>OX243898.1:6980398-9480398 GCA_945859665.1 Anorthoa munda
AAGCCGCGGGCAACTAGTAATAATAATATTATAAAGAGGAATAATTTGTTTGTTTGTTTGTTTGTACCGAATAGGCTCCGAAACTATTGGACCGATTTAAAAAAATCTTTCACCAATCGAAAGCTACATTATTCCTGAGTGACATAGGCTATTTTTATCCCGAAAACGGATTCTGTGTGGTGGTCCACGGCAGCGAAGCCGCAGGGAACAGCTAGTTTGGCAATACAAATATTTGATTTGAACTAATATTATTAACTAGCTGCTGCCAGCGGTTTCTCCCGCGTAAGTCGAAAATTATCGCAAATTAATCTATTCTCGGTATAAAAAGTATCCTATGTGTATGTATTCCTAAATATTATCTAACTCTGTGCTCAATTTCATCCAGATCCATCCAGCTGTTTGAGCGTGAAGAAGTAACAAACATACAAACATACACACTCACAAACTTGCGCCTTTACAATATTAGTGTGATAGTGTGATGTGAAAGTATGTTTGAATGTTTAGATGTTTTTTAATCAATCGCATTACCCCAAATGAATGCATTTAATTAAGACTTGGCACATAATAGGTATATATATCATGTCATAGATTAGGACATACGATAGTTTTTGTCAAAGTATTCCTTGAGGATATTTTGTCTTGACATATTATTGTTTCTTTTTTAAAATTTTATTTGTCCATATGAATAAATACGCATTATCGATCTGAATTTTTTATGGTATTTGTGACATACCTATTATAAATACTATTACTGAACTTTTTATAATTTTATCTTAAAAATTGGATTTTTATTTGACTAGAATTATTTATATATGGATTATTATTTTAAACTTGTAATGGTATTTGTGACATAATGTGACATTTTATATTTTTTGCATCGATATTGAATTTTTTAATTGACTCGAATTGATATAACATGGATAATTATTTAGAATTTGTGACATATTATTGAACTTTTTATAATTTTATCTTTTTCATTGATTTTCTAATTGACTTTTATTTTTTGTTTCGGATTATCATTATCTATTTGTTAATCTATTATAATCACTAACCTATGCATTTTTTTAATTGACTGAATCTATTTTATTATTTAATCTTTAGCTCTGACATTTTAATTTTACTGTTAAATTATTACGAATAATTGTTATTGATGTTATTGTTATTTAATGATTTTTTTTATTTTTCAATTGTAATGTAATTAGTGGTGTTTTTAATTTTTTTCTTATTACAAATTTCGACACAATGTATATATTGTTATGAAATAAATTACTTATGACTTACTTATGACTTACTTATGACTTATGATCATTTTCTTCATTCACACGGTGCATTCGCTAGTATTGACCTAACTAAAATGTATAGTTTATTTCTATTTTCCACTTAGATGAAAGATCGAAGACCTTTAAAAACTAAGCTCCATTGGGTTTCATACTAAAGTCCTGTTTGTGCCACACGGCGACGCAAAATGAGTTGTCTGCTGACTGATACCCATTATTTCAACCGAATTGCGATCGAGGTAAGGCAAGCGACAGCGCCTCGTAGTTACGTAGAATAGCTACTGAAATGTCTTATATTAGTTTCTGACTGAAATTACGTCCGTCCGTCTGGCAGTTCAACCGAATTTCAGTTGAACGTAAATTCCGCGACTCATTTTACGCGACTCACAAAATTACGTTCGTTTGACAATCGATTTCTATGGTTCGATATGCCATGTGGGTGCGGTCTCATACCTCAACCATATAAGCGCAATTATCCGGCAAGGACATGTTATTACTTGAAGAAACAACTTTTATTTAGGTACTCACTAAGTACAAACACAAATCACTTGAAATAACCACCCCTTTTCAGTGTATTGCTCAGTCAAAACTTTCCCAAAATTTGCGTATATCACATACTTTCCCATCTAGCTTCCCAACTTGAAGTTGAAGTCAAGTCTCCTGTATGACCAAGAGTCACGTACAGCTATTGATTTTAAGTTTTCACTGTACAGAACTTAGTGTCATATCTAGTGAACTAGCTGCAAATGCTTGGAGCAGATAGCAAACATGGATATTTATGGATTGGAAACTATTGGGAAAAGGTATGAGCTTTAAGGACCAATAAGTTTAAAAGGTAGCTGGAACAGACTGGATGCTGAGTTGAATGATTAATTGACATAAAAATGCAAATGAAATATTTTCCAGTGCTACAATGGATATCACAGCAGCCCGATATTTTTTTATCGATAAACCAAGATTTGAATCAATCTGATATCGACAAACGTCGATGGCCTCAATCTGAATAAATCAATAGATTAAAGCCAATTACCCGAAACTCTCACAATAAATTGCATTAATCACAAAAGAAAAACATATACTCTGATCACTATACTTAGAAAAGGAATACACAACCGGTGATTCACCTAGCACGAGAAATCTTATCTCATAGGGATTTCAGACACGGAGCTGACTGGCTAGTCAGTTCAGATGAAATTCAGAAACTGGTTTTAAGAAAAATCATTAAAAAGATTGCCACAGAAGACAGTTCAATGAGTAAGAAATTAGTGAGATGTCTTCGTGACTTACTGCACTAATTCACTGAAATAATTCAACCGACCTCATGTCACGAGCCTGAGTAAGTATTACTTACGCTAGCAAACAAGTAAATCGCACAAAACACGACTTACCTCCACCTCACGCAGTGGAACACAATCCCAAAGCCCTGACCCCACATTTTCTTAGATTTACTATTGGGTTTAATCTGAAAAGTTCTCCGTTTGACGTGGTTTACTTTCATGCCTGAATAAATATTCAATGTTTACGCGTTATTTTGCCGTTTTGCGTCCAATTTCGGCTACATGTTGTTAGGCAATGCGGCATGGTAGAATGAAGAAAATTACGGAAAATATTGTGAGTTTTAGGTAAATAGAATAATTAAGTTACTCATTATATCCCAATAAACACTATAATTAGTGCAGATTTTTTCTAAATTACACAATTTGTTAAATAAATTAATAATTCTCAAACGAACAACAAACGAGCATTCCTTCGACAATATCCAGATCCCAACTTAAGACGACGACAGTCGCCAACGACCTAGGGAACAAAACGCGCACTCGTTTCACACCCGCGTGACCCAAAATTCAGTAGTTTTTTGTACTTTCCTTCTTATTCTATGATTATAAAAAAAGCCTTAAATCAAAATGTAGATATTTTTTTTTTTTAAGATAGTGTCAATTTCATTAAAATACGTCCGGCGGTTTTAGTGCCATTGTCGTTTTTCTTGTCCGTGTTAGACATAACTTTACAAATTAATTACACTATGTTATACGAATAAAAATCAAAATTTTCTTAAATCAAATTATTTAAATTGGTCTAGTGTGTGTATATTTTTCAAAAAAATACGATTGGCCGTTTAGACGTGATTCTCATTTTAAAATCAGCTACTAGGGGGTATCTACGCCTTAACTAAAATCCCACTTGCTACTAAAATTATAAATGCGAAAAAAATTTGACATTTGTTATTCAATCACACCTCAACGGCCGAAAAGATGGACCTTGGTATACGAGTAAGTACGTTCCCTGATAATAATTTCCAACTTTTATGCGCGAGAATCCGTTCGCAGAACCTTGTCTGATATAAAGCCAACAACACAATCCCTTCCTTACCACTATCACATTGTTTACCTCTGGAAGCATTGTTGACCTGCTTCATTAGAAACCTTGGCAGCCGGTGGAAGGTGATACTAAAACACGCAGTAATTAATCTCCTTGACGGTAACTAATGAGTGCACCTTGAGGGGAGAGATAAAGTTGGTGATTTGCTTATGTTTGTTGTAGCCTATGTTAACATTTAGACGACAATAATAAGCCTACAATATTCCTACAACAGGGTCATAGGCTACTTTAATACCATACTATCCGCCACGTAGACTCAGTGCAGATTGGTATATCAATGTAGGATACTAAGTTTGCATGTGGTCTGGTGACAAATGAAATAACAATTCACGATAAAATTAAACTCTATTATATTATTCTCTTGTAACACTTACAACAAATACTAATTAATAATTTACTCTAAACTATTAAAAGACCTAACTAAACAGTGGTATGTCACATGTCTTCCTATTTTTACCCGGCTGCCGAAGGAGGGTAATGTGTTTATCAGTCTATGTATGTATGTATGTATGTTTGTTCCTATGTGGCGTTCCAGAGACCAAACGCGTAACATCTGGTGTTGGTCCGCCAGCTCGCGAATATGTATCCTCCGACTGCACAGCATGTTTTTCTTCTTGTTTACGTCTTTTTAGTTTGCTTTTTAAGCAGTCGGGTTTTTTGATTTTTTTAATTAACTTTTTTTAAACAAACTTCCAAAAAAGGAGGAGGTTCTATGTTCGACTATATGTATGATTTTTTTTCTGTTTGTTCACCGATTTCTCACTGTCAATGTGAACCCATTTAAAAAAATATTTTTGTATTTGAAAGGTTATACTCTCAAGGTAGTCCTATTGTCACCAGTCAGAATCTGGTGATGGGATCCCTTGGAAATCGAGGGAAATCTTCACATATTATAGGCATACATATAGCGATTTTAGAAATACTAAAATCGCTATATGTATGCCTATAATATGTGAAGATTTCATTAACAATGCAATAATTTGCACACAAAAAGTATCATTTCGTGAAGTGGAACTTATGAAGAAGACCACAGATGGCTACTAGAACTTTTTAAAGATAAGTATGTCACGGGTATAAGTTATCTCGAATAGTTAACCGACTATGATGAAGCAAATACTTATAAATAAAATTAACAGACTTCCAAAAAAAATCACTACAATGCGAAAAATAACTTTATTTTCCTAAGTCTGTGTTGAATAACGAAAAACTATAGCTCCGTCTTCGGCAAAGAAAGTAATTTTTCACTTTGTAGTGTATTTTTAATGGTAGATGGTTTTTTTTTTGTTAAAAATTTTTGGTTCTATGACATGCCGGTTTCCTCACGAAGTTTTTGTCTGCCGTTATAAAAGCAAGTGCTGATTGAATTAATAATTTAACATGGGTTTGAACCCATTATATTCACACAAGTCGTTAGTTTAGTTAGCCTTTGTAACCACTGGACAATCACTGCATTACATTTCCAAATATGGTATACAAATAAAACCTATTTTACCAAAAAACAATAAATTTCCCCATCAAATTAATCTCAAAAACTTCCTAATCTCGATTACAACGAAGTACATTGTATCGTCAATCACTCAAGCAAGCACAACATATTGTTTATACATTTGCGTATACGAAGGTCCGCCAACGCGAGTATTCGCGAGTATACGCGAGTATTAAGGTAAGTAACAAAAGGCCACAACTTCTCTCATTTCGCGCCGCGTGTCGTGGAAATCCTGAGAACTTTTTATCCGTTATTTCCAAGCTTATGTAGGTTTAAGGTGTGAACTGAAAGAGGGAATAAATGTGATACATGGTCAGTTTTACCTCTATATATGTCTGATCAGACCATAACTAATCCTTAACATGAGTAGCGGTTACAGCGGAGAAGTCCAGCTGAGCGGAGACGAGATCTGTGAATAACGAAATTCTATTGGTTGTTGTCGTCTCCGCTTTGGACTTCTCCCGCACATCTCCGCTTTAGTGCTTTACCACCAAAGATGTGCGAGGTAACGAAGCGGCGCTGGGATGCATAGCGGCGCTATGAAAATGTGTGACAGTTTTCATCAAAGCTGTGCGAGGTAGTGAGATGGCGCGAAGATACGAAGCGAAGGTGTGAAAAGGTGTGTAGCTGAGTGCTGCGAGGATGCGTAGCCGACTCTTTTCAGCTATAGCATACATTCTTTGCCTGTATCTCTCGCACATATCCCTCGCATACATCTCTCACTTCATAGTATATAAAAGTATCTAGTACATATTTCGGTGAGAGTTCTTATCCTATTAAACTGTAGATGATCTGAAAGTTGCCTGAAACAAATCATTACCTCAATTTTTAAGGTCCCGTACCCAAAGGGTAAAAAAGGGACCCTATAACTAAGACTCCGCGATCCGTCTGTCTGTCTGTCTGTCCATCTGTGACCAGGCTATATCTCATGAACAGTGATAGCTGGACAGTTGAAATTTTCACAGATGATGTATTTCTCTTGCCGCTTTAACAACAAATACTAAACACAGAATGGAATAAATATTTAAATGGAGCTCCCATACAACAAACGTGATTTTTTTGCCGTTTTTTGCTATAATGGTACGGAACCCATCGTGCGACTCGCACTTGGCCGGTTTTTATTTTTTATTTTTTATTGATATGCTCGCACTTGACCACTATCTCACCTGATGGTAAGCGATGATGTGGTCGTCAATGTAGCACGTTTGCCTAGAAAGAACCTATTCACTCAAGACTCCCAGGTTGTATCTACCAGGAAATATAGACTCTGGCAGGGAATGCCATTCCTTAGCTGTACGCATAATAAAAGTATTGTCAAAACATTTGGTGCGTATGGAATTAATATTTTTAGCCGGCTTCAAAAGGAGGTTCTCATTTTAACTTGTATGTTTGTATGTATGTATCTTTTTCCGCGATTTTCTCGCGTTTGGCTGAACCGATTTTGTTCGGTTTTCAGAAAAGTATTTGTTACATTCTGGCGAAGGTTTCGATAACAATATATAAACCGTGACATCGTCCGCATTGATCCGTTATATATATATGTATGTTTGTTTGTCCACACATTTCCGCGACTGGTTATTGGATCATGATCATTCTTTTTGTATTGGATTAAGTCTCTCTTAGGTAATAGTGTAAGTTGCATCAGAATCGGTTATTCAGTTTTCAAGATATGGAGCTTATAACCGAACTCTTTAGCTAACAGCACGAATGTGTAAATTGAGTTATTTCTATCCTTTAGGTACCTTACTATGGAACTTGCTCAATTTGTAGTTATGGTGAACGAAAAATTAAAAAAAGAGAAATAAAACTTGTTAGCAAAAAAAATTTACAGACTTCAAAAACAAAACCCAAAAGAGTGCAAAATAACTTTCGTTTCGAAAGTCGATTTGTTTTTGAAGTCGGTAAATTTTTTTGCGAAAAAATGTTTTTATAATCTTCTGTGATGGGTCGGTCTTATCCTTGCAATAATTAAATAGCTAAAAGTATGTGTTTACATTCGATTAAATTACCGCAACCGCTATTTCCCATACCTTCCACCACAAAATAACGAATGTTTGCACAAATATTTGCGCTAAACTGATGGAAACGTTTCCCAACTTTCCATTGTCTACTTTTCCATTATATCGCACAAGTTTACACACGAAAAGCCTCCCTGTATCGCTGGCTCCAACATTGGCGTCCAATATTTGCATACGGTAAGACAACACTCATGTATTGTACGAACATTATATTAATTAATGTAAATAAGTCTTGTTAGAGTAATGGATTGTATAATATTAACATTTATATTGTAGCACTGGGGAATATCAAATACGTTAATGTTCATCTGCTTGGAATAGAACATTCTAGGCGCGTCTAGGTCCGTGAATTATGTTTGGAACTGTCTTTGCATTTTAAATGAAGAAGAATCACGATTCCAGACTTGTTTAGTTATTAGATTATGTCGACCTGAATTATGGTTGTATTTTGTAACAGAGTTACCGGGGACGTGCTAAATCTTGGGCACGTGCTAAAATATGTCTGAAATCTTACTAACACCGAAACCTTATTTTTATTATTATTAAGATGGATGAGATTGGATTGGATCCTTTAGGTGCGATTGGTCCAATTCGCGATTGGACATTAACATTATCCATTTTGGACCAACCGCGAATTGGATCAACTGCGAATTGGGCCAACTGCGAATTGGATCAACTGCGAATTGGGCCAACTGCGAACTGGACTTTATGAGAATTGGACTAACTGCGAATTGGACCAACGACGAACAGGACTATTTGTGAATTGGATCAACTGCGAATTGGACCAACCGCTAAATGGACCAACCACGTATTGGACACACCGTGAATCGGATTTTTTTGAACATTGGACTAATCGCGAATTGGGCCAATCGCGCCTAAAGGAGCTTGGATGAGTTGTGAAGGTTTGGTGTCTGTAAGAGACATATTTCAGTTCGACGAGCAAACACATTATAGTTCAAAGGGCTCAAGCACAAAACTGCGGTGTGACATCACATCGTAAAAATCTACGAGCTTGTTGCTTGTTACTGCTTAGCTGTTTTCTGCGTTGCGAATTCGCATCGCGTCAATTCGCAGTTTTGTGATTGGGCCCAAAAATCGACCTTATCCCTATGTGGTGTACTCCACTTGACTGGGACAATCCTCTAAGACGTACATGACGATAGGCCATCCATTCCATTCAATGAGCTATTGGTGTATTTGCCAAATCAACGGCTATTATCTCCAACTAAACTAAACTTTTAAAACCCATATTCCAAGTAAACTAGTCGAAACTCTATTCGACTTAATCGCCATGACAACGAAAAATTCATGTGTATAAGGTCTTATAAGGTCTTAGGTTCTTAGGTCTTGGTCTTAGGTCTTGTCTTCTTTGGTGCTATTATATGTATTAATGATAATTATTATGAATGTACTTGTGTGTATTTAGTTGGTTTGCCTAAATAAATAAATAAATAAATAAATAAAAAGCTTTATTATTATAAGAGTTGAGTTCGAGGACATGGCTTGGGATAATCATGGGTCTAAATAAGTTATTTTTATTATAATTCTATATTTTTGACAGCTTTTGAGGTGCAAACGTGTCAGAAAACATATAAAACATCTTACAGTAGAGTAAGATTATGAGGATCTAAAGTAACCTCTCTAAATAAGACATTTCACTACTTTTTCCATTTAATATTGGCCTAGCAAATAATCCTTAAGTAAGTAGCAACTTACTTCGGCAGTCCATTGTCACAGTGTCCTTCTAAAGCTTTTGCCACGATTATCCCACAAGGGAAATAAGCGTTATGATACTTCTACAAATGAATTGGTCCTTTTATTGTAAAAAAGGAAATACTTGCTTTGCTTTAATGCAAGATGTAAAAGGTTTTATAGAGTAAGTATACTTTTATGAACAGTGTAGAAATTACTAAGTATTTTGCTACATAAACATTTATTTTTACAGTAATAGCGTTAAATTCTTTTAGGTGGGTATGAATATTTCTAATATACCTACAAACATGTATCAAAAATATCACCTTTATTGACATGTCTAGGGATTTTTGAAGTGATTACCTACTTCTTTTTAGGGTTCCGTACCCAAAGGGTAAAAACGGGACCCTATTACTAAGACTCCACAATCCGTCTGTCTGTCTGTCTGTCCGTCTGTCACCAGGCTGTACCTCATAAACCGTGACAGTTGAAATTTTCACAGATGATGTATTTCTGTTGGCGCTATAACAACAAATACTAAAAACAGAATAAAATAAATATTTAAGTGGGGCTCCCATACAACAAACGTGATTTTTGTGCCGTTTTTTGCGATAATGGTACGGAACCCTTAGTGCGCGAGTACGACTCGCACTTGGCCGGTTTTATGAGACAGCGTCATAGACATGCTACATAATGTAACATATGACAGACTGGCGACTCACAACGTCGCCTTTCTGTCACAGAAAAACATAGTTATTCTAAAAAACTTTAGAACATTTAACATTTCCATTTCTGTCGGAAGCCATGACTGCCTATTTTTTTAGTAACTAGGTAGATAGTATCAATAAAAACAGTATCTACAGGAAAAATTGCACACGGTTATTGTATATACAACTTTACCAACGGTCATCACAATATACCGCCACACAGTGAGTATCAATTCACAATTTACGCTGGACACAGATTGCGCGTCATACCTGTCGAGTTACACTGGCCGATGAAGTAAGCCATCAGTAAAGCACACACAGGACACAATCACAGTCTAGATGACAGATCTGCTACACAATTCCATTTATAGTAAAAATGAAAGTCACTGATTAGTGAAATGAGTGAAGCTTGACTTTGTCGCCGCAATATATTAAAAATGAGCATACTGATATTTTAGGCTTGGTTATCAACTCTTGATCAAGCTTGTGACTGCTTCTTTGGCTGTAAATGCGAGTGCTGCATTCTCACATCGGGAAAAGTGATAATGTATTTTGCTATCGAGATTTTCTTTCTTGATTCAGAGTCTGAACCTAATCATCAAATTGGTTAACTATTCACCAAAAATCATCCCAGTGTTGGCATCTAACATTATGCTGGGCTGAGATCCTTTGAAATCAATCTGATTAGCATCACACATCATCAGCCTATTAATGTTCCCACTGCTGGGACACAGGCCTCCTCTCTGTGAGAGGGAATGGGCCGTAATCCACCACGTGGGCCCAGTGCGGGTTGGTGGATGTCACATGTCTTCGAATTTTTGGTTCTAGGACATGCCGGTTTCCTCACGATGTTTTCCTTCACCGTTTTGAGAGCAGTGGTGATGAAATAATTTACACAAAGTAAAGCGCCTGCCTGATTAGCATTTACCCAACTATATTTAAGTACAATAAATTATTTATTATACTCACTCACACACATGCATACACACACATGCACACATACACGCACACACACATACGCAAAATTCACACACACTATCACACGTTCGCATTAATTAGTTCCTTGTTGACAATCTCTATTTAAATCGATGTAATGGAGTTCTGCAATACAGGACTAGGCTTAGTTTATACTCCAAATCTCCCATAAAATATCTGTCAACATTTTTGGAGATGAATAAACGTTTTTTATCCTGACCTCCACAACCCAGTAACTGAGTGACACGATACCCCTTGACAAAACTGATGGTCAGATCTTATGGTCTCTGAGTACCGCAAACTGAGTCAAACATCTTTAAAGGACAGCCGGGACCAATGGCTTAATGTGCTGTCTGTGGCTTGGAGCTTAAGTATTTTTTCTTTCTCGCTACAAAAACATTTTAATTCCCAGCGCCATCACATATTCACATCGCCATTTTTTTCTATAATCTGATATGAATGGCAACGCAGCGGCCACTGGGTCTCACTGCATGAATAAATGAGATGGCCAGTGATTGTGCCTGAATTATTCAGCAGGGTACTCTTTTTTTCTCCCACCGTCGAAATACTCATTCCCTATTCAATATTGTAATCTCCCACTGTTGAATTTAATATAGACTGTACCTCGCTTGATTCAGAAATTCGTCTCTAAAAATGGGGCAATTTTTTAGGGTTCTTAAGTCCTTTTTCATGTAGCGGTCGGATATGAACGATTCTTTTTTTCGTTGAATCTGAGTGGTTTGTTATGAACTGTGTATTATTTAAGAGATATGAATGGGATGGGTATCTTCATAGGAAGATTTAGTTGTGTCTTTTTGATGTATAGAAAAAATTACTTACATTGTAAAATCACCGACTGACGTAACGTGGAATAAAGGGGTACCCTCTATCTGGCAGAATCTTGATACTAAGAAATTTATTTGGCATAACACACTTAGCATAATCTTCTTTAAACGAATACTCTTAAAGCATAATTTTTTTTAAATATAATTATTGTTTGGCCGAATGTTTCTATGTCCGAATTTACAATGCTTGCTTGCATGCTTGCTGCATGCTCACTTGCATGCTTGCTGCATGCTCACTTGCATGCTTGTTTGAATGCTGCATGCTTGCTGCATGCATGGTGTATGCTTGTTTGAATGCTGCATGCTTGCTGCATGCATTGTGTATGCTTGTTTGCATGCTGCATGCTTGCTGCATGCATGGTGTATGCTTGTTTGAATGCTGCATGCTTGCTGCATGCATGGTGTATGCTTGTTTGAATGCTGCATGCTTGCTGCATGCATGGTGTATGCTTGTTTGAATGCTGCATGCTTGCTGCATGCATGGTGTATGCTTGTTTAAATGCTGTATGCTTGCTGCATGCATGGTGTATGCTTGTTTGCATGCTGCATGCTTGCTGCATGCATGGTGTATGCTTGTTTAAATGCTGCATGCTTGCTGCATGCATGGTGTATGCTTGTTTAAATGCTGCATGCTTGCTGCATGCTCACTTGCATGCTTGTTTGAATGCTGCATGCTTGCTGCATGCATGGTGTATGCTTGTTTGCATGCTGCATGCTTGCTGCAAGCATGGTGTATGCTTGTTTGCAGGTTTGCATGCTTCATACAGCGAATTAAAACAAAATAAAATTGTGTTCAATCAATCTTTTATAATGGTAAAAAATACAAAATAACTCTAACTATGAATTATATCTGTAATGTGATAGATGAGTATTTCAATCAATATAGATATGAAATTTATGCCAAAAGACGATTCTGACTTACAAAATTATGTATATGAAAGTTTTATAAATGAGTGTATGCCAAACGATTTTCTGCGAAATTATGTTTATGCTATCCGTTGTTATGCATAATAAAAATATGACATAAAAAGTTCTGCTATAAAAGGTAGACTCGGCATACAGACAATGTCAAATCAAATCAAATAAAATAATTTATTTACATAATAAATGTTAGTAAAGGTGTTACAAATAATATTTTCAATAGGTAGTGTATTAAAACCAAATGGTATGCAAATTATAAAAATTTTAGTACAGAAGTGTTACAATAAATTTAATTTCAAACCTTGCATCAATTAAATTACAAATAAAATGTCAGATTAATCATATTAATATCATATTAAATTATTATATAATTTCATAATGTCAGATTAATTAAATAAATGGAGAAAGTTTTGCATAATGTATATGGATGGCTATAAGAGTAGGGAAAGACCAAAGATACGATTGGATGGACTGTGTGGTAGGGGATACGGCTGGAAAGCTGGTGAAAATTGAGATGAGAAACTAATAATGAAGTATGTATTATATATTATATTCAAGACTAGCTGTTCCACGCGGCTTCGATCCCGTCAACTGGCTACCTACCTACCCTACATACATGATTGTTGGGTAACTTTAGCCGCTTACACAGCGCACGCAACGGAAGCTGTCAAAACTGAATATTTCTTCCCGTTTTTGCAACATTTTTCATTTATACTCGGCTTCTATTGGTCGTAGCGTGATGTTATGTAGCCTATAACCTTCCTCGATAAATGGACTATCCAACACAAAAATATTTTTTCAATTCCAATCAGTAGTTCCTGAGGTTAGCGCGATCAAACAAACAAACAAACTCTTCAGCTTTATAATATTAGTATAGATTCATAGTTACCGTATTCCTTTTTTATTTAAGAAATTGACTCACACACTGTTCCGTTGTTGTTGAATTAAGTATTTTACCTATGTTTGCAATAATTGTAAGTATGTGAGAACCATGTTCCTATTTATCAAATTAATGAATTTACCTGTAAATGATTTTAATACTTTATACTTATACGTAGTAGTGCTATTCTGGGTGCATCGTTCTCACATATATAAATCTATTAATGCATGTAGTTATGTAAATATTGTAAACTAATAACAAGCTACTTTTCCGAATGGACGGTAGAATAAATTATTATTACTTGGAAATTTTAATTGTTGACGATCAAAAGTGCCGCTTAATGGCCTAGTCGAAATAAATATTTTTGACTTTGACTTTGACTTCATGGAACATTTTCTTTTTCTCTACGATTCCAAATAAATAGGGATGAGGTTAACAAGATGATATCAAATTACTATAGCAGTATAAGCCATTTTCCAAACCGTAGCTTGCCCATGCCAAAACTCACAAAAAGTGCTACGCGATGCCTACGCGCTACGATGCTAAACGCTACGCTGCTACGAAATTGCTACGCCATTATAAATTATTATGAAGACGAAGTTTGAATGCATTCAGGGCACTGTAATGCCCACTTTGTTGCATGTATGTATGGATACTGTATGGTAGGGATGTAACAGAAGTTCAATGCCGATTTCGAAAACTCAGAACTTCCGATTGTTTTTAAACCTCTGATTTCGATTTGGATTCCGAATCTTTTAAATCGGAGGTTATTGGAGGTCGATGAGCAGGTCTGGCGCAGTCAACGCGTAGATATACATTAGAATTATAGATTTTTTGAAAAGTTATTTGTTTTTTTTTCAATACCTTTGAGGTGAAATTAAAAAGGCTCATCTATACAAGTAAATAAAATTAAAGTGCCTGTATGTAATATCAAAATAACAACGTTTTATTGAATGCACGTGAAAGTATATAAGGTACTAACAAATAAGCAGTTTTTAAGAATTTTGTCTGTCTGTCTATCTGTCTGTCTGTTTGTTCCAGATAATCTCCGAAACAGCTGGACCAATTTTGACGGAACTTTCACTGGTAGATAGCTGATGTAATAACGAGTATGGGTTACGTTTGATCACAAGAAAATTCATTGTTCCGGCGGGAAACAAAAATAAAAATATATTTTTTACGAGTTTGATGCGGACGAAGTCGCGGGCAACAGCTAGTCTATACTAACACTAATATACTAATACAAATTATTTGTTTGTTTGTTTGTACCGACTAGGCTCCGAAACTACTGAACCGATTTGACAAATTCTTTCACCAATAGAAAGCTACATTATTCCTGAGTGACATAGGCCATTTTTTTATCCCGAAAACGGGTCCTGTGGGGTGGTCCACGGGAGCGAAGCCGCGGGCAACAGCTAGTTATTAATATATGTATTATTTTATAATATTAAAACCTGCTTTCTCTTAACACATCTTTCTTCAGCCTCCGATTCCGATTTCGGTTCCGGTTCCGATTTCATCACTTCCATAACATCCCTACAGCGTACATATATGTATGTTGTTTACATAGACACAAACAGTTCGATACATCGTTACGAGGCTTAGTCGCGTTACTAATTGAATTCTATGATTTATGGATCGTGTTCCACCTCTATTTGTATTATAGAGATGTGCAGTAATGTATGGAGCGACTAAATGTAGGTTGTGCGTTGACTTTATAGTGATTTATTTTAAGTTATGGATGAGGCTATTATGATAATTTATGTATGTCTTCAATTCGTAGGACCACGGAGTCCCAGCGCTAACAATAAAAATTTGGTTCAAATAAATGTCACTAGATGGCGCGATATGCATCGATTTATTATTGAATTGGGTGTAAAATTAATATTTTCTATAATTGATCATAAAAGTGGTATGTTGTTTTTTAACCAACTCTCCTAAGCACAAAATTATGGAATATAATATAAATATATTGGGTTCTTAATTCACATTTCAAAGATTATTTGAATCTACTTAGCTTTTTTCCAACTATATTGGGGTTGGCTTCCAGTCTAACCGAATTCAGCTGAGTACTAGTGTTTTACATAGAGCGACTGCATATCTGACCTCCACAACCCAGTAACTGGGTAACCCGATACCCCTTGGTTAGACTGGTGTCAGATCTCAAGCTTCTGACTACTCGTAAAGACTGTCAAAGATCTTCAAATGATAGCCGGGACCAACGCTTAACGTGCTTTCCGAGGCACGGAGGAAACTCACTATGTTGAAATGGTCACCCATCCACGGACCGACCTCGTCAAGCTAAACCTTGAAGATCGGCCCGTGCGGCTATTATTATTTAGCCACAAGCTCCACCACGAGGCTCGCCACTTGACTTTTGAATTTTTATTGTAACACATTTTGGTAAAATGAAACTAAAAACGGCAAACACAAAACACCATAAAACAAATCATCACTGTATTTAAAGAAAAAAATTGTCACGTACCGAGAAAACCCTTTTACTTGCATGTTGCTGCACCATCTATATCCGTGGAGTGGAACCGAACGCGATCGAAGTATATAAAAAAAAATCATCTTAATCAGACGAAAAACGCTAGTTACGTCGGCACGGTTTCTTTGTATGGGATGAGGCATCTGTATGCTAGTATTATATTATCTGTGGTAGGACAGAACAAAACGGCCCATCCGATGTTAAATCGTCACAGCCATCTACAAACATTTACAATACCACAGGCAAAACCGAAGCCGAAATAAGTTCATCAGCCTTTTAATGGACTCCTCTCTGTGAGAGGGATGTAATACCGCATTGCACATCCAATGACCTCAAACTCAGATGTCGTGGTGGCCCAGTGGCTAAGAACTCGCCTCTCGTGCTTGAGGTCGTGGGTTCAAATCCGGGCAAGTATCAATGTTACTTTTTCAAATTCATATGTACTTTCTAAGTTCATCTTGGACATCATAGGCAACGGTGAAGGAAAATAACCTGAGGAAACCTGGACTTATATAGTTAATGTTAGTCTGAATTGGCAAGTCAGAGGCCACAGTTCCCAGAGGTGGCTTAATTAACTCTAACACCAGAGGTGACAGCATCCTCAAACGGAAAGAAGAATAAGAAGCCCCAAACACGATAGTTCTATAATGTCAGGTTGAGGAGTTGCACCCTTCGGCTAAAATATTTCCAAAGTTACATAAATACGCCAAGTATCAGTTTAATCAGATGCCAGGCAGTGCTTGAAAAATGGATTACTATTTGCCGGACACACATACCAATGCAAGAAAATATAAATCTTGTAAAAAAAACAATGGTTTGGTGATAGTGGGTACTCATTCATAAACATTCCTAATTACATACGAGGACATACGGGTCAAAATTTATGTTTATTTAGGTATTTAAATTAGTTTGAAGTAACACTGTTCCAAGCTAAGACAATACCATTCAAAATCAAAAAAGATCAAAATAGTTTATTTCAAATAAACCATAGAGATATTTTGCACTAATTTTGAATCGTCAAACAAAAAGAAAAGATGAATCTAGTTGCACATTCGCAAGCGTCAGTATAGGTCTCTATGGACAAGCACGTACAAGAAACTACACGGACACCCTATTCCATCAGATTTAATTACAATTATTTGGTTACATCATTCTTGTTGGAAAATTATATATAATATGTGAGAACGATGAAAAAAGACTTGCACGTAAAAGCGTAAAATAAAACGTCTAGAGTGAAATAAACAAGCTCGAAATACAATGATTAATAAAAAACTAACCGAGGTTCCTCTAACATAACTCAGTTCTTCGGTTAGAACTAGCCTAACTCAGTTCTAACAGTTCTAAAAGCATTGCCTTTTAAACTAGCTAGGATAGAAAACAAACTAGAACTTTGTAACCTATTTACCTCAATTCGCTTATAACATATTATCATTGTCCTACTGTCAGAATCCAAGTACTAACACCACTCTCTCATAAAACACTAGGCGAATACATCACGCGACTTCCTTCACCAACAAAGGCGGACCCTTGCAGCGCTTGACCGCTTTCTATCGCTTCCTGTCGCTGCCCGTAAATCAGCTTACGTTCACCATTCATCGCTTTTTGCTGGAAGGAATGTGTGTCACGTTTCATTTATTTTTCTGTTAGGGTTGGCTAGAACTAGAAAGCTTCAGCAAATATTTTATTATTGTTGAGTTTTTCTGGTCTGTTATTGCGGATACACTTTGCATTTCTGTGTATATTTACGCGAATGGATAGCGTTAAAAATTAGTACATAAGAGGAAGCTTGAAAGAGGCACCATTGCATTGACGGAAACGTTGTGTGGATTGTGATCGGTTGTCATGGTAAGGGCACAGATAATATAATACTAGCATACTGCCTCATCCCATACAAAGAAACCTTGCCGACGTAACTAGCATTTTTCGTCTGATTAAGATGATTATTTTTATAAGTACTTCGATCCCGTTCGGTTCCGTTCCACGGCTATAGATGGTGTTAGCATCGACTTGCAAGTAAAAGGGTTTTCTCGGATCGTGACTATTTTTTCATGAAATACAGTGACGATTTGTTTTATAGTATTTCTTGCACGTTTTAACAGTTTCATTGTACAAAAATGTGTTACAACGCAAATTTTAAAAATTGAGAGACATGCCTGAGAAATTTTAAACCGCGCCACCTATTGGAATTAAATTTAAAGGATCAGTTCAAATAATCTTTGAAATTTGAATTACGAGCCCAATATTCCATAATTTGCTGCGTACGACAGTTGTTTAAAAAATAACATACAATTGTTATGTAAAGTTCTATAAAATGAAAATTTTACACACAATTCGATGCACATCGCGCCATCTAGTGACAACTATTTGAACCAAATTTTCTTTGGTAGCGTTGAGACCCCGTGGTATGGGTATGTGATGCAGAGAAATGAGGAAAGTGTCGTGAAGAAAGTTTCAAGTATATTATATACGAGGATATATGAGTGGATATAGGAAAAAGAAATGATGGATAGATTGTGTATAAAATCGTTAGAAAGTGGATGTCCCTTTTCTAATTGTCATGACAACTAATAAACTAGACAAATATGTAAAAAAAAGATAAATCAAAAAATTCAAAAGCCCGACTGCTTAAGAAGCGCACGAGGCGGTTCACACACGGCACCGCGCACCGCCGCGGTAGGCAGTGAAGCGGATCTCATGGCGCATTGGCCTCTAATAAATCCGTTGATGCCTAACACACGTACACCGCCCGATCGCACGGGTCGAGCAGTGCTCTCCCCTCCACGTCCGCGGCAGTGCGCGGTGCCGTGTGTAAACCGCCTAAAACGACTTAAACAAGAAGAAAATGATGCTGTGCAGTCGGAAGATACATATTCGCGAACTGGCTTACCAAAACTAGATGGTACAGCTAAAAATGGGAAAACATTTAAAAATATTTTTTGATAATTTGTATGGCTTAGGGTCAACAAGATGCAAATAAAATTATTTGAATACTGTAGCTCTGACCGTTTGACTGTAAAGCTTGTGTGACAAACGACGGACAGACGGACACGTGAGTGACAGCAATATAGGACTTCGTTTGGACCCTTCGGATACGGAACCGTAAAAAGATAAAATTGTTAGTTTGTAGGAGGTACCCCCGGAACTGATCCTATTACAACATATTATTAGGATAGGCCACAGTAGCAAAGACACGGAAAAAAGCAAGAAGGTAATAAACATTTCCTTGCCAATGCCATCCCTTTAGTATAAAACTCGTTAGTTTTCTTCTCAATAACCTCTTAGAAGTTGCAAACTTATACGTTTTCCTTCGCTCGCATAAATCACACAGTGCTCCATTCACCGCTTTTTCTACTGAAAACGAAAAATCTGAATGAGGTTTTTTGAAGAAAGACGACTGCGACCGTGTGCGGGCGAAATCGTTATGTTATTTGAATAGTAGTTTTGAGATATTCTTGCAAAGTTATGTACTCGTATATGTTTTCATATTTCTAATCTTCATTCGATTTTTCGAATACAAATATGTTATATTAGAATTCATGAAAAAATGAACAAACATTTAGCTGCAAACTCAATTATTAAGATGATTTTTCATTTCACTTTTAATAGCTTATACTTGTAATAATATTTGCAATACATCTGCAAAAAAATTGCATAAATTATTATTGGAAAAACTGCTTGAACAAAATAACAAAATCCTTTTAAGTAAGTAAGTAAGTAAATATTTATTTCTCAGTATATGGTACATTGAGGTCTTACATTTAACATTGTTTTACACATACTACCATTTGCTGGTGTAGAAATATTCAATAATAAGCTAGCATGCAAATCAAAACTTACATTATGATCATTAAATAAATTTATAAAATTTTGTATAATGTCGAAATATAAATCATAATATCCAACAATAAATCATAATGTCAATAAAATTAATCATAATGTCAAAAAATTAATTAAAATGTCAAAAAAAATAAATCATCATGTCAAAATATAAATCAATAACGTCTAACGTCAAATACTTTGTATCTTTACCCAATAGTTTTTCGTTCGAAAACAGCTTTTATAATGGTTACGGCAATTTTATTTAAGAAAGCACATTTGGCCTCAATCGATTGACAGTAAAGAAGTAATGTAAAAAACTTGAAAATTACCCATCTATGACCGCTGTCCTCATTTGGGGACATTTTTTAAGTACCCACATTTTTCAATTTAGTATAACTATGTTTTGTTTGAACGTGAATTTGTAGTGCCAACGAGTGTGGATTTCTAATGAAAATTGCAGTTTTGTGAGTTTATGGATAAAGTGACCAAAAATAGTGATTTTATTACAGTAATATTATAAAGTCGAAAGTTTGTGAGTGTGTGTGTGTGTTTGTGTTTGTTACTTCTTCATGCTCAAGCATATCGCATCTACGTTATACTAACTAAAATTACGAAATCTTGAGCTTTCTTCTTTTGAATAAGTTCTTCATGACCATTCGATGGTTTGGAATAAACAAATAGGTTCTTAACCGAGTCATGAATTTCGGGATTTCGGTTAAAAATTCCATATATCTTCAAGACGTCCAGCGTCCGGTGCCGCGAGTCGCCGTAAAACCGGCCGTTTTACGTCCACGGTCCGGCTGTGTCACTTCACTCGTAAATACATCGATGGGAGCTTAAGCTTTCATTTGGAGAACTATTCCGAAACTTTTAAAGACCAACCATACGACCTTACTACCACTGTGCTGTACCGTTAATATGACATCCTAATAAGGAAACCTGTAAAAATTGATAGAGGTGTTTGCTAAACAAATACCTTAAGATCTTGATGAAGAAAAGTCTGCAATATATGGTCTATTTTTAGGGTTCCGTATCTAAAGGGTAAAAACGGAACCCTATTACTAAGACTTCGCGGTCCGTCTGTCTGTCTGTCACCAGGCTGTATCTCATGAACCGTGATAGCTAGACTGTTGAAATTTTCACAGATGATGTATTTCTATTGCCGCTATAACAACAAATACTAAAAACAGAATACAATAAATATTTAAGTGGGGCTCCCATACAACAAACGTTTTTTTTGCCGATTTTTGCGATAATGGTACGGAACCCTTCGTGCGCGAGTCCGACCCGCACTTGGCCGGTTTTTATACAAACGTTTTACTCATCATGTTATTTGGTAGGTAGGTAATTGAATTATTTATAAAAAGAGAAGCCAAAAAGTGGTTCTGCAATAATCTCCTTTCCTTAGACATTCCAGAAAGGAAGAGGTTCCATGTTCGGCTGAAAATATATATACATACAGCCGAACATAGAACCGAACTATGTTCGGCTGTATGTATATATTTTTTTAATTTATGTTTAATAATTTTCTAAATCGGTCCAGAATTGACGGAGTAATCGCCGTCAATTGTGGACCGATTTTGAAAGAAAGAAAGAAAAAGTGTTTATTTGCCACACACACACACACACAACACACACAAACACATTATTTTTTTGTTTGAAAGTATACTCTCGAGGTGGTCCCACTATCACCAACTCGGGATTTTATGATGGATTCCCGTTAACATCGAGGGAACTCCTCAAATTTTAGCTCATATAGCGATTTTGGTATTTTCATTAAAATGGCAAGCATTTGCATACAGAAAGTATCATTTGGTGAAGTGGAACTGATGAAGAAGACCACATATGGTTACTGGAACTTTCAAAGAGTTTTGGGTATAAGATATCTCGAATAGTTAAATGACTGTAATGAAGCAAATTTAAATAAATGATTCTAATGAAAATGGTACCATCAAGCCGGCAGTAGACACCGGAACTCTGTAATTAAACAATGTATCCCAGTCGTGTTATTAGCCTTGTAGGAATTGTTTTGAGAAGCCCTCTGGCTATAAATGATTTTCAAGTCTGTGTCAAGAACAAAAAAATTATTGGTTCCAAAGACACCGACTTCCGAAAAGAAAGTTATATTTCTCTTTGTAGTGTTTTGTTTTGGAAGAAGATTTAATATTTTTCGTTTAAAAGATTTTTTTTTCTTTTTTCTGGCTTCTCTGTATTTTCTTAAAGCATGCTGAGTCTCTGATCTGTCTATACCTTGCCTTATTTTAGTGATTACTTTTACATAAGGAATATATCTTACTTTGTCTCTAATATTCATTGTGTCAATGTCATGCATACCTGTTATTTGCATGGTTACTGAAATTGCCGATTTTGGACGTTATTTTATTTGAATTGTAAGTGACAGTGCTGTTGGTGTGCTTATTATATAAATAAATAAATAAATATACAGATGTCATCTTCTTCTAAGAAACAGTGTCTCCTAAAATCATGTATCCAGAATAAGTGTCCAAAAGTGCATAGCTATAAAAGAGTATGGGTTTACTACCAACGAGACGTTACATGTACGAGGCACGGGCCGCTCCCGGCGGCCACCGGACGTTTTACTGCAGGTGCTTGAAGTGCGAAATACGTATTTATTTGTCTTATTCAATCCTTTTGTGACCTGAAAGCTACAGCCATTTTACTGCCGTAAAATTACAGGCACATGAAAGTTTCAAGCTTCACAACAAAACTAAGGTAAGGTATAAGGTACACCTGCCCAGGTTGATGCAATTTCCATCAAGTAAGCTATTAAATTTTTAGACATGAAGCAAAAAATTGTGTAGCTAATTCTATTGGTGTGGTCTGTGTTGCCTGCCCTCTATCAGCTTTTAAAGCAAAAGTATCTACATTTTTGCTTCTGGGCTCGCTCGTTCTATTTTCGAACTCATCTATCACTTTTCCTCAAGCGATATCTATCGAAGACATAAGCGAAATCATTGGTAAAAAAAAATGTTTGAATTGTCACAAGAAAATAATCTCATCTAGAACGTTTCAACCACGTTCAAACACAATGACAAAAAAAAAGATCACCGCCACCGTATCACAAATATTTACAAACTAGCTTCATTATGCCCATTCTGTTCGTCCCCTGAATTAAACATGGCGTTGTAATACGCACACGTATACCTGGTGCACTTCACTGTTTAATATGGGAGTCTGTTTATTAAGGCATATTATGTTTCGCTCGACGCAACTGACGTTAATACAGCAATGAAGGTATAACAGGATGTTAATAAACTTGAATCGTTTACCTGCACGACGTTACAGCTGAAGTCCTCCATGTTGTAGAACGTATCGACGATTGTCACGGCACGCTGAGTAAAATTGTTATGTAATAAAAAACTTTTTTAACTTGTTGACATAGCTAAGAAAAAAGAATAAGCAAGCTGAAGTGGCAACAGGCCGGTCATACTAGCAATAGAAGCGATGACCATTAGGATACATGTGTTCTTGAAGTAAGGTGTGGCGCCCTCAGGCTAGGTGGAGGATGGATTTTTGCAGGATGGCTGGTAGCAGTCAGAGGAAAGTTGCCGAGAACCGAAATGAAAGCAGCAGACTGCTGAACTTCTATTAAAAGCGCCTGTAAATAGAATGTTGGCAACATGTCACAAAAAATCCAACAAGTATTTTCCATTGGGCGCACGGTTGGCGCAGTGGTTGAGCAATGAGGATGTGAACTGCCATTTTTTCACGATAGGTGGCGCATCTTCGCTATGGCTATTGAAAGCTGTCAAATCCATACATTTTGTAACCTATAATTCAGTAAATTTAAATTTTCTCGAAATATGCCTCTGTTTGTTGTACCAGGATATACCAACCCCGGTGTTCATTGATTGCCCAAATATACAACGCTTAAAAAAACTGGGAAAAGGCTATACATATTTATAGGTTATGTTATGCACTTGTCAAAGTAACTCTGACTATGTTGCTTGGTAATCTTCGGCGATATAGTGTTACTATTAACGTATTGATAAAGTTCTATAGCAGTAATGTCATTTGCTTGGCCTCAGAAGCTTGAGGGCTTTGTTTGCCGAAAATAAAATAAAACTTCTAACCTAAAACGTAAAGAATACCAACACATAAAAGTAATGTTCTCTCATTTTTTGTAAATTTTCCTACCATGAGTCAAGTAAGAATTAACTCGTTACAACTAAAAAAATATCCAAATCTAGAACATATCGCCGATGAAAAATATTTTATTATATAAAAGTCGGCCTCTCAATAATATCTGTTTTCATTCCAGTTACCCTTGATCCTCATTTTTTTAGTTCATCTTTCAATTACTTAAGCTGCCAAGGACAAAACATACTATTAATAACGATGGTAGACCGGTTTAAACCCAAAAAATAACAAAAAAACGTGATGTAAACAAAGCCAAAATGATTTGACAGCAGCCATTGCGCCGCCAGCGACATCTGCGCTCAGCTTTGCGTTCACATCCCCATTGACTGCTGCGCTGCGTGTCGTGGTTTCGATTCCCGCACGGAACAAATATTTGTTTGACCTACAGATAGTTGTTTCGGCTCTGGGTGTAGTGTACATGATTTATATGTTAGGAATAAATTCCTAGAGTAGACAAAGTTAAAAAAAAACTGTAATGAAAAAAATGTACATACATTATCGAACATACAACACTTCACTTATCAATACATATTTACCCAAAAAACTTTTTGGTTCCTTACAGAGGAATCGAAAAACAAATTTTATAGACCCAACTAAAACCTAATAAAAGCCCTAGTGCCCCTGTTCAGAAGTTGAACCACATACTAGAGTACTCCAAATACCCATACACCCTAGTATATTGAGGATCCAATGAACGCCACTGACACTGGTATTAACATGGCTGGGCTTAAAGCTGTTCTTGCTATAGTTTAGAACGGCTAGAATTCTCTGAACATAAAATCTAGGTCATCTCACAGAACATTAAACCGAATAATGCAGACAAATACATTTCCTCTGCAACAAACCACCCAAGCTCAGTTTATTACATCAGATAAAAGCACCACTTGAATTTTAACAAATGGCCGACAAACTATAAATATTTGTGAGCCATTACCGCTGTTGTTAGCGATATTACAAGTAAGACACATGATCTATGTGTAACTGAAACATTGCAACGCGAAAATGCCGTCCAAATAGTTCAGCGCAAATTTAACAAATGGGATTGGCCGCGGGTTGCATTGCAATGCGGGGTTTGGTCTAAGTTAAATGAAAATAGTTTTAAAGTATGCCGCGTTGTATTACGCGAGGCGTATGGCCCGTCGATTTAAAAAAGGTTTGACTTTGTAGACTGTATGTAACATAAGTGTGTCTTACTTATTCCGTGTATGTCTTTAAAATTCGATGATATGTTAAATTCGCTCTACTTGATTTGAAATTAGAATGAATAATATTTTTTTTTTATATTAGCTTGTTTCATAACGATTGCAACAACATATTTTTATATAAAGCTCCCATACAAAACTTTATAGATATCGTCATTTTAATCACACGCGCCGGTATCGCGTGAGACCATCCAGAATTAGTGACACAGATACGCGTTTTCGCGCAAAATGGCCGCCACAGTTTAGCGGGTAACCGGATGATGCACTTATTAGACAGTAATTTTTACCCGACTACAGCGAAGCAAAAGGGAGGGTTATATTTTTGACCAGTATGTGTGTATGTATGTTCCCTCTGTTCTCTCATATCTTCTTAACCACTTAACATAATATGTCAATTAGGTGTCGTTGGAAGCGTCTTGTTTGTCCGCTGGTTATAGGCTATGTGACGTCACGAATATGGCGCCCTCTAGGGGGTACGAATTCCCTCCACCCTCTAGGGGGGCAAAAATATTTTTATTTTTATATGATTTTATAATGAAGGTAGGGTTTAGTAAAACATATTTCTGTCAAGCGTACCGTTTACGAGGTATATCCCGACAAACTCATGAATGTATTTTTTTACCCGACAAAGTGCACTCTTGTAACTTATGCATTATCTAGATACATGTAAAACAACAAACCCTAAACGGAAAAAAATGTGATGTGGGTCTGAAACCCCAAAATACTTTAAATAAAAAATAAGTTCAAAAACTAAAACCTGACTACTGAAAAATCACCTATCGTAACAAAACAATACATTCTGCATGACAGAATAAGCGTAGTCAGTAAATTATCCCTTTAAAACATAAAAAGCTTTTAAAAAAAAATACTACCGACATCCAAATAAAAAAAACTACAAAGTGAAAAATAACTTTATTTTTGGAAGTCGGTGTCTTTGGTAGGTACCATTTTATGCGTTATTGACACCGAATTCCAAAAATAAAGTTATTTTTCACTTTGCAGTTTTTTTTATTTGGAATTCGGTAGTTTTTTTTTTATCTTTTTATTGTTCACTTTTTAGTTGTACCTACCTAATAGGCAAGTTGGTTAAGGTACCAATAACGCCAGAATAGATTACCAGAATATCATGAAACTTGAACAAAACCGGTGAAATGAGAGATCTGCGTACCCCTTAAGAGTGTACTGGCGTGATGTTATGTTATGAAATAGTATAAACAATAAACAGACATGCGATTGCAGCAAACCCGAGAGATTTGCCGTATTTTTTGAAGAGTTCTGTTGCATATCTTCGAAGTTCTTCATCAGATCTTCTCCAAATTAAAATAAGACCAATTTCGAAACATACTTATTCAAACAAAAAAAAGAATTTTCAAAATCGGCCCAAAATTGACTGAGATATACGTGAACATACACAAAAAAATAAAAATAAAACATACATAATGTCGAACATAGAACCTCCTCCTTTTTGGTAAGTCGGTTAAAAATAATAATCAACAACTCAAGCAAAAATCATTGACCAAGGTTATTTAATAAAGAAGGAAGAAGGACCACAACACACCCATCCACATATTTATAATACACATAAAATAAGAATTAAGATATTCAGGGAAAAACCGGCCAAGTGCGAGTCGGACTCGCACACGAAGGGTTCCGTGCCATTATCGCAAAACACTGCAAAAAAATCACGTTTGTTGTATGGGAGCCCCCCTTAATTTATTTTATTTTAATTTAATAATTATTATTTTTTGAAGAGAATATACAACTAAAAATTCTGTGAATATTTCAAGTGTCTACCTGTTGCCGTTATTAATATCGAGCAAAAAACGGCAAAAATATCACGTTTGTTGTATGGGAGCCCACCTTAAATATTAATTTTATACTGTTTTTAGTATTTGTTGTTATAGCGGCAACAGGAATACATCATCTATGAAAATTTCAACTGTCTAACTATCACGGTTCATGAGATACAGCCTGGTGACAGACAAACAGACAGACAGACAGACAGACAGACAGACGGACAGCGAAGTCTCAGTAATAGGGTTCCGTTTTTACCCTTTGGGTACGGAACCCTAAAAACGGCAAAAAAATCACGTTTGTGGTATGGGAGCCTCACTTAAATATTTATTTTATTCTGTTTTTAGTATTTGTTGTTATAGCGGCAACAGAAATACATCATCTGTGAAAATTTTAACTGTCTAGCTATCACGGTTCATGAGGTACAGTCTGGTGACAGAAGGACAGACAAACAGATGGATCGCGGAGTCTTAGTAATAATGTTTCGTTTTTACCCTTTGGGTATGGAACCCTAAAAAAAAATCTACTAAAATTCCCAAGTACCCTTCAACCCAAATTCTATAGAAAATCAAACATCTTAGACCCTATTAAAACTCTGCCGCGTATACACGGGACTATACAACAAAAGTCCGCGGCTTTTCACGCACATTCAACAATTCAAGTGATTTATACAAGCAGTAAACTAAGCCGGGGTTCCGTTGTGCCCCACCGCCGTCCTCAAGATATAGTGCCACTATCTGATAACTGGGCGAATTTAGTTTGATGCCATCATAATCAGCAAAAAAAACTCTATACAACACGGTCAAATAAAAACCGGCCAAGTGCGAGTCGCACTCACGCACAAAGGGTTCCGTACTATTATCGCAAAAAACGGCAATTAAATCACGTTTGTTGTATGGGAGCCCCACTTAAATATTTATTATATATTGTTTATAGTATTTGTTGTTATAGCGGCAACAAAAATACATCATCTGTGAAAATTTCAACTGCCTTGCTATCACGGTTCATGAGATACAGCCTGGGGACAGACGGACAAACAACAGACAGACAGACAGAAAGGCAGACAGACGGACCGCGAAGACTTAGTAATAGGGTCCCATTTTTACCATTTGGGTACGGAAACCTAAAAAGCACATCGACTGTCATCGATCTCACTCCCGCCTACCCTCGCGGCTCCCCGTGAACTCTTAAAAGCCGCCAAGTACACAGTTATTTTGATTTGTATATAAGAAATCCCGTACGGTATATAGAATTACCCTTGAACGACAATATTTTCCGAATAAATCCCGAATTGCTATGTTTACAAACCTATTTTTGATAAGTTTAAGTCATTGATTTAAGTATAGATTATATTATAGTTTTTTGTTTTTCATCTATTACTCAAAATATGATTTTGTCAGATAGCGGCACTATAGTTTGAGGACGGTTGTCCAGTGTTACTGCGGTGATGGGCGATATTGCACCACTTTTGAGCTCTAACCCCCTTTTGTTTTATTGTTTATTTTATTTAAAAGGTTGCAGTATTACACGCCTGGTCATGTGTCTCCGTTGGTTATTGTAACACCCCAGGGTTATTGTTACCTCTTTGGGGTCAGACCAGATTCAGTGTTAAAGCAATAAGTAAATAAAACTTAAATATACATATTTACATAGTTCGGAATATTTACCTATGTACGGTAGGTAGGTAGACCCAATACTATAATCATTGCATTTTTGTTACAATGCATGTCCCGCAGTGTAGCTGCGGCAATGGGAGATATTAATCACTTTTGAGCCCTAACCCACTTTTGTATAATTGTTTATTTCATACAGTGTGTCCGCCGACAGATTTTACACTTTGAACTGAGCTCACGGCAACTAGCAAAGCGTCAGCGGTGGTAGCAGGGTATCTTTCGACGCGATTGTTGCGGGTTTTTTATTAGTACCGCGCTTTTGCGATAGGGCGTATTTTGCGAACAAGAATTCGATCAATGTGAGAGGCCTCGCTTTTGTTCTTACTTTGATATCCGACGATTAAAGGATGGCCCGTCAAACCAATTGATACGGACGTGGCTACAGAAGTTTAGAGAAACTGGATCAGTCAGAAATTAACCTTGGCCTGGACCACCAACGTCTTTTACTACTCCTGAAAACGCAGAGCTTGTGAGAAATAAATTTTACGGCAGAGGTGAAACCGTTAATGCAGAACGATACTGCGCGATGCTGGACAACTTTTTTATACCGGAACTGCACTGTCATGCTAGATACTGCTACAATAACAGAACCTACTTTCAGCAGGACGGGGCTGCGGCCCACACTGCCAGGGACTCAATGACTAATAACTTTTTTTACGGAAAATTTATAAGTCGCTTTGGCGACATAGCCTGGCCCCTAGATAACCTGATCTGACACCTTGCGAATTTTTCCTGTGGGGATACCTCCAATCTCGTGTTTACAGCAATTAGCCATCAGCAATAAAGGCCCTGCAATAAAATATCCGACGCGAGATTGTGGCTAGCACTCCAGAACTTTACAAGCAAGTTTTCGCGAACGTGAAAGAAAGATTGCAAGAATGTTAGCGGCTACAAGGACTACATTTACATTTTAGTGGAGTGATTTTTAAAACCTGAAATCTGTATTATTTTTTTGTAAGATGATAAATAAACAACTTTGTTTGTCTTTATATTTTTACTACATTTTATTTTTTTAAGTATAAAATCTGCCGGCGGGCACCCTGTACTTGGTCAATAATGTGCCTTCTTTGGTGTCTGAACTAAGCTGGGGCTACTTATTACCCCAGTGTTATTGGTTATTGCTACCTTTTTTTATAGGAATGGATTCATTATTAAAGTTATAACTGAAAAATACTATAAATATGGGTAGTTCAAAATTATGTATGAACTTAGGCCCAAATACTATCAGTTTTTGTTAAAACGCAAAAATACTTAATCATCATCATCATCATCATATCAGCCGAAAGACGTCCACTGCTGGACATAGGCCTCCCCCAAGCGTCGCCTCATTGACCGGTCCCGTGCGTCTCGCAACCAGCGGATCCCCGCAACCTTCACCAGGTCATCGGTTCACCTAGTGGGAGGTAAAATACTTAATATTGTATTAGTATTTGAATCCCACTTGTTTGTAAACTGAAATTTTTTAAATATTAATACAAAACAAAAGTTTCCCGTGATAATTAACCTTGGTATTAACTCTCATGGCTGGAAAAAGGCGTTGCAAGTGCAACATACAGAAAAATATAGCCAATCCTTTAATAGCTGCTGTCGATACCAATTCATAATTTCGAATCTATGTTCATCGGGGATGTAACTCAGTGGTAGAGTGTCTGCTTCGCATGCTGAAAGTCCTGGGTTCAAATCCCAGCATCTCCAAATTGTATTTTTTGTTTTGGATAGTGAGGATTCTAATTTTATCATGTATTTTATTTTTACTTTTTCCTACTTTTAAAGCATTTATTGAGGTTGTAAGTGGTTGAAAATTAAGTATTTATTTTATGATCGTCGTCGCGGTGTATGACGTCATACACCGCGTAATCTATGTTAATCCTGTAATGTAATGGTCATTTTAGTAGTAGAAAGAACAATACACAAGAAAACTTAATCTTAAAACAAAGAATAATTCTTCAAATGGGAATACTTCATTATTTTCTTATACAGAAAATATTAGGTACCGCTAAGAAACAAACAAGTACTTTCACAAATCTTTCTATGCCATTTACCGTCCCATTTTCGTCTCGTCAGTACTTTCAACAAACACATTGAACATTGTAGCAATGCTCTCAACAATACGTCTACACTCCCATCAGAATTGTTCCCGAAATACATTTGCGAACAAAATGAAAACTGAAGAAACTTCGTGCTTAAGAATTTTCAAGTTGCCTGTACCTCTCGGCTGTTGTGTGCGTCAGTATAAATCATGACGGGATTTTCACTTTTGTGTGTTTGCAGCCAATTTTGATAGGACATTTTACAGGTGGAATGTTGGTTGTACAAATGGTAATAGTACCGTTTACTTTTTAACCGACTTACCAAAAAGGAGGAGGCTCGACTTTTTTTTTGTGTTTAAATGATAAATGATTTTATTTCTGTAAGTTGGTTTGTACAAACACTTTTACATGTCGATCATATTTTTTAAAACTAGATGAGGTCGGCGTTTTCTGTCTGACTACTCTGAGAAGAGAGGCCGAAACAAACTCAGAGATCACAGTCTCTTTTAAAGTCCAGACAAAATCTTGGTTAGCCCATGTGAAGACCATGTAGACTCACTGTTTGTTCACCGATATGTCTGTCAATTGTGGACCGATTTTGTTTTTTTTTTTTGTTTTAAAGATTTTCCGAAATTGGTCTTATTTTATTTGGTGAAGATCTGATGAAGAACTTCGCAGATATACAACAGAACTCTTCAATAGATAACGGCAAATCTCTCAGGATTGCTGCCATCGAATGTCTGTTTATTTTTTATACCATTTCATAACATAACTTCACACCAGTACGCTCTAACATCACGCCAGTACGGTCTAAAGGGGTACGCAGATGTGTACAGTTCACCTTGGTACACTCTCATTTCACCGGTTATGTTTAATTTCATTATATTCAGGTAATCTATTCTGGAATTATAGGTACCTTACTTAACTACAATTGCCTATTAGGTAGATACAACTAAAAAGTGAAAAATTGAAAATCTTTTTTGCAAAAAAATGCTACCGACTTCCAAATAAGATAACTACAAAGTGAAAAATTACTTTATTTTTGGAAGTGTGTGTCTTTGGTAGGTACCAATTGTTTGCGTTATGAACACCGACTAAAAAAATTAATTTGGAAATCGGTAGTAATTTTTTGCAAAAAATTTTTTGTACGGTATGTTTTGAACCCTCTTGTTAGATAATTCATAATTCGAGATAAATACATCTGTAGGATAAAATACCGATCACGCAAACGAAGTCGCGGGCGAAGTGCTAGTTTATTATAATATTATTATTGATAGAATCTTATAAATTGTATAAATACAATACCAACTGCGAATTGGACCAACTGCGATTTGGACCAACCGCGAATTGGACCAACCGAGAATTGGACATATTTTTGTACATTGGACCAATCGCGCCTAAAGGATTTCAATTCATAGCCACCAACTCAAGTATCAACTTCAGCATTAAATATTTTAAGTGACCATTTGTATTAAAAAAATAGCGTAAAGAAGTATGGGTTGTTCTGGAATTCGAACTTTCTTTGGTATGCAATAAAGTTAATTGTTCCAAAACTTTATAATTATCTCGAATCCTGAATTCAAATTTACAAAGATATAGATAATGCCAGATTCACACGTAGCGATTTAATTGCCTCTTCCATAATGTTTATGTAAATTAAAATAAATAAGTATAAAAGTCGCACTGTTTAAATAATGTTTAGCACTGTCTAAGCAGTGTATGGACGGCGCAAGTCATGTATTGCTTCAATTTCATAATCTGTCTCGGGCAAGAAATTAGGGAAATGGGGCCTTACATTAAAAAAAACAATTAAGCAAAAAATACTAGTCCGAAAAACTATTTCAAAATGCACAAACATCTTTCGAGAATAAATTACTCAAAATAACAAGAGTAAAGTAATTTTCCTCCATTTTAAAATTCCGCAACACTACTATTCGTTGCATATTCAATTGATATACGGTGGGGGCGGTGCAATTTTCTGGAATTACTCGCTTTTGTGAGATCTACAGAATGCCATCACTAGAATACGGGGCGAGCGAGTGGTATTTTGAATATTTCAGATATTTTAGGGTACAGTAAGTTTTTACTTTGAAGTATGAATAGAACAATGGAGCGCTAATGGCACAAGCAATTGAATAAACATAATTATATGAAATCGTGTTTAGTAAAAACAGTTTTTTTTTTAATTTAAATGTGTTTTATAAACTGTTTTCCAATTTAGGAAAATTATTTAAGGAGACTTTTTGAACCAACTGCGGGAGGGTAATGTTTTTTCGAGTCCATGTATGTTCATTTCTATGCTTCTATACAGGGAAGACTCTTGGTATTTTAATTCAAGATGGTCAGTCATCTACGAGCCGACCTCGGCAACGGTTGCTAAACCTTGAAGGGAGACCTTTCCGGCAGTTATTCTTAAGAAATATAAAGCGGGTTAGGTGTGTTTATTATTATAATTTACAATAATAATAATTTATTTATTGACACACACGGGTAGTAGTGGCCCAGCGGTAACGGCCGCGACTTACAAGTTCGTGGGTTTGAACCCAGGCAGGCGCTTTACTTTGTGTAAATTATTTCTTCACCAACTCTCAAAACGGTGAAGAATGACATCGTGAGGAAACCGGCATGTCTTAGAACTAATAATTCGGATTTGACATGATCATGTCTTCAATAATTCGAAGCCATGTGACATCCACCAACCCGCACTGGGCCCGCGTGACGGATTACGGCCTATTCTCTGTCACAGAGAGGAGGCCTGCACGTGCACGCACAACGGATCAAATGAGAGTTTAGGTGCTCAAAAGGTGGTTTATCTGTCCTAAACTTGAGAGACACGCAAGTTACAAGAAAGAAAATATTTGCATAATGTGATAATTATGATAAGCTTGAATACAGAATTTAAGTGGCTATGGGCCCAAACTAGGCACAGCCTGTATCTTGGAATCCTAGGAATACAGAATATTCAGATTTATTGTTCAGTGTTACTAATTATACAATAAAAAAAGTTAATTCAAAAAATCATAATACCCGACTGCTTTTGAAGCGAACTAAAAAGACGTAAACATGCACAACACAACACAACAGAAAAATCATGCTTTGCAGTCGGAGGATACATATTGCTGGCTGACCAAAATCAGATGTATCCTCCGATTGCATAGTATGATTTTCTTCTTGTTTACATCTTTTTAGTTCGCTTTAAAAGCAGTCCGGGTTTTTGTTTCTTTGAATTAACTTTTTTATTAACAACTTTTTAGTTAACATATATTTTTTCGAATTAGATACATTTAAACATATAAGGTAACATATGTTTGGAAACACCTCTTAAAACCCTTTATTTTCTTATACCACAAGATGGGGTTGTAAGAAAAAAATTCGCCTATTTCTTTTTTCGGTTCTAATGTAGCCTGTGTCAATTGCAAGGTTAAGACGAACCAATTGACGTAAGACTCATCAAAATCGGCCAACGCGTTTGGTCTCAAGAACGCCACATAGGAATAAACATACATACACAGACTGATAAACACATTACCCTTCTTCGGCAGGCGGATAAAAACATTAGTATCAAAAAAAAATTACAAGCATAATTCCTTTCTAGTCTTATTCATACTTCACCTCGCTGTCGAACAAGCTCATATCATAAGAATCCGTTTTTCGAACACCAATATTGTACTAGCAAACAATGAATGCGCAGTTCTAGGGGTTGTTTACTATGATATGAACGTTTGAAGATTTTATTTTGCTTATCATTTTCTTCTAAGAGAGAGGAAAAATTGTATTAGGTATTTTGTGTTGGTCGGTTCTTCAGTGGCAGGAGGTAAGGAATTGTAATAACACTCTGCACTAAAACAGCTTTTTTGTTTTAACTATTTAGATAGTTGGATTTTACGTAAATCGTGTCCTTAGTTGGTATTTAAAGCTCGAAAAAAAATTCTGGATTACTACCAAGTTAACAACCTACTAGAACGGTTCATCAATACATCAAATGTAGAGTGAGCCCTACAAAAAGGCAGAGCAGATGAATCGTCGGCCATCGCGTAAATCTTGCAGCACAATCACTGAAGGATCTCTTATTCATGACTTGACGAGCTCGGCGGTTGATATACGAAGGTGGTGTGGTGGATATAGCTCGTACTAGATTTTTGAAGCAAAACTTCTTTCGCCGCGTTGAGCGATTTTTGGTAAAAAAAACTTAAAACTTACGTTTGCGTCACCGACGTGCTAATGTGACGTTTTAAGTTTCCACTTCTGTCAGCAGTCCGTGACAAAAAAAATAATTATACATACATACATAAACTCACGCCTTTTTCCCATGAAAAAACAAAACAGAACGTCACCTGCTACGATCCTTTCATACTTCTTTTGCTTCACTCACATTCATATATCTAGTCATACACACACGCCGGTTATGAGTACTGCGCACCTAGCCTTTCTGAAGAACATCACCTATAAGGTCTATGTATGTCTTTCTAGGACGTCCCCTCCCGGCGTTTCCATTCACGTCAGCCTTGTAAATACCGTTCGTTAGTCGCCTTTCATTCATTCTCTCAACATGGCTTAACCATCTTGACATACTCTTTTCAATTATAGTCACTACATCCTGTTTTTAACTACAACCTTGTCTTTTTACCTCATTCCTCAACAAACTTCGCAAACCACACATACTTCGCAAGGAACGCAATTCTACTGCATTAATCCTACTTTCATGTCTATGTTTAAATATATATAAAGATTGAAATATACAGTCCAATGGGGAAATTATTCAGAGAATTTGGTAGTATAAGGTGAAGAAGACTGTTATGTATTGTGACCATTCTCTGAAACAAACATGAAATTAAACTAACGAAATTAAATTATACGAAATTCAAATTCGAATCGAAAAATATTCTGACCGGTAGACCCTTGATTTTTTTATGTAAATCTCTGTCTCTTACTGTTCAAATCAGTTTTGAAACCAAATACTGAACAATTTAAGAAACACCTAAATATTTTGAGTCGAACCGTTATTTTGTAAGACTCGTACGTATTAAAGTGTTATTTTTTCACGCACAACTGTTACACACTTTGAGGGTGTGAATAAAATAACACTTTGTGCATACTGATGCACAAAAAACAAGAACCTCCCTCTATGAAGTCAGTTAAAAACAACCCACCTCAATGCCACGACTACAAAAATGCGCCACATTACCAAGACCCCTAGCAAAATCACACCGCTCCCTTTTCTCTCCTCACCCCTTTACGAAAAAAGAGGAGAGGTAGGTCAACCGACCCTGGTCTTTCAAGTAGGCTTTGAGGTCAGTCATGAATGGGATATGTTCGAGATTTTTCGTAGCTCGCCTGTACCTTTGGGGGTAAGTCAAATAGATTGAGTTTAGAAAGGCATTCCTTATTAATGCCTCTGTGGACTGTATTCTTTTTGATAGGTGGATAGGGAGACGTTTAGATACCCTCATTGTGTGAAAATTGGGTTTTTATTTATGTCCGTTTTCTTACAGCCTCATTGCCCTAGTGCAGGGATAGCGAACCCTCACTGGTAACGATTTTTATATATAAAAAAAATAATGTGGCCAGGACGAGCCGTCAAAATATCGAATTGGTGATTTATTAGACACAAAAACTAGATGCTATTAGCGTAACTCCTTATTAGCAACCCGAAGCAATTGTAATGTTTACGGTTTTAGGTTTTAATCTATATAAAGTAAAAGTTATTTTGCTTTCTGTTATTGTATATGACCTAGATGCTAATTGCTAATTGATCTTACCTTGACGTGCCCGAATAATTTAGCCGCGGGTCACCACTAAAACGCGTGCCATAGGTTCGCCATCCCAACCCTAGTGGTCGCAAATGCGACTGCTGGACTGAGGCATTCTCGATTCCTAGGTTAATGTCATTAGATTGTTTAGTTAAGAATTTTTCAATAGCAGCTCATTTTCATCAGTCCGCGGTATGATCTTTTGCGTGATTGAGGGCATTATGAGGTCAAGATGTCTTCTAGTAAATGAGGTTTGAGTATAGTAAATATTTTATAATAAAAAGATGAACAATTAGAACTGACTTCCAAAACAAAACACTACAAAGCGAAAAATTACCAACTTTTTTCGTTTTAGACACCGAATTTTAAAAAGAAAGTAATTTTTCGCTTTTTATATTTTGTTTTGAAAGTCGGTTATATTTTTTTTCTCTTTTTCGTTTTGGTACCTTATATAATTACCATGCTAATACGCATTATTAAGGATATCTCAAATGCTGCTTACTACTCGTCAGTCTTGATCAAATTGACCACATTTCAATTAAAAAATAATCATCAAAATCGGTTCAACTAGTAAAAAGTTCTGAGGTCTATTATATTCTCATATTGAGAATCTCCTCCTTTTTATTTCGGTTAAAATACTAAAGCCTGGTTTCTAAACTGAGTTTTTAGTATTAGGAAAGTGTTAAAACCTAGTTTAATTCCAAGGTTTGACAGGCAACTGTAGAGTTTGACAAGTACACGGTAAACCGCTTGATAGTGATACCTCTGGGCATTGAGCTGGCCTAGTATTGTACTGATTCTCAATAGAATAAGAGGTCAGCTTACACTAATTAAGCTAACCTTTTAACAATCCCAGTAGCCAAAAAGATCTAAATCCACAAATACCGAGTATTAAGTGAAACATAATACCGAGAAACAGTTACCTAAATCAATTTTAAGCAATCGCTGGCCAGAACACATGTTCAATCAAACATATCACATAGCCTGCTTGGGGCCTAGACGTGTAATATTGATAAGATGTATCACAGCAATGTTTGAAACGGGTTAACATTGTTACATTTAGGGGGAGTTTTAGAAGGTTAGGCTAATTTTGGGTGAAGCACGCCGTACTATTCCGAAATATACATTACATTACGTACTGTAAGCCAGAATCAACAGTGGCAACCACCAGAAAGGCGCCGAGTCCTAGCGAAACAGTTCAATCGACTTGGATTCCGCAACGAAATAAATCAGAAAAGGACAGAGCAGGAGTAAGAAAAAACTTAATTACCCTCCTTATCAAGCAGGAGACAGAACAGAGGGTCCATAGGAACGTTTACAACTGGGCCCCACTGGCTACTGCCAAGTACCACGGATTACAATTTACACTAATACAGTTTCTATACTTTTCGTTGGTATGGTTGTTAGTGCTAGTTGGTTACGCGATAGGCGGTTCCTGGGTGGATAGGTCCAGGATAGTTGAATGGTTTTGCCGTGATTACCCGAGTTTCAGCAGTTTCGCCACTGTTGATTCTGTCTTTCAGGAATAGCAGTCGTTGAAAATAGTTTTTGGTTTGTTGCAACTCATATTCATGTTATAGTCTCTTTTTAATGGCTTCCACACACAATACAATAGAAAAGTATTATCGCGCACGTTTTCACAGAGATTATACTACAAAATCCCAATTGCATCCAAACTTTGCTGCAAAGACAAAGCTGCAAAGGCTCAGCTGGCTGCCAAAAAGTTGGGAATCCTTGCAAAGGCGAGAAGGTACTTCCCGCCGGAATAGCTCCTCAATTTGTATCATGCGCAAGTTCTTTTATGCATAGGGTACTGTTCTCATCTCTGGGACGGATCTGCCAAAGCCCAGCTTGATGCACTAGAGTCGATTGAAAAGCGGGCCAAGAGGCTCATCAGCAACGGGGCACTGGTGAAGTCAAAGCTCTTGAGCCTTGAACATCGTCGAGTGTGCGATGGAATTACACTATCTAATTCCACCTAGCCATCATCGGACTACCAGACATATGGCGATGCGCTATCGGTACTTGGTGGACATCCCACCCATACGCACAAAACGTTTTGGGAACCCTTTTATTATGCGTACAGCTAAGGATTGGTATTCCCTGCCTGAGTCTTTGTTTCCCGACATCTACAATCTAGGGGTCTTCATTGCCGCTTCTCGCCTTTATGAGGGAGGAGCCTTAAAAATCTTTGTGCTATTTTAAACTTCTTTGATATTCTGCTGATACCGCGTCCGTCTATATTTGGCATATGCCAGTCCTATTGATTATTAAACTATCTGTATCATGTGGGGCGTCCCATTTCACCTGTGGACATTGAAGTTGCCAAAATTTATTTGTAATGAAGTCTGAATATATTAATTTTAAAATTCATGATTTGAAGATGAAAAGATAAGATATTTAATGTTTAATTTAATGTTGTTATGTATGAGTATTAATGTCTTGTATAAGGGTCTCAATAATACAAAAAAAGGTTTCAACCTTATACGGGTTGAAGACATGCTGCTTCGACCGAAAATAAACGGCAGGAATATGATTTTTCAGCTACTTCTTCTTTTCGAATTGATGGAAAACTCTTTAAAGGTTTTGGGTCCAGTAGGTGACCACGCTAATTGCAGCGTTAGTGACTTTTATTAAGAAGAAATGCGGTCGCAGACATCCAACTAAATATCCTAAGAAATAAATCATAATTTGAGGTTTGGCTCTCATCTATTTCCTTCCAGTATTGGAAAAATTTAAAAGAAATTCCATAAATTGAATAAAAAATATATATATTGTGCTTCTACGTTTTTATTTTTTCATGTATTGTTGTCAAATTTGTACACTAGGCCTCTGATGACAGCGCAATTTTGAGCGTTTTTTGTGCTTCTAAGGTATGTATGATCATCAAAAATAAAAACAAAACGGCACAGTATATATCTTTCTTTTTCAGTTTATGTAACGTCTTTTAAATTGTTCCAATATTGGAGGAGTAAATAGGCGAAATCCAAACCTCGAATTATGATAACTTTTTACTTAGGATATTCAATCAGATGTCTGCGACCGTATTTAGTCTTAAGTCCTATAAAGACATAGAAAAAATACAGTCACAACCTAGACCCGTATTTGACTTAAGACGACGACTAACGCCAACGACCTTGAGGGAACAAAATGCGCACCCGTTTCACACCTGTGCGAACCAAAATTTTTTAACTTTAAAAAAAAGTTTCAGATCAAAATGTAGATAATTAAATTGTCTTTAAGATGGTGTCGATTTTATTAAAATACGCCCAGCGATTCTCGTGTTTTTGTCCGTTTTAGACATGAGTTTAGTAATTAATTACACTGTGTTATACGAATAAAATTCAAAATGTGCTTATATCAAATTATTAAATCAAATGGTCTTATGAAACATATATTTTTTTCAAAAAATTAAGGCTAGCCGTTTAGACGTGATTCTCATTTTAAAATCAGCTACTCAAGGGTATCTGCGCCTTAAGGGTTTAGGCATTCTCAAAAGCATGTTCTACACTTCAAAACATGCCTCAGAATGTATTTCAGCTCAGCGCACATTTTCCAGTTCCGTGGCGTTGTTTATTTAGCCCGTAGAGCCCGTATAACTTCTAGCCGGTCTTCAGTTTTTGCGCTCTCGCGAATGCTCTCAAATTCTCGAGTTCTAGAGCTATGTGGAAAGTAATGAAGGAGCATTTCTAAGTCTTTTCATCTAAGAATGCACTTCTCCTTTTATTGTTTTAGTCTTGCTTCGTCGTGGGATTTCATCAGGTTTCGCTGTTTAAGTTTAAATTGCAGTACAGATTTGCTGTACGTCAAGATTTAAAATTATTAAATTTTTTAACACAGATCACTTAACCGGTTAAATGCCCGTAATTACCGAAACAATATAAATTCCATTATGTCTCGCGTGGATACCCGTTTCGGGCACTCACGTATTACCACCTTAATGCATTTAATCATCATATCAACCGAAAGACGTACACTGCTGGACATAGGCCATAGGCCCAAGCGTCGCTACATTGACCGGTCCCGTCCAGCGGATCCCTGCAACCTTCATCAGGTCATCGGTCCACTTATAGAAAGGCCTTCCAACGCAACGTCTTCCGGTTCGTGGTCACCACTCAGGAACTTTTCGGCCCCACCGGCCGTCCTTTCTACCAGCAATGTGCCCTGCACACTGCCACTTAAGTTTGGCAATTCTGCGGGCTATGTCGGTAACCCTGGTCCTCTTGCGGATCTCCACACTTCTGTTTCGATCACATGGATACTCCAATCATAGCCCTCTTCATTGCCATTTGGGTGATTGTAAGCTTTCTGATGAGGCACATTGTGGTTGACCATGTCTCAGGGCCATAGGTTAACACTGCATTTAATACATAACGAAATTCAGCCAACGCTCTATTTCTGTCAATCGTTTGAAGACGATAGAAACGACGTTTTAAATACAATTCTGCATTCAACCATTTGTAGTGCAAGTAGGTATTTTTTTTTGCAAAATAATATTTTTTTATATTGAATGGATTGCTTTTCACCACTATCTCACCTGATGATACGCGATGATGTGGGCGAAAATGGAGCACACTTGCCTAGAAGTAAACTATTCACTGATCATAATCATCATCAGCCTATTAATGTTCCCACTGCTGGGACACAGGCCTCCTCTCTGTGAGAGAGGATGGGCCGTAATCAACCCCGCGGGCCCAGTGCGGGTTGGTGGATGTCTTCAAATGCACATGTCTTCGAATTTTTGGTTCTAGGACATGCCGGTTTCCTCTCGATATTTTCCTTCACCGTTTTTGAGAGAAGTGGTGGTGAAATAATTTATACAAAGTAAAGCGCGCCTGCCTGGGTTCGAGCCCACGACCTACAACAAGTAAGTCGCGGCCAATACCACTGGGCCACTACTGCTCCTTACATATCTATTCACTCGACATAATAATAAATTAAATGATCAACAATTAACAAAGCTTCCTCATGTATGTAAATGCTCTTACACAGTTACTAAGTACGTGTATAAGGTAAGTCATGTTCCTAAACTTGGCATGAAAAGCGAAAATGTTCAGAGAAAGTAGAATTAGAATTAATGAAATTAATATCTTAGTCTTGTAAGCGCTTACTTAGTTACTCACACGCGTAAGTTTTCACTTAAGTTAGGTACATGTTGAATTTGCTGACGGTATCTACGTGACGCGATAAACGTAGACGTACAGTCTGCAGAAAAAGTGATGAAATATTTAAATTGCAATCCGTTTTCTTGTCTTCTGTTTTTATTGAAATATTTTTTAATAAAATCTTTCTTCCAAAATTCTACTATCCTACTCTTGCTAATATTACATTATACCTTTAAATGTATCTTAGTTTAAAAACTCAGATGTTCGGATGTCCGTTAAGCAATCATGCCTCAACTCTCAACTCTTAAACTTGGCACATAAGTAGTCCCTGACCTGGGTTAGAATATAGGGTTTTTATTACTGTCGATAGTACATTCCGTTCGTTCCTTCATGTAACACTAACTTCTGCCAGCGGCTTCGCCCGCGTGAAAGTCAAAAAATATCCCAAGGAAACACATTCCCGGGATAAAAAATATCCTATGTAATATTCCTGACTATAATCTATCTATGTGCCAAATTTCATCCAGATTCGTCCTGCCTGTTTGAGCGTGAAGAAGTTACAAACATACAAACACACTCACAGACTTTCGCCTTTATAATATTAGTGTGAAGTGTGATGTGATGTGATCTGTACCTAAAACAATATGGAATGCAATAATGTTTAATTATTAATATGTATTTATGTCTCTCATGTGGGAACAGCTGCTGGATGAAGCTATTATTATTTTTATTTTAATGTTTGTTAAATAATTACCACAAAAACATGTTAAACTAGCTGTTGCCCGCGACTTCGTCCGCGTCAAACTCGACAAAAATTTATTTTTATTTTTTTGGTTTCCCGCCGCAACTATGAATTTTCTCGTGATCAAACGTAGCCTATGTTACTCGTTATTACATCAGCTATCTACCGGTGAAAGTCCCGTCAAAATCGGTCTAGCCGTTTCGGGTGATTACCCGGAACAGACAGACAGATAGATAGACAGACAAAAATCTTAAAAATTGCTTATTTATTTTTGTACCGTATATACTTTCACGTGCATTCAATAAAACGTTGTTATTTTGATATTACATACAGACACTTCAATTTTATTTATTTGTATAGATGTATAGATGATGATTGACATACTTAATGCCAGGATTAATTTAAAACCACTAACCAAATTTATCTGAAATGAAACTGTTATATTATACTACACTTAATATTAAAGTGGATTATAATATTAAATAATATATCCGTGGTTACCCTACTAACAGTTATCCAATAATTATTCATAACAATTCATTTTATACGCTTTCAATTCCATATATTCCATTGCAATAAATAGGTGACATAATAATAACTTTTAATTATTATCAAAACCCTAATAAACCTTTTTGTCTAACGCTACCTGCGCGTGTTCAAACCATTTATTTGCGTATTTGATGGCAGAACATATTTTCAATTAAACCAGGGATCTAATTAAATAGCAAAAGGAGGCTGTTTTCGACTTGTATAACTTCGCCGTACGTGTGGCAACATATGACGAGACCAACATAACCTAAACTCCCCCACTTCCCTACACTCTACAGCCTTAAGGAATTAAAGGGGTAAAATGATCAATACACAGAGGCCACCTAACCTGGCCTTGTTACGATTTGGTGGGAATACAAACGATCCCACTTAAAAGTTTTATGGGTTCCGTATAAATTCCATTAACGTTTTACGGTTTTACATTTTAAACAGATGTTTTGTAGAATATTCGCGGTGCAATCACGTTTTGTATTTGAACAGATGTAACTTTATCATAAGTTAGAATTTAGTAAGAGGGTGAAGATTTTGGTCTTGTAAACTCAAACCAAAGCACTTATAAAGATTGAAACTGTGAATAAAATTAATGTTGAATCGAACTGAAACTTTAATGACACTCTGAAGGCCTTTACGGACTAGGGATGTTACGGAATTGATGATATCGGAACTGAAGGCAGAATCGGAGGTTTAGAATTTCATTTAGTATCTATTTGTTTATGTGCCGTCTTAATTTATTGAGACATTATTATTAACTATTATTTTATGACATGAAATTGTGACATCTACTGACTTTATATTTTTGATTTTATTTTGTTATTGTGACATTCGATTACCTTTTACCCAAGTATTTTGTATGCCTTCTGGCGGGACATAGTATGGAACAACATTTTTTATTTATTTAACCATCTGTAAATTTACCCTATGTTCACAAAATTAATAAATGAATTTATCGGATTCGGAGCCGGAATCGAAATGGGAATCGGCGGCTGAAAAAGATCTGTTAAGAGAAAGCAAGTTTAATAAATAAAATAATACATACATTCTTAATCAGGCTTATTATTTTCAGCTCAAACACAATACACCTAACTAGGTCATGAATAAAAACAAACAAGTTTTCTAAAATCGTAATCAGTATTATATAAATATAAATCTATACTAATAATAATCTATACTAATATTATAAAGAGGAAAGATTTTTTTGTTTGTTTCTTGTTTGTACCGAATAGGCTCCAAAACTACTGGACCGATTTGAAAAATTCTTTCACCAATAGAAAGCTACATTATTCCTGAGTGACATAGGCTATTTTTTTATCCCGAAAACGGGTCCTGTGGGGTGGCCCACGGGAGCGAAGCCGCGGGGAACAGCTAGTCTATACTATATATATATATATATATAATATTATAAAGAGGAAAGATTTTTTTGTTTGTTTGTTTGTTTGTTTGTACCGAATAGGCTCCGAAACTACTGAAACGATTTAAAAAATTCTTTCACCAATAGAAAGCTACGTTATTCCTGAGTAACATAGGCTATGTTTAATCCCGAAAACAGTCCTGTGGGGTGGCCCACGGAAGCGAAGCCGCGGGGAACAGCTAGTCTATACTATATAATATATAATATAATAATATTATAAAGAGGAAAGATTTTTTTGTTTGTTTGTTTGTACCGAATAGGCTCCGAAACTACTGAAACGATTTAAAAAATTATTTCACCAATAGAAAGCTACGTTATTCCTGAGTAACATAGGCTATTTTTTAATCCCGAAAACGGGTCCTGTGGGGTGGCCCACGGGAGCGAAGCCGCGGGCAACTGCTCGTATTATATAAACAAATTTGTACGCGTTGTCTGCGGCTGCGTGCCGCCGCCTCCGCTGGACATCAATCTTCGATCCGATAACCTCCGATTTATATTTTTTCATCCGATGTTTCTGAACTGAAATTGAAATCGGAGGAAGATTTTCCTGAGATTAACATTGTTTTTATAACAATGTTAATCTCAGGAAAATCGGAGTTTATCGCAGCGGCGACGGTGGCACGTGGCCGCAGTCAACGCGTAAAAACTTTATAATTGTAGATTGTAGAAATGGTTTGTTTTTTCAACGCCTAGTTAGGTGTATTGTATTAGAGCTGAAATTATACAGGCTGATTAATAATGTATATAATATATTATATTATAAAACCAGCTTTTTCTTAAAACATCATTCTTCAGCCTTTGCGATTTGGAATCAGATTTCGTTTTTGGTTCTGATTCTTATAAACCAAATTTAAAACCTCCGATTCCGGCTTTAGTTCCGATAGCATCACTTCCGTAACATCCCTATTACAGACACACTTAGTAGTACCTATTGTGATTAGATCAGCAAGGTCAGAGGTCTACATACAAAACACTTTGGGCCAGTTTCTGACTGCTGTATTTGGAGTTAAGAACGTGTGAAACCCTACTTTATTGCCAAAGTTGGACAGGTTTTCAGGTTGGCAGACTTATGGAAGGTGACTGAAGTAGGTAATAATGAGAGCTAAGCCATGGAAACCGGCTCACGAAACATCATCATATAGGTATATTTCCTTGCTACCAATAATGTCCAAGCTATGTGAAAAGCTGTTACCCAGACGATTTAAATCTATAATAGATTGCAAGAACATAATACCAGAGCACCAATTTGGTTTTCGAGAAAAACACTACTATCAATCAAGTGCATGGGATCACGAACGTAATAGATAACGCCCTTAAAGACAAGAAAGTATGTTCTACTGTATTCCTAGACATGGCGCAAGAGTTTGACAAAGTCTGGCATGAAGGTCTTAAACATAAATTGAAGAACCTGTTACCGAAGCAATTTGCAGATATATTAAGAGTCCTACGCTCTAAACAGAGTCTTTAGAATAAGACAAGAAGATGCGTACTCAGAACTGAAACAAATAAAAGCTGGCGTACCGCAAGGAAGTGTGTTAGGTCCGGTCCTGTACCTACTATACACATAATTGTGATATTCCTAAATTAGAGCAAACACGATTGGAACCTTTGTTGATGATACAGCCACAATGGCTGTAGAAAAGGTTCAAATAGCTGTTAATTAAGTTTATGACTGCAACAAAAAATGGAGGATTAAATGAAATGAATTCAAATCTGTTCACATAGATTTTACCAACAAAAAAAAATAGTTTTCTCCAGTTTATATTAATAATAAACAAGTCCCATATGAGAATACAGCCAAATGTCTCGATATAACCCTTGACGCGAAGTTACGCTGGAAAGCCCACGTCAATAAGAAAAAAGATTAACTCAACATCCGATATAAAAGAATGCTGCTTGGAAAAAACTGGAATGCTGTCCGTGCAAAACAAATTATTGCTATACAAACAAGTCCTGATGCCAGTTTGGACTTATGGTATTCAGCTATAGGACTGCACCAAACAGCAATATATTAATTATACAACTTTTCCAGAACAAAGTGCTAAAGGCAATTGTAAATGCACATTGGCACATACGAAATTATGACCTCCATCAAGACCTAAAAGTTGAGTTCATCGAAAAAGTGATTCAGAAATTTGCAGAAGCTCACAAAAAGAGACTTCATCAGCATGTGAACGTCGAGGCAATCCAGATTCTCGACCACACAGACATAGTGAGAAGACTAAAAGGGCCAAAACCGTTCGAGTTAGTGTTTAGTGTAACGTACAAAAGTGCTAAACACAAGAACGAAGTGTATTTGCCTTAATAAAGACAATAAGGAAAGTGCTATTGCACACATTCTTATTAAAGACAATGTAATAGTTTAGGTTATAATTAAATAATTAGCAATCTAGCCGTTTAAATAGAATATTATTGGTATATTTATACGGCTAGAATTTAATAAGTTTGGGTCCATCCTATTGATGAACACTGCTAAGGAAAAAAAAAATACTGGGACACAAGCTACCTCTCAGTGAGTAGACCATAATCCACTGCTCTTTTCCTGTGTGGGTTGGTAAATAATATGTTATACCTCCGAATTTTCGTTTCCATTAAATGCGGGCTTTCTCACGAAATTGTCACCTTACCAACCTCATAAAGTCAACATAGAACTCTTCCCAAGATTCATCTGACACGCTGATTGTTCAGAAAAGAATTTTCATAGCAATAATGTTTACCTAGCTGGACCCGTCATTGTCTTGTGTGTATCACTGGAAAGACTCTTTATTTGTAAACAATCATAGTTGTTGTTCTCAGATCGTGGTTGTGAGTCGGCAGTCACAGATTTGTTGCCGGTACGAATGGACCGAAACATTTTATCCACTATATTGTTTTTAGTGCTATCACCTGTTTTTATTGTGAGTACATTGAGAATTTGTATTTTAATTCCGTGGTTAGTTTTGTGAGTTTGTAGTTTATCCTAGTTTGTGTTAGAGTTTTGGTGTTGTAGAGGCGATGAAGTTTGATTTGCCTCTGTTAGGCGATATTTTATTAATTTAGATTTTCGGTGTTTGTATTTCCTGATGGCTAAAGTTGGGTCTTTAAGTCAAGTGTGAATAGGTTTCTTCTAGGCAAGCGTGCTTTACCTTCGACCACAATGTGGTCGATCATCGCTTACCATCAGGTGAGATAGTGGTCAACACCTTTTTTAAAGAAGAAGATTAAATCGCTTGGTATTCGGCAAGTTTTAATAACCAATACCTAAACATTCAACTTGAAAAAAAGAATATAAATATTTTATTTGTAACATTCAAATTAACAATTTTCTCTTAAACTAAGTTGCGCAATGACAATGAAATTAGTACCTAACATTATTAAGAGATTTAAATTAATGAAATATACGAATAAAAATACTTCTTTTTGCACATTTTATTCTTTGGCCATGTTAAAATCAGAGACAGTGGCGTTTATTAGATCATCTCAGGTCCAAATATATGGTACTGTAGCATGTGGGTCTTGTCTGCAGTCTATCAAGTTACCCATCGACTCAAATCTTCTTTATTTGCTCGTCAGTATTGACCACATAGTAACACGGCAGATAAATAAAATCTTTCAAACGAAACCACTATTGCAGCCAGATCCAAAGTGCATTGAGCTTTTAAGTACGGAGTGATCGACCCTGTCAGTCTGTTTGACCAGACCCATCGCTCGAATCGACACTGGCGATCCATCTCATAGGTCAACAGCCATACACTTAACGAATTTTATTCAGACCAGACGGATCTGGTAGAACTGGTATTGTATGGTACCTTTTAAATTGCTTCTTTACATATCTAAGTCGGGGTCAGCTTTCTGTTTCATCGCATGCAGATGAATCCTGTTTTACATGAAGCGACTGCCTTTCTGAAACCCTACAACCTTACATATAACACTACAAAAAAACACTGTCCAACTGGATGTGCAGACTTTTGGGCTTCTGAATGGCGACTGTCAAAGATATATTTACAAACCAGCTTCTGCCAGCGGCTTTGCCCGCGTGAATGTTGAAAATTATCCCAAGGGAACATATTCCCGGGATAAAAATCCTATGTGCTATTCCAGACTATAATCTATCTCTGTGCAAATTTCATCTAGTTCCGTCCAGCCGTTTGAGCATGAAGATGTAACAAACATACACACACACTCACAAATTTTCGCCTTTATAATATTACTAGCTTCTGCCAGCGGCTTCGCCCGCGTCACATCACATCACATCAACAGCCTATTAATGTTCCCACTGCTGGGACACAGGCCTCCTCTCTGTGAGAGGGAATGGGCCGTTATCCACCACGCGGGCCCAGTGCGGGTTGGTGGATGTCACATGTCTTCGAATTTTTGGTTCTAGGACATGCCGGTTTCCTCACGATGTTTTCCTTCACCGTTTTGAGAGCAGTGGTGATGAAATAATTTACACAAAGTAAAGCGCCTGTCTGGGCTCGAACCCACGACCTATAACTTGTAAGTCACGGCCGATACCACTGGTCCACCACTGCTCACGCCCGCGTGAATGTCGAAAATTATCCCGAGGGAACATATTCCCGGGATGAAAAGTATCCTATGTGCTATTCCAGACAGCCTATCCCTGTGCCTTTCATCCAGATCCGTCCAGCAGTTTGAGCGTGAAGAAGTAACAAACATACACACTCACAGACTTTTGCCTTTATAATATTAGTGTGATTACTGTGATGAGGGCCAGAAGCCCAAGGCCAACGGCTCAAGGCGTTTTCCGGGGCACGAAGAGTTTCATTATGGTTAGCCATTCACGGGCCTATGTCCAGCAGTGGACGTCTTTCGGCTGAAATGATGATGATGATGATTCACGGGCCGACCTCACCAAGCATATCTCTTAACCTTCCACCAACCCATGCAGGTTTTATTGCCACGAACCCAGGCTTTATCATAATAAATATCATAATTTTCCACAGTTAGCATGGTCAGAGAGAGAAGAAAGAAGAGACACCCGCGCTATAGACCGGGTACCTCGCAGATCGGTCCACTACCACACGAAGAGACATATGCTACCAGAACCGGAAGCTAAGAGAAGATCCATCACCACTCCAAAAGCTAGAGAATTCAGGAAAAAGGTACGCTGTTGTAATTAAATTATTCTGAAGTTAACCGTGTAGTTTTGATATCGTGTTATCATCATCATCTTCCTGCCCTTGTCCCATGTTACTTGGGGTCGGCGTAACACGTTTTTTTCTTCCATACCTTCCTGTCCCCCGTCACGCTATTACTGGCTCCCTTTTCTTTCATATCACTCCTCTCACAGTCCATCCATCTTTTCTTTGGCCGTCCCCTCCCTCTCCATCCATCCAGATTTATATTCATAACTCTTTTAGTAACATGTGTTTCATCCCTCCTCATCAGAAGACCATACCAGGAAAACGATTTCCTATCAACTTTTCTATGTCACTGGCGCCTCTTTTAAACTTCCTCTAAACAACCAACATTCCCATCCATCTCAACATTATCATCTCTGCTACATGCAATCTCTTTTCATCCATCGTTTTCACAGTCCAAGTAAGACAGGTCTAATCGTGTTATCGTTATATTTAAAAAAATAAATGAATATCGAATATTTGTTGTCACCAATCGACCATTTACGACTAATAACTTTATTTAAAACTAGATTCTGCCCGCGGCTTCATCCGCGTAAAAAGTGTTTTATCATCCCAAGGTTTGTCCTTTCCAGGGTCTCAAACTATATCTATGACAAATTTCATCTAAATCGGCTCAGTAGATCCAGAGATTATCCCCTATAAACTCACAAATTTTACCACTTTATGATATTACTAGCACTCCGCACGCGACTTCGTTCGCGTGATTTCGTTTATCCTGTAAATGATTTTCTTATAAGCTATTATTAAAACAATAAAAAACTGGGTATTGTAGATATACAGGGTTTATTGGTTTGGGACGATTCGTTATTTGACTTAACGAATAATAAATTTTAGGTTACTGCCACAAAGTAAAATCCTCCCCTAAAAACTTATCAACCCCTTTTTCCCCGTTGAGGGTCGAGTTTTGAATAACCTTAATATGCTATTCACTCTTTTCTTCTCTTTTTATTTATCGTTTAAGTTAGTCAGATTGCGCAGTGAGATTCCTCAAAAAAAACTTTAACACTTGCCCTATTTGGAAGGGAGTTTTAAAAATGTTTTATGTCAATTTTGATTATCAACTTTATCTCCAAGGAATTCGATTTTACATATAAACTAATTTTGACCCTTTTCACCTCCTTAAAGGTTGAATTGCCGCAAAATCGCGCCTTAGTGCTCCCTTAGAACCCTACGTCAAAAACGAAACCCTGTCTAGTAAGATTCATAGCTTGAGTTAGTTTCGAAAAACTTATAATGACAACCTTTATTGTTTTCTTAGGTTGGTATTTGTGCCAAGTTTCAAATTTATTAACCCAAGAAATAAGATATTTTAAAAATACTTTAACACCCCCTAAATCATCATTTGAGGTAGTTTCGTAAAACAAATAATGGAAACCGTTATTGTTTATTTAGGTTGGTATTTATATCAAGTTTCATGTTTATTGACCCAAGAAATCAGATTCTTCCATACAAACTTCAACACCCCCTAAATCATCATTTGGGGGAGTTTCTAAAACTCATAATGACAACCTTTATTGTTTACTTAGGATGGTATTTATTACAACTTTCAACTGTATCAACCCAAGAAATAAGAATCTTCAAAAACACTGTAATACACCTTATATCGTCTGTTGGGTAATTGCAAAAAACGAATAATATATTGACCTTTATTGATTTATTTACCTTTATTGTTTATTGAGGTTGGTGATTATGTCAAGTTTCATGTTTACTAACCGAAGATATATTCAAAAAAGCTTCCAAGATTCTTCAAAAAAATTAAAATCCCCTAAATCATCTTTTGGGTGTAGTTTCGAAAAACTAACAATGAAAGTCTTTATTGTTGATTTATGACAAGTTTCAAGTTTATTAACTGAAGTAATAAGATTCTTCAAAAAAGCTTCTACACCCCTAAATTATCTTTTGGGGGTATCTTCAAATAATAATAATATCAACCTTTATTTTTCATTTGGGTTAGTATTTGTGGCAAGTTTTAAGTTTATTGACCCAAGAAATCAGATTTTTCCATACAAACTTCAACACCCCCTAAATCGACTTTGGGGGTTGTTTCAAAAGACTAATAATGATAACCTTTATTGAGGTTGATGTTTATGTCAAGTTTTATGTTTATTAAACTAAGATTTAAGATTCTTCAAAAAAAATAACATCTCATAAATCGTTTTTTGGGGGTAGTTTCAAAAAATAATGATAACAACCTTTATTATTTATTTAGGTTAGTATTTGTGGCAAGTTTCAAGTTTATTGACCGGAGAAATCAGACTAGAATTTGCAATACAATACAATAATACATTTTATTAATGTACCTACATGTTTACACTATTTTAATGGCTAGGCTACTTGCATCTTGCGCATCTTGGTTCGACAACTAGTTGGTTGTTTTCTCATTGACATTGTGACAGTTCAGTTTGTCAACACATTCTTAAATACGACCGAGATATTTAGAACATTAATGTTTCATCTTTCATGTTCACCTCCGTTAACCTACCGAACAATTCAAATCGAATCAAACTTTCATTCCAGCCGTCAGGTCACCTGACACCCCTAGAAGAAGACGATATTGACAATGATGAAGTTGTCTCCGTCGCCATTGGTCCTCCTCCAATCCGACCAAAATACGACAAGGTGCACTGGAAGCATCCTTCCAAACCAGTCAATCATAATATTTCCAACGCAACAGCCACCAACATCGTCAAAGATGTCTTTGTACAACTCGGCAGAGAGTTCCTGACAAGACAAGTGAGCGAAGATTTTATCTTCGGACAATACATCGGAAACGCAATGAAAAACTTAACAGCTGAAGTCAAGCTAAAGATGCAACATGAAGTTCTAGAACTAATACTCAAATATCAGAAGATAAACAAAGGAGAGGTTTTCAAACCAGGAGAAAAGATCCCCAGTACTACAGTCCAGTCGCCATCGATGATTAAAAAGACTGAAGAAATTAAAATTGAGCCCAAAAAGTTTTCTCCTCCTCCTGCTACCAATGAGACAGAAGACACGTGGCCTGACTTCTCAAATCTCGCAAAAATTGTTGGTTAATACAAAATATTTTTATTTGTTAAATCTATTCTTTTTGTTATATTAATACACAGATTTTATTATAATGCGTATATTACTTGACATTTGCATACATATTACCTACTTGTTCAACTTTATTAGCTCTTGTATTAATTATTATCGTCTCCTACACTTGTCTACAAATGTTTTTTAGCAGGTCTAGAAAACATTTGTCTCACTCAAAAGTTCATTAAATTATCATTATTTTCAATTGGATCCTTTAATCTATTGTTTTTGTTCTATTATTACACAGATTTTAATATATTTTTTGACGTTTGCATACCTACATCGACCACACAGCCCCTAGACGCCTAACAACAGGCGAGCGATGTCTGTCAACACATATGACTAAAAGATCATATCCAGGTATTATAGGAAGCCACTCGACAATTTCGAATTAGTAGCGACCACTTCTGTGCGCCGTAAACAATTCCGCGTCAGGCAATAACAAATTGGTAAAATAAATATTATAATGGCCCCTTGTACAACACGTTGGTGTTGTAACAACAGCCAGAACTCGAGTTTCCCGAAAAATTACATAACATTTCATCGGTAAGTTAATAGTTACAAAATCATAATCAGATTTATTTTCTGATATTATTTATCGGAGTTCATTTTGTACTGGTCATTATTGTAGGTGAAAACTGCAACAGCACAAATTTTGTCGCGCGCGTTGATGTCTTTGTTGTTTCGTCTCTTTCTTTTTAAAGTACTTTTTTCTCTATCTCTTTTCCTCTATAATTTGGTAGACAAAACTAGTGATGCACCATATTCTATGACCAAATCTATTATCGATAAAAATAGAACCCTAAATATTATTATATCTTTTGTATAGGTAATTATTTTTATTTTAGAATTTAGTTTTTTTTTCTATTGATTGTTTTTTACTAATATTTAATACTATGAAAACACCGCCGAAAAAAATATGTTATCTTTAGAATTTTGATATTTCGGTTTTAGTTTTTGCATTTTATGATATTACTGTATAATTAATAATAAAATAGCTAACATTAATAAAAAAAAATATTAAGTACACTAACAATTTAAAAAAATATCGATACCTTCGTAGTTTTATTTAAACCTGTCCCATCCCTAGTTCGGCGAAATGACATTGGTAAGGACCAATCAGAGCGCAGTACCTCGCCTAGCCCCCGTGCCTCATACCTCAGCTAGTTGACAGAATTGTTTTGATGTATTAGAGCAAGCATTAGGCGTCTAGGGGCTGTGTGGTCGATGCATACCTATTACCTACTTGTTGAACTTTATTAGCTCTTGTATTAATTATTATCGTCTCCTACACTTATCTACAAATGTTTTCTAGCAGGTCTAGAAAACATTTGTCTCACAAGTCTATTAAATTATCATTATTTTCTACTGGATCCTTTATCCATGAAATTTCTTATTACCTACATTTTTAAATATGTTTATAAAAAAATAAATTAAAAAACATAAACATTTAAAAATATAAAAATTAGAGGCCCACCGCTATCGGGAACAGGGTCCAAGCCAGGGTCCTATTAGATTATTATTATTATTTTCACACAACAAAATTCGCAATACCTGTTTGTGTATCAGACAAATATTAAAATAACGTTTTCAGTAAAACATATATCCGGGCTGCATGTTTCGGAATAACACTACAAACAAATGAATTTATGAGCTCAAAATTCTGCGAAGTTTCAATCAACTATTGGTTTTACATTGAACTTTCGATTCTGAGAATCCTTTACAATTATAGCTGGTTTTCATGAAACCTCGTTTATTATAATAATCCTAGATGCCTGACAAAGGTTGGGGTCGAAAATTTTGTGTATTCGCAAACTGTCTTTGTCTGACCGCAGTGTTTGACTTTAACCCGGGGACTGGCCTTAATCCTGGATTAACGAAACAGCGGAGATATGCTTAGGGCTCTTATGGCTGCGATTCTGATAAATGGGCGGGGAAAAAGGTAATAGTGGGGGTGAGAAAGGAAAAGATGACATTAAAAAACAAAATTTAAATGAATAACTGCCGCACTCAGAGACGTTAACGGTTACTTAAAGCTCTCCTTAGTATAGATTTTTAGTACAAAATCTACACTAAGGAGCGCCTTAAGTAACCGTTAAATGTCTCTGAGTGCGGCAGTAAGTGTTTTAGATGGATAAGTTTTTTAGTGTTCCGTACCCAAAGGGTAAATAAGGGACTCTATTACTAAAACTCCACTGTCCGTCTGTCTGTCGGCCACCAGGCTGTATCTCATGAACCGAGATAACTAGACAGTTGAAATTTTCACAGATGATGTATTTCTGTTGCCGCTATAACAACAAATACTAAAAGCAGAATAAAAATTATATTTAAGTGGGGCTCGCCCTTCGTGCGCAAATCCAACTCGCACTTGTTAATTGACGGCCATAAAAAATCTCACAAGTTTCGAGGTCTATACAATACTTGTATATCTCGTAGGTCTCTAATGGCTTGCAAAAACTTTTACATTGAATAATGATATATAAGGACTATACAGTACAGTATCTCTGCAACCATTAGCATGGTTACATAAAAAACCAACCTTAAAAATTCACTAAATCTTCCTTCCTCATTTCAAGAAATACCACGTCTATATTTTTTCTAAAATCTTCTAGCTCACCTTACACGTTGCCAGTGCGTACCAATGAAAATATACCTAACTAGTGTAATCGCATTACTTGTAATAGGATTATGGTGAGCGACTAGTGAACGAACGAACGTACGAAATGTTCCATAGCCGCCATTTTGATTCTGTACTCGGTTTTCATTCTTTTGTTTCGAGTCGCTTTGTTTTGGGCTTTGGTTGAATCCAGCTTGTGGTCCGTGGTCGTATTTTCAAGAGATTTTCACAAAGCTTGTGAGTTATACATTTTTGAAGTGCTTGATTAGCTTTGGTAATTTGGAACTGTGATAAAAGATTTAATATATGTATTTAGGCTTATATAGGAAAACGGACTGATGTTCATCAGACTGTGATATGAATCTCATTGGTTTCATTATCATTGATAGGTTTGCAAGAGCGACAGCCGTCCTTGAGATCTTAGGTTCAATTCTTAGGGAAAGCAAAGTGCTACTGATTTTTTTCCTTTTTAAATTTTTGTCTTTGACATGTCAACGTGTCGTATCATCAGACTCTTTGTTTGTGTGTAACTTCTTCACTATAATATCTCCTTTATCGATGGCTAGTATTCAATTAGGGTGACTAGCATGATCAAAATTCGCGCAGTAGTTTTTTTTTTTCTGAATACTAATCCCCGCCACATAATGGCGCCTATTCTGCTCAAACTCATGCATACAAATTCCTTCTATCGTGCCTCTCGTAAGTTCATTCTTCATACTGTATCTTTCTCGCATTCATCTCCATACATACTGTGGGTGGGAATCCCACTTTATTTAACTTTTCTATAGGCAGTTTTATTTATTTATTTCGGTTTTAAAATACAATAAATAAATATACAAAAAAGTGCTGATCATCTTATACAGTAAACAAAAGGTGCTGTTTATCATAACTTATTTAAATAATACAATAAAAAATATACAAAAGTGCTTATCATTATGCAGAATAAGTAGTGAGTAGTGCAGTAGGATTATTAAATCATATAGTCTACGTAAAGCAGCCTTTCAGAAAAACTTTGTTATTTTTGTATATTTGAGTCGTTTCATTTCTGGCAAATTCATGTTTAATGTATCAACTCTTCTTAAGTATCGTAGAAGGGTAAAAAAAAAATATAAGAGAAACGGTGAGAAAACATAAACGGAGCCCATGACTTATTCCAGCATTACATAAAAAGAAAATATTTCTATTGATGTTATCTTCAAAGTATATTTTGTTTATATTTTTTATTGGGCAGGATACTGACCTACACTGTCCTTGACGACCCCCTACGGGCACAAAGCCAAAAGGGTGTCCAACTGCCCGTGCTACGGAAGAGAGCAAATCTAGTGGGTGTATTTGATAAAATATTATATTATTTGTATAGCTGGAACCATTATGAGGACCTTTTTTACGAATTAATCTGGTAAGGAAAAAGGAATAGAAAAATAAAGTTAATAAAAATATCAAAAAACCCGACTGCTTGAAAAGCAAACTAAAAAGACGTAAATGAGGAGAAAATCATGCTGTGCAGTCGGAGGATACATATTCGCGAGCTGGCTGACCAAAACCAGATGTATCGTCCGACTGCACAACATGATTTCTCCTTGTTTACGTCTTTTTAGTTCGTTTTTCAAACAGTCGGGTTTTTTGATATTTTTATTAACTTTTTTATTTATGACTTTTAGGTACTTTTTTTCGAATTAGGTACATTTAAACATATAAGTGTTATACATTTTTGAAATCATCTCTTAAAACCCTTTATTTTGATACCCCACACGATAGGTTTCGAAGAAAAAAATATTTGGGCCCCCACAATATGGCGCCATTTTCCTATTTTACAATTTTAATGTAGCCAGTGACACTCGCGGGCTTAAGACGAATTGATTGACGTAAGAACAATCAAAATCGGCCCACGCGTTTGGTCTCTAGAACGCCACATAGGAACAAACATACAAACATACATACATAGACTGATAAACTCTACCCTACTCTCCTGAAACAAGCAGTCATTACCCCTGTGCACAAGGGTGGGAGCAGAGAGGATGTCAATAATTATAGACCGATCTCCGTCCTGCCTTCACTGTCCAAAATACTAGAAAAGCTTATAAATAATAGATTAACAGACTACCTCAATAAGTATAAAATTTTATCAGACTCTCAATACGGTTTTCAATCAGGTAAGTCAACGCAGGATGCTGTACTGGCTTTAACTTCTCTAGTCACTGATCAATTGGACAATGGAGGCAGATGCCTAACAGTATTTTTGGACCTGAAAAAGGCGTTTGACACCGTCTCTGTTCACACTCTTTTGCAAAAACTGGAGAATATTGGAATAAGAGGCATCCCTTTGGATCTGTTTCAGGATTACCTGAGAGGGAGAAAACAGAGGGTTAAGGTGGGGCAATTTGTCAGTGCCGAGGCTGAACTGACTTTCGGGGTACCCCAGGGTTCCGTCCTGGGGCCAACACTATTTCTTATATACATAAATGACCTCTGCAATATGAAATCTAATAACACTAAGGTTTTTTCATATGCTGACGATACTGCCATGGTAATAACGGGAAATTCTTGGGACTCTATAAAAAGGGATGCTGAATCTGCCCTGGCTACCACTGCCCTGTGGCTGAGGAAAAATTTGCTTACATTGAATACTTCAAAGACTAACTATATGTGTTTTACAATCGACAGTAGAACTCAACCTCGCCCCGGGTATAGTCTTAGAATACATAACTGCCCTGGTATTAGCAACAACTGCAATTGCCCCATAATAAACAAGGTAGATACTACAAAATACTTGGGAATTATGATTGACGGCAGATTGTCTTGGCACTCCCAGATTGATCTAATCGCTAGTAGAATCCGGAAGTTGATCTGGATCTTTAAAATCCTCAGACATTCTGCTAGCGTTGAACTACTAAAAAAGGTCTATGTTGCTTTGGCACAGTCAATCATGATCTACTGTATTCCGGTGTGGGGGGGTGCATCAAAAGTTAAATTCCTGGAGGTGGAACGTGCTCAAAGGATACTTCTGAAAGTTATGTTTTTTAAAAAACTTAGATTTCCAACAGCTAGTCTTTACTCAATAGCCGATGTATTGACTATTCGTAAATTGTATATCCTACATGCCACTCTAAAAAAACATAAGTCGCTTACAGTTGATCCCACACTATTGAAAAAAAGACGAAATGACATAGTAGCTAAAACACGTGCATGTAGAACATACTTCGCTAGACACCAATATTCAAATCAGTCCTCGCATTTATATAACTATATTAATAAAACTCTTAAAATATATACAAAAACTACCTTGGTATGTAAACAGATGGTGACAGAGTGGATAAAAACTCTTAATTATGTAGATACAGAAAATATGATTGTTCATATTATTAAGTAGTAATGTTTTGTATGTAATGTGTACGCTTGTGTGTATATATATATATATGTAAACAATGAATGTATTTATAAAACATTAAATAAATAAATATATATCTCGTTATATATTTGCTTTTACACATTCACACACACGCGCACATCCTTTCTCACACTTGCACACTCGCGTACACCCTAACTCACACTCACACTTGCACACACACGCACACCCTAGCTCGCACTAACACTTGCACACACACACACACACACTTTAACTCGCACTCACACTTCCACACACACGTGCGCACCATTGCATGCGCACTCACATACATCGGTAAATTGTTCTATTAACACAATCAAATAGATTTAATATAAGTAATTATGAGTCATAAATGTAATCAAGTTATGGGAGAGCGGCCTCTCCTGGCACAGGTGTTTTTACACTTAAAAGGAGAAGTCAACCTCAATATTGTTAAACTAACTTTTTGTTAACGAATAAAAACATTTTTTTTTTTATTTTATTTATTTATAAACACATTACCCTCCTTCGGCAGTCGGGTAAAAAGAAAAATATTTGCTTCTACAATATGACTTAATTCATTGGCAATCTTTCAGGGGGTAGATGTACTCATGAATACAAACAAATTTTACAATGAGGTCACCTCTAAAATGTCACAAATAAAAGCCGCTATTCACTAACAAATATGTTTGTTCTAAAACATACTTAAATAAACAGTTGGATTAAATTAAAAATGTAAGCAGTAAACGGGATTAGGCATAGAAGATATCCTGCAAAAATATCGTACCTGGCAATACCCCTTTAGGTAAAAGGTTTTTCACGGCAAGAAATAATCACAGAAACAATCAAAAACGCAATCCTCACTGAAACAATTAAATTCAAACGTACACAGGGACACTAATCCAGTACATCTCCACAGATGTTTACATAATTACCGTTTCTAACATTTATGCAGGTAGACCGGAGTAGAGTGCTCTAACTAATGGCCCACCGTGCTGCCCTGTTATTTTAAATTGCTCAGCTCCCAGAGACAGTCGCGAAAATTGCTCCAAAAGCGAAAATTCTATCTACTGGCCACGGAAGTCAAATAGCGGTATCTTAAAAATTTCGAAAATTCTGTGGATCTTACTTCGTATAATTTATTTTTCCGTTTTACCTGTAACTTTAGTGTAACATTAATAACACTATCAAAACCTGCTTATTATAAATTTGAGGTTTGTTTGTTATCTTTTCACGTCTAAGCTGCAAAACCGATTATCATGAAATTTAAGGCGATATATACGCGGCGATGTATACGCCCCAATTTAGAGCACTGGTGGCCAAGTGGTATCGGCCGCGACTTACAAGTTGTAGGTCGTGGGTTCGAGCCCATACAGGCGCTTTACTTTGTGTAAATTATTTCATCACTATTGCTTTCAAAACGGTGAAGGAAAACATCGTGTGGAAACCGGCATGTCCTAGAACCAAAAATTCGAAGACATGTGACATCCACCAACCCGCACTGGGCCCGCGTGGTGGATTACGGCCCATTCCCTCTCACGGAAAGGCCTGAGTCCTAGCAATGGGAACATTAATAGGCTGATGATGATGTGATACGCCCCTTTCATTTTAACGCAGTACTGGCCGTGCGCCCGCTCGATGCCAAAATATCAATATTCAACCTCCTTTTGAACAGTTTTGTTTGCAAAATATTATTTGATTTACATATGCTATGTTAGTTATGAAGAAATTCCAGCCATCTCTGTGTAAAAATATTTTCAAACATCCAAGTCGTTTTGGAGGAGTTTCCAAAGTTGCGAAAAAATATCGTGCTGTTATTTTTTTTTAAAGCAAAACTATTAGTTACAAGAAAAAATCTTGTGTTAAAAATTATGTATGTACATGAATCAATAACAATTTTTTTTTTTTTTCCAACCTTATAACTTAGCCGTTTCTAAGGAGTATGCTTTAGAAAGTTACCGTTTTACGGTACTAAAGCTTATGTAGGCCCTTAATATAGGTATCAATGATTTTATTTCTGTAAGTTGGTTTGTACAAACACTTTTACATGTCGATCATATTTTTTAAAACTAGATGAGGTCGGCGTTTCCTGTCTGTCTACTCTGAGAAGAAAGGCCGAAACAAACTCAGAGGTCACAGTCTCTTTTAAAGTCCAGACAAAATCTTGGTTAGATCATGTGAAGACCATGTAGACTGCTGTCTGAAATGGTCTTTTGAGGAAAGAACCAGCCAGATTGAGTGGACCTGTCCAGTCAGTGCACGCATTTGTCAATTTAAGGAGCTCAACGAATTGACAAACAATATCAAAGAAAGGACATTCGGGTAGGCCGCAAAAATACTCAAACTGCCAGACCATGATTAAAAACTAAGAAAAAAAAAAAAATGAATGATCCACATGTCTTCACATTCACAATAATTAAAATAATATAATACTTTAAAAAGCAAATATTCTTGTCATAGCAAGAAAATAAAAAAAATAAAGATCTAAATTCACGGTGCAAAATAAAAATAAAAAACTAAATTAATTGGAGCAGCTCAATCCCAAGCCTTTTTGTCCTCAACGTAATCTTTAATTTTATAAAATGTATGCCGTATGCCGTAGAACTAGCCGGTCAATTCTGTAAAAACGCTCATTATGAAAACTTAGGTGAACTGATTATAAAGTGAGCTATTACAATTGATGCTAGGGATTAGCAGCTCACTTCTTCAAGTTTTTATTTCATCGCTGTTGAGATTGGACAGAATAGCACAGCTGGAGAAGGGTAATGCTATTTATTAAGGTGACGGTTTTTGTTTTTTGCTAGTCCATATTTCTCGAAACTCATTTTGTTTGAGTTACCGCATTTTGGTTTGCGAGAGCCTCCTAGTTCGTTGTTTTATATGGTGCTTAAAATATTCGGGGCTGATGAATTTTTCGCGCCAACGGGTACTCCAGCCGCTTTGTGTGCTAAAGATATGAAAATATGAATTAAAATAATTCAGATGCTTTTCTGTTGGGTAATTTTTAAGTCTTGTTGCAGCTGAATTTTCGGGTGCAATATTTTATTTTTGTAGTTTCCGTCTTTTGTTAAGTGGTTTCAGCCGGCAATGGGCAACAATTTTTTTAGACAACAGTTTTGTATATCTGCTGAAAACTCTGTATTTATAATATTATGCTTTTAAGCCTGCAAGTAGTGCTTTAATTCCTATTTTACATAGTTGTTCTATATTTTGGCAACAGAAATTCAGACACAAGCTAGTAAACGTAACCCACTGCATCAACATGAAAATTATCTTCTTAATGAAAACATTTCTCATTTTCACAAAGTTTTTCTTAAGCTTCACCTCTGCGTCTTCTCTATATAAGCACTTAATAAGCTTAAGAACTTTAGGCTCCATTCCCGAAATGGACAGTTAACAAAAACATCTCCTCCGAAAGCCTGACAAATCACCGACCCTTTCAGGTCATGAATCAGCTTTTTGAATCATTAATTGGTGAGGGACCACCCCAAAGGTCCTGGACTCTTGGTCACGGAATATCATTGAAACAATGGTTTCCAACTAATCCATTATACTTCAGTAGTTCGGAACTTCGGTCCTAGTTTCTTTGAAATACAAATATAAGGATAATTATGTCCGGAAAGTTTTGGAAGCGTAACCCAAAAGTCTGATAAATAAATAATGAAGAGAAAGTAGGAAAGTTTGGGGCCGAAGATAAACATATATAGTGAGGGGATTAAACACAAACTGCGACTCAAACGGGACATGTTCGACCTTCTCGTTGATTCAAACCTGGGGGAAAGTTTGGAGGGTTACCTTTGAACCATTTTTGGTTATTTTTAGAAGGGATTGTTGAGGTAAGGGATAGTAAGTGATAAAATATAGGTAGGATTTTGTACATAACTATCATACATTGTTATAACTACCTAGTGAAACAAACTTATCCCCCCGGGGTCGTACTATAAAGTGTCAACGCCATCATGATTCCGCTGTGGATAAAGAGCTTATTACACTACACGGTATGCAGGGCCCTAAACCCTAATTTAGGTTGGTGTAATAACTGTTAGGGAGTTAAGGTTCCCAAAATATCGACCATATTGACTCGGAATGGTGGAGTGACCCGGTATTCAGGGCCCTGAACACCGTGTAGTGTAATAAACCCTTAAGAAATAGTGCTCCGTCTCTTTCTCACATTGGAACCATGATAGTTGACGAGTAAGGGTTGGTGTAGTCAGAGTAAGGCCTCTGGTGTAAATGAGACAATACTGGATCATCAATCTCTTTAAAATTTTGGACAAGATGATATAATTATATGATACAACTAACAAAAGAGTTAATTCAAAAAAATTAAAAATCTGACCGCTTAAGAAGCGAACTAAAAAGACGTAAACAAGAAGAAAATCAAGCTGTGCAGTCGGAGGCTACATATTCGCGAGCTGGCTGACCATAAATATATATTCTTGTTTACGTCTTTTTAGTTCGCTTCTTAAGCAGTCGGGTTTTTTCGTCCTTTTTCTTTGTACATTTTTGAAAACACCTCTTAAAATCCTTTATAACCTCATCTTGTGAGGTATCGAATACCCCACAAGATGGGGTTGAACAGTAAAAATTGGGCCACCACAAGATGGCGCCCAAAATCCAAGACACTCGCAAGATTAAGACGAATCGATTGACAAATCATCAAAATCGGCCAACACATTTGGTCTAGAACGCCACATACATACATAGACTTATAAAAACATTACCCTCCTTCAGCAGTCGGCTAAAAAGCAAAACATTTCACAAGAAATTCATCAAAAATTCGCACAAACATGACCCACTACAACCTATTATTTCTGCGAACCTTTCACAAAACCAGGACACTCAGCGGAACTGTCAAAAAAGCAAAAGAACAGACAGAATCACAAGAAAAACTAGTTATCCGTTTGTGGGTACACAAAGCTACAATATGGCGCTGCGTCCATTACCCGATTAGGGTTCCGTCGGCCGCGAGCTTTTAACACTTTGAATGCAACAAAGGAACCCTGATTTCGTTATTGTCGTATTGTGTCCGTTGAATTTATTTGTATGTATTGTTGGATGGTTATTTCGATGACAACCTTGTGTCTTGAAATACTTTGGGTGGCGTTTTTTTACAAGCTTTTATTTAACTTGCAATGTATGTATGTAAGTGTGTTCGGGTCAAATCTTGCACCTATTAAGATGAAATTTTGCATACACGTTTAGATGTATGACAATGCATGATTAGCTAAGTGACGTCATTCTGAATCCAATAAGGCTTACGGCCCAAGATGGCGGACTAGTTATTTTTTGTGCACTGCCATGACATGGGTTCCATATAGGGGGACCCCACATTATGACGCCCAAAATCCGCCATTTTTACCCGACTGCCGAAGGAGGGTAATGTGTTTATCACTCTATGTATGTATGTATGTATGTTTGTTTGTTCCTATGTGGCGTTCTAGAGACCAAACGCGTTGGCCGATTTTGATAATTCTTACGTCAATCGATTCGTCTTAATCCTGCGAGTGTCACTGTCTACATTAAAATTGGAAAAAAACAAAAATGGCGGATTTTGGGCGCCATTTTGAGGGAAAAAAAAAATTTTTTTCTTCCAAACCCATCGTGTGGGGTATCAAAATAAAGGATTTTAAAAGGCAATTACAAAAATATATAATACTTATATGTTTAAATGTACCTAATTCCAAAAAAAAATAACTAAAAAGTTGTAAATAAAAAAAGTTAATTAAAAAAATCAAAAAACCCGACTGCTTAAAAAGCAAACTAAAAAAAAAGACGTAAACAAGAAGAAAATCATACTGTGCAGTCGGAGGATACATATTCGCGAGCTGGCGGACCAAAACTAGATGTATCCTCCGACTGCACAGCATGATTTTCTTATTTTCAACTTTAATGAAGTCAGTGACACTCGTAAGGTTAAGACGAATCAATTGACGTAAGTATCATAAAAGTCGGCCTACGTGTTTGGTCTCTAGAACGCCACATAGAAAGATACATACATAGACTGATAAACACATTACCCTTCTTCCAGTCGGATAAAAATATTTAGGCACTACTACACAGGGTGTACTGCTATGCTACTTATTATAATCAGCTTATATTATGCCCACTGCTAGGACGCAGGCATCCTCCAGGGGTCACAAGGGGAGGGGGGCAGGGGTCCTTATTATGCGTGCTTCATACTTTCAGTGTTCCTGTAACTAAGGAATGGAGTTCCCTGCCGGTGTCTTTGTTTCTTTATAGCTATAACAACAGGTGCCACATAATGTCTGAAATGTTCACATTATCCAAAATATAACCAACTTCTCACAAGTGCCTTGCAAAATCGTCCAATTCTTCCAGCAATTACAAAACGTTATCAGATACAGTGGGTATGTTCATTAAGTAACAGAATACAGTCCATCATAACATTATAAATTTAATTCAAGGTAATAGGTGTTCATGCCTTTTTACCCGACTGCCGAAGGAGGGTAATGTGTTTGTGTCTATGTATGTAAGTATGTATGTATGTATGTATGTATATTTGTTCCTATGTGGCGTTCTAGAGACCAAACGCGTGGGCCGATTTTGATGGTTCTTACGTCAAACGATTCGTCTTAACCCCGCGAGTGTCACTGGCTACATGAAAATTGAAAAATAAGAATATGGCGGGTTTTGGGCGCCATTTTGTGGAGGCCCAAACTTTTTTTTCCTTCCAAACCTTTCGTGTGGGGTATCAAAATAAAGTATTTTAAGAGGTGATTTCAAAAATATATAACACTTATATGTTTAAATGTACCTAATTCGAAAAAATAATGAACTAAAAAGTTATAAATAAAAAAAGTTAATTAAAAAAATCAAAAAACCCGACTGCTTGAAAAGCGAACTAAAAAGACGTAAACAAGGAGAAAATTATGCTGTGCAGTCGGAGGATACATCTGGTTTTGGTCAGCCAGCTCGCGAATATGTATCCTCCGACTGCACAGCATGAATTTCTCCTTGTTTACGTCTTTTTAGTTCGCTTTTCAAGCAGTCGGGTTTTTTGATTTTTTTAATTAACTTTTTTAATTTCTAAATTACAAGTAAATTTAAAAAACTTGGACACATTTTGGTTCATGCTACATAAATAGCTTCTTAAACCATTCGAAAATTTGATGATATTAACAAGAAGACATGCCAAACTTTGAATATTGCAAAATTACTTTAACCTACAGTTAGTTGTTCCGGCTCTGGATGTTTGTGTATGTAAGTTTAGATGTTTTTAAACGCACCCACGATACAGGAGAAATTCCTAGTGTGGGGCAAAGTTTAAGAAAAAATAAAATGATTGTCATCCATCCATGCACAGACTTCGTCAAGCGTGAAGCCTGAAGCCTACCCGTGCGGTAAGTACAGTACCCCCTGCCAATTGCCAATTCAAGGGACAATACTCTTAAAAGTCTGTTAAGAGCCATCTGTCGGAGCGCCTGAGAAGCTCCAACCAAATACCAAGGGCAATACTATCGCCAAGCACGGCATCGATTACGTCACGTGATGTCAAGAAACCACAACAGATGGCGCTGAAGCATACCATTGCACGGACGCTTAACGTCTCTCATTCTCATTTCAAAAATCATCAAAAACATTGTAAACGCTTTATTGTAAAATAATAAATCCCAGTACATCTTCAAAAGTCGCCTGATTTACCCGTGGTAATCCCAGACACACAAGAAGATTAGGAATCTCAGACAATTTGAAGCCTACCCACACTGAACACGCAAACAAAGTCCTTATATCTATTTGACCACCGAAAACAATATTTGATCTGTATAGAACTCGGCCCTAAGCTGGCCGTAATTAGGGGTCTAAGTGTACGTGAGACCGGTTTTAGGAAAGAGGCTCTAATTAGGGTCGTTCCAAAACTTTTATAATTGGACTCTTAGCCTGACCTCTCGACCGTTGAGTTGAGGACACACTGTCTGTTAAAATTCATGGGGGATCGGGTACTTAAGATGCTGAATGAGGACTTTTAAAATCCAGACGTGTCCTATCGCTTTTTGATTTGTATTAACTTTGAATTACGTAAGGAGCAGAGAAAGATAGAAAAAAAAAATATTAGTGACCCGCACAGGCGACACGAGATAAGAAAAACAATAATAAATGATAAAAATGATTAACCCCGTGCGAGACCAAAAAGGCTCCAATCTCATCATGTGCAACGATATTTAAAAGAAAAAAACTTGTTTATAAAAAAATACTACCGACTTCCAAATAAGAAAACTAGAAAGTGAAAAATTACTTTATTTTTGGAAGTCGGTGTCCATCACTTAAAATTTTGGTACCTATCAAAGACACCGACTTCCAAAAATAAAGTTATTTTTCACTTTCTAGTTTTCTTATTTGGAAGTCGGTAGTATTTTTTTATAAAAAAGTTTTTTATTTTGCACTTTTTAGTTGTACCTACCGAATAGGGAAGTAGTTAAGTAAGTACCTATAACGACAGAATAGATTACCCGAATAACATGAAACTTGAATATAACTGGTGAAATGGGAGATCTGTATACCCCTTTCGAGCGTACTGGCGTGATGTTATGTAATGAAATGGTATAAACAATAAACAGACATGCGATTTCAGCAATCCCGAGAGATTTGAGATTTGTCGTTATTTATTGAAGAGTTCTGTTGTATATCTCCGAAGTTCTTCATCAGATCTTCACAAAATTAAAATGGGACCAATTTCGGAATATACTCTTTCAAACAAAAAGAGACGGAGATATCGGTGAACATAAATAAAAAAAAAAAACATACATAATGTCGAACATAGAACCTCCTCCTTTTTTGGTAAGTCGGTTAAAAATAACGCTGCACTGATATTCTGATAGGGCCCACTGTTGATGCCACGGCCACATTCACGGAAACGCATCATATTTAAGGAATAAAATATAATACGATAAATAATAACAAAATAGTATAAACACAGAAGGTGAGTCACAGTATGTATGTGTATAACGTATAAAACAAATATCTACATAAAACATAATAGTGATCCGAGTGGTAAAATTCGCTTACATACATACATAAACTCACACCTTTTTCCCATGGGGGTAGGCAGAAACTCCACCTGCTACGATCCTTACATACTTCTTTTGCTTCACTCACATTCATACATCTAGTCATACACACACGCCGGTTATGAGTACTGCGCACCTGGCCTTTCTGAAGAACAACATCCATCGCTTACATATTATATGAAATTGTCTACTTTGTGTAGAACAAAATCTTATATTGCCAGACTGGATAAATAAATTATTTCATCACCATGACTCTTAAAATGTTAAAATGGCATGTCCTAGAAATTGTCGGTCGTGAGTTGCCATCCAATCAAGCACTATTATACTTTGTGTAGAACAAAATCTTATATTGCCGGACTGGATAAATAAATTATTTCATCACCATGACTCATAAAATGGCATGTCCGAGAAATTGTCAGTCGTGAGTTGCCATCCAATCAAGCACTATTATACTTTGTGTAGAACAAAATCTTATATTGCCGGACTGGATAAATAAATTATTTCATCACCATGACTCATAAAATGGCATGTCCGAGAAATTGTCAGTCGTGAGTTGCCATCCAATCAAGCACTATTATACTTTGTGTAGAACAAAATCTTATATTGCCGGACTGGATAAATAAATTATTTCATCACCATGACTCATAAAATGGCATGTCCTAGAATCAAGAAGTCAAAAATGTGACGTCCATTCGCCGACCTGCACTGGGCCTGCGTGGTGAAAGCTAGTGTGAAAGCTGAAAGCCCGCTTTAAATAGAGGAGGCCTGTGTAACAGCAGTGGAAATTAATTTTATGGGATTAAGATTTAATATTCGCTTGTTTGTTAAAATGATTAATGTACAATTTGTGTTATTGTTAAACCTGAAGAGCGAAGGTAGTCGCGTAATCAATAGCAATTCAGGCTACCTATCATCCTAAATATTTTATAATGTTCGATATCACGGAACAATTAACAACCTAAACCTAATAACCTACTTAAAGACAATAATTTATTGGATTAATAAAGTAGTACAAAAACCGTACATATCAACCACAAAAATTCAGCGGGGCGAGTACGGCCTACTGTGACAGGCTTGAGTCACACATTTTTATCACTGTTTGGGGGCAAAAACCTTCATAAAAATGCGTGACTCAAGCCTATCACAGCGGGCGCCCGGCAGGTCCGCACAAACCAAATAGAAAAAAACAGGTATGATTGTTAGGTTTTAATATTAAATGATCATCGCCAATAGCGGTTAATGAGCCACCTACATTGATTGATGTTTTTACCCGACTGCCGAAGGAGGGTAATGTGTTTATCAGTCTATGTATGTATGTTTGTATGTATGTATGTATGTTTGTTCCTATGTGGCGTTCTAGAGACCAAACCCGTTGGCCTGCGAGTGTCACTGGCTACATTAAAATAGCAAAAAACAAAAAAGCGGATTTTGGGCGCCATTTTGTGGGGAAAAAAAAATATTGTTCTTCCAAACCCATCATGTGGGGTATCAAAATAAAGGATTTTAAGAGGCGATTACAAAAATATATAACACTTATATGTTTAAATGTAATTAATTCTAAAAAAAATAACCAAAAAGTTGTAAATAAAAAAAGTTACATTTTCGCGAGCTGGGGGACCAAAACCAGATGTATCCTCCGACTGCACAGCATGATTTTCTTCTTGTTTACGTCTTTTTAGTTTACTTTTTAAGCAGTCGGGTTTTTTGATTTTAATTAATTTTTTTTAGAGTGTAACAAAGAAACTTCTCCGTCCTTTCGAACTTCTATAGCAGGCTGTCACAAAGGTTAGGACAGCTTGTAAAAAGGACTCTGCACTTCAGTTTTGGTACTAGTCTTTGACGATGATCAAAATAAATTATAAAAAAAATCCCCTTAAAAGAAGCCTATAAATACATCTGACCCGCCCCGACCGTATTCTGTCTTACTAATATAATAAATGCGAAAGTTTGCGTATCATGCCAGAACGGCTGAACGGATCTGGTTTGGCACAGAGATAGATTATAGTCTGGAATAGCACATAGGCTACTTTTCATTCTGGTATAATGTTCTACTGGGATCATTTCTGACGTGCACGCGGGCGAAACCGCTCGCAGAAAGTAGTTATTGATGATTTTAAAAACGGAATTGATCCTGAACATTTTGCACTAAGGAAATACCATATATAGTTTTGTTTGGGTTACTACAAACAAACATTAGGGAAAGAGCAAATATCGATTGTCATGCTCAAACGAAAATCTCTACGTTATCAAAGCCATATTGTAAAAGTAATTTCTAATACTTCAAAGCGTCCTAATTCCAAGTGTGTCCTCAGCTTAACTAAGAAATCCATTCTAATTAATCATGATTTATTAAAATTAATTCGCTCAATAAAGGTAATTAAGTCAAAGGAAATTAGACGACGGAGAATAGCCATCACGGTAATCCTCCTGGAGGGTAATCAGGGAGCCGGAGTTATTTATAATACTGGATGATTGATTTGTTGCTATTTTTAAGTTTATGAAGATATCCTTACTTTGGACGGTTTGGACAAAATGGGTTTTAGAGCATATACACTTTTATAATCTATATCACATAATGCACGTTTTCTCCGAAGACTTATAGTACACCACATTCTTACTAACAACACTTTTTGTCATTCTGTGTTTATCTTTACAACTTTGATTATAATAATTATTGCATAAGATTGAACTATATTTGCTGCCGGGAGAGGGCACTGGCTCCTGTAACACATAGATTAATGACCTAGCACAGGAGTCAGGGACTTCACTGAATTGTAATCATCACATCTACATCTTTTATATTATACATATAATATTATTGTTTGACCAAACAAAAACAGCTGAAACTCCTCCAGATTCGACTATGACAGGAAAATCTAGCAAAGAACAGTACACCTTACACCACACTGCCTGAACAGTCATGAACTATTAAAAAACCTGGTTTTTGTAAAGGGAAAACTTGCACCAATGCTATCAAGCTATTCCACAGACGTATTACTTCTAAATTCTTAAATCCAGCAACTTCAATTAACTTTTACAAACCTCAGTCTGCTCACGAACCATTGCCCCGGCATTTACTCAAACCTTATCCCTTCCACTATTTGGACGTATTCCACATTGGGCACCCGTTTTAACATCCCATTTTTACATCTTATGATTCCAGCCTCGGTACCCGTTTTAACGGCACCTGAGTTCATTAAGTCATCGCCACACACACACGCCGTCACATCGTCATCAAGAGTCTAAAATCTAAAATCGATTCTGACTTCCTGGTACTATGTTAGTCTCTACCACTTATGATTATAGTCCCGCAAATAATTCTTCGTGATTATAATCTCCGGTACTTAAGTTAGTCTTTACCGGTAATGATTCCAGCCCCGCAAATACTAAGACTTCTTCATGATTCTGGCCTCCTGGTAGTTTGCGTATACATGCTTATAATGTTCACCATCTAATTAAAAAAGCAAAAGAGGAAGTTATATTTTTATTTATATCATGTTATTAAACTCTACTGATTTTAACAGATTTTTTTTTATTTTGACTTCCTAAAAAATATAAATGTGGAATAAAATTTTAAATAATAAATAATTTCCTAATGGCACATGCGAAAAATATCGATAGGTGCCGTATGTGGAATACCTCAGGTGCGATTCACTCAGGTGTCCAATGTGGAATACGTCACTTATTTGCTTATCATTTTGTAAAGTAAAGTAGAATCTATGTATATATCTTTATGCTACATTATACTAACCACAACAACACAGCAAAAAGCATTCGCACATCAAATCCAATGTTCCACAGAAGAGAATTTGATTTTACTACATAAAGAGATGTTTGCCATAAGGCTCAGAGCATAATTGTGCTCCCGGCGGACTATAAAATTGTGCCTAAAAGCAAATAGTAATAAAAAGAAAGAAAGTTATCGTTTACACAGAAAGGTTCGCGGAGCATGGGCTTGGGGCGTGGTGCCACTGTTAGCGATTTGTGTAATACATATTTAATTCATACTAGAGTGACAATCTGAGAAGTCGGATTTGACAGCCATAAAAATACTTGTTTATAATTAAACTTGATGCTTGCGAATGATACTCGTTGTTATTTTGTATGGGTAACATATTAATTAATTAGAATTATGAATTTGATTTTTCAATATCTTAAGTACAAAGTTATCGCAGCAATAAGATTATACCAAGGTGAACTGCTTACACTTGCGTACCTCTTTAGAGCGTACCAGTGTGATGTTATGTTATGAAATGGTGTAAACAATAAACAGATATGCGATTGCAGCTATCCAACTATATTTATTAAAGAGTTCTTATGTATATCTCCGAAGTTCTTCCTCAGATCTTGATGGGACCACATGACAAGCACCAGCTATCAAATAAAAAAAGAATCATCAAAATCGGTTCACCCAGTAACAAGTTCTGAGGTAACACACATAAAAAAAAATACAGTCGAATTGAGAACCTCCTCCTTTTTGGGAAGTCGGTTAAAAATGAGAAACGTCATCGGACTTCAATTGTCACGATTATAATCCATACCAAAATTATAAATACGAAAGTAACTGTACCTGTTTGTTACCTTTTTGTTCGTTACGGATTCGAAAGATACTTTTTAATCTTAAAAGTTCATTCTTACAAAATACGACTTTCCCGCGTTCGAAATCGCTAGCAAAAGCTAGTACCTACAGAATAACTGGCGTGAATATAATCGTAATTTGGTCACTGCACCCAGTTTATCAAACCTTATCTCTGATATTTCGAAGTCATTAAAATTTGTTTCTAATAATGTGCTAATCAAGACTATAATCTATCTCTGTGCCAAATTCCATCCAGATCCGTATAGCCCTTCTGGCGTTATTGAGTAACTAATTTACATCCACACATCCAAACTTTCGCATTTATAATATTAGTAAGAAGTAAAATAAGATAGTAAGATTCGTGGACCTTAACATCTACAAATAAAAGGTAGGTAAGTATATTTTTAGAGTTTAGGGTCGCCCTTGATCACTATATCACCTGATGGTTAGCGATGATGTGGTCGACGGTGAAGCACGCTGCTTAGAAAAAACCTATTCACTTTTGACCTTTACCTTTACTTGACATCGACCCTCAATTTCGGTCCATTCATTGAGGCGAAAGCTCAGTTAGCTGCAAAAAAGTTGGGGATTCTTGCAAAGGTGAGACGGTACTTCACGGCTGAACAGCTGCTCAACTTGTATAAAGCGCAAGTTCGGTCATGCATGGAGTACTGCTCTCACCATTGGGATGGATCAGCCAAATACCAGCTTGATGCACTTGAGTCGATTAACAGACGGGCCAAAAGGCTTATTGGCAACGATGCACTGGTCGCCTCAAAGCTCCAGAGCCTCGAACATCGACGCCGAGTTGCCAGCCTGTCGGTTTTTTATCGGTTACATTTCGGGGAGTGTGCGACGGAACTGCACAATTTGATTGCATCTAGCCCTTTCCATCATCGGACTACAAGACGCACGGCCATGCGCCATCGGTACATGGTGGACATCCCTCCCATACGCACAAAGCGTTTTGCTAATACTTTCATTGTACGCACAGCTAAGGAGTGGAACTCCCTTCCGGGGTCTTTGTTCCCTGACAGCTACAACCTTGGGGTCTTTAAGTCAAGAGTGAATAGGTTTCTTCTAGGTAAGCGTGCCTCACCGTAGACCACATCATCGCTTAACATCAGGCGAGATAGTGGTCAAACGCGAGCCTATAGATTATAAAAAAAATACTTAAATACCCCTAGATTGTAGCTATCGGGCAACAAAAACTAACATATGCTTTAGTTTTGAGAGATTGCGACTGCACTTTCGACTCTCAACTGTACTATAGTTCTTTCTCTTCGTCCACATTCATAAAAGTGATCTAACTCGCACTCAAGCCTTTTCGAGGGCCAGTAAGATAAGACCACTCACACCACACCCAAGCAACGCTGCGCTAAAAACAACATTACTAAACCGTGCTATGTACTTGGTTAATTCATTTTTATCCTCTAAGTTACACACCTTCAAACAAAATACGGAAACGATATCGTCGAAAGGGTTGTAATTTTGTGAAAATTTTCGTGTAACCTAAGTATCTAAGCCTAAAATAAAATATTATTTTTAACCCACGATGGAAAAAGAGGGATGTTATAAGTTTGATGTACGTTTGTGTATTTGTTTATCTGTCTGTAGCATCATAGCTCCGAAACGGATGAACTGATTTTGATTTCGTTTTCGATGAGCTATGTTTGATGAAAATCGGTTCAGCCGTTCTAATCTATTATCAAAAATCTAATCTAGGGCGTGTTACTGTTTGAATCGGGGTATTTCGCAAGATATCATATCATAATTACTTGTTCAATAAATTGTCGATCGAAGCGTGTCTACCACTAGATGAAAATCGCGCACGAAGGGTTCTGTACCATTATCGCAATCGCAAAAAAACGGCAAAAAAACACGTTAGTTGTTTGGGAGCCCCACTTAAATGTTTATTTTATTCTGTTTTTAGTATTTGTTGTTATAGCAGCAACAGAAATAAATCATCTGTGAAAATTTCAACTGTCTAGCTATCACGGTTCACAGACAGACAGACAGACGGACCGCGGAGTCTCAGTAATAGGGTCCCGTTTTTACCCTTTGGGTACGGAACCCTAATTATATAGCATGAAATGAAAAAATATCGGGATTTTTTTAAATTTTATTTGTTTTTTTAGTTAATAGTTCTTTCAACCAACAGCCGGTCAATTCTGTAAACACTTCACCGTAAAAAGGTAGATGGAGTGAACTTGATCCACCTTGATAGGATTGATTGACATTACCTAAGTTTACACCGTCGGTGCTCCGTAGATCAATTGAAATTTGACCAATTGGTCAATGGGGAAAATTACATGTTTCCATCGTCCAATTACCAACTGGGCTATGGAGAACACTGGATGTTAACCAAAACTATGGTCCATTATCACATTATAACCCTGAGTTCACACGAGTTTCCTATACTTTGGGTTCAAAGAAGCCTTTTTTATATTTTTTGGTGCACATCAAACTGAATTCAAAAATATTATAAATGAATAAAAACTATATAAGATTAGCTAATTATAGTTAATTATAACAGAATCTTCACTGAAATGAAAAGGTAGGAAAATATATAAACTTTTTGAAATGGCCACTTCACAGAAAACTTATGTGTCATTATGGTGTCAATGTAAAGTCAATAAATTTTTCATTTGATTTTTATTCATTAATGTTTTTTCTGATTCTCGTTATTGTTACAGAATGTTACATACAGTTTGTCCCATCTGCATATATCTGTATATTTTTCACTGTATTTTTTTTCTTTTTTCTTGTCGTAATTATTCAATAAATGAATATTAAGCGGTATTAAAAAAAAAATTTTTAGTACTTATGGACAAGGCTTTACTATACTATTAAACTGAGCAGCGGAACATTACTCAATTCTCCATAGCCCAGTTGGTAATTGGGCGATGGAAACATGTAATTTTCCCCATAGACCAATTGGTTAAATTTCAATTGGTCTACGGAGCACCGACGGATTTTTACAGAATAGCACTACAGTTTATCGGACAAACGTTCTTTGGACAAGTGAACTTCGGGCAACAATGACGCACCTTACACACAGCCGTGTGTCAAAGGAGCAATGTGTGTGTGTGTGCGTGGTGTCATCTAGAAAGCTGAACTTTTTATTGAACGTTTTTTTTATTTATATAAGACATTCGTAGTATAGTCGACATCTGGTCTCCTTACAATTAACAAAAAAAAATGCAGAATTGCCTTTAGTGCCATATTTACGGTAGCCGACAGTAAATATGACACTGCGTTTATATGAAGACCGTCCCATCGTTCCAGCCGACCACTTCAAACATAAACATAAATAGGAAACCGCTACAATCATTCCGTAAATTACTCCCACATTAATTACTCCTCTACACAGCCAACAAAATCGATCACAATCAAATACGTTGCCATTATGAGAGACCCACTAAAATCGAACTAAAACCTCTCTCCGATTCCCGCTATCAAATTGCAATTGAACAGTGAAAAGCCTACAATACGTCACCATCGGCAGCTCATTCTCAATAGTCACAAAATAATAGCTGTACAAAGTTAAACATTCACAATTTAATCAACAACCAACCTTATATTCTCATCAATACAATTGTAAACGATTCCATTGAAAACGTTGTTTAGTGACACGAAGCGTCCAGATCAAAATGAGCTGTGACAATAAGTATTCAAGATTTCAGTGCAGGTCAAGTAGGAATGGATGTTGGTAGCAACACATCACACGTCAGCGGAATCGCAACGCCCGCCGGACGAGAACAAAGTGCATGTAGTTAAAGCGAGTGCACAATAGCGCCATCCATATTGGCCGGCGCGAACCTTCGTCTCCGATTCAAAATGGCGGCCGTGACGAGCTGTTGAAGCCTAGACACATTGTGACGAGAATTACACAGAGTAGTTAAAAGCAGAGGGGGCTAAAGATTCAATGTTAAATAAATAACTGTATATTTTATAGGTAGTAAGTACTTCACATCACACACACATCACATCATCAGCCTATTAATGTTCCCACTGCTGGGACACAGGCCTCCTCTCTGTGAGAGAGGATGAGCCGTAATCCACCACGCAGGCCCAGTGCAGATTGGTGGATGTCACATGTCTTCGAATTTTTGGTTCTAGGACATGCCGGTTTCCTCACGATGTTTCCCTTCACCGTTACACTAGTAGTACTTACACCAACTAAATTAAATTGAATTCTTAGAAAGTTATATACATAGGGCGTTAATATCTGATCATATGCATTTCCTGCAAAACAGAAGATCCAAAGAGATCAGTATTTTCAGAATAACTTGTTTTAAACCAACTGAGATAATTTATTCTCTAAATGTAGACTCTGATGTGTTTAAATTCTGCTTGCGCGATGCAGGATAGTTCGTATGTGGCGCCATAATGCCGGCCAGCAAATCAGCCTCCAGAAGCTGATCAGGAGTCCAACTATGAGCTCTTCGAGCAAGGTTATTTCTATTGTGTGGGGACAGACGTATATATGATTTGTTTACATATGACTCTGAAGCACAATGGAAATAACCTCGCTCTAAGAGCGTATGGTACGTAGAACTCTAGGTTTCTTCTGTAAGTGAGGTCACTGTTCCTAGGGTTTGTGTCCGCGTATGTGCGATGCCTGTGCACTCAAGGAGCATGTGTGCGACCGTTTCCTCCGCCTTCATCCACGTTGTGCATATAGGAGTGTCCGTGAAAGTGTTTGTTAAGTGACTATTGACCAGTGATGGACCCCGCCACCAGACATACTGCAGTCCAGAGAGAGACTTTATACAAAGTTAGATTCAGTCAGCGATTGTTCAATTGGCGAAAATTCTAAAATATACAGGACTAGCTGTTCCCCGCGGCTTCGCTCCCGTGGACCACCCCACAGGACCCGTTTTCGGGATTAAAAAATAGCCTATGTTACTCAGGAATAACGTAGCTATCTATTGGTGAAAGAATCTTTTAAATCGGTCCAGTAGTTTCGGAGCCTATTCGGTACAAACAAACAAAAAAATCTTTCCTCTTTATAATATTAGTATAGATGGGCCGAAAATCATGAATCAAGCGATATTAGGGGCTATTTACAGTAGGTAACAAAATTACTCCTAATAACCCCAACTATCGCCCTGTTTCTTGCACGGTTTTTGAACCACGATTTTTTGCCCATCCTGTATATGGGGTTGGCATGCGCAATCGAAATGTCACGTGGTCAATTCTAAACATTTTGACAATCACTATCACCGATAGAATCTCCTTTTGCCTAGACCTCCAGCAGGTACACGACAGGACATACACAGTAGGAGACAGGGGTTGGATGCGGCAGACCTAGGACCAGGACACTCATAATAGGGCGAATATGGATCCGTAAAAAGAGTTGAGAAGCATATCGTAGGAGACATAGGAAGTAAATAATAGAATAATAGTACATTATGGTACAAGTGTGTAATGTTGGTGATTACCGCTGAGGTGCCATTGAGACCCGAGCCGTTAGGTGAGGGTCTTAAGAGAGCCGAGGACGGTAATCATCAATACACACGTGTACCATACGACGTTTTTCAACACACTTGTGATAAAAATAATACTAAAATAACTGTAATTTCAACAGTGAAAACGAGTTGTGAAAAAGAAATTCGCAATGGTGGGAAATATTCATCAGTTTTCCTATGCGCGCGCATCTAACAATGGCGATTGGCCATAGACTAAAAGAATGAGGTTTCTTTTTTTTTGGCTTTTCGCGGATAGCGTTTTAGCTACGTACAAAATGGGGAATTTCAAGCTTTCTTTATTACAGAGAAAACAAAAGTTATATTTGAGTGAAAGTTTTATTTATTAAACACGTACAAGTTGAAATTATATATTTAAATACGAAGTTGCATGAAATGAGCAAGCAATAGTTCTATTTACCAATAAAAAAACACTATAACTCACTTGTGAATAGCAATGAAAAAGTCACAGTTTGATTACAGGTGTCATTATATGCCTAATTGCGGTAAAATTAGAGCCACTTCATGAGCAAGTGTGTTTAAAAATATATTTTTATTGGCATAAAAAAGGTTACATATAGCTTATACACATACTGGTGGCAGTAATCACTCAAACTAGGAGAACCTTTATCTCGAGAGACAGTGAAGTAGGATTGGAGGAGAGGAGTGAAGTATGCTGAGATCTTCCAGAGAGAGAGAAATTCCTAATTACTAGATGTTATTATAGTTTCGATCGATTTAGTGTTAGGTATTTCAATCGATTTTCTTAATATAACAATAATAACAGTAATTTTTACAATTATAATTTTGTGTGACATCATATAACATTTCATATGACCTGTATTTAATAAATCTGACATTATATAATAATTTAATATGACATGTATATAGTAAATCTGACATTTTAATTTTTAATTTAAATGATACAATATTTGAACATGAATTATTTGTAACACTACTGCAATACTTGATGTGAGTCTAAAATTAAATTAATTTGCATGCCATTAGGTTTTAATACAGTAGTTTATTTTCGATTATTCTTTGTAATATCTTTATTAATCAGTATTATGCAAATAATTTATTTGAGTTTTATTATTACTGTTGGTAGTTACGGCCGAAGGCTTGCGACCACCCACCGGGCAAAGACGTACCGCCAGGCGGGGCGTCCCGCAGTCTCCAGACCAGTTCCCCATTAATGGCGTCTTGTCAGTGTGTGTCTGTGGGTTGCCAGCGTGGAACCTCATCTCACTGCCTTCTCCTCCAATTTCTCATTCAAAACAATGCCAAGGAAACATAAAAGAAAAGCTCTACAGCGGCAGTACTCAAAGTGCAACTCAGCAACATAAGAGGGCTGCACTCTAATCTCGAAGCAGTCCATCACCACCTGGAGACTGATAGACCAGGTCTTTTTTCCTTTTGGAGACGCAGATCGGATATCCGTCAGACGTGTCGTACTCATCATTCCCAGGGTTTACCCTGGAGCACAATATTAAACCACGCGCGGGTGTATGCATGTACGCCCGAGACGACATCTGTTATCGGCGTCTCCAAAACCTTGAGGACTCTTGGTTTTCCGTGGTCTGGGCACTGGTGGACAGGCCTGAAAAAATATCTACGCCTGTGTCTACCGATCAAACAGTGGAGATCAGGAGACAACCAGGCTTACGAAACATCTGTGTAACGCGGCTGATACGGCACAGCAGCGGTACCCTCCTGCCCAATTAGTGATACTGGGGGATATCAATGCCCACCACCAGGAGTGGCTCTTCCTATATCAGTGCATTGATTATGCTGGACGAGAGACGCGAAAGCTTGCGCTTGCGTGAAATCTCGCCTAGCTGGTAAAGGGAACAACGAGGGTGCCGGATGTTGATTCACACACTGCCAATTGTTTGAACCTTCTGCTGACAACAGATCCAGACCGCAACTCTGTGTCGGTATCTCCACCTTTAGGTAGCTCCGACCATTGTCTGGTGAAGTCTGTGTCCGTCTACTCCCCGCCCGATACCAGCCCAAGAGGCACTCGGCGGGTTTGGCGGTACAGGTCAGCAGATTGGGATGGGATGCGTTCTTTCTTCGCATCTTATCCTTGGCAGCCCACTTGCTTTTCTTGGGCTGATCCCTCACTGGTCGGATGTGCTGCGTCAGGGAATGGAGTACTACATTCCTTTCTCTGACGTAGCAATGACTAGCGTTGACCGGCCATGGTTTGGCGCCGACTGTAATCGCGCAAACATGAGGCGTACCTGGCATGGGCCGATGCTCAGACGCGCAAAGCTAACGACGTGAGCCACTGGAAGAGAGCCTTCAATAGGGCTGCCAAGTTCTGCAAGGGGCTATTGCGAAGGGTTTGCTTTGACCACATAAGCCGTATTAGGACCAAACTTGCTTCCTACCCAGCCAGCTAGTAAAGCGTTCCGGTCCCTGGCTAAGTCTGTCGAATCGAACTTCTGCCGGCCTTCACTACTACCACTGCTGAAACCCGACGGAACGCTGGCCCACTCCACTGAAGAGAAAGCAAACTTGTTTGCCTCTCTTTTTGCGGCATCTTCACGCCTGGATTCTGGTGACGCGAATCCCCCTCCTTCTCCTGATGGATGCGAGATAAGTATCAGCATTCAGACATTCGCATCCAGTAAAATGTCGTCCGTAGGGTGCTGCGCAAACTTGACGTGAACAAAGCTAGTGGCCCCGACGGGATACAGGCTATTGTTCTGAGAACTTGTGTGCCTGAACAGTCGCCAATCCTGACACGCCTTGTTTCACCTTTCATATGAGACTGGAAAAGTACCGAATGCTTGGAAGCAAGCTAACGTTCAGCCTGTGCCCAAGAAGGGCAGTCAGGCTGACCCGGCCAACTACAGACCCATCTCAGTTGCATCCATCCTCTGCAAGAGTATGGAACTCCACCCAACTCCAAGCTCCTGGCGTATCTAGAAACTAACGACATCCTCAGTGACCGCCAATTTGGCTTCCGACGAAATCGGTTAACTGGGGATCTTCTAGCGTACTCTATTCACATCTGGAGTGAGGCCATCGAGAGGCACGGGGAAGCGCTTGCTGTCTCAGAGGTTTTTGATAGGGTCTGGCACAAGAGCCTTATTGGTAAGCTTGCTTCATTCAGTCTGCCCAGTGGTCTGTGCGATTGGAACGCAGACTTCCTGAGGGACCGGTCTATACGAATGGTTATTGATCGCCGCTCGTCTGACCAACTAGATATCAACGCCGGGGTCCCTCAGGGGTCGGTACGCTCAGCAAGTTCTTGTTGCAGATAAATGATCTGCTAAAACAAACCTTTGGGTATGCCGACAACAGCACTGTTGCTGAGAGATACGTATCCGACGCGCATGCTACTGTACCGCAGATCCGGACTCTCCGGGAAGCCACGGTCGGGCGCTTGAATCTGTCCTTGAAGGCGTGGGGTGATGCCAATCTGGTCAGGTTCAATGCTGCTAAGACCCAGGCGTGACTTTTTGCCGCTAAAAGGAGCCAATTCCACCCAGCTCCTTCTTTCCGTGGTGTGACCACGCCGATAACGGACCATCTTGAACTTCTTGGCGTTACGTTGACAATCGTCCCTCAATTTTGGTCCATTCATTGAGGCAAAAGCTCAATTGGTTGCCAAAAAGTTAGGGATCCTTGCAAAGGAAAGACGGTACTTCACGCCAGAACAGTTGCTCAACTTGTATCAAGCGCAAGTTCGGTCATGCATGGAGTACTGCTCTCATCTCTGGGACGGATCTGCCAAATACCAGCTGAATGCACTAGTCGATCGAAAAACGGGCCAGTCTGTCAGATTTTTATCGGTTGTGTGCGATGGGATTGCATGAACGAATTTCTCCTAGCCCGTTCCATCATCGGACTACTAGACTTACGGCGATGCGTCATCGGTGTATGGTAGTCATCCCACCCGTACGCACCAAACATTTTGGGAATACTTTTACTATGCGTACAGCTAAGGTGTGGAATTCTCTGCCAGAGCCTGTATTTCCTGATAGCTACAGCCTGGGAGTCTTTAAGTCAAGAGTGAAAAGGTTTCTTCTAGGTAAGCGTGCTACATCGTCAACCACATTATCGCTTACCATCAGGTGATATAGTGGTCAAGCGCGAGCCTATAAATAATAATAAAATAAAAAATCTTATAAAAGCAAGTCACAACTTCAAAAATGTACCTACGCAGTTCTAAAGTAAAAAATCGTTATTACTTTCTCTTACCGCAGAGAATATACAGACAATTCTAGAATAAGAAAATAAATGAAAAAAAAAAGAAAAGTTACTTATTACAAAATACACTCTAGGGCTTCCAAACTTTCACCATATTTTTTTACTACTACAGTACTTTTTCTTGAAATTTCTTGAAACACTTTTTACTTAGCCTTAGAGGCAACTTAATCATTATGGCAGCGGTCTTAATACTGCTGCGAATTTTAACAAGTTTGTATGACACTTGAGTAACTTTCAGTTAAAATAAGGTATATATATTACAATAATCAGAAAAAGTAGTTATAGCTTATAAAAATCTCGAACCTATTTAACGATTGCTTAGAACATTAAAAACCTTCCCTTTTAAAAAAAGAAATTATAGCCCATCCAAATTAATTATTTTTGATTGGTCAAATTCACATCAAAATTATGTATTATTTTGCCATTAAATTAAAAAAAGACCCAGTATACCTGATTACGTACGGTTATACACCTTACAGGATATTGTTTTTAAAATATAAATTGTGACGCGGCGGCGCGATAAAAATGCGTACAATCTACTACTATTAATATATTTTGTCACTTATCCGAATTGTACGAAGATTAACTGTAGTCGTAACCTTTAGTAGAAAAATAATATTTGCCGGTCGCAGTACCTGAATCCCAGAAGCCTGCAGTTGTCATCTCGTTCTGGTAATACTTGCCTAATTTGAAGTACTTGTAGTTTTGACTTTTGTACGCCGGGAACCAGCCCTGATTCAGCACAGATGCCACCCACATCCTTAAACACATTTTGTGACTACATTTTGATACTTCGAGTGATAACGAAGAAGGCTTCCCACAGATGGGCTGTGTTTTTCCATCATTGGCGAAGAAATTAACGTGACCCAATGACTTATCAGAGCCAAATACTCCAGCGTTACAATGATATATTTCTACATAGTCTGCAACACCAGACCTGACATGTTCCTGATCCGGTCTGTCAAAGAAACAGGGCCCAGCCGGATCCAGTGCTGTTATCTTTGAAATTTTCTGGCCAGTTAGTTCCATAAAGTTCTCGCCAACATGCCCCAACATTTGGCCTCCTAAACTGTGGCCAATGCAGTGGATATTTTCGGGTGAGACTCCGCCTGCTTTGAGACCAGCCAACATTTCGGCCAACTTTCTTCCAATATTTGGGACAAGTTTGACGGATCGTTTGTAGCTCGTCGTGTACCCATCCCTGTCATGTGTGTACGCTGAATGATCCACGATGATAAGGTAGCTATTATCGATGCCTCTGAAAGCATCTCGTAAAAGTTTTGTTGATTTTCTCTTAATGTGCGATCTGAATCCACCGACATACATGAAGAATTTATTCGCTTTTTTGATATTACCTATAGACAATATTCCTTGGGCTGCCTTGTCAATAGGGAAGGATCTGAACACGTGATTTTGGAAGTCGTAGAAGTACACGTCGATCTCACTGACATCTAGGTTTGGATTTCTTGAAGGTCGACCTGAAACCATTAAATTAAGCTTGTCAATTCACTTTGTAATAGCCAATTGCATTGGCATATCCAAAGGACCTTCTTTAAAATTTAATCACAAAACTTGACATCCCACCCGTATTTCTTTAAGTCAAGAGAGTCATTACCTTTGTCGGTGCAAGCCTGCCCTAATAACCTGCCATATTTTTTGAGACAAGCGTACTCTTCTGCAGCCTAATTGCGTAAGCGAGTTCGTCAAAGAATACGTATAGGTGACGACACCTTTAAAATAACGACTTTCGTATTGCGTAATACACTCGAAAGGGGATAGATTAAGGAAAGGATATGTATATTCACACACATTCACAGGGTGGAAGACGTTAGTTACCGCGGCCCTGGCTCAAGCAACTGAAGGAACACGTGTGGGTAAAGTCAATAAAAGTCTCGACACGCCCTTCCGCTTCACCCAGAGCGGGAGAAGTCATTGGATGATTACCCAAAAAAAAAAAAAAAAAATTGGAAGGCGTACCCTTTCTTAATTATTTACGCAATACCGAAAACATTTAAAGGAAATGTGTCATACTCTTTCATGGAGTTGTTCCCTTTGCCCTGCCGAACTCACTGACACAATTATTCCTCTGGTCAGCAGCCTCCTTGCAGCCTAAGAAATCTTACCTATTCGAGCTAGGGTTTTAAAATTTGGCAAAGTTAAGATCTTTGTGGATGGTAATTACTTAATCGTCTGAGGCGGGGTGCTAAGATTTCGCTATGCTTGGTCTGGCAAAATTAGTGCAAGATTATGCTTAAATCTATAAAGAAAGGTCTACTAATATGTACGGTAATAGAAACAAAAGGGATGATAATTATAAAAAAAAAATCTGTTTAGTCTGTCAGATAACTAAAAAAAAAAATTGTAAACTTATTTTTCTTTTGTTTTTTAAGGGTTCCGTACCCAAATGGTAAAAATGGGACCCTATTACTAAGACTCCGCGGTCTGTCTGTCCGTCTGTCACCAGGCTATATCTCATGAACCGTGATAGCTAGGCAGTTGAAATTTTCACAAATGATGTATTTCTGTTGCCGCTATAACAACAAATACTAAAAACAGAATAAACTAAATATATAAGTGGAGCTCCCATACAACAAACGTGATTTGATTGGCGTTTTTTTGCGATAATGGTACGGAACCCTTCGTGCGCTAGTCTAGTCAGTTTTCTTTTTTATTATAAAGCAAAAATTATGTGTGTATTATTTTTTCATCATCTACTTGACGGACTTTGTTTTTTTTGTATCCCGTCTTATCCGAGGCGGGTGGCTAAAATTTTCGAGTTCGAGAGAAGACTTTCGATCGCTCTTGCATTCTATATTAAATCTGGAGCTCGTAGTACAGTAAATGGAAAAACTGCCCAAAATGCTGGTTCAGTACCAGTGAAGTGTTTATTGTGATGAATAAGCTTACTGTCTTTCTTTATAATCATCAAAATTTTATACAAAATGGAACTAAATATTGAAGTGATAAGTTTTCAGATAAGTCTCTGTGTGGCTGGATCACCTCCGTAAAGAACTACCAGACACTTTTCGCCAGCTGCCTGCTGTTGTATCTGTTAGGAAGAGGCAGGTAGATCTTCTAGGTTATTCTTCTGGAATTGACACGCCAATTTCCTTATTCCCTGCCAGAAAAGAGCAGAGTGTCACATCCAGATAAACAATAGGAAAAAATGGACCATCTTAAAGAGCCATAGCTTTTACTCCTTATAGATTTTATAGACATGCCGTTTTGCCGTTTACCCGAGATCCTACTGCAAAATCTGCAGGCATATTGTTTTTGTTAAATTTGATTTTTAACCCCCGACGGAAAAAGAGGCGTTTTATAAGTCGGACGTGTGTTGCTGTGTATATGTGTGTCTGTCTGTGGCATCATAGCGCCTAAACGGATGAACCGATTTTGATTTACTGTTCATTTGTTTGAAAGGTGACTTTGTCGAGAGTGTTCTTATGTATGTTTGAATAAAATCGGCTTAGCCGTTTAAAAGTTATTCGCATTTTACTCTTTAAATCTGGCTTTTTTCGCAAGATAGCGTGTCACTATTACGTGTTTCGATAGATTGTCGATTGAAGCGTCTGCTACTAGGTATATTATATGTAGTTTAAAAAGCATGAATTAAAATTAAAAAATCGGGGGATTTTTGAATTTGTAATTTTATCTTGTTATGAAAATAGATTACTGCAGGGTTACCTGGCCGCAACTGTTTTTTTTTTGTTTGTCTTACACTAGGCAAAACATCATCTAGCTCTGACCCATTCATGGATTGGCAAGATTGGCAGGTTTAGCAAGTAAACTGGCAACCCACAGATTGCGGCTAATTGAGAGCTGGCAACCTTAATTTTCCCTATTTTCTACACCACTTTCATTCAAATGACGTTGAAAATCTTGTATATTAGGAGCTAACTATAAAACATAAATTTTAATTTCATTTAATTAAGGTAGGTAAGCAGGAGCAGTGGTGGCCCAGTGGTATCGGCCGCGACTTACAACTTGTAGGTCGTGGGTTCGAACCCGGGCAGGCGCTTTACTTTGTGTTAATTATTTCATCACCACTGCTCTCAAAACGGTGAAGGAAAACATCGTGAGGAAATGGGCATGTTCTTGCTTCAAAAATTCGAAGACACAACCCGCACTAGGCCCGCGTGGTGGATAAAGGCCCATTTCCTCTCACAGATCGGTGGCCTGTGTCCCAGCAGTGGGAACATTAATAGGCTGATGATGTGATGTGAAGGTAGGTAATTGCAATTAGATATTTCCAGGCAACCCTGCATAAATTTATTCTATTATCATTTGTGAAAATTATAAACATTATTTCTGCAGAAAACAAATTACATGCAGATTTCTGCTATTATGAAAAATAGTTCCAAAATTTCGCAACTTTTCGCATGGTGCGCAGAGCAAGCATATGTTTTTCTATGTTGCAAATTTAGATTAACATTACTCTCTAACTGGTCTCTGGATTTTAATGTAAATGTTTACTGTGATAAATATAGAAAAATAAGGAAGTGATCGCAGGCGTCGTTTCGATGCATGTTAAACCTGTTTTCGTTCATCAATGACCCACCCAAAATCGTTGCCAACGTACAGGGTCAATGTGAACTTTTAAATTCATGTGAATACAGAGGATACGAATAAATATTTATTACTAAATATTGAAAAAAAATACCTTGGCTTGTTATTGTATTTTTTTGTCTCCCTGAAGGGGGAAGGTGGTAGTAAATACCTTTCGGGGGAGGTGTAAGGACATGCCTTGCCGATCCCAAATATGACTGTGCAATAAGACGTCACGATTAGCAAGCTAAGCTTATATTATATTCTGTTACTAAGTAATTTTATATGTATGCCTGAGACATTAATATACCTAACTCCGGAATTATCACTTGTTTCCATCAATCACCTTGACGCACACTTCATGGCATGGCATGTGTAGACAAAGTATCATTACATCAGCAATAACGATTGACATAAACACATTACCCTCCTTTGCGTCGCGCAGTCGAGAAAAAATGGAAAATTCCCCTTTTCATCATCGGACTACAAGACGTACGGCGATGCGCCATCGGTACATGGTGGACGTCCCACCCATACGCACTAAACGTATTGGGAATACTTTCATAGTGCATGTAGGCAAGGACTGAAATTCCCTGTCGGAGTCTGTGTTTCCTGATACCTACAACCTGGGAGTATTTAAGTCAAGAAGTTACTTCAGGGCAAGCGTGCTTCACCTTCGAACACACCTCGCTTATTATCAGGTAAGATAGTTGTCAAACACAATAAATAATAGTAAAAAAAGAATTGAACACATGAGATTTTGATACTGCATGATAATTTCACGGAATGGAAGAAAAAACGTGTTACGCCGACCTCAAGTAACATGGAACATGGGCAGTAAGATGTTGATGTTAATTCCATACATTTTGAATTTTATTGATTTATGTAGATTTCATGCACAATGGTACAAAGGCGGACGTAATGCGTTAGTTAGGCATTCTCAACCAGTCTGGGTCGCAGATATATTTGAAAGAGAGTTACCGCGGCCCTGGCACAAGCAACTGAAGGAACACGGGTGGGTTTTAGTCGGTAAAAGTCTGACACGCCCTCCCGCTTCACCCAGAGCGGGAAAAGTCATTGGATGATTTACCAACCCAAATAAAATATTATAAAAGGCATTCTTAACCAATCAACCAAAAGAGACAACATGGCAGGTGCATAGTTTAATAATTAAAATTCTAAAAATGATCATATTATATGGGAGACTGGGGGACTTGGTACTACGGGGCACTTGGTGCATTAAAATTATAAAGACCCTAAACATCTTCGGTTGATTTAAAAATCAAACCTAACTCTACTATAAGTTCTACTTCCCCGGCTTTATTACTTTACCAGACTTGGAATTACCATTTTAATAGTAGTTTATGCAATGGTCATATAATAGGGGTTATTAAAACACGAGCGTAGGTTTATCGGATAATAATATTACGCGAGTGTTTTAATACCTAATTATATGCTATTGCATACACTACTTTATCTTCACTCATACAGTTGCAATAAATCAAAAGTGGAAACGGAAAAATATTTGGTATGGCGGGCAATTTAGATTCTCATTGCGCATGACTGCACAGCGCGCGCCTCCTTAGTATAAGGACAGTACTTCAATGAGCCCATAAGCGCCAATAAATTAAAAATTAAAAAGTTATTTTATGATGCAGTTGTTTAAAATCGAAGGAAAATGTTGCATTGTAATGGTTTTTTTTTATTTTACCTATCCATGAATATAAAGTACGTGTTTATACAATATGTTTTGAATTCATATTTGGAACATTACGTTGTGAGTGTAGATAAAATAATTTAAGATGCTAAGTAGTTTTTTTATTTTTATGAACCGAGTTTTCTGTAGGTGCAAATCTCCCCAGTATCCTCCTTATAGGTAAATTACACGTAGGTAATTTTCGACAATCAACATTGGTGATAAAATGTCCCTGTGGTCTAGATCCCCAGAAGGCTAAGGGGTCAACGATATTCGCAGTTTCGTTACCTATACTCAAAAGTTTAGATTTTTTTATCGCCTTTTTTTATTTTTATTCTTTAATAGTAAGAACAAAATTCTTAATAAATAATTACGATCTAGCCTAAAAGACTAATAAGCAATTTAACTCTAACTTAATATGTTACGTTATAGATTATGTTAAAACTAAGAATAGTGTACATTTGCACTTTTACACAAGTCCGTAGCACTTTCTTAGAGTCTGATATAATTTATAAAAACACTATGTTCATGTGTTATATGTATAACACAGCGTTGTCACTATTATTCATTCACTTTGTACAGTACACTAAGTCAAAAGGTTTTTATCGCCTTGATTAATTATTAATTCTCAGACGATTTGGTTTTAGTTTGATGCCATAAATGTAACCAAAAAAGAACTACTCACATCTAAGCGTCTTGGATATAACGGATGCCACGAATTCCAACAGCTGGGTTTGTGCCGACACATTTATGCAACAAATTGATGAGAAGATCAACAATGTACATATTTTCATATTCATTGTTTTCCCGAGGCACTTCACTAATTAATGATGAAGGAATTAAGTCCTCAGTAGGCACGGATGCAAATGCATAAAGGAGCACATACGGCCACTTCGCATAGAGAGCTTATATGTCACTGTGGGATGACAATGAAACTACAGGTTTATATATAGTAGTATTTTTGGTTGGGAATTCACAACATACTGGTCGGTAAATCATTCGCGTCTATAGGCCTCGAAGGTATCGAATGAAGATGCCTTATAAGGAAATACTTAAGAGGAACCTTTATTTTTTTGTGTTTTATAAAAGCTATATTTGTTTAGAGCAAGTCTAAACTTGAAAATGTATTAGTTTAGAAAGCTCGGCCCTGGTGCTGAATTGAATATTTGGAGTTGAACGTGTCAAATATACCAAGATAGGATTTGAGACCAAAGTATAGTTGGATTGTTGTCACTTTGCGTGACCGTTGTAAGGGCAGGCTCTTTTTTTGCCCAAAGAATCATGATTGCCATTCAACGTGACCTTTACCGGATGACAGCGGTTTGGAAGAGTACTTTGACGCCTAGATGGACCTTGTTAGGGTTCCGTACCCAAAGGGTAAAAACGGGACCCTATTACTAAGACTCCGCGGTCCGTCTGTCTGTCACCAGGCTGTATCTCATGAACCGTGATAGCAAGACAGTTGAAATTTTCACTGATGATGTATTTCTGTTGCCGCTTTAACAACATATACTAAAAACAAAATAAAATAAATATTAAAGTGGGGCTCCCATACAACAAACGTGATATTTTGCCGTTTTTGGCGATAATGGTACGGAACCCTTCATGCGCGAGTCTGACTCGCACTTGGCCGGTTTTAACTATAAGACCTACTGTATCACCAAAAATCACACTCCTCAATGAAACCCCATCCCCGGCTAGCCCCTCAGAGGGCTTCGCCATGGGGCAAGCTTAACCATCAAAATGTGGCTCCCCAGACCGTCCAACAGCTTCCAGGGTTGATGAATCATCCCATTCCGGCCCCTCAGGCACCCATAGCCCCCATGCCCGCTCAAAGCCGACATGTGGCTCCCACCACTGCTGCTGCTAAGAGCCCGTCTCAATACACGCCCAATCCCAGACGCTGCGTATCTGATACCATCATCAGTGCGTACGAAATCTGGATGACGGACGAGGCCAGATCGCTGGCTGCCGAGATCAATAGGATCCAGGCAGCCGGGGATATGACTAGAGCCCAATCGAATGACCTCTTCAAAAGGTACCCAGAATATAACCGAGGAGCTAGACAGCCTCATTTATAGAAACGGTCAATGGGTGCGCATTTAAGACGCACCTACACCGTTTCTAGCCAAGTTTTGCCAATTGAGGCTCACCTCTGACCCCTCACGATCTCTACTCTGCTCCTTAAAAGTCTAGGGAGTAGAATATACAAACGTAGAATACAAACCGATTCGTCAGTCCTCGCCGCTGAGACTCGTCGCGTATCTCTTCAATTAAAATCTTGCCAGCCCGCGAAGCTGAGCATTAGTTAAATTATTAGATATGAAATGGAGTTTCTTGTCCGTTTTTCTCCACGTAGGCTTATTCCGAACGGATGGTAGAATCACTTGTCAAGATCCAGCTTTTGCTTGTCCCCCCAGCGACGGCCCTGAGCCGAGGTTCGACCCCAACTGGGGTAGCCCTCAGCGTTGTCGCTTAGGTTTAGTAATTTTTTGCCTAGCTGGAGGCTATATAGCTTAGTCTCCGTAGGAAAGTCCGGTTAAGCAGCTAAACAGTCATTTTGACTGAGCTGCGAGACGCCCCGTATAAAAAAAAAAAAAAACAAAAATCACACTAATAAATACTTTGACTTTGACTTTTTGGGCATGGATGGCCCAATCCGAAACTATGGGGAATAGGGAGAAACACTCAAAAGAGTCACGAGTCTGATTTTGATGAAAACTACATCATTGGATTTTTGACACAATCAATATTCCTAGATTTTTTTTCATACTCCTCCGTTATTCTTTTCTGATTAATTTCGTTGCGAGATCCAAGACGAAGAAGTTAAATTCATTCTCCGGGACTTCGTCAAGCTTCATTGTATCGGCGCTTTTCTGGTGGTCGCCACTGTTGATTCTGGCTTTCAGGAGTTGCAGTGGTTTGGGATTAATGCGGTGAGTTTGCCCCAAAAAAATAAAAAGACTCCGGCAATGAGTTTTTCAAAGATTGTGTATTGAAATTTCCATTATTGTTACGGCGCTTAGTGTTATTTTAACAGTTTCTCATTGACACTATGATATAGGTTAAGCTTTAGCACCTCTTTGTATGCTATTGTTTTATTAGGAACAATGAAAAATAAGTAGGAAGGCGTTGTAGAAATGCTAGAGTGAAATAAAGCCCATGGATAATGTTCCCTGTGAGAGGGAATGGCATATATAATCTACTACACGGGCCCAATGTGGGTTGGTAGATGATACATGCCTCCGAATTTTTTGTTCTAGGTCATGCCGGATTCCTCACTGTTTTCATTCACCGTTTTGAGTGCAAAGTAATTTAGTTGAAACCTCTCCAAAGCCTTCGCTAACTTAACCGACGTCAAAATCATTAAATCCTTCGTAGTCAGGCTGGCCTATATACAGCCTGTACCTATATATATATACAGCCGATATTAGTTCGCTATGGCAATAGCATGGACTACAAACGCTGCTATATTGCCACCGAGCAAACAGACTGAGACAAAGGCGGTGACAATATCCTGATATTTCCAACCCCTTCTGAATTTATTGGGTTTTAAAGACTATTTGCTGAATTGTGTTCTTTAAGTATTGGAAGATCTATATTGTAGTAGGCCCGATTGTAAATTTTGCCGTGGTGGAGTTAGTGATCAGTTTGGGGAATATTTATTTAAGCTTCTAACAACGTATTGGCCAACTAATGACGAGATGTTTTGAGCATCTTATGGTGAGAGGTATTTTTAATAAATGAGTTTTTTTTTGGTGACAAAATAATTTATTTACAAAGATACAAGTATATATAATGTATAAAATACTTAATTAACTAAGACTACAAACATAAACACTTAAACCAAAAACTACTCACTTACCTAATCTAAAATATGGCGTCGAAAAACTCCTCCACATCGTTGTCCACTGGTAATGTGCCCAAAAGACAAAAGTGTGTGTTTTTTTTAAATATAAATTTACTTTCTGGCTTTGTGCGTATTTTTGTCCCGTGGGAGTGGCTGGTGAGCGCTTTATCTAATTTGGTAGCATTTAGATTTGATATCAGAAAAAGAAGTAAATAAAATCAAAAAACCCGACTGCAAAGATGTAAACAAGACGAAAATCATGCTGTGCAGTCGGAGGATACATATTCGCGAGCTGGCAGACCAAAACTATAAATATCGCCTTTTTGATTTTATGAAATTTTTTTTATTTAAAACTGTTTTTTTTTTTTCGAATGACTTTAAAACTTATAAGTGGTATATATTTCTGTAATGACCTCTAAAAAACCCTTAAGTTTGATACCCCACTTTTCGTTATTTTTCTTCGATACACGATGGGTATCGAAGAAAAATAACATTGCATCCCCTACAATATGACGCCCAAAATCCGCCATGTTTCTTTTTTTTAACGGCTTACCTAAGAACACTTGGGCGGCCAAAACCTATCTAACGATGTCTTAATTATAAAAATCCGTCAAGTGATTTGAAGATACGAGGTAATAAAGAATATTACATACATACAAGATACGCGCGAAAAACATAACCCTTTCCTTGCAGCCGGGTAAAAAGACGATATAGAATATCAGTTGTTCGTATTCATAAATAACATTTTTTGAATACATTAGTATTCCAAAACTCCTTCACTTTTTACGTTAGTTTCGCATTTAAAATATGAGAATGGAATTATGGAATCTAATAAATAATATTACAAATTTGACAGTGACTTTGTTTTTAAAATTACGCCTTGACCCTTAAATTACTGAACAGATTTTTATGAATTTTGGTACAGAGATAAATGGGACCCTAGAATCGGCTTTATGCATAAAATTTTAACAGGAAGAAGTTGGCCCATTTCTTTATTTTTTTTTTTATTATTTCTTCCGATTAGCTTACTCACGTAGTAGCACGGAGACCAGAACAATGAAGTAAAAAAAAAAATCTACCTGAAGAACAGAATCATAAAGAAAAGAAGTATTTCCGGGACTGAATTAGAAGATCGACAACCAGAATCGATTGACAAAATTTATTTTAACGCGAGCGAATCGGCGGGGATAAACTAGTGGGATATATTTGGCGATCAATTTTACACATGGCAATCGATTTGAGGCCATCTTTTTGTCAGATGAGACGGACGAAAAGCTAGAACATACATGACCATGTATGGAAGCTAAAAGCGTAGGATGTAAGTAATGCAAACTGCCGTGTTGCGGATTTGCACTGACGCATTTGGGTTTGCCCGACCGGTTTTAAATAAGTTTTCTCACGATGAACCTAATTCTCACGGTTAAATGTCACCGTTAACAACAGTGATTTGTTTATTCTTATGATTTTCTAATCTACTTCAATCAATATTATTAAAAGATACAATTGTTTATTTGTATGTGTTGTAAAAGAAGGTCGTCTTTGAAAGTGCTGATCCAATTGCGATCATTCTTCCACTGATCGAAAGATACACCATCGCTGAGTGCAATAAATAAATAAATAATTTTATTTCAGTAACTTTACAACTTCAACAAAATATCTTACATAGGGGTCTCCTTTTTAGAATGAGAAATACCTGTGCTAGGAGGCCCCGCTCGTCTAAAACTAGTACAATAGTATGTACGAGTGTGCTTACATGGAATTTTATAATTTGGTAACTTATTAACTAATGGAAGAAAAAAAAAAAAAAAAATGTTTAAAACAAGAACGATTAATTTAAAACATGTACATGTGTGTGTGTATGTATGTAAAGAGTGTGTCAAAGTATTCGGAGTTATGTTTGTGTATGCGTCACTTATCATCGAATCATCACATGACAGTTTGTTAAAGAATTTCAATGTCGTCATAATTGTTGATTTTTAACCGACTTACCAAAAAGAAGGAGGTTCTATGTTCGACATTAAGTTTGTTTTTTTTTTGTTTATCACGCATAACTCCGTCAATTTTAGACCGATTTTGAAAATTATTTTTTTGTTTAAATGATAAATGATTTTATTTCTGTACAAACACTCGTGTACAAACACTTTTATATGTCGATCATATTTTTTAAAACTAGATGAGGTCGGCGTTTCCTGTCTACTCTGAGAAGAAATTTGAATTTGAAAAAGTATATTTCGAAATTGGTTCCACATTTGATTTGGTGAAGATCTGATGAAGATCTTCGAAGATATACAACAGAACTCTTCAATAAATTACGGCAAATCTTTCGGGATTGCTGCAATCGCATGTCTGTTTATTGTTTATACCATTTCATAACATAACATCACGCCGCACGCTCTTAAGGGGTACGCAGATCTCTCATTTCAACGGTAATGATCTAGTTTCATGATATCCGGGTAATCTATTCTGGCGTTAAGGTACCTTACTAAATAACTTGCCTACCTGTAGATACAACTTAAAAGTGAAAAATAAAAAGCTTTTTACAAAAAAATACTACCGACTTCCAAATAAAAAGACTACAAAGTGAAAAATAATTTTATTTTTGGAAGTCGGTGTCTATAACGCAAAAAATTGGTACCTACGATAGACGCCGACTTCCAAAAATAAAGTTATTTTTCACTTTGTAGTCTTTTTATTTGGAAGTCGGTAGTATTTTTTTGTAAAAAGCTTTTTTTAGCCATATTGTCAGAGATTTTTTACAATCTCGATAAATCATGAGGAAAATATTTAAAAGTTTATTTAGTTTGTTGTAGATGGAAGCGGATTGCCTGGTATACTGTCTTTTTGCGTTTGTGTCTTTAACGGAGACTACCGGCGCAACGAGATATTTCCTTCTTTTTTGTCGAAGTTGATATCATAAGGGAGAGTTTTATGGAGTTTTAAAACAGCATGGAGGATATATAATTTCCTGATTGTGTGAAGACTGCTTAGCGAATAAAGGCTTTCAGTAGGCTTTAGTATACGATTTGAAATACATGACCTTCAAGAGAGATCTTTGTGCTCGCTCCAATTCCAAAAAATATATTTTCGTAGTCACACCCCAAACAGGTATACAGTACACTAAATTTTACTGGGCCAGTGAAACATAAATTTGGTTAAAATGGAAGTACTAAGTAGGAAATTATCACAACTATGGATTCTAAGGTTATAGTTAGGTCCAGGTTGAGTGATGTTGTGCTTTGTAAACGCGATATACTTAGTTTTTGAGTGTCTTATTAGACTAGTTACTTTTTAACCGAGTTTCCAGAAAGGAAGAGGTTATATGCTTGACTTGAAGACATTTTGTGCCCACAGTAGGTAAATTAAGATTTTTTTTTAAATTGTACCTATGTAATGTTGCCATAACATCTCTAAAAAGTCCATAACATCTAGAAAGTGAACTAAGTCTCCGATAGAGTTTAAAAACTCGCTTCTTACTAGAAGCGTGTTTTTAAATTTGGAATCTCCTACTGTCCAGTAAATAAGTATGTAATTAACTTAATGAATGAAAAATTAATGAAGTGGAAGGCAGAAAAACAAGCCAACAGTTGGTCTGAAAATGTATTCTTGGCATATTTCTGCTTTTGCGAGCGAAAAAATTGCCACTACGCTGGGGAACGCCTCCGTTGTTTTAATGATATTTATTTAGCAGTTTTATTCATAATTTTAAAATAATTTATTATGACGATAGGTCCATAGTTGGTACGGCAATCACCATACATGTAGTGGAAGAAGTGCTGGTCTTCTGGACGCAGAGAGGAGCGGACAACATTGCCATTCTGGTTTTACTTGCATTTAACCTGAATGGGGTTGGTATAGGAGATATCCCCATTTATTTGCAGCCAACTGATTGAACCTGACTAGATTGGCATCGCCCCATTCGGAGACTGCCCCCAAAGACAGGTTCAAGCGCTCAACCATGGACTCCCAGAGAGACGGATCTCGGTTCATCTCGGGCTCGCCGGACATGAATCTCTCAGCAACCGTGCTGTCGTCTGCGTAACCAAAGGTCCCGGGTTAGCAGGTCATTAATGTGCAGCAAAGACAGTGTAGCCGAGAGCACCAACCCCCAGAAGGCCTCCGGCGTTAATACCTAAATGACCGGACGAACAGCCATCGATAATCACTCGGATGGAACGATCCCTCTGGAAGTCAGCAATTCAGTCACACAGACCACTAGGCAGACCGTAGGAAGGAAGCTTACCAAAAGGGCTCTGGTGCCAGACCTTGTCGAAAGTCTTCAAGATGTCAAGGGAGACAGCAAGTGCTTCTCCATGCCTCTCGATGCTCTCACTTCAGATGTGAATAGCATACGTTAGAAGATCCCCAGTTGACCGATTTCGGCGGAAGCCGTCACTGAGGATGTCGTTGTCTTCTAGGTATGCCAGGAGCGTATTGTTCAGCAAACGTTCCATACTCTTACAGAGGATGGACGTTACCGAGATGGGACTGTAGATGGCCGGGTCAGCTCGACTACCTTCTTGGGCACGGGCTGAACGTTAGCTGACTGCCAAGTCTTCGGCATCTTTCGAGTCACTATCGAAAGATCGGATCGGAGACAATTCAGGCACTCAAGTTTTTAGTACAATTGCCGGTATCCCGTCGGGGCCACTAGCTTTGTTCACGTCAAGGTTACGCAGCACCCTACAGACATCCCTCTGATGGATGCGAATGTCCGACATACTCGTCCGACAACCTCCCGGGCGACCCGAAGTCGTACCGGCCCATAACATTACTTCCATCTTTGGGAACACTCCTGGAGCGCCTTATCATTCCACGTTTGCTACCGGACGGACCAAAATTTCATAATAATCAATTCGGTTTCACTATTGGAAAATCTACCGTAGACGCGGCCTTTACTGTTAGGAAAATTGTTAATACATCGGAACATAAGTACGTAATTGGAATTTTTCTAGATATTTCTGGGGCTTTTGATAACGCATGGTGGCCAATGCTATTACTCAAATTAAAAACTCGAGACTGCTACAGAAATATATACAATTTAGTTTACTCTTACTTTTTAAATGGCTCCACGAAACTCAAACTCGGCCATCATTCCATGTCGAAGTCTCTCACCATGGGATGTCCTCAGGGTTCAGTTATTGGTCCGCCTTTATGGAATTTAGGCTTTGATGATTTGTTCGCGATTCCGCTTCCAAGCGGCTATTCATTTTTTTATTTATTTAGACTTCATGCACAAAGGTACAAAGGCGGACTTAATGCCTAAGGCATTCTCTACCAGTCAACCAACCGGTAACTAACCGGTAACCAATTAACCGGTAACTCATTCAATGGTATCTGTATGGTATCTGTATCGTAATCATAATCATAATGCATGTTAATAATTTATTGTTATATTAATTATTTTTGGTATTTTAATTAATTATTTTTAATGTATGTTTTAGTGGCTTTTTATGTATTTATATTTAATTTAAGTTTTTGATTGGCATTTTTTACAATTTTTTACTGGATATTTTTAACTATTATTTTTGATCTTTCTTTTTCGTGTGAGGTGTGGCCACCTCTGGTGTCAGAGTTAATTTAGCCGCCTCTGGGAAACCCCACAGGCCTCTGACTTGGCTATTTCAGACTTACATTTAGTATATAAGTCCAGGTTTCCTCACGATGTTTTCCTTCACCGTTGCCTGTGATGTCCAAGATAAACTTAGAAAGTACATATGAATTTGAAAAAGTCACATTGGTACTTGCCCGGATTTGAACCCACGACCTCAAGCACGACAGGCGAGGTCTTAGCCACTGGGCCACCACGACCCCATTTTTGATTGAAATGTTTTATTATTTTTTATTGGTTTTTTTCTTTTTATTTTTGTTTTTTTTTTATTAATTACGATTGACTTTTTTATTATTTTTTTATTTTGTTTGCTTTAAAATGTAGTTATGTATGATATTTGGGGTGGGTAAGTTATTTATTTATTAAGTGATCACTATAATGTAGTGAAATTGTTGTGAGAAGATGGCTGTAAATTGCTTTTTTTTTTCGGCGATAGGTGTAAAAAAGATAAGACGCGAATTTTAACAGTTGTTTTTTATAACTAAATTGATAATATAATTAAGTACTTTTTTATAATTTTGACCTTAAAAATAGTGAAATAGTCCACCAAATCAGCAAAACTGTACATGTAACCAAGTACTTAAAACTATACCACCTGCCAGCCCTCACCGGTACTGTATAAAACATTACATCACAAATACTTACAAAATGTCGCAACTGGATGATATCCAATCGGCCCAGAGAACCTTGGAGGAGTGCTTCCATAAGAAGATGGGTGAGCTGGAGGCACAAATACAGTGTGCAGGACCAGCAAAGGACACTGTTGCTAAGATCCGTGAGGAGTTCCGAACATTCCGGGAGCTTATGTTTGGTGTGCTGGGTCTACATCGGAAGCAGATCACTGAGTGCTCCAGAGTGGTCGACGGGCTTGAGACACGGTCACGTCGAAAAACTCTCATCTTTATGGGATTTGCCGAAACGGACAAAGAGGATTGCAGGGCTCTTGTGTTGGACACAATAAAAAGCAAGTTGGCCCTGCCCAACATCACTGCATCTTCCGTCAAGGTTTTCCATAGATTGGGGGCAGCAAGCAAGGGACCTACCCGTAGCCGGCCTATACTGGTAAGATTTACGAGTACTGACCATAAAACTGCTGTCTGGAAGGCCAAGTCAAGTTTGAAGGGTTCCTCGGTTACGGTCAAAGAATTCTTAACCAGGACTAGGCAGGCTGTATTCACCAAGGCGCGTTTACACTTCGGAATGTCAGCATGCTGGACGCAGGACGGAGTTATTGTTATCAGAACCCCGGATGGCACACGGCAAAGGGTTACTTCATTGGATGAACTTAACCCACTGTTGACTAAGTTCCCTAAGGAGGTTGTGAAATCGACTGGTGCAATGGGAAGTAGTTGTGGAGTGCTTAGAAACTAAGTATTGTTTATGTTTACGCATTGTGTGTGTTATTCTGTGCTTGGGCGTCGCGTCGTAGTTCGCGTTGTATATTTAACAAATGTCGTACACGTCTACTTGCTTGCTTTGTGTTCACATATATTTTACTACGTGTTGTTCGTTTCTGATCATTATTTGTGCTTGTAATTTAATTGTTGTTGTTCGTTACCCTTCGGTAATCTTTATGTAAATAATACTTCTTGTTACCTGTCAATAATGTCTGTGTGGTGTTTGTAATTATGTCAAATTAGTTTATCCATATACCCTGCCTTTCATTAATTATTGTTTTATGTACCCTAATTTGTAAATCTTAGTGTTAAGTTGACGTCCCATATCACTCTGTACCACGTTTTTGTTTTGTGTAGTGAATTGCGTTCGGTTTTTGCTCATGTGTTTTGTTATTTTATTGTTTCATTCTTAGCTTGCTTTTATTGTTATCGTGTTTGTGTTTGTATTAACTATTATTTTGTTGGAAATCATTTTGTACTGGGTCTGCTGGTGGGTGGTGCATAGATACTGGTATTGCACCGTAAAGCGAAATTTTAGCCATAGTTTATTTTAATATTTATATATTTTATATTATTTTTAATTGTATTTTATGTTACCTGCTGATGACTCTTTTCACTCTGCCGTTGAATCTTTTAACTCTTCTGCTAATGCAAGTTTTGACTCATTAACTGACTCCCTTGGTGACTTTGTACGACAGAGCTTTAGTCAACCGAAACGTAATTTATTTAACATATGTCACATAAATGCTCAGAGTGTGGCAAGTCATTATACCGATCTCTACGACACCTTTTCTGACGCCAATGTCCACGCCATTCTGATTTCTGAGATTTGGCTTAAGCCTCATCTTCTTTCTACGACCTACCCTCTTCCTGGTTTCATTCTTGTCCGTAACGATAGGATTGGTAAGGGAGGAGGAGGTGTTGCTATTTATCTTCGTAGCGATTTTCCATTCAAAATCATTGCGTCTTCTCCTTCATTATATAGAGCTTCTGTTGAGTACCTCTTTTTGGAGATCTACATCAAAGGGGTCAAGACCCTACTTGGTGTTGTGTACTGTCCGCCTGCCGTTGACTACTCGTGACTTCCTCAACCTAGAATTGGCGCTGGAGTCTGTGGGGTCGGAGTACGCACATTGCGTCATCATGGGCGATTTCAACACAGATCTTTCCCATCCAACTCCTCGTTCCCGTAAACTTCACCACATCATTCAGTCCATTGGTCTTCACGTTCTTCCTTTACAACCCACACATTTCAATATCACAGGGGATGACACGTGGCTTGACCTAATTCTGACGTCCACTCCCTCCCTTGTTTCCTCCCATGGTCAGTGTCCTGCACCTGGCTTTTCCCACCATGACCTCATTTTCCTCTCATATGTCCTAAAACCACCTAAACCACTCCCTAAAGTTCTGCACATTCGTTGTTTTGCGCGTCTAGATGTCGAGAGGCTGCGTCAAGATGCGGCGGAACTCGATTGGGGTGACCTCGCTGCGACAACAGGTGTAGACGAAAAACTGCGTATCTTTAATCGGACGGTCCTTGCTCTCTACGACAAACACGCTCCGGTCAAGAGGGTTAAACTCAGGCGTCCACCTGCTCCTTGGATGACGGTAGGGGTTCGTATGGCGATGAGACGCAGGGACCGAGCCTTTCGTAAATTTAAAAAAGATCGCAGTGAGGAAAATAGGAACATTTTCAAAGCTGCTAGAAATCAGTGTAATCAGGTGATACGCAACGCCAAACGCCGCCATATTCTAGAAAACATTTCTTCTGCTTCTCCTGCCGATATCTGGAAATTCCTCGGAACTCTCGGTGTCGGTAGGTCTCGTCATGTGGATTTTCCCAAGACGATTGGCCTGGATGAAATCAACCGTCACTTTACTACCACTTGCCATTTGGATGCCCAAATGTTGTCTCAGACGGTCGATTCCATTACTGGCCTACCCGGTCCTATCATAGAACTATTCCGTTTTTCGCCTGTTACTGAGGATGAAATTAAAAAGATGATCCTTTCTATAAAATCCAAGGCTGTGGGCCATGACGACATTAGTCGTTATATGGTCACCTTGATCCTTGAATTTCTTCTTCCTCCGATTACTCACATATTAAACTTTTCCCTAGATTCCGGCCAGTTTCCTTCCCTGTGGCGAATGGCCTATGTCCGTCCACTTCCAAAAATATCAAATCCCTCCCTACCTAATCATTTTCGACCTATTTCCATACTCCCTTTCCTGTCAAAAGTGCTCGAGGCCTGTGTCCACAAGCAGTTTTCGGGGTTCGTTCACCGTAACAACCTTGTCAGCTCATTCCAGTCTGGGTTCAGGCCTGGGCACAGTACTGCATCCGCTCTCCTAAAAGTGACTGGTGACATCAGAGAGGCAATGGAGGATACCAAGATTACCATTTTGGTACTTATTGATTTCTCCAATGCTTTTAACGCCGTCAGTCACGATATTCTTCTATCTATCCTCTCACATCTAATGGTTTCTTCCGAGGCGCTGGAATGGTTCTCTTCTTATCTTCGGGGACGTCAGCAGTCGGTTCGCGTTGACGAGAATTCGTCGAGTTGGCGTGATCTAGGTACTGGTGTTCTACAAGGCGGTATATGGTAACCTAAAATTAAGCATTCCTATGCATTCCACATCCTTCTTCGACAAATCTTTCACGGTTCAAGCAGCTCGTTTGTGGAATGCATTACCTATTGAGGTAAGACGTGCGCAAACATTACCTACCTTTAAAAAAATGGTGAAGGAGCATTTCCTTTCTCTGTAACTATTCTTCTCCTTTCTCTGTTCTATATTTTATATTTATTAGTATATTATTTTATTGGTATGTATGTATTTTATGTAATATCTAAGTAATATTATCAAGATAGTTTTTGTACACTGACAGCCCTATGTCTATCTCCTCTCGTTCAGTCCATCCAAAGGTTGTCTGTAAGAGATTGCCCTGTGCGATAATACCGCCCATTGTACACTTATCTTTAAAAATATTGTCCTGTTATAATTTAAGTGGTGTACAATAAAGTATATAATAAATAAATAAATAAATATTCTTTCTCCATTGTTATTCTCTATCTTCATTAATTTTATTACCATCTACCTTCGGTGTTCGTATCATCTTTATGCCGATGATCTCCAACTGTATGCAGCTGCGCGGGTAGAAACTTTATCGGACGCTATAGAAGATGTAAACCGAGACTTGGATGCCATCAAAATTTGGTCTGATAGATTTGGTGTGTCTGTAAACCCTTTGAAGTGTCAGGCCATTTTAGTGGGAAGCTCGCGTATGAAGAGTAGAGTGGCGGTTAGCTCTCTTCCTCCTCTTATTTTCGATGGTACCGTTATTCCCATTAGCTCTAGCGTAAAAGATCTCGGTTTGCATCTTAATTCGACACTTGGCTGGCAAAGTCAGGTTACTAGTGTCAGTCAAAGAGTCAACGGCACTTTACGATATCTTTATCGTCTGAGGAACTTTTTGCCCGCAAAGACGAAGACTATGCTTGTGCAGACTTTAATTTTCCCCATAATCGACTTATGGTGACGTATGCTATTTCGACTTGAGTGCGGTTCTGCTGGATAAGCTTGATAGACTCCTCAATAACTGCATTCGGTTCATATTTAACTTGAGGAAATATGACCATGTGTCGAGCTACAGGTCTGAGCTCAAATGGATGCCCATTCGCCAGAGAAGATGTTTGCGCGCTCTAACTACGCTTTTCTCCCTACTCAACTCTCCAACCCCACCTTCTTACCTTATATCTCACTTTCAATATTTAAGTACGTCTCATACTAGGAATCTGCGTTCTGCCAACAATCTTCTTCTACTCTGTCCTTCTCATACTACTGATTTTGTTCATTCTTCCTTTCATATTCAGTCTGTTCTTCTTTGGAACGCGCTTCCTCTCGAAATCAGGACGGCCACCAGTCGGTATGCTTTCAAGCAGAAATTGTGGTTTTATTATCAGCGGGGAGGAAGGTCATCTCGGTAACTTATTTTTATTAGCTTATTAAATATATATATAGGTACTAGCTGACCCGGCAAACTTTGTTTTGCCATAAAAACACCAAACATTCTCTCTCTATCTACCCTACCTACCCTACCCTACTTACCCTACCCTACCCAACCTACCCTACCCTACCCTACCTACCCTACCCTACCTACCCTACCTACCCTACCTACCCTACCTACCCTACCCTACCTACCCTACCCTACCCTACCCTACCCTACCTACCCTACCCTACCCTACCTACCCTACCCTACCCTACCCTACCTACCCTACCCTACCTACCCTACCCTACCTACCCTACCCTACCTACCCTACCCTACCTACCCTAACAACACTACCCTACCTACATACCTACCCTACCCTACCTACCCTACCCTACCTACCCTACCCTACTTACCCTACCCTACCCTAAACGGGATAAAAAGTATCCTATGTTCTTCTCCTGGTTCTTAGCTACCTCCCTACCAATTTTCAGCCAAATCGGTTCAGCCGTTCTTGAGTTATAAATAGTGTAACTAACACGACTTTCTTTTATATATCTGAAATTATAAAAAAACATCTGAATTCACAAAATTATTTATACACACTTCAAAACTCTTTAAAAAATAATTACATTTAATATTTTAATCAGCACATGAATTGAATAACAAAATTTTTTTCAAATTAATCGTAGCACCATCTGTCGGGACAAACTAAAATTGAAATAGAATAATATTGAATGCGATGATAGCGCCGTCCGCCGGAAAATCAACAACTCCTTATAAATAAGAAATTAATTGAAAAAACATTTTCCATTTTTTTTTTTTTCAATTGTAAATCTAAACCATTCTCGAATCTCCACGAACCCACACAAAAAATTTCATCAAAATCGGTCCAGTCGTTTAGGAGGAGTTCAGTCACATACACACGCACACAAGAAATATATATATTAAGATGTATTATATAAAATATGTATGTATGTGTATTTAATGCAATCTATTATTATTATTTTTGTTGCCACGTTTTAAACAATGCACCTGCCATGTTGTCTCTACACCACTCTTGGTTGACTGGTAGAGATTGCCTAAGGCATTAAGTCCGCCATTGTACTTTTGTGCATGAAGTTTAAATAAATAAATTAATAAATAAATAAATCAGCGTTGACCAGCGTAATAGCTATGCTTTACACTGCTCAGCATATGCTGAGCCCGCTTCTTTTGCCATACTGATTTATTATTGTGCTTCAGAGCTAATTTGTGATTGTTCATGTTCTGTTACAGTTGGCAATAAATGTTTTCTTTCTTTCTTTCTTTTCAATCAAGTACTCAAGCTGGACTCGAGAACTTGGCTGACACTTGCCTACGATTAATATATCAGTGGGGCGATCGAAACCGCCTGTCTTTTGCTCCGCACAAAACTTATCAACTCATTTTGAAAGGTAATCTCAAATCGTGTCCTACTATCAAATTTAATAACGTTCCGGTAAAAAGGAAGCAGTCCGTGTGCTATCTTGGTCTAGTGTTAGAGAGGAATTTTTCATTTATAGATCATATTAAAATATTCGGTGAAAAAGCAAAAAGGAACTTCTATGCCTTAACGAGAATATCTAAATCTACGTGGAGTCTGTCTTTTTTTTACTTTAAGGACTATTTATGGGGCTACTTACTTGGATTGTATCTGCTATGGGGTGCCTGTTTGGGCTGATAGGGCCACAATAGGGGCGGTACGACGTAAATTACTTCAGAGTCAGCGTTTGGCTTTGATATTCTTATGCAAAGCATACAGGACGGTTAGTACTGAGGCCTTACCAGTACTTGCTGGCGTACTTCCAGTCGACCTTGAAGTGCAGCGACGTGCTGCAATGTACTATTCCGCACAAGAAACCATGGACGTGGACTTTTTAACGCGGAGTGACCGTGAGAAAATCTCTAGATTATTTAAACCACATATTGACGTCTGGGAAGAACTTTTAGCCGAATGGCAATGTAGGTGGAATAATTCCATCAAGAGCCGACACCTCCACCAATTCTTTCCATCCGTTAGCGTGCGGCTGGCCAGGACGTGGCTGGAGATGGATCACTATGTTGCCCAATTTCTCACAGGGCACGGTATCTTTAAAAGTAAATTATTTTCCTTCAAGCTTTTTGCCTCGCCTTTATGTCAGTGTTCTACATCTGACAGCGAACATGTACAATCTGCACATCATATCTTATGGGAGTGTATTCTTTGGCAGAATGAACGCAATACTATGTTGAATAATGTACAGGCTGTATCAGGAGTTGTTTACTATACGGACCTTGTGGAAACTAGAACAAATTTCCGTGCGTTTAAGCGTTTTTGCCATACCTATTATTGGAATCAAATATAACAGCTCACAATGTTAGGACCCATTAATATTAAGCTAATTTTTCTCCGTGGTGCTAGGCAACTGGGCTTATCCCAGTTGTAAACGACCCTTTGTGCCTATTGGTCTTGTTTGCTTGTTCTATCTCCTGCTTGATATGGAGGGAAGTGGAAATTTGTTTTTTATTTTTTTTCCTGCTCCTCCATTTTTCTTTTCTGATTAATTTCGTTGCGGGATCCAAGACAGTTAAATTCGCCGGGATTTCGTCGAGCTTCATTGACTCGGCGCTTTTCTGGTAGTTGCCACTGTTGGTTCTGGCTTTCAGGAGTTGGAGTGGTTTGGGAATAGTACGGTGGGTTTTTCCCATACTCGTCTCACATCCAACAGGAGAGAGAGTAGGCCGCGCACCATCAGTGTTCAGACGCGAAGATTCTGCAAAAATGGAGGCAAACAAGTTTGCTTTGTCCTCGGCGGAGTGGGCCAGTGAGCCGTCGGCCCGGTCTCAGCAGTGGTGGTAGTGAAGGGCAACAGAAGTTTGATTCAACCGACTTAGCCAGGGAAAAACGCTTTGCTACCAGCAGGGTATGAAGTAAGTTTGTGCCCGATTCTGCTAATATGGTCAAACCGTGCGCTTCGCATCGCCTTTTTGAAGCAGCAGCCCTGTTGAAGGCTATCTTTTTCTGAGTTACGTCTTTTGCCTTGTACATTCGAGCGTCGACCCATGCCAGGTACACCTTATGATTAACCGCATTTACGCGGTTGCACTCGGCACCAAACCATAGTCGGTAAACGCTGGACAGCGCTACGTCAGAGAATGGAATGTAGTACTCCATCCCCTGGCACAACACATCAGTCATGGCGTCAGCGCATGACGATGGATCGTCCGAAGACAAGCAAGTGGGCCGCCAAGGATAGCAAGCGAAGAAAGATTGCATCCCATCAGAATCTGCTGACTTGTCGGTACAGTTCAGCAGATTGGGATTAGATGCGATCCCTGCCCCAGAGGCACCAAAAGGTTTGGCGGTCCAAACCCACCAGGTGCCTCTCGGGCTGGGATCGGGCGGGGAGTAGACGGATACAAACTTCACCTGACAGTGGCGGGTTTGGCGGTCCAAACCCGCCAGGTGCCTCTCGGGCTGGGATCGGGCGGGGAGTAGACGGATACAGACTTCACCAGACAGTGGTCGGAACTACCCAAAGGTGAGATGATATCGACACTGAGTATCGGTCTGGATCTGTTGTCAGCAGAAGGTCCAAGCAATTGGCTGTATGCGAATCAACATCCGGTACCCTCGTAGCCCCCTGTACCAGCTAGGTGAGATTTTTAGGGGCCCCAACTACCTGCGGTCGCGCAGTGGCGCACCGTGCCTCGAATCCCGCTACCCTAAGCAACCAGTCACCTGATATTCCTATAACAACGCGAGTCAGACTGGTCTGCCTGCAGTGGAACAACTATCTCGACCCAACTCATCTTGTGGCTACACCGAGCATCGTACTGGAACATGGCTAGGCCGTTCGACGGTACGTCTTTGCTCGGTGGGTGGTCGCAAGCCTTAGGCCGAAACCTACCACCAGTTAGTGTCACCTGATTAGCACCACCCGGGGACCAAGTGTAGGGTAACAAAAGGGGTACTCACCTACGGATGCGGATGACACAGCCCCCAAAAACTTTTAGCCATAGTTATAAAGTGTTTCTACTAACTAACAGAAAAATTACCATGTTGTTCGAATTATTAAATAAATGATTAATTATTACTTTCTTATTTACTATGTTTTTATAAAACAAGAAAATAAGACCAACTAGAAAAAAAAAACCTTTGTACCCGTAGACATAAGTTTTCTTGTAAAAGAGTTGTGTAACTTCGTTTTAGGGTAAAATTAAGTATATTCTATTCTATTCTATAGAGGCCCACCGGTATCGGGAACAGGGTGCGAGCTACCGGCGGTCAGGGTTCCAGAGAGCAAACCTCCTGACAATACGAGCCGTGTCCAAAAGTACTGCTTTCTTAATCGAGCCCTTGACCCAGCCGCCTAACGATAGCCTCCAAAGGTTTTAGTCGAGGCTCGTGGCTACGACTATCGGTACAATGATCGCTGAATCCACATCTCACTTGTCGACAACTTCGCGAGCAAAGTCAAGTATAGCCCTCGTCAAACTTCTTGGCCGGCCTGAAGTTGGTTTACCGGATGCGCGAGGCACGAAACGGTGCTGATTTTGTATGAGATTTTCTACTGCGCAGCCATTGTAGCCAACTTCAGGGCGGCCAAGAAGTTTTACTGGTGAAATAATTTTCAAAATCGGTTTATTCGTTTTTGAGTTTATCAAAAACAAACAAACTTACAAACAATCAAATATTTCTACTTCTTATAATGTTAGTGTAGACAATTTTTTTTTTTTTTTAAATCAGTTTGCCATTTACTGTATAACAACATCCGTTACAAACAACTTTTGCGAATGGACAGTAGAATCAATTATTATTATTTTCTTACTTTTAATATTGACATTCAATAGTAGATACTCTTCTAGTCTTATTGGAATAAATGATATGACTTATACTTCATTCAGAAAGAATTTTATATTTTACTAGCCCTTGATAGCCCCACGGCTCAACTCTCGTGCTATCTGGAAAGAAATTTCGTTATCTGCTCACTTCACTTTACTTTCCACGGTTTCACACTCATACATTAAAACATAAGTACTATTCACCGTTATAGTTTGGTACCAACCGACTTTCAAAGCAAAACAAAAAAGAGTGCAAAAATAACTTTCGTTTCGGAAGTAGGTATTGAAGAATGATAAAACAAGAGGTACCAAAGACTGCGATGTAACGGTGTACGTATATGTCACTCGAATTAGGATCCCATCTATTAATATACTTAATTAAGTTTATGAGGTTCTTTAAACAAAAAAATGTCCTTAGTCAATTCAGTTTATTTTGACATCAAAGTAAAAATAACACAAACTTATATTGCTAATACAATCTTACCTTTTACAAAATTAAATCGTTAGTACAGTTATAAGAGAACTTATTTAAATATGTTTTAAAATACACATATACACAAATACACAGATACTCACTTCAAACTTATAACACCCCTCTGTTACCGTCGGGGGTAAAAATACTGCTATTGCACCTCCACCATTTGTTAAGGACCCTTAATAAATTACATTGATTATGTGTATATTTATACATCACTGTTTTAAATCAATACGAGTAAGCTTTTCCAAGCCATCACTATACAAAGCTTTGTACATAATACACAAAAAGACATTTAAAGGTCCACGGTAGAAAAATAATATCTGCCTTTCGCAATACCAGGATTCCCGAAGCCAGCAGTGGTTTTTGCGTTATTAAAACACTTGCGACTTTTGAAGTCTTCATACTTTTTACATTCGTACGCCTGGTACCGGTCACGATGCTGTATGGAATCCGCCCACATCCTCACACACTGCTTGTGGCTACATTTAGAGATGTCTAAAGCTTTACAGACTAACTTGGAAGAACTACCACATTCCGGCTGAATTTTTCCATTGTTTGCGAAGAAATCAACATCACCGAATTCCTTTTTTGAGCCGAGCACGCCATCGTTACAATGATATATTTCTACATAGTCCGCAGCACCAGCTTTGACATGGTCATTTTTTTTCTCGTATAACGGCCCAGCCGGATCCAATGCTGTTATTCTTGAAATTTTCTTGCCAGTAAGTTTGGAAAAGTTCTCGCCAACATACCCCAATATTTGGCCTCCTAAGCTGTGGCCAATGCAGTGGATATTTTTGGGTAAAACGTTGCCTGCTGTGAGGCCATCCAACATGTTGGCTAACTTTTTCCCAATATTTGGGACATGTTCAACAGATCGTGTGTAGCTTTTTATGAGACCATCCTTGTCGTTTGTGTACTCTGAATGATCCGCGATGATAAGGTAGCTGTTAGAGATGTGTCTGAAAGCGTCTCTTATAATATCTGTTGACTTTTTCTCAATTTTTGATTTGAATCCACCGACATACATGTAGAATTTATTCGCTTTGTTGAGATTACGTATTGACAAAATTCCTTGAGCAGCCCTGTCAATAGGGAAGTCTTTGGTCACGTCGTTTTTGAAGTCGTAAAAGTACACGTAGATCTTTGTGTAATCTGTGATATTGTTTTTTGACAGTTGACCTGAAATAATAAATTGAAATTTGTCGTTAACTTTGTAATATTCAATCGCACTGGCCTACGAAGTTAATAAATAAACACTGTATTTTATCTGTGATTTTATCTTAAAAATGGTGCCTACTGCATACTGTCTTATATAAATGCTATTTTTCTCTTTAATAGTTACAACAGTCATCATTAAAAGAAAAGAAACTAGATATTGAAATGTAGTGATATATGGTACCATGTTTTTATATGTCCAAAATCTTGAATCTATAAATGCTATGTCTATATTTAAATAAAATTACTACTAGTACTATCTTGAATATTGCGAAAATTAAAAGTCTGTTTTACAAATTTTTGCGAGTGCATCGAAAACCCAGAATATTTTCATGGCAACAATATTAACAATAGAAAAATCTACTTACGACTATATCGAAGCAGTTTGGAAGCACAGGTTGCGCCTGTTTCCAAAACCTTGTTTCCCGACGCATTTACGAGTATGTAACATATCGACGAGAATATAAACAAAATAAATATTTTCATATTTATTGCTTTTTCAAGGCACTGCCCGTTCTTCGGTACTTCACGATTTTCTTAGGAAGGAACGACGAGGCTTCAGGAGGTACGGTACGGACAACATATGCGGGCACCATATACACCTGAAGCGTAACGGATACTATAGAAACTCACCGTCGCGTAGAGCTTTATAAAGTGTAACTTGTAGGTATTTAAAACAACGGCGGCAACCACATACCTACTCATCAACTTACATGAATTGTAACAGGAAATTTTGACATTTACATATTTTTATAAATAATAATATTTTATATTATGGTATTGCCTTGATTCATAGAAAACGGTATTAACCACAAAAATATCCTCTAACAGACTTAGTTGCATTAGCTTAAGGATTCAGGCAGATCTTCTAAATCAATAAAAAAATACCGGCCAAGTGCGAGTCCGACTCTCACACTGAGGGCTCCGTACATACAGCTACATTCACCAACATAATTAGGTAACTAGGTCAATGGGAACTACCATATAGGTTTTCGACCCAAAACTTATAGGGTACTTCCGGTTGACCTAGAATTGTCAATTTTGGCTAAAAGCAAGGTGTTGCAGCAGAAGTAAAGGGAAAATTCCGAAAAATAAAAATAGTTAAAAATTAAGATAAATTTTGGTACTTTACAAGTTCTTGCGAAAATCTAAATTTGATTTTTATACAGCTAATAGGGGCTACAACCCTCAGTATCTGGTATAAATTTCAACTTGCTAGGTCCACCCGTTCCTGAGAAAATCGGTGATGACACACGGACAGACGGACAGACGGACAAGATAGTGATCTTATAAGGGTTCCTTTTTTCACATTTTGAGGTATGGAACCCTAAAAACGGGCCAAGTGCGAGTCGGACTCTCGCACTGAGGGTTCCGTACATACAGTTACATTCACCAAAATAACTAGGTGGTAACATTACTGAAGTTAATAAAAAATGAAAGCACCGAACGTTGCTTAAACAAAAAGATAAACTAGATTGAGGGACAAAATTTATTTTGACCTTGGAAAAGGGTTGTCCGCGTATTCATCGACATAAGTTCGCGTTAAGTTTACAAACTGCAAATTAGTTAAAAATCGTAATATCGTTTTTCTTATTTCTTTTTAAATTTTGTTAAAGGTTACGAATTTTGGATTTTTTTCTTTAGTAGTACCAAAATTTCAAGATACAAATACGATCAACGGGAAGTACCCTGAAGGTTTTGATTCTCTTGCGATTTACCAAATATGCGTAAAAACGGGCGAAGCTTTTGATTGCGTTGATTTAGGGCCGATTTCACCAATGAAACTAATCGCAATTAGTTCAACTGAATTCAGTTTATGCAAATATAGCGCTCTGATTGGTATATCTCAGCGGTCTCTACCAATCAGAACGCTTCACAGCTTTAAGGGGTCGCAGACCTGAGTATATAATATTAAGTTCAACTACCTCCATACATTCTTGAGAAAAAAGATCTTAAAAGAAGGTATACCGAAATATTTGGTTTAAAAAAATTGGTTGTCTGTAAAGTCGGTTTACGGACGATAGTTTAACGTGACAACGTCATGATTAGGGCATGCATTTCGATACTACGAAATTTCATAGTTTTGTAATTTTGGACCATATTTGCATGTTTATTATTTTCTAAATTGACACCCCTAAATTAGAAATTTCGATACTGGGTTTAATTTAAATATGATGTTATTTTTTATACAATTATGAAATTTATTATTGAAACCAAAAGATGATCATCTGAAAATGAGTCTGACCGTTGACCGTAGACCATTGCGTAAAAAAAAAGAAGAGTGAAAGAAGCTCGTCCATTTAAAAAAACAGGCAGTGTGGTATTTCTACCTCATTAAAACCAAACCGGGGATCACCATCAGCACTTATTAAAATACCACATCCTTGGATTGACTATAAAGGAGTCTCCCTTGAGCCTCACTGTGTACGGTGATAGATTTGCCACTGTCTTGCCTGAGGTCACTCGGTGAACGGACAGAGTCCCCACTCCGAGCGCCCAAAACCCCGAAGTTCCACCAGCCTTAAATGATGCTGGGTTTCGGCGTGTCTACATCGAGGTGGTTGCCTCCATGAAGCCTTCTTCTCCGAGTGGGTTTGGCCTTCTCACGATTCCTCTCGGTGGCTATTTCTCTCTAGTTTTCTGTCTCCGCTACCATATTCCTCACTAATACTGGCAGAGAGAGGTCTCGCCCGATCCCGACCCAGCGCTCAAAGGCCCAAGAAACCACTCCTCGAGCGTGTGCTGTGCAGAATCCAAGTTACAGTGTGCAGATACAATGATGGCAATTTACCGTGTTCTCTCACCCAATCCTAATCAGGTACTCACGGAAGGAACCGTGCCCGATCTGTACCTGAATGTACCTGTAGAAGATGCGCTCCACTCTTTTCAGCTAGCCACGTCCTATTCAAATAACCATTTTCCACTGCCGGCTGTTGATTTTAGTCCTGCGGCGTCGGACATCTGATAGTCCATTTCTGCCTCCTAGATTGGGCTCGCTCTGATCGTAACAGAACAATGAGCGCAACGGAACAATGAGCGTAACGGGACAATCAGCGTAACGGGACACTTTTTCGTGCATGCAGCCGGCGTTCATCAATTTATTAGACGTTGTCACGTCAAAAAAATAAAAAAAAAGTACAAAAAACCCAACTGCTTGAAAAGCAAACTAAAAAGACGTAAACAAGGAGAAAATCATGCTGTGCAGTCGGAGGATACATCTGGTTTGGTCAGCCAGCTCGCGAATATGTATCCTCCGACTGCACAGCATGTTTCTCTCCTTGTTTACGTCTTTTTAGTTTGCTTTTAAAGCAGTCGGGTTTTTTGTATTTTTTATTAATTTTTCGAGGAACGGAACCCTAAAATGTGCAAACATTTTCAAATCTGGAGTGAGGCCATCAGGTTAGCGGTTGCTGTCACACTTGACATTTCGAAGGCACGGTTTCTTTTTATAGGATGAGGCATCTGTATGCTAGTAACATATCTGTGCCATTGGGATCGGTACTCTGTCCACTATGTACTTTTTCAGTTGATGTTCAGTGATGATGCTGTTAAAGGAGGTGTATCTCAGCAGAATTTCATTTGCACTTGGTCCCGGACTATAAATAAAAGGGCCGTTTATTTTTAGTCCGGGTCCACAGATTTTGTAAACGAATTTATCCAAATTTCATCATCATCATCTCAGCCACAGATAATATAATACTTCTCAGATAATATAAACATTGGCCTCCCCGAAGTATCTCAACAGCGACCAGTGCTTAACATACTTCTTACTAATATTACGAACTGCAGTGGCCAATCTGGAAATCCCTAAGCCGATTGCGGACCCAGGTTGGCCGCTTTAAAAACAAACTGGCCAAATGGAATATCATAGACCCATCTATAATACAGTGCCAGTGTGGGGCCCCTTCGCAAAATATAGCAAATGATAGAGCTGTCCGAGTAGCTACATACTGGTCGGACGAAATCCGAATGGTTGTATAGTTTGAGTTACTCGACACGAAAGAAGAAGACTAATATTATAAATATGAAAGTTTGGATGTGTATGTATGTTTATTACTCAATCACGCCAGAATGGCTGAACGGATCTGGATGAAATGTGACACAGAGATAGATTATAGTCTGGCATAACAAATAGGGTTAGACTTTTCAACCCAGTATAATGTTCCCTTGGGATAATAAAACACCTTTCAAGAGGGTGAAGCCAACCGTCTTGAGCAAGGCGATCAATGCTCGTGCCTTCTCTTTATGAAAAGCAGCCTTTGCCGTGGGACATTTATAGTCTGGTATCATATTATTGTTAATGTTAGATGCCTGTACTAGGATAATCTTGTATCAGGGACTCAAACAACTTAGGTACTTGGTAGGTCAAATGATTTTTACAAACTTTTTATTATGTGCAATGTATGTATGTATGTAATGTTCGGGACATTCCTTGACAATACGTGGTAAGCTGGCGTGGCATTGTGATACAAGGGTGGAAAGTAGGTTATTGCAAACGAGCTGTCATTAACAAGCCCGAGCCGAAGGCGAGCGTTTTTAATGACACGAGTTTGCAATAACCTACACACCCGTGTATCACACGACGTTTTTCAATACAGTTGTGGGAAATAGTAAAAACAAATCAAAGAATTACATTTGTTTTTTCCATAAAAAAAGTTATCGTATGTCGCCATATATCTTTCTCGAGATTTTGGGCGCAAAATTACATCTTGCGAGTTTTCGCCTCAGATATAATATTGGGTGGAGTTAATTCCATTTCATTACTTGAACTCATATTACCAAAAAAAAAACAGCAATACACAAAGATTAAAATTTTCAGAAAATGGCGCGTTTTTGTAACTGGACATATTTTTTTTACAATGAAAACAGCCTATACAGCCAATTCGACTTTTGACAATTTTTTATGTGTAAATAATTAAATTAAAACTGGTAATTAAATATATTAAACAACCATTTAAAAGACTTTTGAGAATTCAATGCTAAGACTTACAGACTCATTCATTTTTTCTCGTATAAAATATATCCCATTATATTCTATGTATGAAAACTCCTTGCTACTAAACTTTTTAATTTGACTTATACATTTAAAACTCAACTACAAAAATAATGATCGAGCTCGTAAAAAAAAGTCACGACCGCTTAACAGAAAGCATGCAAAAGATTTAATTTTCGACTCATAATTATAGCCTCTGAAAGTACGCCATGTTTCAAAGACAAAGACAAAGATATTTTATTTCAACTAGGCCACCAAGCGGCACTTTCGAACGTTACATTAAAATGATTCTACCATGCATTCGGAAAGTAGCTTGTTATGGAGAAGAATGCACAAGAAACTCCATACCTACTCTTTTAAAAAAAAAAAGTTTTTTTACAATATTTAGGAACATAGGTACATACATTATTAAATTCATACATGTGAGGACAATGCACCCAGAATAGCACTACCCACTATACCACCTACAGATATAAAGTGTTAGAAGTACTCACACATGTACTGTGCAGTTATATAATAGATACTAGAAAAACATTAACATCCGAAGCAGTAAGTTATGACCAATCCCAACTGACGGCGTCCGTTCACGAACATGATGCATGAATTGGCACCACCCAGCTCAACCATCATGAAGGGAACCGGATGATCCAACACACGCGCCACCATCAGAGAGACATTTGAGAGATCATGACACACTCAACGGCCAGGGCACACACAAGCCAACGAACGACGCATAGGTACAGTAAATGGTAGATTTACAGTTGGGTACATAATACTCACACTATTTAACTACTATATTGAAAAAAAGCTTTATTTAAAACAGTTTTATTTTAATGGCACACTCTTCTATAATAACAATTTTTATTATAGAAGAGTGACAGTCTATTTAATTTATTTAATAAACCTAATTTACTACAGCAGATGTTACTTAAAATTAAACAAAGGTCATAATTTGATTATCCCTAACTTAGTTAGTTTACGTCACTTTGTTTCTAGCAAATCATTATTTATGCATACTTACAGTGAAATATTAGCCACAATGAAATTCTGCTAACGCTATTTATTAACGTCAATATATTTTTTTTATTGTTATAATTTTCCTTAAAACTGGATGTCAGGTAATTCATTGACGAATTGGTCGTGCGCGCATGAGTTCTGTCACGCACTCAGAGTCTCCCAGTGGAATGCCATCACATGTTGCCGTAGTCCGATTCCCCACGTCACTGAGCTACCGAATTCTTTGATTATAAGACACCTTCTGGTAAACATCTTCCCTTTCTCTCTTCCAACTGCAACTTCGAAGTTTTCTAAGTAAGACCAGTTCTACAACTTAACTGAACTATAAAGGTCAACTGTCAAGAAAATCAAAGCTATTTTTTGTGGTTGGATATCATCGCTTGCAGATTGGACAACCAGAAAACTTCTGGTCCACATTGGTATTTTTAGGATATACATTCCTCTTTGTTCCAGTGAGTTAAAAATAAGCTGAGTGGGTTGAATGCCCAGCCCAGCTAATGGTCTCCTGTTGGCTCTGCTATGACCCTTGTTATTAGGATCTACATTCCTTTGTGTCACTGTTCCAGTGAGCTTGTATTAAGCTGAGTGGGTAGAATGCCCAGCCCGGCTAATAGTCCTAATCTAGGCTGAAAATGTCGCAGAACAATCACTGGAATCTTTTAGTACGATAGCCATCATTCTTGACGAGAAAAAATCTACGTCTTGGACGCCCGGCATTTTGAACATAGCCTCCACGGCCCGGGACAAAAGTTGCCACATTCTACTATGTACTTACTAGATACTTTGCTACTCCTTGACAGACAATCTGCAATTCCGATTAAGCTACTCGGTAGGCAATTGGCCAAAAGTGTTAAGTATAATTGCTCTACAAGTACATTTGTTGGCTTTATTAGTGTAGGGTCTGTTAACATGTATCACTATTAAACACTCTGAGCTTAATAAGGAGACACTCTTGTCATTGCTCTACATTTTGGAAACAGATATAATTTTATCATAAATCTAAATACCAGACAGAGCTCTTTGAGGATGTTACCTTCCTAACAAACTTGTAATAATTTATGTGCAATTCCGAAGGTTTGACCTCATATGGAAATCAAAGGGTTAAACATATCTGGCATAATCACAACTATAAGTGTGAGTACGTCCCGTACGTGTGAGTGCGTCCCGGCGACCAAAATGCTGCTGTGTGCTGGTGATTGGTGTGAGCAGTGTCACTTGGTCCACGTGGTCCGTGTGCCGGTGACCTGGTTGCTGTTTGTTGCTGCTGTGTAATCTGGGCGTGGACTGTGTTCCCACGCCGGGCTTATTTTCGTCAACGGTAAGTTGCCTTGCTCAAAGTAATGGCCTCGTGGCTGTCCTCTAATCTTTTGTTGAGAATTTGTGAGTTGATTTGCTGGTTTCTTTCAGAACAACGTGGCGTGGAGTGTATTGAGCCAACTCATCTGGCTGGATTTCTTACCTCCGACAGGTATGACATGTGTCCGCTTTTCTAAAACTCTGTTGGTTGGAATTTTGTTTTTCGGGAAGAGACCCGTATATTTTGTTTAGGGAAGGCTTCACCTTAATCATGTTTACATATGCATTAGGAATAGTTAGAGCTGTGTTGTGTCATGCTGTGATGTATGGACGGTATGACATGGTTTCCCCTGGACTGTTCCGGCAAGAATATTCATTTAGGTTATGCCAACCACTATGGAGTGTTGCGGGTTGTTCTTAATTATGTTTAGTCTATGTAAAACCATGTGTATATTAATGTGTAAGATACGATTTATTTATGAAGTTTTAGGTTAACTGTGTAACCATGGAACACATGTGTTCAATTTGGGTTTGCTGCTTGTTTCCGAATGTCATATGCCCGATATTTTCTTCTTCCCCGAAGAAATTCCCCGAAGTCATGAGATCGAACGTCCGAATGGCCGAAATTCCATAGCATCGATGTACCACAATTTCGAATAGTCGTTAGTTCGAGCGACCGTTTCGCCGAAAAGCCATTGCAACGATAGTCCTATCCATCGAATGTTTATTGGCTCGACATGCAAGAAAGTCGAAAGCTATTCTACATAAAATATCCAAGAAGAGTAACAGAAGGGGTGTAAATGGAATGAAAAAACAAACCAGCAGGGTTTAATCAACATATATATATGTCGCACCAAGGCTGGCCGATAGATGTAAACCATCGGGAAATCAGGATGTATTCCTTTAGGTTAAGACATCGTGTGTGGGCAGGTCGTTGGGTAGAATCGTGTAAATGAAATCACACAAATTATTCGATACACTGGGTTTATTAAAATAGTCACAACTCACAGATACAATCTTGCTTACCAATATCACAACACTGATTCCACGACGTCTTAGCTCTAAGGCTGTCAGTACTCAACTGCCATATTCTGCTGTCCCCACCACGCAAGTGGTTAGAGAAAACGCACCAAAGCGTAGTTATTCTAGATTTGCCGCCAGATGGCGTGCTTGCCATTTGTTTTGACGTCCCTACTATTGACTAAACCCGACATATATATATACATATATATATCAGTCAGTTCTCGTGGATCGCGCTCGTGAGTGGACGTGTGAGCGAGACGCTGTACTTAATTATTGCCATCGTTTGTTATACGCCGTCGCGATTTTAAATATGCAGAAAACACCAACCAAATATGGATCGGATCCTAACTTAGTGTCAACAAAAGATAAGGAATGGGTTACCGCGAGACACGGCAATAAAAAAAGGGAATATGAACCGGATATCGACTCCACACTAGTGTCGCAGGATAGTAGGAGATTCAAGCCTTGCTGTTCAACGGGTGCACTGAATGAAACACTTAATGCATTCCGCGAAGAAATGAAGCTCATGCATACCTTGTTGACCACCATGAAGCAGCAACAGGATGAGAAATACGCTGCTGTTCAGTCTGACATTACGGATATGAAAAAGGATGTAATGGAAATAAAAACTAAGAACTGTGACACCGATAACGTTATCAAGAACTTGGAGGGTAAACATAGGGAATTAGATCAGGCGCAAATAAAATTAAATGAATCAAACCACAAAAATTAAAATAGGATGAAGGACTTGATACAACGGAGTATGTTTCTAGAAAAGTATAACAAGTCACTTGAGGATCGTATAGGATGGCTGGAGCAGAAGGAATTGAAATTAAATGTTGAGTTAATTAATGTACGTAAACAAGAGGGAGAAAACATCAAAGAGGTAGTAGAAAAGATTGCGAAAGAATTGAAATTGAGGGTAGACGGCATAGAAAAGGTATGGAGAGTCAGAGGCGAGGGAAGTGGAATGCCAGTTATTGTAAAAATGTGCAACGCGGCAACGCGCAATCAATGGCTAAAAAGCAAGAAACAACAGCTTACGAACCACTCCATCTACAACAACAACGATGATACCCGCATCTATATTAATGAAAATCTTACACGCTAAATGCGCCAATTACTGTGGACAACGAAACAAAAACTAAAGGATGAGTTCAAGTTTATTTGGATACAAGACGGAAAAATTTTAATTAAAAAAAGTGAGGTCGAGAAGAAAGTATATAATATCTGCTGTGACAGCGACATAAATAAATACATATCTATAAATAGCGAGATCGGAGAGTAAACAAAACCTACTGTAATATAAAATTTCTTGATTTGAAGGTTCTAAATACAAATATGAACTCTGAAGACCTACAGGATATTATATACTCAAAATATGAATCTGCAAAACTTTGGATAAACTATGTAACAAATACTGAAAATAAATTAAATATCATACACATGAATATTTGTTCGTTAAGGAAGCATTTTAATGAATTTATAGTATTAATAAAAGACTGTATACCTAAATTGGAACTAATATGTCTTACAGAAATAAATATAAAGGAGGAGGAAGTATATAACTATGAAATAAATGGTTTCTGTTCGTATTACTTAAATAGATCGGAAAAAAGGGGAGGTGGTATAATTATCTATGTACATGAAAGTATGGAGTTTGAAATTATAAAAAAATATAACATATTCTGTGAACTAATACATGGTCAAATTCTCACGGAACACAAAAAAATCGGCATAATAGTTTCTTCTTCTTCTTCTACTTTACTTCTTCTTCTTTTCGTGTGAGGTGTGGTCACCTCTAGTGTCAGAGTTAATTAAGCCGCCTCTGGGAACCCCACAGGCCTCTGACTTGCCTATTTCAGACTTACATTAACTATATAAGTCCAGGTTTCCTCACGATGTTTTCCTTCACCGTTGCCTGTAGTGTCCAAGATAAACTTAGAAAGTACATATGAATTTGAAAAAGTCACATTGGTACTTGCCCGGATTTGAACCCAGGACCTCAAGCACGACAGGCGAGGTCTTAACCACTGGGCCACCACGACATTATAGTTACTTACAGGCCTCCACAAATGAATAAATCACACTTTATAAAGGAACTCAAGAAATTAATACAAGACATACCTATTGGAAATGATTTAGTGTTATTGGGAGACTGCAACATTAACATATTGCGAGGCGAAACCGACTCACGCGCCAACGAATACCTGGATTGGAACCTGGACCATTCAGGACGTCACGCGGGAGGTAGTCCTGTCAGAGCGACGAGTGGCATCATGCAATGATCATATTTTTGTGCGAAGTGCGCGGCCGGTCGGCGAGCTTCACGCCTACGTACTAACGACCACGGTATCCGATCACTACTTAACGGGACTCTCGCTCGAAGTAAACAAACAGCTGATGCCGCCTTGTTATCGCACGACACTTAATAATGAAATGGTTAAAACTAAGTTATGTGAGGTAGAATGGACAAATCTCATGTGTATTGAAGACCCTTTAGAGCTGTATAAGCAAATGTGTGATATTTTTGGCAACATTTACAGCATGTCGGAAACAAAGAAACTAGTTAAAAAGAGGGAATCTAACATCAGGGTTGATAAAAATTTGCAAAAATTATTAGAAACTAAAGACGCATTGTTCCGAAAATGGAAAGAAAATCCTAAAAATATGACACTACGATTAGAGTACACAAGATATCGAAATAAAGCTAATAAAGCTGTAAATGTTGCTAAAAATGCGCACAGGCGCCAAGAGTTGAAAAACTGTAACGGAAATATGAGAAAAGTATGGGAGTGTGCGAACAAGTGGCTTGGTAGGAGTAAGTTAAATGTTGATGTGATCCAAAAGTATTTTATAAACAGTAACGAGAACCTGGAAAGCGTATGTAATAATTTCTGTTATACTTTTACTAATGAAATTGGTTTACTAAAACAGAAGCATTTATGTAACAGTTTGTTTTATGAAAGATATGAATATGTAAAAGAAAGTGATGTAAGTTTTAGATTTAAAAAGGCCAGCCCTAGAGATATATGTTTGATAATAGATAAGCTAAGCTGCAGCAAGTCCCCAGGCTCTGATGGCATTCGAGTACAGGATTTAAAAACTATTAAGTATCCTATCAGCCAAGTTCTTGCACACTTCATTAATAAGTGTATAGATCGACAGGTATACCCTAATGACCTAAAGACCAACTATTAGACCAATTTTCAAGGGGGGGAAACATAAAGAGTACACAAATTATAGGCCCATTGCGATATTGAGTGTAATTAATAAAAATTTTGAGAAAGTAATCAAAATCACAAAGTTTTTAGAAAATAATAACATATTAACAGATATTCAGCACGGATTTAGGCCAAATAGAAGCACAGCAACGGCATTAAGTAAGTTTACAGATGACATAAACATCTCATTAAACTCAAAAGAGGTGGTTTTATTAATCTTTATTGATTTTAAAAAAGCTTTCGATACTCTGGAGCATGAGGGCTTGCTGCAGGCCATGGACGAGTGTGGAATACGGGGGCCTGTAAAAGGGTGGTTCAGGCAGTATCTAGATAATAGGCATCTAAAAGTTAGGGTTAAAGGAATGGACAGTGACCTCGGTAGAGTCGATTACGGTGTGCCGACCGAGTCGGTTTCTGGACCGATTGGGTATATCATGCACGTCAACAGTATGGTTAATGTTGTGAAAAATTGTAAAGCATACATGTATGCAGACGATACTTGCTTGACATACAGTGGTCGAGACTATGAACTGATCCGGTCGGCAATGCAAGAAGACCTAGATAGTGTGATCAAATGGGCGCACGATAATGGTATCCTAATAAATATAAATAAAACCAAGTGCATGTTGATATCGTCTCCGTATAATCACATTGCTAAAAGTGCCAGTATCTCAATAAAAGGCCACTCGTACGAATGTCTTCACAACAGCATTGCAAACTGCCAATGTGAGTGTATTGAGCATGTAACGCAATACAAATACCTAGGATTATTAATTGACGAACGATTTACTTGGGACGCACACGTAGACACAGTATGTAATCGACTACGCTCCGTACTGGGGAAACTTAATAATTTAAAATATATAGTTAGTAGGCGAGTTCTGTATATACTTTATCATGCACTTGCGGAGGCAACAATAAACTACGGTTTGGTTGGTTATGGACTGACATTTCCGGTACATTCAAATAAAATTAAACAATTGCAAATTCGATTTTTAAAATTACTAGTAAACAAGGCAACTAAAGATAGCATTAATAAGGAGTACGAAAAATTATTTAAAATTTGTAGAATATTACCCATACAGAAAAAAGTAAAATCAACTATAATTTTAGAACAACACAACAAAAATGAACTCAAGGTGAAGGAAGTGTATAACCGACCAACCCGTAAAGTGACACAGAAAAACAAATATTCGGTCCCTAAGGTGAGGAATTATTTCGGTCAAAGGACACGGCAATGGCTAGTTCCGACATTGTTAAATGAATTACTAAGGAAATGTCTACCGAAACAATGTCTAAAAATGCCTTAAAAACTATTCTGCGCAAGCACTATTTGGGTTTGTGTCCCTAGCGTTGGAACCTAAATTGTTATGGTGTTGCTTCGCTTGGCGTACTGGTCCGGAGATTCGCGTGTTTATTTATTTATTTGTTTCATGTAAAGTATGTATCTTAGTGTTACTGGAATAAAGTTACTTTTTTTTTTTTTTTGCGGTTAGTTTGGGCGAGTGATAGTGCGGGTGCGCCGGGTGAAGTGTAGTGTGTGTGTAATGATGTTGTGATGTACCTAACGTATGAATGTTAGCATGCGCGCGCGACGTATTGCTTTCGGTCGGGCGGCCGCCGCTGTGTCTCACTCGCGCTGGGTTGCTCGTCTTCTATGGGGGGGTGCGGAGGCGGTGGTCGGTATAATGATGTATAGGTCTCTTTTTAAATACAAACTGGGCAAATCGAGTATGTGTGCATTTGTGGCTTGGCATACGTCCGTCTGTGTGAGTATACGGCGCGCTAAAAATACAAGGCGATGTACTGACCCTTAGATATACCATTATCATAATAAAACTGTGTGTTCCCTTAAGTTTATGATATAATAATTTTGTTTTAACTAAGAGCTGTATTCACGAGAACATTCGATTTTATTCGATTTTTGTATCTTTTTGGCCCGGGAGCATGTACGGTGAAACCATACAGTAATAATAATGCACTAATGCTTATTCGTGCATTTTACCTCATTTCACTAATTGATATTAGTAGAGCATTTAGTACTCGATTAGCGGTCATCGCGTGTGCTCCCTCGCTCCTTTGTATTACTAAACCTTTGGTCCGAATAATATATTAATTTTTGACTTTATATGCAGTAGTATCATTTAGCCATCTTCCTAACTTTCACATTGGTCCTTCGAGCTATCGGGCGGGACCTCGCGAGTGTTAGTATTCGTTTTTCTTTGGGGAGTAACGTGTATTAAGTAACTTGTGAGTGAACTCGTCCAGAAATCAGCATATTGGATTGCAGTGATACGTATGAACTGTGGTCTACTTTCGTAACCGCAGTAATTTAGCAAAGCATTTGTAGCAAAACCCTAGCAGCACAGGGTAGCGTTGCAAAATTAGTAGCAGATCACCGTCCCCAAGCATACCAAGCAGCGGGACATCAGCGCCTCTAAGACAGGGCAATCAGCATCTTGAGCAGAACGCAGCACATCGGTATCTACAGCAGCAGGGCGTCCGAGCCCAGCTACATCAGAGCAGCAGCGTTTGGAGTGCAACAACAAACCAGCGGCAGTCGAAAGCCAGTTTCGAACAAGTAAGATCTTTCCTTTTTATCATCATAAACAAACTAGCAGCATAATGGAGGAGCTTTACTACCAGCAACTTGAACTTAGCGAGTCAATCAAGAAAATACTGATAAATATAAAAAAGGATAGCGCCGATAGGAAATCGGACGACTATTTTAAAAGGCGACTAGAGTTGTTAGAGAGGTATTGGTCAGATTTTCAGAACAATCATTTAGCTATTTGTCAACATGGGGACAAAGATCACTCTTATTCTATAAATTCCGAGCATGAACAAGTTAGCAAGCTTTATACAGCAGCCAAGTCTTTCATCAATGAACAACGCCAACAGTTGTCAAGCAAGCAAACGCCTATGAAATCCGTTAGGGGTACTCAACCAATACAGGAGCAACAAGAGGAAGCCGAACTAGCAGCAGCAGGACCAACGGGTTAAAAGCAGCCAGCAAAAGCCAGCATTTTACGTACAATGGAGTCAAAAGGCTCTACCAGCAAATTAGATGACATGCTGCGTAAGCAAACAGCTAATTTCAAAGCATTCAAGAGATCAGCAGGGCTTATCGACCTAGACTCCATGTCCGAAAAATGGGAGATGGAGGACGCCTTGAGAACACTTCAAGCGCGCTGGTCGCAGATTGATTCCCTCCATTGGGAGATAGATAGCGAGACAGGTGGAGAGGAAGAGGATTACGAAGAAGTGTATACTCAGCATGAGCGATCATATATTCTGTTAAAGAAAATGATCAATAAAAAGCTATGGAGCGTATCGCATAGAGAGCATTCCACACCAAAAATGGATATACCAGTATTTTCAGGTAGCTACCATCATTGGACGTCATTTAAGGACCTCTTTAGCGAAGCTATTCATAACAACCCTACCTTGTCGCAAGCGCAAAAAATGCAATTTCTAAAAGGGAAGGTCAGGGGCGAAGCAGAAAAACTTATTCAGCATCTACCTATAAGTTCCAATAACTATCATACCTGTTGGGAAATCTTAAACAATCGGTATAACAATAAAAAGCTTATATTTACGTATGTTATAAATACTTTACTAGGCCTACCAAGTACGCAGCATCAAACGCTAGGTCATATTAAGAAACTGCATGACGTAACACTAGAAAGCTTGCATGCCATACGGAACTTAGGAATTGATATCAGCACTTGGGATCCGCTTCTTGTGCATTTATTAGCGCAGAAGCTGGATAGCGAAACGTACGGAGATTACATAGACTCCCTTAAAAATTCCAGAGAGCTGCCGGTACTGCAGGAATTCTTGGACTACTTAGAAAGCAAGTTTACGAGCCTGGAAACTTCTCGCAGGAAGCTCGATCAAGCAACACCGAAACCAACTCATCATACTAATAGCGATGCTCCTGAAAACCAAAGGGCAAGACGACATAACCCGAACTTTGCCAATAAATACAATAAGCCACAGCCATATTCAAATTCCTTACACGTGTCTACCACAAAATGTCAATTTTGCGGTCACCAACATGCCATGTTTAATTGCGTAAAGTATTTGCAATTGCCTAATGAAGCAAAATTTAAAACAGTTGAAAGATTGAAATTATGTCGAAATTGTTTATTTGATCATAATGGCCAGCAATGCATTTCCGTTAGGCGATGTCGCAAATGTGACGGAAATCACCACTCCGTTTTACATGACGCTTGCTCAAAAAATATATTGCATTCAAGCAACGTAGCAACAACAACAACTGAACCAAATCCAAAAGACAATGTTGCAATGACTGCGCATGTGTCTCAGAATGATCCAGGGACGAATGAAGTATTGTTAGCTACAGCCTTGATAAAGGTCGCGACGATAGATGGATCGTGTCACATTTTAAGGGCTCTCATTGATCCTGGATCACAAGTGTCGATAATAAAAGAAAGTACAGCAAAGAAATTAGGATTACGTAGATCTAAATTCAATGGATTGATATGCGGAGTAGGTGAAGTCGAACATAATTGTAAGGGTATGGTCACACTAAGCTGCTTCTCAACGTACAACAACTTTTCGTTCACAACCGATGTACTAGTCATGAACAACGTACTTAAGGATATTCCATATAAATCGTTTGACACATCGAAGTGGTCCTACATAGAAAATCTTAAATTAGCAGATCCATATTTTAACATTAGCCGTCCAGTGGACTTATTATTAAGCGCCCAAGTCAATGGCTTGATACTAATGGGAGGATTGATCAAAGGACAGATTGTATCACAGCCAGTGTTGCAAGAAACACAGCTTGGGTGGATCATATATGGTGGTGGCCAAATAGCATCACTACAGTGCAACGTCATCATGAATAATATCCACGATATTCAGCAGTTTTGGGACATCGAGGATATAAGCGAGAAATCAAACCTATCATTGGAAGATCAAGAATGTGTCGATTTTTATTCATCAACTACAAAACGCCAAGAAGACGGCCGGTATGTAGTAAAATTGCCACTAAAAGCAGACATCAATGAAAAACTAGGTTCATCTAAAGATATGGCAATAGCACAGTTCCAAAATCTGGAACGTAAATTTAGCAAACAACCTGTTCTAGCAGAACAATATAAAACATTCATTAGTGAGTACATAGCCTTAGGACATATGGTGCCTAGTTACAGCAATAAAACCAAACAAGCGCTATCGTGTTACTTGCCGCACCATTCCGTCCAACGAGCAGAATCAGCTACTACAAAGCTACGGGTGGTATTTAACGCATCAGCAAGAACGTCAAGCGGATACAGCGTGAATGACCTGATGTATAAGGGCCCTAATTTACAACAGGATCTACAGGAACTGATACTGAAGTGGCGGCAATATCGTTATGCTTACACATCAGATATCGAGAAAATGTACAGGCAGATAATGGTGGACGAAGCAGATCAGCAATATCAGCAAGTTATCTGGAGGTATGCGCCAGATCAACCACTACAAACGTACAAGCTTACTACCGTCACATACGGTACAAAATCAGCACCATTCCTAGCGATGATGACTTTAAAACGTTTAGCATCGGATGCACGAAGTGCATTTCCGGAAGCAGCAAAGATTCTAGAAGAATCTTTTTATATGGATGATCTGGTCCATGGTTCTCACTCTATCGAAAGAGGAAAGCAGCTCATCGAAGATCTCAACAGATTATTAAAATCAGGCGGTTTTACACTGAGAAAATGGTCCGCAAATCATCCGGAACTTCTTGAAAATATAGAGCAGAGCAGCAGCAATGGCGAAATAATTTTTAACTTCAAATCAGAAAGTACGTCAAAAACATTAGGCCTTCGTTGGAACTCTTGTGATGACATGTTTATTTTCAAATACAGCATAGCTAATCCTAACGCCAAAATTACTAAACGATTACTTTTGTCGGAGATATCAAAAGTATTCGACCCGTTGGGGTGGTTGTCCCCACTTACAACAAAATTAAAGCTGATATTCCAAAAGCTGTGGTTAAATAAAATGCATTGGGATGAAGAAGTTCCTGTAAACATCAAATACGAATGGGAAACCATAAAAATAGACATGGAATATTTGAATCAATGCAAAATACCACGTTGGATCGGGTATCAATCTCATCACGTCATAGAACTGCACGGTTATTGTGACGCATCTACTAAAGCCTACGCGGCAGTTATTTACGCGCGATTACAGAAAAATGATGAGACATCTGTGGTACTAGTAGTTGCTAAGACTAGACTAGTACCCGTCTCTAAAAGCGTATCGTTACCAAGATTAGAATTAAGTGGAGCATATTTACTAGCCAAGTTAATGAATAAAGTTATTAGCTGTTATAGCGAAATGGACACTCGGATATATGGGTGGACGGATTCCATGGTGGTCTTAGGGTGGCTACAAGGCGATTACAGCCGATGGAAACCTTTCGTTACGAACAGGACTAAAGTTATCGCAGCAACAATGAAACCAAGCTGCTGGCGATATGTAAAGTCGGAGGATAATCCAGCAGATGCAGCCAGTAGAGGCATTTCAGCCTCACAACTGAAAAATCATACCCTGTGGTGGCATGGACCGCAGTCATTGAGAACGTTTGATGAAAAATTAGAAGCAAAGCAAAGCATTTATACCACGGATCAAGAAATAAAGGCAAAAACAACATCAAGCAAGGTGAATGCCGCTCAAATAGATAGCAAGAAAAGCATCATATTACAATTGTTACTTAAATTCAGTTCACTTAATAAAATAACTAAAATAGTAGCATGGCTTTTACGAGCCATCAAAACGATACAATTTAAGCAGAATCCAGTCACGTTAGGTAAACATAGCGGTTTGCCCGAGTTTCTGACCTTGCATGAATTACGGAAAGCAAAGTTACTCATTATAAAATATGTACAAAGAACTGAGTTTGCAGAGGAAATCATGACATTACAAAAAAATAATAAATTGAGTAGCAGAAGTAATCTACTAAAATTAAATCCTTTCCTTGACAACGAGGGTATTTTACGAGTGGGAGGCCGTTTAACCAAAGCAAACATGAGCATGGAAATGAAGCATCCAGCCATATTACCTTACAGCAGTCGGCTCACTACTCTGATAATTCAGCAAGCTCATCAGCTCACCTTTCATGGTGGACCGCGATTAACTTTATTTAATCTTAGGCAGAGATACTGGATAATCGCTGGAAACAAAGCTGTAAAGAAAGAAGTGCGAAACTGCGTCACCTGTAGAAAACATGAGCCTAAACTGCAGCATCAATTGATGGGAGAATTACCAGAAGCCAGAAGCAACCCCGCCCCGCCATTCTATCATACCGGAGTGGATTATACAGGTTTCGTAGAGATAAAAAGCAACAAGGGGCGCGGAATTAAGACCACAAAAGGATATATTGCGTTGTTTATTTGTCTAGCGACTAAAGCTGTACATTTAGAGCTTGTATCCGACCTAAGCAGTACTGGGTTTTTAGCAGCATTACGACGGATGGCCGCCAGAAGAGGGGCGCCACGCCATCTTTATAGCGATAACGGGACGAATTTTGTAGGTGCAAATAGAATGCTACAGGAAAGCTATCACGATTTCGAAAACGTATATGATCGTAACTTTTTCGCAGAGCTAACAGATTTAAATATAGAATGGCACTTTAACGCGCCATCTTGGCCAAGTGCGGGAGGTCTATGGGAGAGAGCCATTAGAAGCTTAAAATATCACCTCAAGCGAGTAATTAGAGAGCAGAAATTGACTTTCGAAGAGTTCAGCACAATATTAGCACAGATAGAGGCTTGTCTGAACTCCAGACCTTTGTGTGCCTTGTCTGAAGATATCGAAGATTTAAACGTACTTACTCCAGCGCATTTCTTGACCGGGAGATCTGGAACTGTCATAATTGAAACGGAAACAGATGCTCGAACTAGATGGCATTTATCAGCTAATATAGTAAATGACATATGGAAGAAATGGAGATCGGAATACCTAACGCAGTTATCTGTAAGAAGCAAATGGCGAAGCACTGAGCAAAGTATCAACATCGATGATTTAGTGACCATCCAGGATGACAATTTGCCACCTGGAAAATGGATGATGGGAAGAGTAGTAGAAACTCACCCTGGTCAAGATGGATTAGTACGAGTAGTAACATTAAAAACAAAAAGCGGAATACTTAAAAGGCCGGTTGTGAAACTCTCAACCTTGCCGATATCGCCTGCTTCAAGCAAAATGAAAGACGATAGAAAGGTTAATCAAGAAATCAACATCAGCATAAAGGAACCTGACGAGCAGAAAACAAGCAATAAAATCAAATCTAAGTTCGTATCAGTGGTAGTATCGTTAATCTTTTTTATGTCATTGATAACATCATCTCGCGCAGCTTTTAACATATCAGCGTTGCCAAACAACAATTCACTGTATTTCGAAACAGTGGGCAATATGCAAGTTATTCGAGATAAATGGAATCTTATTGTTTACTATGACATGAGCCCTTACTGGGAAGGGAATACAGCAGCCACAAAGTTTTTAGATTATTTACAAAGACTCTGCGCATCCCTAAACGATACTAGCCAATGTAATATGATAACGCTTCAATTAAATCACGACTACAAAGAAATACAGCACTATAATCAACTTATGATTAATCAGCACTTTGACGCGCGCGCCAGACAGCGTCGCGGTCTCATTAACGGTATCGGTTACGTGGCCAATAGCCTGTTCGGAGTATTAGATGAACGATTCGCAGAACAGTACAAGAAAGATATACAGCTTGTAAAACAAAACGAGCATCATCTTGATAACTTGTTAAGAAATCAGACTTCTATCATCGAAGCTGAATATAACGTATTGAAAAGAACCGAGCAAACTATCCAATTACAACATAAAACTATAAACAAACACTTGAATCAATTAGATAATGCAGCATTTGCTATTAAGCAAGAAGTTGAAGGCTTAGCTAAAACACAAGATTTTGCTCTGTCGGCACTCACGACCATCAACTTGCTTCAAAACCTAAAAAGGATTCAGGATACTCTGTTAGATATCATCACGGATGTCTACCACGGGAAATTCAATACTCACCTGTTACCACCTGATCAGTTACAACGTGAGTTACAGTTTATTTCAGGACAATTAACAAAGGACACTGCATTGCCAGTGGACAACCTACAGTCTGACCTAAAACATATTTATAGTATGCTGAAAGTAAAAGCGAGAATGATGCAAGAATACTTCATATTTGAGATTACTTTTCCATTGACCAGCAGAGATAGCTACAAAATCTATAAAATCATACCAGTTCCTCAGCAAATTCAAAATGATACGATTAGCGTTATACCAGCCGCAGATTTCATAGCTATTAGCTTGAAAAAGGATGCCTTCTTCACAATATCGTTTATAGAGCTCCAGTTATGTCAGCACAATGATATCTCATATTTGTGCCAAGCTAACAAACCGATTAATCATTTAAGCATTGATGAAAAATTCTGTAAACTGGATAGCAATTTAAAACAATGCATTGTAATTAAATCCCCTTGTCAAGACAGATGGCTCGAATTAAATGAGCCAGCTAGGTTCATGTACTTTTGCTGCAATACCTACTCGGTGAGGATTATATGTCAAGATCAAGTTGCCTTGAAACAGGTGACAGGAGTCGGTATCATTGACCTAGATTCGAAATGCATAATAAAAAGTAACGAGTTTACTTTGTATCCTCATGCCCATGCCTCAGCTAATACAATTAAATCTAAATCAGAAATTGTGATCCCTCAGATAGCAGAACTAAATCATATCGTAAATATACCGTTATCCCATTACACAGCATATGAAGATCCAATAAACAGCACTTTAGTCGATCTGGGAGAACGAATAAAACAACTGAAATCTGCCAATACTAACTCACCAGATTACACGATTTGTTCCGGTCTGATCCCCTCGATCTGATCCCCTGGGGGATCAGTTGTTTTTTATAATATTTTCTATTCCGGTCCACTTTGTCTACGCATGACATTCACCAGTACACTATTTGTTACTGCCTGCTGGGTGTAGCCGTTTTGGTGGCAGCGTACTTCATATGGAGGAGGTGTCGAGCAGTTTCTTCAGTGGAACTATCCCAAAGTGTGGCAAATAGTGTTGTGTTTTCGCGAAAGCAGAGCACGGCTGACCGTCAGCCAAGTGAAGTGAAAATACCTAGTGCGAACACTGATTGTAAACGGGACATAGCTACGTCACCTATATCTAAAAAGTGTCGCTTTAGATTAGAAGACGTGTAACATTTTTGTATCTTTTTGGCCCGGGAGCATGTACGGTGAAACCATACAGTAATAATAATGCACTAATGCTTATTCGTGCATTTTACCTCATTTCACTAATTGATATTAGTAGAGCATTTAGTACTCGATTAGCGGTCATCGCGTGTGCTCCCTCGCTCCTTTGTATTACTAAACCTTTGGTCCGAATAATATATTAATTTTTGACTTTATATGCAGTAGTATCATTTAGCCATCTTCCTAACTTTCACACTGCCATATATAAATATATATAATAAGAACCCGATGTATGAAAGTGAGTGAAGCAAAAGAAGTATGTAAGGATCGTAGCAGGTGGCGTTCTGTAGTTTCTGCCTACCCTCATGGGAAAAAGGCGTGAGTTTATGTATGTATATATAATAATTAGATAAACACTTCCCATTCCATTTTACACCCCTTCTGTTACTCTTCTTGGATATTTTATGAAGAATATCTTTCGATTTACTGGCATGTCGAGCCAATAAACATTCGATGGATAGGACTATCGTTGCAATGGCTTTTCGGCGAAACGAATGCTAGAACTAACGACTATTCGAAATTGTGGTACATCGATGCTATGGAATTTCGGCCATTCGGACGTTCGATCTGATGACTTCGGGGCCATAGCCATAGCATTCGGAAACAAGCAGTAAACCCGCTAAATTTAAGTTTATTTTATAAGATCTGTTTTTATTCTGTTTACTTCAGGAGGTGTTGAGTTGGGACTATCTGTGAAGGAGACTGTTTGGCTGGAGCCGACTGTCCGGCTAAGAGTGATTGTTCGGCTAAGGCTGAGGCCGTCCGCCCTAGACAGGGCTTCGAGGTGTGGAGTTGGCTTGCTGCCTTACGACCCTTCAGAGTGACAGGACTACTGTTTTTTTATTCTTTCATTATTTTGTTCTTCCACCCTCAACTTAAAAATATTGTACCCACTTAGATAAATTTGACCAGTCAACTGCAACCAAGAACCCTATATAACCTTAACATATACTATTATTGTGACGTGTTTCGGGGAGATTAGCAGAATAAACCAGTTGTATATTGGGGATCTTGCGCTTTATTTATCCCGAACCGATCCTACTTTACAACATGGCGTCATTATCAGGTAAGTGCGTTCAGTCACACTTTGGTCGGGTCGCTCCAAAGCCCTAAAAACCCACCTTTCGTTGCGCTGGAATGTGCGATTCTGAGTGTATCGCTCCACTCGCCGCTTGTACCGACGAATACGGCTTGCTCATGCATAGATCTTCTGCTTCAGGAAGTCGATACGCTCTGTGACGCGAGACAGATAATCTCGAGAACTGATATCAGTCGCCGAGAACTGATATCAGTCACCGAGAACGCCCGCCTTACAAAGCGCATCACTCTAGGGCGAGTGTTGCCCTCCCTGAAGCAGATAAGCTTGCCGAAGAGTGTTCTAGCCTCACCGATTCGCCGATAAATCCTGCACTGCCAAACTGGTATAGCTAGTCGTGTAGCTCTGTCCGTTTTGGGTAATTTGACGTTAGCTACACGACATGCCGCATTATTATTATTATTCGTCTTCTTATTATTGTAATAGATCACTAGATAGACAACAGAGCTAGTACAAAGCGGTAGGTCAGTAGGATAGAAAAATACTCAAGAATAGAATAATACTTACGTGTAGTTGGTAATTCAGCAATAACACACAGTTTGGACTTTGAACTATTATTTATTTACCATTTCACACTAGTTACCATCAACTCCATACAATATATCCACTTAGGTCAACAGTACAATCTTTCAAGCCCGCCCAGACTAGACCCACGAACTGACTCAACGCGCCTCGTGTCCGAACAATCCCCCTCCAATCGACAACTGTCATTAGATGTGACGACATTTGACATTCGAATATTTTCTAGGATAATCATTTTAACAACTTTTAAGTACTATTTGATGTTAAATATAAATAATTTAATTCTTAACAAATAAAAGATGTATTTATCAAATAAAAACCTAACACTCGACCATCCTGACAACGTGTATGACCCCATACGCGTATCCGGTGATAACCTAACACTCGGCCTGTTGAGTCAGTTTTCAAAATCTAAAATCAAATCCATCAAACCATTCAATGGCACTTGGGATGTAAAAAGTTCAAAGTCACAAAAAAAATGATTCTACTGTCCATTCGCAAAAGTAGTTTGCTATGGAGAAGAATGGACAAGAAACTCCACACTTACTCTTTTCTTTAAAATAAAAAACTTCTTTTAAATATATTTTTCAATATTAATTCATTAATTATATCTGAGTACCTTATGAAGTATGATTCATCTAGAATAAAACGGCTGTTCTATGTATAGATATAAAGTATTTCAAGCAATAACAATTATATTGATTCATTTGATAAATATGAACATGGTACTCGCATATTTACAAAATCTGCATTTTATTCGCCTGTATAGAAACCCGTGACTTATTTGCACATATATCAGTTCGCGACTTGCTCGCGTATAGACTTACAAAAATTAGGAAACAAATCTAATCAATTGTAACGTTTAAATTTGGCTACTTCGTTACATTATACTAGTACGTGAGTAATTTTTAAAGCATGATTCATCAAGAACAACACGGTTGTACCACGCTTAGGTACAAAGCATTAACAGTTAAACTTAATCATTTGATAAATAGGAACATGATACTCACATACTTACAACATCTGCTATTTGTTCGCTAGTTTGCAAACCCGCAACTTATTCGCATATAGACAAGCCCGTGACTTATTCGCATATTGCGATTTAGTCACCTGTAGGCAAGTCCCGCGACTTATTCTAAAATTTATATGTACTGAGATGTATTCGCCTGTAGGCAAACCCGCGACTTATTCACATTTAGACAAACCCGCGACTTATTCGCATAAAGCGATTTATTCGCCTGTGGGTAAGTCCAGCGATTTATTCGCCTATAGGTAAACCCGCGACTTATTCTCAAATGTACATGTACTGCGATTTATTCGCCTGTAGGCAAACCCGCGACTTATTCACATATAGACAAACCCGCGACTTATTCGCATAAAGCGATTTATTCGCCTGTGGGTAAGTCCCGCGATTTATTCGCCTATAGGTAAACCCGCGACTTATTCTCAAATTTACATGTACTGCGATTTATTCGCCTGTAGGCAAACCCGCGACTTATTCGCATATAAACAAACCCGTGACTTATTCGCATATTGCGATTTATTCGCCTGTAGGCAAGTCCTGCGATTTATTCGCCTATAGGTAAGCCCGCGACTTATTCGCAAATTTAATAATACTTCGATTTATACACCTGTAGGCAAACCCGCGACTTATTCGCATATAGCGATTTATTCGCCTGTAGGTAAGCCCACAACTTGTTCTCAAATTTAATTGTACTGCGATTTTATTCGCCTGAGGGCAATTCTTGCTATTTATTCGCCTATAGGCAATCCCCGCGACTTAATCACAAGACATTAAAAATTTGGCAAACATACCAAATCATTTCCAACAACATTAAATTTTTACAATTTCGACCGCACTCTACTACTCTTCAAGCAAGACCTCATTCAGTATAGGGTTAATATCGCAATTCATACTAATTCCATATATGACCACTACGGCGTTCTGCCAGCGGAGTATTAGTATTAAACCCTCCAAAGACACTAATACCGAAAAGTGATTTAAACATCGCACTTTCAGTGTTAAATGACTATCATCAAAACAAAACATATTGAGCTAAAACAGTTCTACAAATATTACCCATGACATACTGGGATTGACTGAAGTCCATCTACTAAAAGAAGCTATTATCGAAGACTATGATTATACGTATTACATAGGAATACCAAATATATCCCCTTAGTAAAGACAAAAGACAAGTAAAACATTTCAACTTTTATCGAAATATCAGAAAGAATTTGTGTTCCACAAATAGTTCTAGAAAACCTGCCTTCTGCAATTATACAGTCCTATGCAACCTCCGAAACCTCGTCGCTAATTAAACTTTTATGAAAACTTAGAAATACTCATTACTTTACGAGTACCTTCATAATAGTACATTGTGATACAAGGGTGGAAAAGAGGCTATTGCAAACGATCTGTCACCAACAAGCCCGAGCCAAAGGCGAGGATTTTCAATGACACGAGTCCGCAACAACCCACACACCCATGCACCACACGACGTTTTTCAATACAGTTGTGGGAAATAATAAAAACAAATCACAGAATTACATTTGTTTCTTCCACAAAATAAAATTATCGTAAGTCGCCATATATCTTTATCGAGATTTTGGGGGCAAAATTTCATCTTGCGCTATTTCGCCACACAAAATATCGGGTGGGGTTAATTCCATTTCTTCATTTGTATTTGAACTCATATAAACAAAATAAAATAATCAATTTATCACACAAAAATTAAAATTTTCAGAAATGGCGCGTTTTTGCAACATGACGTATATATATTTTTGGCTTATGTTTAACTTACCACCAGATATAGTAACATATAACAGACAAAAATAGTAAATGATCACCAAAATTAAACCCGCATCTTATTGTAAAATTATAACCAAAGTTTTAACATCTCGCTATCCTGTTTAGGCAAAATGACTCCAAATAAATCATTGTTAACCCAAAAGTAGTAAATGATCACCAAAAGTAGTAAATGATCACCAAAATTAAACCAATGACCAAAAAGATTATAAAATTTCTGGGAGCAACTTGGAAGTAGCGCTCGCCGGCCGCTGCCGCGGCACCGCTCGCTTTGCTCGCTCGGCTCGCGCGCGGTTGGTCACAGTTCTAACCTAACCTAACCTATTTTACAACATTAAATAGCGCAATAATTTGCTATTAAAATTTGGTGATCAATTTACTAAATTTGGTGATCATTTACTATTTTTGTCAGTATATTACTAGATTTGGTGGTTAGGGGTTATCGTCACAAAGTTTTTTTTGGTGGTCATTATATTTATTCCCTATATTTTTTCAATGAAAACAGCCCATACAACCTATTCGACTTTTGACAATTCTCTTTTATGTGAAAATAAAACTGGTAATTAAATATATATATTATTTATCCCGAACCGATCCTACTTTACAACATGGCGTCATTATCAGGTAAGTGCGTTCAGTCACACTTTGGTCGGGTCGCTCCAAAGCCCTAAAAACCCACCTTTCGTTGCGCTGGAATGTGCGATTCTGAGTGTATCGCTCCACTCGCCGCTTGTACCGACGAATACGGCTTGCTCATGCATAGATCTTCTGCTTCAGGAAGTCGATACGCTCTGTGACGCGAGACAGATAATCTCGAGAACTGATATCAGTCGCCGAGAACTGATATCAGTCACCGAGAACGCCCGCCTTACAAAGCGCATCACTCTAGGGCGAGTGTTGCCCTCCCTGAAGCAGATAAGCTTGCCGAAGAGTGTTCTAGCCTCACCGATTCGCCGATAAATCCTGCACTGCCAAACTGGTATAGCTAGTCGTGTAGCTCTGTCCGTTTTGGGTAATTTGACGTTAGCTACACGACATGCCGCATTATTATTATTATTCGTCTTCTTATTATTGTAATAGATCACTAGATAGACAACAGAGCTAGTACAAAGCGGTAGGTCAGTAGGATAGAAAAATACTCAAGAATAGAATAATACTTACGTGTAGTTGGTAATTCAGCAATAACACACAGTTTGGACTTTGAACTATTATTTATTTACCATTTCACACTAGTTACCATCAACTCCATACAATATATCCACTTAGGTCAACAGTACAATCTTTCAAGCCCGCCCAGACTAGACCCACGAACTGACTCAACGCGCCTCGTGTCCGAACAATCCCCCTCCAATCGACAACTGTCATTAGATGTGACGACATTTGACATTCGAATATTTTCTAGGATAATCATTTTAACAACTTTTAAGTACTATTTGATGTTAAATATAAATAATTTAATTCTTAACAAATAAAAGATGTATTTATCAAATAAAAACCTAACACTCGACCATCCTGACAACGTGTATGACCCCATACGCGTATCCGGTGATAACCTAACACTCGGCCTGTTGAGTCAGTTTTCAAAATCTAAAATCAAATCCATCAAACCATTCAATGGCACTTGGGATGTAAAAAGTTCAAAGTCACAAAAAAAATGATTCTACTGTCCATTCGCAAAAGTAGTTTGCTATGGAGAAGAATGGACAAGAAACTCCACACTTACTCTTTTCTTTAAAATAAAAAACTTCTTTTAAATATATTTTTCAATATTAATTCATTAATTATATCTGAGTACCTTATGAAGTATGATTCATCTAGAATAAAACGGCTGTTCTATGTATAGATATAAAGTATTTCAAGCAATAACAATTATATTGATTCATTTGATAAATATGAACATGGTACTCGCATATTTACAAAATCTGCATTTTATTCGCCTGTATAGAAACCCGTGACTTATTTGCACATATATCAGTTCGCGACTTGCTCGCGTATAGACTTACAAAAATTAGGAAACAAATCTAATCAATTGTAACGTTTAAATTTGGCTACTTCGTTACATTATACTAGTACGTGAGTAATTTTTAAAGCATGATTCATCAAGAACAACACGGTTGTACCACGCTTAGGTACAAAGCATTAACAGTTAAACTTAATCATTTGATAAATAGGAACATGATACTCACATACTTACAACATCTGCTATTTGTTCGCTAGTTTGCAAACCCGCAACTTATTCGCATATAGACAAGCCCGTGACTTATTCGCATATTGCGATTTAGTCACCTGTAGGCAAGTCCCGCGACTTATTCTAAAATTTATATGTACTGAGATGTATTCGCCTGTAGGCAAACCCGCGACTTATTCACATTTAGACAAACCCGCGACTTATTCGCATAAAGCGATTTATTCGCCTGTGGGTAAGTCCAGCGATTTATTCGCCTATAGGTAAACCCGCGACTTATTCTCAAATTTACATGTACTGCGATTTATTCGCCTGTAGGCAAACCCGCGACTTATTCACATATAGACAAACCCGCGACTTATTCGCATAAAGCGATTTATTCGCCTGTGGGTAAGTCCCGCGATTTATTCGCCTATAGGTAAACCCGCGACTTATTCTCAAATTTACATGTACTGCGATTTATTCGCCTGTAGGCAAACCCGCGACTTATTCGCATATAAACAAACCCGTGACTTATTCGCATATTGCGATTTATTCGCCTGTAGGCAAGTCCTGCGATTTATTCGCCTATAGGTAAGCCCGCGACTTATTCGCAAATTTAATAATACTTCGATTTATACACCTGTAGGCAAACCCGCGACTTATTCGCATATAGCGATTTATTCGCCTGTAGGTAAGCCCACAACTTGTTCTCAAATTTAATTGTACTGCGATTTTATTCGCCTGAGGGCAATTCTTGCTATTTATTCGCCTATAGGCAATCCCCGCGACTTAATCACAAGACATTAAAAATTTGGCAAACATACCAAATCATTTCCAACAACATTAAATTTTTACAATTTCGACCGCACTCTACTACTCTTCAAGCAAGACCTCATTCAGTATAGGGTTAATATCGCAATTCATACTAATTCCATATATGACCACTACGGCGTTCTGCCAGCGGAGTATTAGTATTAAACCCTCCAAAGACACTAATACCGAAAAGTGATTTAAACATCGCACTTTCAGTGTTAAATGACTATCATCAAAACAAAACATATTGAGCTAAAACAGTTCTACAAATATTACCCATGACATACTGGGATTGACTGAAGTCCATCTACTAAAAGAAGCTATTATCGAAGACTATGATTATACGTATTACATAGGAATACCAAATATATCCCCTTAGTAAAGACAAAAGACAAGTAAAACATTTCAACTTTTATCGAAATATCAGAAAGAATTTGTGTTCCACAAATAGTTCTAGAAAACCTGCCTTCTGCAATTATACAGTCCTATGCAACCTCCGAAACCTCGTCGCTAATTAAACTTTTATGAAAACTTAGAAATACTCATTACTTTACGAGTACCTTCATAATAGTACATTGTGATACAAGGGTGGAAAAGAGGCTATTGCAAACGATCTGTCACCAACAAGCCCGAGCCAAAGGCGAGGATTTTCAATGACACGAGTCCGCAACAACCCACACACCCATGCACCACACGACGTTTTTCAATACAGTTGTGGGAAATAATAAAAACAAATCACAGAATTACATTTGTTTCTTCCACAAAATAAAATTATCGTAAGTCGCCATATATCTTTATCGAGATTTTGGGGGCAAAATTTCATCTTGCGCTATTTCGCCACACAAAATATCGGGTGGGGTTAATTCCATTTCTTCATTTGTATTTGAACTCATATAAACAAAATAAAATAATCAATTTATCACACAAAAATTAAAATTTTCAGAAATGGCGCGTTTTTGCAACATGACGTATATATATTTTTGGCTTATGTTTAACTTACCACCAGATATAGTAACATATAACAGACAAAAATAGTAAATGATCACCAAAATTAAACCCGCATCTTATTGTAAAATTATAACCAAAGTTTTAACATCTCGCTATCCTGTTTAGGCAAAATGACTCCAAATAAATCATTGTTAACCCAAAAGTAGTAAATGATCACCAAAAGTAGTAAATGATCACCAAAATTAAACCAATGACCAAAAAGATTATAAAATTTCTGGGAGCAACTTGGAAGTAGCGCTCGCCGGCCGCTGCCGCGGCACCGCTCGCTTTGCTCGCTCGGCTCGCGCGCGGTTGGTCACAGTTCTAACCTAACCTAACCTATTTTACAACATTAAATAGCGCAATAATTTGCTATTAAAATTTGGTGATCAATTTACTAAATTTGGTGATCATTTACTATTTTTGTCAGTATATTACTAGATTTGGTGGTTAGGGGTTATCGTCACAAAGTTTTTTTTGGTGGTCATTATATTTATTCCCTATATTTTTTCAATGAAAACAGCCCATACAACCTATTCGACTTTTGACAATTCTCTTTTATGTGAAAATAAAACTGGTAATTAAATATATTAAACAATCATTTAAAAGACTTTTGAGAATTCAATGCTAAGATGTACGGACTCATTAATTTTTTTCTCGTATAAAATCTATCCAATTTTATTCTATGTATGAAAACTCCTTGCTACTAAACTTTTTAAAATTGACTTATACATTTAAAACTCAACTGCAAAAATAATGATCGAGCTCGTAAAAAAAAACCCGCGTATCAGAAAAATGCCTATGCAAAAGATTTAATCTTCGAATCATAATTATAGCCTCTGAAAGTACTCAATGTTTAACAACTGTATTCAAAAATACATTACCTCTATGGGTGATTTTAATGCACAGATCGGGGTATCGGTAACGAACATTAGCATTTAGTTGCTGGAAAATATGGTTATGGAACCACCAGCACTCGTGTAGCGAGACTCATTCAATACGCATACGAATAAAACCTCAAAATCATAAACAAGATGTTCATGTTAACACTTAATCGATCTCTCCAAAATAAACACAAAAAAATCTGAGTTTGGTCATACTATGACTACACAACCACAATTACTTTCAAAGTACGAAGTATCGTCGTCAGTTTCGTCTGGATAAGACCACATAATGCAGAGAGCTTCAATCCACCAGAAATCCACAATAAGAAGCAGGCGCACTTCTCTGACACGCCATTAACAATGAAAACATTGAACGAGCAAGAAGCTATAAAAGGTTCCAAAAATAATCTACCAGGACTTATAGCGTCACGTGAAAAGTATGACACAAAAACCTTATGCATATTACCATAAAAATCATGCACTCTATACTGGAATAATATAGAATTTATCAGAAAAACCGCACAGTTAATGAAAGAAACCAATGACAAAATAAGCCAATACTGTACAAAAACGATAAAGAAAACTTCATTAAACACAAACACAGAAATAAGGAGGTGCTCCCCATAGAACAACCACTACACGTACAAATATATCTATAATTTTTTTACAAAAAATGTATGAGATTATCATGTGCTATTGTAGTATCACAAAATTGATCCCCACACTTTAGTATAGTCACCGCTGACATCGAATGACCCTCTGTATAGCACCTGTCAAGAAATATATCCATCTCTAATACACTACCAAATGTGAATCCTGAATGGAGTTCATAAATATAGCTACGGTTAATTATGCCAAACTATATAACCAACCAGATTCATTACAGCAAACTGGTATGATTAACTAAAGCGGGGAATAAATACTCCCCTGTACGTGAAATCCTACAACAATCAATGAAGATGAAACCAGAGAAGGGCTATCAGATATATCAGGCAGGTTCATAAACAATTGTAGGAGAATGGGCTGTAATCCAATTATGGAAATTTGACCAAAAGCTCATCAGCCACATGATATATGCGACCGATCAAGAAAAACAATTGCTTCTTACAAGGCCCTTGTCAATTGTTAACTCGATCAGAGTTATTGACCTAAACGGGTAACTTATATCGAGCAGCGACGGTACGGATTTTCTGGCATCCAATAGCTACGACTATACCCCGCCGAAAAGAGCCTCTCAAGAAGAATCTTTACCACAAAACCAATATTGCCAATTATAAGTCGGTTCAGCGTTAGTGACCCAAACAGGCGACTCATTAGACATCAAAACAAAGACTTGTGCTCGATGTCCAACTGCCATAAGATACAAAACAGAAATAACTTTTCAAAAGAACACTCGATATTAAACTGCCTTTTGCTAATTCAAAAATATTCAGATTCAATGACCTAAATAGGCAAGCAATTGGGCCCCAAGATTACTACCTTTTTCTTTTGGCACCTAACAGCCACAAGACACATGCCACTGAGAAAAGTCCACTCAAGAAGCCCTGTTACAAGACAACTATTGTCAATAGTTAGTCCGTTTAGAGTTTACACCAAACTCAAAGGTTTTTAATTAAGGGTCACTACATTTACAGAAACACGGCTAGCGATTATGTCCAAACCCAAAAAAGCAAAATTCCAAGTAAGTCAATAGACGACATACCAGAATTTAAATGATATCTACTTAATGGATCACATTTAGAACTCTGTAGCTCCTCACGTGTCAACTATCCAGAAAAGTCATTATAATAAGAAATATTCAAACTGAAAAGATTTATCCGACACATCCCAGCGCTACTGGGGCGAAGGACAGGCTTAACGTTTGGTCTAATGGAGCAGACTCTTAAAACATTGTTCCTAAATCGGCATATTAGAGTCCAATATTTTAAAGTGGACGCTTATGGATTTATAAAACAATGATTGAAATGCACAGTACTAATGAAAGTAATTAGTTGACAAAATACCAGAATTCAAATGACTCACATTTAAAGCTCTCTAGCTCCTCAAGTGCCCATATTCCATGAAATGGGGATATTTTCGAAGAGATCCATCTAACGACACATATCATATCGCTACTGAAATGCAACAAAATTGTCTATTGCCCTTTGCAAGGACTGTACTATTAAGACCCATCATGCTTCTATGGAGAATCATCTTCATCTTCTTCTTTTCTTCTTCTTCATCTTATATTAGAAGGAAAAGTTGTGCCGATTTCAGTGATCATCCTGTTGTACAAAAGCTAATCCAATGGATATTGGGCATTATCAATAAAGAAGCCATATCAGCAAAATCTCATCAAAAATTAAGTTACGACTAAATAATCACCACATGTCATCCACTAGGTAAATGACATCCCTCTCAAGTTTGTAGAGAAGTATACCCATCTAAGCAAAAGAATCTCCCTCAGCAAAGCCATAAATATGGAATAAGTCTATAGAAAATTTGAGTAGTAGAGTCGGTAAAAGATTAACGATCACTTAGCTATGAACATCCAGGCTGCTGCTGTAATAGCTTCTTGTTGTGATGTCCTGGACTGCTGCGCCTTGGGCTTCGACGTCCTGAACTGCGTCACCTTGGGCTGTGGCGTCCTGGACTGCGTCACCTTGGGCCGTGACGTCCTGGACTGGTGCGCCTTGGGCTGGCGCCTCACGAGGCATGATGTACATAAAACAAATAGAAAAGGTTTATGAATAACTAAAGTACACAAAATATATTTGAAAATGTATGCAGGGTATTTTGAAAATATCTCTGAAACGGTGCGTCTGAGCAAAAAAATAACCAAATTTTCACAACCCTTTAAAAAACCCCGCTTAAGGGACAAGATACTTAGTCACAATTTTTTTTTTGTTTTTTTTTTTTTTTTTTGTTCTACCCTCATATTTTTAAAATACATTAAATATAGTTTTAATAAGACATTTAAAACTAATTTAATAAAATCGTAATCAAAAGCACTTGGTTTCGTAATGGGCGCGTATATCCCACTTCTGAAATGTAATAGATCACTAGATAGACAACAGAGCTAGTACAAAGCGGTAGGTCAGTAGGATAGAAAAATACTCAAGAATAGAATAATACTTACGTGTAGTTGGTAATTCAGCAATAACACACAGTTTGGACTTTGAACTATTATTTATTTACCATTTCACACTAGTTACCATCAACTCCATACAATATATCCACTTAGGTCAACAGTACAATCTTTCAAGCCCGCCCAGACTAGACCCACGAACTGACTCAACGCGCCTCGTGTCCGAACAATCCCCCTCCAATCGACAACTGTCATTAGATGTGACGACATTTGACATTCGAATATTTTCTAGGATAATCATTTTAACAACTTTTAAGTACTATTTGATGTTAAATATAAATAATTTAATTCTTAACAAATAAAAGATGTATTTATCAAATAAAAACCTAACATTATTAACAAATTTTATAACTGTATCATCCTTCCTTTTATTTCCCAGCTCTAGAAGACTATTAAAAATATAGAAAGACAGGTGTACGCACCGGGACTTACAGCTTAGTACGGTCATTATTCCAAATGCGTACAATGTGGGATGTTTGTAACAATTGAGCCTGGTACCTATGAGTTACCTAAGACCCTACTGACTATAAAACTAGCCCTATAGCAATTACCTAACGCCCTTACCTATCATACAAACAACACCAAACGTAAGTTACCTTGCTTTTACGTGCGGGATGTCTGTTACAAGGAGACCTATGGTAATAGACGGAATTTGGGTAGGAATAGGAGTTTGTGTACGTCGTGCAATGTACACAGGAAATGGCTTCCCACAGACTCACAGGATCGATGGTGGCTAAAGGTGGCTGGCCACAGTGAGAGGAGTTATGGGAGACGAATCAAACTGGACTCCAGATTGATGACTAATTTATTACAATAGATAACCAAATTATGTACAAATGTTGTGGTCAATACACATTGATACCTATTTACATGTGTGTTGGGTGTGTCTTGAGCCAATGAAGCGAAGATCTCGGTAGGTCATTTCTTAGCGCTGGCGGTGCGCCGGTGCAGCCGGATCGTGGAACGAATGTAGGGCTGGTGCGTCATAATCCTTTTAGCTACACTACGAAACTTAAGTCTTTATCCCTATCGAACAGTATGATAAGGTAATGTCAACCATCCCTGAAAAACCGAGCTCTCACGAAATAAACTAAATGTTCATGACCTTAGGCCGTAGACAAAGTAACATTTTATATCAGCGCAAAAGACTGTCAAAATATATGTTATGGTATTGCGCTTTAAAAAAATAGTACATTACTGCAGCGGCCAGCAAAAGAGGCATTGATGGACGAACGTGTAAATGTGGGCCGAGGCGAAGCCGAGGCACACATACGTAAGTCCATCAATGCCTAGTTGCGGCCAAGGCTTGTATAGTACTTTTCTCAATAATTAATGCGCGGAAATTAAGTAGTACCTAGAACTCATTTTGTCAAAATCAATGACGAACAACAATAATTGTTCCCGCGTTAGTGTTCTTTTGTTTTTTTTTTTTTTTTTTTTTTTTCAATAAACACCGTTCTATTTGCAAGCCAGTTCGAAATTTAAATAAAACCTTTAATAAGTTAACTCCTTGGTCGCCATTTTTCGGGGTAAAAGATCGTTCCATTTTTAAATAACAGGACAGATATGAGTTTATTATGTAATTTATTTGGCCGCTAGAGACGACAGATATGGATTTTCATACAACTTTTGCCGGCCGCTGCTCGCATGTATTTGGCCAGTACAGCAATAACGATTTATCTCGAAGAAGGTTGTCAAAATAATGCTTAAATTTCAAGCATGTTTGAGAAAAAGAAATTTTGTCTCCCGATTTCGATTTTAATCAGATCGGGAGCATCGTTTTTTTCTTCTTTACAACACTATTATATTAGGTGCCTTTTAGAAAACACTTCCTTCCCGGCCACACATTCTAATATTATAAATTCGAAAGTAACTCTGTCTGTCTGCCTGTTTATTACATTTTCATGTTTTAATGGCTGAATGGATTTGAATATAATTTGGTCTAAATTATATTCAAATCCAAAAGTTCTGCATTGGGACAAAGGACACTTTTATCCCGGAGTAAGTTCACCTGGCATTATTACAAACATTCCCGTGTGTTTTCACGCGAAGCCGCTGCAGAAGCTAGTATTTTCATATTTCACACAATCCTTTCATCTTTACAGCTCATAAAATATTAAAAGACAGGCTAAAAGGATCATTTATGTTACACAACAAATATTTAAAAGTCGTTATCCCCATCGAACGTAAAAGGAAATGCGATATTCATTAAAAGTTCCCTGAAGATCTGAGTTCTCACGATATAAACTAAAGACTACCACAGACGGGTACAATATGACAGTGTCATCCTCTTGACCCTTCTTGACCTTAGGCCGTAGACAAAAATACCTTTAGGGCCGATTTCACCAATGTTCACTAATCGCGATTAGTTCAACTAAACTCAGATTATGCAAATACAGCGTTCTGATTGGTAGTTTCTTTGCGGTCTCAACCAATAAGAACGCTATATCTGCACCTGTAACAAAAACAGGTAGGTAGGTTAGTATTTAAGTAGGAAGGTAAGTTAAGTAATATATAATTTTTTTATGTATAAACTTTCTTAGATTTGACTGATACACATGACGTAGTATCTCGTAAGTAGTCTGTGCACACATGTGTATGTGAGTCAAATCTAAGAAAGTTTTTTTTTTATTTTTAATAACAAAACATAAACTAAGGTTTACAATAATAATTATTACTTAGCGTCAAAACATCACATATCAGTAGATCGCACACAAGCGATCGATTCATGAGCGGGTAGATAGTACCTGTACTTATCTATAGTAAGTATGTTGCTATTTTATTAAATAAAAATTGAATCAATAGGTATGTACTTACTTTACAGTGGTCAGGGGCTTCATTAAGAAACGTTTCCACATTTTGAGCTGTGAAAACTTTTGATTTCTTAGGACGATGTCCTTCTGATTTCCTTTTTAAAAATGCTAATAATTTGGTGTTTGTATTAATTTGTATATTATTTTTGATGCTTATTGTTGACCTGAGCATTGAATAGATTCTCCATAGGCTACTTGGCTTCTTCGTACATGATAAATGCTGGAAGTAGACTAAAAGCACTGATTCAGATACATACTTGACGCCCTTTGTAGTTTCCATTTGTAAAAATCGTCGTAGGCTTTCATGTACGATTCCTTGGACTTTTCTGGGAGTAGATTATTGACAATGTCAATGGCTTCGGATTTAACTTACTCCGGAGTCAAATCACTATCGTCACTCGACATTTTTGTGAGAATTTGTATGTAGTTAAGTAATTTGTTGTATAACAAAGCAAAGCAATTTTCAGTATTCGCCTCTTTTTTTTTATTTTGTGTTCTATTTTTCTTTTATTTATAATCTACTCGTGGTGGCCATCTTTCGTAAATGTTCGTATGCGATTTCTACTTTCTGTTCCAAATTCAAATCACATTAATGGCCATTTGGTTATAATGAAATTCAGTACGATATTAATGCCTCCCTCTCTCTGCTAGACCTCAGGTCTTAAATGACTTACTTTAGGTTAGGTTTGCATGACATATAATTTGACATTGTCAAGCAGGTGGTGTGAAAAAATATATATTTGTGACCACAGTAGTCTTCCATCGCGATCGGTCTTGAGCTTCACGCTTCAACTCGCTCCACGTCATAACGATGCTCGTCGCTTCTGCCAACACGGTGCGACGCCATGTTTGACGGGGACGGCCAAGCTTTCTTTTGCCTTGAGGAGGGCCAGCACTTGCTTCGGTATATGATCAGAATCCCTTCGCAGAGTGTGACCAATCCAACTCCATTGGCGACGCTTGATCTGGCGGTCGATTGGGCTCTCGTAGCATTGCTCCAACAGCTCTACGTTGGTGATGGACTTGTATGGAGTTTCTTGTTTGTTGTTCTCTATAATAAGCTACTTTTCCGAATGGACGGTAGAATTAATTATTATTACTCGTAAATTTTAATTGTTGACGTTCAAAAGTGCCGCTTAATGGCCTAGTTGAAATAAATATTTTTGGCTTTGACTTTGGGTTAGTAAATGCCGAGTATGCGACGAAGACAACGGTTAACAAGGACTTGGATCTGTCGTGAGATGTCCTTTGTGACCTTCCACGTTTCGGACCCGTTAAGGCGATAAATACACCCCAATGTTAACGCAGTACTGGCTGTGCGCCCGCTCGATGCCAAAATATCAATATTGACATCTTTTTAAACAGTTTTGATTGCAAATTATTATTTGATTTACATAATATCCTATATTAGTCATGAAGAAATTCCAGCCATAAATTTTTCTGTGTAAAAATATTTTTAAACATCCAAGTAGTTTTGGAGGAGTTTCCAAAAGTTGCGAAAAAATATCTAATTATTTTTTTAAAGCAAAACTATTAGTTACACGGTTCTGTTTGTGACAAGCACACATTCTCCTTAAGCGCCGTGGTACATCCTCTACCCTACGCTTACGCTGTTCGGTCACAATCACACATCACATCACACCATCAGCCTATTAAGACGATGACTAACGCCAACAACCTTGAAGGAACAAAATGCGCACTCGCTTCACACCCGCGCGACCCAAAATTTTGTAGTTTTTTGTACTTTCCTTATTATTCTATGACTTAAAAAAAAAAGCCTCAGATCAAAATGTAGATTATTAAATTGTCTTTGAGATGGTGTCGATTTCATTAAAATATACCCAGCGGTTTTGGTGCGATTATCGTGTCAACAAACTCAAAATTTTCTTAGATCAAATTATTAAAAAAATAGTCTAATGTAACATATATGTTTTCTAAAAACTTACGACTAGTCGTTTAGACGTGATTCTCATTTCAAAATCAGCTACTCAAGGGTATCTGCGCGTTAATGTTCCCACTGCTGGGACACAGGCCTTCTCTCTGTGAGAGGGAATGGGCCGTTGGTCACAATCAGACAAGGATATTCCGGGAGACAAAGGAACTTATACGACGATTGGTAAATTCCAGTGTCCAAAGTACCGGTGCGACCACCTGGGACCTTCATCGTTAGAACCTTACCGACAACCAAAGATCATCGTAAACTCTGCGGGACTTCCTTCTGCTGGCGCCTAGTTATCGACCTTCCACGTCATCGTGACCGCTTCTGCTGCCAGGCCAGCATAGTACTTAGCACCTACCTCCATTTAAAAAGAGAAGAAAATATACAAGAAACGGCTTTTTGTACCTGCAACCCTTATATTAAATTTTATGTTGATTATGCTGCGTATTATTTATCTCTCTATTATATAGTTAACCCGCAAACGCTACATTGTAGGGGCCCAATTTTTTCATCAAAATAAAGGGCTTTAAGAGGTGATTTCAAAAATATATAACACTTATATGTTTAAATGTGCATAATTCGAAAAACAAAATGGTTATAAATAAAACAAGTTATTTAAAAAATCAAAAAGCCCGACTGCTTAAGAAGAGTACTAAAAAGACGTAAACACGAAGAAAAACATGCTGTGCAGTCGAAGGATACATATGTATTTTGCTTTTTCGAAATAACTTTTTTGGAATACACTTCCTTCCTAGCCCTATACATATGAAAGAGGCTTAAAGTATCATAATATGACACTACAAAACTCAAGCCTCCCTCATCGAACAGAAGATAAGGTAATGAGATACTCATTAAAACTTCCCTCAAGATCCGAGCTCTCCCGAATTACTCTTCCATTGCTTGTCTAGCTCGTACGTTTTGGAAGCAGGCCAACGAAACGCGGCGATCACAACGACGTGATGCTCATCATTTTACGTTTAGGGTTGGGGTGTGATGAGTATCGATATATGAAAGATTTGTGCTAAGAGAACGAAGATGTTCTAACAAAGCGATCGCGATAGTCAAAATGCCAAAATGTAAGGAATTGATCACGTGAATTTTTGATAGCGTTTGACAATCCCATACATTTTTGAAATTTTTTCCAATACAACACTATACAATCACACTAATATTATAAAGGCGAAAGTCTGTGAGTGTGTATGTTTGTTACTTATTCACGTTCAAACTGCTGGACGGATCTGGATGAAATTTGGCACAGGGATAGACTATAGTCTGGAATGCGTTCGAACGTTTGCTTATATCCGTGCACCAAACAAGGAACGCGACATTTCTTTGTCTCGCGCTCACGACCACTCCCGTAGACAGATAGTTTGTATAGTAGGTAACTAGAGATAACGTATTTACGACGAAAAAGAAACTGTCAATTCTCTCGTTCTTGCTTATAGAAAAACTCTATGAAAAAAAAGAGACAAACATAGACAAACGCAACCATCCTGAACTTCAAAGAGATAACTTTTTAGTCACTGTTGTAACCCATCGGTTAGCAGCTCTAACTAAAGTGTTTCGCTGTTTTCACACCTTTGTTTCGTTTATATCAGGAAGAATTTTGTTGTTTAATTATCTGCATGAACCATGTCGTGTGTGGCTATCAGTTGCAAGAGTAGAATGAGTGTATTAACAGAAAATAATCAAAGGATATTATTATCTTCCCACAGGTGAGTTATCGACTAGCATACTGAAATTATTGTGCAGGGAATACATTTCATAGGCTGTCCGAAATAAAAGAATCTTAGTTCTAAATACGTCGAGCACGTATAGTATCATTTAAACCATTCTATGTAGTGAAATAATTAACTTTTATGCGTTCGCTAATAGAGCTATGACAGTTTACGTACTTACGTTCTGATGTTAGAGATGTGACAAAAGTCACAAGAAAGATTTATCGATACTGTATTTTTATTTTACTTACTTTATTGTATTTCTTAAAGTTTATTTGCTAATTGTTATTATTAATCTAATATTGATTGTGCACAGGTTTCCTAAGAGTACTTATTTAAGAAATAAGTGGATCAAGAATATAAAACATGGACACCACCATATTCTCGCTTGTGTTCACTGCATTTTATTGAATCGCTATCGCTATCCCTCGACCCATCTATGGATAAAGGTTTATGTATCATGTTTATTTTCGCATTTTAATTTTTCAAATTAAATAATTATATGTGAACCATTTTATTATTATTTATTTTGTTACTTTTAAACTTATACATACTCGTCTGTAAACTTTATTTTCAGTCTTGCACAAGAACTAGCTTATTATATATCAGTATATTGATCAGTACCTGTTTGTACATATAGTCGTACGAGTGTACCAAAAACTGTCACTTTGACCTCATTATGTACCTCGTTTTTGCACAAGGTATGAATAAACATTATTATATAAAAGTGAATGTGTACTCGTACAAAGAGTGAACTTATCAGTCATTGTAAGAGTACAATTGTAGTTTTTAAATAATTATAAAGATTCCCTAAAAAAACGTAGATAAAATTTGCCGCAGTCAGGGACGATTCTTACAGATATTTGACCAAATTTGTAGAAAATCCTCCTAAACTAAACTCGATAATATCGATATGACAGTGGCACAGATCTAGTTCTGATATATGTCTATAGATAAGTATCTATAGCATCCTCGGTCACACTGGCAGAAAAGATGGCATAGACAAAAGTATATCTATCTCTTTTTGCTTATGACGTTATCTGTTAGTGCGAAAGTGAATACCGATGTTGAAATTGCGTCTTAAATATGTTACCTCTAGGTTACTATACAAACTCTCTGCCCGTAGATAACCGACAGCGTGGCGAGTTCGCTTTGGTCTATGATCTATGTAGGTATGACTAAATTGTAGCGTCAAACCTCGTGGACCAACCTTTTTTTACCATATAGGGACTTTTATCGACAACAGCAACTCACATCACTACCCTTGTAGTGATGGCCTCGTCTCGTGAAGAGCTCTCATCCGGCTCTGATGAAACATTGTTATGTTAAAACCACCTCAACGTAGCGCATCGAAGATCTATGATTAATAATATTACCTGGTTGTACTTATAGACCTGTGCCGAAGCCTTTGAAAATGGTAAAAAGTGATAAAAAATAATAGTAGGATGAAACCCATTGGAAAAGGAAGAGAATATAACAAAAATTAAAGGATAAATAATTTACGGGCGATCTGAGGTCGGGAAGTGCAAGGGGGTGAGTTTTTACAGAAAAAATAAATATTTTTAGTTAAACAAAAATACAGTGTGTTTGGGACATAATATATGGTAAATTTTCACCAAATTTCAAGTATTTTTTTGTTTAAGATAAAAATAAAAAAACAAAAACTTGGTTATTTGAATTTTTACATAAATTTTGAGGTTATGCGAAAAAAGTGAAAATAAAAAAGTTGTAGATCTTTTTATAACCTATTCTTTGCAATTTAACTTTTTCCATAGGACTTGGAGTATTGCCGGAAATCGAGATAAACCGTTTTCTACCCTTAAAAACTCACCCCCTCGCACTTCCCGACCTCAGATCGCCCATAAATTATTTTTCCTTTCATTTTTGTTATATTCTCTTCCTTTTCCAATAGGTTGCATCCTTCTATTTTTTTTCCTTTTCAAAAATTATCGACGCTGGTCTATTATACCAGTACGTATAGTAAACCTAGATAAGTAAAAGAACTCTAAAATCGACGAACTGGTACCTTAGAATTTTATCTGACTGTAAAGTTTCACCCACTGCTGAACACAGACCTGTCTTTTCTCATACCAACCACGTTCCTGTGCGAGCCTCATCTATACTCCAGCCATTTAAAAAATACAATGTTTACTAACAAAGTAAAAAAAAAATTTGGGGCTACCCTCTATTCACCAACAAAAAGTTAATTCGAAAAATCAAAAATCCGACTGCTTAAAAAGCGAACTAAGAAGCCGTAAACAAGAAGAAAATCATGCTGTGCAGTCGGAGGATACGTATTCGCGAGCTGGCTGACCAAAACCAGATGTATCCTCCAACTGCACAGCATGATTTTCTTCTTGTTTACGTCTTTTTAGTTTTTAACTTTTTAAGCAGTCGGTCGGCAAAAGACGTCGGTCAATAGTTTTCAGTAAAATGAAATTGGCCAAAAAATATTTGGAAAACTGATCGGTTCCCCCCGCGGAAGTATGTAGGCTTTTTAAATGCCAAAAGCCTCCACAACCGCGAGATATCCAATCTCAGGGAATATTTTCTAAACACCGACGCGGGTTTGCATCGAGATGTAGTACCAGTGGACAAGGGACTCACCCCGCTCTCCTTGGCGAATGAGAACTGGCGCAAGCCTGTAGTGCTTGACACTAACGACCGCAAGGCAGAGTAAGAAGCTTCACGGACGCTTTTTCCGGGCCCAACATGGGTCCGATGTAGACCAGTCAGCGTCCGTAGCCTGGCTACGTTTCGGAGACCTCTTTGGGGAAACCGAAGGTTTTGTCTGTGCAATTATGGACGAAGTTATCATGACGAATAACTACCGGAGATTTATTGTGAAGGACCGCCCGGGTGACATGCCCGACAGATGTCAACCGTGCCATCGATCCGTCACATTATCTCTGGTTGTTCTCGTCTAGCTAACGAAGAGTACTTGCATAGGCACAACCTTGTAGCCAGGATTATCCATCAGCAACTTGTTCTGAAATATACTCTTGTGGCATGGGAGGTGCCATACTACAGGTATGTGCCCGACCCAGTTCTCGAGAATGGCAATATCACATTGTTCTGGGATCGGACGGACAGGACTATTATCGCTAATAAGCCTGATATAGTGGTGGTGGACCGAATCGAGAGGGGTACAATGATTGTTGACATAACTGTCCCGCATGACGAGAACCCCGTGAAAGCCGAGTAAGATAAGCAAATCAAGTATCTTGACTTGGCTCGCGAGGTTGTTGACATGTGGGATGTGGACACAGCGATCATTGTACCGATAGTCGTGTCAGCCAATGGCTTAATAGCCACGAGCCTCGACCAACACCTTAGGAGGCTCTCGGTTAGGCGGCTAGGTCAAGGGCCTGATCCAGAAAGCAGTATTGCTGGACACGGCTCGTATTGTTAGGAGGTTCCTCTCCCTGGAGCCCTGACCGCCGGTAGCTTGGACCCTGTTCCCGATACCGGTGGGCCTCTATTTTTTATATTTTCAATTTTTTTCTTTTTTGTGTGTTTTGTAAAAATATTTAAAAATGTAAATTAATAAGAAAAAAGATAAATAAACTAAATAATAATAATTATGTATGTATGAATGTTTGTTCCTATGTGGCGTTCTAGTGACCAAACGCGTTGGCCGATTTTGACGATTCTTGCGTCAATGGATTCGTCTTAACCCTGCGACTGTCACTGACTGAATTAAAATTGGAAAATAGAAAAATAGCGGATTTTGGGCGCCATATTGTGGGGGCCCAAATTTTTTTTCTTCTAAATCCGTCGTGTGGGGTATCAAAATAAAGGGTTTTAAGAGGTGATTACAAAAATAAATAACACTTATAAGTATAGCTGTACTAAATTCTAAGAAAAATATAACTAAAGAGTTGTTAATAAAAAAATAAAAAAATTATAACAAAAAACCCGACTGCTTAAAAAGCTAACTAAAAAGACGAAGAAAAGCTTGCTGTACAGTTGGAGGATACATCTGGTTTTGGTCAGCCAGCTCGCGCATATGTATCCTTCGACTGCTCAGCATGATTTTCTTCTTGATTACGTCTTTTTAGTTTGCTTTTTAAGCAGTCGAGCTTTTGTATTTTTTTTTGTTATCTGGCGGTGACCATATACACTAAATATTGACACAGTTCCATTTCGGATGTTTCTGTACAGGTCAGTTGTCTACAGTACAAAGTAATGTTTCACAGAAGCAACATTTTATTTATAGCTCAGATGCTATTTCAATGGAAGATATCATAACTCATATGATTATTAACTGAATGCCCAAAAAGAAGGAGTTTCTCAATTCGGATGTTTTCTATATTTTTTTAATAAACTGCCGAGCAATGAAAAAGTTCCACCCACAAAATGCCGACAAACACCTTAATTTTATTTTTTCACTTTTAATTTAAAATTTGAACACAATATTTACGTTTTTAGTAGGTAATATTCTGATGCGCTGTTAAATTTACTTCAATATTGCAGACGGCGTCATTAAGCTAGCCTTTCCCGTTTAGGAGTAATTTGGTGCTATGTCACTGGAACTTTTTCATTGCTCGCGAGTGTAGTTTGTTTATTTGCACACTTGTTATACCCAATGTTGAATTGTATAAGGCCTCCTTACTCTGAGGCCATAATTTAGCAATTTGCAGTGTTTTATGTCATTTTTATTGTAGTGACATTTTTGAAGCCACATACGAACTAACCTGAATCGCACAGAGTTTAAATTTAGAGAATAAATTATCTCAGTTGGTTTATAACAAGTGATTCTGAAAATACCTCTTTGTTTTTTTTGTAGGTAATGCATATGATTAGAAATTAACACCTTAGGTATATACATTTCTAAGACTAATTTTATTTAGATGGTGTAAGTACTACCTATAAAATATACAGTTATTTTTTGCAACATTATATTAAGTCTTCAGTCCCCTATGCTTTTAACTACTCTGTGTAATTCTCACTGTCACAATGTGTCTAAGCTTCAACAACTCGTCACGGCCGCCATTTTGGATCGGGGACGAGGGTTCGCGCCGGCCAATATAGATGACGCTATTGTGCACTCGCTTTAACTACATGCACTTTGTTCTCGTCCGGCGGGCGTTGCGATTCCGCTGACGTGTGATGTGTTGCTACCAACATCCATTCCTACTTGACCTGCACTGAAATCTCGAATACTTATTGTCACAGCTCATTTTGATCTGGACACTTTGTGTCACTGAACAACATTTTCAATGCGATCGTTTACAATCGTATTGGTGAGAATATAAGGTATGCTATTGATTAAATTGTGAATGTTTAACTTTGTACAGCTATTATTTCGTGACTATTGAGAATGAGCTGTCGATGGTGACGTATTGTAGGCTTTTCACTGTTCAATTGCAATTTGATAGCTGGAATCGGAGAGAGATTTTAGTTCGATTTTAGCGGGACGCTAATAATGGTAACGTATTTGATTGTGATCTATTTTGTTGGCTGTGTAGAGGAGTAATATTTTTAACCTTTTCTAGGGTTCATTAATAGGATGGCCCCTAATATTATTAAAATCTAGTCTTATAAATAGACTAATAAGTAATTTAATTATAACCTGAACCATCACATTATCTGTACTAAGAATATGTCCGATAGCACTTTTCTTACTGTCTCTGTTAAGGCGAATACACTTCGTTCTTGTGTTTATTTTGTAGCACTTTCGTACTTTACACTATTCAATAACACTAAACACTAACTCGAACGGTTTTGTTCTTTTTAGTCTTCCCACTTTGTTTGCGTGGTCGAGAAGCTGGATTGCCTCGAACGTTCACATGCTGATGAAGTCTCTTTTGGTGAGCTTCTGCAAATTTCTGGATCAATTTTTCGATGAACTCAACTTTTAGGTCTCGATGGAGGTTATCATTTCGTACGTACCAAGGTGCATTTACAATTGCCCTTAGCACTTTGTTCTGGAATCGTTTCTTTGTTTCATTGTTCTGGAAATTTTAATTTAAATCTTGACGGCAAAAATCTTGAAGTTATAACGGAAACTGTATTCTTGGGGATTACAATCGATTCTAAATTGCAGTGGGGCGCGCACATTAGAACTCTTTCGGGTAGGTTAAGTTCGGCTGCGTATGCAGTAAGGAAGATAAGGCAGTTGACCGATGTAGCTACGGCTAGGCTAGTATACTATGCTTACTTCCACAGTATTATGTCTTATGGCATTCTGCTGTGGGGATCAGCAGCGGACGTCGTTAAATCCACGCAGTAAGCACGAAATTGTAATACCCAAAATCAGATTAACGAAAACTAGCAAGTCTTTTCTTATAAACAGTATACGCTTCTATAACAAGTTTCCAAAGTAAGTTATAGAACTGACCGATGGAAAGTTCAAAAACTTCATCAAACGTGTCCTTATTAAAAAAGCATATTATAAAATCAAGGACTACGTTGAAGATAAAAATTTAAGCTCCTTCTGCGCATGCGGCTTCCCTGGTAACTCATAAACGGTACAAATATGTGGATGTCTCTAACTATTCTCAATCTCATTTTTCTTATTTTTTTTCTCTCTTCTTTTAATTGGACTTTTTACAATGGTTTTCAATCATCTTAATAACCCTTTGCTAAGAATAGTTACAGCACTGATAACTATATTTGTGCCACATGTTAAATTTTGTCTTGTTATACATTTACTTTTATTATTTTTTACCTTTGTATAGATACTTTTACCGATTGTTTTGTGAATGTGTGACCATTGTAGGCCTTCTAGATTTCTAGATGCTTGATAACATTTGATAACTTTTTATCTCGTTTTACTTTTTATTTTTAGTTTCTAACGTTTTATTGTCGGGCCTACGTTGTCCTCCCATATCTAAGTAATGCTGTAACATGGAAATATTGTAAAAACAAACCACATTTTTAAAAGAGTTATCATGGAGTTTCTTGCCGGTTCTTCTCCGTAGGAAACGACCAACCCGAACCGTGCGCCTTTTGTCGACGTTTTATAAGTGCCCATGTATGTAGTGCCCCTAATATTATTAAAATCTAGTCTTATAAATAGACTAATAAGTAATTTAATTATAACCTGAACCATCACATTATCTGTACTAAGAATATGTCCGATAGCACTTTTCTTACTGTCTCTGTTAAGGCGAACAAACCATATTTTTAAAAGAGTTATCATGGAGTTTCTTGCTGGTTCTTCTCCGTAGGAAACGACCAACCCGAACCGTGCGCCTTTTGTCGACGTTTTATAAGTGCCCATGTAGGCCTATGTAAAATAAAAAAAATTGATTTTGATTTTGTTTAATTAAGATATTGCTCTGTTTGGTGCAGCCCCATAGCTGAATACCATAAGTCCAAACTGACATCAGGACTTGTTTGTATAGCAATAATTTGTTTTGCACAGACAGCATGGAGTTTCTTCCAAGCAGCCAATACATTATTTTATATCGGAAGTCGAGTTCTTCTTTTTTCTTCTTGACGTGGGCTTTCCAGCGTAACTTTGCGTCAAGGGTCTTACCGAGATATTTGGCTGTATTCTCGTATGGGACTTGTTTATTATTAATATAAACTGGAGCCTACTGTTGTTTAATGTTTGTTAAATCTATGTGAACAGATTTGGATTAATTTATAAACTAAATTAATCCAAATCTGTTCACATAGATTTCCACATAGATTTTTTAGAATCCTCAATTTTTTGGTCCAGTCATAAACTTGATTAACATTTGAACCTTTTCTTCTGCTTCTACATGGTTGTATCCCAATCGTGTTTTACTCTTATTCAGGAATATACAAGTGTATAGTAAGTACAATACCGGAGCTAACACACTTCCTTGCGGTACGCCAGGTTTTATTTGTTTCAGTTCTGAGTAGGCATCTTCTTGTCTTACGCCCCATACACAGCCATGTGCCTTTTATTTTATTGGCACTTATCTAAGAACACTTGGGCGGCCAAGACCTATCTAACCATGTCTTAATTATAAAAATCCATCAAGTGGTTTGGAAGATACGAGGTAATAAAGAGTATTGCATACATACAAACATACTTACATACAAGATACGCGCGAAAAACATAACCCTTTCCTTGCATCCCGGTACATGTACAGACTGGGCGATTTTCAAGTCCAGATTGAATGATCAGATAGACCTTAAAGTTCCATTAAAAACACCCGTACATCTAAACATCGAAGTAGAAAAGTTCATAATGCATATCCAACAAGCAGCGTGGGAAAATAAACCTGACTTCAACAACAGAACGAAAATTTTATATAAAAAGTAAGAAGTATCTAACATAAAAAGTAAGAAAACTAATCCAAGACTTTAAAGACGAGTCAACCAAAACCTATCTTCAGAGTCTAACTACCGATCAATGGACAGACTACTCTCTTTGGAAGGCTACTAAGCACTTAAAAAGCCGATTACCCAAATCCCACCTATCAAATGTGAAAATGGACAATGGGCAGTAACTAACGATCAAAAAGTTAAGAGGTTTGCAGATCACCTAGAAAATATCATCCAACGAAATGACGAGGAAATAATTGAAGATCGCAGTTTGCTTAATATGGTGACATCGGACAATAAACTTACCATAAAACTAGTACCACCGAGAAAAGTTTCACGAGAAAAAAAATACAATATAAGCACACGAAAATCACCAGGGTACGATTTAATAACAGGAGAAGTTCTTCATAACCTACCAAGAAAGAGTCTGGTTAAATTAACGACCCTTATCAATGCCGCACTAAAGCTTAAATATGTACCAGACTTATGGAAGGTGGCTGAAGTAATAATGATAGCTAAGCCAGGTAAACCGGGTCACGAAACATCCACATATAGGCCTATTTCCTTGCTACCAATAATGTCCAAGCTATTTGAAAAGCTGTTACTCAGACGACTAAAACGTATAATAGATAGCAAGAACATAATACCAGAGCACCAATTTGGTTTTCGAGAAAATCACTCTTCTCAATCAGACCAAGTGCATAGGATCACAAATGTGATAAAATACGCCCTTGAAGACAAGAAAGTATGTTCTACTGTATTCCTAGACGTGGCGCAAGCGTTTGACAAAGTATGGCATGAAGGCCTTATACATAAATTGAAGAGCTTGTTACCGAAGCAATTTGCAGAACCAAAAAATTGAGGATTCTAAAAAATCTATGTGGAAATCTATGTGAACAGATTTGGATTAATTTATAAACTAAATTGTGATTGACAAAGAGTCTGGTACATCTGGAAAAGTCTGGTACATATTTAAGCTTTAGTGCGGCATTGATAAGGGTCGTTAATTTAACCAGACTCTTTCTTGGTAGGTTATGAAGAACTTCTCCTGTTATTAAATCGTACCCTGGTGATTTTCGTGTGCTTATATTGTATTTTTTTTCTCGTGAAACTTTTCTCGGTGGTACTAGTTTTATGGTAAGTTTATTGTCCGATGTCACCATATTAAGCAAACTGCGATCTTCAATTATTTCCTCGTCATTTCGTTGGATGATATTTTCTAGGTGATCTGCAAACCTCTTAACTTTTTGATCGTTAGTTACTGCCCATTGTCCATTTTCACATTTGATAGGTGGGATTTGGGTAATCGGCTTTTTAAGTGCTTAGTAGCCTTCCAAAGAGAGTAGTCTGTCCATTGATCGGTAGTTAGACTCTGAAGATAGGTTTTGGTTGACTCGTCTTTAAAGTCTTGGATTAGTTTTCTTACTTTTTATGTTAGATACTTCTTACTTTTTATATAAAATTTTCGTTCTGTTGTTGAAGTCAGGTTTATTTTCCCACGCTGCTTGTTGGATATGCATTATGAACTTTTCTACTTCGATGTTTAGATGTACGGGTGTTTTTAATGGAACTTTAAGGTCTATCTGATCATTCAATCTGGACTTGAAAATCGCCCAGTCTGTACATGTACCGGGATGCAAGGAAAGGGTTATGTTTTTCGCGCGTATCTTGTATGTAAGTATGTTTGTATGTATGCAATACTCTTTATTACCTCGTATCTTCCAAACCACTTGATGGATTTTTATAATTAAGACATGGTTAGATAGGTCTTGGCCGCCCAAGTGTTCTTAGATAAGTGCCAATAAAATAAAAGGCACATGGCTGTGTATGGGGCGTGCATTCTAGGTAGAAGCGAAAGGTTGATTCAGCGAGTATAGAATGCTTGTGCGAGATTTTGTTTTACCATCCCTCCTCGATCTCACGTAACTCCTTTTTTAAATAAGGGTAATTTGATGAGAATGTCATATCGTAGAAAGCTGCATCTGGCTACCCTGCTACCCTCCCTACTAACCAAAAAATATCCTGTAACAGTATCTGCCATCTACTGTCCTCCACGGTATATGATAAAAATATACTGTTACAAGATATTTTTTGGTTTGTAGAGAAATCACCTCTGCTTGGATGTCCTTCTCTTCGTATTTAAACTCTTCATAGTGCTGTAGGTTTTCTTTTACAATAATGGCACTACCACCACTTGCAGAATTGTCTGGGTAGAGTGCATGGTATACTTTGTACCCTTTAAACTTAATGTGAGATTGCTTCGTGAAGTGACTTTCTGATATCAGGCACACATCAATCTTTTCTATGTCTAATACTAGTTGTAACTCGTTCTGATGTTTTTGTAACACATTTGAGTTCCACGCCATAATGTTTAGTATAGTATTCATTTTTGTAGATTAGAAGTAGCAGCTTTGTTGCTATTTTAATTTTTTTTCAATCTCTCGTCGAATGATGACATTAACTTTAAGATTTAATCCAACTTTTTGTCACTGTTCATATCAATCAAAGGCGCCTTGCCTATGCCTCTTGTTGCTACTTGGGCATAAGATACGTTTTTTGTCGTTGTTTGCTTTGTCTTCATTTGTACTGGGTGGGGACTTCCACTCTTCCAGTACGTGTATTTTCTTGAGGAGCAGTATTGCCTTTCGATTTTTTGTTTCGAATATGCTGGCTTTCTTTGGCTACGATACATCCCCATCATCCCCGAGGATACGGCGTTTCACCGCCGATGTGGGGCAGACCTCCACCGTATGCTCTACCGTGTCCTCCGGGCGATCCACACAATGTTCAACAGGAACCTCCCGAAACAACCGTGTCCGGGGAGGACCTGCGTCAGACGGAAGGTGAGGACGCCGTGACGTCTCTCCACAAAGAGGGGCCTAATCGCCGCGGTTGTGGCTTGCCCAGCGCCGGGTTGCGACAGTCGCCCTCTCCATGTCGCCAAGAGATCCTGCCGGAGGTCTGTCCGCCGAGCCGTGATTTGTAGCGGCAACCACAGAACAGAAAAAACGCCTTCTACCTCTGATCTGTGGCGGCAACGAAGTTTCGCCCCAGCATTTCGCCTCCTCGCGCCATTCCCATATTTGCGCGAGGACTTTTACCTCCAGATCCCATGGCGGCAATCCAGCAAGGAGGCTCGCCGCCTCACTGGAGACCGTGTGGTATCCTCGGACCAGCCGGATGGCCATTACCCTTTGGGACGCGTTCAACCGGCAAGCTGGTCGCTGCCTCAGGGAACGCGCCCATACCGGTGCCCCGTAAAGGGCCATGAACCGCACGAGCCTCCGGCAGGAGGAGTTTTGACCACCTAGAACATTTGCTATCGGCGTCTCCGTAATCTTGAGGACTCCAGGTTCACAACGCTCTAGGCTCTGGTGGACAGAAGTCTGGATAAAATTATCTACGCCTGTGTCTACCGTTCGCACAGCGCTAATCAGGAGAGAATCAGGCTCACAGAGAAGGAACCTCAGTGAGGTGGCTGATGCGGCACAGCAGCAGTACCCTTCCACCCAATTAGTGTTACTGGGGGACTTTAATGCCCACCACCAGGAGTTGCTCTTCCCATACCAGTCCACTGATCACGCTGCACGGGAGATGCGTAAGCTTGCGCTGAACCTCACCCAGCTGGTCCAGGGGGCAACGAGGATACCGGATGTCTGCACGCAGCGAATTGCTTGGACCTTCTGCTGATAACAGATCCAGACAGATACTCCTGTCGATAGCTTCACCTTTGGGTAGTTCCGACCACTGTCTTGTGAAATCTATGTCCGTTTATTCCCCGCCCGATACCAGCCCATGAGGCACCCGGCGGGTTTGGCGGTACAAGTCAGCAGATTGCGATGGTATACGATCTTTCTTCGCATGCTATCCTTGGCAGCCTACTTGCTTTTCTTCAACTGATCCATCGTCATGCGCGGGCGCCGCGTCTGGGAGTGGAGTACTACATTCCGTTGTCTGACGTATCAAGGTCTAGCAAAGACCGGCCATGGTTTGGCGCCGAATGTAAGCGCGCCGACGCGCTTACACATGAGGCGTACCTGGCTTTGGTCGACGCTCGATCGCGCAAGGCGGGTGACGTGGGTCAGAAGAAGAAGGCCTTCAACAGTGCTGCCAAGTCCTGAAAGATGGTGTTGAGAAGGGTTCGGTTCGACAACATTGGCCTAATAGGGACCAAACTTGCTTCTTAGCCAGCAGGCAGTAAAGCGTTTTCGTCTCCCGTCTGGATGTCGCGTCGCCCCCGTAAGGGGGCGAGGCGAGCGGTCACGGAACTCTGTTCCCTGCCCGCGGGTGCTATACCGAGGCTCGTAAACACGAACCCATCGTTCGGTTGTCCACTGGACCTAGCATAGTGCTAGCGCGGTCGATAACCTATACAGGTCAGTGACCCGCGCTAGCTATGTTTATGTTGTTTGTGTGACTGTAGGCGCGCCGCGGCGCCCGTTATGAACGGAACGCCGCTTCTTCACAGCATCCTGGCGGTCCACCCCCGCCAGGTGAGACCCAGAGCGTACTCTGGGAGGCCTAGCGAAGGTAACCAGCGGCAGAGATGCTGACTTTAGACGAACCTACAGTTTGGAAAATGTAAGCGACTACTAGCGCCACCGTATATGAATGTAAGAGCGGCAATGTCCTGTGTTACACCGCCCGTGAACCAATAGCGTGCGATGAACTCGCGACGCTATTCGGTGCAAGTGTACTGGCGAGTGTGTAGTAATGCATGTCTGTTTACGACGTAAAGTAAGTCTATATTAACTTAGAACAAACTTCACGCCGTGGGTGTCGTGTGGGGTGGGTAGTGTTACTGTTTGAGTGAGCAGCGTGTAGACTGTTGCTGCTTACTCAGGCGTCAAGTCCGGGATATGGATGAGGTTGCGGCGTCATTTATTAGGTCTCTGGGGAGGCGCTTTCTGTCGGGCGGGCGCGCGTGCCATGGCGCTATATCTGCGATATGGGGCCAGGCAGAAGCGTCGGCCCGCGCGAACAGATTTGTGGCGAGTCGCTCAATGAACTCGTCCAAGCTCTCTATTCCCGTGTCCCGCATCAACACGTCGTTTCTCACATGGTGAGGGGCGTCTAGTATCCGTCTAATTATTAGGTTTTGTTGCGCGCGAAGTTGTTTCTTGGTCGCCTCACTAGTGAGGGCGTATCAAGCTGGGGTAGCATAGGTAAGTATGGATCGTAAGTAAGTTTTGTATATGCCCAGCTTGGTGCGGGCGGGGAGGCGGGACGAGAGGACTGGGTGGAGCAGGTTCCGAGCGACTCTGCACTGCGCCACCACCTTGGAGACGTGCAACCTCATCGAGAGCCGACGATCGATTGTCACGCCTAGGTACTTGGCGTGGGGAGACCACTCGATGTCGACTCCCTGTAGTTTCAGTAGTGGTGGTAATTTGCTTGCTCCTGTAACAATAGCCTGCGTCTTACACACGTTAACCGATAGTCGCCATTTTGCGAGCCATTCGGGGATGAGGTCGAGGGCGCGCTGCATCTTGGTAGCTGCGTGCTTGGCGTTCATAGATGTAGTGACGTACGCCGCATCGTCAGCGTACAGCGCCAGCGTCGCGTCCGGGGTCGTGGGGATGTCGTCGGTGTAACGTGTGTAACACGCAGGCGATAAGACGGCGCCCTGCGGCACGCCCGCCCTGATAGGGCGGGGGGCGGACAGCTCGCCTTCTACCACCACTCTGAAAGTCCTATTTGTGAGAAAAGATTCAATTACTCTTACCACGCGACGGGGCGCGCTAGAGGTTGATAGCTTGTGTATCAAACCTTCGTGCCACACGCGGTCGAAGGCCTTTTCCATGTCGAGGAATACTGCGACCGCGTACTCCTTCCTGTTCATCGTTGATGACAGCAGGTGCAGCATCCTCGACAGCTGGAGCGTCGTACTGTGTTCCGCCCTAAAACCAAATTGTTCTGGGCGCGGAGCGATGTGTGGTTCGAGATGTCGCAGCAGGAGTGACTCGAACACTTTAGAGATGGTGGGTTGGATGGAGGGTCGCGCGCCATCGAGAGGCACGGGGAAGCGCTTGCCGTCTCCCTCGACCTCTCGAAGGCTTTTGATAAAGTCTGGCACGAAAGCCTAATTGTTAAAATAAAGAAAAAGTTGGGCAGGAGGCGCTTGAGGGCAGCCCCGGCCCAGGTCTCCGGTCCGGTCTCTCCAGTCTCCATCTGAGTTCATTAACTCAGGTGCCCTTAAAACGGGTGCCCAACGTTGAATACGTTAATAAAATAAAAAATAAATAGTGGCAAGGTAGGTGGTGGGTGGTAGGTAGTGGTGGTAGTAGTGGTGGTGGTGAGTAATAGTGGCAGGGATAAGATTTGAGTAAATGCTGGGGTAATGGTTCGTGAGTAGACTGAGGTTTGTAAGAGTTAATTGAAGATGCTGGATTTAATCATTACGATTTAATACGTCTGTGGAATACCTTGATAGCATTGGTGCTCGTTTTTCCTAGTTTTTAGGGTTCCGAAGACAACAAGGAACCCTTATAGTTTCGCTCTGTCCGTCTGTCCGTCCGCAACTTATCTCAGAGAATCTAAGTATTAGAAAGCTATAATTTGGCATGTATATACATATTAATAATTCCGACAAAGTGGTAACATAAACTCCTGAAAAATATTTTTTTTTCGGGTACCTCCCATAGACGTAAAGTTGGAATGTATTTTTTTTCTCATTTATCCCATGGTGTAGGGTATCGTTGAATAGGCCATTCAAAAATATTATGGGTTTGTTAAAACCATATTTCAATTCAGAGATTCGTTTGCGTAAAATTAAGCTTTAAGTTGCAAATTTATGTTAGAGCCGAGTGTCCCCCCCCCCCTGCCAGCGAAATGGTTGCTCTTGGCTATGTGAAAAAAATCACTGCAGTAGTAAATATAACGAAATTAAAAGGAAAATTATCACGGATAACAAGGCTTTACAAGTTTACGAGTAATAGTCGAACTTATAAAATGTACTTGGAACAGTAAAAATTTTGTACAAATGCCATTGAAAAATTACTTAAATAAAGTTGATAGCTGTGTAAAACAGAGTAAATATAATGCTTACCAACCATGTAAAAATATAAAAAAATTTAATCATAACAGGCTTTACAAGTTTACGAGTAATAGTCGACCAACTTATAAAATGCTATTGGCACAGTAAAATTTTTGCACAAATGCCATTGAAAAATTACTTAAATAACGTTGTTAGCTGTGTAAAATAGATAGTAAACATATTCATAAGTGAACCATGTAAAAATATACAAAAATAAAATCATAACATCCTTAATAATAATGATTTCTAAATTTTTTTTAAAAACGTTGCCCCACACTAGGAATTTCTTCCTGTATCGTGGGTGCGTTTACAAACATATAAACTCACATACACAAACACCCAGAGCCGGAACAATTATCTGTAGGTCATACAAATTTTTGTTCCGTGCGGGAATCGAACCCGCGACACGCAGCGCAGCAGTCAATTGCTCAACCACTGCGCCAACCGTGCGCCCAAATTAATAATGTTTAAGCTCGAACAACGCATTGGAGTGGCCAGAGTCGTTGGCAGTATCAGTCCGTAGTCCATACGGCGCATGCGCGCGGTGGAGTCTGTTTTGTGTTAGTGTAGAAGTATTTTCGACGTTAATTAAAACGCAAAAGTAAACTCAAATTAGATTCGATTTCCATGCAAATTACTTATTTTCTTTTGTCGATATCCTTCTATAAAGTCAATATTCGACCCGACTTCATCACTAATTGAGTAGTGTAAAACTTTCCAGAATGAAATAGTGAATACTGCAGATTAGAGGATTATTCACCTCTAATCTGCGGTATTAGAGGAGATTAGAAGTGAATACATACCATTTTTTTTCTAATTCCGAAAGAGAAATAAACAAGGAGCGTGCACGCAAGGATCCAGGAACGAACTATACTATTCCCCGTGACTCTAACGCGCGCTCGTATCGGCTCCTTTCGCAATTCGCACCCGCGGTGGTACTCAAATAGATAATATTTTTCTAACTTCAGTTGCGAAGTTGGATTTTATAACTCCTTCTTCAATTACCAGTTAGTCCTTATTTAGTTTAAGTCAAGAGTGAATAGATTACATCTAGGCAAGCGTGCTTCACCGTAGACCACATCATCGCTTACCATCAGGCGAGATAGTGGTCAAACGCGAGAATATATATGTAAAAAAAACATCATCCTATGTGGGCCTGTTTTTATACTTTGTGAGCCACTGAGACCGTTCTAATGTTCATGTAACAACAACAAAACCCTCTTTTTAGTCGCATTATTATGTAACTTCGTAACCCTATTACTGCGCGTGGCCCGACACGCACTTGACCGGTTTTTAATAGTTCATGATTGTTCAGGCATTGTGGCGTAAGGTGTATTGTTCTTTGCTAGATATTCCTGCCATAGTGGATTCTGGAGGAGTTTCAGTTGTTTATGATTTGTCAAACAATAATATAATATATATAAAATTATATAATATATGCTCCAAAGCCCATTTTGTCCAAACCATCCAAAGTACGGATATCTTAATAAACTTAAAAATAGCAACAAATCAATCATCCAGTATTATAAATAACTCCAGTTCTCTGATTACCCTCCAGGAGGATTACCGTGATGGCTATTCTCCGTCGTCTAATTTCCTTTGACTTAATTACCTTTATTGAGCGAATTTATTTTAATAAATCATGATTAATTAGAATGGATTTCTTAGTTAAGCGGAGGATACACTTGGAATTAGGACGCTTTGAAGTATTAGAAATTTCTTTTACAATATGTCTTTGATACCGTAGTGTTATTCGTTTGAGAATGGCAATCTATCTTTACTCTTTCCCTAATGCTTCTTTGTAGTGACTCAAACAAAACTATATATAGTATTTCCTTGGTACAAAATGTTCAGGATAATTGCCGTTGTTTAATTGATTCAATAATAGAATACGGGCGGGGTGGGTCAGAAGTATTTATAGTCTTCATTTAAGGGACATTTTTTTTTTTATCTCCTGTTAAAGATAAGTGCCAAAACTGAAGTGCAGAGTCCTCTTTACAGCTGTCCTAACATTTGTGACAGCCTGCCACAGAATTTCGAAAGGACAGAGGAGTTTCTTTTTACCTGACTGCAGAAGGAGGGTAAAGTGTTTATCAGTCTATGTATGTATGTTTGTCCCTATGTGGCATTTTAGAGACCTAACGCGTTAGCGATTTTGATGATTGTTAGGTCAATCGATTCGTCTTAACCTTGCGAGTGTCACTGGCTACATTAAAATTAGAAAAATAAGAAAAATGGCTGCTTTTCGGCGCCATATTGCCCATCGTGGGGATACAAAATAAAGGGCTTTAAGAGATGCTTTCAAAAATATATAAAACTTGTATGTTTAAATCAAAAAAAAAATGTTAACTAAAAAGTTAAAAATAAAGTTAATTCAAAAAACGACCTTCACAAGAAGAAAATTATGCAGTGCAGTCATATCTGGCCTTTGGTCTTTTGTATCTGAATTTACACAATTACAAAAAAAAACAAAGCAAATACAAAAACAAAAACACAAAACAAAATCAATTACATTAAAAACATATTAAATAAATATTTTTGTATTTTATATTTCAATTTCATAAATTACATCAACAATTTAAAAACAATAAATTTACATTTCTTCAATAGTACATTTCAACATGTAAATTAAACAATATGGCCAACGTCTTAAAATTTAAAATAATAGCAATAAAACAATTTACATCTGGTTTGGGTCAGCCAGCTCGCGAATATGTATCCTCCGACTGCACAGCATGATTTTCTTCTTATTTAAGTTCTTTTAGTTCGTTTCTTAAGCAACTTCTTCTTAAAGGTTTTTTGAATTTTTTAATTAACTTTTTTTATTTGCTCACTATAAAAGTCAATAAATACGGGTTGTTCAATATCCGCTATTGCCATGATAAAACCTAAAAACCATGTCTACATTTATGCCCTGTTTCCTACTTGATCTTTGATGTAAGATCTTGTGACGTTTTTGTGGTTGATATATACAGTTTTTTGTTCACTATTGCAATAAATAATTTTCTTTAAGTAGGTTATTTGGTTGAGGTTGTTTCTTGTTCCGTGATATCGAACATTATAAAATGTGTGGGGTTGATAGGTAACCCGAATTGTTAAATTATTACGCGACTACCTTCGCTCTTTAGGTTCACATTAATCATCTTAACAAACATGTGAAAATTAAGTCTTAATCCCATAAGATCCCCACTGCTGTTACACAGGCCTCCTCTATTCAAAAGGGAGGGAGCTTTCACCACGCGGGCCCATAAAGGTTTCACTTTTTGATTTTAGGACATGAGTTGTGGTCAAGAAATACTTTATTTATCCAGTCAGCCAGTATTATACATTGTCCTACACAAAGCATTATAGTGCTTACTTGGATGGCAACTCACGACCGACATTTTCCTACAATTTGTAAATCGCGAAATTTACCTTTGGGTCACCATTTCTCCTTACCCCATTAATTCAACGTTAATAAAAATCAAAAAGCGATAGGACACGTCTGAATTTCAAAAGTCCCCATTCAGAATCTAAAGTACCCGATCCCCCATGAATTTTAACAGACAGTGTGTCCTCGACTCAACGGTCGAGAGGTCAGGCTAAGAGTCCAATTATAAAAGTTTTGGAACGACCCTAATTAGAGCCTCTTTCCTAAAACCGGTCTCACGTACACTTAGACCCCTAATTACGGCCAGCTTAGGTCAGAGTTCTATACAGATCAAATATTGTTTTCGGTGGTCAAATAGATATAAGGACTTTTAAGAGTATTGTCCCTTGAATTGGCAATTGGCAGGGGGTGTTACTTACCGCACGGGTCGATCTTCAAGACTGGGCAACACTTGACGAAATCGGTGCATGGATGGGTGACTATATCCATTAGAGTAGATACCGAAACTCCTCCATGCTTTGAAATACGTTAAGCTGTTGGTCAATTGTAGATCTTTGACTGTCTTTGAGAATAGTCAGAAGTCAGAAGGTCTGACACCAGTCTTGCCGACGGATCTCATGTTGCCCAGTTACTGTGTTGTGCAGGCAATCACTTCATATAAAATTCTGGTATTCAGCTGTTACCGGTTTGACTGGGAGCCGACCTCATAATAGTTGGGAATAGGCTAGCCGGATGATGAATTCGTAAGGAGGTGTAATGTGAAAGGTGAAGTAGATATGGAAAAACTTTGAGTAGGTGTTTTGTAATTACCTTAGGTTTGGTAAAAAGATGTGGCTCATGCCGAGAAAAAAGGTTTTAATATTCAAAGTTTGTCATGTCTTGATAAGGGCCTTCAACCGCTTAAAGGTCTATCCACACATAGATACAAGTGCCCGGGACGTGGACAAACTGTGCCCGGTCCTTGTTTCCCACTCGTTCACACACGTCCATGCACGGAAGTGTGTGAACGAGTTCATATAAAATGTACCTACCGATAATTTTTGAACCCATGACGTGGCACGGTCCGTCCAAGTCCCTGGCACGCCCCTGATATCTGTGGATATACCTTAAGTGCAGTAAAACGGTTAGGTACTTTCTAAAGCACACTCCCTAGTAACGGCTAGGTTAAAAGGTTTAAATAATATATATATATATCATGTATTAGTGATTTATGTTCATTATTGTTGATTCATGAACATATTTATAGATTTTTTCGTGTAACTAATAGATTTGCTTTAAAAAAAATTAACAACAAGATATTTTTTCGCTACATTACGGATGTTTAAAAATATTTTTCCACAGAAAAAATTATGGCTAGAATTTCTTTACAACTGAAATAGCATATAAATCAAAGAATATTTTGCTAACTGGCGCAGAGGGTACGCACGGCCAGCACTGCGTTAACATTGGCGAAGGTATACTCCTTAATGTCATCAACTCTTTCAAGTGGTTTAAGGTTGCCCTAATCGACGGTACGATGCGCGTACGATGTGCGCGGGGTTAAAATGCCCGCCTTCTTATACGACAACACGTGCGAAAGAGGTAGATGCTGTGAAGAGCAGTAAGAAGCTAGTTCGCGCACGAATTAGCACTTTTGTAAGTTCGTAGCGTAATGGATGATGATTTAGAACGAAAACGAGCGGGCGAAATTTTATAAACAGACCTTTGGGTGTCTAGATATCAAGAAAAAATTACTAAATGTATATTTTCAAAATAAAATTATTTGCATTGTTGAATTACTAATCTATTCCTGTATGGTGACGGTTTTTCAATTGGTGGAGGATAACTAACTGTTTTTAAATTCAGTTGCAAGATTTGACCCGAACACACTTACATACATTCGTACATTGCAAGTTAAATAAAAGCTTGTAAATAAGGTTTAAATAATTCTGCTTCAAAATAATTATGTTAATAAGGAACAGCTTTGAGTTAAGTCGATTAACTGTTGCCGAAATAAATCTGAATTTTCGTATTCAATTAGTTCATTACATTTTCATATTTAATTATTACCAGTTACCACAATAGTACTAGCATGCATTGTGCAAATTATTTTGAATTATAAGCAGTTAAATGATAAGCTAGCCAGAAATTATAAAATCTTTCGCAATGACTATGAGTGAAAAGTTTAATTTTAGGTGTTTAGTATTATACTGATTATATTATTGATTGTATTTTGTATGTTTTTTTAAACATTAAAAGGAAAACACCTACTACATGTCGATTACCTATGTTTTATGCCCCAGGGGCAAACGAACAATTGTGTCGTTCGCCGGTGAATGGTTCTATCGATGACATTTTCAAAAGTGAATCGTTCTGTCAGTGATTCGAGCGAAGACTCATATAGGGTTAGTAACAAACAATGTGCATTAAAACTAAGTATTAATAAACAAAACGATACGATGACACATGTAACTGGCAGCAGTGAACTAAATACGGACAGTCCACTCTGTCAGCAATCATTTTCAGAACCCTGTTAGGGCTGTCCACAACTCGGGCCACCATTGATGTTGCGCGCTTGCGCATTATCGCGTAAAAATAATCAACACGCGCCGCCGCAGACATCCCTGACACACTACAACGCCAACGCAACCCCATCAGTTTTCTGAACGCGTTATTATATTGGACACGAAGGGCTCCATACGACGCCCGCGAATACTTCTCCCACAGGCTGTAAGTGTAGAAGTTGGTGCAGAATGCTCTAAAAAGCGTCACCTTTACTTCTGCAGTAACAACGTGCAAACCTGCGAGCTATCATATTCGCACGCACGGAAAGAGCCCTCCGTTCCCTTTCAATGTCAGCATTGTCCTTGAGGTCAGTGGTGACCAAGTGACCTAGGTACTTAAATTGTACCACTCGCTCAAGCGTAACACCGTTTAGCCGTATGGGAGGCACATCAGGAAGGTACCTGATCCCCGCGTCAAAAACAATGTACTGACTTTTCTGAACGTTATACAATAACCCATGGTCAGTTGCGTAACGCTCACATATGGCCAAAAGTTTCCTAATACTACCGACTGACGCGCTCAGCAGCACCATGTCGTCCGCGTAGCTTAAATTATTGACACAGATGATGACCGCTAAGCGCCTCAATCAGGGCATTTATATACAAATTGAAGAGGGCAGTTGAGGTTAACCCAACCCTGTCTCACGCCAACCACCTCCACTCCAATTATTATGGCTCCGACAGCACACCCGCCCACCGAACACTGTTAACCTGGCTTCCATACCAATGCCTGAAGATACTTATAAGCTCGATAGGCAAGTTTATAGCTTCAAGTTTCCTCCATAATATATCGTAGGAAACCAGATCAAAAGCCCTAGACAGATCGAGGAAGCAAGGGAAAACAGGTGTTCCTCTTTTTGTGTAGTGCCTGACGGCCTGCTTGAGACACAGAACTGCACTCTCTGTAGAAAGTCCTGACCGAAACCCGAACTGATTGTCGTGCAGCACAAGATGTTCGTTTAGCTGTGTATCAAGCAGACCATCAAGCACCTTAGCGACTATGGTTGCTAGAGAAATAGGTCTATAGTTTCTGCTATCCGAAAGATCACCTGTTATACTTTCGACAATGGGAACAACGATCGTCCTCATTAGGTCGGATGGCAAGTATGAATGACCAATACATAAATTGTACAGCAGCGCCAAAACCCTCGGTAAGTGAGGACCGGCGTATTATAAATGCTCGATACTGAGCCCGTCATGTCCAGGGGACTTACCTCTAATCGTAGACCTGATGACTCCGACCACATCTTTGGCATTGAAGCGGGTGCCCACCTTGCCATAACTCTCTCAACGGCGAAACGATTATCGGAGAAATGTTTCAAAATCTGTTACAATACTAGTGCAGATATAATACTCATTTAAGTCTTTAGCAGTTTTATGCAGACTACTTAGCCTTTCCCTACAATGGTGCGGTTGGTTTACATTTTTTTTATTTATTTAAATAACAACAACTTAAGAGTCCCTACACACTAGCGAAGGCGTCCGATGAACGTCAGCGCTGCGCATATATTAATAGGTTCATCGAATGCCTGGACAAACGCTATTGTGAAGGGGCCCTAAAGTTAAGACATTCATAAAGAATTAATAGTTTTGTGAAGATAGTCTATTAACAATACGAGTATTCGAGGAATATTATACGAGTAGCTGCTTTGTCAGTAAGGAAGGATTCGGACACGCGGGTTTAGAAGTCGTTGAAGTACACTTCGATCTTACAGACATCCAGGTTTGAGTATCTTGACCTTGATAGTTCAGTAAAATTGTAGAACTTCTACGTATGGTATACGGTCTTACTAAGAAAACTTCGAAGTTGCAGTTGGAAGTGAGAGAGGGCAGTTGTTTACCAGAAGGAGTCCTATAATCAACGATTCCAGTAGCTCAGTGACGTGGGGAATCAGACGGCAACCTGTGATGGCACTGGGAGACATTGTGAGTGTGTTAGAATCATAAAGGAACTCCATGTAAAAGTATCGATATATGTCAAGATGGTTATTTACTGTGTATCAGAGTTCCTATGTATGTGGTGTATAAGGGAATGGTTTCATGAATAAAAGCACAGAAAGACAAGACTAGGTATTTATTTCGATTAGGCTTGTCAATTAATTCATATTGAGGCTCAGATAGCTTACCGCCCGTTCGCTAGACCTAGTTCTCGTGGGGAAGAAGGGCAAGAAACTCCACGGAAGCAACTATGGTTGTAAAAGTATTCATAGACATCTTTTACCACCATATAAATATCGTTTATCACAATAAAGATCTAATTCTATTATGGCCATTATTAATCTTGCAACATTTCACAATGTTACCTAATCAAAACAACAAGGATAAGGCAAAGAACATGACTAGCCCTTAAATTAATTCAACATAATTATGAATAAAGGCCACAATATGAAAATAGAGTTTCAACACAACCATTAGCAATAATCAAGTTATAATATCAAATAACTTACGTGAAGCTTGTGTCGTCCATCTTTCACAGAATATAACAATTCAGGAAAACAATATCACTATCACAATATAACAACTGGTCTGTACTGGCTTGTAGTTCACAACGAAGTGTGTCAACTTACGAATTACACACTATTTATAATAACGAGTCGACCTGTCAAATGTCCCCACCATTTTCTACATTTCTATAAATTATCTCACAATTAGGTCAATAATCAATTCTTGAGTAATGAAACCTTTTTAAAACGTATCAAGACAATTAAGGAATTTAATATCACCTATTTAGTAATTCTTAATCAATATTCGAAAGAATATTGATACTAACTGATAGTCTTGTACTAATTGTCTCAAAAGACTTATAATACAACAGCAATATAAAATCCAGGATACATCACAATGATCATTATAAATTACGTAATATTTTATAGGAATATCATCACTATGGGTTATATGTAAGTTTAAAGTTATTTCCTGTACACACAACAATATTTACTCAGGTGGGTACTCTAATAATTGTAGGTATTTGACAACACAATAATAATTCAGGTAGGTACTTCGACATTTGTCGGTAGATGCTTAATAAATATGACAGTTTGTATTTTGTAGCAAACCCATTGTGATTAAAAGTGTAAATTCATGATTTAATGACGTCACACGTACTTCCAATACTAACAAGTGCGTAAAACAACTCATGCACGTACAACCAATGCGTCAATTATTTACCTGATATCCCGTTTTAAGGCAAATTGTAACTTAGAATGACACGTAACAAGCTTAATTGTTCCCAATTAAAATGTGTACTGACGTTAATTATTAGCGTTAGCAGAATTATATTGCGGCTAATATTTATCCTTAAGTATGCATAAATATTTATTCGCTAGAATGAAATTAACGTGAACAAAGTTACGTAAACTAAGTAAGGGATAATCAATTAATGACCTTTATTGTTTAATTTTAAGCAACATCTGCTGTAGTATATTAGATTTTTCAAATAAATTAATAAAATTTATTTAAAATTTTGTCATTGTTCTATAATAAATATTGTAAATAGGTATTTTTAAAAACTAAAAAAAAAAAACTCAAGCTTTTTAGCTTACCGCGTATTGTCATCTAAACCAAAAGTATATGCAAAATTTCATCTTAATTGTTTGAGGACTAATATCTCTCTTGGTCCAGGGGTTCTGACGCTCACTTGAAAACTGCTTTAAAATTCAGTTGCAAGGTTTGACCCGAAAATATTATTACCTAAATACATTGCAAGTGGGTCCCTGGGCACAAAGGAATCCATGGCAACGAAGTGGCTGATGAACTGGCAAGAGAGGGCTCAGCAAATGATTTTGTGGGTCCAGAACCATTTGTAGGCATTACGACGTGTCTCGTAAAAGCCGCATTTAGAGAGTTTGTAGATCACAGACAACGAACTTATTGGCTGTCTAATACCGATCTGCAACACTCCAAGAAATTCCTAGGCACTACGTTCAAAGCCCCGGAAAGCATTTGGAACAAGAGCAGGGGGCAAGTTCGCTACCTGTTTGGGGTCTTTGCACTGGCTGGCAAGCGAATGGGTCTCCTAGGGATTGGATATCCAAAACCAGAAGACTGTAAGCTTATATCTCCTAGTCTCGTTGTAAAACTCATGAAAACAGTTTTCAATGAGTTTGGGGAGGAGTAAGTTATCTAGGGGACCACAATAGATCCCAATGGGTCGAAGTGTCCGAGTTATTTCTCGGCCCCTCCGTAAGATAAGATAAGATACATTGCAAGTAAATAAAAAGCTTGTAAAAATCGTTTGACCTAAATTTGTTGAGTCCTGATACAAGATTATCCTAGTACAGATATCTATAATACCAGACTATAAATGTCCCACTGCAGGGCAAAGGCCTCTTCTCATAAAGAGAAGGCATGAGCATTGATCGCCTTGCTCAAGACGGTTGGCAATTTCAAACTTATATTAACTACTTACTGCCAGCGGCTTCGCCCGCGTGTGAAGTGTTTTATCATCCCAAGGAAACATTATACCGGGTTGAAAAGTCTAATCCTATGTGCTATTCCAGACTATAATCTATCTCTGCGCCAAATTTCATCCAGATCCGTTCAGCCGTTCTGGCGTGATACAACAAACATACATCCACACAAACATCCACACAAACATCCATCCAAACTTACATATTTATAATATTAGGAAGAAGTATGTTAAGCACTGGTCGATGTTGAGACACTTCAGGGACATAGACCAATATAGGCCTTCAGAATTGGACGTCTTTCGGCTGAAAAGTATTGTATTATCTGTGGCTGAGTTGATCATGATGAAATTTGGACCACCTCGTTTACAGAATCTGTGGACCCGGATGGCTCTTTTATTTTTAGTCCGGGACCAAGTGCAAATAAAAATCTTCTGATTTACACCTCCTTTAACAGCTCACTGAACATCAACTGAACAAAACCGGCCATGTGCGAGTCGGACTCGCGCACGAAAGGTTCCGTACCATTATCGCAAAAAACGGCAAAAAACACGTCTGTTGCATGGGAGCCCCACTTAAATATTTATTTTATTCTGTTTTTAGTATTTGTTGTTATAGCGGCAACAGTAACACATCATTTGTGAAAATATCAACTTTCTAGCTATCATAAGATACAACCCTGGTGACAGACAGACAGACAAACAGACGAACCGCGGAGTCTTAGTAATAGGGTCCCGTTTTTACCGTTTGGGTAAGGAACCCTAAAAAATACATAGTCGACCCAATGGCAAAGATATAATACATACAGATGCCTCATCCCATACAAAGAAATCATGCCTTCGAAATTTCAAGTGTGACAGCAACCGCTAACCAGATGACTCCAGATTTGAACATTTTTGCACATTTTAGGGTAAAAAGAAAAAAATTAACCCTTATAGGATCACTTCGTTGTCTGTCTGTCCATGTGTCAAGACACAAAAAGTAAATAGTAAATGTAGCTGTATGTACGGAACCCTCAGATCAAGAGTCCGACTCGCACTTGGCCGGTTTTTTTTATTGATTTAGAAGATCTGCCTGAAATTTATTTTTAGACTAATGCAACTAAGTCCGTCAGAGGATATTTTTGTGGTAAATACTTAACATTTTCTATGAACCAAGGAAATCCCATTCCGAAATTTCCTGTTCCAATTTAATTAATTTGATGAGTAGGTATGTTGTTTCCGCCGTTGTTTCAATATGTGAACCCACAAGTTACACTTTATAAAGCTGTTCGCGACGGTGAGTTTCTATAGTACCCGTTTCGCTTTAGGTGCTCATGGTGCTCGAATATGTTTTCCGTACCGTAACCTCCTGAAGCCTTGTCGTTCCTTCCTAAGAAAACTGTGAAGTCCCTTGAAAAAAACAATAAATATGAAAATATTTATTTTGTTTATGTTCTCGTCAATATGTTACACATATGTGGCGGGAAACGTGATTTTGGAAGCCGGCGCAGCCTGTGCTTCCAAGCTGCTTGGATATAGTTGTAAGTATTTTTTCTATTGTTAATATTGTTGCCATGAAAATATTCTGGATCATCGATGCACTCGCAAAAATTTGATTTTTAATTTTAGTATATATAATACAGAATTTTAATTCTCAATATTCAAGATAGTACAGGATTCCTTACTTACATTATTGTTATTTCAATAAACATAGCATTGATGATGACTTACTTTTAACTATTAGAGATAAAAAAGCATTTATTTAAGACAGTATGAAGTACCATGCACTATTTTTAAGGCACCGTTTTTAACATAAAATCAATGCAGTGTTTTTTTATTAACTTCGTAGGCCAGTGCGATTGAATATTACAAAGTTATTAACAAACTTCAATCTTTTATTTCAGGTCGAATGACAAAAAGCAGGAACCCAGATGTCGGGAAGATCGACGTGTACTTCTACGACTTCCAACATCACGTGTTTACATCCTTCCCTATTGACAAGGCTGCTCGAGGAATTTTGTCAATACGTAATCTCAACAAAGCGAACAAATTCTACATGTATGTCGGTGGATTCAAATCACAAATTGAGAAAAAGTCAACAGATATTATAAGAGACGCTTTCAGACACATCCCTAACAGCTACCTTATCATCGCGGATCATTCAGAGTACACAAACGACAAGGATGGCGTCATGAGAAGCTACAAACGATCTGTCGAACATGTCCCAAATATTGGAAAAAAGTTAGCCGAAATGTTGGCTGGCCTCAAAGCAGGCAAGGTCTCACCCAAAAAAATTCACTGCATTGGCCACAGTTTAGGAGGCCAAATATTGGGGTATGTTGGCGAGAACTTTTCCAAACTAACTGGCCAGAAAATTTCAAGAATAACAGCATTGGATCCGGCTGGGCCATTATTCGAGAACAGAAAAGATCATGTTAGGTCAGGTCTTGCGGACTATGTAGAAGTATATCATTGTAACGATGGTGTGCTTGGCTCAAAAAAGATATTCGGTGATGTTGATTTCATCGCAAACAATGGAAAAAGACAGCCCGAATGTGGTTGTTCTTCCTCGTCAGTCTGCAAAGCTTTAAAAATCTCTAAATGTAGCCACAAGCAGTGTGTGAGGATGTGGGCGGATTCCATACAGCATCGATACCGGTACCTGGCGTACAAATGTCAACAGTATCCAGACTTCATACGTGGCAAGTGCTCTCGGAACGCAAAAACCACTGCTGGCTTCTGGAATCCTGCTGGTACTGCGACCGGCAAATATTATTTTTCTACTTTGTAATGGTTACAAATGCAATTGATTGCCCAGTTATTACCATGGACCTTCCAGAAGTGGTATGACATCGCTTTGTATAGTGATGGCTTGTAAAAGCTTAGTCGTATTTGTTTAAAACACTGATGTATAAATATACACAAAATCAACGTAATTTATGAAGGGTCCTTAACAAATGGTGGAGGTGCAATAGCAGTATATTTAAACCCCGAAGGTAAAAGAGGGGTGTTATAAGTTTGACGTGAGTGTCTGTGTATTTGTGTATATTATTATGTGTATTTTAAAACATATTTAAATAAGTTCTATTATTACTGTACCAACGATTTAATTGTGTTAAAGGTAAAATAGTATTACCAATTTAAGTTTGTGTTATTTTTACTTTGATCTCAAAATAAACTAAATTAAATTAAAAAAGGACATTGTTTTGTTTAAAAACCTCATAAACGTATTTAATTATATAAATAGATAGAAAGCTAATTAGAATAACATACACACCGTTACCGATATCGGTGTCTTTGGTACCTCTTTATTAATATTTTGCAACACTTCCGAAACGAATTTTATTTTTGCACTTTTTAGTGTTTTGTTTTGGAAGTCGGTTGGTACCAAAATAAAATAGTGAATAGTACTTATGGTTTTAGTGTGTGAGTGTGAAACTGTGGAAAGTAAAGTGAAGTGAGCAGATAACAAAAAAAATCCTGATAGCACGAGAGTTGAGCCCGGCACGGCATTCAAGGGATAGTAAAAGATAAAATTCTTTCTGAACGAAGTATAAGTCACATCATTAATCCAATAAGGCTAAAAGAGTATCTACTATTGAATGTCAATATTAAAAGTAAGAAAATAATAATAATTGATTGTACTGTCCATTCGCAAAAGAAGTTTGTAACGGATGTTGTTATACAGTAAATGGCCAACTGATTTAAAAAAAAAAAAAATTATCTACACCAATATTATAAAAAGAGGAAAGATTTGATTGTTTGTAAGTTTATTTGTAATGGATAAACTCAAAAACGACTAAACCTTTCACCAGTAGAAAGCAACTTTCACCAGTAGAAAGCTACATTATTCCTGAGTAACATAGGCTATTTTTTTATCCCGAGAACGGGTCCTGTGGGGTGGGCCACGAGAGCGAAGCCGTGGGGAAAAAGTAGTTTCATATAACTAAGCTAACGTGTCAGTGTTGCTGATGTCCATGGTCGATTACCCAAAATCCTGACTGAAAATTCCCAATTTCGGGGAAAATAAAATCAATATTCCCCACACCTGCCCACAATTTTTATCATATATTTAGAAGCCATGTTAATATAAATCAAACATGTTTATTATAAAAAAAAACATTCATTAATGTTTTTTTTCACACTCAAAAGACGTCACATAAGTTAATCTACTTTTTGCAACTCTTATTACGCCATTTTTTTTTGGTTGAGTTATCATTTTAACGAACAAATTTTAAGCACCCTCCTTTCTTCTTAATACCTTCTCTAGTGGCCATAAGCACTACCACAGTGTCAGTGTGTTGACGAATACGCTGCTCTGTTTTCAAATTCTTTAGGACGCTAAATAATCTTTCGACAAATGCGTTTGAAAAAAGGTAGAATGAGCAATAGGTTTATTTTTAGCTTTTGGTGGACATGAATTTTGTCATAAAATAAACTCTAAAACCTTTTTGCCGGATAAGTTGAGTTAAGGTTGAATGAAATATACATATAAATACTTCTTGTACTATATTACTTCTAATTTCAGTTCTAGTGTAAATGTCAAAATTACCCGCGTTTTCCCCAAATAATCGCTCTCCCCAGAAATTACCCAATCGGACTGAAAAGCCCCGCAGTTTGGGGAATTCCCCACAGACTGGCAACGCTGAGGCTAAGAAAAACGTATCCATAGGGATATGTTTTATTATGAATGTGGAAATAGAAGTGACCAATTACTCACGATCTAAGACTTATAAGTTATTACATTACTTGCTCATTATGTACCACAACTAAAAATTTAAAAATAGAAATGGATTTACAAAAAAAAAAACACTACAAAGTGAAAAGTAACTTGAATTTCGGCAGTCGGTGACAAAAAACTAAGAAATAAAAAACGGAACACCGACTTCCGATATCCAAGTTATTGTTTTTCACTTTTTAGTTGTGGTACATAATGAGCAAGTTCTATAGTAAGGTACCTTATCTATAATGCACAAAGTTATGTCAGAATAGATTACACGAATAACATAAAACTTGAACATAACCTGCGAAATGAGAATGACATTTGCGTACCCCATTAGAGCGTACCAGCGTGATGTTATGTTATAAAATGGCGTCGACATGCGATTTCAGCAATCCCGAGAGTTATGCCGTTGTTTATTGAAGAATTCTGTTGTATATCGCCGAAGTTCGTTATAATACATACTTGTCTTGGCTCGCGAGGTTGTCGACATGTGGGATCGTTGCGTCCACGTAGCCACGAGCCTCGACCAACACCTTTAGAGCGGCTGCGTCAAGGGCTTGATTCAGAAAGCAGTACTTCTGGACACGGCTCGTTTTGTCGGGAGGTTTCTCTCTCTGGAACCCTGACCGCCGGTAGCTCGCACCCTGTTCCCGATACCGGTGGGCCTCTATAGAATAGAATAGAATATACTTCATTGTACACCAGAAAGAAGTTACACATCTCTTTTACAAGAAAACTTATTTCTACGGGTACAAAGATTTCTATTTTTTTATTTCTACATGTTAATTTATTTTTGTTTTATAAAATATAGTAAATAAGAAAGAAATAATTAATATTTTTTTTAATAATTCGAACAACATGGTATTTTTTTTGTTAGTAGAAACACTTTATAACTATTGTTAGTAACAAATTACAATAAAAATAAAAAACAATTAAAAATAAAAAGCGTAAATAAAAAAATTATTGACAATAAGTTTACAAAAAGAAATTCAATTATGTTAAATTAAAAAATGATTAAAATGACAAAAAGGACTCAGTTTAATGTATCTAAACGATTTGCTAAATAGATGGTAAATAGTAAATAAGTACAAGAACTTAACTTAATAACATATATTAATTACCTAGGTGATAAACATATTATTATGTATACAAGAACTTACACTTATTAGCAAGATAAGGGGGTGTAATACATAATAACACCTCCCCCCTTAGAACTAAGATTGGAAGTTAACACCTGATCTTTGGGTTTGTGGAATTGATGGTGGATGATGAATTCGTTCGTCATCTTCATCTTCAGAGATGCACGAAGGGGGATCATGTAGATTCCTTATTGGGATGGCTGCGTGTTGCAGCATAACAAAAAATTGTCGAAGCAAATATTGGAAATCTGGATGCAGTTTCGTTCTCTGAAATGGCTGCGACGGGTCATCGGTTGCATATCTGGATTGTTATTTATTTTTATTTATTAGTTTATCCTCGCACTGGAACGCCTTGCAGCAATTACTCCAATGGAGCACAATCTTATAATAAGCTCACTATAAGTCCAGGTTTCCTCACGATGATTTTCCTTCACCGTTGTCAATGATTGTCCAAGATTAACTTAGAAAGTACATATGAATTGAAAAAGACGACTGGTACTTGTCCGGATTCGAACCCACGACCTCAAGCACGAGAGGCGAGGTCTTAGCCACTGGGCCACCACGACATTTTAGATTTATGAGCGTCATCATCAGCACATTCCATTATTTTTTCAAAAGTATTTTGCGTAACCGTCTATATAGGACGGAGTTATATATATACGGACGGATTATATATAGACAGAGTTATATATATAGGAACATACACACATAAAAAAATATAAACAACCAATTTGATAAACTCCTCCTTTTTGGACAGTCACATCTCTCACTTGCATCATTGCCCAGTACGTGCTTGTTATGATAAAAAATAACATACCTACCTACCTAATTAGGGAAGGAAATATATACGAATTATAATATTAGGTTTCGACGACCACAATATTCCTGTTGAGACCATCAAATAGTTCGATACGAGCAGTCAACCTGACTTATAGTTTATTTTATTTTCTTATATTTTTTTTTAATCATGTTGCTTCTTGCGGGCTTATTATATGTGTTATACGGGTATGTTCATTTGTCTTAAATAGCTTAGTTATGGTTCATTTATTTCTAATTTCTGTTTTCAAATCATCTAACATTGACTCATTTCTTTTGCCACATATATACTTACTTAGTAAAATACTGCTTGACAATTGATTTAGTCTGAAACTTAATTTTTTCGTTGTAACATTTTTATAAAAATATTTTAGTTTAGTTTCATGTATTGCATACATTTTGTAAATTTATTTTATTTTATGCACATATGTTTTGTTAACATATATACAGTACAATAAGCAGAAACTACAAAAAACCACCTGGTGATATATATTTTGATTAATAGATATAAATTGTAAAACGAATACAACAATATCGTTTTAGGAAATAATATATATTTTTATTTTTCGTAACATCGGTAATACAAAATTGATTTATTAATTCATGAACCAAACAGGAAGAATTAATGAATATCCATTCTTCCTGTTTGGTTAACAATTATAAATATAACCAATACTTTGCATTAGGGAATTACACGATTTAGTTATTTATACATGAAGGGGTCTTGATGTGGATGACCGAAATAAAATATTCACCTCTTGAAAAACTTCTTAAATAATTTAAAAAAATTCTTGACAAAAAAAAACAAACGTCTTCATCGTCCTATATCTCGCTCGCCATCTTTTTTTTTCTCTCTCTCACACATATACTCTCTCGTTCCCTCATCGCTGTATTCATATTTCTAATTTCTTAAAATTTAGATGCGTTCCGAATTAACATCCTACATACATCAAGCTCAGAAATGAATGTGCATAGGAGGATTTAATTCTTAGGAATTTCCAACTAGTCTAATATACTCATGCGTCTTATTTAGGATTACGTACCCAAAGGGTAAAAACGGGACCCTATTACTAAGACTCCGCGGTCCGTCTGTCTGTCTGCTAAACAGTTGAAATTTTCACAGATTATCTATTTCTGTTGCCGCTATAACAACAAATACTAAAAACAGAATAAAATTAAATATTTAAGGGAGCCCCCATACAACAAACGTTATATTTTTTTGCCGTATTTTGCGATAATGGTACGGAACCCTTCATGCGCGAGTCCGACTCGCACTTGGCCGGTTTTTTAAAGCACCTTTCTTCTTTCCAAAGAAAACTTACAAACATTTCTTGCACTAAATTTTACAACATATAATTTTACTAGTACATATTTATTGAGATGAAAACATCGTACACTGTGTAACACTTAAGTATACCTACATAATTATCTAACTTGGTATGACTTCTAATTCATCTAAAAATTTAAATTGTATTCTAATCACTAAACCTAAAAATAAACTAAAATATGGTGTGGCAAAATTCTGAATCCGATGTCTTGATGATTGGTGGGTAATATATAAGTCTGGCGGCTTTGCCATGTTGTTGCCTGGCAATGCTTGTCCTTCCAAAGCCAGCTCTTGGGCCACGCGAAGTATTAACCCAACTCCGTTTCGATCAAGCTAGTAAATGTTTTTATGTGTGTTTATCATCCATACTTACATTATAATATGAAAATAACTTTCAAATTCATATTTAAATATGTATTGCTCAACACAGTACATAATCATACATTTCCAGATGTCAAGTGAATGCGCAGTCCACTGTGTTGCACCAATTCCGGCATGAAATATTTCATAAATATTATACAATGTCATAAATTTCAATTAATACCTTAAATAATGTCATAGATACAAAATTAATAACCTCCTATACATTGTCATAAATGCAAATCAACGGCTTGATATATTCATTTGTTAAAGTCTACTAGGGGATAACTATCATTAGTAGCTACATCTTATAAAATCTCATAAATTCAGAATCAATACCCTATACAATGTCATAAATTCAAATGATTACTTTAATCAATATCATAATTTCAAAAAATACCCTATATAATGTCATAAATACAAATTAATACATTATACAATTTTATAAATTCAAAACTAATAAGTTATACGATGTCATAAATTCATAACTAATAAGTTATACAATGTCATACATTCATACAGAGTTTATAAAATCATAATAATTAAATTCTGTCTAATGCACAATACAGAAATCTCACACTCTGAGTGTCTGTTTGTTACATTTTCAAGCCTAAATTGCGGCACCAATTTGGATGAATTGGACACACAAGTGATTGGCCCTTGAAGGAGGACATACACATTTTAGCCAACGCTCGCACGGGCAAAACCGCTGGCAGGAACTAGTAATAATATAACAATGCATGATATCTTCTTCTGTATGTATATACACATATTGTGTATCACAAACTGGCAAAATTAGCGGAACAAGTAAAAATTATCGTGAATCTTTTTTTTTTACCTTTGTTTGGTAGTTTTTATTTTGTTTTATAATAAAACCAATTATTACTTACCGTTAAAACAATCGAACGTCATCGCTCATGCGATTGTTTTAATTTTATTTGAACTTGCATCATTTTGAGAGAATTTGTGTTTATTGCCACTTTATTTTGTTTTCAAATTTAGAAATGCATTCATTAAAAGTTATTTGTATTTTTAACTCTTAGATCTTTTTTGAATTTAAGGACTTTTTGTGCTTAACTGAACCCAAGCTGAGAGGGTCAGGACACCTGAGATTAGAAGAAATTATTAATTATTATGTGCTGATTCACCCTTAGCCTGGTCCATCCATTTATTGCAGTTACCAAAGATTCAGAAAGACTAATGCTTGTATGAGGAGATCAGTAGAATAGAATAGAATAGAATATTTATTTGCGTAAAACATGGTATACAAGGGTGTTATGTACAAATTGAGGCACAAGCATGTTTAGCTAGGATAAAACATAGCATGCAAAATTTTAAAAAACAAGTTAAGCAACAACAACCGTTTTTTTTTTTTTTTTAAAAACATCAACATTTTTTATCTATAAATTCTTTTAAACTATAAAAACTACACTCGACTAACCACTTATGAAATTTTACTGTAAATAATTTTGTGTTTAAAGCTTTGAAATGCCTTGGTATTTTATTATAAATGTTCACACACATTGTACACAGTACAAGGCAAAATACCATGTACGTCTAACCAAAATATCGTTTCATTTAGATTCGCGTTCGCAAAAACCCGCATTTAAAAGCCGTTCAAGCCAAAAATTACCTGGAGGAAGTTCGAGGTGCCAGAGTAAGTGGGCTTATTGTACGAAGTAAGTTGAAAAAAGCTGGTTTTAGCTTTTAAGTACTCGCCGAAGGTTAAACTAGAGAGAAGAAAGAAAACTAGAAGGTACAGCACCATAGAAAATTAACAACTTTTACTCGGGAACATCGACTTTGGTCCATGGACTAGTGCAGTAACATATTGTTTAGTGATGAGTATGTTCTGTTTATTCCTACAACCCTCTCTTATCTCAAAGAACGCTTTAAGTTCCTTCATGACACACATTCTAGACACTTGAGATCATCGGAGAATTTGAGACTTTTGATGCCTGCTCATTCTACTTAGTTCTACAATAAATCGTTCACGGTCCAGGCTGTTCGATTTGTGGAATGAGTTGCCGATGTCAGTAAGACAAGCCCAGTCACTAGCATCTTTCAAAAATCTTGTTAAGAACCATTTCCTTTCTCTTTAATGCTTTTCTGTTTCTTTAATTTTTTTTCTATCATTGTTCAACCCATCTTTAAATTTTTTTAACATGTAATATTCTGTATGTATGTTTATTTGTAAGTTTGTGTATACTATTTTATATAGCTATATAATTTTTATGTATTATTTTTTATTTTATTTAGCAGTACACCGTAGGCTACCCCCTGTCTTTATCTTAAGTTCTTTAGTCCATCCAAAGGTGTCTGGTAGATATCGCTGTCAGCGAGAAGACCGCCTTTGTACCCATAGTATTAAGTTGCTGTAAGATATATGTGTAATTTCTTTCTTTTGGTGTACAATAAAGTATATTCTATTCTATTCTATGAAATTAATTTACATCGAGTTGACGAACTGTAATGAATGTGTAAACATGAACAAAAACAATATAAGCAGTAAAGACCAATATTGGATTCAGGTTGCCTATGTTTGGGAGCTCGCACGTAGATGGAATAAATCTTATTGCAGAAATAAAAGCTATAGAAGAGTTATTTAAGATTAAAATGTAATGCAATTTGCCCCTTTACCTATGGTCATTTCGAATTGATCCAGGTCAATGCTCGGCCGAATAATACTTTTTTTAACTCCAGCCCCTCTTAATAATGTATATATCGCAGTTTTGGAATCTTCAGCGAGTTCCACAGATATGCATCCGATAAAACTTGCCTAGGACCTGCTAAAACAAAGATAAAACTTTATAATCCGTACAACTGTCAATGTGGGTGAACTGCGAAACGTTATTGTATAGAAATGGTAGGGACTACCACAGGAAACAATAAATAAAATTATTCTCAACAGGTCTAGGCGGATGAATACTTTAATAAGAGCACGTGGAGAAAACATTCAATCTTTTACGATAATTATTATTTTTATTTTAACAACAGGTTTTATACAAAAAAAAAAAAAACTTTACTTGATAACCTTAAAAAATTAACAACGTGCAGCTTCCCCATAAAATAATAAAAATTACTCACAAAAATTGCACTAAATGCGATCTCTTATTTATTTTAAAATGTGTATTTTTAATTAAGGCAAAGTCTCTTATTATAAGTTTTTAAAATAAAAAAGTATTTAAAAGATCACTACGTTATTATTTTGTACCGCTAATTGTGCCGGTGTGTATATATAATAAATCCGTGTCACGGTGTTTGTGGTCGCACTCCTTCGAAACAGCTCGATCGATTTTTATGACATTTTTATGTATATTTGGTACGTATGAGTATTAGGTCGTAAAGTATATTTCATACTGCTTGGTGATTAGGGTAGGGGGTCAGCTAGTAATATTTTAAATTCGAAAGTAATTTCTGTCCACCTGTCTGTTTGTTACCTTTTCTTCGCGTCTTAAGGGATGAAGGAATTTTGATGAAACTTGACACAGGGGTACACAATGACTTGCTTTAGGACATAGAACGGCTTGGGATTGAGCTGCTCCAATTAATTTTGATTTTTTATATTTTGCACCGTGAGTTTTTTTTTTTTTGCTTGTTTTCTTGCAATGACAAGAATATTTACTTTTTAAAGTATTATATTATTTTATTTTAATTATTGTGAATGTGAAGACTATGTGGATCATTATATTGTTTTTTTTTGTTTTTATTTTAATTTATAGTTAGTTTTTAATCATGGTCTGGCAGTTTGAGTAGTTTATGCGGCCTACCCGAATGTCCTTTCTTTGGTATTGTTCGTTGAATCGTTGAGCTCCTTAAATTCTGAGTTGATCTGCACGGTTATTGAAAAATGCTTGCACTGATTGGACAGGTCCACTCAATCTGGCTGGTTCTTTCCTCAAAAGACCATTTCATTTTTTCTACATGGTCTTCACATGATCTACCCAAGATTTTGTCTGGACTTTAAAAGAAACTGTGACCTCTGAGTTTTTTTCGGCCTTTCTTCTTAGAGTAGTCAGATAGGAAACGCCGACCTAATCTAGTTTTATAAAATATGATCGACGTGTAAAAGTGTTTGTATAAACCAACTTACAGAAATAAAATCATTTTATCATCATATATCTTTATTATTATCAGAACATTTGTTCCGGTAGTAAGTCCCATTGGATTATCCTACTCGTAGTATCAAAATAAATTTCTATAATGACGATAAATCCTCCAGTTACTGTACAGATCAATACTATGCTATGGCCCCATGATCTTAGATTCATCATTACCATTAATGACATCAAAGATCCAGCATACCGACAATATCCTTTCAATTGTTCTGAAGTAATTCACTGTCTAGGTCATTTATCTCAGTCGCAATTCATATAGACATTACAGCTTGTTAACTCTAGATAAGAACTTATCAGCGATTGGTCGACGCTTGCACGTAAATAACTGTGATTCGCTCTGGAATGAGACGAGCGTTGAGGTAAGAAGTTTAATCAGGATGGTGCTAGGTTTTATTATTATGTCGTGTTTTTTTGTTGTTAGTATTGAAATGTTTCGAGCTAATAATTGCCTAAATGTAGTCAACACAGTCGTATATATCCTACTAATAAAAAATTTGAAAGTTTGTATGATGTTTTTGAATGATCGAAACACAAAGTTTCGATCATTCAAAAACGACTTGGATGAAATGTTGCACACTGATAGTTTATGACCTGGTTTTACTTATAGAATACTTTTTGTCTCGATTAACTTGGTATAATGATCTCTTAGGATAATAAAAGCTAGTTGTTGCATATTTTCCTACCTGCTGTTTCCCTTGTTTTATCCCACAGAAAAAGCGCCTTTTTACAAACTTTTATTTAACTTGCAATGTATGTATGTAAGTGTGTTCGGGTCAAATTTTGCAACTGAATTTTAAAGCCGTTATCCTACATGCAATTTATCATACACGTTTAGTTTGGATGACAATGTATGGTTAGCTAAGTGACGTCATTCTAAATCTAATATGGCGGACGGCCCTAGATGGCGGACTAGTTATTTTTTGTGCACTGCCATGATATGGGTATCAAATAAAAGGATTTGCTTATACGAAAAAAGGTTGTTTTAAAAAAAGTTGATTTAATTAATGTTTTTATTTCGTAATAAACTACCGTTAGAGTAGCTTTGTATCAGTGAAATGATGTTTGTAATTGGATGGCTACTTCCAGTGATTATCTTTTACAAACAAACAAATAATTTTAGATTAAATATAATGGCATACTGTCTCCTATAGGGAACCAAATAAAATAGGATCATATTAATCGGTAGTTAGTCACTGAAACGGGAAAATCATTAAAATATTAGCATATTTTTTTCTATTCGAATAGATAAAGTTTATGACATGTTTGCAAAGGCATGAAACACTAACACTTCAAATATAATGCAAGGTAAAAATAACTTATTTATTACCTACTATGAAGTATGAAGCATTGTGTAACATAGTTTATTATAATCAGATAAATTTCATATTTTATTTGCATATAATTTAATTACAGATTGTTTCATTAGTTATTTTTGTTTCTTTTTTCATAACTTGTTTTTTGAATACTACTCAACACTTAAAGTTTACTGACTTCAGAATACTGTTTAACCTACTTTTAAAAAATATGTGGTAATTTGTTTTCGTTTGGAAATGCACCTTTTTTCTTATTGCCTCACGCATCAGGCACTCAACATTATCCGCTTTTGGAAACCAATGTCACTCTCTAACGGTAAATGTCCCTACGTCATTAAAAGCATTTTTCGGTGAAGTGCGCCCGCGCACTACGCAATAACAAAAGCATCATGATTTACGTAAACAAATTCACCCAAGACAAGGAAAAACAGTTAACATAAGTCAGTGTTTTTTAGCCTCTACAAGAGATAACACGAGAGTGACTAACAAATTTTACTTACAATATAATTAGCCATTTGGTTCCGTATCTCATTACATTGATGTCTGAGGTCGTACCTCATCCAGTTCTTAAGCCATTGTGATCACGAACAGTTTACCCACGCTATTAATAATCTGTGTACGCGTACCTAGTGTTTTATATATTAAATAGCAAAAATGTTGATTTTTTATTTAATTTTATCGTTTTTTGGTTTCATAAGTGCTTCGTTGGAGAGATATGGACCACTGAGCATCGCTTTGAAGATGGTTAAATGTGAGTATTGTGTTCTTTTGTTTATATTTAGAAAGTTTAAGAATAAAATGTTATTGTGTGTCTCATGATGACGCGGCTATAAAGTAAATAAAGAATAAATGCGTTAAGCGAAGCATGAGAATCGAGTGTTACGATAAAAAAATAATTTTGCTATTTATAAACAGTTGGTACTTAACCTGTTATACCTAAAAATAAAGTAGGTTTTGCTATGCTATCATTAATAGAACAGCTGTTGCAATATTGATGTGTTTACTAGTAGTTACATAACGTTAATAATAAAACACATTGTTTTGTTTACTTTCACTACCAACTCTATGAAAGTAGGTACTTATCTTCATGGTTATTAATAACGCTGTTATCAACAAGCTATGTAGAAAAAATGGTGTTTAATAATGTCTGTAACAGTAGTTGTATCAATTTGTTCATTTGTGCTCGGTACATACTGTCTTATAAATGATACAGAAGAAAATAAATTGTAGATAAATGGGACTTCACACGACTATCGTTCTCGCATAAATACTATGCAGTATATATATGCAACCCATAGGTAGAATGCAAGCGTGATGTTATGATATCTACGAAGACGAATACGATGAAATGAAATCGAAATCAAGTTTGTCTAACCCCATTTTTAAACCCCATACTGTCACAGTTAGTATTTTTTTTATCGGTTTAAAAAACACGAAAAATTTCCTCGATTTTTGTTCACGTTCCACAATAAGGAAACCTTCCAAATAAAACAGATACACGACTGCAATACCAAAAGACTGACAGAAGTAGTTATTTTGATCAACATCATAATAATTCTCTGGTCCACATCTCAATTAACTTGGGATCTTCTACTTCCTTACTTCTCTATGAGTCCTCTTCTCAGAAGTCACCACCTAGACATAATTGTTTTGAAACGCTTCTAAAACTTTCTACTATCTTTACAGGTGAACATAGCAGAGACCTGAACCTTGACGTCAGCGGGATCGACGTGTACTTTTACGACTTCCAAAATGGCGTCCTGGAAACCTTCCCCATCAACGAAGCAGCCCAAGGTATAATGGCCATCAAGAACCTCGACAAAGTCAAGAAATTCTTCCTGTTTGTTGGCGGCTTCAAGTCACATATCAACAAGAACACAGAAGAACGAGTGAGGCAGGCATTCTCAACCTTCCCAAACAGCTACCTCATCATCATCGACCATTCTGCTTACACCAACGACCGTCAAGGCAAGAAAAAGAGCTATGAACGATCCGTCAAATACGTCTACTACATCGGAAGGCAAATAGCCCAAATGTTGGTGGGTCTACGCGAAGGCGGAGTCTCACCCAAAAATATCCACTGCATTGGTCACAGCTTAGGAAGCCAAATGTTGGGCCACGTTGGCGAGAAATTCATCGAAGCGACGGGCGAGAAAATTTCAAGAATAACTGCGTTGGACCCAGCAGGACCTTGCTTCTCCCATAGCTTGATTCAAGAGCAGATCAGGTCAGGTGTAGCAGAGTATGTAGAAGTATACCATTGTAATGCTGGTGGATTGGGCACGACCAGCGTGTTGGGTGACGTCGATTTCTTCGTGAACAAAGGAGAATCACAGCCGAAATGTGGGAGGTCCCTGGTCCCAGGCATTATTGACTCCTCATTTTCTGCTAAGTGTAATCACAAGACTTGTGTGACGATGTGGACAGCGTCCGTGGCGCATCCGGAAGGTTATAAGGCATACAAATGTGATAAATACAAGCACTTCAAAGGTGGGATGTGCTCTCTGAACGATAGAACTATTGCTGGTTTCTGGAACCCTGGTAACGCGACCGGGGTGTATTACTTTTCTACTGAAGACCACGATTTTAGTTAACTTTATTTTTCTGGTTTCCAAAGATATCCGCTGGTGCTATTAGATTACATATTAGTATGCTGTTGTTTTAAAAAAACAAACTATGTCTCGGTCATGGTCGACTTGTAAAGAATGTACATAAAAATTGTAGGTAAATAATATGCTTATTAGATGCTTGTGTATTTGACGCGATCTCAATGTCATTATACAATTTTAGAATGTCTACTGTAATGTGCAGTAACTAGATAACTAGGTACACTATTTATTGTTAAGGAAAAAATACAAAGAGTTACTATGCGCTTGGTGATAATAGAGATAATTGACTAGTCTATTTTTGTTTATTTATTTTCAAAGAATACCTTACAGGGACGATTAAACTGAGATTGACTTCACCCACAGCTGGACCCTTTTTTGTGCCAATTTCCACGCTCCAGCACCATTCAGTTTATACGCAAGTAAAACCAGAATAGCAAAGTTATCCGCTCATCTCTGCCTCCAGAAGACCAGTACTTCTTCCAGTACATGGATAGTGATTGCCGTACCACCTATGGACCTATCGTCATAATAAATTATTATAATAAAACTGCTAAATAAAAATCATTAAAACAACGGAGGCATTCCACAGCGTAGTGGCAATTTTTTCGCTCGCAGAAAATATCATCCAATAATGCGAAACCAACAGAACTTACCTATAACCATACAGAACCAACTTTCCTTATGAATTATCTTGACCATTTTCATCCAATCCCATCTAGAATCATCACAGCAATAGTGAATTCTGGAAATACAGATAAAACAATAGAAATCTGTTTCGCGACGTAACATCTGTTTCTCAAAGACGTTGCAGTAGTCACGGGAGACCGCGGCGAAGGCAAAGCCGCTTCACATGAACTGTTGCGAAACACTGCGTTTGGCTCTTCTGATGTAACATTTTGCTGACGTAAGCGGACAGAGAGAGACTTATCGCGCAGATGACTAAGACAGAATTCTACTGAAGTTTGATAGGAAACTTTATATTGAATTTGGACAGGAAACCTGCCTTATCGCATCCGATATTTATTGCATCAGACGCTTTGAAATCTACAAGGAAAAGTATATTCTCATTCACAATCGGGTAGCTATACTACAAGCTGAGACTAGCCAGTCACAACGGAAACATACATTAAAATATGAATGGCATAATTTAAATACAAATGAAAACAATCCAATTGTACTAATCACTCACAAAAGCGCCACAATACAATAGAATGTGTCAGACCACGATTAGATAAAGCGCCTACCACACTTCAACGAGCAACATTTATTTGTGCGTAATGATTTTTTTCTTTAATGCAGATTTTAAAGGTACGATTACGATCTCAATTGTTTAGCGTTGTTGTCTTAAATAAGTAATAGACATCAGGGAAGGGTATTCATCATCGTCTAACTACTTAGCTGTTTCCTAGACAGGTTGGGTTGGCTTTCATTCTACCCCTTAGATAAAGTACCTATAGATTAAGCACTGGCGTGGCCGCACATGAGACAGCAATAGTAAGTTCTGGTGTTACAACAAGAACAAGAATACTACAACCCACCATCGCACTGGCACTTATTATCTATAAATAACCCAAATTCCTTGTCTTAATTAACACATAATACCACGAAATCATAGAAAATCAAACAAAACCGAGTTTGTTTGTCAAACCTGCCATTGTATTAGAGTTTGACAAACAACAGAAACCGGCCACGGTGACAAAGACAAAAAATAATCTTTTGTCCTTATCATTTACATGGAGCTGCCAATTAGCCATCTCGCTCTATCAATCAAGGTCATTTTAAGGTTTAATCTATAGGTACTTTATCTAAGTTCTACCCAGAGGCAACAGAATGTTAGTAGATAGTATTTAACTTGATAACCTGATCTATCAGACCTCTAAAACCAAGTTACTGAGTACTCCCTTTGGTTAGACTGGTCGTCAAACTTTGACTACCGTTGTCGAATCTCAAAGTTCTACAAATGACAGCGGCCTAACGTGTTTTCCGATGCACGGTGTAGTCGCGATACGTTAACATCCACGGCCCAACCCCGCCAAGCATAGCTAAATCTTGAAGATCAAATCATGAGGCTATTATTACTGAGCTACAGTTTAAGCATAGCCTTTTCAACGCCTGTTAACCCAGGGATTTGTTCAGGAACAAGCCAGCTATCATTTGCCAGCGCAAAAGAAAACGCAGCGTAACATCCGTGTGAACAGCTCTTATATGCACTTAGCGCCTAGACACGACAGCTACACACTACACTTTTCTTAAAGGAAAAGCTTTTGTTTTAAAAAATGACATTATTTCTCTTTCGTGCCAGGGAATGGACAGATTCCACTCCGTATGACAGCGACAAGAATATTCCATGTTGTTGTAAAAATGGATGCTGTATTTTTCTACATTATGTTACAAGAAATATCTTATTTTAAAGGAAAAAAATCGCATTTATCTACTTCAGAAGACCGTGCAGTCAACGTTAAACATACACTTACACAAAATATTTTTTTTTTTAAATGTCGGTCACACTTTATTGGGAACTTGAAAGACTATTTCATTTCATATGGAGTAGATTGATTTCAAAATATTATGTACGGAACACCATTCTATCAATACCTACTTTAACAGAAAATCCCTTTTGAATATTGCGTTACTGAAAGAGCGGTTGCGCACTGCATCCGATCCGAATCCGAGAAATTTCGGTTCAGAAATAGCCGTAGTACTTCTTGTATAACGCACTACATCCAAACTCTATCCGCCATAATCCCCAGAACATTGTTTAATTCGGATAGAATTCGGAACTCAAATCACGGACTCGCATCGGATGTAATGCGTTACCACTCTTCTTGTTCGTGACTGTAGCTGCTTCAGTTTTTGGGAGCATCGTAAAACAAAAGTATTTTGATTCATTATGATCATGATCTATCTTATATCTTAATTTACTAACTGTGGGCACAACATGTCTTCGTATTCGTCACTATTGGCCTTCATCTCAGTACTCATCTTTCTAGCCATAGCTACCATCTTTCACACACTCAATTCATGATTTCAATGTTTTCTCGTACTCTTTTAGCCACCGACATTAATACTCAGAACTGTCCTTTAGACATTTTCCTCAATCACATTCTAATTTAGGAAATAACATTACAAATAAATTAACCACAATTATGTTAAATAATGTCATGAATAGCGTATGTTATGTTATGTCTATTTTCCTTAGGTTTTCCCCCTTTTAAATCAATTTCTTACTAAACTAAGGGACCTTCCCGAAGGCGCAAAACAATCACGTTCCGGGAAACTTGACTATTTGCAAATGTAATGATATGAGAATTCAAAATCCCATACATTTTATCATACCGTCTACAGCCGTACAAATATATATTTTATTTTTTGATACGGCACTAAATATTGACATCATTGTACCTTTATGGCTCAGTCTACGCCTGTCGACGGTGTGAATGTGTTGTTTTTGAGCATAAGCACTGCAGATGACTTTCTTATGTGCAATTTGTGAAGTCGACCAAAAAAACCGGCCAAGTGCGAGTCGGACTCGCGCACGAAGGGTTCCGTACCAATATCGCAAAAAACGTAAAAAAAATCACGTTTGTTGTATAGGAGCCCCACTTAAATATTTATTTTATTCTGTTTTTAGTATTTGTTGTTATAGCGGCAACAAAAATACAGCACCTGTGAAAATTTCAACTGTCTAGCTATCACGGTTCATGAGATACAGCATGGTGACAGACGGACAGACAGACAAATAGACGGATCGCGGCGTCTCAGTAAGAGGGTCCCGTTTTTACCCTTTGGGTACGGAACCCTAATAAGCTATTGTTAAATCTAGGGGTATCTAGGGTTTATTAGTTTGGGACGAGTCGATAAATGACTTAAAGAAAAAAAAATAGTTTACTGCCACAAAGTAAAATCCTCCTCTTAAAACTTAATCATCATCTGCCTAGCTTTCTTCCCAATTATTGTTGGGGTCGGCTCCCAGTCTTACCGGATTCATCTGAGTACCAGTGTTTTACATGGAGCGACTGCCTATCTGACCTCCACAACCCAGTAACTGGGTAACACGATACCCCTTGGCAAGACTGGTGTCAGATCTCAAGCTTCTGACTACCCGTAACGACTGTCAAAGATCTTCAAATGACAGTCGGGACCAACGGCTTAACGTGCTTGCCGAGGCACGGAGGATACTCGGTATGTTGAAATGGTCACCCATCCACGGACCAACCTCGTCAAGCTTGAAGATCGACCCGTGCGGCTGTTATTATTTAGCCACGAGCTCCTCTTAAAACTTAATAACCTCCTTTATTGCCCCGTTGAGGGTCGAGTTTTTAACAACCCGAATTTTATATTATTTACTCTTTTCACCTCTTTTTTATTTTTTGTTAGTTAGATTGCGCAGTAAGATTCCTCAAAAAAACTTTAAAACCCCTTAACCCTATCTAGGGTGTAGTTTTAAAAAATGAATTATGTCAATTTTAATTATTTACTTTATCCCCAAGAATTCCTTGATTTTTCATACAAAAAAAAATCCCCCTTTTCACCCCCTTAAGGGTAAAAAGTTCTATAGTGGCGACCGCGTACCGGAAGGCTCAGCTTAGGAAGGCCTCCCTCTAGGTGGAGCGTCGACCTAGTCAAGTCTGCGGAAGTCCGGTGGATGCGAAACGCACAGGACTGATCAGTGTGGCGATGCTGGGGAAGCCTATGTCCAGCAGTGAACGATTTTTGGCTGAAATGATAATGATGATTAAAACAAGTTTATTAACCCAAGAAAACAGGTTCTTCCATACAAACTGCAACACATCATCTTTTGGGTTTATTTCGGAAAACGAATAACGACAAACTTTATCATTTACTTAGATTACTATTTGTGCCAAGTTATAAGAATTTTTGCCGTAGGAATTAGATTTTTCATACAAACTTTCAACCCCCTTTTTACCCCTTTAGGGATAGAATTTCCAAAAATCCTTTCTTAGTGCTCACTTACGTCACTTGAGGAACCTTTCTGCCAAATTTCATGCTTCTAGGCCTAGCGGTTTTGGCTGTGTGTTGATCGATCAGTTAGTCAGCTTCTTCTTTTAAATATATAGATAAAGTTCACCTGCCCTTAGCCGTACTGTCACGAAAAGATATACCGAGATAACGTCGAGAGGCGGTCTGTCCCGGAAAGTGTTAAACTTCGTCGATAGATACAAGTATTTTCTAAGAAAAGTTCATCCATGTGTATGTACTTGCAATTTCACTTATATCGGTGTGTTAATAATATAATCGCGTCAACTGAATCATTAATTATGCAATTGTTATGTATGTTCAGTCTTTATCAGGCGCGGGAGATCCCTGATGCCCATCATAACAAGATTGCAAGACAAGTCAAACAGAGAAATATGTAATGTTTGCATTATAAAGATAATAAAGTCTAGGTATTGTTTATTTTAGCACTGTTTTTTTCCCCTTAAGAGTAGGTCAGCGTGTCAAGAACCTGTTAAGGGGATTTAAGTCAAGTGACTTTTGTAACAGGTAGATTCGAATCAGAACATGAGGCGAGTAGCAAATTCATGTGATAGCGGGAATATGGCGCAGCAAAAAAGTGCACTTTTCAGCCGCCTTTTTTGAATCGACCTCTAGCCGTAGTAAACTGAATGCAGTTGATGTAGAACTGAAATCTAAGGCCCAATGTCCAGCTGTGCACTGCATTTTTTCTGTTCAACCTGTAATTGCCCAAACTCATTGGTCTAGTCATATTATTTATTTATTTATGTACACACAAAACACATAACAGACAAAAGAAAGAATACACATAGAAGAGCACAAAGGTGCAAACACACAGTGTGTAGAAATAAATAAGGCAACTTAAATAGACTATTATAACTTATCTAATTATATATAAATTACACATATACCTTAACTATATATTATATAGAAGATAAATACACATTTAATAAATAAAATTATAAGATGGTGCAGAGGTACTTCTTTGACCTGTTTCTTGAATAACGATAGTGTCACGGATTTTAGGTGGAAGTGAATTCCACAGTCGTAGTGCCTGAACAGAGAAGGAATAGAAATTAATAATGTGGGAGGGGAAGTTTAGATGATGATTTAGGTGGGATCTACACTAGACATCGACAGGGCGAGTAAAGGCAAAGCGAACACGCAGATATCAAGGGTACGTTAGGGTTAAAAAGGATGTTGAAAAGGACATAATACTCGAGTGTTCCTACGAAGACAGATAGGGAGCCACTTGAGATTCTTGCGCAACTGAGAGACATGACCATATTTTCTCAGACCAAAACACAAAACGGACGCACAGCGCTCATTATGTGCTACTGCTAAGTATGAGGTCAATTCAAAATTTCGAAATGAGCAAAGTGCTGTTGTATTTTTCCATCAGGCATTTCACAATAGCAGTTCAGAGACTGGATTTGTGGCCGGATTAGACTCTCGCCCCTATTCATGGTACCAAACATAACTGGCAAAATGTGGCATATGTTAGGTACTCTTCTGCCGAAACCTTCAAGAAATGCAAACGTGATGTTCCGATATATTCAATAAACAAAAGTAATTAAGTTGTCTCCAAAACAAAGCTCATTTTTGCTAAGACATACCAAAATTCGTACTGCGCTTCGAACTCCAAACTATTTCAATTGAGTAAACTCTATATCTAAAGCTGGCCACAGATTTCCAAGTTGTTCCAATATCAGCGGAGGATACATGCGTGGAGATGAATTGCACATAGTTCATCTGCACGCGTATATTCTCTTCCTAACTATTTAATGGAATAACTGGTAAGCGTCTGGTAGTCGCGTTAGTTGAGTTGGGGGACACAAGTTTATGGGAGGAGCGGGTGAGTAAAGTCCAAGAAGTGTTGAAGTTAAACACAATCAGGACCCTAGCATGATCTAAGTCAGTCTATAATATTCCCACAGCTGGGACACACTAAGGCTCCTAACTGTAAGAGGCAGTGGTCTATTAATTTATATACGTGTATATATATTAATAGTCCATAGATGATAAGAAGAGTCATCTCACTTTCTTCTTTTCTGTTACTTCATAAATGTATATTTTATATAAATATATATTATATTTCAATATATATGTACGTGTATTTTACCTATTTTAGTATGTTAATAACAACTTTTTTCTTTTTAAATTGTTTAAACAATGCACCTACCTTGATATCTCTTCACCACCCTTGGTTGAGAATGCCTAAGGCATTAAGTCCGCCTTTGTACCTTTTTGTGCATGAAGTCTAAATAAATAAATAAATAATAGAAAGAAAGAAAGAAAAACGTTTATTTGCGCCAGGCACAACGCATACCATAAAAAAACAAAGGAAAGCTTTTATACAAATACAGAGTATGCATCACAACCACGCAAAACGGTCATCGCTCAGCAAAATGCTGCAACTCGCGTGCAAGACAGAGCCACAGAGTGCTGGTTTTCAGCAATAGCCGGTGTCGACTGGGTGACGTCGAAACAATGAAACCTTAAGGGCAATACAGGTATTTATTATAGTAAATATATAATATGTATTTTTATTTTAACTATAATATATGTAGGGACGACTGTGTAATTGTCAGGAAAAGCCATTATTGCATGGGTTCTTTCGGGCTAGATGTTAAACAAATCAACTTCTTTGCTTATATGTAGGCTCACAATGTAACTGATCACGTTATGTATTGGCGAATAACTTAAACGACATTCCACTATGACACGTAGTTTGATCTACACGAACAATCGGTAACTCTCACTGTATTTCTCCTTAGGTTTTTATCACGAATTCACGACTCAAACCAAACCCTCAACCTCAACCCCCAATATTCCCTCTCGATCCTTGTGTCATCCTCTCTTGTTCGCGCCATAAACTAATGTCAAGTGTTAACGTCAAGTTGCCATCTGTCAAAGTCATTTGAAACCATAGCGCTCTTCAGAACGATATCTTAGAAATGCCGACATATATAATAATATGTTGTTATTCAATTTTACTACATTTTGTTTTTTATGCACCTGCCATGTTATCTCTCCACCACCCTTGGTTGACTGGTGCCTGCCTCAGGCATTAAGTCCGCCTATGTACCTGTATGTTGTATGTTAGTTTTAAATAAGACAATAACCGCCATTCGGGCCTAGTGCGTTTTACTAGATGTCACTTTGTAGTGTTTTTAATTTAAAGACAGTTGTATTTTTTTTTGTTAATAGGTTTTCCTATTTTGTTGAAAAAAACTGGTCCGCACTAGCAAATGACACCATTCTTGGAAGAGGGAGGAAACGAAAGGAAAATATAAGCTGGATAGATATATTAATTATTATTGCAGCTTGCCGGCTGCTTTCTGAATTGAGTATTTGCACATAAAAACGTGTCAAACCCACTTATATGCTAAATTTTTACAATTTTTCAAGCTAAAGTAGAGATTGAAAATACTCAACATTCAAAACCTTAATCAGACATCGGGGGTTTTAAAAATACTGGAAACAACAGTTTCCAGTATTTTTTAGAGTTATCCAAGCTGTCTGAACAAATTGAATTATTACACAAAATATTATACCTTGAAGAATAAAAATGTGATCTCAGCTCCATATTCAGAGCAAACATCTAATAAAATATTCGCAATTTATTATAGAAAGAACCTCCTTCATTTTTCTTCCACGATATCGCGGCGGCCGCAAAACGTTTAATGGTTCGAGCATAATATAAAAGGTTGTATAATTACTTTTTTTTCTAAGAGCACTCTATTTGTTGTCTTAATAGGCATTTCTTTCATTAGCGGAGATGGAAATATATATTTTTTATGGCAGACCTGCTTACACCACGTTGTTTTGCTTGTTATTAAAATATTTACGGATTTTTTCTAGAGTCATAATTTTTTCACCCATTTAAGAAAAAAAATTAGCTATATCGTCGTTGATAGTCCAATTCCGCGTAACCAACATTGTTAAATACAGCGTATGTACACTCTCGCTGATTTTACAGGAGGGCCAAAAAACTAATTTTCAAAAAAACTTATCGGCGGAACTTTGAACGAACTTGAGTTTAGGACTGTTTCGTTTGTACTATACTCGAAATCAAAAAAATTTAGAATGAAAAACATCACAAATTTATTTATAATAAAGTGTAGAATACATGTGTCATACTTACATTAAAAATAATCCAGTAATTACATACAAAAACATGTTTTGCCCGGAACGTCACATAGACACTGCACACACTAGTACAAATTGGCGCGGATACGCGGCTTTCGTGTCGTTACTTGTTCGTCGAAAGGTATTGTTATTTTTGATATACCTACTCGTCTTCCTATTGGTGGATTCTAAAAATTGTCATACGGGTCGACGCCAATCACAATCAGTTACCTTAAAACCGCGAAATCTCATTATTGCTTTTTTAGGGTTCCGTACCCAAAGGGTAAAAACGGGACCCTATTACTGAGACTCCGCGGTCCGTCTGTCTGTCTGTATGTCTATCTGTCACCAGGCTGTATCTCATGAACCGTGATAGCTAGACAGTTGAAATTTTTACGAAATATGTATTTCTGTTGCCGCTATAACAACAAATACTAAAAACAGAATAAAATAAATATTTAAGTGGGGCTCTCATACAACAAACGTGTTTTTTGCGATAATGGTACGGAACCCTTCGTGCGCGAGTCCAACTCGCACTTGGCCGGTTTTTTTTTTACATACGCAGTATTTAACAATGTTAGTTACGCGGAATTGGACTATCAACGACGATATGTACATTTTGACCGATGACGTACTTTGGGTAACGGGAGTCAGCTGAATACGAGATGCACAGAACGATGTATCGAGACTTGGGTTATAAAGGCTATTGAAGGTTTTTCAGCTGAGGGAGACCTATGGCCAGCATATATCAACTAAAATGATGATGATTTTAAAATCTAAAGCGCCTGAAATAATGTGGAGCACAATGCAACACATAGCAATGTTGCTTTGCGACAGAAATTCTTAGGCTTCATCAGTAAAGCTTTATCAACGTATTATTACAAAGACTGATGCTGCAGTATATTCAATGGCATCCCGTAACCAGATGCTGGAATTAATTGGTTCATTAAGATATTTTGAGACGGGGAATTTCAGCTCCAACAAAAATACATTTCCAAACAGACAAAATTATCAATTTTAATAATACAGTACGGTCTTAATTACAGAAGCGTTGTTATGAAAACAATATTTCTGCGTAATAGTCTGTTAAATTTGAATTATATCCGACATTTTAAGGGTGTTTCGTAATAAATATTGCTTAATGTCTTTACGCCGAGGTGTTCTGCTGTAAATGTAAGGTTTTACTTGGCAAATTGACCCATTCCAAGTTTACAGTGTATGAGAAAATATAGTATTAGGTGCTTGGGTATTGAAACAGCGACGGTCTAATGAAAGTAACGGTTATTACTCTAATATATTTTCAGTAGTATGTAAATTGTATGTAGAAATAATGGAGGATATTTTCTGAGCTCTTGAACAATATTCATAAAAAAAACCGTTTTGAAAAAAAATACCACCAACTTCCAAATAAAAAACTACAAAGTGAAAAATAACTTTATTTTTGGAAGTCGGTGTCTTTCGTAGGTACCATTTTTTTGCGATATGGACACCGACTTCCAAAAATAAAGTTATTTTTCACTTTGTAGTTTTTTATTTGGAAGTCGGTGGTATTTTTTTGCAAAAATGTTTTTTATTTTTCCCTTTTTAGTTTTACCTACCTAATAGGCAAGTAAGGTACCTATAATGCCAGAATAGATTACCCGAATATCATGAAACTAACTGAACATAACCGGTGAAATGAGAGATCTGCGTACCCCTTTCGAGCGTACTGGCGTGATTTTATGTTATGAAATGATATAAACAATAAACAGACATGCGATTGCAGCAATCCCGAGAGATTTCCCGTTATTTATTGAAAAGTTCTGTTGTATATCTCCAAAGTACTTCATTAGATCTTCACCAAATTAAAATGGGACCAAATTCGGTACATTTTCTTTCAAAGTAAAAAAGAATTTTCAAAATCGGTCCACAATTGACGGAGATATCGGAGAACACAGAAAAAAAAAAAACATACATGAAGTCGAACATAGAACCTCCTCCTTTTTGGTAAGTCGGTTAAAAATTGTCTCCACGGTTGACGATGTACCTGTATGTCCTATTATCAACCATGCTAACCGCCAAAGTAGTGTTTAAGTATCTTCATGAAAGATCTCACTAGTAAAACCAAGACAGATCCAAGCAAACCAGTGCAAAAATAGAACGAATTAGGGGATAATCCATAGAAAACCCAATGCGAATGCAATGCTACTGATCAGACTATTTTCCATATGCTGGCATGTCCCAAATGTCCGGGCACCCTTGTCGTTCTGAACAACGCCTCCTACACCGCAATAAACGCTTTTATTATGTGTACTGAGGAGTGGAATGCCCTGCCGGAGTCTGTGTTTCCCGATAGCTACAACCTCGGAGTTTTTAAGTCAAGAGTGAATAGGTTTCTTCTAGGCAAGCGTGTTACACCGTCGACCACATCATCGCTTACCATCAGGTGAGATAGTGGTCAAGCGCGAGCCTATCAATAATAATAAAAAAAAAATAATTAAAAAAATCAAAATACCCGACTGCTTAAAAAGCGAACTTAAAAAGACGTAAACAAGAAGAAAATCATGCTGTGCAGTCGGAGGATACATCTGGTGTTGGTCAGCCAGCTCGAGAATATGTATCCTCCGACTGCACAGCATGATTTTCTTCTTGTTTACGTCTTTTTAGTTCGCTTTTTAAGCAGTCGGGTATTTTGATTTTTTTAATTAAATTTTTTATTATAACTTTTTAGTTAACATTTTTTTCGAATTAGGTACATTTAAATATATAAGTGTGATATATTTTTGAAATCACCTCTTGAAACCCTTTATTTTGATACCCCACACGATGGGTTTGGAAGAAAAAATAAAATTGCCCCCCCACAATATGGCGCCCAAAAGCCGCCATTTTTCTATTTTCCAATTTTAATGTAGCCTATGACACTCGCAAGGTTAAGACGAATCGATTGACGTATGAATCATCAAAATCGGTCAACGCGTTTGGTCTCTGGAACGCCACATAGGAAAAAACATACATACATACATTCATACATACATACATACATACATACATACATACATACATACATACATACATACTTACATACATACATACATACATACATACATACATACATAGACTGATAAACACATTACCCTCCTTCGGCAGTCGGGTAAAAAAGCATTATCGTGATCTGCACGCCGAGTTCGTCTACTGCTGTGAACTAGGTGTGCCAACTGCTTACTTAACTTTCTTTGTTTGGGCCCAAACAAAGAAAGTACTACCGCTGCACCAGAAGCCTTTGAAAAACGATGCAGCGTCTTCATAACCTACCTACACCCTTGATGGATACAACAACATCTCTTACCCAGCAATAAATGTGGTCATCTCATAGTCCGCAACAAGACTTCGCGTACTGCTGGACTAACGAAGGTTTTATGCCACTCTAGTGGCCATCTACTAGGCCCAAACAAAGACAGATATACTTTCGATACCAAAATAAGAAGAAGTAGCAATAATCTTACTCATTAAACAGAAAATGTGTAAGCCATGTACATAAGCAAACTTCTGAACAACGTCTCTTGAATAACATAAACCAAACTCACAAGCTACGGCACAATTCCTACAGGTATATTTAAAAGACATTTACCGCTGCACCAGAAGCCTTTGAAAAACGATGCAGCGTCGTCATAACCCCTCAGCAGTCGCCATTACGGTGGCTGGCGGCAAGCCAAGCACACGTACGAGCTGGTTTACCCGCGGTTTATTATTCAACTTGTTTCATAAAATATTAGCGGGCGAAATAGAATGTAAGTGCTGTTTCTATATGGGGAAGGCATGGTAATGGGGCTTGTATATGATGGGTGACAGTGGCCTTATTCTTAAATAGGTAGCATAACTGTTTGGGTGGAGTACCAGTTAATCGGGGTTACATTGAGGTCTGGGGTAACTTTGATGATAACTTATTTTTTTTTGTTTTTTAAAGCTAACTCCGTGAAAACGGAACGCACCTCAATTACACAGTGTGAATTCATTAAAATACATAAAAAATTGGGGTTACTTTATATTGCAATGAAAAAACAATGGGGTATCAAAGTAAACCCATTTTCATTTTAGCGTTCATAGGCTCGTTTTTTTATTTTCTCCCAAATTATGGAAGTAAAAAAAATTGTATTTGGGAATATAATTTCTTTTGTGATGTCGCCTTTTATTTATATAATTGAACTAATTAAGTCAATTTAAATTTCAAAATTAACCTCGTTTTACGGTAAATAAATATGCGTGGATCGACTATTTACCCGACTGCCGAAGGAGGGTAATGTGTTTATCAGTCTATGTATGTATGTATGTATGTATATATGTATGTATGCATGTATGTATGTTTGTTCCTATGTGGCGTTCCAGAGACCAAATGCGTTTACCGATTTTGATGATTCATACGTCAATCGATTCGTCTTAACCTTGCGAGTGTCATAGGCTACATTAAAATTGGAAAATAGAAAAATGGCGGCTTTTGGGCGCCATATTGTGGAGGGCCAATTTTATTTTTTCTTCCAAACCCATCGTGTATCAAAATAAAGGGTTTCAAGAGGTGATTTCAAAAATATATAACTAAAAATATGTACCTAATTCGATAAAAATGTTAACTAAAAAGTTATAAATAAAAAAGTAAAATAAAAAAACTCAAAATACCCGACTGCTTAAAAAGCGAACTAAAAAGACGTAAACAAGAAGAAAATCATGCTGTGCAGTCGGAGGATACATCTGGTTTTGGTCAGCCAGCTCGCGAATATGTATCCTCCGACTGCACAGCATGATTTTCTTCTTGTTTACGTCTTTTTAGTTCGCTTTTTAAGCAGTCGGGTATTTTGATTTTTTTAATTTACTTTTTTATTATCATCTTGTCTGCACGTCGGGAGTATTGTGAGATGAGCGTATGATTGAAATTAGTTGGACTTCATTCTTACTTTTTTTTTACACTTCTTTAAGCAGGAAGGTTTTTGAGGTTTTGGACAACTTCCCTTTGCAAAAAGACGTGAGTTTAGATCCCGTGTGCATGACAAATAATTACAAAGCAAAAGGAATACTTACATACCTAGCATAATCTTAGCAGGAGTCGTTCTGTAGTTTCTGAAAAGTTGCCGTCAGCTATACATTCGTTTATAATATCAAAAACTTAATTTTATTTTTACTAGCGCAAACTCTAAATCATACAACGAATCACGAAGAACACACAAATATTTTTCTGAAAATTATCTGGCCAATGCACTTTTCACCAGCAAAAGTGCTTCAAAAGATTATTTTCTCTGTCAAAGTACCAGAGGAACATGTACACAGGAGAAGCCAAAGCACACAGGGGAGCCTAGAGTCACGGCAGGGCAGCTAAACTGCGAGCGCAGGTTCGAATCAGGCCACGTTCCGTTTTAAGCTGCATTACGTGATCACGCCAGTCTGTTGCTCGAACTGATATTATGTGTTTGCTGGCAGGGTTGTGGTCTGAATAGGAAGAAGATAGCGATTTCTTTTGGAAATACAGTGTAATCTCACTAATCCGTCACTATTAAAAACCAGAGGGTTATTGGAATGTTCGGTTTACTGGATTATAGAGAAAAAATCAGTGTCTTGTGTTTCCGTTTATGTGACATTTTTAACCACACACTATTCTCGAGTACACTACATAAATACGAAAAACTTTATTCCGTCAGTCACAAATACGAATTTCAAAATACCGATTTTCATAATTCCGAATGGTTCAAAATTTCGAATTACCCCTCTATTTTTATCATTCCTATATTTCAATATTCCTAACGTTAATAATTACTATTCTCAAAATACCGAGTTTCAATAGATCGAATAACAAAAAGTCCGACTTAATGATAATTCGAAACATCAAAAATACGAATTCAAGCAAGCAAGCATGCAACATGCAAGCAGGCATGCAGCAAGCAAGCATGCAACATGCATCAAGCATTGTTTCTGTCTCGGCTCCGGCACTGCGGGGTTTGGGCGGCCCCATGCGAGCTTATCGTCGCATATGGTTTTAACGCTGACCGCCGCGGCTGAGCCTAGCCGGCCAGCAAGCCGAAGCTGCAGGCCTTCAAACCACATACTCCTCAGCTCGCGGACCGCCCCACCCCCCTGCGCCTACGCGGGCTTAAATTACACTCTAGGGTAGGGCAGACAAGACTACGTGAAGTCGGTTTTGCAGCGATTAATTTAGTGACAGAAACGTGTCACTAAATTTTGTAGCACAATATGTTGACTTTTAGTTTATAGATAGACCGATAACCCTTCGAGGATTTGATTATGCGAACGTATGAAAATCGGAAAACTAACAAATCGCATTTACGACTTTCGGAAAAATAAATTTCGTTATTTTTAATAATAGACATTATAATTCTTAGGTATTACGAAATTCGGAAAAAAAAATTAAAAAAAAATCGGAGTATTTGGGTGTTCCCACTATTCTCACTTCAAAAATACAGGTAAATACGTATGCACGTGCACGTGATAAGTTTTGAGGTTAGACTGCCAGACGACGACGCAGCGACCGGAGCGCGTAGGCGTAGAGGGGCGAGGGAGGCGTGGGCGGAAGGTGCCGGCTTATTGGACGTGTCGGTCTATTGAAGTGCCGGATTAGTGAGATTATACTGTATTAATTGTTGTGGTGGAAATGAAAGAAAGTAATCGATGTAAATATTTGAATAGGCACTATGTAGATCATTGTATTCTTAGAACGATGAATTAGGTAAACGCGTTCTTAAGTAGAGCTCGTGAATCAGCATAGGTAAGGAAGGCTACGTGGATGAACGACATTCGTGTACTGGCTGGTAGCTGCTGGATTATATAGCTGCGAGCGATCTTATTGCCTTCAATTAGAACAAAGCCGTCCTCCTCTAATAATTTTGATTTAGAATCTTATACTCTCCAACGGTTCGGTTCGGATTCGGTTACGGAATCTTGAGGATACCTAATAGACCAGAAATCGAAGGAATCGGGGTGATGTGGCATACACCAACTTCCTCTCATCTCTAAGCTGTGTAACCTAGCAGTCCGAACTTATAGGCAGCTATCTCCTTTATGTGTTTCAGCAACCGACTCCACAAAAGCAGTATTGCTGATCACTAAGCCAACGTTCGCTTACTCCTTACGCCACCTTAAAGAAATATGAGCTAGGTATAATGGCGTCAGAAAGCTCTTTAGACACTGACTTAGAGATTTCTGAGAGAACGTGATGCTAATTCTTATAAAGAGCGACAACGTGACAGCTTTCGGGTGCCGCTGATAAAGCATTAAGTGATATGGACTTATTTAACTTATTTTGGTTTTAATGTAGACTTTCAGGCTTGGTAATTTAATTGGTGAAAACTAGAACGTACGGCTTGGTTATGTGAAGTCTTGTTTGTTTTAAATATTGGATATTGCCATGTATACCAATTCATTTTGTGGTTATGGTTTGGTTCTGGCTAATGGTTATGTCTTAACTACCGAATAGTTTCAACGTTATATTGTTTCTTTTTGGAGATCATATCTAGAAGTTCTGACCTGTTGACGAAAATTCTTCAGCTGATATTAAGCTACACTGTTGCCGAATCCCATAGGTAATCGTATTTTTATCTTAGAAGATGCACTGTTCCTTTGGGATAGACCACGGCAGCGACGCTACAATCGTCCGAAATTGCTATAGAGCAATGACCATATTCGTAACGTGGTGTTTAATGCTTGTTTCTTCTCCGTTTGTAAAGAGACCTTCATCCAGTGAGGCTTTTACTTAAGCCATTTCATTTAATTAGATAATCATCATCAGTCTTTTAATGTTCCCACTGCTGGGACACGGGCCTCCACTCTGAGAGAGAGAGAATGGGCATTAATCCACCACGCGGCCCAGTACAGGTTGGTGGATGTCTTCGAAATGTTGGTTCTAGGACATGCCGGTTTCCTCACGATGTTTTCCTTCACTGGTTTTAGAGCAGTGGTGATGAAATAATTTACACAAAGTAAAGCGCCTGCCGCCGTTAGCACTGGGCCACTACTGCTCAGTAACTAGATAATATATTATAACTTGGAAGTGGTTTAGAAGGATAAAATGTACTAAAGGGATATAAACTAAATTGTTACAATTAATTAAAGCTTGTAAACATAATTTCAACATTTATTTATTTTATTTATTTATTTATTAATCACAAAATCCACAGCTCTTAAAAATACTTTAACACACTTATTGTACTACTATTACAGCCAATTACGGATTTACAATTTATAAACCTTACAATTAAGAATGCAACAGAAACTTAGAACAACAAAACATATCTAATATAACTAACTCATGTGAAGTGTGCAAGAGGAATTGTGTGTGAGTGTGATTCTATTATGCGTTTCAAATGAGAGGAAAATCGACTAACCCCCAGCAAGCTACAATCGGACAAGACCGCACAGCTAGCAATACGACAATCTATTTCAAAAGCCTAGGGTCAGTTATTTATATTAACCCCCAGATTCCGAAACAAACCATTCCGCCGCCAACGGTACAATCCCGACGAATCGCGTCACAATGAGCGAAGGCGCCGACCGTCCTCTCATTCGGAACGCATAGTAGTGTTAGTGTATTGTATAGTGTGGTGTAATCTATGTAGGTCTGTATTTGTACTTTCCATACAATTTAATTAATACTCGTTTCATTCAGCTTTAGCTTTATTATTCAGTTCGTCACATACAGAGGTTAGTAAACATTAAGCTATTGAATTAATTAAAATTGTGCACTGTTATGGTCGTTACATCATTGTAATAATCCGACTTTAACATAGGTAATAGTGTTAAATTAATTATATTATTTTCGGTATAATGCACTAAGCTAATTACCTCTATTATGATAGTCATAATCATATTTGTAACCAATAGTTTCTATTAATTTTGATTGTGAAAAAATCATCTGTTTTCAGCACATTTATGTTGCAAATAATAGATTGAATTTAAAGAGTGTCCATGGAATTTCTCGCACGTTCTTCTCCTTATACCTAGATATTCGCTTTGGAACGTACAAAATGCTTCATCTTTTTGTCATGACTGACCTTGATAATTCAAAAGTGCCTGTAGGTTTGTATTTAAATAAATGCTTTATGTTTGAAACAAAAAGTAGGGCACAGCTGATTTTCTTTATATTCATGCGAATTTCATCCCCCAATAAATTGCCAAAGAATTCAATATAACTCATATCATGAATTGTGAACATTGTGTTGCAGAAAACATTACTGTCCTTCAGTAGCATTCTGTTAAAAAAGCTTACACACCAGTTAATGAACACATTAACAGACAGTTCGCTACAGAACTAAATACAGTTTCATGATCACCATTAGTACAAACGGCGGGAGAGCGCTAATGATCGCTAATTAACTTAATTTGATCATTACGTTTTTGGGGATTTTCGAACTGTTCGCGGAGTGTGTGTTGTTATGTGTAGTTTGAGATTGATGGGTATGGGCGTAGTTGGTAATGATACTCGTTTTGGTTATATGCCAAAGTGGAATATAGAAGTGAATTTATTTACATATATAGTAGAAGTATATACAGTGTGTAAAATACGTAGCTCAAAAAAGTTGGGGATTCTTGCAAAGGTGAGACGGTGCTTCACGCCTGAACAGCTGCTCAACTTGTATAAAGCGCAAGTTCGGTCATGCATGGAGTACTGCTCTCACCTCTGGGACGGATCTGCCAAATACCAGCTTGATGCACTTGAGTCGATTGACAGATGGGCCCAGAGGCTTATTGGCAACGATGCACTGGTCGCGTCGAAGCTCCAGAGCCGCGAACATCGACGCCGAGTTGCCAGCCTGCCGGTTTTTATCGTTTACATTTCAGTGAGTGTGCGACAGGACTGCACAATTTTTTAAATTCCGCTAACCCTTCCCATCATCGGACTACAAGACGTACGGCCATGCGCCATGATGGTGGACTTCCCACCCATACGCACAAAGCGTTAAAGCTAATACCTTCATTGTGCGCACAGCTAAGGAGAGGAATTCCCTTCCGGAGTCTTTGTTCCCTTATAGCTACAACCTTAGAGTCTTTAAGTCAAGAGTGAATTGATTACTTCTAGGCAAGCGTGCTTTACCGTAGACCACATCATCGCTTACCATCAGGCGAGATACTGGTCAAACGCAAGCCTACAGATTATAAAAAAAAACTTTATTAACTAAGGCTACAAACATATACACTTAAAACAAAAACAAACTCACTTACTAAATCTAAAAATATACTCAACTAAGATATGGCGTTGAAAAACTCCTCCACATTGTTATCCACTGGTAATGTGTGTACTTATCCTCTGACCAAGGTTAAAGCCATGCATGCGAAGTGTCAGGGTTATGCGAAGTGTCAACTAAGCGTGAATAAAAAATAAAATAAAGTGATGCATGGTAAAGTCTTTGCGAAGAAAGAAAGATAAAATATTTATTGGTGAACCGCACACAGAGACACGAGAAATAAGCAAAAAAATAACAATAATAAAAATAAAACCCCGCGCGAGACCAAAAAGTCTCCTATCTCAGCATGTGCAAACATATTTAAAAAAAAAACTAAAATGAAGGAGGGTTGAATACCAGAGCCAAATAATGGAGTAAGGTAAAAAAAAGTTTGAGAGATTGTGTTATTCTTGTGCTTTTTAATTTGGCACTGTCAAAAGCAGATTTTTATAACTTGGAAAAAAATATGGTTGCAGGACACACAGAATCAGAAAGACTGAAGGAACGAAGCCTGACCAAGTAAACCGGAAAGAGATAAACACCACAACAGCATTTGGAAAACAGACCAAAGATCGTCATAAATGGAGGGAATCAAGAAGTTTAGTCGGGGGAGAAAATTCACGAAATCACGATGCCCAGCAATGAGAAAACGACTATAGTGGGAAAACTAACACACAACAATCATCTCTACGGTTCTTTATGTAGTACTTAGACTTCATACTGCGGTACACCAATGTTTGCAATAACTACACTGTATCTCCTAATTTACATTAATAACTCATTAATTCGCCTAAGAGAACATAATTAAACTACCCCACAACACATATTTACCTACCGGGTAACAGCAAACTCACCTACACACGCAGTAATTACCGGTTAGCAAAATAAATACCCGAAGCGAACCCGGTTTAAAATCAAACAAAGATAAACTACATATTAGAGAAGTTACTAAGCTTTGACTCCGGCTCCGATAAGTTGGTACTTCCGCTTGATATTAGAGCTCTGGTTTTGACTTAGGCTCTTATTGTTTAAATCGGAGGTTGAAGCAACGGATAGCGGCCCATGGTAAGCGACCGGTGGGTGCAGATTATGGTAGGTCGTACGCAATCGTTTGCCAATCGCTCGCTGTTTGTCATATGCACTTATTTAAAAAAAAAACCGGCAACAACTCTAAAACTTTTGTATTGAAGAGCAATTATTGCTATCGTTTTGCTCTTGCAAAAGATACGTAATAAGCCTGCCGATCACTTTTCCGAATCTTTTTTGTTCAAATTTCATTTTAACGAAAACTATTGACGTTTTTTTGCTATATGCATTATTTGACATAATTTCAGATCATCGAAGTATCAATCATATAGGTATTATTTTACCGAACCTTTATTTTTTTCAAATCGCTGTTTTAAACATTTGTATTCGCCTACTGTTTCTCTCACACTTAGTATTTTGATATGCGTTTAAAAATATTTTGATATGCGTTTAAAAATAAATATTTCGAACAAATGATATTTCGGCTAAGTGTAACTTCGGTAAAAAGATTTTCGACTAATTGAAACGTCGGAGTAAAAAAAACCGAAACGATAATAGTTGAAAAGTCTTAGGTGAAATGAAAATCGGTCAAATGTTTTTCGAACTTATGATAGGTATCCGTGTACGAAGTTACGAACAAGTATGTTATGCTTGTCGCACGGGGTACCTCCCTCCCTACGTGCTTTCTGTCGCAGGTTTTATGTTTTAATTGAATTTAAGACGCTGATTGAATACTGTTTGTAGTATTTTACTTTATTGTGCCTGCCTAATACATCGCTCTTATGCCACCACCTCCCATTGAGGTTCTGACACCGACAAACCAAATTTAAAACTCCCATTCCTGCTTCGGTTCCGATAAACCACCTCCGCAACATCCCTACTTCAGTCTAGTCATTACCGGTTCTCATTACCGGACGGCCGGGTAATGATACCCGGTTTGACCGCAGAACGATTAGAGGTTTTGACCCCTTGTTTATAGCTAAACGTTCTGGCTGGATAATTAGATTTTTATTTCTTCGGTTTTAATTTTAATTATTTGGTACTAATGACGCTGTTTTGTGGTCAAGTGTTCTGTTGTTGTTTACCATTTTGGGTTTGATCGAGTACACATTCGAGAACCGTTCAGGCCGCAGTGATTTTCCTGAATTTCAGATGCTGATCAATCCGGAGTGAAATGATTGCGAGATTTAAAAGAAAGAAACACGTACTTGCGCTGATATCAAACTAATTGAGAGGCGTAAGCAAAGGAGGATGAAAATTATGATTGTGAGTTGATGCCCAAAAGTTTTATTTTTACGAGATACCTATCATAAGTTCGAAAAACATTTGAACGAATTTCATTTCACCTAAAACTTTTCAACTATTATCGTTTCGTTTTTTTTTACTTCATCGAAGTCACGTCTGCCACTGTCTCAGTTGACCTATTATCATTTCGATTTTTTTCGTTACTCCGACGTTTCACTTGGTCGAAAAACTTTTTACCGAAGTTACACTTAGCCGAAATAACATTTGTTCGAAATATTTATTTTAAAAGCATATCAAAATTCTAAGTGAGAGAGAAACAGTGGGCGAATACAAATGTTTAAAACAGAGACTTGAAAAAAAGTATTGTCGACGGAGCACCGCTCCGCGGGGCTCCTATTTCTGTCTGCAGGGTCTAAAGTAACCTAACACGAAGGAGATGACGGGAGCTGAGTTCGCTCGCTTTGCTCGCTCACTTCAGCTCCCGTCATCCCCTTCGAACCTAACCTGTCCGTGTCGGGTTGGTGAAAAAATGGCAAATGAAAAAAGTTCAAAAGTGGCTTCGGCCATAAGCAAAAAGTTATTTTGTAAATCGGTAAAATGTAGTTCGGTAAAATAATACCGATGGCAATTGATACTTCGATGATCTGAAATTATGTCAAACAATGCATATAGCAAAAAAGACGTCGGTCAATAGTTTTCGGTAAAATGAAATTCGAACAAAAAAGATTCGGAAAAGTGATCGGTTCCCCTTATACCCGTGACATACTTATCATTAAAGAGTTTTAATGGCTATATGTGGTCTTCTTTATCAGTCCCACTTCACCAAATGATACTTTCTGACTGCAAATCATTGCCTTGTTCATGAAAATATCAAAATCGCTATACGTATGCCTATAATATTTGAGGAGTTCTCTTGATTTCTCCGGGATCCAACCATCAGATCCTGACCTGGTGACCATGGGACCACCTGTGAAGTATACAATTTCAAACAAAAGAAGAATTTTCCTAATTGGTCTTTGAGTAATCATCATAAAAAAATAAATGCAGTCGAATTTATAACCTCCTCCTTTTTCTCTCCTTTTATTTTTTAACCGACTTCCAAAACAAACACTCCAAAACGAAAAATAACTTTCTTTTTCGAAGTCGGTGCCTAAAAACGAAAAACAATAGGTATAGGTACCAACGCCACATACTTTGGAAAAAAAAGTTATTTTTAGCCTTGGAGTGGTTTATTTTGGAAGTCGGTTAAATTTTTTGTCAAAAAGTTTTTTTTTTATTTATTGTTGATAGGCTCGCGCTTGACCATTATATCAACTGATGGTAAGTGATGATGTGGTTGACGTTGAGGCACACATGCCGTGGTACCTATATGTATATAGATGCATAGATGGAATTATTGTGTAAGTAGTCGTACCCTAGGGTTTGGTTTCCGCACTTAGTCTCTCAAATAGACCTTTGTACGTGGGCCATGGCGGCCGTTGGGTGGTCATTCCAACCAGCCCACCTCCCTCCAGAAGTCAATTAGAGCTCCTGGTTTCCTCAAAACATCCGTGTAATATCTTGGTGACCCGAGGGTTCGTGTTCTTATCTGGGTGACAACTGTGCATTCAAAGAGAACGTGCGTAACGGTTTCCTCGGCCTCCATGCATGGCCTGCACAGAGGACTGTCCGTTATGCCTATTGTGTGGAAGTGTTTGTTAAGTGAGCAATGTCCCGTGATGGTACCCGTCACCAGGCGCAGGCCATGGCGTAAAAGACGCCTGGTAAGCCTACTGTCTAAGGATGGCAGAGCTTCTTTGGATTGCCTACAGCCCGGTGTCGAGGCCCACCAGTTCTCCGCCTGTGTCTGGGTGAATTCCTGTAGACACCTGCGTATTTGGTTGAAGGGGATGGGTACAACAGGTTCAGGTCCATAGACCGCCGAGCTGGATCCGCGTCTCGCAAGCTCGTCAGCCGCGTCGTTGTCCAGAGATCCGCTGTGTCCCTTTATCCATTGTAGTGTCACCGTATTACGGCTAGATACAGTTATTTGTTCTAGTGCGTTGTGACATTCTAGTACTAGTTTTGATGTAATGTATTTTTTGGAGGACTGATGCGCTGTCGGAGAGTATCCGTATGTGGGTGTCCGTAACCCTCCTGGCTTCTAGGGCATGGACCGCTTGTACGTCGGTGTATATTCTCATCTCTTTCGGGCCAGAGTAGTCACATCTTTCCTCTGAGAATATTATGTTGTAGTGCCTATGAAAGTGGTGTGTTTTGGGGTTTTGTCGCTTGGTGATGCTAACATCAGTTTACGCTTGATGCTTTATGCGTGAGTGCTTAATTCTGGAGTCTTTATTTAGGGATCCTGATAGGTGGAGTCTAAAGGTGGCCAGGGCTGCCTCCTCCCGCACAATTAGGCGAACCGCTGCAGTTTTTCGAGATCGTTTTGGGCTGTGCTGAGGTCTGTCCTGGGCCACCAGACCAACAAGCCATATGTGATGATTGGTCGGATGACTGTGGTGTATAGCTAGTGGGAGACCATGGGGCTCATTCCCCAATTCCTGCCTAGCGGTCGTTTGCACTGCTACAGCGATATGCTGGCTTTTGTGGTGATATGGTTCATGTGTTTTGCCCAATTCAATTGTTTGTCCAAATAAATAAATGCCCAGGTACTTGGTTTCGGTTGAAAGGCTTAGGGTTGTTCCGAAGAAACGCGGCAATTGCAGTGTTATCGGTTTTCTCTTTTTTATGAAGAGAATTAGTTCAGTTTTTGTGGGGTTCACTGAGAGTTGGTGCTCGTTGTACCATTCCTCTACTATTTTCAGGGCTTGACGCATGAGATTGCATAGAGTGTTTTCGTGGGTCCCGTTTATTATTATTGTTATGTCATCCGCGTAGCCAACGGTGAAATAACCTTTGTCGTTGAGTACCAACGTTTAGAAACCACGTTGTGCAACGCGGATTCTGTTGATTTGCCTATGGAGTACGCATGCTGTTGTTTGTGCAGTGGTTTTCCCCGGAGAGGCCCATCACGGATGTGCCTATCACAGAGTCTTTCAAGGGTTTTCAGTAAAAAGGATGTGAGGCTTATTCATTATGTAATCATTTTTCCAGGTTTGGGTATGAAGATGACTTTCACCTCGCGCCATCCGAGAGGTATGTATCTTAGTGCTATGCAGGCCCGATAGATCTCCAACAGTCATGGCGTTAGATAATCTACCCGCCACTGTAGCAGGGCTGGGAAGAAGCCGTCCAGTCCCGCCGACTTGTATGGCTGCAAGGTGTTGATAGCTCACTTTATCCGGTCTACTGTGTTTTACTATATTGTGGGCTCTTGAACAGTCTTGTTCCGTTGGGGTCCATTCGGGTTCAGCCTCCCACGTCCTGTCCTGCAGCACTTGACAGTAGGTACAAGTTGGAGAGCCACCGGTGAATGCTGTTTATCATCGGCCAATGAATGTATTTATTATGGGTTTTATTAAGTATACGGTGCTATTATCATCAAAAAGGATTACCTTTGCTTTGCTTCTACCTAACTATAAGGTATAACACTTATCACGGTGTGAGTGCCAGATAGCAATCCAACCCTTCCACGTTCTCGTTAGCAACTGACGCTAAATCAGTTAAAGCTTGCCCGGGAGTGAATTACATTAACTTGTTTGCCTGGCCTGGACTGGACTAAAGGATAAACTGATTAGCTCAGGTGTCTGACAATCGGATCGGCTTGATGAACGATAGACGGATAAAGGAATCGACTAACAGCTACTGGTAAAAAGATAATAATATGTAATAGGCGAATGACGGCCTTGTTTGTTCAGGCACCGATAACATAAAACTAACTAACATAAGAAGCCTCATCCCGTACAAAGAAACCGTGCCGACGTAACTAGCGCTTTTCGTCTGATTAAGATGATTATTTTTATAAGTACTTCGATCACGTTCGGTTTCTTTAAAAGTATTATTGTGGTTTTTTACGAGTTTTAAGAATTTCTCAGTACTAGCCCTGAGTCAGGTTGCCCGGTGGATGGGATCGCCCAATATTGGACATAAATATAACTCACGAAATGTGAGGGAATACAGATGTGATGTTATGGTATGTTCTGTTAGACTCTAGAATTATATTGTAGATGTCCATGGACGGCGGTGACCACTTAACATCGTGTTGGGTTCTTTACCGTTCAATAACATACAGATTACGTGGACGGCGGTGACCACTTAACATCGTGTTGGGTTTTTTACATTCAATAACTTACAGATTACATGGACGGCGGTGACCACTTAACATCGTGTTGGGTTCTTTACCATTCAATAACTTACAGATTACATGGACGGCGGTGACCACTTAACATCGTGTTGGGTTCTTTACCATTCAATAACATGCAGATTACATGGACGGCGGTGACCACTTAACATCATGTTGGGTTCTTTACCATTCAATAACTTACAGATTACAATAAAACGTTAACCTGGCCTCAAATAACCAATCCTAAACTCACTCTTGACTTAAGATCCTATGTCCCTTTGTATGTAGCGGCGGCAGAGGGCGTTCATAGTAGACCTCCACCGCGTCCGGTCCTGAGCTTCGCGCTTCACCTCGATCCTCATGCCGATACTCGTCGCTTCAGCCAATACGGTGCGTCGCCAGGTTCAGAAGGATTCCAATCCAAGGCCTGCTTAAGAATGTGATCGGAAGCCCTCCGGAGCGTGTGGCCAATCCATCTCCATTTATGACGCTTGTGCTGGCGGCCGATCGGGATCTCGTGGCATCTCTCCAACAGCTCTACATTAGAGATGGTCTCGGGCCAGTATATTCCGAGGATAGGCAAGGTCTTCTTTGTTATCTTCCACGTTTCGCACTCGTATAGCAGCACGGATTTGACATTGGACCCATAGATTTTGAGTTTAACCCTTCGGGACAGTTGCCGCGATTGTCAAACAGGCCTCAGATGTGCGATGTGAAGGTAGCTCTCGCTTAGGCGATCCGTCAAGTAATATGCTCTTTAGATCCTCCAGTCTCCGACAAGATGATCCCGAGGTACGTGAATTTGTGGACACATTCCACCGCCTCTATGTCGATTAACATCGTTGTATAATTCTTCATCCCTGTACCCATGACTCAGCAGGCAAAGATTATCGGCATAGTCTAGGTCTTCCAAGACGTTTGACAATCCTTACTCTATCTCACGTCGCCTGCAACTGAACTCACGCACTGCTCAGCAATAACATTTGTTACCACTAGACACCCAAGCCAAAAAATACCTCCCTAATTTGACATAATAACCCACACTGTGTCAACTACAATGACCCCTGTTTCAACACACCAATAAAACACGGGTAGCGTTGCTAAAAAAAACCTACAATCTACGGTGGATTTAATTCAGTAAGCGTTGTGTGAAATACTCGCGTCGGTCGTGGACGCGGAAAATATCCGAGGGGTGAACACTGAAAGCAGGAGAAGCAGAAGGTCTAGTTTTTAGGAAAAGCAGTGATAGATTAAATGATCATAATCTACCTAGCCTTTTTCCTAATAAGTTGGGGTTGAGTGGTTGGCTTCAAGCCTGATTGAATGCAGCTGAATGCATGTATTTACCTTGGAGTGACTGCCTATCTGAAGTTCTCATCTCAGTCACTGGCTAACAACTCTCCCTAGGTATGACAACTAGTCAGACTTTCGGGATTTTGACAACGTTACGACTACCAAATGTCTACACATGACTGTCAGAACCAACGACTTATGATGTGTTTTACAAGACTCAGAAAGGGTCCCACTATTGTATTAAACAAATTATTGGCTCGCAATAGATTTTTGTCAACCACTTAAACACTGGCTGCGAGAAGCATAGGACCAGCCGATGCAGCGACGTTTGGGTGTAGTTATGTCCAGCAGTGTCCTTCTTTGGGCTGAATTGATGATGAATGCTGAAGAACGAATACTAGCACTTTAATTACAGGTAACGCAAAGCTGACCTTCTGTATAGTTTTTAAAAGGTTAAGGGTGAAAAAACAGCGGAGCGGTAAATTGAGCGCGCCAGCTCAGTCGCTGAGCAGTGTACGCGCCTGAGCGAGTGAGGCACCACGCACTAATAACGTTATTCTATGATCTGCGGCGGAAATAAAACGATGTGAAGATCAGGCTTAGGGTTGAAGCCTTGACTTTTTTATGCGGGAAATTTCTTATGACTTCTCTTTGTTTGTTAGAACAGTGTGTCATATTTAACTCCTACTACTCCAACACTAATAACATTATAGAAACGAAGATCAAGCTAGCAAAAAATGCAAGGCTTCTTGATCTTTCTAGATTCTTTCCTTTGGAAAATCTTTATGATATCTACTCATTTGGCTAGAACAGGCGGTTATATTAGACTTATCGAAGATCCACAGTTCCTTCTGTGACTTTGCGTTTAACACAATGACAGTTGGCACTAATAACTTTCTTTTATGGTCTGCGGAGGAAATAAAACTATGTAAAGAGCCGGCTTAGGCCTTGGCTTCCTTAATGTGAGAAATTTCTTATGAATTCTCTTTGTCTGGTTAAAACCGAGGGTTATATTGCACTCCTATTGACTATTGTTGTAGGTCGTGGGTTCGAACCCAGGCAGGCGCTTTACCTTGTGTAAATTATTTCACCACCACTGCTCTCAAAACGGTGAAGGAAAACATCGTGAGGAAACCGGCATGTCCTAGAACCAAAAATTCGAAGACATGTGACATCCACCAACCCGCACTGGGCCCGCGTGGTGGATTACAGCCCATTCCCTCTCACAGAGAGGAGGCCTGTGTCCCAGCAGTGGGAACATTAATAGGCTGATGATGATGTGTGTGATGTGTGACTATGAAAGCCACAGTTTCTCCTGCTTCCATCAACCGTCATAACATGAAGCACTCGCAAATACCCTGATAACCGATTTTTTTAAATTTTATAGTAGGTTTTATCAGAGAACTCTATCAAAAGATGAACAAAAAACAAATTCAGTTGATTTTGACTGAAAATTTGAAAAGGCATTATCAACTTTACAGCCTTTTATTGAAAAGAAAAGGTATATATTTTTTATTATTTAGAATTAGAAAACGTTTTTATAAAGTTTTCTTCTTTAATAATACACCTTTCTTATAATAACATAGTAGACGAAATCATCTATTCCATTTATAGTTAAAAAATCGTTCTAACATGATAAAGCAAAATCTTTTTATAGAAACACGAACTTTATTCGCTTAAACGCCCAATATGTTGCTGATACAAAAGGTGTATCAAAATTATAATACACCCTAATGATTAATGTATAATATTCACACAATGTGTATCAATTTATGTGTTCATTATTAGTTAAACAATAGGCCGAACGTTGTCTATTATACTCGCAAATAATGTGAGCTTTCATCGTATTATAATGGCAGGGAAATTTAATGAATATTTCGCCACTCATTATTAATATAATCACGAATTCTACGTGATTACTTTTATTATAATTATTATGGATTCAGTGAAAGAGGATATTCAAATTACTGGTGTGGAGCCGATAAGATAAGATAGACACCCTCAGGCAAGATGGAACAAAAATCTTCGCCAACTGGCTGCTAGCAGCTGGAAGCGTTTTGCCGAGATTGTCCTAATGTCATAGTGGGTACATGAACACAATACGACCGATTAGTCGTGGCCCGTCTGAACGGGTTATTGGACGACTCGCCCGAATTTAACTCGCCCGAATCGGGCGAATTGTCCACTATTAAAAATATTCATTTTTCTGTGTCGATTCGCCCGAAGTTATTTTATCGGTGGGCGAATCGACCACTCCAATATTATTTAGTGGACGATTCGTCCGAATTTTATTTTAGAGAACAAACAATATAAAAGTACAGTCGTGCTCACCCGTCTCGGTAATAATATGAAGAATTAATCGAAGTTAATAGATATTGTACTAGAAACTAGGAAAGCAATTCAAACTACCAGGAGGCCAGAATTATGAAGAAGTATTTGCAGAGCTAGAATCATTGAGTAGTTGGAGTGGTCGATTCGCCCACCGATAAAATAACTTCGGGCGAATCGACACAGAAAAATTAATATTTTTAATAGTGGACAATTCGCCCGATTCGGGCGAGTCGTCCAATAACCCGTCTGAACATAGGCTTTTCGAAATTTTGCGCATGTACACTCGGCTTTACAAACTTTCGCGCATGTACACTCGGCTTTATGAACTTTCGCGCATGTACACTCGGCTTTACGAACTTTTGCGCATGTACACGAAGACACACCGGTCTTCTTTTGACATAATTATGTCTTAGTCTTCATCTCAGTAGCCACTTTCTTTTACTACATAATTCATCACACAGTCCGTCCATAGTTTATTTAAGTGTACTCTTAGAGCCATCCAAATTTTTTCTTAAAACTTTCCTCGTGAAATTTTTCAACGAAACCCTCAATGACCTTAGATACAATGATATATGTGACAAAGGATAATACTCAAAAGAAAGAATAAAATAAGGTTTCAGAATCCTATAGCTCCTATAGACAGTAATAGTAGAATATTATTCATAATACACTCATTAATAACGCAAGGAAGCACATAAGTAAGTTCGCGGAGGAAGAAGAACGTCATCTGACAAAAGCTCATTACTGAAGCCATCATTAGTACAGTCTCATTATGTAAGACTGCTGCACAAAACTAGATATATACGAATTCATTTGGGTAAGGGTGTGAACATGTTGGGCAGTAAACGTGATTTTTGGGAATTAACCCTGAAAATTTAACTTCTACTCATCATTCAAGGGGCAAACCTTGTCGCATGGCCACTTCGCTTCTACTTCGTACTCCGCGTCACACTTCCAGCCGTTATGATGGCTCCTTTTTTGTAACTGCGGCGCATCTCTGAAACTCTCTCCCACACTCCCTACGCGATAGCTCTTCTCTCGATGTCTTCAAGAGGTAAATTAAAGGACGTATGTATATATTTATTTTTATTGATGATTATAATTATGTTATTTTAAAATTGTACACTGTCTTACCCTCTTTTGTCATACTCTCTGTCACTCACTAGGGTTTGCTGTAAGAGAACTCAACATTGAGCTAAGCTCGCCTTTGTACATGTGCTTTATTATCACAATAACTTATCATAAAACCTCAAACTCGCAAAGAGTCGGTCAGTCGGTAACTATTAGTTACCGCCACTGCTGATTTTGGCTTTCAGTAGTTGCAGTGATTGTGAATCGCGCACCGTGCTTGAGTCTTCGCCCACTATTATATCCATTTACAATTATACCCAAAACTTTCCTCACATTTTTTGTCAATGAAGCAGTCAGTTACTTAAAAACTCTAAAAAAATGCATTTGGTTAAGGGTGTGAATAAGAAAACTTGATTTTTGGGTATTTTTCTTTGTGTTTTAAAGACTGAAAATGAAACTTCTACTCATCGTTCAGATAAAGATATTTTACTGCTAGACATTGCCTCTGCAAAGCATTTCGTACGACTGACCCTGAGCTTTCCACAACCAGAGGCTTTAGATCTTCGCCAGCTGTGTCTTCTTGTTCATCTACTCTAAAAGTCGTCATCTGCTGGACAGGCCTCTCCCAAACGTCGATACATCGTTCGGTCATGTCCTTCTTATATACAGCAGACTCCCGCAATCATCACTGATTAATTGGTGCAGCATATAGCAGGCCTTTTAATGCTGCATCTTCTGGTACGCAGATGCCACTGTAGAACAAGGGATACGGGATTGAAACGTGGTGAAATGAGAGAACATTATACCTCTGCACACAATTTCTTTGATCACAGTACTTTTACTGTTATTAACATACAATAAGAGGATACTTTTGCTTTTTGTCTGCACATAATATAAAACTGCAAAGGGTGACAAGAGGCTCTATACAAAGTTTCATACCACAAGCGATGGTGATTGTAGAAATGACTAAATGTAAGGGATTGGTCTTGATATTTGGATAGCGCTTTTCAATTCCAAATATGTTTGACGCCTTGACAACCACTGTTGCTGGCAGAATGCCACTTATCTAGAAGAGCCTTATATCCTGTTTTAAAAATATACCCAAATAAATTCAAATATACCCGTTCCTTGGCTTAAAAAAGGGAAGAAGCTGGTACATCGCATGCGGCTTGCTGCTAATTGCACCGCATCTAACATGCGCACCCTATGGTGCATCCAGGGTTCACCGTACGGACTGAGGGCAAGACCCCTCGCCCACTGCTGCACGCTGCTAGCTTCCTGCACGCTACCTACGCACGCTGCTTAGGTCTTGGCCTTGCGGCCTACCGCCACGCAAGTCGGTGCTGACAGGCAGTCTCCAAGTAATACCTGTTCAAGATACGAGGGCCGTCCGGCCTACTGCTGAGCCCGTGCTAAACAGGCCCCCACGTTTGCCACGTGCAGGTAGCACGTGGCAGACGTGGGAGCCTCTGGAAAGTGAAGGATGGAACCCTTCTTACCTCTATATACTGTGTGTGATAGTGCTCGGAACAGAACAGAGTGACCTTATTTACCCGCGACCTAGCTGTGGATCTTACCTACCTAAATATATGTATTAACTTGTCCAGCTGTTTCACTTATCATCTACCTAACTACCTACTTATCAATTAGCGGCTTGCGCAGGCTACCCTGTGCAGCCCTAGCCGTTACAGTGGCTTTTCATACGGTCTTTCCTTCCGCAAAACATACAATGATTGTACACACAGCCTTAGTTGCAACCTCGCCCGTTAAGGGAGACAGCACATAAATTGTAGCGCACATGCATTACTGCTAATGTGTTCTAGAAAATAATTGAGTGCCTAGCATCGACTTTGTGTTGCTGGGGAAGGAAACGTTGCTGGGAAGGCGTATTGTGTTTCTGAAGTAGCTTTGGTTTCTTCATGCGAGAAATAACACGACAGTTTCTATTAGCTATGTACCTGCAAAATGTGTATTTCAGCTTCAAATCTAATTTGAGAAGATTCCTTTTTGAAAAGGGTAGGTAATGTACTGTGGTACTCCTGGTATTGCAGGTGTCCAAAGATAGCGGTGGTGACCACATACCATCAGGTGGGTCGCTCGCTGGCATGCCATTATATGGCATTAAAAAACACAAAAGAGCGGAAAAGCTGATGAAAACTACTCAATCTGCCTAGCCTTTTCCCAATTATGTTGGGGTCAGTTTCCAGTCCTACCGGATTCAGCTGAGTACCAGTGTTTTACATGGAGCGACTGCCTATTTGACCTCCACAACCCAGTAGCTGGGAAACACGATACCCTTTGGCAAGACTGGTGTCAGATCTCAAGCTTCTGACTACCCGTAACGACTGTCAAAGATCTTCAAATGAGAGCCGGGTCCAAAGGCTTAACGTGCTTTTCGAGGCACGGAGGAATCTCGCTATGTTGAAATGGTCACCCATCCACGGACCAACCTCGTCAAGCGTTGCTTATCCTTAACGATCGACCCGTGCGGCTGTTATAATTTAGCCACGAGCTCCTCTGATGAAAACTACAAAAGTTTGGAAAATTATGAAAAATTCAACAGCAATTCAGTGATTCTATTTTGACGTTCTGTTCTTTTTTCAATTCGAAAATAAACGGACAAAGCGTTGTACCAACTTTTAAACACAAAAAAAAAACAACGGAATCGCAGCTAAATCGAAACTTTCGTCGCAGTTTAAATGTGGAATAGTATTTTTACGAAGTTTCGGCTCTGGCAACCGAGCAGTGGAATTGTATCAACTCGTACGAGCTCACTCGCGGTTTGCGGTCGGACGGACCCCTACTGCTTGTTTTAGTTAGGCCAATATTATGTCCCCGGTTCGAAAAACCAAAGGGTTGTGCGGGACCCACCGGTTTTGTAGATGTTAGTTTGACGTGTTCTAGCATTAAATTGGTATTTCCGTACTATGACATGTTAAAGCAATCATTGTTCCAGTGTGAGAGAGAAACGGAGCTTTACAAGACGAATAGCACTTATTTTTTTTCACAACAGCATTGACCGTCTAAGTACAGCTCTTAAACCCAGTAATGAAATCGGATGTCATGAATTTTCTTTTTTATCTTAAAAAGTTAGTTTAAAGAATTTTTGTTGGTCATAAAAATTAAGTTCTATGTCGAAAATAAAGTGATAATGACTGAGAATTCTATAACTTCTTGAACAACTTCAAAGTTCTCTGTCCGTTCGGAGCCGAGAGGTTTATCTTACAAACATTACGAGTATTCTTCAGAATTAATATAATCCAATTAGGTAATCTAAGGGTCCCACTAAAGGAACATTCAAGTTCTTTAAATTCTGCTAACCTATTAAAAGTGATACAGTTCAAATTTTACAAAAGCTACGAACCTACTCCGATCATTATTTCAATTGACCCTTAATCAAAGGAAGTGATTATCCAATGAGTCTCAACATTACGGTTATTTCACGTCACAGGTCAAGTGCTCTCAACTCACGTAATTGAACGACTCGATGTTTTTTAGAGAAACTCACTGGAAACTGGATCAGAAAATGTTTAAACTGTTCATGATGGCTAAAAATAGTTGCTATAATGTGATTTTTTATTTCGTGGACCAAACTGACATTTGGAGGGTTGTCACTTTATCGTTTCATTAAAATAGTGTCGTACCCTAACTATCCTGAGTGATCGAAAGTTAATCGAAAATCGAAGTAGATCGAAAATGAAACTATTTCACGGCAACAAAAAATAATTTGTTTAGAAACTAACGGCCCATATTTAGTTTCTACTCATTTATGTCAGACTTAATTTTATCGAATGCAATTATTTTATTGTTGATTTCATATATAATACAATAAAAGTTCATGTAATATGTGTATGAATACTGTTATATTTAAATATATTACGTTTATATTCATAAAACATTTATTTACACCAATTAGTAAAAATAAATTCAGGAGTCATGTCACATCGATTCGATGAATCACTTATGATTGAGCCTTACCTACAAAACTATGCTCCGCGCTTGCAACATTTAAAAAAAATAAGATCTATAGCAGCTGTCAGTTTAGTCTACGAATAAAAAATCACAGTATAGGTATTGTGTAATATATGGCATCGTCTTTTTGTAAAATAAGTTGGCCTTTGAGATGTTTTGTAGCACTATAATTTTTCTAGAACATTGCTAATAAGAATTGGTAAGACGTTTATCAGGTTTTAAATGAGAAGACACTGTTACCAGAAAATGATAAAACACTTACCAGATAATGATAAAACACTGTTACCTGAAAATTAGAAGACAGTGTTACCTGAAAGTGAGAAGACATTTTTACCTGAAAATGAGAAGACATTTTACCTGAAAATGAGAAGACACTGTTACCTGAAATTGAGAAGACACTGTTACATGAAAATGAGAAGACATTTTTACCTGAAAATGAGAAGACACTGTTACCTGAAAATGAGAAGACATTTTTACCTGAAAATGAGAAGACATTTTACCTGAAAATGAGAAGACACTGTTACCTGAAATTGAAAAGACACTGTTACATGAAAATGAGAAAACACTGTTACCTGAAAATGAGAAGACACTGTTACCTGAAAATGAGAAGACACTGTTTCCTGAAAATGAGAAAACACTGTTACCTGAAAATGAAAAGGCACTGTTACCAGAAAATGAGAAAACACTGTTACCTGAAAATGAGAAGACACTGTTACCAGAAAATGAGAAAACACTGTTACCTGAAAATGAGAAGACACTGTTACCTGAAAGTGAGAAGATACTGTTACCTGAAAATGAGAAGACATTTTTACCTGAAAATGAGAAGACATTTTTACCTGAAAATGAGAAGACACTCAATCAAAATCAAATGTTTTTTATTTCACATAGGCTTACAAGGGCACTTATAAAACGTCGACACAAGGTGCACGGTTCGGGTTGGTCGTTTCCTATGGAGAAGAACCGGCAAGAAACTCCACGGTTTAAAAAAAAACTGTTACCTGAAAATGAGAAGACACTGTTACCTGAAAATGAGAAGATACTCTTACCTGAAAATAAAAAGATACTGCTGTTACCCGAAAATGAGAAGACACTGTTACCAGAAAATGAGAAAACACTGTTACCTATAAATCTGACAGTGGTGGTGATTAGGAGCCATGTCTTTATTTAGCAGGCATTACCACCATAATCAAAACTTATGGTTCCTACTTTCAAAAGCGAGCCATACAAACTGGCCCTCCTTTGAACTAAGGAAAATTGAACTCCGCAACCCTACAGACGTTTCACAAAAAAAAACAATTAATTTAATCCCACCGCAACTAATAACACAGACCTTTTCTAGACCGAAGGACCGATTCCAGCATTTGCCCAACAATAGATCCGGCACACACTTCCACGCCTTTCAGCACATAATTCTTCGGAAACAATCCAATTCCTTCACAAATGTCGCCAAAAAAACAAATAAGGGCTCGTTGGACATTTTTCTCGGGACACATTACGCACCCCATACAAATATATCTGGCTGACACCATGAGGACCCCGTGAGTTATGGTAGCCATCATTTTTTCTTATTCCAAATGTCTTTATGGATGGGTATAAATTGAATCTCATATATCAAACTTAGGAGTGAAGATAGATAGGTTTTTTTGGTCTTTTTGCTTTTAATAAGTGCTTTTTCAGGGTTCCGTACCCAAAGGGTAAAAACGGGACCCTATTACTAAGACTCCGCGGTCCGTCTGTCTGTCTGTCTGTCCTTCTGTCTGTCACCAGGCTTTATCTCATGAACCGTGATAACAACAAATACTATACTGTTGCCGCTATAACAACAAATACTAAAAACAGAATAAAATAAATATTTAAGTCGGGCTCCCATACAACAAACGTGATGTTTTTGCCATTTTTTAACCGACTTACCAAAAAGGAGGAGGTCCTATGACCGACATTATGTGTTTTTTTTATTTATATATATTTTCACCGATATCTCCGTCAATTGTGGACCGATTTTGAAAATTCTTTTTTTTGTTTGAAATAGTATGTGCCGAAATTGGTTCCATTTTAATTTGGTGAAGATCTAATGAAGAACTTCGGAGATATACAACAGAACTCTTCAATAAATAACGGCAAATCTCTCGGGATTGCTGCAATTGTATGTCTGTATATTTTTTATACCATTTCATAACATAACATCACGCCAGTACGCTCTAAAGGTGTACGCAGATGTGTACAGTTCACCTTGGTACACTCTTATTTCACCTGTTATGTTCAGTTTCATGATATTCGGGTAATCTATTCTGGCATTATAGGTATCTTACTTAACTACTTGCCTATTAGGTAGGTACAACTAAAAAGTGAAAAATATAAAACCTTTTTGCAAAAAAATACTACCGACTTCCAAGAAAACTACAAAGTGAAAAATAACTTAATTTTTGGAAGTCGGTGTCCATAACGCAAAAAAATTGTACCCACCAAAGACAATGGAATACACGCATGATATTATATTCTGTGAGTATCTCAAAACTTAGGCACAATAATATACGATATTATCTAACCAAACAGTCATTCTCGTTGTACTAATAATTCTCCTAGTTATCATAGCGTACTTCCCCGGTCGTTGCAGAAACGGTTTAATTATTTAAGGTAAGCCATATTTTCCTGTAGCGTCTTCTAAAATTAAATTTGAATAACATAGATAACTCAGCCACTTGTTATGTGGAACTTTAAGGAAAATGTTCAACAAGCTAGATAATTTTGCAGCACATATTATTTGTGGCTCTAGAAACGAATTTAAGCAAAGGAACGGCTTGACATTGTTTTAAGTTTTTGTGATTGAAATAAAGGAATATTCAATTGTCAAGCGTTATTATTGTAAATTAAAGATTCAACAATATGTTTTTTTATAATATAGCACATAGAAGACAATTAAACAATAAAAAGCTTTTAACTTTTTAGGTGTACCAACCAGGCAAGTTGATTAGTAAGGTACCTATAACGCCAGAACAGATTACCCGAATATCATGAAACTTGAACAAAACCGGTGAAATGAGAGATCTGCATACCCCTTAAGAGCGTACTGGCGTGATGTTATGTTATGAAATGGTATAAACAATAAACAGACATGCGATTGCAGCAATCCCGAGAGATTTGCCGTAATTTATTGAAGAGTTCTGTTGTATATCTTCGAAGTTCTTCATCAGATCTTCACCAAATTAAAATGGGACCAATTTCGAAACATACTTATTCAAACAAAAATAGAATTAACAAACATAATGTCGAACATAGAACCTCCTGCTTTTTGGTAAGTCGGTTAAAAAAATGAATAAGTAACAGTCAGAAGGTAACCGTAGCAACCTTCGTAGCAACGGTAGATATAAACAATGAAGATTGACATACAGTCTCTTCTCACATTGAAATATTATTCTCACTGTAATGAGGGCTTCCATTTTTGTGTTCACCAGTTGCATGACAAAGAGTATTAGAGAGATATATCACAAGAGGCTGTTCTCTTGTGATATATATTAACCTCTATAACGCTCGGTGTGCACGCCTACGGTTGGGAGAGCCGCAGGTACAGAGACCGCTCTAACGGATGGCCGCCAGATGTGCGGCATGAGCCCCGTCCAGGCGCCCGCGCTGGCCCCGGGCCCGCTGGCCGGCCAGTCAGTAGACATTCGAGTCGAGTCGCGCACGCTAGATAGATCGGGTATTTTACGGTTCTAGCTCGTTCCCGCCATAACTTTTGTCGTAACTTTAATTTTAGTTATACGAGTAGTTAGTTATATACTGTTGCTAGCGCGTAAGGACATTATAAACGACAGAACGTCTCGCATATTATTTTAGCATAGGGACATTTCTCACGGTAATTCTGTAAACAGTTATTTAAGGCCTGCCACATGTTTGGACCTTCCAACGGTATATGAATTACGCGAACATTAAGGTCTGTTGTCGGCATTTTACAGTGTTATAAAAATAAGTTAAATTCAATGCTTATTGTCTTCGGAACTGTAAACGAACCCTCATTAATCTAATGGCTAGCGGGCCGCCTTGAACGATCCCAAAGACATTAACGTGGCGTGAGAAAAAGGTTATATCCCGTTGCATTGTCTAGTAGATTTCTCTTCTAAAAATACCACATGGATATTTAAAATAGGATTGACATAGGTGCCATGTGAGTTTTAGATTAAGACTACACTTGTAATATATATAAGAACTAGAGAAAAGGTAGCTGATGTTTTCATAGCTCATAAGTAGAGTACTTAGAGTAGGTTAGGTTTAAGACTCTTGTATTGACCTTTTACACGTTTTATATTTTTTCCTAGGTAGAATTAAGTATGTAGATTAAGGAAATGTATAATTTGTGTAGATTTAAGTAAGATAAGTTTAATAAAATCGGCATTTCTGCGATGCCGGGCCCGAATACCGTTGAGGGAGAAGGGCGCTATTGTTTGCGGCTAACGGTTTTTTGTATAAAAGCCGGACCGCTTGGGAGTTGAGACACAGTCGGTCTCCTGCTCTACAAGGGGTAACAAGTAAGGAATAAATTGAAGATACGAATCAAGATAGTATTTTCATTCCTCCAACAAGACCCCAACAAAACAACACCAATATACAGTCCACTACAGTCTGGTCCTATTCGAGCCGGATAAAGAACGAGAACTCGCGGCAACCAGTCCAATACAGTCTGGTTCTACGAGCAACGGATACAAGAAAGAAGAACCTGCGGCAACCAGGCCCAATACAGTCTGGTCCCTCGAGCCCGGATAAAGAACGAGAACCCGCGGCAACCAGTCCACTACAGTCTGGTTCTACGAGCAACGGATACAAGAAAGAAGAACCTGCGGCAACCAGGCCCAATACAGTCTGGTCCATCAGATCTGCTGCAACCAGAACCTCCGCGCTGCAGACGAAGTACGAAGACCTGCAGCAAGAGCGAAGAAAGGTACCCGGCTGTCAACGAGCTGCAGACGAAGTAGGAAGATCTGCGGCAAGAACAAAGCTGTACGGAACAGGACCGGTTTCGAACCTAACCGGCCTTGAACCTGACCGGCTTAAACCCAATCGAACCCGACCGGTTCACCGAACCGAGCCAACCGGTTTCACCCGAAGTACCAAACCGAAGAGGTACTAACCCGCCGTGCCAAACCGAACGTGCGGCTATACTCGAGATGGTGTTCACAAGGAGCCAGGGAGACGCAACCGAGATGGAAGAACAGCTACGCATCCAAGAACAGGAAGCGCGACGCGTCCAAGAACAGGAGGCGCGCCGCCAGGAAGCGGAGCTGATCGAACGGGAGCGAAGAAGAAGACTCTCACCGGACCCACCAGCATCACTATTCTCGAGAACAGCACACAACAGCGCAGCGGGGCCTTCCAGTGCTCAGACGACAAACACCGCGATCCGACAGCGAATGACGTCACCAACCAGGACAATGAGGTCGCAACGGTCAACGACAAGCGTCACAACAAGGCTACGGATGGCGGAACTGGAGGCTGCAGAGAAGCTAGCAGCCATCCGGACCCAGCAACTGGCACTGGAAGAAGAGCTAGTCAAGAAGAGACTAGCAGTGGAGGTGTCAGCGATCAACGATGAAGAAAGCGTACAAGAGGAACAAGAGCCCTCTCGTCCTCGCGAAGAGCCTCATCGAATGGTGGATGAATGGCTGAGGACGAATCCCCTCAACTCACGGGGGGAGGTGGGACCAAGAGAATCCAAACAGCTACGCTTCACATCTAGAACGAGATCGCCGACCCCCACAAGAGCGAAGGATAGCATCGAGCACTTGGCAGCAACGCTAGAAAAGATGGCCCGACCTAGGCCTAGGCACACGGAGCTACCTACATTCTCCGGAGTGGCCAACGAGTGGCTGCCATTCAAGGCGGCTGTACGAGATTCGACAGACATGTACCAGGTAACAGCAGCCGAGAACGTACAAAGGCTGAGAAGCTGCCTCAAAGGAGAGGCAAGAGACGCCGTGGCCGCCCTTCTACATACGGCCACTGATCCAGGCGTCATTATGAAGACCCTTGAGCAGTGCTTCGGACGACCAGAAGTCATCATCGACCGGGCACTGGACGACCTCAAGAAGCTTCCGAAACCTGGTACATCGGCCATAGAACTCAACAGTTTCGCTGTCAAGCTACAGAACATCATTTGCGTGCTGCAAACAATCGATCGAAGAGGTTACTTGTTCAACCCTTTTATGACCCGGGAAGTACTGGACAAGCTCAGCCCGCATCTCCGATCCCGCTGGTGTGACTACGCCTACGATCAAGAAGGGACAGCGGATCCGGAAATCGTCGTGATGTCACGGTTTCTAATGCGAGAGGCGGACCGAGCGTTACGATATACGTACGCTCCGTCTACAAGCGCCGCCGCACCGAGAAAGGAAACTAGGCCCCTCGTGATACTCAAGAAGAAGGCGAGCGTGTTCGCTACGACAGAGGAAAGGGAAGAAGAAAAGGACAAGTGCCCCAAGTGCGAGCAAACCCACGTGTTGACGCGGTGTCCGCAGTACAAGGCGCTCACGGTAGAGCAGCGATGGAGCTTCCTGAAATCTAATAAGATTTGCTTCAAATGCGCCCAGAAGCAACACAGGCGCATAAGTTGCAAGGCGCACCTGTGCGGCGTCGATCAATGTCGCCGCCCGCATCATGCGACGCTCCATCAAGCGGTACGCGAAGCGCAGACTGAAGACACGGGGAAGGCTGACCCACCGAAGGAGGAAGTGGTCCTGTCCGTGGCTACCCGACCCGCTACCGGGCCACGAGCAGTCTTGCTCAAGATGTGCCCTGTCATCGTGTCCGGACCACGGGGGGAGGTCAAGACCTACGCGCTCCTAGACGAAGGGGCCACGATCACCCTAGTGGACGAAGCACTGGCGGCAAGCGTCGGGGCAGAAGGGCCATCACGGCCGCTCCACCTGAGCGGGGTTAACATGTCGCAGCGAGATATGGGCAGCCAAGTAGTGAACATCGACGTGAAGGGACTGAAGAGTGAAGAGAGCTACAAGGTACGAGCGAGGACCATGAAGGATCTCCGGCTTCACCAACAGTCTGTTCCCGACACGCTGCTGGACTACGAGCACCTGAGGGACCTGACACCAGAAGAGGTGTGCTACGAACTGGCGCGCCCCGGGCTTCTAGTGGGTACAGACCACTGGGAGTGCATAGTGTCCCGCGAGCTCCGAATCGGCGGCCCTAACCAACCGGCCGCATCAAGAACGCAACTAGGATGGGTGGTGCACGGAACCGCACCACGCAGGACCATCATAAAAGAAGGGAACATGTTGCATGTGTATGAACCCGACCGAACCACGGGTGCATGCAGCCAGGATCTCCACGACTTAGTCGAAGCCCACTTCAGGATCGACGCGCTCGGCATACAAGGAAAACCGAGAGTCAAGGCGAGCGATCAACGAGCCATCGACATAGTCGGGAGGACAATCAGGAAGATTGACACCGGGTACGAGGTTGGGCTGCCATGGCGGCGAGACGAGGTCACTATGCCGCCCAGCTACAATCAAGCGTTCCGCCGGCTGAAGAAGATCGAGCAGAAGATGGACGCCGATCCACAGTTCGCGGCTGAGTACTCCAAGCAGGTTAACAACCTATTGGACAAGGGGTACGCGACGCCATGCGACGGGTCGGAGCGAGCGAGTGCCATCTGTTGGTATCTGCCACATTTCGCCGTGCAGAACCCGAACAAGCCGGGCAAACATAGGCTAGTGTTCGACGCAGCAGCGAAGAGCAACGGCGTCTGCCTAAACAACGAACTGTTGGAGGGACCCGACCTACTGCTGTCGCTACCAGGAATCCTGTTTAGGTTCCGAGAGAAGGCGGTAGCGATTACAGCAGACGTGCAGGAGATGTTCCTGAGGATCAGGATAAGGCCGGAGGACCAACCAGCGCAACAGTTCCTGTGGAGAGGTGACGACCGACAAGAGCCTCCGAGGAAATACAAGATGACCAGTATGATATTCGGCGCCGCGAGCTCCCCGTACATGGCCCATTACGTACGCAACTACAACGCAGATGTACATGGGCAGGAGTACCCGCGGGCGCTGGAGGCCATCAAAGGAAGTCATTACATGGACGATTTGGTGGCCAGCTATGAAGACGCCGAAGAAGCACGGAAGGCAGTCGAGGAAATGAGGGCAGTGCACGCGCACGCAGGGTTCACGCTGAGAGGTTGGAGCTCCAGCGACAAGACGGTGCTATGTGACGTGCCCACCGAGCTACACGCCACCTCTCCTACCCAATTAGGGGGTGAGCAGCCTGAGAGCAAGATCCTGGGGCTGCATTGGGACGCGGAGCGCGATGAGCTGGGGTTCAACACATCTATGAACCGAGTCCCGGCTGAAGTACGAGCGAGAACGCGCGCCCCGACTAAGCGTGAAGCCCTCAGCGCTGTGATGTCCATATACGACCCGCTTGGGTTGCTGAGCCACTACACAATACGATCGAAAATCATACTGCAGAGCTTGTGGCGCCTTCAGACGACGTGGGACGAGCAAATCCCCGAGGAAGAGAACGAGCTCTTCGCCTCCTGGCTCGCTCGCCTGACCGAACTCGCTCAGCTGCGACTACCGCGCTGTTACGTGACGCAAAGGTATGAACGCGTCGACCTACACGTACTGTGCGACGCCAGCGAGCAAGCCTACGCAGCCGTGGCCTATTGGCGAATAAGAAACGTCGATGGGAGCCTGAAAGTCGTGTTGGTGGCCGCCAAAGCTAAGGTGGCGCCTCGTCGGGCGCAAACTATACCGCGCCTGGAGCTACAAGCCGCAGTGATCGGGGCGAGACTCGCCGAGACGATAAGGAAGGAGCACCGAGTCGACATCGGCCAGACGACCTACTGGACCGATTCATCTACCGTGGTGCACTGGATCCATCACGACGTGCGACGCTACACGCCATTCGTCGCGCATCGGCTGGGAGAGATCGCTGAATTGACCCAGAAAGAAGAGTGGCGTTGGCTGCCTACTGAGTGCAACGTAGCGGACGACGCCACTCGACTTGTCGACACGCCCATCTGCGCCACGGATAGATGGTTTCACGGGCCGGACTTCTTGCTACTGCCAGAAGAGCAGTGGCCCACGACGTCGACGGATGAACCAGAGGACGAGGAGGTCCTTCACACGAGAGAAGAAACGGAGCGAGACAGCTGGCTACCGAACCCGGCCCGCTTCTCGAAGTATGAGGACGAGCGACCGATGCAAGCTGGCGACGGTGGCTACGCGAGTACCTGCTCACACGGGTACCTCGCGGCGAGCCACGGAACAAGTAGCCGATGGGAATCGTCGAGCGCACGCATCGCGGTCCGGATGGCGGCGTTAGAGTCGTCGAGGTGCGCACCAGGACCGGCACCTTCCGACGCCCCGTGAGCAAGCTCGTCGTCGTGTCAACGAAGGAGGCTACGCGAGCTGCGCCGGGGGGAGAACTATAAACGACAGAACGTCTCGCATATTATTTTAGCATAGGGACATTTCTCACGGTAATTCTGTAAACAGTTATTTAAGGCCTGCCACATGTTTGGACCTTCCAACGGTATATGAATTACGCGAACATTAAGGTCTGTTGTCGGCATTTTACAGTGTTATAAAAATAAGTTAAATTCAATGCTTATTGTCTTCGGAACTGTAAACGAACCCTCATTAATCTAATGGCTAGCGGGCCGCCTTGAACGATCCCAAAGACATTAACGTGGCGTGAGAAAAAGGTTATATCCCGTTGCATTGTCTAGTAGATTTCTCTTCTAAAAATACCACATGGATATTTAAAATAGGATTGACATAGGTGCCATGTGAGTTTTAGATTAAGACTACACTTGTAATATATATAAGAACTAGAGAAAAGGTAGCTGATGTTTTCATAGCTCATAAGTAGAGTACTTAGAGTAGGTTAGGTTTAAGACTCTTGTATTGACCTTTTACACGTTTTATATTTTTTCCTAGGTAGAATTAAGTATGTAGATTAAGGAAATGTATAATTTGTGTAGATTTAAGTAAGATAAGTTTAATAAAATCGGCATTTCTGCGATGCCGGGCCCGAATACCGTTGAGGGAGAAGGGCGCTATTGTTTGCGGCTAACGGTTTTTTGTATAAAAGCCGGACCGCTTGGGAGTTGAGACACAGTCGGTCTCCTGCTCTACAAGGGGTAACAAGTAAGGAATAAATTGAAGATACGAATCAAGATAGTATTTTCATTCCTCCAACAAGACCCCAACAAAACAACACCAATATACAGTCCACTACAGACATTTATGTACAAAGTGTTGCGTGTATTAAAAGTGTTTATCGTGGCATGAACTGAAATCGTTTTATTACGACCCCTAGCCGCGCCCTTATACCTCTCTTAAATTACTTACAATCCTCTTCTTGGTTTATCCCCTGAAATGATGTCATAAACTTTCCCAAGAAAACGTACAGAAGCACGAGTCTAAATATGATTTATCCTCCAAAATATCTCGTGCCGTAGTTAACTATTTCTCTGTACTTAGGTACCTTACATAACATACGTTTGTAAAATGTGTATATCATGGGAAAGAAAACAATGGCAAACGGATATAATTGTTTTTAATAACAATCACATTGACTAGCTACGGCTTTGACAATAGACCATTCACGTATGTATGTAAGCAATAACAGGGTGTTGTATCATAGAGTTTAATCACAATCAACCACTCTATCACACTAAGCCTACTAATCACACTACCACACTATAATTAATTATTATACTATCGCATAAGCTCGCACACTCACTCATACTTACACTCACAGTCACACACACACTTTCTCAAACATACACACACACATTACTCCAGACAAATACACTAGAGACATACACTACACTTTCATTTAATGTTTTTTGTTTTTTATCTTTTTTATTTTGTTTCTCTTGAACTTGCCCTAATGGCCTAACATGTGTCCTATTTTTCTTTAAGCACATCACTTTGAAGGGACACTGGCTTCTACGATACAGGTACATAAACCTAGTTTAGAAGTCAGGGTTTTTTACTCTGGAACACTAGCTTAAGTAATTTTTAGATCAAAATAATGTAATGAATTTATGGAGAAATAAAGATTATTATTATTTATTATATTATAATCACACTAATATTATAAAGGCGAAAGTCTGTGAGTGTGTATGTTTACTTCTTCACGCTCAAACTGCTGGGCGGATCTGGATGCAATTTGGCACAGGGATAGACTATAGTCTGGAATAGCACATAGGATACTTTTTATCACACTATAATATTATAAAGGCGAAAGTCTGTGAGTGTGTATGCTTGTTACTTCTTCACGCTCAAACTGCTGGACGGATCTGGATGAAATTTGGCACAGGGATAGACTACAGTCTGGAATAGCACATATGATTCTTTTATCCCGGGAATATGTTCCCTCGGCATAATTTTCGACATTCACGCGGGCGAAGCCGCTGGCAGAAGCTAGTCACACTATAATATTGAAAAGGCGAAAGTTTGTGAGTGTGGGTGAGTGTTTGTATGTTTGTTACTTCTTCACGCTTAAAGGGTTGGACGGATCTGGATGAAATTTAGCACAGATATAGATTATAGTCTGGAATAGCACAAAGGATACTTTTAATCTCGGGAATATGTTCCCTTGGGATACCTTTTGAAATGCACGCGGGTAAAGCCGCTGGCAGAAGTTAGTAATAATAAAATAAACTTCTTACCGTAGGACAAGCGTTTTTGCAAAAGAGAGAAGAGAGTGGCTTTGGTCATTATCATCATTTCAGCCGAATGACGTCCACTGCTGGTCATAGGCCTTCCCCAAGCGTAACCACACTGATTGGTCCTGTGCGTCGCGCCTCCACCGTACTCCCGTAGCCTAATTGCAAAGGGTTTGACTGCCATCAATCGACCAATCACATAGACGGAAATCCACATCGCGTCTTTCATCTCGCATGTGGTTGGTCGATTGATGGCGATAAGCTGCAGGTCATCGGTCCACCTAAAGGAACGCTTTGGTCATACATTCCTGAAATCCTGGCAAACTTATGAACGATAACACTGCCACTGCACATGATATTGTACTAGATAAGTACACCTTAGGTAAACTGCATCTCAGTAAGTAAGGAATCTGTGAATTGACTGAAATCGTTAGCCAAACAAGTTTTTTCCTTTCTGTGATTTTATTCAACAACATAGTTTTCTTATCGATTTATCTTATCATTTAACATTTAAAAATACTTAAAGAAATATCATTGTTCATGTTATAGTAACGACAGTTTTTCGCAGAATTTCATTTGCCAAAATAGAATTATAAATAGGTAGAAGTAGAAAGAAATAGTAGGCAATACACGGTAACCAAACAATTCGGCACACAACAATACCTAAACAGTACAATACCAAAGGTTATGAATAGGTACAAATCTAATCAATCCATAGAACACTCTAACAACCGTGGTATTCCATTGATTATTCAATACCATACATTTCAGTGGACACATAGAAGACACCTGTAGCATTGCCAGGGTTGTTATAACCAGCTATCGTCACCTCATTGGCAGCACACTTCCCCTCATTATAATGGTCGTAGCTATCACAAGCCCAAGCTAAGAACCCATTTTGTAGGTGTACGGACAAAGAGTAGTATCTTACACACGCTTTGTGACTGCACTTGGCTGCATCGCTCTCTCCTTTGGCTGGTATTATACCTTCATGGCAAGAAGGCTGCTTATTACCTTTTTTGTTGAAGAAGAAATCAATATCACCCAGTACTGAAGTTGTTCCCAGTCCTCCAGCGTTGCAATGGTACACTTCAACGTACTGCGCAACACCGGATCTGATCTGGTCCTCGATTAAACTGTTGGAGAAGCAAGGACCAGCTGGATCTAATCCTGTGATTCTCCAGACTTTTTCGTTTGTGGCTTCAGTGTATCTGGATCCTGTGTAGCCAAGCATTTGGCTGCCGAGACTGTGGCCTATGCAATGGATTTTGTTTGATGGGAAGCCTTGTGCGTGGAGACCAGCGAGGAAGTTTCCTAGTGCCCTTCCGATGTAGTAAGCATGCTTGACTGAACGTTCATAGCTGGCGATTTTTCCTCCTTTGCTTGAAGTGTAGATGGAATGGTCTACAATGATGAGGTATATGTTCGGTATCGTAGCGAATGCCTGTCTGAGAAGATCCTCAGTATTCCTGTTAATATGTGACTTGTATCCTGGGACGAAGAAGACCAATTTCCTAGTGATATCAAGGTTGTAGCTGGTGGTGATGCCTTCGACGGCGTTGTCGATGGGGAAGGTCAGGTTGAAATTGTTTTGAAAGTCGTAGAAGAAGATTTGCGTCTCGCTGATGCCGATGTCCAGGGATTTGTCATGGTCACCTGAAAATTAAAACGTAATTTTAATGATGAATGTTTGTAAACCATAACACTTTATGGAAGGAATGAAACTTGTAGATAAAAGACCTAATTGACAATCAAATGTTAATGAAAATCAAAATAGGGAACTATTTTATTTATTCCTATTGTAGTCTCCTAACCCCTTACAAATAAACGCGGAATAAAGTTATACCAGGTATAACAAAGGAATAACCATACATTTTCATAGGTTTATACTTGGTATAACTTTATTCCGCGTTTATTTGTAAGAGGGCTAGAGTTTCAGTTAAACTTTCTAACCGTTAATTGAATAATTTTGAAAATTTATGGCAATAGATCGTCAAATGCAAAGCGGTTCTCACAAGTTCACAACTCGTAAACAAGGCCAGGACATCGAAGATTTTTTATTTATTTATTTATGTACACACAAAACACTTTACTTTTTTTTTCTGTTGAATGTCGATAAAACAAACTAATATTCAGTTGGTTTATTCTGTAATAAACTAAACTTGGAATGAACTGGCAATCCCCAGCATTATCTGGAACGACAGCATCTTAGTTTTTACGGTGACATTGACCTGCTAAAATTCTATGGTAGGTTCCTATGTAATCATATGTATATCAGCACGTGATCTTGAACTCTATTATAGTTAGGTACCTACTTATTGTTTGTGTACTCGTACCTAAACATGTGCTACCTGATTGTCATATGAGACAACCTGATGGCCATCCATCACCATTATCATGTCACCATTGTTTTATAATATTTACCTAAGCAACAATGGTGATTAAAATAAACCATATAATTATCTTTAATTAAGTAAATTATCCCCAATATGCTTGCAAATCAATGCCAGTGTATAATTTTCTTACGTTTTCACCTACATCAAGCTCCTCCAAGCAAAGGGTCCTTCCCTTTGATGGTGCGACAAATTTAAATTGCGTCTATAGGCGATATCGTAAAAGTGGGTTATTGGACGACTCGCCCGAATCGGGCGAATTGTCCACTATTAAAAAGGGGATAAATATAATGACCACCTAAAATTACTTTGTGACCATAACCTCTATTACCTAAAATTGTACTATGAAACCCAAATTTAGTAAATTGATCACCAAATTTTAATAGCAAATTATTGCGCTATTTAATGTTGTAAAATAGGTTAGGTTAGGTTAGAACTGTGACCAACCGCGCGCGAGCCGAGCGAGCAAAGCGAGCGGTGCCGCGGCAGCGGCCGGCGAGCGCTACTTCCAAGTTGCTCCCAGAAATTTTATAATCTTTTTGGTCATTGGTTTAATTTTGGTGATCATTTACTACTTTTGGTGATCATTTACTACTTTTGGGTTAACAATGATTTATTTGGAGTCATTTTGCCTAAACAGGATAGCGAGATGTTAAAACTTTGGTTATAATTTTACAATAAGATGCGGGTTTAATTTTGGTGATCATTTACTATTTTTGTCTGTTATATGTTACTATATCTGGTGGTAAGTTAAACATAAGCCTATTAAAAATATTCATTTTTCTGTGTCGATTCGCCCGAAGTTATTTTATCGGTGGGCGAATCGACTACTCCAATATTATTTAGTGGACGATTCGCCCGAATTTTATTTTAGAGAACAAACAATATAAAAGTAGTAGTTTGTAGCGAATATTGCTATCTCTCTCTAAATAACAATAGCAATAGCTTTTTCGACAGCAATATACAAAAAAAAATAAAGAGAAAGCTCTGTACGCTATCAGGTCATTTTGGTACCGGTAAAGACTAACTTAAGTACCAGGAGATTATAATCATGAGGAAGCTAGGCTGGAATCATGAGCGGTAAAAAGATTACCGGGCGATTTTCGATTCTGAAACCCTAGTACGCCGTTAGTCTCTACCGCTAATGATTCTAGCTCTGCAAATACTTTTTCATGATTCTAGCCTCCTGGTAGTTTGAATTCCTTGCCTAGTTTCTAGTACAATATCTATTAACTTCGATTAATTCTTCATATTATTACCGAGACGGGTGAGCCATCTGTACTTTTATATTGTTTGTGCTCTTAAATAAAATTCGGGCGAATCGTCCACTAAATAATATTGGAGTGGTCGATACGCCCACCGATAAAATAACTTTGGGCGAATCGACACAGAAAAATGAATATTTTTAATATTGGACTATTCGCCCGATTCGGGCGAGTTAAATTCGGGCGAGTCGTCCAATAACCCGTAAAAGTATTTGCTACGAAAAGGATATCAACCAATTTGGTACCGCATTGTACAATATTTTTCATAACATTCCCCTTGCACAATATTCTTACCTAATTCATCTTTGTCGACAAAAAGTAGGTTCTGCAGTAAGTTGTTTCCAATATAAGTAACGAAATGCATTTTGTTTTGATATTATTTACAGAAAAGAGCCGTTTTTTATCAATATTTGAATCAAGTTATCAAAATTGTAGACAATCTCACTAGTTAACAAAAGCAAGTTAATTCTGTGAGTATGAAATAAGTTTTGTTGCTGTACAACGTCGTTACTTGCTGTACAAAGAAAGTACCAAAGCTCCAAAGAAAGTGGTTGATCTCCTTTCAAGAGCAAATAGTTCGATTTGCATCGCATAACAAATATAACAATCGTCTGAACGTACTTGCAATTTCGCTCAGTAAGATCTCTTATCGGTGTGATTTAAATCGAATCGCGTTGAGCCATCAGGAACTTGCAAACAGTTTTTGTTGCTAACAGTTTTCCCATTGGCCCAATGAGCTGTGGTCCAAAATGAGTCTCTTAGAGTAAGGTTATTAACCCCCGACGGAAAAAGTGGGGTGTTATTAGTTTGAGGTGTTTTGCTGTGTATCTGTGTATATGTGTGCTGTCTGTGGCATCGTAGCGTCCAAACGGGTGAACCGATTTTGATTTAGTTTGTTTTTGTTCGAAAGGTAATTTTATCGAGAGTGTTCTTAGCTATGTTTGAATAAAATCGGTTCTGCCGTTCAAAAGTTATGCGCGTTTCACTGTTTGAATCGGGATGTTTACGCAAGATATCGTGTCATAATTACGTGTTCAATAGATTGTCGATCGAAGCGTATCTACTATGTACCAGATAAATTATGTTGCATGAAATAAAAATGTGCCGGGGGTTTTTTAAATTTTGAAATTTTACTTGTTGTGAGTGTGTGAAAGGGACAGATGTATATGACTTACATCACAATGATGATGATCATCATCATGATGTACATCTGTCACTTACGCACACTCAAAATAACCTTACTCTATGAGCTTATGGTCACCCTCCAGATGATAGCGGGACGAGCTAGACAAAACAACAAATGGTTTTTCGCAAGTTTTCAGGCAAATGTTTAAAAACATATTAACAACATGATGATAGTTTAAATACTGATAGCATATTCATATGATGTGTAATCGAAAATGGCTGAATATTATTATTGGTACCTATTTTCAGTTTAATAGTTTGTAAAGAATTTGAAACAAATCATCTCTCTCATCTTCAGATTTTAAATATTTTTATTTTAAATACTAGGCACAAAAATGTATCCAGATAAATTGTGCCACATTTGTTATCTCGCCAAACATAAATATAGCTTGTTAAGTAAACATTGCTTTAATAAAATAACGTAGTAATTAAACTTCGTAAGAACATAAATATGACGAGCCACATATTTTAATTAAAACCTGGAACTTATTTTATTTAAATATCATATTTTGGTTGGGATACTCTCTGGGTTCTGTCGTCAAAAGAATGATTGACGTAAGTTTGATTTTCGAATGTTCAAATTTCGATAAACTCGATGTTATCGGATTTTTTGGTTCAATTGCAGGTTTTATCGAATTTATCCATTTCCAGTTTATTTTTTAAGTGTAAAATCACTTCTTAGATGTTCCTCTGTCTACGTAACCATGCGAAAACTGGCGGGGCTTACCCTTTTTCTGCAAGAGCCCTGAATTAACATCTGTCTCCTTAAGGTATGATATGAAATACCGCTACAAACACTTCACAAGGTTAAATAATCAATGTCAACGAGAAATTGCAACATTCACGGTGACGCTTTCCGGGGCTAACCAAACATAACATAAAGAACAAGAAAACATTTGTTTCTCACAAGGAAAAATGTGTCCATGAACAGTGAAGTCATGTGATTCATACCATAACTAAATTAACAAACAGTTGACACCGTTAACCAGACTAATACCAAACTAATCGAAGGTAATCGACCTCTAATTCGCAGTATTGACAAACACGACCTTAAACTAAAAAATTCTAAACTAAAAAATGACGTCACTCACATGTTATCCAATCAGAATACAGCAGCGCTCTAAATGGTCCAGCACACCCACATGCGAAAACTGCACTTAAAACAAAACAAAATAAGTAATTCATCGTTGATGACAACACACGTCCGTCTCTGTTGACGAACGGACGACAAATGACATGACACACGTGGTGACTGGATTGTATATAGATCATGCGCCAGCGCCGAAGCGGAAAAACAATAACAAATTGATCATAGGTACTTTATTGATCTTGTTCGCCAGTTACAGTCTTTATGTATGTAGGGGCTTGGGAAAAACAAGTAGAGTTGTATCTACGAGTTATCATGTGCCTGATAAAGAATTATTAAGATCAGTTATCGTTACGAGATGAGTCAATGTGTGTGAGTAATATTGGTATGTAAATCACCTGTTGGGGTGTGCGAAGGCCAGCATAGTCAGCTGAGCAATGTTTTTATTTGGGCATGATGTGTGAATATTAATTTACGGTTTATCAAGTTCACAAGAAATTACTTCTTCTATAGAAATAAATTTAAAGCAGATGTGTAGGTATACTTATGTACCATGTATATACCACTTGCCTATGTGCTAAGCCAGACTATAATCTATATCTGTGCCAAATTTCATCTATATCCGTTCAGCCGTTCTGGTGTGATTGAGTAACAAACATCCGTCCATCCATCCAAACTTTCGCATTTAAAATATTAGTAAGATAGGTAGCATTACAGCCATATTTCGTCAGTTAAAGTTCCAGTACCTGGGCGACCGAGCTCTGCTCGGGTGAAAATAGAGAAAACGACGTTTTCTAAAAATGAAACGCCCCCGAAACCACCTGCATATTAAATTTCATGAAAATCGTTGGAGCCGTTTCCGAGATTCAGATTATATATATACATACATATACAAGAATTGCTAGTTTAAAGGTATAAGATGTAGATCCATCAGTCCACCAGACCTTGACTCACAGCTAATCATAAATGTATACCTGCTTCTGAGAAAATTCGGATGAAAATACTCAATAGCCTCTTTCCTGATCGGAGTCGAACACAGGGCCTACGCGTTTAGCAGTCACATTTCCGATCACTAGCTGGCATCATAAGGTACGCATTATACGTATCATAAGATACGTATAATGCGGCAATCGTTAGGTACATGGTGGAAATCCCACGCATACGCACTAAATGCTTTGGGAATACTTTCATTGTGCGTATAACTAAGAAGTGGAATTCCCTGTCAGAATCAGTTTCCTGATAGCTACAACCGGGGTCTTTAAGTCAAGATTGCAAAGGTTACTTCTAGACAAGTGGAAATTTGTATAATTTTTTCCTACTCCTCCATTACTTTCTTTTCTGATTAATTTCGTTGCGGGATCCAAGACATTAAATTCATTCTCCGGGACTTCGTCGAGCTTCATTGCCGCCGCTTTCCTGGTGGTCGCCACTGTTGATTCTGGCTTTCAGGAGTTGCAGTGGTTTGGGAATAGTGCGGTGGGTTTGTCAAGCGTGCTTCACCATCGCTCACCATCAGGTGATATGGCCAAACGCGAGCTTCATCATATCAGCCGAAAGATGTACACTGCTGGACGCGAGCCTATGACTAATAAAAAAATAAAACAACGGGAAAACTGAAACAATGTTAAGTTATTCTCTTAAGTCGTTAGAAGAAAGTTTCCAAGTGAGAGTGAAAATTGTATTATTCCTATTAGCCGTGATCTCGGTAGCGCTGAAAGGCGGAACAATCCCTCTGAAGGCGTAAATTAACTCACCTTGGTAAGACAACGAAGTTTTTAATTGACTCTAGTCGATCCTCAAAGTTAAGGGTTCCACAGACCGGAGCGTCGTCGGCGTCACGGCGATTACCCGACTGCCGAAGGAGGGTAATGTGTTTATCAGTCTATGTATATATATATGTTTGTTCCTATGTGGCGTTCCAGAGACCAAACGAGTTGGCCGATTTTGATGATTCGTAGGTCAATCGATTCGTCTTAATCTTGCGAGTGTCTGGCTAAATTAAAATTTGAAAATAGAAAAATGGCGGCTTTTGGGCGCCATATCCATATCCAATTTTCTTTTTTTTCCGATCCCATCGTGTAGGGTATCAAAATGAAGGGTTTTAAGAGGCGATTTATGTTTAAATGACACTTATATGTTTAAATGTACCTAAATGGAAAAAATAAATAACAAAAGGGTTAAATAAAAAAAAATAAAAGAAAACCCGACTGCTTAAAAAGCGAACTAAAAAGACGTAAATAAGAAAAATATCATGCTGTGCAGTCGGAGGATAGATCTTGTTTTGGTCAGCCAGCTAGCGAATATGTATTGTTTTAATATTTTTCTTTTAACCGATTTTCCATAGACGAAAAGGTTCTATGTTTTACTGTATGAAAATAACTTTAATTTCGGAAGTCGGTGTCAAAAAACGAAGAAACGAACCCAGAAACACCGACTTCCGAAATTATTTTTTTTACTTTATAAGTAGTATTTAAAAAAATTGTGTATTTATTTGGAAGTCGGTTATATTTATTTGTAAAAATAAGATTTTTATTCAAAGAAATTGTTCTATCTGTTAAGCAATTTTAGACCAATCTCTCTCTCTTGGTCGGTCCCTTATGTCTGAAAACAGTGGTCAGCATCAAGATTACATCTGGAGCGGATCGGACCAATATATCCACTGAAAACTCGTCGTCGCAATTTTATCAGCATATAAATTAAATTGCCGGACAACATTGACGGGAGGCAATGCAGCAATTTAATCACTAAAAGCCTCCAATCCTCTATTAACTCAAATTGATCCATTTATTCTAGATACTAAATACCTTTTGCCTGGTATATCAACTTGTTTTATAACGCAATATGGTGTGGTGGTATCTTGAAGTATCTTCAGCAACAAATTGCTACCTACGTGTTGGTTAGTTGAGTAACTAACAAAGACACCTAGTTATCTACAAGGAAATTAAGCTTTATTAGTTGAATACAAAACCACATGTAGGTACTTTACACGGAGGCGGTGAAGATGTAGAGACGGGCAGCAGAAGGCGTTAGAGCCAGTGGCGGCCTTAGGGGGTGGCGAACAGGGTAATCGCCCGGGGCCTTGCTCTTGCAGGGGCCTAGCGCTACCACACAAAAAGCTTACAATTTTATCTTTAGCGAACAATACAATAAAGTTGGTCGGTTAAGTAGTTCATAGTAAAGTATTAATAATCATACTAATATTATAAAGGCGAAAGTTTGTGAGTATGTGTGTGTATGTATGTTTGTAACTTCTTCACGCTCAAACGGCTGGATGGATCTGGATGACATTTGGCACAGATATAGATTTCAGTCAGGAATAGTACATAAGATACTTTTTATCCCGGGCATATGTTCCCTTGCACTAATTTTCGACATTCCCGTGGGCGAAGCCGCTTGCAGAAGCTAGTTAATAATAAAAACAGTCAGTAAGTAGGTTAAGCTAATGCGTTTGCATACGTGCGATCATTTAGTCAACTTGCAAAGTAAAATAAATCAGTGATTTTACTACACTCAACACGGGCGGTTTAATTCATTATCCGCGGGCTTCCGTCATCACAAGTGTACAGAACAATCGTGCATTTGAACAAAGTGTATAAACCTTCGTCGTACACCTTCCGTATCTTATCCTATCTTGTTGGAAAATCAAAATATTTTTATTTCAACTAAGTGCTTTTAAATAGTTAACAAAAAAACACCGGCCAAGTGCGTGACGGACTTCGCACAATTAGAATTCTGTACCAAACCGCAAAATCAAGTTGGTTATAATAGGAAAAAAACCGGCCAAGTGCGATTCGGACTCGCGCACGAAGGGTTCCGTACCATTATCGCAAAAAACCAGCAAGAGCCCCACTTAAATATTTATTTTATTTTGTTGTTATAGCGGCAACAGAAATACATCATCAGTGAAAATTTCAACTGCCTAGCTATCACGGTTCATGAGCCAGCCCGGTAACAGACAGACAGACGGACCGCGGAGTCTTAGTAATAGGGTCCCGTTTTTATCCTTTGGGTACGGAACCCTAAAAAGGACAAGGGCCTCGCAAATACCTGCCGCCCGCCCGGAGCCTCGCAGCGGTTAAGGCCGCCCCTGGTTAGAGCGGTTACGCACTGCATCCGATCTAGGGCATGCATTCCGAAATTTCGAAATTTCATAGTTTCGAAATTTCGGACCATATTTGCATGTTTATTAATTTCGAAATTGACAGCCTTAATTTCGAAATTTCGAAACTGGATTTAATTAAATTTATTATTGAAACCAAAAGAGGATCATCTGAAAATGAGTCTGAATACAAATCTTAAGCCAATTATACCGTTGCGTTGGACCTTTTTGTGACCATGTGTGCTAACATTACAATAAAACAAAGGCTAACCATGGTGTTAAATAAATAAAAAAGAGTGAAAAAAGCTCGGCCATTTAAAGAAAACCAAGCTTTGTATTTATGGTGGCTAGTGTGGGGAATACTTTGCCAAGGTGTAAAATTGTTTGCTGGGAATGCCAATATTTTATTTACTATTGGAGGGAAACCTTCGCCTGAACTTTTGGAAAAAAAAAGCAGGTAGTGTGGTATTTTTACCTCATTACAACCAAACCGGTGATCCCATCAGCACTTCTTAAAATAACATATCCTTGGGGAGCCTATAAAGGAGTCTCCCTTGAACCTCGCTGTGGATGGCAGCACGTGATCACTGTGTCACTGTCTTTCCTGAGATCACTCGGTGGACGGACAGAGACCCCACTCTGAGCGCCCGAAACCCCGGAGTTCCACCTGCCTTAAATGTTAAAGGCGGGGTTTTGGCGTGTCTACATCGAGGTGGTTGCCTCCACGATACCTTCTTCTATGAATGGGGTTGGCCTTCTCACGATTCCACTCGGTGGCTATTTCACTCTAGTTTTCTGTCTCCGCCAGCATATTCCTCACTAATATTGGCAGAGACAGGGCTCGCCCGATCCTGGCGACTAAGACCCACCGCACAAAGGCCTAAGAAGGCACTCCTCGAGCGTGTGCCGTGCAGAATCCAAGTTTCCTCTACAATGATGGCAATTTACCGTGACCTATCACCCAATCCTACAGGCATATTCAGTACCTGAATATGCCTGTAGGAGATGCACTCTGCTCTTTTCAGCCATACGTGCTATTCAAATGACCATTTTCCGCTACAGGCTGATTTTAGTCCTGCAGCGTCGGACATCTGACAGTCTATTTCTGCCTCCGAGATTGGGCAGCAGTCTATGCAAAACACCCACTGGCCTCCCAATGCGGGGCAAAAGGAGCTCAAAATGTTTTTCGAAGCCCCGACGTACATGGTTAAACCAAGATAGTGGACTTGCGCATCTCCTATTGTTACTAACGAGCTGGATGGCTCTCTACTCTTCGGCAGCGCCTCAATTTTATGAGGCGCTATCTGTAACTTAATCTTTAACCCCAGCTCGCGAATCAACGCTGACCGAACGCCTCTTGGCGTCCGAGCTCGGAAAGCTGGTTGCTATCGTCGAAGTATTTGTAATAGAAAAAAATCACTTTGTTTGAATATAAATTGCACTTAGGCACCTCTCCAGACTACAAATTCTGCTTTTTGAGTTTATTTCAAGTATTTTTTGATTTTCCATTATAGTTGGCTCCACAGTTTCGAAATTTCGAAATTTCGAAACTGAGAAGTCCAATTTCGTAAGCTAATTTCGAAATTGAAAATGTACGAAACTGCACGCCCTAATCCGATCTGAAATCGAGAAATTTCGGTTCCTAAGTTTCAAGACACAGTACTGTCAAGACAGAACAGTAGCCTTATTGGGTAATGAATTCGGAAAGAGCAAAGGGCAAAGAGTATGAAAAATCGACCAATCACATGCGATATGAAAGACTTGGCTTTCCGTCTATGTGATTGGTCGATTTTTCATACTCTTTGCTCTTTGCTCTTTCCGAATTCATTACGCAATATGTGTGCGTGCGTTTAAACAGTAGCAGTACTGCGCTGATTACTGTTCTGCCTCACTAAACTGCCCCCGTGTGAAACCAGCATCCCTCGCGGACTGTCCTATTATTTGGCCCTATATTTGAACGCTACTCTCCTTCCAAACTGTTCTGCCCAACAGTTCTGCCTCATTTCTCTGCCCCCGTGTGAGTCCAGCATTAGTGAGAAGGCAGAGCAAGACCCAGTGCCCAACTAAGAATTAACCTGTATTACAAGCACTGGGCTCCTACACCTTCATTTGCAACTCAAACATGTACCTAAGTGGCAAGGAGGATTTTGACTCTCGGATTTCCCAGCAAACATAAGTTTTTGTTGGGAATTAGATATAATTAGAGATATTTATTATAAATAAAACTAATAATACCTATAAATGAACATCGTCGCCGAGTTGCCAGCTTGTCGGTTTTTATCGGTTACATTTCGGGGAGTGTGCGATGTAATTACATGATCTAATTCCGCCCAGCCCGTTTCATCATCGGGCTACCAGACGTACAGCGATGCGCCATCGGTACATGGTGGACATCCCACCCATAGGCACTAAACGTTTTGAGAATACTTTTATTATGCGTACAGCTAAGCAGTGGAATTCCCTGCCGGAGTCTGTGTTTCCCGATAGCTAGCATACAATGTCTTGGGGTCTTTAAGTCAAGAGTGAATAGGTTACTACTAGGCAAGCGTGCTCCATCGTAGACCAAATCTTCGCTTACCATCAGGTGAGATAGTGGTAAAAAAAAACCGGCCAAGTGCGAGTTGGACTCGCACACGAAGGGTTCCGTACCATTATCGCAAAACACTGCAAAAAAATCACGTTTGTTATAAGGGAGCCCCCCTTAATTTATTTTATTTTAATTTATTAATTATTATTTTTTGAAGAGAATATACAACTAAATATTCTGTGAATATTTCAAGCGTCTAACTGTTGCCGTTATTAATATCGAGCAAAAAACGGCAAAAATATCACGTTTGTTGTATGGGAGCCCCCCTTAAATATTAATTTTATACTGGTTTTAGTATTTGTTGTTATAGCGGCAACAGAAATACATCATCTGTGAAAATTTCAACTGTCTAACTATCACGGTTCATTAGATACAGCCTGGTGACAGACAGACAGACAGACGGACAGCGAAGTCTCAGTAATAGGGTCCCGTTTTTACCCTTTGGGTACGGAACCCTAAAAAAGGAAAAAATGTGCGCAGGAGTGTATGTGTAATGAATGTGCGTGTGATTTGTGCTGTGGAATTAAGACTAATTGAGCCAAAAAATAGGAAAAGGCTAGGGAAGAAGAGTACCTACTGGGAGACAGGTAATCATATAGCAAGTTAGAAAAGACGCAACAATCATTGATTGAAATGTTTTTACCCGACTGCCGAAGGAGGGTAATGTGTTTATCAGTCTATGTATGTATGTATGTATGTATGTATGTATGTATGTATGTATGTATGTATGTATGTATGTATGTATGTTTGTTCCTATGTGGCGTTCCAGAGACCAAACGCGTTGGCCGATTTTGATGATTCATACGTCAATCGATTCGTCTTAACCCTGCGAGTGTCACTGGCTACATTCAAATTGGAAAATAGTAATATGGCTGATTTTGGGCGCCATATTGTGGGGGACAAAATTTTTTTTTACTTCCATAGCTATCGTGTGGTGTACCAATTTAAAGGGTTTTAAGAGGTGATTTCAAAAATATATAACACTTATATGTTTAAATGTACCGAAATTTTTATGCATTTTTTGTTGTTTCTACACAGTAGATACAACCTTCCTATCGTTTGAGCGAATATCATCTAATAACAATAAATACATAATATTCAATTAAAACCAAGAGGTCATAATAATCTTAGCTAAACAGCTTTAGTGAAGTAGTGACTTCTGTTACGGTTTGTACCTACGAACCGGCGGAATTTCAAGGCGATGCATCTCTATTTCTATTGTTCACATTTATTTTCCCATTGTTTGCAAATATCCTTAAATCAACATTGCATAACGGAGAATGCTAATGTAGAACCTGTAGGAAAGGTAGGTAATTAACAGTTGTAAACAGACTGAAAATTTTAAAACTTTTCTCCAATTCAGTAGTGTTTAGGTCGGCTTGCAGTGTTCAGGGCCCCATATATATATACGGTACGATCCGTCGTTCCAGACCGATCGCAACGATGAATCGATGTATGTCCAAATCGAAAACGATGTACTTGATCGAAGACGATATCGTGATCGCAACAGAAACCAATACACTCATGAATATCGTAACTATAGATCGAAGGCGTATGGCTCTATGCGATCGACGATTCGATTTTTGCCTCAGTCTGCGAACGCGGCCTCTAAAATGATTAATCGCCGATCGCAAGGACCAATCGTTTCGTGTATTGAGCGGCAATTCAACGTGATGGATCATCACGATTTTGTTCAGATCCATCGTAACGAAGGCGACGGATCGTACCATATCAATTAATAGCATGCAGCTGTATATGTATATTAAGTGGAGCGACTGCCTAACAGCAGCCTAATTGCGTAAGTGAATTCTGCAAAGCAAACAGTTGGAACCTTCCCAAAAACAACTTTTCGTATTGCATATTACACTCTGAAACGGAAAGGTTATGCTCCTTTCATTACCAATATTTTGACGAAGAATTGATTGTAAAAGAATGAATGAAAGCGGAAGAATCGAGATAAAACTTCAAGCTAACGCTAGCTTTCCAAATTAGGTTCGCAATACCGAAAATGTTGAAAGAAATGATTCTGATTCTTTGAAAAAATCGACTTGTTTCCTTTGCAGAATTCACTTACGGAATTAGGCTGAAGGATAGCACTATACCCTTGTTAATGTACTGCCGAAGTTTATCTTATGTTAATTAATTCCCTGATGACAATTCTTCTTCTATGCGAGTCTTTGGAAAACTCTTTAAATATTTTGGGCCCAGTAGGGCCACGCCGATACGGGGTTTAATAGAACCGTCTGAGTTTGAGTGCGGTTGTGCGGTGCCCCTTTGCAGAATTTGACACACATGCTACTCCAGCATGTGTCAAATTCAAGTGAATGAGAACTGCCCAAGAAAATTATAAAACTACCTAAAATAATTTGCCAAATAGACTTACCTTAGCTAATAATACCTATAAAGGAAAAATGTGCCACATTAACATTGCGTAGGAGTGTATGTGATTAACATTGCGTAGGAGTGTATGTGTAATATATGTGCGTGTGATTTGTGCTGTGGTATTAAGACTAATAGAGCCAAAAAATAGGCCTCCACGAGCGTGAGAATCGCGACGATATTATAATCTGTGCCACGTATTTCTATACAATCACCTAGGGGCCGTCTCCACGAGCGGGAGAATCGCGGCGATATTATACGTGGCAATCGATAATATCGCCGAGATTCTCTCGCTCGTGGAGGTGGCCCCTTACTAATGTTTGAATATTATGTACGTACCTTAAAGACCTATTATGCAGATGCTTAAAGAAACCTCTCACTGCTAAACTAAATCCCTATAATAATGCCCAAAAAAGCGTCTCAAGCCAAGCTTAATCTTCCACAAATCCCATTAACCGTCCTTATGACAGCGCCACCCTATCTGATGGATAAACTAATTATCCATGAGATCCGTCGTACCTAATACCCGCGGAGATAATGTACTACGCTTTATTTCCCAGACATTATGGTTAATGACCCTCGCTTTCCTGCAAACTTTTTTGACATTCTGTTTTCTGTGAATGTTAGGTGTAATGGGGTCGAGCTGTTTTTTTGTAAAATCTTATTCTACCTACTTGTAAAAGTTCAGTGGCGTAGCGTGGAACTCGCCCTAGATACGGGGCGGCGAATTTTTCTGCCGCACCTTATTTGGTATTACAATTTAAATGAGTAAAATATACAGTAATTCCGATTAACCCATACCATATCTTATGTTTTTTTTGTTAGGTTAGGTTACACCTAACCTAACAAAAAAAACATAAGATATTAATTATTTATTGGGCAATTTTGCCGCCCCCTTAATCGGGGTTTGATACATGTAGAAAACGGGATGTCTGGATTAGTACACAAGAGCCACTTTTCGTTAATTTTATTTAACCCGCTAGTACGTTCGCGTGAAATAATTTTCGACTTTCCGGCAGGCGACGCCACCGGCAAGAGCTAATAAGTTATTTTAAGTATTTTAACATAGCATCACGCCCGTATCCCCAGAGGAGGCGGTCAAAGGCCCACATATAATTCTACTAGATTGGATTCATAATTAAATTCAATTCATCATCATATCAGCCGAAAGACGTCCACTGCTGGACATAGGCCTCCCCCAAGCGTCGCCACATTGACCGGTCCCGTGCGTCTCGCAACCAGCGGATCCCCGCAACCTTCACCAGGTCATCGGTCCACCTAGTGGGAGGCCTTCCAACGCAACGTCTTCCGGCTCGCGGTCGCCACTCCAGAACCTTTCTGCCCCATCGGCCATCCGTTCTGCGAGCAATGTGCCCTGCCCACTGCCACTTGAGTTTGGCAATTCTTCGGGCTATGTCGGTAACCCTGGTTCTCTTGCGGATCTCTACATTTCTGATTCGATCACGCAAGGAAACTCCGAGCATAGCCCTCTCCATTGCCCTTTGAGTGACTGTAAGCTTTCTGATGAGGACCACGTCTCAGAGCCATATGTCATCACTGGCAACACACACTGGTCATAGACTTTCGTCTTGAGACACTGTGGTAAGTTGGACGAGAAGATACCGCGCAACTTCCCGAACGCTGCCCAGCCGAGTCGGATTCGACGGTTGACCTCTTTCTCGAAGTTGGCCCTACCCAATTGGATCGTTTGTCCAAGGTAGACATAATCGCCCACAACTTCGAGTGTAGAGTCTCCGAACTTGATAGGAGTGGGTGTAACATGGGCATTCAACATCACCTTGGTTTTGTCCATGTTCATCCTAAGACCCACTCTTTCGGAAGCTCTACTGAGATCATCGAGCATTGTACTGAGGTCCTCCATGGTCTCAGCCATAACCACTATATCGTCGGCAAACCGAAGGTGAGTGATGTACTCGCCATTGACGTTGATGCCTAGCCCTCTCCAGTCCAGAACCTTGAAGACATCCTCCAGTGCAGCAGTAAACAGTTTCGAAGATATGACGTCTCCTTGTCTCACACCTCGCTGCAGAAGGACTGGTTCCGAAGTCTGATCCTGAAGTCGTACTGACATGGTGGCGTTTTTGTATAAACACTTCAACACTTCGATGTATCGGTAGTCAATTTGGCACCGTTGGAGAGACTGCAATACAGCCCAAGTCTCGATCGAATCGAAGGCTTTCTCGTAGTCCACAAACGCTAAGCAGAGAGGCAGGTTATACTCTTCGGTCGTAGCGCAGCGTATGTATGTGGTCTACGGTGCTGAAGCCCTTACGGAATCCGGCTTGTTCGGGAGGCTGGAAATCGTCAAACCTGCGCGCGAGTGCGATGGGCCTATAGTTCTTCAGCCGGGCATTGTCGCCCTTCTTGAAGAAGAGTACCACCACACCCCTGCACCATGCCTGTGGCGTTTTGCCCTCGAATATGACGGAATCAAACAGCTTCTGAAGGGTCTTAAGAACCGGTTTTCCACCCGCCTTCAGGAGTTCAGCCGTGATTCCGTCGTCACCCGGTGCCTTGTTGTTCTTAAGCTGTTTCAGAGCCATCCTAATCTCATACAAGCTGACGTCCGGAATGTCTTCGGTATAGTGTCGGGTCAATCTAGCTCTAGGGTCATTCGCTAGATTCGCGACGGGTTTACTGGTTGACGTGTACAGCTGCCCATAGAATCTCTCGATCTCCCTCAGAAGCTCTGGTTTGGCGGAAACGATCCTGCCATCATCGGTCTTCAGTTTCGTGAGCTGGCTTTGCCCAATAGACAGATCTCTTGCAAAGACCTTGGAGCCCTTATTCCGCTCAATCGCGTCTTTAATACGCTCAGTATTAAAGCGGCGGAGGTCGCTTTTCAAGGATTTTGAGATCCGTCTATTTAGCTGCCGGTATTTCAACGCATCGTCTGAAGACTGCAGGATCATCTCACGCCTCTCCTTCATTAGCTTGAGAGTAGGATCAGAGAGCTTTTTGTTCCTATTTGTACGGCGGGTCTTGAAAAACTTAGACCCAACCGTATGGACAGCTTCCACGAACCCGTCATTGTATTCGTCCACTGAGCTCCCTAGGCACTCGAAACGATTCTGGAGTTCGAGCTGAAAGCTCTCGGGGTTTTGGACCTGGATCTTTGCTGGACGGAGCGTGGACTTCATCAGTCGAGACCTTTCAAGCTTGACATTAATGTCCAATGTGCCTCTTACCATGCGGTGATCGCTCCCGGTTTTCACCGAATTGATCACAGAGACATCATTGAACATTTGCTTCTTGGTTGACATGATGAAGTCGATCTCGTTTTTAGTTGCACCATCGGGGCTTTGCCAGGTCCACTTTCTGTGCTCACGCTTTTTGAAGAAGGAGTTCATCATGTAGAGGCCCTCCTTCTCCATAAAACTGGCCAGTAGGTGACCCCGGTGGTTCCGACGTCCAACTCCAAATTGCCCCACTTGCAGCTCATCCTCGTCTCGTTTGCCCAGTTTCGCGTTGAAGTCCCCCATGACAACGGTGAAGTGATTTTTGAAACCATGCATGGCTGTAGAGATATCCTCATACATGGCCTCTACCTCGTCGTCGGAGTGTGCCGAGGTTGGGGCGTAGACCTGTATGACCTTCAGCGAATATCTTGCGGATTTTCTGAGTATAAGGTACGCCACCCTGGTCGACACACTCTCGATCTTCACCACGTTGTTCACAAAGGACTTGTGGACGATAAACCCGACACTACCTTGCGACTGCCGGTCACCCTCTCGGAAATAGAGCAGGTTACCGGATTTGAGGATTATCGAGTCCTCTCCCTCTCTTCGGACTTCAGATAACCCTATAATACTCCATCGTAACCTGCTCAATTCCGCCTCGAGTTCGGTTATCTTCTCGTCGGTCCGGAGTGTTCGCGTGTTATAAGTTGCCAGGTCCAGTCGTCGGTGTTTATTGGGGTAGCCGGGTCCACTCCGGGGATTCTTCGCACCCCTTGCCACGCCATCGCCTCGACCGCTACCGTAGCAGAGGGTAGACGGGCTGCCGGGCACTCGGAGCCGTTTTTTAAACCCACATCGCGTCTTTCGTCTCGTATGCGATTGGTCGATTGTTTCTTTACTTATTAGTCTAGTTTCTTCTTATATTTGATTCTTTTAGGGTTCCGTAGTCAACAACCCTTATTAATTACTAACTTATACGTAGTTATAAATTTTTTGTTACTAACAATATTGCCTTGTCTATGGATTTTTTGTCTGAAATAAATGATTTTTATTTTTATTTATTTTACCCTTTGTCTTGCCGAATTAAATTACGCAATAAGGCTGCTGCATCAGAACATAAGATTTATTTTCACTCTAGCTAGTACGCTCTCGAACAAGCCGGATTCCGTAAAGGCTTCAGCTCCTTAGAATGCCTTCGATTCGATCGAGACTTGGGCTGTACCTAGTCTCTCCAACGATGCCAGATCGACTACCGGTACATCGAGGTGTTGAAGTCGTTGTACAAAAACGTCACCATGTCAGTTTGACTTCAGACGTCATATCTCCAAAACTGTTCACCGCTGCACTAGAGGATGTCTTCAAGGTTCTGGACATGAGAGGGCTAGGTATCAACGTCAATGGCGAGTACATCACTCACCTTCGGTTTGCCGACGATATACTGAACATGGCTGAGACCATAGAGGGCCTTAGTACAATGCTCGACGACCTCATTAGACTTTCCGAAAGATTGGGACTCAAAATGAACATGAACAAAACTAAGGTGATTTTGAATGCCCATGTTACACCCACTCTTATCAAGGTTGGAGACTCTACATTCGAAGTTGTGGACGATTATGTCTACCTGGGACAAACGATCCAGATGGATAGAACCATCTTCGAGAAAGAGGTCAACCGACAAATCCGACTCGGCTGGGCAGCGTTCGGGAAGTTGCGTTGTGCGGTGTCTTCTCGTCCAACTTACCAGTGTCTCAAGTCGAACGTATATGATCAGTGTGTGTTGCCAGTGATGACCTATGGTTCTGAGACGTGGTAGCGAAGTAGGGTTACCGACATAGCCAGAAGAATTACCAAACTTAATTGGCAGTGGGCAGGGCACATTGCTCGCAGAACGGATGGTCGATGGGGCCGAAAAGTTCTGGAGTGGCGACCGCGAACCGGAAGACGCTGCGTTGCAAGGTCTCCCACCAGGTGAACAGATGACCTGATTAGGGTGGCGGGAGTCCGCTGGATGCGATACGCACGGGACCGGACAATGTGGCGACGTCCAGCAGTGGCTTTCGGCTGATATGATGATGATGACGTTTCCATGGAATAATTCTCGGCTTTCGGGCAGGCGGCGCCACTGGCAAGAGCTAGTAAGTTGTTTTAACATAACATCACGCGCGTATCCCCAAAAGAAGCGGTCAAAAGTGTTCTTACTTAGTAACACCACCAGTTTTAGGGTGGCGGGAGTCCGCTGGATGCGATACGCCCGGGACCGGACAATGTGGCGACGTCCAGCAGTGGCTTTCGGCTGATATGATGATGATGACGTTTCCATGGAATAATTCTCGGCTTTCGGGCAGGCGGCGCCACTGGCAAGAGCTAGCAAGTTGTTTTAACATAACATCACGCGCGTATCCCCAAAAGAAGCGGTCAAAAGTGTACTTACTTAGTAACACCAACAGTTATGAATAAGCCCCATGGAATTGGAAACGAGCCTCCCCGTAAGTGAGTCAATCTCTAGTTGTACTATCTACAAGTAGGAAATCTGTAGGAATCCCATAATAATTTCGGTTTTGGAAAATCCAATAAACTTTACTCGCCCTGGGGATCTTAAAAACCTGGATCAAACAGATATTTTTGTACTTAATGTAGGTGTTTTATGTCTGATGTGGAAACATGATGGATTGATATTTGTTGCAAGGTCTATAAAATGAAACAGTTCATACAGATTTCATTACACATTTATTTCATTTTGTTTGAATTTAATTAATGATTGACATTTAGTAGAATTAATTTGTGATTATTTAGATATGGATTAAGGACAAAATTGTTGTAAATAACACACATTCTGTCGATAACAGAGACATGGAGACATTCTGATGAACACAATTATATATTTACAAATAATTTTTTTTTGTTACGTTTTTATATCTTTAAATTTTACATTTTCATAAATAGATCATTTAAAAATACAAGTAATTCGGCATTTTTAATTAAAATTTTCATAAACATGTAGGTGCATCATTTAACAATTTCAAACAATTCGTTTATTTAATTTACATAAACATAAATAAATCATTTAAAATTTGAAACAATTGGCGATTTTTAATTTATATTTTCATAAATACATAATTTAAAACAATTCTGTAATACATAATACAGGCTGCCTTTTAATTTGATAGTGATAGTAGATATCCTTATAATAATATGAAAAACTGTTTACTTTGACAACTGCTCCCAAACTTTTCAAAAAAGAACACACTGAATAATTTTTTTTCTTAGTGCAAGTTGTTCTCAATCATAAGTACTTTCACTCTTTGACTGATTGTCATTCAATCAACAGTTCTAGACAAAATTTGCTCGAGACAAAGTGCCATAATATAAGTGATTTGTACAGTGATTGGCATTTCCAATTTTTCCATTGTTTTTCTATATCCATCCCGACGCTTTCGTTAATATAAAATGTCACTTGTCTAGATTACTCTTACATGGGAAAATATCAAAGTACAATGGTTACTAACAAATCACTGACAGCTTCTGACAGCTCAATCAGCAGTCAGCAGGGCTGAAAACATTTATATTTTTAAGTTTGCTCTAATCCAATCTTCTAGTACTATGACCTGTCGATTTTTCACACTATTTGTCCTTTGCCTTGCCAAATTCATTACGCAATATGGCTGCTGTTTGTTCGTCTGTTTCATTATCACGGCTAAACCGCTGCACAGATTTCAATGTAAAGGTAAAATTTGTATATACTTCTACTTCTTAAGACCGATTTTATCGAAAACCATCTAACTTTTTACACAGATCATATGAATTTACCTCTAAAACATTTCTATACACAGTATATTATCAGAGATTCTTCTAAACCTGTATATTTGAACACAAAAGTTGTTTTCTTTGGTTTTCATAATCCCTTAACGTTGTAATTAATAATAATTATAAATTTTTCATTTATTTCAATTAAAATAAATGAAAAAGGCTTAGTCTGCCTTTATGCATAAAACATTAAATAAATAAATAAAAATGCTTAATACTAGTCTGTGACCAAACACTGTTTTGACCAATCTGTTATATTTCTCCCTTTCTACAATCAGCCTTTCAACTTTTTTCTTGTTCACCCTGTACCAAGCTAAACCTTATGAGTATTTTCGCCATCAACTACATTTGATATAATGATAGTATAATACGCGAAAATAGAGATAATGACTAGAAACAGTTTTTTTGTCCATCAAGTAGATTAATAAAAAATATTGGACACATTTTTACTTTTGTCACGAAAACAAAAAGTAACGATACAGTGCATTGAATTTCGCGTGACGTCCCGTTTTACAACACTTTTACTTGAAAGTGACGTCACAAGCCCCCACTCCTGAACTTGGTTGAATCTTTGTGACTTTTTATTGATTTGACAAAGCAAATAATACGTCACCATTATTTTTTGATAATCTAACTGACGGACTAAATAGTATTATTATTTGTTTATTCAGGTATCATACCTATTCTCATCAGCTTTTATCTTTTTCAGTCTTCACCAAAATCTCCTTCCACTTACTGTATTCGAATACCTTACCTTCAGTTGTCACAATCATCATCATCATATCAGCCGAAAGACGTCACTGCTGGACATAGGCCTCCCCCAAGCGTCGTCACTTTGACCGTTCCCGTTCAGTTGTCATAATTAAGTTTAATAAGCATAATCTGACTTGTCTTGTGGAACGTCGAAATATCGACGTCATTAGGTATAAATGTCGATGTCATTAGGTATAAATGTCGACGGTACTTGCTTGCTATAAATGTTACGTCACTTGGTATAAATGTCGACCTCTCTCTTTAAAAAAGTGAATCTTCACTCAAGCATAGGATACTCACTGGCAACAGAACATAAACGTCGTCGTCACTCAGAATAAATGTCGACTTCACTCAGAATTAATATCGACAACACTTAGTATAAACGTCTATGTGGCTAAGTTTTGGGCCAAACAAATTAGAACGACTGTCGTGACTCGTGCCATGATACGAAGAAGTATGAATTTCGACGTCACGTAGAATAATCGCCGCCGTCTGTTGGTATAAATAGCAACGTAATTTGGTATAAATTTCAGTTACTTAGTATACATGTCGACGTCACTTGTATAAATCTCGGCGACACTTGAGTAATACCGTATTTGAGTATACATGCCGACTTCACTTAGTATAAAGTTCAACCTGACTTAAAGTCTCCACCAGATAACAACTTGACCGACTTGTAGCAAAATGTATAATTACGTAACTTGAAAACATGATTTTTGGTATATTTTGATAATTTTGGTCCCAAATGAAAGTTATAAGCGTGGAACCATTTTATCCATTTAAAGCATGTAAATCGGTCTACTGTACTTTACTGAAAATATTTGTCAAATAAAGGTTATAACTTGGTATATGAGTGTCATTATACTAGTAAGTACCTACCTAAATAAATACGACTGAAAGTAGTTTTTAACAAAAGGTTTGTAACTCGTGCCAAGTGAAAGGGCCCTTACCGCGACACGTTTGTTTTGATCGTGTTAGCGACACGATTTTCAATTTTTTCGTATCGTTTTGTAATATTGGAATACATTGGTAGACAGGTGTCAACGACTTTTATTTTTTTGTTATCTGGGGGTGACTTTAATACAAACGCCTCTTCACTCAGGAGGACCAATCGGTCTGACGCCGGGATCACTAACCGCTCTAGCCCGAGCTCTCTCGCCCAGTTTAGTGATCTTAACAATCAAAGGATCAATAAAACTCTTGATCCATTCCTCCGTACTCCTCTCTCCCGTTATTTCTTGAAGGTAAGTTATCATGTCTACTCTGATTACTTGCAGTTCTGACAGCGAGCTGGAAAGGAATGAAATATTGGTTAGAGATTATAACAATGAGGCCCACGTGCACGAAAAAATTAAATTAGAGCTAGTTGCTAACACTAGGTTAAATTGACAGTTTGTCATACAATATTGTCAATTTAACCTCGTGTTGTCAACTAGCTGCTTCTTTCCTGATAGCTACAACGGCAACCTAGGAGTCTTTAAGTCAAGAGTGAATAGGTTTCTTCTAGGTAAGCGTGCGTTTGGAGCAGTGGTGGCCCAGTGGTATCGGCCGCGACTTACAAGTTGTAGGTCGTGGGTTCGAGCCCAAGCAGGCAATTTGTGTAAATTATTTCATCACCACTGCTCTCAGAACGGTGAAGGAAAACATCGTGAGGAAACCGGCATATCCTAGAATCAAAAATTCGAAGACATGTGACATCCACCAACCCGCACTGGGCCCGCGTGGTGGATTACGGCCCATTCCCTGTCACAGAGTGGAAGCCTGTGTCCCAGCAGTGGGAACATTAATAGGCTGATGATGTGATGTGATGATGTAAGCGTGCTACATCGTCGACAACATCATCGCTTACCATCAGGTGAGATAGTGGTCAAGCGCGAACCTATCAATAATAAGAAATAAACTAACTCTGAATAAAATTTTTGGCAAAAGACGTAGGATAGTAAAAAAACATGAGATAGTAAATATTGTAAAAAGTATTTTATTATTTACGCGTCATTTCCTAAGGGTTTCCTGTAAATGTGGCTTGTTATCTGAATGGATAGATGGATAGGATAGATGGACGCCCTTTTCCGCACTTAGACTCGTATTTGGTCCGTTTTGCGTGCAGGCATCCTCTCTGTGAGAGGGAATGGACCGTAATCCACCACGCGGACCCAGTTCGGGTGGTGGATGTCACATGTCTTCAAATTTTTTATTCTAAGACGGTTTCCTCACGATGTTTTCCTTCACCGTTTTGAGAGAAGTGGTGATAAAATAATTTACGCAAAGTAAAGCGCCTGCCGGGGTTCGAACCCACGAGCTAAAACTTGTAAGTCGCGGATGTTACCACTGCTCTGTTATCTGAATGAGAATTACCTCAAGGAAAACATCAATCAACACTGCTAAACCTGAAAATCAGACACAGGATTCCACGCATAGTAGTCACGCTTACGACCTCTTCGTCGCAGTGCTAGATTTTAGCAGTCTATGTATCTATGTATGTTTGTTTTTACGTATGTTCCTCCGTAGCGCCTAAACTATTCATCCGATTTTGATGAATATGGTGTCAATCGATTCGTTATTATGGCCCGGGTAACAAAGGCATAAAAAACACTTTTTGCTTGTTTACAAAATATAGAGATTTGAATTTTTGGCACTTAGACCCTTTAGTCTTTCATACCTTTTTCTTGTCTGTTTCTTTGTGACAGCAACACTGTTTTGTTATGTCCGTCGTATTCTATTCAGTTAAAATTTTTGACAGTTAGACCCTACGCCTTTCATACCTTATTATTTTCTGTGACAGCAACACTGTTTTGTTATGTCCGTCGTATTCTATTTAGTTAAAATTTTTGGCACTTAGACCCTAAGCCTTTCATACCTTATTATTTTCTGTGACAGCAACACTGTTTTGTTATGTCCGTCGTATTTTGTTTAGTGAAAATTTTTGACACTTAGACCCTAAGCCTTTCATACCTTATTATTTTCTGTGACAGCAACACTGTTTTGTTATGTCCGTCGTATTCTATTCAGTTAATATTTTTGGTACTTAGACCCTAAGCCTTTCATACCTTATTATTTTCTGTGACAGCAACACTGTTTTGTTATGTCCGTCGTATTCTATTCAGTTAAAATTGTTGCCACTTAGACCCTAAGCCTTTCATACCTTATTATTTTCTGTGACAGCAACACTGTTTTGTTATGTCCGTCGTATTCTATTCAGTTAATATTTTTGGTACTTAGACCCTAAGCCTTTCATACCTTATTATTTTCTGTGACAGCAACACTGTTTTGTTATGTCCGTCGTATTCTATTCAGTTAAAATTTTTGACACTTAGACCCTAAGCCTTTCATACCTTATTCTTTTCTGTGACAGCAACACTGTTTTGTTATGTCCGTCGTATTATATTCAGAAAATTTTTGGCACTTAGACCCTAAGCCTTTCATACCTTATTCTTTTCTGTGACAGCAACACTTTTTTGTTATGTCCGTCGTATTCTATTCAGAAAATTTTTTGGCACTTAGACCCTAAGCCTTTCATACCTTATTCTTTTCTGTGACAGCAACACTGTTTTGTTATGTCCGTCGTATTCTATTCAGTTAATATTTTTGGTACATAGACCCTAAGCCTTTCATACCTTATTCTTTTCTGTGACAGCAACACTGTTTTGTTATATTCATCACGTCGTATTCATCATCATTATCATCATTTCAGCAGAAAGACGTCCACTGCTGGACATAGGCCTCCCCCAGGCGTCGCCACATTGACCGATCCCGTGCGTCTCGCATCCAGCGCCTTCCCGCAACCTTAACCAGGTCATCGGTCCACCTAGTGGGAGGCCTTCCAACATTCCAGAACTTTTCGGCCCCAACGGCCATCCGTTCTGCGAGCAATGTGCACTGCCCACTGCCCACTGCCACTTAAGTTTGGCAATTCTTCGGGCTATGTCGGTAACTTTGGTTCTCCTGCGGATATCATCATTTCTGACGTGATCACGCAAGGAAATGCCGAGCATAGCCCTCTCCATTGCCCTTTGGGTGACTTTAAGCTTTCTGATAAGGCCCATTGTGAGCGACCACGTCTCGGTCCCATAGGTGATCACTGGCAACACACACTGGTCATAGACTTTTGTCTTGAGACATTGCGGTAAATTGGACGAGAAGATACCACGCAACTTCCCGAACGCCGCCCAGCCGAGTCGGATTCGACGGTTGACCTCTTTCTCGAAGTTGGATCTACCCAACTGGATCGTTTGTCCCAGGTAGACATAATCATCTACAACTTCAAGTAAACAGTCTCCGATCTTGATAGGAGTGGGTGTTACATGGGCATTCATCATGACCTTGGTTTTGTCCATGTTCATTCTAAGACCCACTCTTTCAGAAGCTCTATTGAGGTCATCGAGCATTGTCCTGAGGCTCTTCGTCGTATTCTATTCAGTTAAAATTTTTGGCACTTAGACCCTAAGCCTTTCATACCTTATTCTTTTCTGTGACAGCAACACTGTTTTGTTATATCCGTCGTATTCTATTCAGTTAAAATTTTTGGCACTTAGACCCTACGCCTTTCATACCTTATTCTTTTCTGTGACAGCAACACTGTTTTGTTATATCCGTCGTATTCTATTCAGTTAAAATTTTTGGCACTTAGACCCTACGCCTTTCATACCTTATTCTTTTCTGTGACAGCAACACTGTTTTGTTATATCCGTCGTATTCTATTCAGTTAAAATTTTTGGCACTTAGACCCTACGCCTTTCATACCTTATTCTTTTCTGTGACAGCAACACTGTTTTGTTATGTCCGTCGTATTCTATTCAGTTAAAATAATGTTCACTCACTGTTCCGCAGCGACTACGATGCCCTTCACATGGTTTGGGGATGTGTATCCGCGAGATATCTGCCAAGGGTTCAGCCAAGTATTCACTCTGAAATCATACAACAATAATAAGTCAAGGACAATTTTTTATTTATCGATAGGCTCGTGCTTGTCCACTATCTCACCTGATGGTAAGCGATGATGTGGTCGACGGTATATCACGCTTGCCTAGAAGTAACCTATTCACTCTTGACATAAAGACCCTTAGGTTGAAGCTATTAAGAAATACAGGGTCAGCAGGGAATTCTGAAGAAAGCTGAGCGTAGCAGGCAGGGAATTCTGAAGAAAGCTGAGCGTAGCAGGCAGGGAATTCTGAAGAAAGCTGAGCGTAGCAGGTAGGGAATTTTGAAAAACGCTGAGCGTAGCAGGCAGGGATTTCTGAAGAAAGCTGAGCGTAGCAGGCAGGAAATTCTGAAGAAAACAGAGCGTAGCAGGCAGGAAATTCTGAAGAAAGCTGAGCGTAGCAGGCAGGAAATTCTGAAGAATGCTGAGCGTAGCAGGCAGGTAATTCTGAACAAAGCTGAGCGTAGCAGGCAGGGAATTCTGAAGAAAGCTGAGCGTAGTAACACTATTTTTCCATGCAATTCTATGAATATTTTTGTACAAAGCTGCCTGCTGTTGCAATCCAGTTAAATATAGCATTAAACAGCCTATTTTTCCACAGCTAGGACGCAGGCCTACTCTCTACTCTAATGACGAATTATAGTCAGTTATGATATGATGAACATACGTCATCTCCTTTCCTGCCCAGCATGCACTTCCATCTGCACCTTCCACGACTTAAACGAAATAAACAATAGATCTATCCAGGTGTCAAATCGAAACACAAATAAAAGATATGATAAAAAATAGACAAGAAAAGTGAACTCACAGGTCACTGCTCAAGATTCCGAGGCATCGTTCCCTGGCTATGTAATAGGCGTGCACGCATCGTCCTAGCTGCTCTCCGGGCCACTCTGAAGGCGGTAGGACTTCGTTCAGATCATGGTCGGTTTCTGAAACATAAGCAAGACCATTGTTAAACATGTGGTACAAAAAATTCGCCGAGAGTGCCTTCATTTTAGTTCAAGAGTGAATAATAGGGATGATGATGAGGTACGAAAAGAATAATATATTTAGTACGTCAAAAATTATCAAAAAATATTGTACACGTATTTTAAAGATTAAGCTCATCAAATCTCAGGCAGACTTCTGTCGTCACGTCTAAGTAATAAGTGTACCAAGGTGTGAGGTTGCGCGAAATTTCAATAATTGACAGTTTTTGTTTACATGACAAAAGAAAAAAATACGTGTCCAATATTGTTAATTATTTACCTGTCGGACCAAAAAAAATGTCATCATCCTAATCTGAAATATGCTAAAAATCGGGGCAATAAAACAATTCTGAACAAAAATATTATGCCCATGAAAGCACAGCTATACCTACGCAAGTACCATTATTAAAAATATCGTGATGAAATATCGTGGTTATGATGGACTATTTACCACGTTTTTGATAAAGCATTCGCATAAATTAAATACAAGGATGGGAAACAATTTAGATCAATTCATTGCAAGGGATAAAAGGACTGGTGACCAAGATTATAATCCCCGGCACGTAAGTTGGCAAGAGTCGTTAGATGCGCAGAAGTCGTTTTTAAGGTATCTTTGGTAGTGAAGCGGGGCGCGGGGAACGTTTAGGACCAATCCGAGCGCGCGATTGGTTGGTCAGTTGACACAAGGATCGACTGCCAATCGTGTCGCGTCCATGTTTCGTTCGCTCTATGTGGTGGTTGGTCAGTTCGCGGCATATGCGCGAACTTACCCCCACTACGCCAAAACCTTGCCAACTTACGTGCCGGGCACTATACTTCAACTGTAATCATACGTCAGTGTACAATCGCAAACTACACAATACATAGATAAACTACTCATTAACTCGAATCTTATAAAAGCATAAACATTAACTGCGACAATACCATCTACAATCCATCAAGCTTTTTATTCCAACTTATTTCCATAACTTGTGCAAGCAAATACTGATAATATACCAAAGGACAATGGCAGAAGCCCGATACATTGTTTTAGCTGAGATTAAATTCCTACGACTGTAAATGAAAAATATCTGGTTTAATTCAGGGTCATGTTCTGAATTAGTTTGTGCAAGATTTTTTGTTCAAGAATGCCGAAAATAATAGATATTTAGTCATGAACTTATGTAGGTTATGTCTGGGTAACTTTTAATAATGTGTTTAATAGGAAATATTATTCAATTTCGTGGAAGTAAAAGGGCAAAATCGCATTAGTATTTGTCTTTCCTAGTTATTTCAGCATGAAATGTACAATATACTCTTTGGAAAGAGTATATTTATTAATTTAGGTGACATTGACTTGTATCAAAAGGTCTTCGTCAAAGACCAAGCTACATTTTTTTAGACTCGGATACTAGTCTTTTTGCCTATCATTAATTTAAATTAAGCAATGCATTTATTTCTACTACACTATAGTATTCTTACCTGCCTGCAAGGACACCCACACTTAGACATAAAGTGTATTGTTAATTCACTTACTCCGTTTTATTAAACTAACAAATACAATAATGATATTCTTTACAGTCACTACATGTCACTTGGCAGAATAAGTGTAAAATGGCAACACTAAGCTAATGCGAGTTAACGAACAAATCAATTAACTTTCATTGATAATGTATTTTTATCCGTGGTAAAGAAAACGTAGTCAATTAATAAAAATTATTTCGTATTTATCTCACTTTCAGATTTCGCCATTGTTCTTTTAGAACTACTGTGCACTTTTTACTTTCACAAATACATAAGCTGGTTTGCAATACTAAAGCTGTGGTTTCTTTATCGGAAAGTACAACGCTGCGGTATGCGGTGTTGAACACATATAAAAACTTTATGACACAATAACACTTGGTTCATCGCCCGCCACATGCGGAAGCCGATAACTAGGATTAATAATAATTAATTACTCTTTATTATAATTAAGATTCGGATTAACGGACAAAGCGTAAATAAACGATGAGTCTTCACAACACCTGAATCTATCAAGACTGAAAGCATAACATCACCCGGAAGCGGTAAGCAGAGGTTTTATGTTGAAGTCCCGTTTAATAGGGGGAGTGTAGACTCTAGGCTGCTACAAAGAGGCCCTGGAACAAGCAACTGAAGGAACACGGTTGGGCTTTAGTCAGTAAAAGACTGACACGCTCTCCCTCTTCACCCAGAGCGGGAGAAGTCATTGTATGATTAACCACCCAAAAAAGAAAAATACAGCATCTGTGAAAATTTCAACTGTATAGCTATCACGGTTCATGAGATACAGCCTGGTGACAGACAGACGGACAGTGAAGTCAGTGGAGCCTTTGGGTACGGAACCCTAAAAAGGCTAGCTACAAGGAAATAATAATTACTAATGGAAAAAGCCAGTAACACTGCCTGATATTCAAGTCCAAGCACAGCAGCAGCGCTTGCCACAAACCAACGAGGTAGTTTGTCTAGTTTGTCCAGACCGTTTAGTCTACATTTAATAGATTCTACTTTTGACGTAATCTTCTTTTGACAGATTCTACATATGACAGATTCTACATATGACTGATTCTACATTTGGCAGATTCTACATTTGTGCGATTTTGATAAAAGTGAGATAAGTAAAGAATATTGTGGCATCAAAAACAATACTGTTAAATAGTAATCACTATATTTATTGATAAGCATATTTTGTATTTATACCTAGTATTAAATGTGTGTATTATGTAGTAACTAATATTTTTCGTTCAAGTCCAAGTTTCGTTAAAGCCGTCCCGTACAAAATTTATGAGAAAATGAACTGCCCTTATTTTTTTTTCCCTTTTCGATGTTTTAATAGTTATTGTGCTATTCAGGTCGGAGACAAATCCAACAAATCAAAGATCATAAAAATCGATCCAGCCGTTCTTGAGTTATAAATGGTGTAACTAATCCGAATTTGTTTTATATATATTGCTATTAGTTCGGTGACAGTGGCGCAGTGGTGGTGGTGGTGGTGGTATTTTTACTATTCTTTTGTTTTCCTCAAATATGAGTGTACATTGAAATTGAATTTGTAAAGAGGCAAAGAAATGTTTTAATTGAAAAAATATAATATTATAATTTTATTGACCGTTACAGTAGTCACTAAACATAGAAAAACTGAAATTACATTATCAACCTATAATATTCCTAAACAAAACCAGATAGCTAATCAATAACATTCGCCAAATCGTTAGATGATTCGATTGTTCTAATGCAAAAGGATAGTTTACATCCAGTATTAAGAATTTAAAAGTAGAATCTGTCAAACAATCTCTCAAATGTAGAATCTGTCATATGTAGAATCTGTCATATGTAGAATCTGTCAAAAGTAGACTATGATGTCAAAAGTAGAATCTGTCAAATGTAGATTAAACGGTCCAGACTGTCTGTGTAATGACAAGTCAGATGTCCGATTTAGGGTTGTTATTCGGATATCCGCATGCGGTCTAACAACCGAGTGTAATTGCGCTCCTACACAAAAATACACAAGTCAGTAACTAGTATAAAAGTGTGCAAGTACGAATAGCTTGCATGCCATTGTGTCATAATAAATTCGTATTGGTGAATATCACAATAGCATGCACGCTACTTGCTCATTTTTATGCACGTATGTGTATTTTCAACCTAAACAATGGCACAAGGGATACAAGCTACTTGCATACTTAGATGCGAGTACAGGCATGGTGTATTTTCACCTTAACAGAATGACGGTGAAATGAGAAGGCAAAATTGCACCTGGTTTCCTGTTGGTCAACCGGATGTACATGATTCGTCTGATGGATAGCGGATGGTATGGCCCCAGGATGCGGCGCTCGATTCCTGCCACACCATACAAATTACCAATAGAACACATGCCCATTTTCACCAACACTACACGAACCCTAACCGAATGCCTATACAAAAGCGCGCTATTCTGATTTCAACGCTCGGCTCAACGTCGAGAGTGGAAAATCCTACAGCACGCCTTTATTTAGGTGCTGTCTTGATTTTGTAAAAGCGGGCATGAGCTGACCACGTTATTTAAATATTTAAACACAGCAAACTGAATGCCCAATTTTAGTCAAAATTATGTGAACGTTACCCCAACAGGAAAGTGACTCCTAGAGTGATATGAGTGGTACGTATACTTAGTGCGTAATCTGCTATGTGTGTGCGCTACATAAAAAATAAGTGCGCGTCGTAGTTTTTGAAAAAAACGGAAAAGACGATTCCTGCTAGGGTAACGTTGTTCCAGCAGGAAAATTCTAAACGAATGATCGGAATGAGAAATATTGTGCATGGGCAGAGAGCTTATAGTTGTGCAAAAAAGTGCGCCGAAAATATAATTGGTGCGTCATCAGGTTTTCGAGATATTGCATTTCCTGCTGGAGTAACGTTTTGAAGAATCGTGTATCTCTAAAACCATTGTACGTGCGCCTGTAGAATAAACATACACGAATAGCTCTTGATATGTGCGTATTTGTGCCGGAATTAGATTTAAGGAAATATTTATAATTTTCAAGTAAATGCGCTTTTTAGAAAACCCGAAAAATGTTCGCAGCGCCTAAATGAGAAAACGTATAAGCTCGCTGAAAACTGTATTTAGTCCATCTTGACGCTTGTAATAACCATAAGAAGATTCAAAAGCATAAATGCTTGCGTTATCGAATAATATTGCTAAAATTCAAAACGAGGTTGTCATAACTTTAATGGCAAAATACAAGAAACTGACTCAACCCAAGATAGGTATGTGTAAACCACAAGTATGTGCGTTTAGTCAAAAATATATAGTGAAAATATTCAGCTTGGAATGTTTCTTATTTAGTAGATTTAATGAAAAAGCTAAACATGTAAACAAAGGCTGGTTATCCGACCAAATTCGAATGACTACGAAAAAGCGACGGATTCATACATATCGATGACCTTCTTAACTTTACTCACGAACCGGTTGTAGCGTGTTGTGCCTGAGTACACTGAGGTAGAAAAGTTATAGAAAAATTAACTTGTTATTGGATTATTTTCTACTAGCTGTTTCCGTGACTTTGCACTTGATTAGGTAAGTACATTAGAAAAAGTAGTGCCAAGTTATAACCCATCTTCTTTATTCCAAATTTCATTAAAATATATTCGGTATTTTGTGGACACATCCAGACATTTGCCTTTATAATATTAATAGAAAAAAGTACTTTAGAGACCAAAAAATAGATGGCGGCTATTTTAAAAAAAAAACGTTCAAGATATGTGGGATGAATACCGACTACAAAAAAGAACCTACAGATACAGTTTATAAATAAAAAGCCAATTTTACTGTTTGTATTTTAGTACTTAAGTAAATGAAAAACAAATATGTGATTTTAAATAATAATGACTACACAAGGTACAAATAATTTGATTGAACTGTTTTCTAATATTAATATGTTTGTAATTTGATCTGTGATTTGATGCCATAATTACTTTAAGAAACAAAATTAAGAGAATAAAAATAATAATTTCTACATCAACAAGCTCTTTCATTTGTTATGGTCACAAGATGCATTTAATGTATTTTTTAAATTAGTCCCCAAAATTAGGTCATAGAGTCTGGCAAACGAAAGTAAAGACTGAAAAAGGTCGGAAAATTTAAAAAAATATCAGCATAGCAACCCCAAAACTAGTATGAAATATCTGGAGTAACCTAATCTGATACTAACGAAAGTAAAGACTGAAAAAGGTCGGAAAATTTAAAAAAATATCAGCATAGCAACCCCAAAACTAGTATGAAATGTTTATTTTATTTCGTCTGAATAAAAATACAATAGGTAATTGAGGTAGGTTATATTTTAGATATTATGTATCAATCTCAATAAAAAAACAACAGTATTCTGTAATAATTTTGGTATATTCAACTTATTTGCGTCATAATAACTTATGAAATCTAACACCACACGTAAAAAATCTTGGTTATTTTTTAATTCGACGTCTTTCTCCTGATGTTTTTCTTGATATTTAGACATCATGCAAAACGACATCTCCCGTAATCCACTTTGAACTGTTTTATTAATTTATCACTTAAATAAATGCTATTATTAAGACCACAACAAATCACCAAAAATTGATGTTGACATTAGTATAGCATTGCCATATAACAAGTTTGCAAATAATTCGAGTGTCTACTTTCATTTGCCAGACTCTACCAACAAACGTTTGAACGCGACTGTACAGACAACAGCTTAGGTTTAATACGTCCAATTAAGAAGGTCATCGATATGTATGAATCCGTCGCTTTTTCGTAGTCATTCGAATTTGGTCGGATAACCAGCCTTTGTTTACATGTTTAGCTTTTTCATTAAATCTACTAAATAAGAAACATTCCAAGCTGAATATTTTCACTATATATTTTTGACTAAACGCACATACTTGTGGTTTACACCTACCTATCTTGGGTTGAGTCAGTTTCTTGTATTTTGCCATTAAAGTTATGACAACCTCGTTTTGACTTTTAGCAATATTATTCGATAACGCAAGCATTTATGCTTTTGAAACTTCTTATGGTTATTACAAGCGTCAAGATGGACTAAATACAGTTTTCAGCGAGCTTATACGTTTTCTCATTTAGGCGCTGCGAACATTTTTCGGGTTTTCTAAAAAGCGCATTTACTTAAAAATTATAAATATTTCCTTAAATCTAATTCCGGCACAAATACGCACATATCAAGAGCTATTCGTGTATGTTTATTCTACAGGCGCACGTACAATGGTTTTAGAGATACACGATTCTTCAAAACGTTACTCCAGCAGGAAATGCAATATCTCGAAAACCTGATGACGCACCAATTATATTTTCGGCGCACTTTTTTGCACAACTATAAGCTCTCTGCCCATGCACAATATTTCTCATTCCGATTATTCGTTTAGAATTTTCCTGCTGGAACAACGTTACCCTAGCAGGAATCGTTTTTTCCGTTTTTTTCAAAAACTACGACGCGCACTTATTTTTTATGTAGCGCACACACATAGCAGATTACGCACTAAGTATACGTACCACTCATATCACTCTAGGAGTCACTTTCCTGTTGGGGTAACGTTCACCAAAATTATACCTTTCACAACAATTAACTGATTCATTGCGGATGGCACGCCAGGCGTGCCATCGATATTTTTTCTGTGTGGCGTATGACGCGCGACTCGTGCAATTTTTAAAATCGTTATAACTATATTATAATATTCACTATTTTGCAAGTAGTTGATGTAAACAGCCTTCATTTCTAGATGTTTTGTGAATTTGATTTTTTTGTGGTTGACAACCTTTTTTAACTTGTGGACGGCACTTACTGAGTGGGTTTTAAATCATGTTGTGGAAAATACTTTCTTTTAAGTAAACAAGTTTCTGGAACATATACTTAGAAAAATACAATGGATTTTAATTATATTTAATTTTGCTTAAAATGGTTAAACTGCTGTCTTACGAAGTACCATGTGCGGTATGTATAAGGTTTATTTTTGCTTGAAACAGTTTGAACGCTTATACATGCATAAAAAAGATCGTAAATTTGATATTTTCAAACGTTATTCGGTGAAAATTCAATTTCATAAAAACCAAGGCTTTTCAGTATCTTTTAGCGGTACCTACTTACTGAAATGAAAAAACAAAGAATAATACAAAATTTTGTGTAAAATCTGCATAAATAAAGTCACTAACCCTTCATTTTAAGTATAAGACCTACGCAAAACACGTAGAGTTAGCCACTTAAAACAACGTATCCTTACATTTAAAACTGATGTTTGATGTAAACTAAACTTAGCGGGTCTAAACAAGTGGAAAAAGCATAAAAAAAGGTTTTTTATTTACATATGGTGGATGGCACGATAGACGTGTCATCAACTACTATGGCGTTTGACAAGACAGGCGTATCACGAAATATTTGTTGGCCACCACAGGTAAGTTTTCGAAAACGGGAGCCGCAACGAATCGGTCAAGGGCTTGGAATATTATTATTTCTTCTAATTATCCGTAATCTTATGCATGCCACTTCAATAAGTTAGTCAAATTATTATTCTCCTGCACCAAAATGGCACACACGGAATGACAAATCGGATCTCTTTCAGTATGATTAAGAACGTTCATTGCTTTATTTCCGTTTTTGAACAGAGAAAAGTTTTAAGAAAATGAAGCAACGGATTTTTTGTCTAAAAATTAAAAGGTTTGTTATTTCCAGTGAGTGACAAAGTTACGATATAGGAAGTCTAGCGTAGATTGATATTTAATGTTTTATGTTTGTTGAGAGAGAGTTATTTATTGAGTAGTTAAAGCAAAGATATTATTGGATATCTTGTCGATATCAATCCCGAGAGCAAATAAAATAAATTACTTTCGATCAAAAACTTATCATACCAAACATGAACTTATCATGCCTATTTTAGATGTTATTTTATTCGAATTGTAAGTGAGAGTGCTGTTTGTGTGCTTATTACAAATCAATAAATAATTTTATATCCTCTCATATCGTAATATTCGAATTATAAACTTCAAAACGAGTTTATATTGCCATACTTTATAAACACAATACACTTTTTCTCTAACAAAAAAATGGTATAAAACATTTTTTTTCTATCACGATACAGGGCAAATCCAAGAAGTTAATATCAACAAGGAGTTTCCATCAATTATTTTTTTGTAATGGAAATAAGCTTTCCGGCGGTGCCCGCCATATTGATAGTACCTATTTAAGTACCTATATGTATATAGTATTTATAGTACCTATAAGATTTGACACGGTAATGATATCATTATCGTGGTTTTGATTTCAATTTTTATTAGTCTGCGGCAACGCCCGCTTTAGCACATTCGCGGTTAGTGCGGTGATGTGCTGGGTTTTGGCGCCATTCATACGTTTTGCTATACGGAATTTCATGAGTTTTGTAATTATTGCTTAAAAATGTCTGATATCAGTGAATGTGAAGAAAATTTGTCTCCGCCCTATATTTTAGATGCGGCGACGGAATTTACTCATAATCTATTACCAGCAAAGTCGTGAATATTATATGATAAATGCTATAACAACTTTATGGCATGGAAAATGCAAAAAAACGTATTTACCCAATGTACGAGTAGATAAAGTAGTGTATGAAACTGCACATAACTAGGCATTAAAACCCACACACTCATGTTTTAATACCCCTCATTATGCAACAGTTTCATAAACTACTATTATATTAAAACATCTACGCTATAATGTTCCGTCAAACCATTTCAAGTATTCCAAAAGTATATTCAAGCCAGCAGCCTATTTTTTAACACAGTCGACTTGAGAATATCATGCCAGTAAATACAATTTAAAACAAAGTTTCATTGAACATCTGTGTTGATCAGCACCCTAATTGTGAATGTTTCCTTGCATTCATTGCTTGTGTCTATTCGAAAGCGTAAAACACGCAATTTATACTGCTGAGTTACTAAATGAAAGGGCAATAGTGTGCTTCGTGCTATTAAAACAGATACGCAATAAGGGTGCAGATGTCTAGATCGAAAAAAACAATCCGATTCGTAAATATGTATTACAGAATCTCTGCTGTAGTGTGCTGTTTGTTAAGAATATTTTTATATATATTTACCAATGCTAAGGCCCTCCGCCTTCGTTAAAATCCTCAAGCATTGGGCGAGGCTTGGGAGGGCGGCAGGCATCAATTCGCAAAGAGTGGCGTAATGGTCATATCTGGAAGCAAAGGATAATGAAATTATGTATTAATGAATTAAATAAATGTGTAGTTTTTGAAATACGACTGTGCATGTAGTAGTTTATGATTACCGCGTTCAAACAAAAGTTCTTAAATCTATAATATAAAAATGAATCACTAAATAAGTTGATAAGCGCTAATCTCGAGAACAGCTGAACCGATTCCGGTAATTCCTTTTTTGTTATTGTTAGGAAAAGGTTCACATGAAAAAAAAAAAATTATGTAGGTAGGGTAGGGTAGGGTAGGGTAGGTAGGGTAGGGTAGATAGGGTAGAGTAGGTAGGGTAGGGTAGGTTAGGTAGGGTAGGGTAGGGTAGGGTAGGGTAGGTAGGGTAGGTAGGGTAGGTAGGGTAGGGTAGGTAGGGTAGGTAGGGTAGGTAGGGTAGGTAGGGTAGGTAGGGTAGGTAGGGTAGGTAGGGTAGGTAGGGTAGGTAGGGTAGGTAGGGTAGGTAGGGTTGGTAGGGTAGGTGCAGATGGTGATCACCGGGGTGATTTAGTGAGGTATGGTAGGTAGGGTAGGGTAGGTAAGGTAGGGTAGGTAAGGTAGGGTAGGTAGGGTAGGGTAGGTAGGGTAGGGTAGGTAGGGTAGGGTAGGTAGGGTAGGGTAGGTAGGGTAGGGTAGGGTAGGGTAGGGCAGGGTAGGGTAGGGTAGGGTAGGTAGGGTAGGTAGGGTGGGTAGGGTAGGTGCAGATGGTGATCACCGGGGTGATTTAGTGAGGTAGGATAGGTAGGGTAGGGTAGGTAAGGTAGGGTAGGTACTTTTTTTTTTTCAGGTAAATCAAAGTTACCGATATAGCTAGAAAAATTGCCAAACTTAAGTGGCAATTTCTAATAAGTGGTGGGCCGGGACATTGCTCGCAGAACGGATGATCGATGGGGCCGAAATTTCTGCAGCCTTATGCGGCAAGGCAAAAGTGTATGAAAGTGATCGACCAATCACAATCCTAGAGTAACGACCGCGTACCGGACGCTGTGTTGGTAGTCCTCCCACTAGGTGGACGCGAGACGCATAGCACCGGTCTATGGCGACACTTGGGAGTGGCCTATTTTCAGCAGTGAACGTCTTTCGTCTGAATCGATCTATGCTGCAGAATACGAACTAATGAACTGACGTCACAAAAATCCTGCATAACGCAAGCAGAGTTTTCGGCGCGAATAGGGTAATTGACAAAAAATATCTACTATTTAGTCCGTCAGTTTGATAACCTAAAAATATTGGACACGTATTTTTTCTTTTGCCACGTAAACAAAAAATTACGACAATACGCGTTGAAATATCGTGACTCGTTGACAACGTCACTTTGTACTGACAAAGTGACGTCACAAGTCCCCACTTCTGAACTCTGATGCGCTTTATCTTTGTCATTTTTTAATTAATTGATAAAGCAAAAAATACGGGTCCAATATTATTTGATTATTTCACTGACGGACTAAATAGAATTATTTATTTATTTATATATACTTTATTGTACACCAAGATAAAAATAATTCAAAAGACATCTTAAAACCAGAACAAACATACAACATAATAATAGATGCATAAATACATACATACAACTAATATACAGACAAGAAAACAATTCAGTTTATACAAGATTATTATCACAGTGACAACTAGTGCTCCTTCACAAGTCGCTTAAAAACAGGCAGTATCATTTTAATTGTAATTAAAATGATTCACCCTGTAATTATAATTATCATTTTTCTAACCAGGAAACATCCCTATTAAACACATACAACAGTCAGACGACAACACGGGCCTACCAGACACAACACCCATCTGGTTGGAAGATCCTGCATTTTCAATGGAGGTTTGCGGGACTACACTGTTCCACATACCTCCAAATAATGATGATGATGAATGAATTAATTAAGTTTATAAATACCTGGACCAGCCAGTAAGTACAGCTCCAACGAAGAATATCCTGTGTGTGTTGGCGTGGATGCGGGAAACCCACACCTGGTGGTTGCTGATGTAGCGCTCAGTGGGAGACAGCACCTGGAAATTATATTATGACAAGTTGGTAGGAAAGACCGTGTCATTTTAGATTTAAAGCTACTAATATATTCTACTTGCTTCTGCACGCAGCTTCGCCCGCATGAAAGAAGTAAATTATCCCAAGAGAACATACTCGCGGGATAATAAGTATCCTAATGTGTTATTCTGATGTATAAACAGTCTATATTACAGTAAAGTTTCATCAAAATCCGACCAGTAGTTTTTGTGAGAAAAAGTAACAAACATCCAAACATTCACATTATACTATACTCAGATTTTTTATTTCGTAGACTAAACTGACATTTGGGGGGTTGTCACTTTATCGTTACATAAAAATAGTGTCGTATCCTGACTATCCTGAGAGATAAAAAGTTGATCGAAAATCATAGTAAATCGAAAATAGTTCCATTTCACAGCAAAAAAAATACATTTGTTATGAAACTAGCGGCCCTTATTTAGTTTCTTTTCATTTATGTCGGACATCATTTTATCGACTGCATTGATTTTATTGTTGATTTCATATTTAACACAATAAAAGTGTATGTACTAGGTGTATGAATACTGTTGTATTTAAATATATTACGTTTATATTCGTAACACATTTATTTAGAAAAATTAAATTGAAGAGTCATGTCACATCAATTTGATTATACACTTATGATTGAGCCCTACAACACTATGACCCGTGCTTGCAACATTTCAACATTAAAAAAAAAAGTTTATTAAAAAAATCAAAAAACCCGACTGCTTGAAAAGCGAGAGCGGGTTTTTTGATTTTTTTATTTATAACTTTTTAGTTTTCTTTTTTTCGAATTAGGTACATTTAAACATATAAGTGTTATATATTTTTGAAATCACCTCTTGAAATCCTTTATTTTGATACCCCACACGATAGGTTTGAAGGAAAAAAAAATTTGGGCCCCCACAATATGGCGCCCAAAAACCGCCATATTTCTATTTTCCAATTTTCATGTCGCCACTCGCGGGGGTTAAGATGAATCGATTGACGTAAGAACCATCAAAATCGGCCCACGAGTTTGGTCTCTAAAATGCCACATAGGAACAAACAAACATACATACATACATACATACTTACATACATACATACATACTTACATACATACATACATAGACTGATAAACACATTACCCTCCTTCGGCAGTCGGGTAAAAAATAAAGTCATTGACAGCTGTCAGTTTAGTCTACGAAATTAAAAATCACAGTATAGTTAATACTAAGTATGGTTTATTCACTGTCAGGCAAATTTTGTTATAACTTGCGTTACAGTCGGCGCTGATGCTGAAGTGTCAGGCACTATATATACAGTTATTTTGTAGATAGTCAAGAACGGCCTTAACTAATGTAAACCCGCGATTAACCAAAAATCTTTGAAAATGCTAAAGTAGCGTGTTTTCATTGTGAATTACAATAGCTACACATTTACTGTCGCATATGATGCAATCACTAGACGGCTTAGGTGTACAAAGTACGTAGGCGGCGGCGCGCCGCAGACAGAGATGCCACTACGAACAAAGCGTCATTTTGCACACACACATTGACATTGCGATTTTACAGAGAATATTGGTCAATAATGGACCGAGCTCATTCGCAGCTGCCACGAGTGCTTTGTGCGGGCGTTTGTCACGTCATTCATACATAAAGTACTGTAAAAAGGTTGCATTGGCTGGGTTACCTTTATTAATTGTTACATACCGAATATACTTTAAATCAATTATTTGAATTCGTTTTTCATTCATTTTTAAATTATTAAAGTCATTAAAATTTTCAAGATGATTAGTTAGAAATTTAATAACTAGGAAAATAATAAATTATTTTACGTCCATAGACGAAATTGGAAAGGGTATGAAACTTGTCATAATAATATGGCTTAAGTCATCTAGCTCACAAATAGGTTTCCTCCGACTGCACAGCATAATTTTCTTCTTGTACATCTTTTTAGTTCGCTTCTTAAGGGCGCGGCGAAGCATGAATTGTCCATACAAACGTAATACCTAAATCATTTGTAAGTTGAGCATATTTCCACCAAATTATGCTAATATTCGGATTCAGACAGTATTTATCTAGGTTCCTACGTCTTTTTTTTTTCAAAATACTTACCTAAAATGAAGTTTAAGCGAATTCCGTTTCGTACATTTTTACAGCGTAAATGACATGTTTTCTTATTGATTTTTCTATCTTAAAAAAAACAATATCTATAAAATTGTCAACGCTATAACATAGCTCATATTATCAAGAAACAAATTATCGAAAAAAAAATTAAAAAACATTAAGTTTTCATTCATCATTTTTGGTATTACGGAACACATAAAAATAATCATACATTTTCAATAGCTAGTATTGCTGTCGCGTCGAGCACGTCATGTCAATGTGTGTGTAGTCGTGCTTCATACGGTTGAGTAGGTATCGCTCGTACGGCTTTTGTTCGGGGCACTTCGGGGTTGTTTACTGTTTGTTGTATTGTATATTTTTTACCCGACTGCCGAAGGAGGGTAATGTGTTTATCAGTCTATTTATGTATGTATGTATGTAAGTATGTATGTATGTAAGTATGTATGTATGTAAGTATGTATGTAAGTATGTATGTATGTATGTATGTTTGTTCCTATGTGGCGTTCTAGAAACCAAACGCGTGGGCCGATTTTGATGGTTCTTACGTCAATCGATTCGCCTTAACCCCGCGAGTGTCATTGGCTACATAAAATTTGCAAATAGGAAAATAGCGGTCCTTGGGCGCCATATTGTGGGGGCCCAATTTTTTTTTTCTTCCTCACCTATCGTGTGGGGTATCAAAATAAAGGATTTTAAGAGGTGATTTCAAAAATATTGTTGACGACCATCTCGACTGCCCACAACGCCATCTAGCGGCCGTGACCTGTACTAGACGCGACAACAGCAACCGACGCAGGGTGCGGGGGCCGCGGGAAGGCGGACACCGCCACTATATTAGCACCGCACATCAGTTCTTCAGCTCTCATTATTTCTTTCATCATTCTTCCATACATAAAACCTCTCGAAACCACGCATTGTCGGGATCTACCTTGTAATAATAAAAAAATAAATTGTATTTTTTCAAGCCACGCATCGTGTCTCCATTCTCATCATCAACCCTGACCCAAGCCACCACACACGCATCAACATTTGGTCCTTCGAGCCGGATAACTGAGAAGAAGCAGCGGCGGCAGCGTCACACAGCGGCACCTTCTGGGGTCCTGGAGGAGCAACGCAGCAACGGTCAGGTCAATCGATCCTTTTTTATTCCTTCCTAAATCCCTAAGCTTCAATTTGTGCTAATTCCTAACTATAAATTCTAGTGTCTTATACTACGTCGTAAAACCGTATTATCCTACATACCCACTTGACTTCTTCCTCTTGCAAACCGTCATTATGTCAAAAAAGGGTGATGATATTGTCAGTGATTTAGTCAAAAAACGCGGGTCTATTAAACGTAAAGTCACTTTGTTTTCAAAATACGTGCAATCATTTATTTGTTCAGACCTCGAGATAGCGGACGTACAAAAAGCCGAGTTAGAGGAACGTTTCAGTGCCTACAAACTATTATTCGAACAATACACAAAAATCCAAGATGAGTTGGAATTATTCTTGCCCGAAACGCAGCTAGACGAAGAGCTACTGGATAGGGAAGAATTCGAGAACCGGTATTATTCTATTATAGGCAAGTGTAAATGCATCTTAAAATCAAATGATAATAGTGGTACTCCGACACAAAACGAGCCGAGTCAAAATCGCGTTCCCAGCGGTATGAAACTACCCACAATTACGTTGCCCGAATTCGACGGTACATATGACCAATGGCTCGAGTTTAGAGATACGTACTTCTCCATGATACACAATTGCGAAAGTTTAGGAAATATTCAGAAGTTTCATTACTTGCGGTCGGTACTCACAGGCGATGCACTACAAGTGGTCAGGGCGCTGGAATTTACTGCAAATAATTATTTAGTGGCGTGGAGTTTATTACAAAATAGGTATAATAATGACCGTTTGTTACAACAAAATCACGTGAATGCTATTCTGTTCGCGCAACCGCTAATTAGGGATTCAGCTGTGTCTATTCGAAATCTAATCGATTTAATCCTTAGAAATATACGGGCATTAAAAACATTAGGGGAACCCACCGAACACTGGGACACTCTAATTACCCTCATAATTGTCCCAAAGCTAGATTCCTCATCGGAATACGAATGGGAACGTTACAAAGGCACGATTTCGAAAGACAGAAAATTAAAGCTGTCTGATATGATGACGTTCCTTCAAGATCGTGCTGATTTCTTAGAAGCGGTGGGTAAGCCTAACAAAAAACAAACGGCAGACACTTCCAACACAAGGAAACCGTTAGTTGCAAAATCACACAGCCACGTTATAACACACAAAGATAACAAAAGGAAAACATCCAGTAATAGTTCACAGCGTTTTAAATGCGATCAGTGCGGTTCCAATCACCCGTTATTTTCCTGTGACGGTTTCCTTAGTTTATCTCTTCAAGATAAGTTAAACCTAATTGAAGAGAAAAAGTTATGTCGAAATTGTTTACGAACAGGCCACGCATTGAGTGAATGTTGGTATGGGCCGTGCAGGCTTTGCAACAAAAAACACAACACATTAATTCACAACGATGCTGTCGTAGACGCTCGTACATCATCAGCTGTTGCTCAAATCACGCAAATAGTGGCACAGTCTGAACGTGACTCGAGTACTACACACATACATGCGCCGCTAACTTCTACCCACAAATCTCACACATTGTACAAGGATGATAATAATTTTAATACACATTGGTTTCAAAATCCTGTATTATTATCAACCGCATTAGTGGAAATAGCGGACGCACAGAATAAATATCACACAACGCGGGCTCTCCTAGATAACGGGAGCCAACACTGTTTCATATCTCAGTCGTTATGTAAGCAGCTTAATATTCCATTGATACAGTCCACTGTTCAGGTGATGGGGGTAGGTAACACTATCTCCAACTCCACGCAATCTTGTCATATTCAATTGCGGTCAAAGACTAATTCGTACAACACAAGTTTTAATTGTTTAGTTTTGCCGCGCATTACCGCACAACTACCCTCCCTAGGAGGTAATTATAACATAGATATACCACACAATGTTCAACTTGCCGATCCGGACTTCTTTAAGCCTGACGAAATTAATTTATTGTTAGGGGCAGATAGGTTCTGGGATCTGCTTAGTGAAGGTCTGATACGGTTGCCGAACGGTCCCTATTTACAAAACACGCAACTAGGTTGGATCATATCGGGAACCGTCCACAAAAAAGTATCACGCGGTACCTTAACTCATTGTAATTTCACGCAAACATTAGATTCAGAACTCAGACGATTTTGGGAACTGGAAGAAATACCCTCATTGCATAATAATTTAACTAAAGATGAAAGTGCATGCGAAAATTTATTCAGGGAGTCGACAGTACGCGACGTTAAGGGTCGTTTTTCCGTGCGCATACCGCTAAGTCAATCAGCTGATACTCTAAACGACACATTTACTATGGCAAAAAACAGGTTTCTTGCACTCGAACGCAAACTTATTAGGAGCGCGCCTAGCTATAGAAAAATGTATAACGAATTTATGAGTGAATACTTAGGTCTGGGTCACATGAGTCGCATCTCAGAATATTCTTCGCCATGTTACTTTCTGCCGCATCACGGTGTTTACAGGGAACATAGTTCCACTACGAAACTTAGAGTAGTTTTCGATGCCAGCGCTAAGTCCACATCAGGCAAATCATTGAACGACATACAACACATTGGGCCTACGTTACAAAATGATTTGTTTTCAATATTACTTCGGTTTCGGCAATTTAAATATGTCGCGACTGCCGACGTGGAAAAAATGTATCGGCAGATATTAATTCAGCCTGACCAGAGGAATTTACAACTAATACTGTGGCGGGAAAACATTTCCGACCCGCTCGGTGTATACCAACTTAACACCGTGACTTACGGGACGGCGTCGGCGCCGTATCTCAGTATTAGGTGTTTAAAACAACTCGCGTTAGAATGTGCAGATGACGTCATCGCGCAAGTAATTAATGACGACTTTTATGTCGACGATTTAATAACTGGACATCAGGATCAACAACGGTTATTAGAAATATGTAAAGGCGTTTCTAAAGTACTAGATTCGGGTTGTTTTCCACTTCGAAAATGGATATTTAATTCATCAGTTTCAAAGTCAGAGTTACCGTTAGAATCTAAGGAATTATCATTGGATGAAAACTACCATACCAAGACATTGGGTATGGGATGGTTTTACGCATCCGATGAATTGCATTTTACCACTAAATGTGAACATGACGTCACACACGCTACTAAACGTCATATTCTATCGGTTGTCGCACAGATCTATGACCCTTTAGGTTTACTTACGCCAACTATAATTATAGCCAAAATTCTATTACAAAAGATGTGGCTGTCTAAAATAGGCTGGGATGACGTAGTGCCTAACCCTATACTTGCAGATTGGCGAGACTTCATTGATAAATTACACTATTTACAAGACATACGTATTCCACGCTACGTACTCGGAGATAATACACGCATCACCGAATTACACATTTTTTGCGACGCTTCGCAAGACGCTTACGGCGCGTGCGCATACATACGTAGCTATACAGACGTAACAGACGCACAGATAACAGTCCATCTATTGTGTGCGAAAAGTAAAGTCGCGCCGGTCAAACCGGTTAGCATACCGCGCTTAGAATTATGCGGCGCGGTAGTAGCTGCTAAGTTGTTTACAAAAATTACCCACGCGCTAAGATTAACATTTAATAACGTTTACTTTTGGTCAGACTCCACGATAGTTTTGGGATGGCTCAAGATGTCACCCAATCTATTGAAAACATTTGTGCAGAATCGTGTAGTACAAATAAATGAACTCACGGGTGAAAAACCGTGGCTTCATGTCGCGGGTAAAAAAAATCCTGCTGACCTCTTATCGCGCGGCGTGCATTTAGATACACTCAAATCATGTGAGATGTGGTGGCGAGGCCCGCCTTTCTTACACGTTCCTAGCACGCAATGGGAACATAACATTAGCTCTTGTAGTGTTGGTCACTACGAACTACCTGAATTAAAATCACTTAAGACTTCATTACTCGTTCAAGTAAATTCAGATGATTCCATATTCGAACGATATTCAAGTTTTAATCGTCTGCGACGAGTAGTGGCGTACATTATGCGTTTCATAAATAATAGTCGCATGGAAATAAAAACACAGCGTCTCACCGGCTGTCTTTCCGTAGAGGAATTAGATATTTCGGTTAGAATTTTAACTCGCATCGCACAACAACAATCTTTTCCAGACATTGTCGCTCAACTAAACAATAATGGCCAGTTACAATGTCCTCGCAGTATTTCTAGTCTGAACATATTCTTTGACGATCATAGGTTGATCAGAGTAGGTGGCAGAATAGAATACTCTGACACGTTCTCGTATGATAAAAAACATCCTTTGTTGTTGTGTGGTAAACATAAATTCACTCGCCTCATATTTGAGCATCAGCACAAGGTATTATTACATGCAGGGGCTCAGTTATTATTGGCCACCATTCGAAACACCTGGTGGCCCCTTGGAGGGCGTAACTTGGCCAAACAAGTGGTGCACGCCTGTATGAGGTGCAAGCGCACAAGACCTAAACCATTAAAAATTCAAATGGGTAACCTGCCTACTGAACGATTGGAGCCAGGGTATCCATTTATTCGCAGTGGTGTGGATTATGCTGGGCCATTGTTCATGTTGAATCGTGCTGGAAGGGGGGCTAAACTAATAAAATGTTACATCTGTCTCTTCGTCTGCTTCGCTACGCGCGCAATACATTTAGAATTAGTCACAAGTCTAACTAGTGAGGCATACCTACTGGCACTGAAACGGTTCATCTCTCGTCGCGGCAAACCATTACAGATTTATTCCGACAATGGTAAGACATTTGTAGGAGCACAAAAGGAATTTACAAATTTTTTAAACATTTCAAAATCTGACATAATTAACTTCACGTCTGATAATTCCATAGAATTTAAATTTATCCCACCTTATTCACCTCATTTCGGTGGATTGTGGGAGGCAGGAGTCAAGTCTTGCAAATCTCATTTATGCCGTATTATGGGCAACGCACATTTGACGTACGAAGAGTTGAGTACGGTGTTGACACAAATTGAGGCTGTCCTCAACTCCCGACCAATGTCCCAAATGTCCACCGACCCAAACGACCTACTTCCTTTGACTCCAGCTCACTTTCTGATTGGCCGGCCGCTCACTGCACCCGCTAGCCAGGACCTCACCGCGAAGGCTATCCAACACCTGCCGCGCTACGACCGCATAGAACAGCTGAGGCAGCACTTTTGGCGTCGCTGGTCAGCGGAATACATCTCCGAGCTCCAGAAGAGGACAAAGTGGCAGCTCGGCCAAGACACGCTAGTCCCTGGCGCCCTCGTCGTGGTCAAGGACGACAACTTGCCCCCTCTGAGATGGCGGCTCGGACGGGTACTGGACACGTTCGCCGGCAAAGATGGCACCTCACGCGTAGCCACCATCAGAACAGAGGCGGGTAACATCCGACGGACATACCCAAAAATATGTCAACTTCTACCCCCGGATGAAGAGCAAACTCCATTGGAACCAGAGGCTTCCAAGGCCGGGAGCATGTTGACGACCATCTCGACTGCCCACAACGCCATCTAGCGGCCGTGACCTGTACTAGACGCGACAACAGCAACCGACGCAGGGTGCGGGGGCCGCGGGAAGGCGGACACCGCCACTATATTAGCACCGCACATCAGTTCTTCAGCTCTCATTATTTCTTTCATCATTCTTCCATACATAAAACCTCTCGAAACCACGCATTGTCGGGATCTACCTTGTAATAATAAAAAAATAAATTGTATTTTTTCAAGCCACGCATCGTGTCTCCATTCTCATCATCAACCCTGACCCAAGCCACCACACACGCATCAACAAATATATAACACTTATATGTTTAAATGTACCTGATTCGAAAAAAAAAATAACAAAGAAGTTATAAATAAAAAAAGTTAATTAAAAAAATCAAAAAACCCGACGTCTGGTTTTGCAATTTTGGTCAGCCAGCTCGCGAAGATGTATCCTCCGACAGCACAGCATGATTTTCTCCTTGTTTACGTCATTTTAGTTCGCTTTTCAAGCAGTCGGGTTTTTTGATTTTTTTAATTAACTTTTTTTTTGTGGTTTGTTGTCAGTGTTAGACGATTACTTTACTGTGCTGCTCGTGCGTATTTATTTATTTTCTAAGTACCAATAGTACCAATGATATAATACAATAAGTTACTATTTTTACCAGATACAAGGACAATTGCAAATAACAAACCGCAAATACTTTATTTTTATAATATGGACGCCTAAAGGACTGGCATATGAAAAAATTTAAAAAGACAACGAATTTTGGAATTCAATAGTCTTAAAATTAGAAGAGTTTTATTTTAAATGTATATTGCCTGAATTAATAGATCCCCGTTTACCTAGAAATCTGCCTATCAGAGACAGAATATAAACTTTATTTTTCTTTACCTACGTAATGTACTTAAAATTGTACATATAAACTAAAAAGCGTGCGTAAAAATATTTTCTGATTATCATTATTGTATTTTTGTATTTCGTTCAGTCGATAATATTATTTATGGTCACCCTACACGACTTTATCACGTTTTGATTTATATTTTTTAAATAGATGAATGATGATCTATAAAGTAAAACATAACAAAACTAAATGTTTATACGAAATTCTTGTTTTTATTTTGAATATTCTTAGATCAGAGCGCTGTTATTTGTATGTACCTACTTATGCGTAAATAGGCATAAATTATTGGAATATTTGTCTTGTACTAATACTTTGCCTAAGTAACATTTGTATTATTTTACTTGCATTCATTATTTATTATAACAATACATATTTGAGGTTTCGTAAAAGGCATAGTTACCTACATAAATAAGACAAAAGAACGCCGGCGCAGTTCGCGTTGGCCGGCTTGCCGGCTTTCGAGTCGTTATGAATGGAAGCCTATCTACTCGCACACACACGGCTGCGCACGGCGCACCGCGTGTGTGTGCAAAGCGAGATAGCAATACTCTGAACGAATTCTTCACTCATCTCGAATTGCATTTGCGAGCTCCGTTCGCCGCGCTCTTAAGCAGTCGGGTTTTTTGACTTTATTAACCTTTTTTTTCACGTTTATATTTTTGTCGAGCTTAATGCTTTTCAAATTTGTATGGTTTTGATGGGATATTACACCATTGTTACGTTTTGTTACCATTCAATCTTTGTCGTATGTGCAGTCGTGATCTTTAATGGATATTTGATGCTCTGTCTACCCTCTAAGGCCCAGCGCACACCTGGAGAGGCGCGGCGAAGATACCGAGAAGATAACAATTTAAATTAGACCCTAATTCTTATGTTATAAAGTAGAAAATATCATGGCAAAAGAGAGAGCAGAGCGGCGCACGACACAGTGATCTTATATTGACCGTATGCCAAGGTAGTTAAGGTTTTTTCTCAAACATGCTTGGAAATGTGATCATTATTTTAACAACCTTCTTCGAGATAAATCGAAATTGCTGTACTGGTCAAATACATGCGCGCAGCGGCCGGCAAAAGTTGTATGAAAATCCATATCTGTCGTGTCTAGCGGCCAAATAAATTCCATAGTAAACTCATATCTGTCGTGTAGTTTAAAAATGGAACGATGTTTTACTCCGAACCATGGCAACCAAGGAAGTAACTTATCACAGGTTTTATTTAAATTTCGAACTGGCTTGCAAATAGAACGCTGTTTATTGAAAAAAAAACAAAGGAACACTTTAACGCAGGAACAATTATTGTTGTTCGTCATTGATTTTGACAAAATGAGTTCTATGTACTACTTAGTTTTAATTGCCGCGCATTATTTGAGAAAAGCACTATTTCTCAAACATGCTTGGAAATGTGATCATTATTTTGACAACCTTCTTCGAGATAAATCGAAATTGCTGTACTGGTCAAATACATGCGCGCAGCGGCCGGCAAAAGTTGTATGAAAATCCATATCTGTCGTGTCTAGCGGCCAAATAAATTCCATAGTAAACTCATATCTGTCGTGTAGTTTAAAAATGGAACGATGTTTTACTCCGAACCATGGCAACCAAGAAAGTAACTTATCAAAGGTTTTATTTAAATTTCGAACTGGCTTGCAAATAGAACGCTGTTTATTGAAAAAAAAACAAAGGAACACTTTAACGCAGGAACAATTATTGTTGTTCGTCATTGATTTTGACAAAATGAGTTCTATGTACTACTTAGTTTTAATTGCCGCGCATTATTTGAGAAAAGCACTATTTCTCAAACATGCTTGGAAATGTGATCATTATTTTGACAACATTCTTCGAGATAAATCGAAATTGCTGTACTGGTCAAATACATGCGCGCAGCGGCCGGCAAAAGTTGTATGAAAATCCATATCTGTCGTGTCTAGCGGCCAAATAAATTCCATAGTAAACTCATATCTGTCGTGTAGTTTAAAAATGGAACGATGTTTTACTCCGAAACATGGCAACCAAGGAGGTAACTTATCAAAGGTTTTATTTAAATTTCGAACTGGCTTGCAAATAGAACGCTGTTTATTGAAAAAAAAACAAAGGAACACTTTAACGCGGGAACAATTATTGTTGTTCGTCATTGATTTTGACAAAATGAGTTCTAGGTACTACTTAGTTTTAATTTCCGCGCATTATTTGAGAAAAGTACTATACAAGCCTTGGCCACAACTAGGCATTGATGGACTTACGTATGTGTGCCTCGGCTTCGCCTCGGCCCACATTTACACGTTCGTCCATCAATGCCTATTTTGCTGGCCGCTGCAGTAATGTACTAATATTAAATTGTTGTCTTCAATTGCTCTCCGCTGCGCCTCCAGCGGTATGCGCTGGGCCTAAGGCATGTAAGCATGATATGATGTATGTAGGTGTGGTGTATGATGTGTGTATGGTGTGTGTATGTTTATGTTTGTAACTTATATAACCCATTCTTTTTTTAATTTGGATTCAATATAGTAGCAACCTTGATGAATCTGTCAAGTTTAGCTGTCAATTTTCGAAACAACGGGTGTGGCCCTTCTGTATACTTTCTATTTTGTGCCAAAAGCATAGTTTTGACACATTTAAAAATCTTCCCCTGCCCCACTCAAACGTAGGTATACTAGTAGTCGTTATATGACAGTTTCGCCAAATGTCACATATAAACATGCCCAACGTGTCCGTTAGGTCACAGGATACTTTGTCATCCTTAAAATTTCCATACAAAAAAGTAGTAGCTAGGGATAAGTTAGTTATCTAAATAGTAGGTATATATGTAATTATCACCTGACAACTCCCATTGGCTCCTTTGAAAGCTGTTCCGAACAAACATTGAGGAAACAGCAGGCCATACATGTCTAACAATTTTCCATCTAAGACAAAGGTTCCTTCCGGATTGTAGTTCCATAGTACTGGCATGACCAGCTCTCCCAGTTTATAATCTGAAATTACAGATACGTATTTTTATTTTAACAAGAAAAGAAGTAAAATAAAAAGACGTAAAAAGTACAGCCCAAAGTATAATTAGCTTGTCATGCTTCATTGAAATGGTTTGGCATTGAAATTTTCTTCTTAACACGAGGTCGTGGATTCAAAGCCTGGATCGGGCGAGTGTTATTGGGTTTTACCATAGAAATATAAAAAACAGGAGAAGTGGCAAGGGGGCATGTCGGTGTCCGCGCGACTTGGTAACAGTGACCTTATCATAAGCAAGATTTGGGTTTTAGTTTCCAAATATCACAGCTACTGTACTATTTTGCTATTGTACTTTACCACTACCACAGATAATATAATACTAGCATACAGATACCCAGGGCCGGATTTAAATTTGTGCCGCCCTGGGGCACTGAAGAAAATGCCGCCCTATGACGTTCTTTTTAATTAAAATTAATAAGTGTTAATGGATAATTCGCCAATTTTAGAAAAATTCATTAATCAATAAAAGTTTCTGTTATCAAAACGACATAGATAATTTGAAAATATTTTTAATTCTTCAAAAAAACTACATAAATTCCGATTCCAGAAAATAAAAATATCAACTTTAATTTTTTCAAACCTTTATGGAAATAAATAAATTAAACTATTTGAATAGTTTTTACTTAAATTTCCTATATTATAATATACAAAATTTTAATGTGATACATAATACTTGAATTATATTTCTTGAAAGATAAAATGTTTATTTAAAAGAATTAGTTAATTATATATTGTATAGAAAATTTTATCTCACTTTCCAAATTTTGCCGCCCTGGGCACTAGCCCCGACTGCCCCTAGTATAAATCCACCACTGCAGATACCTCATCCCATACAAAGAAACCGTGCCGACGTAACTAGCGTTTCTCTTCTGCTTAATCTGGCAATTTTTTGTACATCGAACGCATTCTTTCACGGTTTGTTCCGTGAAACGGTTCTGTTTCACGGTGATGGATAGATGGTGTTAGTAGCGACTTGCAAGTAAAAGGGCGTACTAGGTTCGTGAATATTTTTTTCTTTAAATACAGTGAAGGTTTGTTTTCTAGTATTTATTTGCACGTTTTTAGTTTTTTTTGCACCAAAATGTGTTAAAATGCAAACTTTAACAATCGAGTGGAATGCCTCAGAAATTTAAAAATGCGCCATCTATTGACATCAATTTTAAATGATCCGTCTAATAATCTTTGAAATGTGAATTAAGAGCCCAATATTCCATAATTGTGTACTTACGAGAGTTGATTAAACAAGAACATACAATTTTTGTGCTCAATTCCACAAAATGTTAATTTTACACACATTCAATAACAGATGGAGGTGCATATCGCGCCATCTAGTGAGATTTATTTGAACCAAATTTTCTTTCTTAGCAATGAGACCCCGTGCCACTACCTAAGTTTGTCGCTAAGTGACGGGGCAAGCAATGTAAAAATCACGAAACGATAATTAGCTAAGCGGATTCATCGCGTAGTACGGCCGCTGCTCCTTTCGACGAGTTAGTGATGTGAAATATAGGGATAAGTTGTTAACTTAATCATAGGAATTAAAGTAAGAAGCCAGTCTGGAAGACTAGATTTGGTAAATATTAAAAATTTGATATTTTTTTATCGTTAAAAAAGTACTTGATCCTTAAAGCGAGACGCAGAAGACCAGTCGATGGGGGACACTTAAAGGTTAACCTATGTTCAGCAGTGGACGTCTTTCGGCTGAAATGATGATAATGTTGAATGAGGGCAACGGCGTGATGCCCTTCATGTTAAACATAATTATTATGTAAGTAAATAAACTACTATTGCATATTTACCTTCCAAAGTCTCATACTTGATGAGCCTTAGCATATCGTCCCACATAAGTATTGTTATTTCTGGTATCTTCTCCTTTATGTACAAGAGTAGGTCTCTTATGTGTTCTAGGTATAGTGAAGGTTCCTTGTATTGGTGATTCGCGGCTTTTTCTTTACATAGTGCGCAAAGAGCTGTGTGCCAGACCTGAAAATGTGTAATTGTTATTAAGAACGAATATTTGAATTGGTTGCTTAATCAAAGGCTAACCTTTATATTGATTAACTAACAAAAATGTGCGCTTAATAACATTTTAATATTCGTATAGCATTTAGTCGTAAAGCGTGTTGGATCATTCGGTTCCCTTCATGATGGTTGAGCTGAGTGGTGCCGATCCATGTGTCATGTTCGTTAACGGGCGCCATCAGTTGGCTTTGGTCATAAATTTGCTACCTCGGCTTGTTTTTAATTACCTATTTATTGTATTTTTAATTGTTTGTTTTACTCTAGACGGTTTTACGTACACGTCATTTTACATCGTTTCACATATATGTATTTTTCCAAAAATAATGGTGTAACCAAACACTTGTAATATACACTCTTTATTTTAAAAGAGTAAGTGTAGAGTTTCTTGTCCGTTCTTCTCCATAACAAGCTACATTTCCGAATGGACGGTAGAATCAATTATTACTACCTATTTTTTTTTGACATTCTTAAGTACCGCTTAATGGCCTAATTGAATAAATTAGTTTTGTTTTTGAGTTTTGTGGCGGCCCAGAAGCTTAGACCTCACCTCTGGTAATATTTAGGACGTGGGTTAATTCTTTTTATATTATTGGAAGGCAAATTTGACTACTATATCACCTGATGGTAAGCGATGATGTGGTCGACAATGAGGCACGCTTGACTAGAAGTAACCTATTCACTCTTGACTTAAAGACTCCCAGGTTGTAGCTATCAGGAAATACAGACTCCGGCAGGGAATTCAACTCCTTAGCAGTATGCACAATAAAAGTATTCCCAAAACGCTTTGTGCTTATGGGTATCCCACCCATGTTCCGATCGCATCGCCATTCGCCTTGTAATCGGATGATGGAAATGGCTAGGCTGAATCAAATTGTGCAATTCCATCGCACACTCCCCGAAATGTAACCGATAAAAAACCTACAAGCTGGCAACTTGGCGACGATGTTCAAGGCTCTGGAGCCTTGACTCGACCAGTGTCTCATTGCCGATGTGCTTTTTGGCCCGTTTTTCTATCGACTCAAGTGCATCAAGCTGTTATTTGGCAGAATTGTCACAGTGATGAGAGCAGTACTCCATGCATGATCGAACTTGCGCTTGATACAAATTGAACAGCTATACCGGCGTGCAGTACCGTCTCACCTTCGAAAGGATCCCTAACTTTTTAGCAGCCAGCTGAGTCTTTGCCACAATCTATGGACCAAAATTGAGGGTCGATGTCAACATAATCACAAGAAGCTCGAGATGGTCCGTTATCGGAACGGTCATTTCTCGAAAAGAAGGAGCCAGGTGAAATTAGCTCCTCTTTGCGGAAAAAAGACACGTCTAGGTCTTAGCAGCTTTGAAACTAACCAGATTGGCATAGCCCAATTCGGAGACTGCCTTCAAAGACAGGTTCGGCCTCCGGAGAAACCGAATATAGTATCTCTCAGCAACACTGCTGTCGTCTGCATACCCAAAGGTTGGGTTTTAGCAGATCGTTACAAATCCGGGCAAGTGTGGAAAAGTAACAGGCAGGTATTGCCCTTTTGGTAATCCTCTTAACATGATCACTAACATGCTAAGCAAACGAGCGGTTCATCTAGAGGATGAACAGCCTTGATAGCCAGGGACTGCCCACGGTGTGGAACTTTTCCTCCTTCTATAATACCATTACTAAACAATAGGCTATGCAGACAACCTCGCAATAAGTTGAACTGGAGCAGTAATTTTTACAAACTACCTAGCTAACGTTCTGCAGAATGGGCTGTCCGTGACTACTGTGAGAGCTCTATTACTACTGTAATTTTTTTTTTAAATATCCTTACCTCATCAGCTCCAATATGAAAGAACTTGGCATTGGGTTGAACCGCCAATGCCTGGTCTATCATTTGTCTAACTAGCGCTTGAGACTTAGGCTTAGAAGGGCATAGCACAGCGGGTGACATTGGAAGCTCTCGCAGTTCACTGAATGTCGGGTGCTTGAGTACAAACTCCATGTGGCCGATGGTTTGGACTAGCTGGATCTGTAAGCAAATTAATGATAAATTTAGGTACATAAGAGGTGTTTGATGGTTAACGCTAATCTTATCCAGGGATCATCATCCTCATTTCAGCTGAAAGACTGCTGGACATAGGCCTCCCCCAAGTGTCTTGGTATCCAGGGATACCAACATGAAAAGTAAAAACCTGCCGAAACAACGACCGAAACCGAAACTGCATTCAGAAGTTCTCGCGCTGTGATCGGTCATGTTCGTCGCGTTAAATTCCATGCAAGTGAGTATTTTTTGCGATTATTTTTTTATTAAATTAGGGGTTGTTATGTTGATGATCATACCAATAAGTGAAAATGTCGAAGACTGCATAGCTGTGATTTAAAAATAAAAAAATAAAGACTGACTGATTATAATATCATTTTCTTAATTTTTCCCTCAAAACATGATCCTTCTAAAGAAGTTTGAGAGTGTTGCCGAAATTGGGTTTCGGTTTCGGTCGTAAAAACCAGTTACGGTTGGACACTACTTTTTGTTTTCCGTAATTAGATTTATATTTGTGTTGTAAATACAAACGCAAAGAGCAAATCGAAAAAGATATAGATTTTTAGAAGATCGACTTTTTTGTGGTTTTTACAGATTCCGATTCGAATTGATTCAAGAATCGATCTTTTTGAAATGAATCTCCCATCCCTAATTGTAGATGTTTGACACCACAACTTTCAAGTTTAAAAATGGAATCAACATTTGATTAGATGCATTAACCTTTTTAATAGCCTGTTCTTTCCTACTTCTGAATTTTTGAGGCCTATGCCGAGTGGAATAGAACAGGTGCTGATCTTAATTTAAAAATAGAACTGAAAGCTTACTGGATCCATTCCTAGCTCCGTAATAAACTGTATAATATGCTGTACTTCTGCTAAAGTGTACATATTGTCACCTCCAGCATTGCTCAGACTGCCAATTTCCGCCAGATCTCCAGAGTAAGGGAAGGTGTCCTCCCATTCTAGGAGTATGCCCGTCACGCCCCATGGCTTGATTGTAGTGAAGAGCTAAAATAGTGGATTAATATCTATCAGGATTTGATTCTGTACTTAGTCCTTGAGGAGGATCATTGTACTTGTTTACATTAGTAACTGCAGCCAAAACAGGGCCAAGAAAAAACAATGATGTTTCTTATCCAATATTGTTTAATATTATGTTTCTGAAAACTTCTTACCTTTTCCAAATATGACACTTTCAGTGGAGCGCCTTTCAAATCCAAATGGACAATTCTAGAACACACAATTTTTTTTAAAATAAGTTATGTATATTTTATTAAACCCACCTACCAAAATAAAATAGCTAACATGAATTAGGACATGATTGGTAAAATAGGCGGACAACGAAAACAGGATATTATAATTTATACCTGCGATTTTGCCAAATAAAATATCTTGTATTTATCTAACCATCTCAAATTGCAAAATAACTTATCTAGATGCAAATGAATTACTACTACAAAATCCAACTAAATAAATAGAATACCTAGTACTTACCTGTGCGATAGAGTTAGTTTCATCATTTTGGAAGTGTTACAGCCCTCTGGCCCAATTAAGTATTTATTTTACAGTTTCTCTCGTTATCAATTCAGAAAACGGTTTATTTACGTTCTTATCACTCGTTTCTTTTGTGTCCAATTCACGCATTTCACGCTGCTACTCGGTTTTCAAATTGTTCAAAAAACACTTAAAAATTTGCAATTGCACAATTTTTTTACTGTTAATGGTTCGTGAAGTATGTTAAAAATAGGGCTTCAAAATCAGGATCAGGAGTAATCGTCTTCTCATTGAAACATATTATTTTTCTCTGTGATTGAAATTGAAAGTTGAAACCCAGGGGTAGGACCATAGAGTATAGTAATAGATGGTAGGACCGTAGGACACTTACATACACACCTTAGATAAAGTAGGTATAGATTAAGCACTGGCGTGGCCGCACATGAGACAGCAATAGTTAGTTCTGGTGTTACAACAAGAACAAGAACACTACAACCCACCATCGCACTGACACTTATTATCTATAAATAACCCAAATTCCTTGTCTCAATTAACACATAATACCACGAAATCATAGAAAATCAAACAAAACCGAGTATGTTTGTCAAACCTGCCATTGTATTAGAGTTTGACAAACGACAGAAACCGGCCACGGTGACAAAGACAAAAAATAATCTTTTGTCCTTATCATTTACATGGAGCTGCCAAATAGCCATCTCGCTCTATCAATCAAGGTCATTTTAAGGCTTAATCTATACCTACTTTATCTAAGATACACACAGACTCACAGAACATTTTTACTCTATGCACAGACTACTTAGAGATAGACACTTAAGGGCTTATTACACTACACGGTAATCAGAGCCCTGCGCCCTAAAACCTAATTTAGGGTAGTGTAATAGCTGCTAGGGAGCTAGGGTTCTCATAATATCGGCCTTATTGCTTCAGAACGATTTAGTGACCCGGTATTCAGGGCCCTGATTACCGTGTAGTGTAATAAGCCCTTTAGTAGGACACATGGTATAATAATTTAAGGGCTTTATACACTACACGGTATTCAGGGCCTGAATCCCGGGTCCCTAAATTATTCCGAGTCAATAAGGTCGATATTTTGAGAACCCTACCTCCCTAACAGCTATTACACTACCCTAAATTAGGGTGCAGGGCCCTGAATACCGTGTAGTGTAATAAGCCCTTTAGGGTTCTCATAATATCGACCTTATTGCTACGGAATGATTTAGTGACCCGGTATTCAGGGCCCTGAAAACCGTGTAGTGTAATAAGCCCTATACTCCGTATACTTCTATACCTTAGATAAAGTACCTATAGATTAAGCCTTAAAATGAGTTTGATTGATAGAGCGAGATGGCTAATTGGCAGCTCCATGTAAATAATAAGGACAAAAGATTATTTTTTGTCTTTGTCACCGTGGCCGGTTTCTGTTGTTTGTCAAACTCTAATACAATGGCAGGTTTGACAAACAAACTCGGTTTTGTTTGATTTTCTATGATTTCGTGGTATTATGTGTTAATTGAGACAAGGAATTTGGATTATTTATAGATAATAAGTGTCAGTGCGATGGTGGGTTGTAGTGTTCTTGTTCTTGTTGTAACACCAGAACTAACTATTGCTGTCTCATGTGCGGCCACGCCAGTGCTTAATCTATAGGTACTGTATCTAAGTTCTATACCATGGTAGGACAGTTCCAATATTCCATAGAGGCCACTCTATGGAATATTGGAACTGTCCTACCATGGTGCATTTACCAGCTTAGGGTGCATTTTTTTTTAATTGCGACATCTGATAACCCCATCCCTTAGCCCCATCCAAACAACAAAAACAATAAGTTACTCTATGTCACCACAGATGGCAACACCATCGATAAAATAGGGTTGCCACTAAACAATAATAAAATAAATATTAATCTAAATAATTATTTCATTACCTTATGATTTTAATTAACACGTACTATAATTATTTGCAAATATTTGTGTTGATTTCAAAAGCTAAGTAATAATTACGATTGCAACACAGTGAATTATTGGATTTTTGATATTGATTGTCAAATTTTCATTGGCAATTTTTTCTTGTAAGTTGTAAAATCAACAAAATTTCCCTGCATCCCTCTTTCATCCTAGAGGATATCTACTGGGTGTACAGTTACAGACCTGGATGTGGGTTCGCTAGATAGAAGGCTTCAAGGCGCACACGCCCATATATTCAATGTTCGGGATATATGACAAAATCTTGGGATGATTTTATGTCATACAAAAAACCCTATAAATATCTTAAAAGATGATCACAGCTTGTGTAAAACGATCCCACACATAAGAACTTGTGAATCTATTAGAACCCCTTGTAAAAACATTTGGAAGGAATTAACAGTGGATAAAAATATTATTATTTTTGTTTGAAATGACCGCCGTTAAATTGATGAATAAGGGCTGTTGAATGTGGAGGAAGGCTGTATGATAAAGACGGACAATTTCGTTGTCCATTCTAATAAAAGGCAATCTTTAATCAAAGTGAAAAGTGCAGTGATTGAGTGTTGTGATCTTAGGGAAAAAGTCAATTTAGTCAATCTGTGAAAGGTGTTCCCAAAAATCGTATTAAATCTAGCGTGTGTGTTTATTGTCATAGTTCCTTCAGAAACAAGAGGGGTTTTGTTGATCTGTTTTATGTTATATATTATGTGTTAGGTTATAGACATAGTGAAGATTACCTAAAATAAAAAAAAACTAATTTGCAAGTGATTTTGTGGTCCTCGACAAAGTAAAGTTTCGGAGTTCGAGAGTGCGGAGGCGCATCGACCTAATCATAGCCATCGACATGGAAATATTATCCTCACGCCATCTCCTGAACTTTGGGGACCTGCAGAACCGCTTCAAATAGTAATGAAGAATCAAGTCTTTCATTTCCAACATAAGAAGCCTTCACACCTCAACCGTCCGGTTCACTTACTAATTTGCTTGTTTTAACTTGATAAAGTTTTACTATGATTTTGTTAATAATGAGAAAAAATAAAATTAAGTAAAACTTTATTAAATTTAAAAACAAACAAATTAGCAAGGAAAGGCTGTACTTTATCCATGTGTGCACTACACACACACATGGATAAAGTACAGGCACCACACACACACACATAGCTAAAGTACAGGCACCACTCACACACGCACACATAGCTACAGTACGGCGCTACACACACACACACACAGCTTAGTTTGCGGATGGCGTTAATAGACGGCGCTATTTCTCCGATCAATTGATATATGCGATCTTCACTCTGTAGTCGGAGAGGGCTCTCTATACCCGATAATATGTAATAAAATAATATTATTTTTCTCTGTGTTGAAACCCCAGAATATTCCAATACATGAATATACCCGAAGTATAGGTACGGAGTATTTTAATATACCATTAATATACCAAAATATGTAGCACAGAACCTAAATAGGTACCCTATGTTTATATGCTTCTTTTTTTATTTAAGGGCCTTATTACACTACACGGTATTCAGGGTCTAAACTCTAATTCAGGGTGGTGTAATAACTGTTAGAAAGTTAGGGTTCCCAAAATATCGACCTTATTGACTCGGAATATCAAGTTCTCTGTGCTCAGAATGGTGGAGTGACCCGGTATTCAGGGCCCTACGTGTAGTAGGGTCAAGTGGGGGACAGTGTAACAGGGGGCACAGTATAACATCAAGATTAACTCTGTTCTTTTCTAATTAAAATTTATCAATGGTGTCTCTTTACGTGTTTTGTCAGTCTCAAGGGCCGCCATCTTAAACAGCTATCATCGCACGACAAATCGCTGGATGAACGGAAGAATTCCCGAATTTATGTTTTTCGTAAAAAAAATGTGCAAAATTTAGAGAGTGAAGTTTCGTTCTTATTGGAAAAGTAATAAGTTCTGGTGAGTAAATATATGTTTCTCTTAAGCTTCAATTAGTTGGTGTTTTAATAGTAAACAAAGTTTATTGCAATTTCTAACCTATAAAATTTAAACGAATTTTTGTTTGAAACAATATGGTGTGGGGTACAGTGTAACGGGGTACAGTGTAACATGTGCCCCCTTTGATTTTTACTTTATTTTTTAGGTGTGCTACATCGAAAATGGTTCAGAATAGTAAAAGGAAGACGCAAATCGGTCTACACGATACTAATGCTATGAAAGAAGCCATTACCAAAATTGAAAAAAAAAAACTTGACATCAGGCTGATTGCTACTCATTTCCAAAGAAAATACTGAGGCATTTTAATCTAGGCTAAGGAAAGATAATATTTTTATATTATAAATTTGTTTATGTTTGATTTTGATTACCAAAAATATGTATATGTAATCTTGTTTTACTGTACCCCTATGGCTGTTAAACTGTACCCCACCCCTGGGGTACACTATAACAAATTTGTGATCTCTGAAAACTTAAAATAAAATTAGTTTCCATGTACAAATTCGATAATATATCAAGCCTAATATGAAGCTTAAAGACTGCTGATTTTATGGTAAATTATAAGAAGATGATATAATAAAGGATTTTTTTTCTAAAAATTAAAATGACTTTTTTGTTACACTGTCCCCCACTTGACCCTACTTTATCTAAGCCAATAATTAACAGACACAATGGAAATTACCATTTTCTGGTGATTTTGACGGACGGGGGTTATCACTAACGTAACATTAACATTAGGGCATGCAGTTTCGTACATTTTCAATTTCGAAATTAGCTTACGAAATTGGCCTCCTCAGTTTCGAACTTTCGAAATTTCGAAACTGAGGTGCCAAATATAATGAAAAATCTGAGTAATACTTAAACTAAGCTCAAAATGCAAAATTTGTAGACTGGAGAGGTGCCTAAGTACAATTTATATTTAAACAAAGTGAATTTTCTTTTTCTCAAGACTTCTACTACAAATACTCCACTGCTGGAGACACCTTCGACGATACCAACCAGCATTCATAGTTCGGAGTGGCATGAGACGTTCGCTTAAAGATAGTTACAGATAGCGCTTCATAAAATTGAGGCGCTGCTGAAAGCAGAGAGCCACCCAGCTCAGTAGTGACAATAGGAGATGCGCAAGTCTGCCATCTTGGTTTAACCATGTGAGGTGGGGTTTCAAAGAGCATTTCTAGCGCCTTTTCCCCCGCATTGGTAGGCCAGAGGGTGCTTTGTATAGACCGCTGGCCAATATCGGCGGCAGAAATAGACTATCAGATGTCCGACGCTGCAGGACTAAAATCAACAGCCTGCAGCGGAAAATGGATATTTGAATAGCACGTGGCTGGCTGAAAAGAGCGGAGCGCATCTCCTATAGGCACATTCAGGTACTGACCTGATTAGGATTGGGTGAGAGGCCACGGTAACTTGCCATCATTGTAGAGGCAACTTGGATTCTGCACAGCACACGCTCGAGGAGTGCTTTATTGGGCCTTTGAGCAGTGGGTCTTAGCCGCCAGGATCGGGCGAGACCTGTCTCTGCCAGTATTAGTGAAGAATATGGTGGCGGATACAGAAAACTAGAGTGAAATAGCCACCGAGTGGAATCGTGAGAAGGCCAATCCCACTCGGAGAAGAAGGCATCGTGGAGGCAACCACTTCGATGTAGGCACGCCGAAACCCAGCCTAATTTAAGGCAGGTGGAACTTCGGGGTTTCTTGCGCTCGGAGTTGGGACTCTGTCCGTCCACCGAGTGAGCTCAGGCAAGACAGTGGCAAATCGATCGCGTGCTGCCGTACACAGTGAGGCTCAAGGGAGACTCCTTTATAGTCTCCCCAAGGATGTGGTATTTTAAGATGGTGATCACCAGTTTGGTTTTAATGAGGTAGAAATACCACACTGCCTGGTTTTATCCTCAAAATTTCAGGCAGTGAGCGAGTGGGCGAGTTCAGGGTTTCCCTCCGATAGCAAAAAATATTGGCATTCCCAGCAAACAATTGTAGACTTTGTCAAAAAATTCCCCTCACTGACCACCATTATTATAAAGCTCGGTTTTTTTTAATAGACGAGCTTCTTTCACTCTTCTTTATTTATTTAACACCATGGTTAGCCTTTGGTTTTATTGTAATGTTAGCACACATGATCACAAGGTGGCCCTACGCGACGGACTAATTGGCTTTAGATTCGTATTCAGACTCATTTACAGATAATCCTCTTTTGGTTTCAATAATAAATTTCATAATTGTATAAAAAAGTAACATAATATTTAAATTAAACCCAATTTCGAAATTTCGAATTTATGGGTGTCAATTTCGAAATTAATAAAATCAAAATATATTTTTTTATTTTTTTTTACATAGGCCTACATAGGCACTTATAAAACGTCGACATTATGAAACGTCGACGATAAACATGCAAATATGGTTCGAAATTTCGAAAATATGAAATTTCGAAATGCATGCCCTAGCACGGTTGCTTTGGTGAGTACCTGAATAGGATTGGTTGAGAGGCAACAGTAAATTGCCATCATTGTAGAGGCAACTTGGATCCTGCACAGCACACGCTAGAGGAGTGCCTTCTTGGGCCTTTGAGCGGTGGGTCTTAATCGACAGGATCGGGAGAGACCTGTCTCTACCAGTATTAGTGAAGAATATGCTGACGGAGACAGAAAAGTGAGTGAAATAGCGACCAAGTGGAATCGTGAGAAGGTCAATCCCACTCGGAGAAAAAAGCATCGTGGAGGCAACCACCTCGATGTAGACATGCCGAAACCCCACCTGTATCATTTAAGGCCGTTGGAACACCGGGGTTTCGGGTGCTCAGAATAGGGACTCTGTCCGTACACCGAGTGACCTCAGGAAAGACACAGACACAGTGATCATTTGCTACCGTCCACAGCGAGGCTCAAAGGAGACTTCTTTAATAGTCTCCCCAAGAATGTGGTATTTTAAGAAGTGCTGATGTGATGAGTTGGTTGTAATGAGGAATACCACACTGCCTGGTTTTTTCCCCAATTTTTTATTTGTTTATTTATTAAAACGTCATGCAACATACAAGTACTACATAGGCAGTCTTAATGCCTGAGGCATTATCTAGCTCTCGACCAAGGATGGTGGAGAGATAACATGGCAGGTGCATAAAAATAAAAATAATTATTTCTATTTTAATAATTATTTTAAGTTCAGGCACAGGTTTTCCCTCGATAGCAAAAAAAAAAGGGCATTCCCAGCAAACGATCGTAGACCTTTTCAAAGTATTCCTCTCACTGGCCATCATTATTATAAAGTTTGGTTTTTCTATATCGCCGAGCTTCCTTCACTCTTCTTTATTTATTTAACACCATGGTTAGGTTTTGTTTTATTGTAATGTTAGCACACATGGTCACAAGGTGGCCCAACGCAACGGTCTAATTGGCTTAAGATTCGTATTCAAACTTATTTTCGTTTCAATAATAAATTTCATAATTGTATAAAAAATAACATAATATTTAAATCAAATCCAGTTTCGAAATTTCGAAATTTCGAAATTAGGGGTGCCAATTTCGAAATTAATAAACATGCAAATATGGTCCGAAATTTCGAAACTATGAAATTTCGAAATGCATGCCCTAATTAACATAAAAGTCAGTTTGAGTCGCAGAGATCAAGCAATCTTTTATGAAGTTACAGGACGTGAATAAATGTTACCAATTTACCTGAAAATTATTCTCCCATATTTTCGGGGTAAAAATAACAACTTCAGCTTTTGTGATTTCGTTCAAAATAGTTTTATAAACTACTAGCTTCTGCCAGCGGCTTCGCCTGCTTGACATATAGACCTTCCTCTTGAATCACCAATCTTTTAAAAAACCGCATCAATATCCGTTGCAAAGTTTTAAAGATCTAAGCATACATAGGGACAGACAGACAGCGGGAAGAGACTTTGTTTTATACTATGTATGTAAGGATTAGTATACCTACAGTTCATACTTAATAATTTTTTATTATTAATGGAAAACAATGTCTTTTAAAATTGATCTGCCACTGGTACAGCTTGGCCAGAAAGAGTAGAAATTAAATAAATGTGAACTAATTTTTTCTACACATGGCAACATGAAAGAAATGTCAAACATCAGTCAAACTACCAAAACAATAAAAGTGTATTGTGAATTAATGTGATTTTTGGTAGATTTTAAACGTATTAGTCGGTGAATTATTATTGAAAGTAGGAAAGACGATAAAAAGTGGTGCCAGAGAAGTTATTTACAATGTTTTTAAGAGGTGTTTGGAGGAATATCATGCCGGAAAACTTCTAACAGAATTGGATGACCTTTACAAACGAGTTGCTGATATGACAGGTATTTATTCAATCTAATTTTATATAATATACATAGTTCATGATCTAAGTTACAGTTAAAGTCGGTTTGGTCTTTAAAATATACCATATAATCGAAGTTTTTTTGGATTTTATTTAATTTTAGAGGTTATGTTTACATAGGGAAAGTACTTTGACAAAGTGACTTTGTATAGAGCGACTGCAAATTTTGATCGTCACGCACATCATTCTTCATTAATGTTTTATTTTGATTACAGGAAAATCAGAAAGCACTGTTCGACGCAAAATAAACGAAGGCAATAAAAACGAAGGCAAATTTGCAACAACAGCCAAGCATAGAGTCGGCTGTAGAATATTTAGATAGTGATTAGAAAATATATTGTTACTATAATAAAGATGTTTTTACTCTCCTAGGCATTTATTTACCAGTTAGATAAAAAAAAAAATTGCGTCTGATTTAACGATTTTCCCCATTCTGATTTATCTTTAAAAATACTTCAAGTATCAAATTCTTTTATGTTATAGTATAAATGATGCCATATAAACGATAGTGGCGACCTCAATTTTTTTCTACTCTTTCTGGCCAAGCTGTAACTGGTTCACGATGCCATATAAGACATATTTTTACACGATTACGGCAAAGCCCAAAGGAAGGGTTATTACAATTTATTTACGTATGTTCCACAGTAATATCTAAACTAATGAGCCGAATTTGATCTTTCGATTCGTTTTTTAAACTGTCTAAATCTAATCAATGAGGCCAATAATGAGGCAGAGTTTGTATCCAAAGCAGTTGGGATCTTTGGATTTTTATTTGCCATCGTATCGAATGGGACATCAAAAGAGAGGAGATTTTGAGATCATAAACATTAGATAATGATTAAAATCCAGGTTGCCTGGAAGAGATCACGTAATGCGATAAGGCCGCCCATTGTATGTGTTTTTAGTTTTAAGTTTCCTTTATAAATGTTACTTATGGTGTACAATAAAGTATATAATAAATAAATAAATAAATAAAATATAAAAATATACTAAGCCACAGAAAATATTTTTTAAATATCTCCGTTTGTAAATACTACTAGCGCTTTCAATCGGCAATTCGGCATATCAAGCAGTTTTTTTTCGTAGACAGCCGAGTTTTAGTTTATTACTTATTGCTACTTTTTGTTGTTGTAATTTTATGTATCCTTTCGTTTTTACCACAGTATTATCTGTAATATGTAATACTAGCATACAGATGGATGCCTAATCCCATACAAAGAAACCGTGCCGACGTAACTAGCGTTTTTCATCTGATTAATCTTGTTATTTTTGTAAGTACTACATTAATCGCGTTCGATCCCGTTTCACGGCAATAAATGGTGTAAACAGCGACTTGCAAGTAAAAGGGTTTACTAGGTTAGGGGTTCGTTTTATAGTATTTTCTTGCATGTTTTTACAGTTTTTTTGCACCATAACAATCGAGTGGAATGCCTCAAAAATTAAAAAATGCGCCATCTATTGGCATCAATTTTAAATAATCCGTTCAAATAATCTTTGAAATGAGAATTAAGAGCCCATTATTCCATAATTTTGTACTTAAGAGAGTTGATTAAACAAGAACATACAGTTTTTATGTTAAATTCCAGAAAATGAAAATGTTACACACAATTCTATTGAATTGTGTGTACCTACATGTCGCGCCATCTAGTGAGATTTATTTGAACCAAATTTTCTTTCTTAGCAATGAGACCCCGTGGTTTTTGAAATATGGTCTAAAAAAACAAGGATGTAAAAAATAAAGAATCCGTGAGGAAGAAATTAAACACAACATATAAAATAGCAGAGTTTAATTTTAATAGCTCATACATAATACAAGGTATACGTAAGGAGTTTATTCTAAGTAAGTAGACAAACTTATCACCTAAAATACTTTCAAAATTTCATGTAAAAATAAATTCATAAATTACCTTGATCGGTGTTTTAAATGGCAAGTATGTTTTAGACAAAAGTATCAGGCACACAGCTATAATTATAAAAAATAAAGTATTATATAAAAGATATTCTGAAATCATACGATTTCATATAAAAAAAATAAACATTAAAAACAGCTAGGGTCTTTTACAAACTATCATACAATTTATTTTCGGGGATACAAACTCGTTAGGCACTTAGGGCATTTTATAATACCTACCTGCTTATAGTAATTATATGGGTCTAATGTAAACTACATAAAGTCACACAGGATTTTAACCTCTAAAGTATAAAGGAATACTATATCTCCTTAGGAGACTTTTTAAAGCAAACGAATAAATAACATACGAGTGCTATATCACTACATTTTCTATTTAAACTCGCCACAAACACTCACACATTGCTACTTCATCAAGGTACGATTTGTTTGATAAATCTTTTAATATTTTACTACAGTCAAAATATAATGTAGAAGATTAGGGTAGGTACACTCTCTATTTAAATATACATAAATTCTACAAGTAAGCACATAATTATGAAATTCAGAACATGATATATTAATTCTAAGATGTTGTTTAAAACTACTTATGTGTATATTGATTTCAATTTAAAATGAATAGTCATTTAAATTACTTTAAATACCTCAAGTACGTCAAGAATATTATAAGTCGTCAAAAATTATCTAAATGATATATGGAAACATATTAAAAATATATAACATAGGCTTTCTAATCGTGGCAGGGAAAACGCAAATAATTTTTCACTATAAAGCACTTATAGAAAATCTTTTACACTTTAATGGGCTATGATGATTTTGACCCCTGGATCAGGTTCACCCGCCACGTCTTTAGCGAGGGGTGCGTTTCCACAAATACGGAAGTTTTCAGTGAACGGTATGACGCCTACTAACAACCCGGAGATAATGACCCAAAGGCCAGCAACATAGAATGCCGCATCCCAGTGTCCAGTAACGTCTTTCAGTGCACCTGAAATTGAAAACGAAAATGTTAAACTAGAAATAATAATAGTAAGTTTTCAGCCTTCATTATTGGTGTTATTCACCTATCAAATTACAAAATATGCTCCTATAGTGAAATTTGATTGACTTATGTAAGTATGTCCCTACTGAAAAAGAGCTGAGACTATATGAAAACATAAATCAGGGCAAGCAAATAGATTATTGATGAAAAATTCAGCAATTATTGCTTGTGGTTCTGATTAGAACCTAGGCGTACGTAATGTATTTAGAGATCAAAACATGAGGCTTGAATTAATAAATACCAACAAGTTGAGATAACCCTGGCTCATTGTGATGCAGTGCTCCTTCATATTGTCATTAAAAAGGGAATTGTAAAAGCTGAAAGGAAACCTTGCGAGACATTGACTTGCAAAGAGCTAATGTTATACAAACAACCTTTGTATTCGTAAACACTGCAGATTATAGCTAGGTTTTACGACTATTCACACTTCACTTTACGACTGTAGTTACCGCAACTGATGCGATAAGAACTGCAATATTTAGCTTCAGATTTGTTACTTATAGGAAGGCAACCCTTTACATCACAGATAATAATAATTATAATCTTTAAATGGTAACGCCTCAGTTACTAGTAACATAAGTGGAAGAAAATTTCGCAGAAAAACAAATCGATTGTTGATCATTTCGCTCCATTTGTGAAATCTAAGGTAACTCGATTGTTTTGTTTAAAAAACAATGGTTCAAGAAACGGTTTGTTACTACTTGTTCACGGTTATTGCGATTATATTGTGCACTGGTTTTTGAGCATTGTAAAGCAACGGAGACGTCTGATTTCAGAATTTCTTTGAGCTCTTGCGGAACTTGTGTCTCGTAACGAACATAGATAATGAGCTATGTGTTGAATGACGTCTTGTGTACAAAGAAAGGCTAAGCTTTAACTAAAATCGACATTATTCATGTTACTCACCAGCCATAGGCGGTCCAACAAGATGTCCAAGGCCCTGACTCAACAACACCAATCCATATGCCATTGTGAATCTTTCCAAAGCGATCAACTCTACCAAAATACTTGGCGTATACGAATATGAGCTTGAGAACATCAGTCCGAACATAACTGCATTTAATGCTAATATGTAGAAACTGTACGGAGCTTCTGGGTCCATCACTCGGATTAACACAGGGAACAAGATTATGGTTATGCCGCAAAATATAAGGCATAAGGCGTAGGTCTTCGTTACGTTTACCCATGGAAGATCGCCCATCCAACCCAAGCCAACCTGAAACACGAGAAATATATTTAAGTTAGTCAGTAATAAACTTTACAATGGGAAACCTGTAAATAATAGAACCAAGAGATTTCCAGAATGTTTGGCAAGAAACTGCATTAAAAAAAATCGAACCTGAAAACCAATTTGAGATAAACGAAACTTTAACATAAAAGAACTTCTTTGAATTAAAACATCCTGAGATATTTTAAACTAGGTTAGTCAAAGGCTGTTCTTAAAGAACATTGCACGAATACTTACGATGCCAATAATAGTAGCAACTCCGAACACACTCAACATATAAGACCCATGGACCTCAGAGTATCCACTCATCAGCATGAAGTTCGAGATGTAGAAGTACGGCACGATGAACCAAATGAACAGCACCAAGGTGGACAGGTTCATCATCAGGAAATGGAACTCGGTAAACATGTTGAAGTCGAAGGTTTTGGTGATTGTGTCCAGCACGCGTCTGCCCCATGTCTGAAAACAAAAGATTTATAAATATTTTAGAAAGCAATCCATTATAGACCAAAGTGTTTTTAAAACGCTGGTGCATTCTTTTTTTCAAAATCCTTGAACTCGTAATTTTGCTATTTTCATGTATAATCATTAGATGATCTAAAATGTTATTAGGAAAAGAACAAATTACAAAGTAAGTAAACTTACATTTTCTTCCTCCTCCACTGACCACATCGAATTTCTATAGATATCAGGGCAGGAAGACGCTCGCAGTTTGTACTTAGCAATGTTCATCATGGCACCACGATGCATGATCGAGTTACGATGCACTCGGATGCCCCTCAAGTAGTGATGATCTGTAACGAACTGCTTGGTCCACCAGTCCTGGCGCTGCGCTGGCTGAATCACGGCTGGCTTGTTCTCCGGTATCGGTTGCAACAACTTCTCTCTGACCTGATCCAATTTGACCTCAAATTCTTTCTTCTTTTCCTTTTCTTTCTTATTAAGTTTCAACTTCATTGACATCTTTATTGGCTTCGATTTTGTGCCCTCTGTAGGTTCCACGTTCAATTTCTGCTCTGAAGTAGCTCGTAATGCTAGCATGGATGGATAATTTTGTAAAATTATGTTGTAGAGTTTCTTGTTGGATTGTAGTTGGTCTAATACTTCAGCGGGAACCTGAAAAACATAAAAATAATAATTTAATATATTTTTAAATCGAAAACAATCTGCCAATCGAGTAAATGGAAATGAATATTACCTTTTCACTTTGTCTCAAGAACGTAGGCAGATTTATTACTGAACTAACTTTATGGTATTGTGACATATCAGCATTCCTTTTAGTTGCTGCCTCCAAATCCTCAGCTTCAGCAATAGAAGCTACTAATGATTTGAGTATATATTCAGGCGTTTCACCGCTCTTCATCAACGTCTTTAAATCTTCTGCTCCAGGATAAAAAGATTCTCCACCACCAGATTTCGCGGATATAGACATAGTACTAGATGCTCTCTTTGATTTATTCAGTTTTCTTTGCTTTTTCTGTTCAATTATTAACCATTCAGGATCTCTCATTACAGCACCACATACGCACACATTAAGTACAGTGCCAGCTAACAGTAATAATGTACCTCTCCAACCAAATTCTTCCAATAAATATGTAGTTAGTGGAGAATATATGAAAGTTCCAAAACCTACTCCACATGAACCCAATCCAACAGCTAAATTGCGTCGTTTTTCAAACCAGTAGGCGATAGATACCACAGCAGTGACGTACAGCAGCCCAGTACCTAGGCCAGCCATAATACCATAAGTAACATATAAAACTTCCACTGAATTACTGTACGAAGCAGCTACAAATCCTATAGTTGAAGCTACACCGCCAACTATTGTCATACTTCTGCATCCATAACGATCTACCAAAGCGCTCATTATAGGACCAGCTATCAACGGTACGGATATGAACAGACTTCCAATCAAAGAAGTTTTGGCTTCACTGGTATTAAAAAAGATGACGAATTTGTCATGCATCAAGCCATAGGAAAAAGCTAATCCATCGGCAACGGTAGCGATGAGAAATGATGCGGCTACGACTACCCATCCCCACCCTCCATCGGGAATCGGAGGCGATGCATCTAGTGGTGGCTTACTGGAACAAATACTGTCATTACTGTCCCCAAGACCAAAGAACTTAACACCCTCATTTGTTGAAACGGCATCATCATCAATCTTTGAGTCTTTATGATAACCTACAGAAAGATGGTTATCCTTAGTATTATTCAGTTCCGTTTTCATAGAATTTACAGTATCTAAATCATCTTTAGGCTTCCTCATATCTCTCATTTCATTTTTATCATCATTCACTCCATCTATATACTTGATATCATTAGTCCTCTGAAGAAGTGGAGACGTAGTCTTCTCCTCTTCAGACGGTACTTTTTGATCATACTTGTTAGAAGGATCTTTGCCTGGAATTCCATTTGCATACACTCGTTGTGATTCCATTAGTCTTTTAGACGATCTCTTCTTAAGTCTGGTTCTAAGTACGTACTTTGTTGTCTCTAATTCGGTCCTCTAACGGACGTCGTGAAAACTATCAGTATTGGATTAAAAATCCAATTAGAGAATATTCTTCTACGTTGAAGAAATCGTTAGTTCTCGTGACCAGTGTCTTAATCTTGGGTCTCTAGCCGAATAACGGCAAAGTCTCTTCGAAATACAAAGTGTAAGGGCGCAAGGGTTGTAGCTTGTCGAGTACATCAAGGACCGGCTAGTCCTCGATCTCACACTTTTGAAAAATTCACTTTCTATATTGTCACACGTTCGTCCCGTGAACGTCGTGTACCTTTTTGACATTAATTAAAGTTTTAAAACTTGAAATCTTTGAAACATTTCAATTTTGTCGGCAACAGGGTTGAATCTGTAACAAAAGAAAAATAATATGTTAATTATCTAGATAATTTGTGACAAAAAGAAAGTTGTAAGGAAATTAAATTTAGAACATGGCAATATTAACGTTGCAGTTGAGTTTTTGGCGGGTTTTTTTCGAGTGAAGTTCAGCGGAAGCTATTATTATTTGCAAATTGATTCCTAGTGGATACTGTGATATAAAATTGGTGTAGTTTTGTGTATCAACTGTCTCCCTACGCAACTGGATAATATTAGAAATCATTGACAGAAGCGATCTCGGGATAGTGGAGCGGCGAATTTTATTGTAGTATTGACTACCTCTGCAAAGCTTACTGGGAAGGCTGACTCGATACAATTTGATGCCAAATACTCCAAAAACATTAGAATCTGTTACATTCGCGTTCTAATGCATACTAAAGAATGTTGAAACCCATCTATGTAACAGACTGAAAGACTTGTATCTATAATAATTATTAAAAGAAAAATGTTGTAGTTTTTAAATGGGTAACTTCACAGTGGCACCAACTTCCCAATCGTTCTGTTTCTCCTGTTTTCCTTACAAGTTTGACGGGAATTTGTATTTTCGTAAATGCAAAACACAACTTGAAGTCGTAAAGGATGGGATATTGTCTATCTACATAGCTATGTATAATACGGCTTTACGTAAGTACTCGTACCTAGGTAGCAAATCAGGTCTAACGATAGGTGCAGAGTGCAGAACTACATTGCCCTGACTTTACAGTACCTATTATAAAAAAAAACCGGCCAAGTGCGAGTCGGACTCGCACACGAAGGGTTCCGTACCATTATCGCAAAACACTGCAAAAAAATCACGTTTGTTGTATGGGATTAAGCCCCCCCTTAATTTATTTTATTTATATTAATAATTATTATTTTTTGAAGAGAATATACAACTAAACATTCTGTGAATATTTCAAGCGTCTACCTGTTGCTATTATTAATATCGAGCAAAAAAACGGCAAAAATATCACGTTTGTTTGTTGTTATAGCGGCAACAGGAATACATCATCTGTTCTCATCAAATCATCAAATTTCAACTGTCTAGCTATCACGGTTTATGAGATACAGCCTGGTGACAGACAGACAGACAGACGGACCGCGAAGTCTCAGTAATAGGGTCCCGTTTTTACCTTTTGGGTACGGAACCCTAAAAAAGGTAAGTCTTTCGCTTTATGAAAACATACAAAACCTTCACCTAACATTAATAATAAATGGATTAATTCTAGAAATCAAGGCTGAAAATCAATTAGTCACACGAATTTAACACATAATGTCACCGCACCTATACTCCATTTATTATAGCATTAGACAAAAGAGGCTCGCAGAAGCAGGAGTACGAAACCTTTTATTTTCAAGTCAATTTCAAACAATTTTAATAAATAATGTAAGTATGTGATTTTTTTGTAAGTAACAATGTATGGCATACAATAAAGCGTATTCTATCTATCTACTCTTCACGATGCTTGGATAGGTAAAAGAAATTAAAAAAAAAATAACAATCTGTTTATTAAAAACAACTTTATCATAATATGCTCGTATTATGTTTTCAATATACTAATAAATATGATACAAAACACCACTTAACAATTTAGTCACTGCTACCATCAGTCATCATAAATTATAATAATTAATTGACATGGGTGGTAACAAGTCATAATTTTAACTATAATAATAAAGTGGCCATAAGATCTTTTTCCTAAAAAGGAATATTTTTGCTTTTTAGCCACTCCTGAATATCTTCTTTTCGTGTGGCTGTAGTTGGCAGCTTCTCCAATTTCCTCGAATGATATGGTGCATTATCCATAACAATAACTGCACCACTCTCGACTTCTGATAATATTAATTAAAACTACTTTTCAAAATTGTGTGCTTCCATTTCAGAATGGTCACTCTCATAGTCTCCATCACCCTTTTTGGCTTCAAATATTAATTCACCATCCATCAAAAACCACCCGTTGATCCTATGAAATGAAATAAAAGCAAATCAATTAATGTGTAACGGTGGGGTAGATTACTTGATCACTGGAAATAGATTTTAACCTTTAAGTAGCAACCGAAATTAACTGCATTATTACTGTCATTGAACAGGTTAATCTACAACCATAAACATCTTTCTCCGAGGGGAGGCATTAAGACTTAACCAGTTTTCAGAACGGAGTGATCATTTTATTAATGATTTGGTAATGTCACATTACCAAATCATTAATAAAGTGATCACTTGTTGATCAATTCTTGATTTAAATGTATTTCTTTTGAAATTATAAAAAGAAATACATTTAAATCAAGTTTTACCAATATGGCCAATGATAAGTCGTCTTCCAATTTGTTCTTGATTAATTTGTATAAAGTGCTTCTTTTAAAATCAGGTAGAGACTCATCGCTATTAACGGCTGCCAGAATCTTGTCCAACGTTGGTAACTCATTATCAAAGAAAAAAGAATGAATTTTTCTTCGTATTCCACTTAACGTTATATCATCATAATCGTCAGATTTTGAGTATTTCCGTTGGCGAGGGGGGATGATGCAGGCGACCTTCTGTATTGTACTTTTCAGTACTTTATAGACTGTTGCACGAGATATGCCTATAAAATAAGATAAATAATGTAGGTTATTAACTCACAAAGCATGTTACTTTCAAATACATTTATTTATAATAATAATTTTATGATCCTTACCTGCAATTTCTGCAGTTTTGTTAATTAACTGCGTCATATAAGCAGGAGTACCTTCGGGCCTGGACCCCTTAATATCTTTATAAATATTTATGACTGGTTTTTTTCTGCAGCACGAAGCGGTGTTTGCTTAGTTCTCTTTTTCACGGGAGACAATATTTTAACGTCTGGATCAACGTTGATGCCACGTATTTTTCGCTGTTGACACTGATCAGCGTTACTAACAGTTACAGAGCGTAATGTTGCGCTTGCAAGCCACTCGGACCTGCACCGGGATCGTCTCTGTCAATATTTCAACAAAACGTACCACTTTGTTCGAACAACACAAAACTAACACTAATAACGATAAGAAAACAATAACAACAGAAAAACAGTTACAAATAACAACTAAACCACGAAAATTCAGCAATAACAACGAGAAAAGGCCTAGCATTCACTTCACTTCTTGTTTGAATGGGCCTAGCATTCACAAGTATACACAAGCGAATGACAGTATGACAATTGACAACTGCAGATTATTTACGCAATTTGACGGATAGATGACATCATAAACCGACAAAATAAAAAAACATGTGCATCCACAACTTTTGAACGGAACAGGTAACATTTTAGATTTGGTTGAGTTATAGTGACATGAAAAACGTTTCCGGTACTGTCCGCCCCTGCTTCTTTTAGATTTTAAACATTGACACGACATTATTTTGTGTAAAAACTAAATAATATTAAATGAAGGCCTTGTAATTTCAGAAGGTAGATAGGTTAAATAGACGCAATTAAGTGTGACAGCTGTTATTTAAATTGATTATATTTAACTCCACATCAATCTTGACTGTAATAGTGTTTGTTGTATTTTTATTACAAAGTGTGCACCTAAAAGAGCCTTTTTTAACTTCTGTCTAATGCTATAGTAAATGGAGTATAGGCACATAATGTTTTAATTACACATTAACCTTAGAAGAAGATTTATTATGTGAATTAAAGTGTCTGGCTTCACGTAAGTAAGTAGGTAGATTAATACCGAAATGGAGGTCACATGAAAATGTATATGCTGGTACTTAACCTACCTCACCTCTAAATATGTAAAAGCCAAGACTATAGTCGTGCCAATCTAAGAAGTCCGATTTGACAGCTATAAAAATAATAAATAATAATTAAACTTGATTTTTACGAATGAAACTCGTTGTTGTGGTGTAGTGTATGGGTAACAAAGTAATTAATTAAGATTATGAATTAGATTTTTTAAAGCCTGCGCCATGAAGTCGATGTAATGAACATACGGTACGAGCGTAAATACGTCCTCTCTGCGCAGCGTTCTAAACATACTGAGAAGTGAGATGTATTACTATACTCTATGATCTCTAATCTCTATGATATATTTGGTTGGGAGCTTGTTGCAAACCGTGTAGCCGGCATCGCCCCACGCGCTTCCAACCAAGGTGACCTTGGTTTTTGTCTCGGTCGGCAACCGTGTAGCACAGGGTAAATTTCTTACGTACAAAGTTATCGCGGCATGTAAAATGAGAAACGTCATCGGACTTCTGTCACGATTATAATATTGATAATTATACCTAATGAAATATATCGCTCTTTAGTTTTTTTCCGCGGCTTTGCTCCTGTGACCTCCTACAGGAACCGTATTTTAACTAGCTTTTATTGCACATGCAATTTATGTATGTAAGTGTGTTCGGCTCAAATCTTGCAACTGAATTTTAAAGCAGTTATCATCCACCGATTAAGATTAAATTTTGCATACACGTTTAGCTTCTCTTTATTAACCCCCGACGGAAAAAGAAGTTTGACGTGTGTTGCTGTATATCTGTGTTGTTGTTGTTGCACGCCACGATGTCACAGATAGTGTGACATCGTGGCGTGCAAACGGGTGAACCGATTTTGATTTAGTTTTTTTTTATTTGAAAGGTGATTTTGTCGAGAGCATGGTCGAGAGTGTTCTTAGCTTTGTTTGAATAAAATCGGTTCAGCCGTTCAAAAGTTAAGAAATTTTACTTGTTTATGAGAAGAGGCCGTTGACCTGCAGTGGGACAGTAGCTGTAGGTAACAGGCTGGTATTAGGTACATCATCATCAGCCTTTTTATTGTGCCCACTGCTGGGACACAGGCCTCCTCTCTGTGAGAGGGAATGGGCCGTAATCCACCACGCGGGCCCAGTGCGGGTTAGTGGATGTCACATGTTTTCGAATTTTTAGTTCTAGGGCATGCTGGATTCCCCACGATGTTTTCCTTCACCGTTTTGAGAGCAGTGGTGATGAAATAATTTACACAAAGTAAAGCGCCTGCCTTGGTTCGAACCCACGACCCACAAATTTTAAGTCGCGGCCGATACCACTGAGCCACCACTGCTTACCATTAGGTACATAATAGATACCTATATTGAGACAGTGTTATGATTGCTCATCTGCAATAACCACAATAGGTAAGAGGTAGGTAAAAAGGTAAAACACCTACCTACTTACTCACGAAACAAAACTGTTTGAAAATTATTTACTAAGCAATTTCCTAATTCTATTAACCCACTTGGCAAATACGGTGTCATTAGACGAAGGGACGCAGGCAATCATCACAACCAGGTAAACGTAGGCTCGCCCCAACGAGACTAATTTCAGTCAATGGGGGTAATTGACACTGCATGATTTGGATAGAACTCGATAGATCTGACAAGAACGCGCCTACGGAGGTGGGTATAGTTTTGTATAGGGAATCGGTAAGTAGATAAAAAATATTCTAAACTTGTAATATAATAATAATAAGTAATTTTATAAAGAGGATATTTTTAACACGGTTTTATTAGCTTGGTATGTATGTATCTATACATCTATGTAACGGAATCTTTGAACGTGATTTTCAACCCCTTCAAAAGGTCGGATTAATTTAAAACTTTGCACACTTATTAAGGACCGATGACAATGCAATAATTTAAATACTTTGTCTCATTATTCTTACCAGGATCTTTGGGATTAGCGGTTGAACTAAAATTTAAAAAACACGATTTAATAGAAAATTAAACTAAAAAAAAAGTAGAAAATAATTTTCAATTAATTTGAATTAAGAATAGTGTGATTAACAAAACACTGTATTTTGTTGTAAAAAAGCGTGGGTGCTTTTTGCTGGCGCTAAGATTTTAAGAACCAAGATTTTGTGTTGCAAAAACACACGTATCCTGTGAGACATTCATTACTACTGCAGCGAAGCCACGGGAAAAAAGTAGTATCTAGATTGTTAATTACGTGGGAATCCACCGTAAAAAATAGTATCTAGATTGTTAATTACGAGGGAATCCACTGTAAAATGTAGTGTCGAGATTGTTAATTATGAGGGATCCACCGTAAAAAGTAGTATCTAGATTGTTAATTACGAGGGAATCCACCGTAAAAAGTAGTATCTAGATTGTTAATTACGAGGGAATCCACCGTAAAAAATAGTATCTAGATAGTTAATTAGGAGGGAATCCACCGTAAAAAGTAGTATCTAGATTGTTAATTACGAGGGAATCCACCGTAAAAAACTAACTTCGAAAACCTGGGATGCAGTTAGTAGATCAATTTATTTGACATTTAAATGCAGACCCATGGAAAGTTCTCGCTTCCAGTCAATTAAGGGTAATTGTCACTATTGACCCGTATAGTATTAACGGTCTACCGATCAAAGCGCACTGAAGTCGTTCCACGACTGATTGATGCCAGCTAACCATGACCAACCTTCATTCTCACTGTTTCTGGCTGTTATCTCTGAAATAATTCGCCCAACGTCCCTTTCGAAGATGGAGCAAGAGAAATCTAAGGACGTCTTATTATCAATTACTTAAAGATAAATAAATCTAGTTAGACAGTAGACATCAACAGCATATCTAGAGGCATCACAGACAAGATGCATTAGGCCATTAGGTACCATCCGGAATTAAGGACATTGCAGAGATGACGCATAATTTCTGGCAGGAATACATACATACTAAGAGCCATACCCTTCGAACCGTATCACAATAACGCTGCCTTGCACTATTCGTTCTGGTGAAAGTAACTCCTCCACTTACAGATGAGCTGAAGCTAGCTGGGTTGTGCCTATTTTCGAGAAAAGCACAATAAATCCTTGCAATCGACCTTGATTGCAAACGTTTTAATTTTATCGACACTACAACAGAAATTAAGTACAAAGAAGACTAAGTACACAACAGCATGTACTCAACGGAACCTAACGTTATCAGTAGTGATAAAGGCAATTGTATGAACTGCACACATCAATGACGATTGACGTATGATTCAGAGATAACGGATGGCAGTTCGTCTGGCTGTAGCGGCGATGAAGTTCTCATGTGTACTTATCTCAATTACGTGAAATTCGTAATGTGTTAGGTTTTTCTGAAAGTTCTCATTAGTCTGGATTAGTGCCCGGTTAATGGCATATATGCTCGTCCTTTATTACAAGGTGTACTATAGGAGTATTTCTGTTTAACCCTTCAGGAATTATAGGCGTGACGTTTTATGTTATGTTTCTGGGCTTTATGAGAGACTTTGATCCTTAAGGACGAATTTCACCTATGAAATTGAACGCGATGAGCAAACTTAGTGCCATTGGTGAAATTCGCCCTAAGTTTGTTTCGTCATCTCATCATTTTGCATGAGTTTGTGTAAGCGTTTTTGTTCACTGGCGTTTTAGAACATGAGTTCGTTTCTTTCAGAACCGAGTGCCAAACCAGCAAGCATATCCAGCATTTGCTTAGGGGTGGGGCAAAAGTAAGGAAACTTGAAAAATAGTAGAAAGTTCAGAGGCGGACCAAGTCTGTTGGGACCCAGAGTGGCAAAAATAAACAGAGCCCCTCGAACCGTGATCGAAAATTTCTAACCATACATACGTACCCGGTCTATTCGTATAAACTTTTAGTAACGAGTCAGAGTGAAGGATGGGGCAGGCTGCCCCATCTGGGTACACCCATGCCAGACATCCAGCGTTGGTTTTCAGTCGGTGTTTCAGTTGCACTTTCATTTAACCAGTGAAACACCGACTGAAAACCAACGCTGGGTGTCCGACGCCCAGCAAATGCTGAGAACCCTTTAGATATACATAGGGCTAGTATTATATTATCTGTGACATAGGCAAGTTCAGCACAACCTAAGATTGTAGGTACTGTTTTTCTATTCTTCTATGGCTGTTGTGTTGTGTCTGTCTCGAATAATCTTCAAAATTTTAGTTAATCGATACGAAACGAAGACTAAACGCTTTTGTAGTAGGTACGGCAAGGAGTATCTAACTAAATGTAAAAATCGGCCAAGTGCGAGTCGGACTCGCGCACGAAGGGTTCCGTACCATTATCGCAAAAAACGGCAATAAAATCACGTTTGTTGTATGGGAGCCACACTTGAATATTTATTTTATTCGTTTTTTTTTGTATTTAGCGGTAACAGAAATACATCATCTGTGAAAATTATAACTTTCTAGCTATCACGGTTCATGAGATACAGCCTAGTGACAGACGGATCGCGGAGCCTTAGTAATAGGGTCCCGATTTTACCCTTTGGGTACGGAACCCTAAAAACTGACGGGCTTTTACAGAACAAACCGGTAATTCCATGTCATTTTATTTGTACCTTCTTTGCTAGATACTCATAATAAATTAATTACGCTAGCATATTGTATGCATATTTTAACAATGAAGTCATAGTACAATACACTCGTCAATCGTCATCAATAACAATAGTATACTATATACCTATTTGTATGACGGTAGTTTGCTGAGAGGGCTTCAGAGGCACTTGACCGAGTGAAGGTAATGAACAATTGCCTATGTACTTAGGATACTGTCAGAAGTGTCAGATAAGGTATTCATGTTCCAGCTAAGTAAAGAATCGCACTATACTAATAGACATGGTGAGGAAAGATTTGAGTATGAATGTTGAGGGGTACGTAGACCTACCTATAAAAGTCGGGGTAGACCAAAGCAACGACGAACGGATGGATTTTATGAAATAATCTACCTATGGCTGATTGCAACTGGTGACTTAATATAATGACGGTTGACAGAGATATTATGTAAGTAGTAAGTACCGTAAAACGAGGTTAAATTGATTAATTTTGAAATTAAAATTGACATAACTACTTCAACTATATTTAGAAATCACACTAATATTATAAAGTCGAAAGTCTGTGAGTGTGTATGTTTGTTACTTCTTCACGCTCAAACTGCTGGACGGATCTGGATGAAATTTGGCACAGGGATAGACTATAGTCTGGAATAGCATATAGGATACTTTTTATCCCGGGAATGTGTTCCCTCGGGATAATTTTCGACATTCACGCGGGCGTTTCCGCTGGTAGTTATTTGATACATGTGACAGTAGTTCAAGTCTGGGTCTCCTTAAAGCTATAGTCACATCATATCACACTAATATTATAAAGGCGAAAGTCTGTGAGTGTTTATGTTTGTTACTTCTTCACGCTCAAACTGCTGGATGTGAATTTGGCACAGGGATAGACTATAGTCTGGAATAGCACATAGGATACTTTTTATCCCGGGAATATGTTCCCTCAGGATAATTTTCGACATTCACGCGGGCGAAGCCGCTGGCAGAAGCTAGTATATTTATAAAATGCAGTGTTGGCGACTTTACTTACAAGTTTATATTCTATAATATTTTTTTTTTCATTGTTTGGGTGAAAATAAAAAAAACAGGAGCCTAAAAACGTTAAAATAAAAATTGGGTTATTTTATTACATGATACCCTATGATAACGCATTTTTTCTTTTTTCATTGCAACCTAACCCCAATATACAATTAATTTTTAATGAATTCTCAATATAATTTAAAAAAAAATCTGCAACGAATAAACGAATTTGTGCGCTGACGTTGAATAAGTTTCTCTGTGGTTGATGCAAAACATGGCTGACATGTCATGTCAGTGTTGCAAATTTTAAAATGAAAATTGAGTTGCGTTCCGTTTTCACAGAGTTAGCTTTAAAAAACCAAAAAAATATATGTAATAATCAAAGTTTCCCCAGATCTCAATGTAACCCCGTTCTACAAAGCTGCTTTTGGAATTAAATCACAAGAATGATGACGTGCATAGCAGCTTACAGGTTTCCTACAAATATTTACGGTTTTCGTATATTATATCCTCCCACAAAAATTACAACAACAAAAAGTGAAAATAAAATGGCCAGCTATAACTGGTGGATCACGCGACCTCCCTGGAGGACGTTATACTAAAGAGGCCAGTTGACTAGTTCAGACCAGTTTGATGTGACTCCCCGAGGCGACACCATCGAACGTTCACGTTATGAGCGGGAGTCACGGAAACCGCAAAAAAACAGCTGTTTCCTACATTTTGTTGTAGTAGACTTCTATGAATAAAAAGTCGCTCTGTAAACGAGCACTGATACGCATCCAGCAAATCAACCTAAACCTTGATCCAATGATATAAGTAAACATCTCGATAACGATCAACAAATTAATTTACTGGGAATTCGATCAGTATTCAAAGATCATATCAGCCAATAAAAGGGTTACATTCAAAGCGCATACGCAACAAACGCATCATTTAGTGCATCAAAGGAATATTCTATGCAAATAGGGTACCGTGGGAGCGCATAAATATTCAATCAACGGAGTGAATTTTTCAAGCTAAGTAAATGGCAAGGAAAATAATTACATAACATACATAAACTCACGCCTTTTTTCCATGGGGGTAGGCAGAAACTACAGAACGCCATCAGCTACGGTCCTTACATACTTCCCAAATAAAAAATAAATAAAAACACGATCGTTTCGATTTTGGGAAAATAATTATTTCCCATATAATTTCGTACCCACGGATTCTGCCTTGAGAATTTGAACTTGTGAAACTTTACAGCAACAGAATTTGTAGAAGTTCATACTTTCAAATTCTTAATTCAGAAACCGTAGGAATTAGTTTTATCAAAATCGAAAATCTAGACTAATTTGACTACCTATCTTTGTGTCTATCTTTTGATCTGGCCATCCACGTAATATTGAGTTGAGTAGTTATGTACCTGTAAACATAAGTCAAGTATCTAATAAATAACGTATGCACATACATTATTGCCAGGTCAGAGTTGATACTGCACAATAATGTTTAACAAGTACCTAATAACAAGAAATTATTAATACACATACATATAATACTGGCGGTATTTTTCCACTACATTTTTATATGGATTCTGTGAACTTATAAAGGTAATAATTCATTATGGCGTAACAAGAGCATTAAATTATACACCAGCTTTTTCGACACTGCACCTGCACTGTTCTAATCAACTTGTTTTGAAATCGTATATTTCAGGCCGTAGCCAAATTCCTATTATAGGAAATTGCTTAGTAAGCAAATAGATATAATATGTTTAGTGTGTAGCTTCTGCCAGGAGGTTTCACCTGCGTAAAAGTTGAAACTTGAATATTACCCCAAGGATACTCTAAAAATAATATTATTATTTATGTCCTTCTCTAGGGTTCAAATATATCACTACTTAAAATTCATCGAAAATAATTAGACGTGAAATTGTAACAGACAGTCATTTTGGCAATAATAATTTTTAAGTATAGTTCTGGCCTAACTTCTTGGCCGCCCTGAAGTTGGCTTTCCGATGCGCAAGGCACGGATCGGAGCTGTTTTTGTATGAGATTTACTACAGCGCAGCCATTGTAGCTAAGTTCAGGGCGGCGAAAAAGTTTGGCGAGAATTATATAAAGTATGTCTCATTACGTAGAAAAATACGACATATCCGAATACTAGGTAAATGTCCCGATAACAGTTCTAACAGCTGATTTTTCGGCATTGAGAGGTCAAGGCCAATCGATTTATTATGCCACCCACGGCCCACGAATCGCGACTCCTAAAATAAACTAAGCGGGGGATTCACGCATACCCTGGGCACAGATATTTTACCAGCAGTCCTGGGGAAATAAATAAAGATTTTTTTCCATCTCTATTCTGTACTGTTTTGAATAATTTATCTGCAATTAATAAATTATAATAAAAAAAGGCTTTTGTTTGCTTGTTTATAGGTACTAAAAGGTAATCACTGAAAATACCAACCCGATTACGAGAATTCTTTCATTGATAGAAAGCAACACTTGCTGTGTCATACGTTTATAGGCTACTTTTACCCGACTGCCGAAGGAGGGTAATGTGTTTATCAGTCTATGTATGTACGTATATTTCTTCCTATGTGACGTTCAAAAGACCAAACGCGTTGGCCGATTTTGATGATTCTTACGTCAATCAATTCGTCTTAACCTTGCGAGTGTCACTGGTTACATTAAAAAAACCGGCCAAGTGCGAGTCGGACTCGCGCACGAAGGGTTCCGTACCATTATCGCTAAAACGGCATAAAAATCACGTTTGTTGTATGGGAGCCCCAATTAAATATTTATTTTATTCTGTTTTTAGTATTTGTTGTTATAGCGGCATCAGAAATACATCATCTGTGAAAATTTCAACTGTCTAACTATCACGGTTCATGAGATACAGCCTGGTGACAGACAGACAGACAGACAGACGGACCGCGAAGTCTCAGTAATAGGGACCCGTTTTTACCCTTTGGGTACGGAACCCTAAAAATGGGAAATAGGAAAATGGCGGATTTTGGGCGCCATATTGCGGGGGCCTAGTTTTATTTTTCTTCCAAACCCATCGTGTGGGTATCAATGTAAAGGGTTTTAAGAGGTGACTTCAAATATAAATGTTCAAATGAACCTAATCCGAAAAAATATGTTAACTAAAAAGTAATCAATAAAAACAGTTTATACAAAAACCGGCCTAGTGCGAGTCGGACTCACGCACGAAGGGTTCCGTACCATTTTCGAAAAAAAACGGCAATAAAATCACGTTTGTTGTATGGGAGCTCTACTTAAATATTTATTTTATTCTGTTTTTAGTATTTTTTGTTATAGCGGCAACAGAAATCTGTGAAAATTTCAACTGTCTAGCTATCACGGTTCATGCGATACAGCCTGGTGACAGACGGACAAACAGACAGACGGATCGTGGAGTCTTAGTAATAGGGTCCCGTTTTTACCCTTTGGATACGAAACCCTAAAAAATTAATAAACCCGACTGCTTAAGAAGCGAACTAAAAAGACGTAAACAAGAAGAAAATCATGCTGCGCAGTTGGAGGATACATCTGGTTTTGGTCAGCCAGCTCGCGAATATGTATCCTCCGACTGCACTGCATGATTTTCTTCTTGTTTACGTCTTTTAGTTGGCTTCTTAAGCAGTCGGGTTTATTGATTATTTTGTATTAACTTTTTTATCCTGTAAAATGCACGTTTCTTGTGGCAAACGCAAAGGGAATGAAACAAGATGAAAAAGTCAGCGAAATATAAAAACCCTGTCTCATAAACAACCCAGTGGGTCGATACCTTAACTTTATGATATCATACATTTGTAAAATATCTTGGTAGTGCATTTTATGCGTAATTTAATTTCTGACATGAACGCAGGTAAATCCACTGGCAAAACCTAGTGATTAATAACAAATGCAGTAGGCATTGCAATTGAATGTCAGTAGGCGTATCTTCAATTGTTTTTCATTACACGGTTTCTAGAGAAATCGAGTCGTCAATCTATATATGATCAATCAGTCGATTCAATTCATCGTACTGAACGTCATTGGATGCGGGCGAGGGCGATGCAAAAACCCGTCAATTGAACACTTTTGAATGATACCGAGAATCAATTGTATACCTACTGTGTATTGTGCAATGAAAGGCTTTGTGTGGTGCAAGTGCTGCCCAAAACTGCAAGTAAACGCATTGTAGGTACCTACAATAGGCAGCGCATACGTCAGTGGTAACAAAACAAGTATTATGCTGATCACTTTTATTATTAGTAATGTCCCACCGCTGGGCAAAGACCCCATATCTTGCCAGACACTCTTTTCTTGCGTCATCTCGAACCAGCTGGCCGTTTATTCTTTTGAAAGTCTGTAGAATGTGCTACGGTTCTTATTCATTGTGTCGATATTGCTGTACCACATATTTTTTTGCTGTACCGTGTCCGTTAAAATCATGTAAATCGATCCTCGCGTTTACTAGATATTAACTCACTAGCTGTCCCGGCAAACTTTGTTTTGCCATAAAAACACCAAACATTCATCTACCCTACACTACTCTACCTACCCTACCCTACCTACCCTATCTACCCTACCCTACCCTACCCTACCCTGCCTACCCTACCCTACATACCCTACCCTACCCTACATAAGAACCTTCTCCTAACAATAACGAACACAACAAAAAAAGAATAAGCGAAATCGGTCCAGCCGTTCACGCGTGATGCCGTGACCAAGGGAAATCGGGATTCATTTTTATATATATAGATTACTGAATGCCAAGTGAAACGATCAAGAACGCCCCTTACCGCGATACGTTGCCTTTACATTTTTTTTCGTATCGTTTTGAAATATTGGAAATTGGAATACATGGGTAGACAGATGTTAACGACTTTTAATTGTTTGTTATCTGGCGGTCACTTTAGTCTACGATACAGTTCTATATTCAAAGTTTCAAACCTATTAGTAGTTCGCTAGAATTATCCTTCAGGTAGGTACAATGTCTTTAAAACCTATCCAGAGGATCGCAAAAAATACACTTATTGCTGTCGTCGTCATCACTTGAGAATAGCGGATGTTTCAAAATGTCTATTTTATTTTTCAGGTTAATTTTCTTTAGTTTTTTTATCGGCCATGAAAACAACAAGTGATTTTTAAAGCAACTACATCCGTTCCAACATACTTAAATTGTTTACTCGACAATGATAAATAGCGGAAAAGTACAAATAAAAAATAATAACGAATTATTGGCGAATATCCAGAATGTTAAAAGAATATGGTAGAACTCGTGACTAGTAACATATTGTCACAATATAAATTTTAATGCTGCCCCGTGCCCAATCAATCTATCTGTCTTATAAAGTATATAAATAATATTTTTATAATTTCTGGGCATTATTTTTTAGGGTTCCGTACCCAAAGAGTAAAAACGGGACCCTATTGCTAAGACTCCGCGATCCGTCTGTCTGTCTGTACGTCTGTCACCAGGCTGTATCTCATGAACCGTGATAGCTAGGCAGTTGATATGTTCACAGATGATATATTTCTGTGGCCGCTATAACAACAAATACTAAAAACAGAATAAAATAAATATTTAAGTTGGGCTCCCATACAACAAACGTGATTTTTTTGCCGTTTTTTGCGATAATGGTACGGAACCGTTCGTGCGCGGGTCCGTCTCGCACTTGGCCGGTTTTTTTTTACATTCGAGCGAGCACTGGGGTATCTACGATAGTGAGCTAGTGACCGTGTACCATTTTAATGATTGCTTCAGGGTCGAAAAACAGTTTTTCCTGTTTCAGTCAATAGTATATTAATTTTGTTCTGGCTCGTCATTGTAGCTTATTTAAATATAGGCCTGTGGCCTGAGTGGTTACAGTGATAAATCTTTAAAATTTAGATTTTATCTCGGCCACACTTGTTCATAAATATTCATCAGTAACATCCTCCAGCCAAAGAAAGCCTAACCGTCCTCGTCAAACCTGCCGTTATCGGACGTTGTTGGCAGAAGCGGTAAGCATCGGAATGATGAGGTGGAGCGAGGTGAACCTTGATGCCTAAAGTGTCCTTCAGGCTTCACGCTTCCTCCTATGACTCCTGAATGGTTTATAGGAATGGGCCATTTTGGGTCGCCCACTATAATCCCAATTTATGTATATTCAGCGCAGCATAAATCTTCATCCATACATCTGTTTATATCAAGTTTCATTTCAGAAGTAACCCCCTCTGTAATCATAACCTCATTCATACAATCCTCCCACAGTTCTATATAACTTTACTATGCATCATACATGAATTGCATGATACACCAATTATGCGTCCTGCGTCCAGACCGTCTCGTCTCGTTGGCGCATTCGATGTTTTCCCATGGGAAGCTTGTCGGGTTTATCCCTTATCATAGATTCCTAGCTCATCTCCTAGTACATTTGTATGGATAAGAGAGAGATGTTTGTTCTCAGAGATGCCAGACAAGATAAATGTTCGTGACTGTTTGTATCTGTAATTCACGACTTAGATAAGTAGATCCACAATCCACATTATTCCACATTTTGACATTGAATAAGTACTTGATTAAGGGCCTGCATACGCTTTAGTGCCGTAAAACGGTATCTTCCTTAGTAACGGCTAGGTTAAAAAGTTTGAAAAAAATAATATATTTATTATTGATTCAAGTACATAATTTTGAACACAAGGTTTTTTCGTGTAACTAATAGTTTTGCTTTAAAAAATAATTATTAACACGATATTCTTTCGCAACTTTTGGAAATGTCTCCAAAACGACTTGGATGTTTAAAAATATTTTTACACAGATAATTTGATGGTTGGAATTATTTCATAACTAACATAGCATATGTAAATCAAATAATATTTTGCAAACAAAACTATTCAAAAGGGGGTTCAATATTTATATTTTGGCATCGAGCGGGCGCACGGCCAGTACTGCGTAAACATTGGGGCGTATATAGCGCCTTAACTGCCTCGTTGGTCTAGGCAGTGTGGTCGCAAGAACGACTGCTGGACATTGGGAGGAGGTTCTAAATTCTATTTTTTAGTTCGGGTAAATATGTCACTTATTAGATTCTTCAACAACTATGTAATTATTTTTTATCTTCTATAGGCTTGCGCTTGACCACTATCTCACCTGATGTTAAGCGATGGTGTGGTCGATGGTGAAGCAAGCTTGCCTAGAAAAACCTATTGATAAATGATAAATGATTTTATTTCTGTAAGTTGGTATGTACAAACACTTTTACATGTCGATCATATTCACTCTTGACTTAAAGACCCCTAGATTGTAGCTATCGGGAAACACAGACTCCGGCAGGGAATTCCACTCCTTAGCTGTACCCATAATAAAAGTGTCCCCAAAACGTTTTGTGTCTACCGTTTCGGGAAATACAGTTCTAAGTTAAAGTTTTCTAGCAATGTAAGTGATCTAAGACTAGTTTTCGTTGTGTAAACTATTTCCGTCAATAGTGCAACTGTGATTCGAATTTCCGCACTCTAAGCACTAGACTGTAATTACCGTTTATTTATTTGAATAGTTTCAATAATTACCAAGAGTTTATAATAATTCGCTTGTAAGAAGATATAATTATCCATCTGAACTAATAGGTTAATTAAAGAAATTACTTAAATTGTTTATACCTACTTATGTTTGTTTGCAGGAGGTATTCTCTGGAAATACCTAGATACACTAGCGAAATATCTAAAAAAAAACACTACTAAAAACCTATTCAATCGCCGCATGTCATAGGCTTTTTATCTCAGAAATGCACTGTTCCTGCCACGATCACGAAAGCGTAACAGCGGGCAAAGGCTAGTTTATTATAGTTTGCAAGTAAGAGGATAATTATCCTTCGTCAATATAATGGTAACCAATGACATCGTAAAGTTAACTACAATGACACTGACGTAGGGAAACATAAGGACAATAGGGTGATGCATCACTAGATATAGAAATGTGCAATATTTAGTACTTGTAGTTAGTTAGTACTTACTCGGTCTTATGGGCAAAACGTGATAACTATACTAAAGTATCGTTCACAGAATTTTAATGTATCGAAACTGCGAGAAGCGATCGTATGGTGGTGAAAGATAAAACACAGATAATACCGGTACCAAAAGTATACGTTGTTCTTTCGATATCTTTCTTGTTGTTAGCCAAAACAACATAAAACATACGAAAATAGAGAACGAGAGAACGAGACATACAGTCTACTAAAATCTTTATATTAATGTTGTAGAAATAGTGAAGGGAAAACCGGCGGATAAATATTCGAACCCAAAATCGCACAAATAAAAACAAAAGATACGCTCGTATGATGAAAATAAAACAGAAAAACATCGCATCAGAAGGACTAATTAACATTTCAATAATAAAAATAATACAAAAACAGTAGCGCCGATTAACATTTCAAGTTTGTTTGAACATCGTTTTTTATACGCATTCAAGCTTCACGTCGCGTCCTATGGGCTATGGAATATTCCACACGACTCAACCGGTGGTTTCAACGTAGTCGACTTTTACTTTATAAGTTCATACCGAGCACGTCATACCAGCTGTGTCGATCGTATTGACTTCCTTAACCTAACCCAACACGACACACTTACCGGTGTGTTGTGTAGGTTAGGATTGTTTTTGATAGAGCTAGGTGGAGCCAGAAAAAAAAATAGTTTTTACCGCAAGTAGGGACGATTCTAGAAAGAACTGTATAAGTTAGCATATATTGCTATTCTAGCCTGGAGATATAGTATTTAATGGTTTGTAAAAGCATAAAAGAACTACATTTTACGTAAGGATCTTAGATATTGTTACTATCACACCGTTACTAGCTCATAATTTATAGGCATGCTAGTTTCTGCAGCAATAAATTCTTCTTCTTCAGGCGTGAATTGACTGAAAAATCTAAATCTTAAAGTGACAAAATTACATTTCTTCGCAGCTATATACCCATCCATGTTACTCTAAGTCAGGAAGTATGACACATCACTACAAAACATTGCGTAATGGAGTAACAGAAACGACCTGCGGTGAACCTATCCAGTTTTTGCCGTAACCGACCAGTAACCACTTGGCTACCAATAGTAGCCATACTCATCATTGACTATTGACATAAATTGCTAACTGGACATCGTTTCCTGCTGAGCTATGAGATATTACGTTTGTAAGTAGACACGTAGGAGATATTTTCTGTATAGAATTGGATTTATTTTTAGTGGTGTGACTAGACTACTCATTTCATTTTTACTTAGTAAATGTTTTCAATTGTTTTTCCTTATTTATGTGATTTCGAAACGTGAGCCCGATGAGATTTCCCATCGACAAAAATGACGAACTTCTATACCAGCTTCCAGCTTACATCATTCTTTCATGCATGTGCTCACTTTTGTTACATAAGGAATCCTTGTGTTGTATGTTCTCTTGTAGTCTGTCAGTTAAAAAATAGCAAAATTGCATATTAGATATGTACAATTTCAGAACTGCCCAGTTTGAAGACTAGTAGGTTACTTCTATTTTTTCAGACCGTTCCTGCTTTTCATGTGCTGCAAGCTTTCAACAAAATATTCAAATTCTGATAAGAGTTATTTCGATTGTCCATCAATAAAAGATAAAGCATTTACAGTTGCATTTGGGATTTATTGGCTTTACAATATACAAGTAGTACGTCGATAATTCGATGCCAATAATAGCAATCGTTGTGTATTGATAAAGATTTGACTGATTAGGTTATTGATCACCGATACTTATTGTTTACTTACAGCTTGACCTGATAAGATATGAATGTTCGAGACTCGATACTACTTGAGATAGTTGTCAAACAATTGATTTTGATAACAGTGAAGAAAGTTGTAAGACAATAGGAATTTCTAAAGTGGCATTGGATTTGTCCTTTCGTTTGTTCCATTACTCCAAGTAGAACTAACTCCGATAATGTTTAGCTTTATTTGTGAAAATTACATTTTTAATCACACTAATATTATAAAGGCGAAAGTCTGTGAGTGTGTATGTTTGTTACTTCTTCGCGCTCAAACTGCTGGACGGATCTGGGTGAAATTTGGCACAGGGATAGACTATAGTCTGGAATAGCACATAGGATACTTTTTATCCCGGGAATATGTTCCCTCGGCATAATTTTCGACATTCACGCGGGCGAAGCCGCTGGCAGAAGCTAGTATACTTATAAATATAGAAAAATATTCATTCGAAAACTCCCTACTTATACTCGTACATACTTTACGACTGCAACGTTGTTTTTCAACTTCCATGCGGAAGAAACCGCGAGAACAGCAAATTATATACATAAGTTCTATGTGAGGTATTTATAAACACGATACGGATGCTAACTATAAACATCTCCATATAGGCAAAATGGATAATGTGTGAAATTACAAGAAACGCTAATTTTGGAATAGGTACAGACGATTATTACACCTTATGTTTGATCAAACAATTCACGTACCAAAGTAGCTATTTAGAACCCACGTGTACTGTGCCAAAACTGGTTATTCCAAAAACTTTTTTTGCTAGCAGTGTCAGCATCTGAAATATTTTATGGATAAGTGAAAAAAAAATTAATTTTGTGTAAATTGAAGTTAGTTTTTTTTTTTTTTTTTTTACTATGTGTAGGCCTGTGTTTGACCACAATCTCACCGTGGTCAGTGATGATGTGGCCGATGGTGGTAAGCACACAAAGCCTAGAAGGGAACTGGCTCTCAAGTGCTGCTGTCGGAACACACCGGAAGGTGCTTGGCGACAGATTTTCAACTTGAGGGTGGTTGCCAGCCAGGCGGGTACTACAAAGTACCCTACCACCGTGCTATGGTTTCCTCACGATGTTTTCCTTCACCGAAAGCTCAAGCTCATTGTAGGATTCGAACCCGCGACCTTCGTCTCGGTATCCGACGTCACTACCACTAAGCTATCATCGCCTTAGTTCCTTTATGAGTTGCGTTTCTGCCTACTAAATACACCTGTAGTCTTTAGGCTTAATAATGCTAACGCTGTCGACGAGTGTGAATTCTGGTCTAACTAAAGACATTTAATTTGGTATCATCAATACGACGAAAAAGAAGTGCTTACCACATACTTTTTAGGGTTCCGTACCCAAAGGGTAAAAACGGGACCCTATTACTAAGACTCCGCGGTCCGTCTGTCTGTCTGTCTGTCTGTCACCAGGCTGTATCTCATGAACCGTTATAGCTAGACTTTTGAAATTTTCACAGATGATGTATTTCTGTTGCCGCTATAACAACAAATACTAAAAACAGAATAAAATACATATTTAAGTGGGGCTCCCATACAAGAAACGTGATTTTTTTGCGATTATGGTACGGAACCCTTCGTGCGCGAGTCCGACTCGCACTTGGCCGGTTTTTTTATAACACCTTTATAATTGTTGTAAAATTATTGATTAAATTATAAGTAATTAATCATTAGCAGTATACCTACGGATACCTAAGTACAACTAGCCTGCTAGTACTGATAAACTATAACGATAAATTATTATGTTTATGTCGTTTTCTGAGCTTACAAAGGACACGTTCAGTTCAATAAAATACCTAATCGGGAAAAGCTGTATCTGACCTCGATACTAATACCTACAGACATTAACCATTTTCTTGCTAATGTATATGTTCTAAAAATAAACACAAACAAATAGTTAATCGTAATTTAATGTTAAGTGGACCAGAATCAATAGATTAGGAGTATTTTTAGTAAATTCTACGATTTTTCACCTTAAAGTCAAAACCAAACCAAGGAGTGGTTTATATTTAGATATCCGACATGGGCTAATACCTACCTACATGAAAAATAAAATTAACCACTGCTCAAATAACTAATAAGGAAATAACGTATATACGACACATTTTTTTTATTAGTAGTAGGCTTGCGCTTGACCACTACCTGATGGTAAGCGATGATGTGGTCGACGAAGCACGTTTGCCTAGAAGGAACCTATTCACTCTTGACTTTAAGACTCCCAGGTTGTAGCTATCGGGAAATACAGACTCCGGCAGGGAATTCCACTCTTTTGCTGTGCGTATAATAAAAGTATTCCCAAAACGTTTGGTGCGTATGGGTGGGATGTCCACCGTGTATCGATGACGCATCGCCGTACGTCTTGTAGTCCGATGATGGAACGGGCCAGGAGGAATCAGTTCATGCTATTCCAACGCACACTTAATATACCTAATTAACCTAGAAAGTAAGTAGTTATTATCTTTTCTTAAAAAGAAAAAACAATACCTTAGATTCTTAGATTGCGTTTAGTATTAAACAAACTAAACGTAAACGTTTTATAAATGAACCCGCTAGTGACCGTTATTGTCACAAAAAATCGTAGACACAAAAAATATCCGCAAACAAAAAAGCCGCAAGATTTATTTTTGACATCACTAGTGTTTTAGACCAACATTTCAATTTATTTAATCTAGAAATAGATGAATAGATTAACGATCCATAAAATGCTTGTTTTGCCTTTCAATAAAAATTGTGTTTATTTATTTTTTATCCTTCGCGTGAACTAGCAATTCGTTCTAAGAACAGCTTGGTACTAAGTAGGAGGTACTATTATTTACTATTATTACATAGGTTCTCCTCTCTCTCTACTTCTATGTGAAATGTATAGCTGAGTATTGGTATCTTATTTAATAACACACCTATCTAACATCGTCACTCATGAGAATGAGAGTGATCTTAAATGAATTGGGATAACAGGGATGTTAACTGAAAATTTGTTTTTTGTCCTTCAAAATTGGACACGTATTTCCTTTTGACACGTAAACATAAAGTGACGACGATATAATGCGCTGAAATATCGTGTGACGTCACACCGTTAGTAGGTTTATACTGACATAGCGACGTCACATCACAAGACCCCACTCCTGAACTTTGATGCGCTTTATCTGTAGGTGATATGTAGTGATGTGGAGGGTGTTAATTTTAATTAATATTACACATCTGGAGAGGGCTAGGCATCAACGTCAATGGCGAGTACATCACTCACCTTCGGTTTGCCGACGATATAGTGGTTATGGCTGAGACCATGGAGGACCTCAGTACAATGCTCGATGACCTCAGTAGAGCTTCCGAAAGAGTGGGTCTTAGAATGAACATGGACAAAACCAAGGTGATGTTGAATGCCCATGTTACACCCACTCCTATCAAGGTAGGAGACTCTACACTCGAAGTTGTGGGCGACTATGTCTACCTGGGACAAACGATCCAGTTGGGTAGGGCCAACTTCGAGAAAGAGGTCAACCGTCGAATCTGACTCGGCTGGGCAGCGTTCGGGAAGTTGCGCGGTATCTTCTTGTCCAACTTACCACAGTGTCTCAAGACGAAAGTCTATGACCAGTGTGTGTTGCCAGTGATGACATATGGCTCTGAGACGTGGTCGCTTACAATGGGCCTCATCAGAAAGCTTACAGTCACTCAAAGGGCAATGGAGAGGGCTATGCTCGGAGTTTGCTTGCGTGATCGAATCAGAAATGTAGAGATCCGCAAGAGAACCAGGGTTACCGACATAGCCCGAAGAATTGACAAACTTAAGTGGCAGTGGGCAGGGCACATTGCTCGCAGAACGGATGGCCGATGGGGCAGAAAAGTTCTGGAGTGGCGACCGCGAACCGGAAGACGTTGCGTTGGAAGGCCTCCCGCCGGGTGGACCGATGACCTGGTGAAGGTTGCGGGGATCCGCTGGTTGCGAGACGCACGGGACCGGTCAAAGTGGCGACGCTTGGGGGAGGCCTATGCTTAGCAGTGAACGGCTTTCGGCTGATATGATGATGATGATGATTACACATCTAATCGAACAGATAGAAATAATTAAATTATCTCTGCAATAAACAAGGGATTGCAATTGTAGCATTTTCAGATCTATGTATTAAGACGACGACAGTCGCCAACAACCGTTTAGACGTGATTCTCATTTTAAAATCAGTTACTCAGGGGTATCTGCGCCTTAAACTATATCTGAACTTGTATTTTGAACCGAGATAAATAAATAAATCAATATTATGTATTTACGTTGTCAACAATGGCGCTCCTTTAGTTATAGAAAAAGTTGCAGTAATACAAGTTTGTGACGTCTGTGAGCAAGAGAGCTAGAGAAACTTATGGCAAAGTCTAGTCTTAGTCGTAGAATATACAAGGAATTAAGCCAACAAGGAAATTATTAAAAAAACAGTATTAGTAAACCACACATAAGAGTTTTCATGAAAATTCAAAGCTGCAAGTTTCAATTTGAGCTCACTAGCCTTGAAATTATTATGTGGAAATTCAGTTTACTAAAGATATAAAAACGCATAAAGCGTAAGTAAAGAAAAAACTCCAGCTTGAGATTCAAATTGAAATATGTATCTAAAACAAATCTAATTCACGTAGGGTAAGACAACCAGTTGTTGGCACTTTGAAGTGCCTCCCCCAGCTTCGTAAAAAATACATATTGAAATGCACTAGCATACAAAGCTGATTTTAATGACATCGTAAATATTCTAATCTTTATTTTAAGAGTTGTTTCATCCAGTGAAATAGTAATTAGGTATACCTATCTATATTTTTACTATATACTAAAAAAGGCTATCTAAAATCCTATTACTGGCATAGAAATTGCGTAATCCATGGTTTTTTTAGCCTATAAACACAGAAGTGCCAATAACTGAAGGGGGCCAGGGATAGGGTGGTTTACCCGAATTGTTTCAATGTTTTACATTTAAAAATTACGTAAACAACTAAATAATACCTACATCATAACATTACTTTACCTACATTGTCTATTTAAAACATACATAAAGAATTCACCGAGCGTCGCGCAGCCGGCCGCCAGACAAGAAAGAAAAACTGATTTTTTTTCGCACATTTTTGCTTGCTGTCAAAGTCAAATTGTTACATTGGCTTGCGGCTGTCTGTACCTACCTAGGTAGGGTCTATCGGTGACTTAATTTAAATAATGTAATTATGTCGAGTGATTGTAGGAAAGATAAGGAGATAAAAATACCACTAGCTGTTCGCTACAGATAGCTTTTTTCGTGGGATTTCCATACCTACGCAATTCTTAAAAAAGATTTTCCTTATTTTAAAATATAGTCATATTTTATACTACTTTAGGCTTCCCAAAGACAGGCTCGATACGAAAATGCGTCGAAGAAAAATCATAGAAATTGTCACGAATAATTTATCCATAGGACTGTTCCCGTAAGAAAAACGTTGCTGTAGATAACAACACGTAGACATGACATCCCCCTTAAGCCTTCAAACACTTACTTTCATCCTAAGTTATGGCAGATATAGCAGTACGCGTTTAGAAAGCGAATAAATAACGAGTTTCTCAATATGGTTAGACATTCATAATTTATGTCTAACCATAAACGTTGTCTGAGAATCTATGGTTCAGTCAGCATACTATGGATATCTCCACCAGTATGTTCCGCGTTATGCTGTATGCTTGATAAACGAGAACGGCAGGATAATTTCATATCTATTCTGTACAAAACCACATACTAAGAAAAACTAATCCCAACACAAAATTACAAAAATTAGAAAATCTTTCAACACTGTATCAACATTATAATTATTTACAGATAATCGAAACAATAAAAAATTAACAGCAAACCGAAATTGTAACAACATAACAGCAAATCGAAACAGAAGCACAAACAATTCCAAATATGACAAAATAAAATAATGTTTCACAACAACTGTTGATTTAGATACTTATTATTATATAAATCACAAAAATAAAACAATCGATCAATCATTGACCCACCAAAACATTGTTTTTTAGATAAGTGTGATTAGACGCTTCTGATAAATAAATATTACGATGACGACAAAAAACAAGTCAGTCACTTTCTAGGATCTGTGTAGCTATTCTGTTAAAATACCACTGTGAAAACTTAAATATTTTGCATGTGGTTGCAAGGTTAGGACTTTATCAACGCAAGATATTCCTCTCATAAATTCTTACACTGTGGCATAAACCTGGCACATTTACATACCATCAAATTAACATTGAAATGAAACATAAAACTTTCGTACGAGCATTACAAATTGGCATCGCATGTTTCCTTCCCTCTCACGTGCAGTATCTGCTCATGTTTACTGGAAGCAGGCATTGCCAAATGACGTCATCTGTCGCGTCTCTGCTATTTCCAAAGCATCCTTGAGACGGCTCGCGCCAGATGATCCAAAAATGTTGGTCTGCGCAGGGCTTTACGTAGTTACGATGATTTACGTCAAGTTGTGGACGCCTGACGTTTACGAGGCAGAATATTATGAGCTGAGGTTGGGTTAATTGCGAAATCGAAATGGTTATTTCTGTGTCCAGTGATGACGCTGGAGTTTCATGTCGTTGTGTTTTGGGCGAGATGCCAAAATATTTAAAGAACTTTTTTGCCATATTTCGAGTTTGTGTTTTACGCGTACGATGGACAAACATCTTTAGAAGCCAGGGACCGTATGAAATGCTCAAGGAGATAGACAAGTAGATTTCCCTGAATAAACGTCTTCGTTTTATGGTCTTACCATAGCCCTGCCCTAGCTCTAAATATTTATCTTCCTATTTTGGCCATATTAAAAATATTATGGACGATTTTAAGTGTATATAGGAACACCAAAGAAACGATATATAGAATGTGTGGCAGATTATATATGGATAGAATTGAGGTAGCCATTGAAATTACAGCAAATTGACATGTATAGAAGACGAGGACATATTATGCTACGCTTACCCCGAATCAAATGTAAAGGCCACTAATCACGTGTTGAAGAGCTCGACAAGTAAATCACTATCTCTACCCTACTACATAATTTCCTTTTTATGGCTAGTTTCTCTACGACCTTTTCATAGAAAACTATCCATGAAAGGAAACTAACTTCAAAGATAGTTAAGACCTCCTTCAAGAGTCCTATTCATACAATGGCATTGGATATAGTAGTAATGAGCGCTAGTTTTCTACAATTTCCGTCGTATTTCTACGACTACAAGCTTTGAAATTAACCTATTCAAGAATAAGTTTATAAAGATTTATATTATTAGATGTCGAAATCAGAATAACATCATGACTCAAAGAGAGCTATATAGTAACTTGGTTGAACTTGGCACCTTTCATTACTTCAAAAGTACCTATTAAAGTTACATATTGTGGTTACTGTGGTTATCAATGGTTTTCCTTTTATGTTTTGTAGCACAGTTACGAATGTTCCTTTTTTGTTTGTTACGCTTTCACGTCTTAACAGCTGAACGGATTTCGATAAAACTTGGATATACTACGGTCTGGATTAGGACATAGGATATTTTTTATCCCAGGTGTATGTTCCTTTGGAATGATTTTTAACTTTCAAGCAAGCGAAGCCGCTATCAGAAGCTAGTACTACTACAACTCATAAGTACTTGTTTACACAGAAACATAACATATTTGCATAACATGGTGTTTTCTGGAAACTTGATGAAGTAACTATTCACAGATTATTATTACTCACTATGCTATGTTTATTCATGTTCTTAATACGGTTACTGTGTTCATGAGACAGCTATGTTAGACTAAGGACTAAACTATGCTAATGACATGTCACGATTTTCCGAGAAAGAAGTTATAAAATTATACAAGCGATTATGTTTCGCGTCTCTGTTAGTTACGATTTTATGACTTACGGCTGTTTTAACAAATAGGTCACAGCACTCTTTCTTATATCGTAAAATGGGTAACTACATTATGGCTGAAAATAGCAGTTTTAAAGAGGCTAGACAGCATAGTTATATTTTTTTTAGGGAATTATCTTTTCTACGTAAAATACGTCATAAATCAACACACTGTAACTGGTTTTCTCTTTGTGGAACCATAATGTCGAAACAGTATAAGTTTCTATGGTATTTCTTGTTATATTTAAGACTTCTTCAAAATTTCGCAATGCCATCCCATGTAACCATGGCAAGAAACTCATCTATAACGGTTACCACAAAACACTGTATCTCAGGATACAGTGTATTGTCATTTCATGCTGCAAGGAACTTCTAACACTTACAAAACATTGACTTGAGGGCGCTGTTGGTAAACATTGTGTCATTCTCAGACAAATCAGGTATTATTAGTCTGAGGTGTCATTACTGGCAATTGAATTAGAAAAACAAGATGGCGCCATTAGTTCCGATTTTGGACACGCGCCAATAGATCCTTGTTCAACTATATCGTTATATTTACCACAAGTAGATCACCCGCATAATCAGTCTGTTAAAAAATAAGTGTGTATACTACATACATACAACTATTGTTGATGATAAAGATGGAACCCTCTGTTCGAAGACAATGAATGTTTGACAGCAAATAGTCTATGCATTTAAAAACATATCGTCTACCTAGTACAGCGACGCATTGTTCTTGTAAAATGTAAACAGTGAAGCGTACTTGGGTTCCTATGCGGAATTGCAGATGAACTGGCGTTTGAAGTAAACAAATTGTTGTGAAACTTCCTTAGAGCTCGGTTGCAGTCAATTAAAATGGATAGGTCAACTATGTATTTAAATTATTAAGCATCACAATGTAAACATTACTTATAAACGGTATAATAATTATAGTTGGTATTGCTGCTATTCAAGAAACCATGTGTTTTACATAAATTAAATTGCAGGTATATCATTTTACACCGCACAGTATCTAATAGTCTTAATTATATTTTTACAGAAACCAATCAAACCTGACATGACCAAAGAAACCTGACTAGCTCTCTGCAAAACGAGTCTCACTTCTGTGAAACCAGTAAAGATAAAATTGTAAACATATATCAAATTTTCTTATTCCATTGCCAGGACACACATTGGGCCTGCGGCCAGACATGAATTACAGATAACGAGTTAACTAAAGAGTTATTTACAGAATGTTAATTACTTAAATTAGCGACCCAGTCATCGAACAACCACAGCTGTAACTTAACATCAATTGCGCCAATCACTCTCCACAAACAAGGGTGTCTGACGCTTAGCGTGTCTGTTAAGTTATTCATTGTCTCAAGAGAGTCCAAAGTCCAGAAGGATTGCACGATGTTTATAAGTTAAGTTTTTTAGAACGAAAGAATAGTTATGATTCATATTTATGACCCATCACACGTCTAATTTGACGATACGGTTGGCGTAGTAGTTGAGTGATGGACTGCAGCGCTGCGTGTTGCGGGTTCGATTTCCGCACCGAACAAATATTTGTATTACAGATAGTTGTTCCGGATCTGGGTGTCTTGTTTATGTGAGTTTAAATGTTTGTAAACGCACCCACAATACAGGAAGAAATCCCTAGAGAGAGGCAAAGATTAAAAAAAAAACACAGACCCAATAGATAAACAATAGCTTTTTCTTAATAGCAAATTATTAATACCAAAATTTAACAACTTTGTAGACGATAATAATGCACTAAAACGACAAATTATTTAACATTTTTGTAAACGGTGTTCTAAATATAGGTATAGTATTCAATCTATCAAAATATTTTTCTAAGTGAAAATTGTTAGTGTCCACTATCCGTTGTTGTATCCCACAACAACGGATAGTGGATATGGATGGACGAAATTTTGGTTATAGAGTTTATTATTACACTTATCAATAGGGTAAACCTACCGAAATATATGTATACTAATATTATAAAGGGGAAAGATTTGTATTTTGTATGTAACGAATAAACTTAAAAACAACTGGACCGATTTCAAAAATTCTTTCACCATTGGGAAGCTACACTATCCCCAGGTGACAAAGAGTACTTTTTATATCTGTATTCCCACGGAAACGGCAACTACGCGGGTGAAACCGCGAGGCGTCCGCTAGTAATAAATATAGCGAAAATATGCACCGTCATTAGATATTAGATATGCAATTTCCGCTGAGAATGGATTTGCATATGAAATTGCATATTTACCTTATGCAATTTCATATGCAAATGCATATAATACGGTCTCTACATATAATACTTAAGGCCCGTTAACTTGCACAAAATTTTAGTAATCGAACTGAAATTTTATTTCATACTAGCTGTTCCCCGCGGCTTCACTCCCGTGGACCACCTCACAGAACCCGTTTTCGGGATGAAAAATAGCCTATGTCATTCAGGAATAATGTAGCTTTCTATTGGTGAAATAATTTTTTAAATCGATCCAGTAGTTTCGGAGCCTATTCGGTATAAACAAACAAAGAAACAAACCTTTCCCCTTTATAATGTTATTAGTATATTAGTATAGATTACTGTCGGGTAGTGTGTTTGAAAACTAGCATTTAAAGTCATCTTAATAATGCTAGTTTCCGAACTCACTTTAAACAACAGTAACATGAAATTAAATTTCGGTTTATACTGTCATCTTACTTATGCCAGTTTTCAAACTTACTTTATCCAACAGAATCATGAAATTAATATAAGCAAACTTAGGTAAGTACTAAGTAGTACTTACGGTACTGGTTGGTTAAAGTATGTACTTACTATGCACATACTTTACCAACAGTACCGTGAAATTAATTTGTGTTCTTGTAAACTTTTCATTTACCTACAAATTGTTTACGGTCGTTTGGAAACCATATCTAATCCGAATTGATGGCCAAAATATACAAAAACATATTTTATGGATTCTGGAAGCCAGACCGTTTTGGCAAATGCACTTTAGATCTAGTGCCAATACCATGGTATTTATTCAGCAAATATAATTTAAATAGTTTATTTTAATTTATATTATTTAAAAGAAGCTAAAGAAAACTCCCACAAACTCATAGCACTTTTTTACGAGGAATGTGAAAAGAATACTTGACATATAGCCTATAGAAATCCATATTGAAATTGACTAGTCTTGCCAATATTCGCATAAGGCTGCCTAGATATTGTTTTCAAAGAATAGCGAGTACCGACATTCTTGCTGGAGACATGTTCTATACTGGTAAACCGGTTTATTATCAACACAAGATTAGTTGGTCCGGTCCGAGGTACAATTCACTTCTTCGAAACATAAATACGAGGTAAAACCATAGAATTCGCATTCTGAGAAGTGAAGGCCAACACATGTATACTATCAGTTGCTATTCTATTTTTATGAGGCAAAGGCGTCCATTTGACTGCCTCTACCAATTGTTCAATTAGAATAAATTGGATAGGGCTGTGTTTTACAATTGCAACTATAATAATTAAGAATAACTTGTCCATTTAAGATTTAAACTTCAACTGCTTTCTAAATCTATAAATACCAACAACTGGTATTCCAGATAAATCAATTTTTGGAAACCAAAATTAAATACCTAGCTCGTTTAAAATCTAGCGTGAACCTTCGTTTCGCAGTTTTTTTTTAATATTGGTATCTATTTTTATTTCAAACCGGATTATGCAGCTGTTGAATACAACAATACAGTAGAATACATAAACAATCATACATTCATAAGTATCTACTTATTGTATGTCTTACCATTATAATATTTGTCTACTCTACAGCAATGTAATAAATAGTCTCAAATAAAATAATAGTGCAATTCTCTTATGCCAAATAAAAGAAAACTGCTTTGAACGACTTTTTTTCTTCGCAAACTTTCAAACAAACGCAAGCCATCCGGCTTGCGTTTAAAATCTATTAAATACTTACTACTTATTTTTAATTATGCCTTTTAAATTTAATAAACACCGGTTTTATTTGAAAATCGAACCCGTAATCTCTGTATCCCAAACAAATCCCTAAACTTTTATTACATTAAACAATTATTGATATTTTTTTTAATTTCTTGTTTGGAATCCCTAGATAATCAGTTGTCATTTGGTTATCAATTTGTCACCCAATCATAGCGGGCGAAGCTTACCTCTGCCCCCGCCGTTGACTTTTATTTAAATTTAGAACAAAAACATGCCGATGCTCTCTCCGTTGTTGTGCTGTTTGGTTGGACCACTATCTCACCTGATAGTAAGCGATGATGTGGTTGACGGTGCACACGTTTGACTAGAAGTAACCTTGAATAGGTTACTTCTCTTGCTTGATTTTAAATATCCTTGGCTTATCACAGTTGTAAACTTCCCTTCAAAATAAGCCTACCAAATGTCTTCGATGTAAATAACAACAAGTTACATTCGCGTGCCATCCCTGAATTGTAATGGTAACAATAAACGATTGTTAGTGCGCAAAGTGATCCAGACGGAATTGATCCAACTCCATTCAATTAACACAACTACAGTTACTTTCCAGAACTTTCTGAATATATCACATGAATCTGATTGTCATGTCGTAAGGAAAGTTTGGAGAATGCAATTGGATGGATATAGGAGTACAGGCGTCTTACTTTTAATTATAAAAACTATCATAGTTCTACTGTGAGAGAGAGACGGAGCTATCCAGGACTAAGAGCACAGAGACAAAATAGAGTAGGCACCCGGGACAGCCAAATATGCCATAGATGTGTGAAAGATGTAGTTACAAAGGAGGTGACAATTGCGATGATAGATGAATGAAAAAAAAATGCTGTGCCCGACTTCCTTGTTTATTTAGACAATCCACTTGGAAACTGGGTGCTATGAATATAGGTAGGCATAAGAAGTCTCTATATCATTCCAAAAGCAGGGACGATGGATACTGCGATTTCAACGAGACAAACATATCCTCAAGAACAATTATAGGCAATATCCTCTAGTCAAGTCACACACAAGCTATCTTTACGTATCATTTGACGTATAATATCTCTTGAACTTTTGTGACAGGAGGACTCGGAAAAAACACAGACAATAAAATAAAAAACAAAGGACAGTCATACATCTCACGATTACAGCTAGATTTGACAGCTCGAGATAAAAACTGACAATAACACTTGTACATCGTCACATTAGTGTCAAGCTGTGAAGCTTGCATGAAGAGTTATGTCCGACGGCAGTTAATCGGTTCAATTTTGTCTGGTAGTGTAAAAAAGCTTTGTTCTAGCTTATACAAGTCTTTTACCAAAAAAAATACAGAAAGATTTTCAAAAATTCGTCTTGTAAAGGAGTTAATGGGATGAATGACGATGATATAAACCATTTGGAAGGTCGTAATGTTTGCCGATGGGCAATCCCATTGGGCTTACGCTTACGGTTTGTGAAAGTAATAGTTCGAAATTCATTGACGCACGGGAGAAGGGACTAGTCCATGTGGCGATATTTGTAGGAGATGGTTCAGCAGTGGACGTATTTCGACTGAAATGATGTTGATGACACATTCGTAAAAGGTAAACATAGTAGAATAATCTCGAAAACATAACAAGGAAGTGCCCTTACGAATTACTTACTATAAAAGATGAACAGAAGCTTCCCAATAACTGTTCTATCGCGGCCTTCACAAAATAACTATAAATACTGCCTCGTAATTGGACCATTCAATAACCACCTAGCAGCCACTCCTCAAGACACCGATTATCCACTGATGGATGAGAATAACTATAGCCATTAGACAAACGCTTTTATTGACCATAAAAAGTAGAATCGTATTATCATCTAACCTTTTACTGCCTTACTCGGTAAATAAGGTGTCAAGGTAAATGTAATTGGAATGAATACATAACTATTATAATTATAGTCAACAATAGTATATTATTATACTAGCGGATCCTACAGACTCTGTCCTGTCCGGGCCCGAATCCGATTGCAACGCCACCTACCGAGTTTAAATGTGAATCTAACCCATCCGGTTCAGAGACTCAAACACACACAAAAAATATAATCGGTTCATCTTTTTAGAATTCCGTACCCAAAGGGTAAAAACGGAACCCTATTACTAAGACTCCACGATCCGTCTGTCTGTCTGTCTGTCCGTCTTTCACCAGGCTGTATCTCATCAACCATGATAGCTATAGAAATTTGAAATTTTCACAGATGATGTATTTCTGTTGCCGCTATAACGACAACTACTGAAAACATAATAAAATAAATATTCAAGTAGGGCTCCCATACAACAATCGTGATTTTTTGGCCGGTTTTTGGGATAGTGGTACGGAACCCTTCGTGCGCGAGTCCGACTCGCACTTGGCCAGTTTTAATCAACTTTTGCATTAAGCCATTTATTTTAATTTTAAGATTAATTAGATAAGTTACCTTAGAAGGCTACTCCCGTATTCAAAATCTATTTGTAATTTTGTCTTGGCTAAAATCAATGTCAGGCTTCGATCAACAATAACCAACTAGATAACGGATCACATACAAAATCAATGCTAAATTCTGTTAGCGTGAATATATACTTACTACCCTACATTAACAATACTTACTATGACAAACTGAATAAAATAAGAGCTCACGTCTCAAGTGAGCTGTTATTTACCGAGACGTATTTCTTGCGCCGATCCTACATCTAGTTGGTATTGTTGATCGAAAATGTCGGGAGTGTGATTGGAATGCGACCGTTCCTAAAATACATGTATTTGGCCTACTTGTTTCTTTCTAAAAGCTTGTTCAATTTCATCTTTTGTCCAACCTCACGTCAAATTTTTGATTAATCACAACAATTTCTGAGATTTACGGTCTATTCGGATATTGAATGAAGAACGGACAAAAAAAACGATTGAGAGTTTCCTCTAGGAACTGGTTGCAACATGATATATTATCATAACATGCTCGTGCAGACGTGAGATAAGGTGAGGATCCTACAGTTGATGCCTTCAGTGTGGTTTGAGCATGGCAATTGCAGTAATTGATCTTACCCTAGTATCTTTTTTAAGAAATTCGAACAATAAACTCTAAAACCTTTGATTTTTAAGAAAATCACCTATTTAGTATATACTATAACCTACACCAATATCAAGTACAGTCAAGGGTCAAAAGTGCAGTCATACTCTCCCAAAACTCAAATGGCTAGTTTTTATAGAAGAAGTTAAATTATCCACAACTGATTTAATATTTTGTAAACAAATTATTAAATTAAAGTATAGATTATTCATATTAGCCGCGAAAAGTTTGCGCTTTGTAGTACCCGCCTGGCTGGCAACCACCCTCAAGTTGAAAATCTGTCGCCAAGCACCTTCCGGTGTGTTCCGTCAGCAGCACTTGAGAGCCAGTTCCCTTCTAGGCTTTGTGTGCTTACCATTACGGCCACATCATCACTGACCACGGTGAGATTGTGGTCAAACACAGGCCTATATATAGTAAAAAAAAAAAAAGTTAAAATTCTGCTGCCTACAAAAAAAATGCCTTTTCTGTTTTGGTAAAGTGTGACTGCAATTTTGACCCTTATAGTACATGACTACTCTTGGAATTAATTACAGCTCGGTTAATCCCCAAGAGGAAAAGTATCATTATAACAAATTATAACTAAAGTGTTAGTTTTTTGCCGTGCTCATTTATATTTATAGATTTTTTCCTCGTTTATGAATAATTTTGAGGTCGTTAATATAACCGACTTTATTTGTACCTACCTATTTCTTCTTTTAACAGGTAATTATATCAAAATGTTGCTATTGTAAAAAATTATATCTTGTCACAGATATACTATTTATAATTTGACAAATTCACACAGAACATTTTCTGACTGCACTTTTGTGGCATAAGCCTGAATATGAATTTACGAACATATCTTTTATAGCTTTATTGTTTTATTTCAGTTTAAGTCCGTAGTTAATTTCAACTTACCTAATGTCCCAGCACTCAGGAAAACAACCAGATTGGTCCTGAAAAAAGGAGGATAAAATATTAGCATGTTTTTGCAAATGCGAAACATAGGTACATAGTATACCTACCTAGCTCTATTTATGTTCGTTGGTACATGTAACGAACATGGTACATGTTCTATGTAATGAACTACACTAATGAGGTAGGAATAAAGAGTGATATCGCTAATGACTACAATAAGTAATTATTGTTCTAAATGCTTTATGCAGAACCAGATCGCAGTCATCGAAAAAATCTTTTTGCCTTGGAAATCGGTTTATTTATTGTAAAAATGTTTTTAATTCGGTTACAATTAGCTGTCAGATTCTACTACGTCTTGCTGACAACAAATGGTAAGTCAACATAATAGTTATACGGATGAAAAACGACTAATCTTAAAAAAATATATCTATAGCCGACATTTAGGCCCACAACGCAAACCTAAATACGTTTAGAACTAAACTAATTTAAATAATCTTTCCTTTAAAAAAACAAAAAGATAAAGACAGAATGATGTTTCAGATACATTAGCGTTAAATGCAATAAGTGTTTTGCGAAACAGTGGAAATGAACCGTACAGTAATTCAGTACTTAGACTCAACCCTGCTATAATATCATCCAAAGATTCTCAGAATCAAAACATCAAACCAGCCAACATCGACGAAAACAAACAAAGGAACCGCATACACCATACCTATACAACGCCTTGCAAAAACCAGTACCTAAGCGTGTGCAGAATACCAGCGCGTCAAGGACTGCCCTCAGTACTTTTCCAGTCTGTTGCATTACATCACAGATGGGTCAACGACCCCAGCCAGTTGGACCGCTTGCCTCAAAGTTGTTTGCGTGCATATAATTTGCTCGAGGTCGAAGGAAAGTGATTTTTTTTGTGTGTATGCATGGGAAATTGTTTATAAAATATGATGAAGTTTGAGTTGACCGTGAATAGCCGCAGGTTTTACTTGTGACTAAGTAGTTACCTAACTGCGTGTGCGTACATAATACAGGCTAAAATTTTATAAATTGATTGACGACGACAGTCGCCAGCAACCTTGAAGGAACAAAACGCGCCCAGCGCAACCCAAAATTCGGTAGTTTATTGGACTTTCCTTATTTCCTATGAGTTAAAAAAAACCCTTGAAGAAAATGTAGATAATTTAATTGTCTTTGAGATGGTGAATATTTCACGGCCGTCTTGGTGCGATTGTTGTTTTTTTGTCCGTTAACTTTACAAATTAATTACACAATGTTATACGAATAAAACTCAAAATTTTCGGAGATCAAATTATTAAGAAAATTGTCTAATGTAACATTTTTTTTTAAATAAAAATTATGGCTAGCCATTTAGATGTGATTCTCATTTTAAAATAAGCTACTGAGCGGTATTCTCATTTGAAGTAACTGTAACTACCAGCCCACCACCACAGAACCGATTAGTGTGGTGACACTTGGGGGAGGTCTATGTCAACTGTAGTTACTTGAAATTAAAAGAATAGTTTTTATTTCCCGACTTCAATAAAAAGGAGGTTATCAATTCGATATGTATGTAAATGTAATATTATTAGAATTGCGCAATTTCCACATAATGTTACTCTATGTAGGCTTCTAAACATGTGTGCCAAACATATTTATGTTTACGTATGTTCGTTTGTATTTATGTTTGTTCACCCATTTCTCTGAAACTAGTTTCAAATTTTTAACCGAACTCCTTAGCGAAAAATAGCACGAACGTGTAAATTGAGTTACGTGTAAATAGAGAAATAAAAACCTTTTTACAAAAAAAATACGATAAAAAATGGTTATCAAGAAGACTGCCGAAATAAAATGAATTTTATACTTTTTAGTGATTTGCTTTTAAATAAACCAACTTTTTATTTTTTTGTGAAAAAGTTTTTTGTTTTATCGTCATTAGAAATGCAATACCCATAACATATTTTGTGGAATTTAATTTTAAATATTTTAATTTGATCATGTACTACTTTTACCAAATATGGTGGAGTCCATGACATGGACATGCGTCATGACTAGACATGAGGTATCAAAATTACTACATCTTCACTTTCAATTTCAATGTCGAAGCAAAAACAATGGGCAATTGGACGTGGTGAATCATTATGACTCCATAAGCTGGCCTGGACTAGACTGGATAGGCATCGATCTTGTGATGCTACCTAGCTTTGGATTTTAACCCTTTCTGTTTGAATTCCATTCATTAGCTGTTTTTGTAAATAAGCTGTAGAAGTGTAGACAAACACAATTAGTTGATTGTTATTGTTTTTTTTTTTAATCTCCATAATCCGCAAAATATAAACCGAAAAACATAGTTACAATTTAAAAGCTAAAAATCAATGAAAATTGGTATTTGAGTTAACTGTTAAAAATATGAAACATTTGTTTCAGAAATTTCAAACTCACAGCAAAGTGAAACAAAACTCAAACACTAAAACAACGGAAAGAAAGTGTTCGAAATCGCCGTAGAAGTTTCTGGCAAAGTGCTAGTTACCTATTTACATAATTTTGCCAATAGACAACCAGTCGCGTCTTCAATCGCCACAATACATCAATTAACAGATTGATGAATTGCACTACATCTGAATAAACTTCAACTTTACAAACAAAATTCAACCTTAAATTCTTAAAGACATAGTTCAAATTACATGTACGCCAATAAAACGACTGGTACTGTTGAAAAAAAATTATGTGTTTGTGAAATTGAACTTTCAACTCTAATTGGTAGAAATAAGGTAGATAATTCTCTGTCAATAGGTTGTGCTAGTTTAAGCCGAAGAGCAAGATAGGCATTATAGTTCCCAGATAAGGCAGCACGTGCGTTTATTTAATCACGTTTATATAAATAGTATCTATTATGTTCGATTATGTAGTAGAACCGAGTTTATCGATGAGGCTAATGGTAAATTATGATGCTGAAGGTTGAATAATGATAAGACACCAATCTTAAAATTATGCAACAGAATTGCAAGAGGGACATCCGATTAAAATACTGCAACTTCAGAACTTCGCTTTCTGAAAGCAAAATACATCTATACCTACAAATAATATAGAGGAAAGATTTGATTTTTTGTAAGTTTGTTTGTAAATGGATGAAATTAAATAAATTAAAACCGGCCAAGTGCGAGTCGGACTCGCACACGAAGGGTTCCGTACCATTACCGCAAAAAACGGCAAAAATATCACGTTTGTTGTGTGGGAGCCCCACTTCAATATTTATTTTATGAAATTTTTAGTATTTGTTGTTATAGCGGCAACAGATATACATCATCTGTGAAAATTTCAACTGTCTAGCTATCACGGTTCATGAGATACAGCCTGGTGACAGACGGACAGACAGACAGACGGACCGCGGAGTCTTAGTAATAGGGTCCCGTTTTTACCCTTTGGGTACGAAACCCTAAAAACTATTTAACCGATTTTGAAAATTCTTTCACCAGTAGAAAGCTACATTATTCCTGAGTAACAAAGGTTATTTTTTGATCCCGAAAACGGCACCTGTGGGGTGAGCCACGGGTTCGAAGCCGCGGGCAAAAGCTAGTTGCTGAGTTATAAACTCAAATCAAACATTATTCTGCTTGCATATAATTCTTTTTGTCATCCATATTACATGAAATTTGAGTAAGAATCCTTTAATCAAATCCACGCCGAAAATTATTCTCAGATAGTTATAGCAAACATTCAGCCTACATTTCTATTAATTGCAAATTGCATAATGTACACATTTTCCGTTTACAAGGTCGTTTCTCTAACACTTCCGCGTGCGTCATTATTCTGATAAAACCTTAGATAAAGTACCTATAGATTAAGCCTTAAAATGAGCTTGATTGATAGAGCGAGATGGCTAATTGGCAGCTCCATGTAAATAATAAGGACAAAAGATTATTTTTTGTCTTTGTCACCATGGCCGGTTTCTGTTGTTTGTCAAACTCTAATACAATGGCATGTTTGACAAACAAACTCGTTTTTTTTTTTTTTATGTGATTTCGTGGTATTATGTGTTAATTGAGACTTGTAATTGGGTTATTTATACATAATAAGTGTCAGTGCGATGGTGGGTTGTAGTGTTCTTGTTCTTGTTGTAACACCAGAACTAACTATTGTTGTCTCATGTGCGGCCACGCCAGTGCTTAATCTATAGGTACTTTATCTAAGGATAAAACTATAGCGACATGTTCAATTACATAGATAAAAGATTGATAATCGTCGAAAGCTTTCATTCCAAACAAAAGCGCCGATCCCTATAAATAGCAAAACCACAATTTACAATGACTAGATCGATAAGCGCAAAATCATAAAAAAGTAAATAAAAATACAAATTATTATAAAAACAAAACCAGGAATGCTAAAAATTAATTAACTGAAAAGAGAAAACAAGTAAGTACTACTGATATATTTTTTGGTTTTTTTAAAAGTTATGTGGTAAAAGATTATTTGTTTTGCTATCAAAGTTACGCTTATCTTGAATTTGTGCCAAAATAGTAACATAAAAATGTTAAGATATATAAATTTTTGATATGGTCTATTTAGTAGCTCATATTTCATATCCATATTGTTAAAATATTGTATCACCCCCTTTTTCAAGGGGAGGGGGGGGCGCCATATTCAAAAATTATATAGCCTTTGTCACTCTCCAAAAACACCTCATGTTAAATTCCGCCAAGCCGTTTGGGCTGTAGAGCGTGCTATAGAAATGGACACCAATACTTACATACATATTATGCTCGAAAAACATTACACTCCCGTACTCGGGTAATAAATAACAGGTAACACCTTAGCTGCCAGACAATGAGACACAATAGAAAATACGCTACGTCCCAAACAATCGTGTGCGTGTGAACTGAGGGACCACGCTGGTATTTCGCAAAATAAATATCGTAGGATTTAGTAGTATTCTTAAACCAATTGTAGAACAAATCAGAGAATTTGTAAATAAATATATTAAAAACTACAGCCCTTAAAGTGTGGTCCCTCAGTCCTCACAGACCATTAGCCAGATCTCGGAAATTATCTGAAAATATAATGTGTTGTGACTACAGACTTTTAGTAAAGAATTTGTAAAGATATTTACTAAATAAAAGAACACAAAGCTTCAAAGATAAAATATATATAACGACTAAACTGTGGTCCCTCATTCCACACAAGAAAGATAAATATTTTAGTGAATATTATCGAATCAAATAAATAAACGCGTTCTTTTTCTACATACAGTTTTAGTAAGAGACTCGAAACATTTTGTAAAAAAGAAATGGAATAAAAATATCGACGCAATTTGAAGATAGCGATTATTAAAACTGGTCCCTCAATCCTCACATCCACTGACATATATGCATGTACTAGCTGCTAGACGAGAGTAATATCAGAAAGACTAGTGTACTTAACTTTTAGTAGAAAGTTTCTACTAAATAATAGTTATATAAAACTGTGTATTTCTTACCTCTTAGCTGAGATAATATAATTTTTTAATTCTATGAAAATAGATAGAGTAGTGTGACCACACAATGAAACAAAATGTAGACAGTACTATTATACTTCATTTAGTATAGCATTGAACGAAACGAAAACAGTGTTGAACTGTTAATTTATGTTTAATGTTTGGGCAGTGGTTGAGCGATTGACTGCTGCGCTGCGTGTCACGGGTTCGATTCCCGCACAGAACAAATATTCGCATGACCTACAGATAGTTGTTCCGGCTCCAGAGCCGGAGTAAATTAATGAGTCTACATACACAACACCCAGGTGTTGTGTATGTAGACTCATTAATTTACTGTCTGTAAATTTGTGGTAAGGAATAAATAAATTATATTATAATATAATAACGTGTAATACATAATATTATTAGCCGATAGGCGAGGTGGTGTCATAGATATTATGCCATGCGAATTGCGGACGGTGGAATTAATATTTGTTTCGGGATATTTACCATGTATATTTTGATTTTGATTGAGAGCTCGATATTTCGGTGCCGATAAAAAAAATAATTCTAATGATTGTGACCATGTCAGCTTAAAAACTTATATTGCGGACGGTGGAAGTTTATGGAAGGAGGTGCACAGCATGTACCCACTCTCTTTTGCTGCTGGCACGTTGACCAAGAAGAACTTGCTACCTGACAGCTATGGTGTGCTTGACATATAATATTATTGTAAGTCTATGGGGCGCCTTGCGTGTCTTTTACTTTTAATTCTAATTCTAAGGAATAAAAGTGTCGGCTACGAAACCCCATCTGCAAGCTGATTAGGTAAAATAACGAAATTTATGCAATACCTACTCATGCAAGTACGTTAGTACCTATGTAAAGTAAATGAAAACTGTAGGAATGTAAAGTGTTAGTTTAGTACTTCTAATAAGATTCCAACTAGTAAGTAAGATATTTAAACGCTTACGTATTGCAATGTCTAAAATAAAAAGATCTAACGTAAAATAACCTACGTTCAAAATTCCCTAAAATCTAAATACCTAATGATTGTTTCACTTATATTCAAAATACCGAAAGCTTAAAATATCAAATGGATATGTTACTGAAGTTCATAAAGCTAGAATTTGAAATTCATGTTTACAAAGTTCCTTTAATTGGTTTACCTCACCGTTCATTGACCAAAATGAAAAATACCGATTTAAGTACCTATGTAAAGTTCAAAATACAAATAAAACCACATTTATTATTAAAAAATAATAATAATTAGAATAGGGTGAAAAAAAAAACAAAATTTCTTGGCTGTAAAAGGGCGTTGTCCGCCCTCCGCCGATGCCCGGCGCGTCTTCTGCGGATCGGATGAGCGGAACAAATCTCCTTCTCCCTCTCCGCAGCCTCCTTCTGCGAGACGACTACTTGTTTCGCAGAAGGATACCACCGCGTCCCAGGACTCTTAGCTGCCGACTATAGACTCTACTACGGCCGGCAGCGACAGGTCACTGCCTACTACTGAGATGAGGGCACGGCGTGGCGCCAAAGCGGCACACTCTGCCAGCGTGTGCCGCGCCGGGTCCTCCCGGCAGTCGACGCAGTGGTGACACTGGGCGTCCGGCTCCCGGTTTATGCAACACAGGCACTTCCCGAAGCAACCATGCCCCGAGAGCACCTGCGTCATCCGAAACGACAGGGAGCCTCTCACGCCTCTCCTTCATAAGCTTGAGAGTAGGATCAGAGAGCTTTTTGTTTCTATCTGTACGACGGGTCAAGCTTCCACGAACCCGTCACTGTATTCGTCCACGGAGCTCCCTAGGCACTCGAAACGATTCTGGAGTTCGAGCTGAAAGCTCTCGGGGTTTTGGACCTGGATCTGTGCTGGACGAAGCGTGGACTTCATCAGTCGAGACCTTTCAAGCTTCATGTTCAATGTGCCTCTTACCATGCGGTGATCACTCGCGGTTTTTACCGAATTGATCACAGAGACATCATTGAACATTTGCTTCTTAGTTGACATGATGAAGTTGATCTCATTTTTGTTGCACCATCGGGGCTTTGCCAGGTCCACTTCCTATGTTCACGCTTTTTGAAGAAGGAGTTCATCATATAGATGCCCTCCTTCTCCATAAAACTGGCCAGTAGGTGACCCCGGTGGTTCCCACGTCCAACTCCAAATTGTCCCACTTGCAGCTCATCCTCGTCTCGTTGGCCCAGTTTCGCGTTGAAGTCCCCCATGACAACGGTGAAGTGAGTTTTGAAACCATGCATGGCTCTGGAGATATCCTCACACATGGTCTCTACCTCGTCGTCGGGGTGTGCCGAGGTTGGGGCGTAGACCTGTATGACCTTCATTGAATATCTTGCGGATATTCTGAGCATAAGGTACGCCACCCTGGTCAACACACTCTCGATCTTCACTACGTTGTTCACAAGGGACTTGTGGACGATAAACCCGACACCACCCTGGGACTGCCGGTCACCCTCTCGGAAAATTGAGCAGGTTGCTGGATTTGAGGATTATCGAGTCCTCCCCCTCTCTTCGGACTTCAGATAACCCTATAATACTCCATCGCAACCTGCTCAATTCCTCTTCGAGTTCGGTGATCGTTTCGTCGGTCCGAAGTGTGCGCGTGTTGTATGTTGCCAGGTCCAGTCGTCGGAGTTTGTTGGGGTAGCCGGATCCCTTCCGGAGATTCTTGGCACCCCTCGCCATGCCATAATCTCAACCGCTACTGTAGTCGAGGGCAGTCAGGCTGCCGGGCACTAGGGGCCATTTCTTTTTTGTGATATTCATGGGGGGGTTTTGCCATAATCGCCACGCTTGGCAGGCGGGTTGGCGATCGCAGTATGGTTTTTATAGAAGCACAGAGAACGCTGCTGCCCATTCTCTGTTTTGTCCCTTAGTCGCCTCTTACGACACCCACGGGAAGACATGGGATGGTGAAATTCTTTACGTCCGGCACCATACGGAACACGGAACTTAGATAAATGTATTTGTGTTTTTTTAATTTTTTTAATATCTACTTTTTTATTAAAGACACTTAAGCCATGTAATTAACATTAAATTAACAGTTCAATATTGTTTTCGTTTCATTTAATGCTATACTAAATGAAGTATAATAGTACTGTCTACATTTTGTTTAATTGTGTGGTCATACTACTCTATCTATTTTCATAAGATTAAAAAATAATATTATCTCAGCTAAGAGGTAAGAAATACACAGTTTTAGATAAGTATTATTTAGTAGAAACTTTCTACTAAAAGTTAACTACACTAGTCTTTCTGATATTACTCTCGTCTAGCAGCTAGTACATGCATATATGTCAGTGGATGTGAGGATTGAGGGACCAGTTTTAATAATCGCTATCTTCAAATTGCGTCGATATTTTTATTCCATTTCTTTTTTACAAAATGTTTCGAGTCTCTTACTAAAACTTTATGTAGAAAAAGAACGAGTTTATTTATTTGATTCGATAATATTCACTAAAATATTTATCTTTCTTGTGTGGAATGAGGGACCACAGTTTAGTCGTTATATATATTTTATCTTTGAAGCTTTGTGTTCTGTTATTTAGTAAATATCTTTACAAATTCTTTACTAAAAGTCTGTAGTCACAACACATTATATTTTAGGATAATTTCCGAGATCTGGCTAATGGTCTGTGAGGACTGAGGGACCACACTTTAAGGGCTGTAGTTTTTAATATATTTATTTACAAATTCCCAGATTTGATCTACAATTGATTTAAGTATTCTACTAAATCCTACAATATTTATTTTGCGAAATACCAGCGTGGTCCCTCAGTTCACACGTACATAAACAATCTCTTGTCGTGCTCTTTGTGCAACAACACCTGCACCGGCTTCGGGCACTTGCCCGACATTTTGCTGCACTGGTCTTATTTGGCGCAGCCGTGGGACACACAATGTTATCTTTATATTCTTTTCTCTCTTTTTTATTGTTGTTTAGATTTAGTTTATGTTGTATTTTCTACTCATCTAGTGGCTTGTGACAAATAAATGTGTTTTCTTTCATTCTGTCATACTGAAAGACGCTTACGAGGAAAATGCTAACTCTGTCGAAACGCTGCGGACTGTTCTGGTCATTGATTTGATACATTTAATTTAGAACCCTTTTTTTTTATGGGCTTGCGCTTGACCACTATCTCACCTGATGTTAAGCGATGATGTGGTCGACGATGAAGCACGCTTGCCTAGAAGAAACCTATTCACTCTTGACTTAAATACTCCCAGGTTGTAGCTATAGGGAAATACAGTCTCCGGCAGGGAATTCCACTCTTTTGCTGTGCGCATAATAAAAGTATTCCCAAAACGTTTGGTGCATATGGGTGGAATGTCCACCATGTATCGACGCATCGCCGTACGTCTTGTAGTCCGATGATGGAACGGGCTAGGAGGAATCAGTTCATGCAATTCCAACGCACACTCCCCGAAATCTAACCGATATAAAACCGACAGGCTGGCAACTCGGCGCCGATGATCAAGGTTCGATGATCATTGTGACGACGAAGCTGAAGAGTTACATTTTCAGTCATATTTATCATCCTCCTACCATAATCCCAAGTCACTTGGAGCCTACATTTCAATAAGCCGTCATTTAAATAGTCACCTTCTTTCTCCATATTAATTTTCTCACGTTTTATCCAACGTTTCTGTGGACTTTCTCTCCCCTTGTAACCATTTTTAACCCCGTTATAAGTTTGACGTGTGTATCTATGTTTGTGTATCTGTCTGTGGCATCATTGCTCCTAAACGGATGAACCGATTTTGATTTAGTTTTTTTTTTGTTTGAAAGTGAGTTTATCGAGAGTGTTCTTAGCTATGTTTGATGAGAATCGGTTCAACCGTTTAAACGTTATGGAATTTTACTGTTTGAATCGGAGTGTTTTCGCAAGATATCGTGTCATAATTACGTGTTCCATAGATTGTCGATTGAAGCGTGTCTACTACTAGATACATTATGTAGTATGAAATAAAAATGTGTCGGAGGTCTATAATTTTTTAAATATTTACTTGTCACCGCATCAAATGCTCTTGGTATGGGCATGACAACCAATTTCCACACAGGTTTTTCGGTCACCGGTGCGGTTTCACTTAACTCTTACATATTCATTTAATAGCTTTTGCCCGCGGCATTGCTCGCGTAAAAAGTGTTTTAACATCCCAAGGGAACGCACTACCGCGATAAATACTCCCTATGTCCTGCCCAGGGTCTCAAACTATTTCCATACCAAAAGACATGGCCAGTATTTGTATAGAGCTGTGCCCTAACAAAAAAATACTCATGTACATTGACATACAGTACGTCGTATTAAAGTTTAGAGGTATGGCTTTACAATAGTTTAAGATTTATGATCAGAGTAGAAGCGAGAGACTATAAAAAAGATAACATTGTGATAAGATCAACGCAAGACTGCACCACAGACCATTGCACCAGTGCAGTGCGCGCGCGTAGAAACGTCAAAATGACTAGGACGTTCGGAAACACACTCTGGAATATATTGTCGATTATCGCCTGTTCTAGACAAATGTAATCATTGCGGTTAGTTTTGAGTTATTTTACAAGTAATTTTCACATATTAATAATTACTGTACATTTATGTATACTGATTGATTCGGAGGGTAGAATCTGGCCATGTCATTTCATCTTAATCAGTTCAACAGTTAAAGCGTGAAAAGGTAACAGAACAGACACATACAGTACAGAGTTATTTTGACATTTATAATATTTCTTAGGATCATTTGCGTTTCATCACAAATCCCTCTTAGCATTTTCATTCGGCTCCATAATGTCTATCATAAATACCTTTTGTGGCCCAACAGTCTGATGTTCAACAACATTGTGTTGTCAAAATTACATTTTATTACAAAAATAAACATAGCAACAGTAACTATTCAAATCACAACATTCTATATTCTCATGAGCTAGTCGTGCAAATAGTGTCCGACATATTTTTCTGCGACATGACTCGAATGAGTGGCGAGACGGTGGCATGTTTATGTTGCTCTACAGTGTACGTGAATAAAATTAATTTTGTTGTCATGACATTGTTTTGTCTACGGTACTGTGGGGTGCACTTAAAATGCCCATTTGTTCACTCTTTGATAATTTAGATTATAAACACTAACCCTCTTACTCTTACTAATAAACACAGAATAAAGTTATACGAAGTATAAACCTATGATAATGTCTTACATTTTCATAGGTTTATACTTGGTATAAACCTATGAAAATGCGTATAACTAATAAACGCGGAATAAAGTTATACCAGGTTATAACAAAGGAATAACCATTTATTCCTTTGTTATAACCTGGTATAACTTTATTCCGCGTTTATTAGTAAGAGGGTAGAACTTCTACCCTCTTACAAATAAACGCGGTATAAAGTTATACCAAGTATAAACCTATGAAAATGTATGGTTATACCTTTGTTATACCTGGTATAACTTTATACCGCGTTTATTTGTAAGAGGGTTAAACTTTAGAAGAATATGACAATTTTTAGGGATCAGTCTGGCGAAAGTCGTACTTAGAAGAAAAGTATGTATTATATTTATTTAATTTTTTGTTACTCTAGACGCTTTTGCGTGCACGTCTTTTTTTTACATCGTTCTGTATATGTATTTTTCAACAAGAATTATGTAACCAAAAATTGTAATTAAAACTGATGGAAAAGAGTGTCCGTGGACTTTCTTGCAAATTCTTCTCCATTGAGACCTACTGACGTTTGCGAATTTGCAACTAGTAAACTTTTTTTTTTTTGTCAATTCTAAAGTACCTTTGAAATAAACCTTTGTTTTTTTTTTTTGATTAAAATATGTACAGGGTGAGATTTTTTACTTGTTTAGCAAAATTAATGCTTCAGGGGAAGAGGGCTTGTACATTCTCCGTTGATTATAATAACGTAAGCGAAGCCGAAAAATAATTATGTAGGTAGTATTGTGACACCGTAGATTTCATTCCAGATATACAGGCCAGCAGTATCATATGCTGTTCCTCATCATTTGGACAAAAGACGTCCACATAGGCCTTCCCCAAGCGTCGCCAATCGACCGGTCCTGCGCACCTCTCATCCAGCGGCTTCCCGCGACCTTCACGAGGTCATCGTTCCACCTTGATACCAGTTTAGCCTACAGTTTACCGGCCTCTTGCAAATCCGTGTTTTCTTTGTCTCGTATTAAAAATAACACGTTTATTTTCGAGTTATTTTTCACGAGAAATGACGTCATCGCTTGCGATATCATGTCGCGAATTTCGATGTGAACCGAGAGTGTTTGTCAAAACATGAAGCTCATTATTTTTATCGCTGAGATGTGGGTTTCCTGGCGATGTGAGTGTCCACATAATATTCGCCATACTTCGGAACGTCACACAGTTCTTAAATTATAATCGTTGGTAAATAATAAAACACGACTGCCGTAGTCATGTATTGTATACGTATTCGAAATGTACAGGTAATTTTTTGTAGGAGCTTATTTTTAAACGTTCAGCAGCATTCAAGAAAGTCAGCCACTCCTTGTGCAAAGCAAAGATGGCTTCAGCCCGCGCCGCCGCCGTCTATTAAATATGTAATATTAGAAGCACTACAGTTGCGTTCCCTTCCCGGAGACCCAATAGAAATTACCCAAAGACTTCTGTGTTTGGTGCCCGGGTTTTCAACATAATTGACGAAATGTAGATTATAATTTAGGGATAAACACCTCTGTTTAACATTTCCTGGTATACATCATCATCATCATTTCAGCCGAAACACGTCCACTGCTGGACAAAGGCCTAACCCAGGCGACGCCACATTGACCGATCCCGTACACCTCGCATCCAGCGCATTCCAGCTTAATTGCATAAGTGAATTCTGCAAAGCAAACAAGTCGGAACCTTCCCAAAAACGACTTTACGTATTGCATATTACACTCTGAAAAGGAAAGGTTATGCTCCTTTCCATTACCAATATTTTGACGTAGAATTGATTGTAAAGAATGAACGAATCGAGATAAAACTTTACTATTTGTATTGTGTAATGAAATTATGTACTAATGATTTGGAGATAAATCATTCGAGTTTGATGAAACATAACACAGTAGATGAACTTCAACTCAAAGGAGGATGTTGGTACTCTTTCCAAATTAGTTTCACAATACCGAAAAAGTTGAAAGAAATGATTCTAATTCTTTGAAAGAATCGACTCGTTTGCTTTGCAGAATTCACTTACGCAATTAGGCTGCTGGTCATCGGTCCACCTAGTGGAAGGCCTTCCAAACATCGTCTTCCGGTTCGTGGTCGCCATTCCAGAACTTTTCGGCCCCATCGGCCATCCGTTCTGCGACCAATGTGCCCTGCCCACTGCCACTTAAGTTTGGCAATTCTTCGAGCTATATCGGTAACTTTGGTTCTCCTGCTGATATCCTCATTTCTGATACAATCACGGAAGGAAACTTCCAGCATAGCCCTCTCCATTGCCTTTTGGGTGACTTTAAGTTTTCTGATAAGGCCCATTGTGAGCGACCACGTCTCGGTCCCATAGGTAATTACTGGCAACACACACTGGTCATAGACTTTTGTCTTGAACACTGCGGTAAATTCCATTGCGTGGTATACATATTCAGGCCTAAATTATCTAAAACGCAGGGTTATGCTCACATACCCTTGGAATGGAAATCTCCTAGCCTACCAATCTAAAACTGATGTATCTAGTTGAACAACATGCAAGCAATCCTTAGTACGGCAACCGAAGCCCTACAAGTGTGGCAATAATACTTGTAACAGTTGTAACTAGAATTGGTTGACTCAATCCATGGTTGGAAGATTAAGACTGAATAGAATTGGTATGGAAGGAGGCAATCTTCATACAAACTTGTAGGGCTAAGCTGTATACCCTTGCAAAGGACGAGAGGGCCAAGATAAAGTTACATTTTATCACCGATAACGATTGTCAAAACGTCTGAAATGTATGGGATTAACAAGCTACCGAAACGTCATGTAGTCCTCCTAGTATCCTTTTGAACCGTCTTCAAAACAGGAGTAGATACATTCGACTGTATGTATGTTTTTTTTGTCCATGTTCTTCGATTTCGCCGTCAATTGTGAACCGATTTTTTGGCCATACATTTTCGGACAATCTTTATGGCTGGTAGAATGCCACTTTGTCCACAGCACAAGGAGAAATATACGAAGATAATGTTTTCCTTCAGTAGGAAGAGGCATTTGTGGCAGCATCAGAAGAATGAATACAAACTAGAAAAATTATAAAATTATTTTTCTCAACTTTGTGCTACATGCGTATTAGCAATTCTACTTGACCTACGGCCACTAATTTTAAGTTGAAAACCTGGATGTACGCATTTACATGGGAAGTAAAGCATAACTGGCAATATGAAGATGCACTAACACCTCTGCTATCCCCTTCATGAAAAACCGGCGTGATGAATGATGATAAATTCTGCTTACGTCATTTACATTACGGAAACGCACTCCCAGCCATATGAGTATATCAAATACTTACTGTGGTCTGGAGAGTGTGCAATTATGACTCATTCAGGATATTTACCGCTACATATAGTTTATATGTTATGTTTATGTTTAAAATGTGTGGTTTGCCTAGCTAGAGGTATGTGTATGGAGATATGGAAAAGTTTGATACGCCGTTCATACACGTATGTAGCTAGATATATAAATTGCAGCATTTCTAGCACGTATGTTAATCATTTATGAATACGCACGTCTGTGTAGACCACGGACCGTGCGTTGGGGGCTCGCAACAGCGAATCCGTCGCTGGGTGGTCCTCTGGACCATGACATGTTGCGAGCGCGTGTCTAAGCGCCGATTTCACCAATGATACTAATCGCGTGAGTTCTTTTAAACTCAGTTTGCAAATACAGCGTTCTGATTGGTTGAGACCGCTGAGAAACTACCAATCCGAATGCTGTATTCGCATAAACTGAGTTTAGTTGAACTAATCGCGATTATTTTCATTGGTGAAATCGGCCCTATACCTGCGCTCGCTAACGTCTCTGTAGAGAATAATTTGTTTCCTTTCTCGAACTTTCTTTTACATTTTATTATGCCTCGGGTGACCTATTTTGGGTTACAAGAACAGTCTGTAATAAATTAATAATAACCCTAAAATTATACTCATTAGTAATCTGATCTAGCAGACATAGTCATTTCCGGAAATCTGAACTCTTGAAGCCGTTTTGGCAGCCAAGAACTCTGTCAGCCAGCGGTCACATGCCGCTTTTGCATATTTGAAATGTGTTAATTAAATTAGTGATTCAGTTTTCAAAAGAAAATAACTTTAAACGATTTTTGTCTATCTTGTGTTGTCTCCTAGTCATGAATAAATAAAGATTATTATTTATTATTGAGCCAATACTTTTCTGTGATTATCTTTAACAGGTAATTTCTCCAATAATAATAATAATTAACCATTACGATTAGCTGGTAAAATAACAACAAATTATACTGTCAGATTTATACTTTCAGGGCTTTCTTGAAAATATTTTCAGAAGGACAAGCACCATCTTATTGAAATAATTACGGAATATTGGAATAACTAACTCTATTTCATACAAGACAAAGTCCAAATACTATTGAAACACAATTTTTTTAGGGCCTTCAGTTTTAGGGTAGCCAACAATTCAGTTGGTTCTTTATTACCTACTATTGAAATCACAGACGAAACAAATCCCGCACGCGTTACTGTATTCTTACGTCAACACAAAACGCCTAATATAGATTTACTACAGACAACATCCCTGGCCTACTTAGAACAAACTCTTCAGATTGCATACACACACAAACACATTAAATTTCAAAGTCTTCTATAAACTACTGACGCTGAACTACAAACTATCATAGATTATAGAATAATGTTACAAGTTGAAGATGGACGATATATTTGAATAGTAATGATTGAATACCAAATATATAGATAGCATGGAAGAAGAAAACTAAAGATATGCTGTGCCGAGTCCAAATAAATTGGCATATAAGGATAAGAAAATTATGACGATTGAATACCGAATTATTCAATTGTCAAAGAATTTAACGATTGGGAAATTGAAATTATGAAGATAACTATTGCATTGAATCTATTTTTGATGAGTAAGTATATCGATTTATGTGGTTAAAATTCGACTTATGATTATCTACAGCTAACAATAAAAGGAAATTTTAGTATCGCAGACATCGTTCCGATGTAAAATGGGAAGCAACCATCCAACACCAGTAACCTCCTGCTATGTCTAAATATACTAACTAAACACCCGACCGCGTCTGACTGACGTCATACGGAATCAGAAATAAACACAGAATACAAGAAACTAGTTTAGAGCACCGAGACAATAAAACGCAAACAGATTTATAAAAAGAACTGTCCACTGGGAAGAAAGATCTTAATCATATTACTTTTTACGTAAATGTTTGTCAGTTTTTCTACCTCTTTGTTTTAATTGTGAATATCTATGTTCCTTTTCGTAATATTTCTGTGAGTATGTTTAATCTTATTTGCAGTAAAATGGACAGCACAAATAAACTATGTAGCAAGAATTTGCTCCAAATTTTGTGTCTGCAATCTAGGGTTTCCTTCCCATTGGTGGTACAAAAGTCAATATTGTAACCTATGTGTCTGTTATGTGAAAACAATACGTAGAATGATTTTCTAAAATAAACACAATTTTAAATGTCATCAAAATCGTCCTCTTATTTTACCTATCTCAATTTATATGGGGTCGGTAAAAGATTACCTCTTCTTAAAGTTCCTATACACCCGGTTGACTCCTATGATGTTTTCCCGTTTCTAGCCATAACATCTTTAACAAATCATACCTTCTCATCACATGCTCATACCGCAATTTTGACAAAAGAATTGCAATATTGTGTAAGAGCTTTAGAATTTATGAATTCATTTATTTATGAATGTATGTGAATATATAGATAGTTATTCACCTACATTCATCACCGTAAAATTGATATTTTATTCCTAGCAGGAGACCATATTAAAAATAACTTCAAGAGCGGCTCTTCTTAATAAAGATAGCGTGTGTAAATTATCCACAATCTGCGTGTCAATCTTTAGACATGGAATTTCCTTTTGCCAGAGACGTGTTCAATGAAAGATGCACCTGCATCTATAAATAAGGAAGATGAGCTGTTTGTTAGCTTTAATACTCTCAATAAACTTCCCAAACAACAAGGTAATTAATCATTTGCATGCCCATGCTGCGGTTCTGGTGCGCTATGATGGCAGATAAAATAGGAACAATAAAAAAGGTAGATACTAGCACAGTTTAATCAAAAACATACTTATTATGATTTAAAGATTCTAAATTCAAATTTTGTAAAATACCATGGCGATTTTATATTCTAAGGCCCATATTGACTAGGTTAAGCGACGATCTTCTCAGTCATCTGGGTGCCTGGTAGCAGCTGGATCAGAGAAGTAGAGAATGAGTTACATGGTGTGTGGGAGAGTACTACGTTCAGTACTAGACGTGAACTGAAAGCCTAATAATGATGATGTAATACTGAACGAAATTTCTTATGCTTTCGAATTACTTATTAATAGTATGAAAGATGATGTAGCTTTAAAGAAGGCAAAAACTTAGATGGCGGATACAGGAAAAGGACAAGATAAGCCAACCCCAAGTAAAATGGAGTAAGAGTAAAAGGATGACAGTTCTAGTCCTACAATGTTCGAGCATAGCGAATGTTATAGGTAATTTCGAGATAAAATGCTGCTAATGTGCTGTTCGACTCTGGATAACATTACGCGAGTAGAAGTTACAAGGGAATGAAAGACGTCAACCTGTAGGCCTTCATGAAACCCTGGTACTTTGCCAAGATGCATTCAGTGATAAACACATTAAACTAACTTAATCCTTGAAAAGGTGCAACCCAACTATATAACGCAATTCGAATAAAATAAAACTTCTTTATTTTGTTCGAATTAGGGGTTTAATTTTGTATACAACAAAGTCACAGCAGTGACTATTACATGTGTAATATTAAAGAGTTTACCCCTTGCGTCAAGGGCATCCTTCCATTGTCAAGCAACCCTAATCTTCCACTTTTTACAAATAACTTTTTAAGGTTAAATGGACATTATTATACTTAACCCTTTCAGAGAATGGGCACTGGGCAGCTGCCCCTATAAATCATGAGACATCAGAGACATACAAAAGCAAATAATACGCAAGGACACCGTTAGATGGACTTGAAGGAATATAATACAAGTGAGAATATTGTAAAATGTCTGATACCGATAGCAAAATAGTACCACATGCCAATATTGTTACATTTTACTATATTTTAAATTGAACCATCTGTTTCAGAACCATATTATTATTTTTCTCTTTTACTCTATGTTTGTTGCTGTTGTGTTGTCTGTGTCGAATATCTTACTGTTTTTCTACTTATTTTATTACCTTTTAATGGTTAATTTATTAACACTTCATCACCAAACTGACAAAATTTTACCAAAAAAAATATTCAGATTCTAATCTAGACACAAATTTGCCAAACCTAAAGGGCCTTAATCTCCAATCCGAAAACACACAAACATGAAACGGACTCAAAGTATCAATAACATACTTAAATACTTCACCACAAGGCACAATATCAAACAAGTTTGAAAGTAGCCACGATCACACACAGCCCCGACGCGCGCGCAGGTCGCAGTGAACTAACTTTACGTGCAGGTAGCTATGGAAGTTTCGAGAAGGAGAGAACGTTGCTTGAAGCGTTAAAGGTTCCCTTTGTTCGAGACTGAGGTCCTTTGGTAGACAGGTTATAAGTACCTACTGTAGGGTTTGATGCGAGGATAAAATCTTAGGATTTGTTGTAGTTTTTAAAGTCCTTTTCAGTTGTTCCAGACGAAAGTTTGTGTTGGTATTTGAGTGATTTCTGCTGAATTTCGAATTAAACTAAACGCTTATGGGTGTTAAGTTAATTTCCTAAATTAACATAGATTCACGTTAACACTTGGCCCGAAAACTTAGGCAAGCCTATCACCAAGAACTCAAATCCTCGACACAAATCCAGGCTTATCACCTGTTTCTTTTGAGAATCTCCTTCTACTCTCCTATCTAATTATTTGAATGTCTGCCGATACTTGCCAGTACTGTCTTGGGTACTAATACTACTGAGTATGTCCTAAACTAAAGACTTCTGAGAACTTCATCATAGCATAAACACTAGTTTGTCACTTAAAGAGATACTGCTTAACAGAACTTTCCTGTGGAGACTAAACTAAGCCTCCAGCCAAGGGCATCAAAAGCTAAACCTAAGGGCTGACCACGCTGAGGGCTACCACTATGGGGTCGAACCTCGGCTCAGGGCGTCGCTGGGAGGACAACTAAGGCTGTATCTTGATTCCGTGATTCTACCATCCGTTCGGAAAATACCTACGTGGAGAAGAACGGATAAGAAACTCCTTTTAAAACTAGTAATTTAACTATAGCTATGCTAGTATTATATTATCTGTGCTATAGCTTAGCTATTCACGGGCTTGCTTGAACTTGGACGGGGACAACGCGACGGGTCTCGGCGGCTAGGACGGAACGAATGGGATCATTGGGATCTGAAAATGTGTTAAAGTGTTGCACTCTTACAAATAAACGCGGCATAAAGTTATACCAGGTATAACAAAGGTATAACCATACATTTTCATAGGTTTATACTTGGTATAACTTTATTCCGCGTTTATTTGTAAGAGGGCTTGGATATAAATACTTGCTTAACACTCCTGGGCCCATGGTGCCACTGAGAGTGTCCTTAATTATAAACTACTCCATCTTAACAAAGCCATACACTGTGTGACGAATCACAAAATAGTGTTGTTCTGATCCTTTATCATACAAACTGCAAGTTCATACTATCAGGAGAGCAGACGATCTAATTGCACACAGACTATGATATCTCCGGATTCCGTTATCAATGATAGCGGTATCTAATCTAGTATTGTTTTAGTGATACCACTATATGACTTTATATAGCTGATGCTTTTATCGTGTGTGCATCTTTGCTGGGTTTATGGGATGACTTGTGTATACGTCAGCGGGGGATTGAGCACTAGACGTGCAGAATTATATAGGTGAGAATATACAGGTAATTTCCAAAGGACTCACTAAAGCGCGGCGCATAGGAAAGTAGGGGCCACGGTTTCTGAATTGAATAGATGAACGTATCAAAGACTTCCAAAGGACACACTGAATCGCACGAGGGCTGACTACTGAATTGAGTAAACGTATCAAATCCTACTTTTACGCCTCAGTCAGATATCCGGGGAAGTTGTGTATTCAAGCTAACCATCACCTGCCTAGCCTTTTTCCCAATTATTGTTGGGGTCGGCTTCCAGTCTTACCGGATTCAGCTGAGTACCAGCGTTTTACATGGAGCGACTGCCTATCTGACCTCCACAACCCAGTAACTGGGTAACACGATACCCCTTGGCAAGACTGGTGTCAGATCTCAGGCTTCTTACTACCCGTAGCGACTGTCAAAGATCTTCAAATGACAGCCGGGACCAACGGCTTAACTTGCTTTCCGAGGCACGGAGGAAACTCGGTATGTTTGAAATGGTCACCCATCCACGGACCGACCTCGTCAAGCGTTGCTTAACCTTGAAGATGGACCCGTGCGGCTGTTATTCAAGCTAACCATTTCTTTTTTTTTTTTCAAGCTAACCTGCTGTGTATATCGTCACATTAATTTTGTCAATACAACAACATTTTTTACGAAATATCGTTTGTCGTGTGGCAGGCACATTAATATGTATAGCAATGGATTAGAGGTGTCCTTCTTATTTATCCGAATTACTTCATATAAGTTCTTAAGTCATTACTTCGTGTAAGTAATTAGGGGCAAGCTGATTGTAAGTAATTTATAAGGATAATTCTGGTCTCCGTGGTGCCATTAAAAAAATCCAGACGGAAAAACCCATTGCACTGTCAGACGTGGGGTTCGAATTTCGAACTTTTACTTGTATTATGCTAGTATTATATTATCTGTGCTTGTATGTAGCATTCGAACAGTCGCACTTCTTGACCAACGAGCCAATCAAATTATGTCGTAGAAAACAGTATTAATGATTGATCGATTGTAACTAATCAATAGTATATAGCTATGCACCTACATTATCATCTGTGGACTTTGAACAGACAAACGAAGGGACAGAAATTCTCCATTCTAAGAAGATATTTAATTAAATATATCAATACGTATTAAATAAAATCGACTTTAAAAAATTTGGACACCTACTCTTGAGGCGCCTTGAACATTTTAGATTTTTGGGGTTCCGTACCCAAAGGGTAAAAACGGGACCCTATTACTATTACCCCTTCAGTATCCGTCTGTCTGACACCAGGCTGTATCTCATGAACCGTGATACCTAGACAGTTGAAATTTCCACAGATGATGTATTTCTGTTGCCGCTATAACAACAAATACTAAAAACAGAATAAAATAAATACTTAAGTGGGGCTTCCATACAACAAACGTGGCTTTTTTGGAGTTTTTTTGCGATAATGGTACGAAACCCTTCATGCGCGAGTCCGACTCGCACTTGACCGGTTTTTTTTACTTTTCTTCACTGTTATTTTATAATTGTGTCTGCGTCTTGTATCTATTCAGTCATTAATTCTGTGCCTAAACTATCAGAGACGTTTCATATGACCATTTAATTTCTATGCTGATAGTTTATTTCAGTCATCTAGGCATACAGTAGCACTCTGAGACATATCGCTAATTTTCCATAACATCTTCAGATAAAATACAATTGATTGCACGGAATATTTCATGATTCAAAGACATATTATGAGTCACCGAGCGATTTTATGAGCGATTTCTTGAAAACCATAAACTGTTGTTCAGTGCAACTTTCAGAGCGAGATAGGAAATCGTTTTTTAAACCTCTCTCTCAAGACTGTTTGCATGTCATTGCTGAGAGCAAATAAGGTGATAATGAAGGCAATTATTCTTATCAAGTAATTGGATTTAATAAAGATATAGACTTAGATACAGTTAATGACAGGTTCTGCTTTAAAATTGTGAAATACAATCTCATAAAGTGTCATAAATATGTACCATATTCCAACATTGTTTACTAAACTTTATTCCGGTCAGCCGACACTCAAATTACAGATTACCGAAGCCCTGACTCATTGACTTATATTTTTACTTTACAAGGGACAATGACCTCACCAATAAGTTCAAATAAAATACTCCCGTATAAAGTCAGTGCAAAAATACAACAGCACGATAAGAAGATAACAAGTACCGCACACAACAAATTGACATCAATTCAGCCACAATTCCTGAGCAAACTGCATGAAATTGAAACTCAAACATTCGAAATTATGCTAAAATGTACGAACGCACACATCAGTTCATTCATGAATTCCATGACGCAAGTACCTACGTTCAAAAACATAAATGAAACACACGATTTAGCACCTATTCCACTTAATATAAGTTACAAAATAACTGTACTTACCTCTTTATAGGTTGTAACACAAAGTACACACAATCAGCTGTTCACAATGCGAAAAATTCACACAATATTTTTGTAAATAAGGCAAGCACGTGCGGCCGGCTTGACAGGCAATACACATCTGGACAGTTAGCTTGGGTCGCCGCTCGAGTCGAGACGCGGGTCGGCCGCGCCTCTAACCACAACACCGCATTTTTATAACACAGAAAAGAAAATCGCTCCCAAAAAATCCTTTTCACACTCAAAATGCGCCCTCTCTCCTCCGCGTTCCCACTTTGAATGCTATCATCTACGTTAATTATATTGTTTACACAGTAAGAGATATAAATGCTTATTTAACTTTTACAATCCAGTTAGATAACAGTGGAATTTTACGTAATAATTTTTGTTGATATGCAAATAGTGTTTTTTTTTCTTAAACTTTAGTTTGACGGGACAATGACATTGTGAAGCCGTCAAGGTTACCTGAAGTAGGTTTTATTTGAATTTAATTTTCCTCCTTTATCACTCATTCATTCTGCATTCTGGAAGAGTCTATATACCATCTGTATCATAAAATTGTCTATTGAAAAGCCCTCCCCTTCAGTTTCGAATAATCTCTTATCTATTTCTATCTATCGTTGGACCGTACACTGCGTACCACTAAAAGTGGGTCCATTTTTTTAACTAAAATAATACAAACATGCGTCATTGCACTGTAACTGTTCTCGTTCATCAAAGAAATTCCGTCTTTCCTTCTTCAAAAAACCTGTTAATTAGCAACTTATTAAGTAAATACTCATAATCTAATTGCTCATGTAAAGCGTATTCTAAACAACAATAAAATTAATGTACTAAGTACCAGAGTAAAGTACTGGTTACCAAAATGTACCTTCATCTTAAATTGAAATGGCTATCGTCCCATCATCTACCTGGCCTTATCCCATGTTACTTGGAATCGGCGCAAGCGCAACACGTTTTCTTCTTCCATACCGTCCTGTCAACCGTCACGCCATCAATGACTCCTATGAAATGCCTGTAATAAGGTAAATTGGCGTAGTATGTCCATCAATCGACGTTGGAAGGCCTTCCACCAGGTGGACCGATGACCTGGTTAAGGTTGCGAGGATACGCTGAATGCGAGACGCACGGGACCGATCAATGTGGCGACGCTTGGGGGAGGCCTATGTCCGTTGCCCAGCAGTAGACGTCTTTCAGCTGATATGATGATGTCAATCAATCAATCTTTTCCCAACCATATTGGCCTTTTTTATCGTGGATAAATATACTGCGCTACCCCGGGGAGATAGCGCAGTTATGTGGGACTCCAACCCACTAAAACTCCACGGTGTCCTCCTGTGCGTCTTATGGTGGGAACACAGGCACAATTTTTAGTTAGCACTCACCGTGAACCCGCCGCGTCTGTCCGTCACCGGACCCTCCTCTGGGTAGTACCCCCCATCACCGACGCACCAGAACACACTGTGCGCCGTGACCACCTCAGAGACCAAACCAGCATATGGGTGCCAGACGACCCCGTGTATGGCACCCTTGGTCCCCTTGTGACGGGTCAAGGTAAATTGCCCCACCACCTACCATTTGTCGGCCACAGGGGATAGGGAGAGCGGCCAACGTTGTACCGACACTCCTCCTCCGCTGCGGCCCCACCGCGTCCGCCATCAGATGGTGGCGAACCCGTCCAGGCCGCGGAAGGTAGGGAGAGCGGCGCACCGCAATACCGGCACTCCTCTCCCGCCGCAGTCTCCAACCTTCAGCCGCTCTACTGAGCCCCCCCGCCTCGACAATGCGGGAACCCACCGGAGGGGAACTATGTATATTGGCCTGGATTCCAGTATTTAACATCAAGCCACTGCCGATTTAACCTCCACAATTCAGTAACAGCGGTACGATACCACTTGGCAAGACTGGTGTTAGATTTACTGTCTATCTAGTCCTATGTCAATCAAACAAAAAAATATTATCCCGGCAAAAGCCACAGTTTCTGTGAGTTAAGTCACGGGGTCAAGCCGTGGGAAAAGCTAGTATCTACTATATTGGAGTTTAACATAAATAAGTCAACACACTAGCCTTCTCTGTCTAGCCATGAATTATAAAGTTAATGCTTTGAGCCCTTGTCAACACTTGAAACTGAAATCGTTAGATGGTCACGGGGCTGTATTCCGTCAACCTTAGTAGGGGATGCATGTCCTACACACCATTTCGATATATAAAACAAAGGGTATTTAAACTGATATTATATACACTATTCAAACGCTAAGCGTTCTTTTCTTTGGTGTCTATTTTCAAGGGCGTCGCCAGCCGATGGCCAAGGGGGGGGGGGGGGGGGGCAAGTTGATATGGAGATTGAGAAAAGTATGAATTGTAGGTAATGTCTAGAGCACATGAAGCTTTTAACTTGAGGTACGAGCCTTACATCTACAGCGATTGTAGTAATAACGGTACAGAGTCCAACGTGTAAAGCTTCACGAGTTCTTGACTGTACAATAAATAAAACTTATAAATAAGATATTACTGTTAGAAAAATAGGATAAAAGTAATTTAGGTATTTGAATTTGAATATACACTGTATTTTTTTTTAATAAGGTACCAGATTTTAATATTATAGTGGTCGACAAAGATTATTTTTTTGATTAGGTTAATTAAAACATACATCTTCGGCTGTTTTTTGAAAACTTTTAGACCACTTTATTACGAAAATCTTGTAGTTTTCCATGAATAAGTTTTCTGTGCATACTCATCATGGCCAGACCATTGAGGCGATTTTCACCCATAGTGCTTCTTAGCCAGGTTTTTAGTCGCCTGAGGCTGCTGAACGATCGCTCTACTGTAAGTCAAGACTTTGGTTGATTTACATTTGGCATAGTTTTTTAGAATCTCTAGGGGGGGGGCAGCTGCCCCTCCCTGCCCCCCCTTGGCGACGCCCTTGTCTATTTTATTAACCTCAACATCTACAGCATAAAATTATCAATAAATGTGTCAGTAAGAGTTCCAACGGTCACGTTCCGTACATGTTTGCTTAGACAATCGTAGCGTACTAATTAAACACCCGTAGTTATCTACACACCTACGATCACTTGTTTATTAATGACAGGTTCAGATAATAGCTACGTAATAAGTTCATCACGTTTCTGTAAAATATACATACATAAACTCACGGCTTTTGTTCCCATGGCGGTAAGCAGAAAATGCACAACGCCATCTGTATTCTTATATACGTCGCAGAGAAATGAGGATACCAGGGATTTCTCTAAATCCCTAGAGATACCACGAAATCACGGCAAATCTCGAATATTCTTGTTTATTACGTCTTCTTACTAAAAATATTTAGGGATATGACAAAATTCTAATATTAATTCACTGATATGTCGTTTCACTAAACTAAATCTCGAGAGTTTACCCTTTTAAACAAAAAGAGAATTTTGCAAATCCGTCTAATGCCCGAACCACTCGAAAATACACAAAAAATAAAGTTGAATCTTCCGAATTGAGAAGCTCCTCCTTTTTGGAAAGTAGTTTAAATACATTTGTAGGAGCTAACGATCAGCTTGATTCAGGAGTGCTCCTATAGAGAAATTAACTTTTTTTTTGTATAAGATTTACTACTGCGCAGCCATTGTAGCCAACTTCAGGGGGACCAAGAAGTTTGGCGAGAACTATAGCTAGACAATCCCATTAGATCAGTAAGCAAGTTAATTCGATGAGTATTCATATACATTAAAGTTTATATTGACATAAGTTTTGTTGCTGTACGAAGAAGTTACCAAAGCTCCTGAAAGTGGTTGATCGCCTTTGTAGCTTCAACAGCACAGTCAAACTTTAGGGAAGTTCACCTCCGGAGCAACTTTGCATCCGCTATACCCGACTTTATACTACTAGCCTATTCCGAATGGAAAACCCAATAACACTTTACTCGATCTGGGAGTTGAACCTATGAGTAGGTGCGCTTACGACCTAACATCCCAAGTTCCACTTTAACCATTCATCACTCATTACATTCTGCAGTGGATCTACAGATTACTTCATAGACTTTTTGACATTGTTTTTTAGACTCGCGCTTGACCACTATCTCACTTGATGGTAAGCGATGATGTGGTCGACGGTGAAGCACGCTTGCCTAGAAGTAACCTATTAACTCTTGACTTAAAGACCCCTAGATTGTAGCTATCGGGAAACACAGACTCCGGCAAGGAATTCTATTAGGGACTTTTAAAAATAAAAGTATTCTCAAAACGTTTAGTGTTTTGTATTGGTGGGATGTCCACCATGTACCGATGTCCGATGATGAAACGGGCTGGGCGGAATTAGATCATACAATTCCATCGCACACTCCCCGAAATGTAGCTAGTAGAAAACCGACAAGCTGGCAACTCGGCGACGATATTCAAGGCTCTGTAACCCAGTGCCTCATTGCCGATGAGCCTCTTGGCCCGCTTTTCAATCGACTCTAGTGCATCAAACTGGTATTTGGCAGATCCGTCCCAGAGATGAGAACAGTACTCCACGCATGATCAAACTTGCGCTTGATACAAGCTGAGCAGCTGTTCTGGCGTGAAGTATTTTCTCACCTTTGCAAGGAACCCCAGCTTTTTGGCAGCCAGCTGAGCCTTTGCCTCAATGCATGGATGGGCCAAAATTGATAGTTTATTATTGTTTAGTTCCTATTTTAACCGACTTACCAAAAAGGAGGAGGTTCTATGTTCGACATTATGCTTTTTTTTTTTTTTCACGCATATCTCCGTCAATTTTGGACCGATTTAAGAAATTATTTTTTTGTTTGAAAAAGTATGTTTCGAAATTGGTCCCATTTTAGTTTGGTGAAGATCTGATTAAGAACTTCGAAGATAGAACTGTTCAATAAATTACGGCAAATCTCTCGGGATTGCTGCAATCGCATCTCTGTTTATTGTTTATACCATTTCATAACATAACATCACGCCAGTACGCTCTTAAGGGGTACGCAGATCTCTCATTTCACCGGTTATGTTCAAGTTGCATGATATTCGTGTAATCTATTCTGGCGTTAGCAGTGGCGTAGCTACCTATGGGCTAGGCGGGGCAGTGCCCCGGGGCCCTCATGCTCAGGGGGCCCTCGAATCCTTACCAGAAAATCTGAGTTCAGTTCGATTGGTTAAAAAAATTATGCGGTGTCTGGAGTAAGCAATACAGTGGTTCAATTTTATTTGATTTTAGTACCACTCATATTGATGTCCGTTTCGTCAATAAATCTATAGATTTCGGCTATTCATTGTATAACGCGAAATATCGTGAAAAAAATGCAGGTCACGTGTAGTAGGTGCATTAATTCGGCCCGCGCGCGAGGAAATCTTTCTTGGTCTCCACCGTTAAATGTGGTAACACTAGCGGCGACAAAATGTTTGCCGGGGATTCCCCAACGACGTCCTGTAGCGTATCATTACATTTCTCCTTCCTTTTACTTTTAACGTCGTCAGTGAACACTCGAGCACAATCTAATATAAATATTACATAAATAAATTAGAAAACTAAAATTATGGACAAAAAGAAGAAAGCATTTAAACGCATACAACGCCAAGAAAGAGAAGATAGTAAATAAAAATTGCAAAGTTTTTTAGTCAGCCTTCTGCAAGTAAGGGTCTTTCAACAAGGACGGGTCGATGTTAAAATTGAATAAAACAAGATGTATGTGAGATATTAACGAAATTTATTTTTTATTTAAAAGGCCCATTTATGCCATTATGGATGGAATATGACATCGTTCAAATGTCCGCCGCGACTTCGTATGGTGGCACGAATCCGAGAGGTTAAATTTTTAATGACTTGTGTGTGTTTTTTAAAATCGTACTACGTTTCAAGTTCTAAATATGGAACAGTTAATCGTTTTTGGTTGTGTTATTCCAAAATACTAGACGCTGCCTATAGTCAACCCTGCTAGTTATTTGCTTCACAAAGGAATAATGTTTGGTGTACGGCAATTCGGGATTGGAAGCATTTATCAGAAAGAATTAAACAACACATTTTTATTTGCCCCAGGGCCCTTGGTTACCTAGCTACGCCACTGGTTATAGGTACTAAACAACTTGCCTGTTATGTAGGTTTATTTGGAAGTCGGTAGTATATTTTTGTAAAAAAGCTTTTTATTCTTTAAACCCTCTTTGATACTGCACTATTGGCTTATCATAGCATAACATCATGCTTGCATTTGCCGAAGGGTTAGGCAGACCTTAATTACATCCACATTCCAACAGTTATGTCGAAGTCCCATGTAATAGGAAGCGTGAATATGCCCTTCAACCGGGCACATACATGTCCAGACTCCAGGCTGGTACTGATAAATTACACATGGAACAGTAGAGCTTGCGACCGCTAGACCAACGAGGCAAACATACCACCTACCTACCTTTGTTGTTGTTGAATTAGGTATATTACCTATGTTTGCAATATTTTTAAGTATGTGAGAACCATGTTCCTATTTTTCAAATAAATGAATTTACCTGTTAAAACTTTATAGCTATACCACAGATGATATAATACTATTTAACAAATACTAGATAGACTTTGTGGTTTTTAATTTGACTAGCTGTACCCGCGGCTTCGAGCCCGTCAACTGGCTACCTACCCTACCTGTGGAAGGTAACCTACCCTACCATTTCTACCTTTTTTTTAGTTTTTAAACCTTCCCCTAACAATATTCTGGGTGCATTGTCCTCACGTATATGAATTAATGTATGTATGAACACACGCACAATGGTCCACCTGAAGGACTAAGTGCGGAAATCAAACACTTTTCGAAGACACTTTTTAGGGTTCCGTAACCAAAGGGTAAAAACGGGACCCTATTATTAAGACTCCGCGATCCGTCTGTCTGTCTGTCCGTCTGTCACCAGGCTGTATCTCATGAACCGTGATAGCTAGACAGTTGAATTTTTCACAGATTATTTATTTCTGTTGCCGCTATAACAAGAAATACTAAAAACAGAATAAAATAAATATTTAATGGGGGCTCCCATAACAACAAACGTGATTTTTTTGCCGTTTTTAGCTATAATGGTACGAAACCCTTCGTGCGCGAGTCCGATCGCACTTGGCTGGTTTTTTTCTAAAACATTTTTTCTAAAGAGTAAGTGTAGTATTTCTTGTCCGTTCTTCTCCACAACAAGCTACTTTTCCTATGGACGGTAGAGTTAATTATTATAACCTGTAAATTATAATTTTGACGTTCAAAAGTGTTGCTTAATGGGCTAATTGAAATTAATAATTATGACTTTGACTTTACCTACCCCTTTGGGAAGTAGTATCTAACAAAGTATATCCAACAATTCATAGGGATTGCCATTACCTATATCTTTTAATGGCCTGCTATTGGTTGTTGATGATGACACAAGAAAACGTAGTCAATTCAAGCAGGAAAGATGTCTCATGCACATACTGCAGACTCCTTGTTCCCAGAATTTGCAGAAGTTGTAATTACATAGTAATGTGTTCCATTGCGAAATTAACGGGTCGTCCAATAAATTATGTATGTATTCACGCGGACACGATCGTTTCTCCGAATTGTTTGTAACTTGACCCTGTACCGTTTGGTTTAATAACGTGAGTTTCATTTAGGGTATTGCTATGTGGAAATGTTGGTGCTGTTCAACCAATAATATTAGATGTATCACAGGGTAGCGTATTGGGCCCACACTTGTTTCTATGTATAGTATACTAGACCTGCTTTTTCACAACGCTTCGCTTCTGTGGGCTAATCCACAGGCATAGAAACGTATTGTTTGAGCGACATAAGCAATTTATTTATTTCTTAGTAAGTACAAATAATATCAGGCAAACAGTTATAACTCTTTATAACATTCATACATTATGTATGTCGACCGTTTCTCCGAACGGTTTGTAACTTGAAACTGAACCATTTGGTTGATGGACGTGCGTTTCATTCAGGGTATAGCTGTGTTGGTTCATAACAATTAACATTATGGTGTGCCGCAGGGTAGCGTATTGGGCCCACCCTTGTTCCTAAATACTATAAGTACCAGATTTTCACACGGCTTCGCTACTGTGGTCTATTCTACATAGGGTTACCATCCATCCGGATTTATCCGGACATGTCCGGACATTTGGCGTCCTGTCCGGACTTTGTCCAGCCTTCTAATTTGTCCGGGATTTTCACTTGGATTTTGGATGGCTAATTTGTACACTTTGTTTAGTTAATTTTCATTTTGGTAACAATGGAAATTTGGTTCGCAAAACGTCCGTAAATGTGTGAATTGTTTGCTTGTTGAAGCCATTTCGACTAGTGTCTTTGAATAGAATTTATTATTTCATTTTGTAACTAAAATGCCCGGACATTTTATAGAAAGTCTGAGTATTTGTCAGGACTTTTCAATTTCCGAAATGAAAGATAGTCTATGGCACTCATCGACAATTTAGTTTTTTTTCTTTTTATCTATATTCTTCTAGTTATTACCAATGATAACCTCCTGCAAACAATTATTCCCCTTGACAATAAGTTTAGAAATAGCAATTCAGAGATAAGATCCGAGATTATGGCTATACCTGCCTCTAGATATTATACTATCTATATCATCTGCTATATTCGTTACAACAGCCTAGCAGACTTCTTTAAATATTGTATGTCATGGAGATTTTTTTTTGCAAAAGATAACGAATTACGACATAGCAATTATCTAGATCAGTGAGATTTGCAAATAAAGATTTGGTTGTTTTATTTCAGGTTGTCAGCCTGCAGTTTTGATGTATCTACCTACTTATTCAGTTAATTCTTCTTTGGCTTACTTATGGTTGCGGCAAATGGCTGCTAAAAATTTTGAGCAGCCATTTGCCGCATTCCTCATATTGTATGTCACCGGATTATTGCAGACACCATAAGTTTGTAATTAATCTTGCGAGATTTATAATTCTCGATATTTCAAAAACTATCCCATTTAAATTCTATAGTTATAAAATATAAGTACCCGCGTGCCTTATTGAGAAGAAAGAGTTTTGAAACTTATGGCGATGTTTGTAATAATCCGATGTCATAAAAGGGAGACTAAAGAAATAAAACCAAAAAGTCTAATAAATAATTTATTAACATTTGAGTACATAAGTATACAATGTAATAATAGTTAACATGTTCAAAACTCGTAATTTCGTTTTATACATAGGTAAGGATCGATAATAAGATCGTAAAATTATTTTAAGCATATTATAAAATTCAATATTACTGTCTTTTCAAAATTTTGTGCATATAAACGTGTTACAAGAAATAGTATAATTTGTTTAAAACTAGAAGTATTTGACACTATATTGTGCACTTTCTACATTATTCTATGCTCTTAGACCCAGAGCTAGTGTCCAACTTTACAGAATCAACTTTATAAAATTATGGCATCGTTGGTGTTGATAATATTTAAATGTAAGACTATAAAGTTTAATTATTAATATTTTTGGTCAAAATGTTAAGAAAATACGGTAAAATGGAATTATTTAAATTTTATTACGTTTTTACAAGTTAATGGCACAATATTTCCAACAACTTTATTAGAATGACACTTTCTTTTAAATTAAACTAGGTATAGTAAAATATTGTTAGGTAAGTACATAGTCATGCTACTTTTACTTGTGCTGTATCAAGCACGGAATTAATAAATCAGCAATAAACCATTATTCCAGTAAATTTTTTGCCAGGAAAGCTAATTCGAAATAGTATCAATCGAATCGAATTTGCCCAATTTTGATTTCGTACTTAACCTTAAATTCAAAATCCATTTAAAAAAACTTTTTCATTGAAAGCATCATAACTTAAACAATTGGCATCACATTTTATTTACGTCCCTAATAATAACTACAAATAAATAAAATTAAAAGATGATGACGTAAAAGAAATAATTAAAATTAGAAGAAGAAAAATTAGGTGTAATAAGGTAACTGTTTCAATCGAATGTTACGCCAAAACCAAAATTGTTTGCCAAATACTTAGAAGATATGAGTTTAATTTTAATGAATAAATCTTTTGCCCATGAGTGGGAAAATCAGGCTAACAAAAGAATCAAAGTATTCAAAATTTAGATTGAACAAAACAATTTCAATTTAAGATGACTCGATGCTTAAACACGCGTCCGACATTACAAGGCGGCTTATCTTAACTGCCTTAAATTGGTGTTTAATTAAAATCCCAAACCCAATTGACAGACACGCCTTCAATTGACTAACAAATTGAAAAGATTTTAAACGTCTACCAAAGATAAGGCCGAGACACCATAATTTTTTAATACTAATAATATAATTATGAGATAATAAGATTTACTACGATTTAGTGAAAATTTTAACTAAGTTTATTTATTCTTCCACAAATAACACTTATTTACTAAAAACTTAAAAATAATAATGAAACAATGTTTGTTTGTGGGAAACTGGTGCCTGAACTAAGCCGTGGCCTGTATTTCAGGCAACTAAAAATAACAACTAAGTATTGTTTATTAAACCGGAAAAATGTGGTCGCGCATTTTTTAATATTATATTCCAAAAAAACTAGCCTAATCTAAATAAACATAAGAATGTGACCGCATAAAAGAGTAATTTGCCACATAAAGACACAAAATTAAAAACTACATATACATAAAATTTCATACTAAATAATTAATTTCTAGAAAAATATAACAACTTCGTTTAGGAAGATCAATTACTTATCAAAAAAAAATATTAGGTATATTCGTATGTTTACATACATAACTAGAGGGGTAAATACTCTTAAAATACTAGCTTTATATTCGTACAATATTATGGGAACCATTAATAATATAAAATCTGTGCCACTTCGGTGATTACATTAAATGTAGCACTTACTCCTAGACTAGGCTATTTTCTTTCAATCTGCTTTAGTACCTTTCAAACTTATTCTCAAGCTTCAGCCAATCAGGTGATTTCAAAAATTCTGCCAGCCAATCACTGGCTTACCATCATTGGCTTCCTTTTCGCACAATCATTTTGACTTTATATACGCATGTTATAAACCAGTTAAGAATAATAAATCTGCTAGAGGTGAATGGTATACTATGTTGTGCTTGTGCGCAATAGTCAAATTCTTAGGTAGTGTAACGATTACTAACTTCTTGATTAGATTCAGGAGAACGCATTGTTTAGCAGATTGGATATAAACTTAAGGGTACACTAGTCGACGGCACGAACTATTTTGTGCGCGGGGTTAAAATGCGTGCCATATCAACCGACAACACGTGCGGAACAGATAGATGCTGTTATGAGCAGTAAGAAGCTAGTACGCGTTCGAATACACACTTTTGTAAATTTGTAGCGAAATGGATGATGATTTAGAACGAAAACGAGCGCGCGAAATTTTATAAACAGACCTTTGGGAGTCTGGATATCATGAAAAAACGACTGAATATATCTGTTCAAAATAAAATTATTTGCATTGTTAAACTACTAATCTATCCCTGTATGGAGGCCGTTTTTAAATTTTCCCTCTTCTTATGGTACTTACTTGCGCCCAAAGATGCGTTAAAATGAGTGTTAAAATATGGAACTTTCGAAGCTCATAACTTTCAAGTAATTTTTTTTTTTAACTTTTTTGCTTCCATACAGGGCTAGATAATGATGAAACAAATTGATATCATTTTTTATTTTGAACGTACATCGTCGAACAATGGAGTAAAAGCCAGACTACGTTTGTATGGAAGAATTTTCGACTAGTGTACCCTTAAGACGAAATGCAGTCGCAGACATCCGATTGAATTTCCTAAGTAAAAAGTCATAGTGTGAGGTTAGGCTCTCGCCTGCTTCAATATTGGACCAATTTAAAATATATTCCATAAACTGAAAGTGAAAGATATGTACTGTGCCTCTATGTTTTTCATTTTCATGATACATCATCTTTAGAAGCACTAGAACCCTCAAAAGATGCTCAAAATTGCGCTGTTAACAGAGGCCTTGCGTGTGTACAAAGAACAATGGCAGGTGCCCATACATTGTTTTAGCTGAGATTAAATTCGAAAGTCTTTAAATGAAAAATATCTGGTTTAACTCAGGGTGATGTTCTGAATTAGTTTGTGCAAGAATTTTTGTTCGAGAATGTAGAGAATAATAGATATTCAGTCATAAACTTTTGTAGGTTATGTCTGGGTAACTTTTAATAATGTGTTTAATAGGTAATATTATTCAATTTCGTGGAAGTAAAAGGGGAATATCGCATTAGTATTGCCCTTACCTAGTTATTTTAGCATGAAATGTGTAGTATACTCTTTGGAAAGAGTATATTTATTTAAACTAAGTGACTTTGACACGTATCAAAAGGTTGTTGTCAACAACCAAGCTATATTTTTTTTAGACTTGGGTACTAGTCTTTTTGCCAATCATTAATTGAAAGTAATTCATTTATTTCTACTACACTACAATATTATTACCTATCTGCAAGGAACATCTACACTTAGACATAAACTGTATTGTTAACTCATTTACTGCAATAAATACAATAATGATATTATTACTTAATATAGTTACTACTTGTCACTTAGCAGATAAAATATATAATGGCAAAACTATACTAAAGAAATGAACTAAAAAATCAAATAACTTTTTATTTATTATGTTTTTTTTAATCTATTTTGGACCAGGCCTAATTATACTTTAAAAAACATAGACAATTAATAGAATTTCTTTCGTATATAACTCACTTTCATACGCTCAAATTTAAGTCAGCTAAAATTTCGCCATTGTTCTTTGACAACTATAAATACGAGTAATTCAGTCATTTCCTCATAACTTGTCTGCATATACATGATGTCATGCATATACAGTTGTGGAAATGGTAAGAATGGAAATGGTGACAATGGTAAGAAATGACAGTTGTGATGTGAATATACATTCACATCACAACTGTCATTTCTTACCATTGTACGAACTGTCCTGTCACAAGGTATAACAGGACAAAACTTGTGTGTCAATTGTCAATAGTTATACTGAACAATTCAATTCCCTGACTAAATAATGCACTAAGTTATCCCCTAACTAAGCCATGCTAATCTCATCCACTGCAGCAACGGCGCGACGCTGCTGGTAGGTCCTGACGGGCTGGATGAGAGAGATTAACATGCCAGCCACTACTATCCAGCCACCAGCTAGGTAGAACGATAGCTCCCAGGAGAGTGTTACGTCGAATATGAAGCCTGGAATTAAAGTCATAACATTAGAAGAAATAATTGGACCAACAGAACAGTACTCCCCAATCTTCTTGACTGCTCTGAAGTTGGCTAAAATGGCTGCGCAGTAAATCTGATACTAAAGCAGCAGTGCGCCATGTCATGCGCAACGGAAAGCCAACTTCAGGACGTCCAAGAATATTGGGGAGTACGTACTCAGGTAACTCATGACATTTCGTCAGAAACAAAATTCTATGTAGAATTTACGTGAGCCTTTCATTGCCATCAGTCTTTAGTCGAGTAAGAAGACTCCATTAGATACTGAAAATAATTCTTTATGAAGGTTTCTCCATAAATAATTCCTTTTAATTTCAGATCCTTATGGAGAAACCACTTTGCTTGATCTTGGGATGAACCCAGCGTCCGTGTGATTTATTAAAAATTATCTATTATTCTATACATTATTAACGCAAATAAATGTTTTGATTAGATTTAATTTGACCCAGGGCCCCCTGATCAGCTAGAATCCTTGTTGACACTTTTTTTTTGTAAAATGTTGATATAATCAGTTAAAAGACTTGTTGATATAAAGGCGTTAATCCAGCAGTGCTGTTGGAATAACGCCTCCTCCTTTTGCTAGCACTCAGTGAGTAAAATCAGTGTTGAGTCGTGATTACTTGGTTGCAGTTTCTATTGGGGAACGCTTTAATTTACTTTGTCAATTTCTTACCTGATAACGGCGGTCCAATGAGATGCCCAATCCCCTGAGCAAGCAACACTAATCCATACGCCGAAGTAAAGTCATCCAAAGACACTAGCTTCACCAGCAAACTGGGAGTGAAGGTGTACGATGCTGCGAAAAACAACCCAAATGCCGCAGCTGCGGTTGCCAAAATCCAATAACTGGTGGCCGCAGCCGGAGGTATGGCTGCTACTGAGGCACCGCAGAGGACTAAGCATACGGCGTAAAGGCCTCCGATGGAGACTTGAGGGAAGTCTCCGATCCAACCTAGACCGACCTGGAAATGAAAGAGGCAAATTTATGAGAATGATGCAAGGCACAGGGTACAGGCACAGCTGGTCATTATAAATTATTAGACTTTTTGCGTCACATGACTGCAACACTAAGCTTTGCGAGCCCAGTGCGTAGCCACCAGGACAGCTCAGTCTTTCAATTTACGCAAGTCCTGGAATGAACAGGTGGTTTAGCCCCCACAATGGCTCTAAGCGCAATATTAGACGAAAAGAGAAAATAATATTATACGATTCTACACCACATACGGTTAACTGTCACCTTGACCTGTCCTGCACCAGCCTCGTCAAAATCCATGAAAACTTTTGTCAGCAAACATTGAACTAAAATAACACGGGCTGCACAATTTCACGTAAATAATGAAATACATTTAGAAATCCGCAACGGCCTGAATTTGGCACAGGCGACGTCCCCAAACATTTGGAAACGGGATAGCTATCTATTTTTGTCCGCAGTTATGCCAAATCACCTCGGATTTTGTGGACCTTGGAGAGAAACCAGACCGGTCTTGTGATTCGTGGGAAGGTAGAAACGTAAAGGGGAAAGATTTATATATCAAGAGCGTCTGGGACTGCCAAAACGGTCTGCCAAAAGGCTTAGTCAGGCGCTCAGGAGTTTCCAAGACTTGAATTAGTTGTCTGCAGAAGCAATTACGTCCTGATGATGTCAACACGATGTGTTCTCTTAAAAGTAAACTGCAATCACCAAAGATAACGTCGTATTTTTTTACCTTTTTTTCGTACCTTAGGATTAGAAGAAAAATCTCATGCCATGTCAAAACCTCCTTAGAGACAAATGATGTCTATCATGCTAAAATGGTGTCCAGATATGTGTGACTTTTAATGTAATGTGTGCTTTTACCTACATGACCACAGTAAAAACTGATGGGAATGATTAAAACATTCTTTGGAAATTTTCTCCAGCGCTGGCAGTACTCCAAAATCGGGGAATTGATTAGGTCAGGAGCCTCTACGACAGACGAATTAGGCGGCATGCCAATGAATAAGACACATTATATTATTTTACATGAATCACAAATAATTTGGCAGAATCTTTGAATTTTAAGAGAAATAATAGATTTATTAAAGTGATAGGTGTTTGTTTTTCTGGTCAATATTTATCACAACGTCAATGGTCAATATTTATAACATGAGATTTGGCAGCAGATAATGATAATATTGATCAGTCTTTTAGAAAGTAAACGCCGATGACCCATAGAATATAGGAGGGAAAAGTCCATACAAGTAATATTAATTATGATCTATATTATGTCATAAAGAACCATGTAAGTTAATATCTAAGTTGCGTCTTTTGAGGAAAGCACCACACAGATTTGACTGAATCTATTCAGACAGTACAACCATTTGTCAGTTACCTATCACTCAGAGCTTTAAGGATCTTAACCTATTATTTATTCTGTGGCTTAACGATAGAAGCAAAAAATATAAAAACCTGGCCAAGTGCAAATCGGACTCGCGCACGAAGGGTTCCGAATCATTATCGCAAAAAACGGCAAAAAAATCACGTTTGTTATATAATGTAGTATTTATTGTTATAGCGGCAACAGAAATACATCATCTGTGAAAATTTCAACTGTCTAGCTAACACGGTTCATGAGATACAGCCTGGTGACTGACGGACAGACATACAGACAGACGGATCGTGGAGTCTTAGTAATAGGGTCCCGTTTTTACCCTTTGAGTACGGAACCCTAAAAATAATTGAAGAAAGAAATGTGAATAACACTTACCATGCCAATAGTGTTAGTAATTCCGATCAAGCTCAGCATCCCAGCGCCCTCATCTTCACTATAGCCCTCGTTGAGCATGTGTTCAGCAAGGTAGAAGTAAGGCACGATGAACCAGATGAACAGCAGGATGGTGCCCAGGCACAGAAGGTTGAAGGTCATACGCTTCAAGAGGTTCACATTGAACATGTCGGCGAGAACACTGACGCAGTCGTCGTACCATTTCTGGAAGAAGTAGATTTAATGAATCATAAGGAATTAATGGCCCTTTTGATGGATCTTGATGGCCACTAGCATAACGTAGTTTAGTTAGTTGGGCTAATTTGCATAGACAAACTTAGAGCCAAAGATTATTCTAAAGTTATCATTATCTTCCTGCCCTTTTCCAATATTACTTAGGGTTGGCGCAACATGTTTTCTTCTTCTGTCAACCATCAAGATATTATTTACTTCCTATTCTTTCAAGAATATAGTAAAGTCATTAAATAAATTGTAATAAAATCTTACCTCTTCCTTCTCATCAATAGTTATCATTGAATTCTTAAATATATCCGGACAGGAGGACGCTTTTAGTCTGTACCTCTTTATATTAAGCATCGCATTCCTATGGCTTAAAGAGTTTAAAGGCATCTTCAAGTCCTTCAAGTAATGGTGGTTTACTGACAGCTGCTTCTTCAGCCAATCTTTCCTGTTTTCCTTACTGTCTTGCTTCACCAATTCCTTGTCATCCCTAGTTTCAGACTTAGCCTTTCTCATAACCCTTTTCTGTGGATTTTTTAATTCGTACTTATCTGGAGTTTTCTCTATATTTTCATATTTTTCTGAATTAGTTCTCTGTATGGGATGTTTCAAGAATTTAACCATGGGAGGGTCGTTTGATTCGTTGCTTGGTTCCTTTGGCAGCGGCTTTTTGGTTCTGTTTATGGCAAATGCTGGATATTTCACTTCGATCCCGTATTCTCTGCTTGTCTTCTTTACTAGGGTGTCTAACGCTCCCATGCACACCTGGAATAAGAAAATATTAATTTAATTAGGAGTTGTAATTTTTTTTTATAGTTGACAGTTACTGCCATATATGTTATATGTTAGGGGGGGTTTGGTTTCCGCACTTGGTCCCTCAAATGGACCTTTGTACGTGGGCCATGGCGGCCGTTGGGTGGTCAGTTACTGCCATTAATATATATATAAACAGAAACACATACCTTTTCGCTATAGGTGAGGTAAGTAGGTAGGTTTTCCACAGATTGTGACTTCCGCTTCTCATGTTTGTTCTTCTTGGTCCTCATAATGTCCTGGTGACGCCTGATACTCTCCGCTTCTTGGCTGATCACTTTCTCAGGAGACACTCCTCTTCTGATCAATCCCCCCATACTCTTGCCTCTAGTTGGAGCATCAAAATCAAAAACATAAGGATTGGAAATGGAGGCTGAACTTGAATGTCTGGACTTATCTTCCTCTCTCTTAAGTTTGCCCTCATCTCTGCTATTCCTTTGCCTTTTCTGTTCCAGCGTCCACCATTCAGGATCTCTCATGACACATCCACAGACACATAGATTCAAAAGTGTTCCAGAAAGTAAGAGAATTGTACCTCTCCATCCGTACTCTTCAATGAAATATTGCGTCATGGGTGCATATACGAATGTACCGACGCCTGTGCCACAAGCACCTAACCCCACAGCCAAATTCCTTTTCTTTTCAAACCAGTAGGCAATTGAAACAACAGCTGTGACATACACTAGCCCGAGACCCAAACCAGCAATAACTCCAAATGTTATCATCATCATTTCCAGGGTTGTGGAAATCGATGCAAGAACGAAACCTAAAGTGGAAATAATGCCGCCAAGTATTGTCATACTTCGACAACCATATCGGTCTACTAAAGCACTCATCACCGGCCCAGAGAGAAGGGGGACAGCAATGAATAGACTGCCGATCCAGGCAGTGGTGGACTTACTGGCTTCGAATTCTTCCAAAAACTCAATGTAGAGCAAGCCAAATGAGAAACTTATGCCATCTGCTATCATGGATATTACGAAAGACGATAGCACAACTACCCATCCCCAGCCACCATCAGGGATTTTAACTTTATCTTTATCAGCTTTCTCGTTATCGTATTTCTTAGTATAGAGGTCTCGATCCGCAGGATTCTCTGTTATTTTAACATGATTTTCTTTCGGCTTGTTCAGTAAAGCAGTAACTTCCTCATTGAGGTTATTTGGATTTTTCTTCATTTGGATTGTTGGTAGCCGTTCCCTAGCGCTAAATTCTAAGTCAGGGCTTGAGAACGAAACAGAACCAACACTGGAAGTATCATCTTCCTCGCCTTTGCATATTCCTGATGTGGATTCTGAAAGTAAGGATTCTCTGACAGCGCTTTCTCTCACTACCTCTCGATTTCTTGGAGTCCTGGTAGACCTCAAAATAACTGGTTCCCAATCATGTTCCATTTTTATTTTGTATACTACAAATAATACCTTGGAAAAAATACTGGCAGTTGATAGTTTATTGTTGGGTTTATTTAGGTTCTTAATCTGGGGTCCCGGGCTGAATATCGACTGGCTTGTCTGGCCGCACTGTTGAGTTTTAGCGTGTTTGGCTTATTTTGACCCGCCACCATTAAGAACCAGGGTAGGATCGTCTGCTCAGTGACGTCGTCCATGCACGCGTGTTGACGGTGAGTGGCGCGATGTTGCGCCACAACAAGGTAACTTGTTAGACGCGAATCTCGCGGTTGAGTTGTTTACATCTGCGAAGTAAAGAAAACATGGCAAAATATAATTTGGAAAAAGATTTCATTCATCCGAATCTAAATACATTACATAACAGCACGCCTTTATTCCCCGAAGGGATAACATTGTGCATTGGTGCACCTATAATAGTACACACACCAACCGGGCACATGTCCAGCCTCCGGACTGCTACAGAAAAATCAAATGGAAAACCCCCGCACCTCATACTCAACTAGCTCCTTCTTGCGATCGCAAGACAAACGAGGTAGACTAAATACTTATCTGTCATTCCAGTAGTGTAAGCACTTATGTATTGTATTTATTACATTAAAACATAGTCTCTATTCTAATCTAAGATTACTGCATCATTCTCTAGTCCTTTTCCTAACCTGACCCTATACCTAAGTATAGACTGACCCCAAGAAGCTTCTGTGCTTTTGGAAGGAGCTAGGATGGCTATGTTAGCCAGTACCCTACGCACAACGGACTGAATGGGAGTCTAAGTCTATAGACAGACAAAATTTTCGTTTTTCTTACATTTAGTGTTGAGGTCGGTTTTCTCCAGTCTTGATTCAAAATGATTTCCGTCTGTAAAAGCCCATTCATTATGTTATTTCATTGAATATAATGTAACATCATTATAATATATTACAGAGTTAACGACTATCTAAACCTAATCTATTTAAGTGAAACGGGGGTGAGGTTTGTTTACCTCTCGTGGAGGTCACTGCGGAATATAGATAGCTACCTGCCTTTAGCAACACAATATTAGAAGGAAACATTATGTAAAGATGTTTGAATCACAATATAATGCTGAACTGATTGAATCAACGCTTTGCAATGTGCTTACTATAGCTTCATATTTCGACCTACTTGACAACTCAAAAGTGCCTGTTATTGATGTAATTGAAATATATGATTTGAGTCCAAGTTTAGCTGAACAGATTTGGCACACAGTCACAAGTCACTAGACTAAGAACTGAATTAACTTAGGTAAAGGATAACTTCTATTCGGTCTTCTATTATAATTGACTCAATTACGAGTGAAACGGTGGAAAGCTGGAAGAAAACCGTACTATAAATGGTTTTCTTCCAGCTTTCCACCGTTTCAGCACACAGCACATCCCTATCGAAGGTCAATATTAGACTCAAGATTTGTCCAGGACCTCACAATCTGCCTAGTCCTTTCGTAACACAAATCCGGGCCAGTAGGAGTCTCAGTATGTAATTATAGTCACCCTTTCACGGATCGAGCTTAAATATCGACCCATGCGGCTTTTATATCTTAGCCACAACAAGCTCTTCAACTGCCCTGCGCTTCTACTGTCCTAAAGTTATGGTAGGCTGATCAATCGACCCCCCTGGAAGGTACCCGCAATGTAGAAGCGGGGGGGCTCAGTAGCCGTGGCTTGGTCACCCACGGTAAAGCGAAGCGGCTTTGCCGACGACATAGCGGCCAACAAGTAGGTTGCGATGCGGCTTGGGTGACATCGCAACTGAGGCGGGCCGCGATGTCGATGTCGTATGGGAGGCATCGCGGCTGAGGGTTGGAGGCCGCGGTGGGCGAGGAGTGCCGGTATTGCGGTGCGCCGCTCTGCCTATCTTCCACGGCCTGGACGAGGCCGCCACCGTCTGATGAAGGACGGGTGGGGCCGCAGAGGAGGAGGAGTTTCGGTATAGCGTTGGCCGCTGTCCCTATCCCCTGCGGCCGAAAAGAGGTAGGTGGCGGGGTGCCTGACCTGATCCGTCACAGGGAGATTAAGGGTGCACGGGGTCCCCTGGTACCCATGTGCTGGTTTAGACCCTGGGGTGGTCACGGCGTGCAATGTGTTCTGGTGCGCCAGTGAGGGTGGTACTCCCCAGAGGAGGGTCTCGCATGTGATTGGTCGATTGGATAGAGTTTAACTTCTTTGCGCACTTACGCAATACGGCTGCGGGCAGCTGCGGCGGGTGCACGGACGAGAGCTAACGCGTGCCCTTGTACCCGACTTAAGCGGCATAGGAGGATATTGTGAAGTTTTAATAACTAAGCTATCTCCCCGCGTTGTAGCGCAATATGCATGAGCATAAATCCAGGCAAAATAAAAGAAAAGGCTGATCAATCAATATAACAATCGATTGGGAGCTATTTGCCAGACAGGGCGAAAATGGGGCGAAAGGATCACTCTATCCTTTGATTATAGTGATAAGTAACATTGACATAATACCAACCATTACTCCCAGTGGAGCTGACCCAGACATAGTTAGCAAAGGTTAGACTCTAGCCTTTGCCATAGTTAGCAAAGGCTAGAGTCTAATTGCGTAAGTGAATTCTGCAAAGCAAACAAGTCGGAACCTTCCCAAAAACGACATTACGTATTGCATATTACACTCTGAAAAGGAAAGGTTATGCTCCTTTCTATTACCAATATTTTGACGTAGAATTGATTGCAAAGAATGAACGAAAGCGGAAGAATCGAGATAAAACTTCACTATTGGTATTGTGTAATTAAATTATGTCCCAATGATTTGGAAATAAATCATTCAAGTTTGATGAAACATAACGCAGTAGATGAACTTCAACTCAAAGGAGGATGTTTGTACTCTATCCAATTTAGATTCACAATACCGAAACAGTTGAAAGGAATAATTCTAATTCTTTGAAGGAATCGACTTGTTTGCTTTGCAGAATTCACTTACGCAATTAGGCTGCAGGTTGCCTGGAAGAGATCGCGGAATGCGATAAGGCCGCCCATTGTATGTTTTTAGTATTAAGTTGATTTATTCTTGTTTATTATGGTGTAAAATAAAGTAGGTATATATAAATATTAATAAATAAATATGTCTGGGTCGGTTTCCACTCCATCTGAATACAGCCAAAAAATACATAAGCGGCGACGCAATACCCAGTATCAATAGCTTACATGGAGCAACTGCCTGTCTGACAAGGCTACTGTAAAAATTTTCTGACTTCTGACTCCCTGTAATGGCTGTCAAAAATTTACAATTGACAGTCCAGGGTAGGGACCAAGTACTCACATCGGGTCTCTCAGCTTTGCAAACCAACGAATTATTAAGTGGTCATTTTGTGCCTTCTAAATTATTTGGATTTAGATTTTGTGATTCAAAGATGTAGGAATGAGGCTCATTGGAAGCAAAACCAACGCCAAGACCCGCAGCCTAATTGCGTAAGTGAATTCTGCAAAGCAAACAAGTTGGAAACTTCCCAAAAACGACTTTTCGTATTGCATATTACACTCTGAAACGGAAAGGTTATGCTCCTTTCATTACCAATATTTTGACGTAGAATTGATTGTAAAAGAATGAATGATTGCGGAAGAATCGAGATAAAACTTCACTATTGGTATTGTGTAATGCAAATGTCATATATCTTCAACTCCGTAGTATCTCTAAGTAGTCTGTGTTCAACTCAAAGGAGGATTTGGAAAGCTAACGCTAGCTTTCCAAATTAGTTTCGCAGTACCGAAAAAGTTGAAAGAAATGATTCTGATTCTTTGAAAGAATCGACTTGTTTCCTTTGCAGAATTCACTTACGCAATAAGGCTGCCGGAGGAGCTTCGGTACCTAATAAAATGGTCACCCATTCACGGACCGACCTCGGAAAGGGTTGCTTCACCTTGAAGTTTGACCAGTACAGCTGTTACTATTTGGCCACGAGCTCCTAAATCATTATTCCCATAATACCTATCTACTTAAGCAACATGCAAATCTAACTTCCTTATAATTGCCATGATAACCTCTAGCAAACAACTTTGAGGTCTCACATTAACGATAACACTGCACTGTGACCTTTGAGAGCAAAAATATAAACCGTGTATAAAATTTCAATAGTGTAAGTACTGTAAGTAGGCACTTATGTTATCGTTTTGGCGCCATCATATTAGGTTAACGACATGTACGGTGTGATGTACCTAATAAATAAATTATCATTTGCTAGTTCTTTCTGTGAACTTTGTCACAAGAACCGCGTATTATTTTGGCTAAAAAAATATTTATGAAATCAAAAAACCCGACTGCTTAAAAAGCGAAGGAGGATACATATTCGCGAGCTGGCGGACCAAAACCAGATCATGATACATCTGTTTTGGTCAGCCAGCTCGCGAATGTATCCTCCGACTGCACAGCATGATTTTCTCCTTGTTTACGTCTTTTTAGTTCGCTTTTCAAGCAGTCGGGATTTTAGATTTTTTTAATTAACTTTTTTAATCCGCATTATTATGCAACTTCGGAACCCTGTTACTGCGCGTGGCCCGACACGCACTTGGCCGGTTTTTCTATTTCTAATCAAAATCGTCCAACGCGTTTGGCCTCTAGAACACCACATAGGAACAAACATATATACATACATACATAAACACATACATACATAGCCTGTTAACCACATTACCCTCCCTCGGCAGTCGGGTAAAAAGTAGCTTATGATCATAAACTCATAGGGTTATAAAACAATATAGACACTACTCAGCGATATTGTAGTTCAGTGTGTGTTATTCTTAATCGATCTTAGAGATTACCTTTAACAAACAAATATTTTACCTACCTAAACCTAATATTGTTTTAGAAGATAAGCAACAAAAGGCACTAACAATACGATCACAACTAACATCGTTAACAGCTACAGACTAACTGACTAGCTTAGTTTAGCTGATCTTTATGGGCTTAATTTTAAAGCTCAAGGGCAAACTTGAGGGGTGAGAAGAAATCAAATATTGACGGCATTCTTGGACTACACTACAGCAAGAATCGTGATCAATGAGATTTCCTTCCAGTAATCTCTGTACCTATATATAATGCGGTAAGTGCTTGGGAAAACTCCTCAGAAAATAAGGAAAATTAATTACTATCTCAACGAAAAAAGCAATAAATCACATCAACGCGCAAACGATCGCATCTTTCTCAAAACAATCAACATTTATATTAATTTATAAACGGATATTACTACAAAATACAACGTTACTAACATCTTAACTTCAATGTATTTTAACTATTTATGTGGGAATGAAAATGTTTTTAGTGAAAACCAAAAATAATAATTTTCACAGGCGCGGGAAACAACAGCTGACATAACAAAATTCTACGATCGTATTCCTAATTTAAAATTTAAATCCGCATAACATGTCATAGAGTCAGATAATAAAAACTATAGTCTTCACTAACCTGCATAAAACCTTCAAGGAGAATAATTGCAGGAAAGACGAGCACTCATAACGGTATCCCCGGTCTATATACGACCGGCATGAGACGACGATCGATATGGGGTGGCCGGGGTGGCGCCTCCATAGACACCACCACGAGCCCTGACCTCCTTCACCCCTCCCAGCGCCTAACAATCTGCAGTTTTCAAGGGGTTTTGTTTAGTAGGTCAGAGGTCTGCGTAAACTAGACACGTCTGGCTGAAGCCTCGTTACGTAGATGTGACGTCATATAGAAATTTATTGCGTTAATGTGCAAGAAGGTAGAATGCTGTTCTAAAAATTCAACATGGTTTTTATGGTCGTTAGTTATTTATAAGTTAAGTGCGTCATAGAAACTTCATTTGTTGGAGCACCTGCTATAAATTCATTTTGAGTAATTGAAACTTGAAAGCAATTACCTCTTCTAATGCATATCGTCAACTTTGCCCTTCAACTATGAATTTGTTGTTTGTGTTTTCAAGAAAGAAATAAATAGCGAAATTAGATATGTAACATGGTGCAAGATATTTTATGCGGATTTCATAAAATCGCTTCATATTTCACTAACTTATTCTTTATCTTATTATTGGACTGATCACATTCCTTCAACGAACCCAAACTAAACAAAAAGGAAGTAACTTTTCGGAGGCCGGCAGGCTTATTACGTGTCTTTTGCAAGAGCAAAACGATAGCGATTTTTGCGCAATAATTGCTCTTCCAAACAGAAGTTTTAGAGTTGTTGGCGATTTTTTTTTTAATAATTCCATTTGACAATCTGCGTGCTATTAGCAAACGATTTTGTAGGACCTACCATACTACACTACACTACAGGTAATGCCGACTTTTATGACATTAAACGTTTGATCACTATCGTTTTGCTCTTGCAAAAGATACATAGTAAGCCTGCCATTTTTTTTTTTTGTACACACCCCCATAAGTAAAACTGACCATTGTCAACAGCCTGAATGTAATCACTCAGGGAGATTCTATAAGGCAGTGTTGAACGCTCGAGTTAAGTTGCCTGTAGATAAACATTGAGCAAAATACGCTTATGCTTATTTAAACTCCTCAACATTTTCAGGACCTAAAACCTAATATTTTATTCTTTGCTCTTTGTAAGGGTAGACACTGACGCAAAAACCTTTGACGCAAAAGAAGACAGATCCCTCGAGGGTGATTTACTTAATGGTCTGTCAACATACGCATCAAACATTGTTATAATGGGGCGTCCGATAGAAAAGTTCCACTTGATGACTTTCTGAACCGTTATGACGTTAACACCTGAATCAGGTGGGAAACAATAAATAAAATTATTCATTAAAACTAGCTTTTTTCTTATTCATCTCATCAAACCCTCTCATTTAATATCCATAAATTATCATGGCAGTGTACAAAAATAACTAGTCCGCCATCTTGGGCCACCCGCCATATTGGATTTAGAATGACGTCACTAAGATAACCATGCATTGTCATCCAAACTAAACGTGTATGCAAAATTTCGGTGGAGGATAACTTCTTTAAAATTCAGTTGCAAGATTTGACCCGAACACACTTATAATACATACATACATTGCAAGTTAAATAAAAGCTTGTGAACAACAATTGCTCGTTAATTATGAGTATGACCGTTAAATGCATATGACGGCCACCCTTGTATTTTGTTTTTCATATTAAACCATAATTGTTTGACAGCCAATTAAAATGAAAAATAATAATTTTCATGCATTTGGTGTCAATTTTAACGCGAACGCAAGAACCGAAATCTTTGATTTAACTCGATTTTACATCTAGCGAATCTCTTTCTAGCTCCTGACACAACTTATCAGAAACAGTGTGAGGGGCAGATTCTCATTCCAGTATTTTTCAAGCAAGCTTCATTAGAAGTTTGAAATAATTTGTTAGCAAAATAGAACACGACGATGTGATTGCTATCAAAAAGCTATCAGGCGTAAAGATTATTTTTTTAACTTGCGAACATCCTGTAATAAATAAAAACCAGCTAAGTGCGAGTCGGACTCGCGCACGAAGGGTTCCGTACCAATATCGCAAAAAACGGCAAAAAAAGCACGTTTGTTGTATGGGAGCCCCACTTAAATATTTATTTTATTCTGTTTTTAGTATTTGTTGTTATAGCGGCAACAGAAATACATCACCTGTGAAAATTTCAACTGTCTAACTATCACGGTTCATGAGATACAGCCTGGTGACAGACAGACAGACAGACAGACGGACCGCGAAGTCACAGTAATAGGGTCCCGTTTTTACCCTTTGGGTACGGAACCCTAAAAACTAGCTATTTCTATTCTACTCACTCCTTTGTTCTGTAGACTAAGTGGGATTATTTTGGAATTCTCTTTCTGTGTTTGTACTTGTTAAATTTGTCTAACTCACGCATAGCATAGCATACACGCATAGCTAACATTCATTAGACTAATGATCTCATTTGTCTTTCTTCTATCATTGACTTTATCTTTGCCGCGAATTCCCTCGACAATGTGTTATTAGGAAGTTTATAGAGTGCCGCAAGTGGCAACGGCATTCTATCGCTATCGGTTCGAGAACCATTAGTTACAGCGCCAGCTAGTCTGCCATGAAGGGTAGGTACCATGCACTACAAAATAACGCTTCCCACAGCTTCAACGTGGTTCATAGGCCTATAGCGTTAAAATGCCGTGAAGTATACCTACACCTGCACTTATACACAGGCAGTTTTTTCTCCATAATAATATTTTAGGCCCATTACCTCTCACAGAGAGGAGGCCTGTGTCCCAGCAGTGGAAATATTAAAAAGGCTGATGATGATGATAAATATTTTCAAACTATTTTCGAAATAGTGAGACCAGCATTTTATTTGAAAATGAAAAGGTATGATTGTACGTAATTATTTAGAATGGATGATTACAAGTGAGGAAAGACCTGTGATAAAGACGGTTAGAAGCATACATGTGGTCAAATTCTTATTGTTTAATTTATAGGTTAGCGGGTCTTATTTAAATACAAAATATCTATAATTTTTTTACTTTTCCTAAAATGAAAGCTCTTGAATGCCCTTAGTGGAAACAAATAATGGATTGCTGCACAGCCATGAAATAAAAGGTCAAGGTTAACTACCCAAAGCCATGAAAATAATATAATAGGTAGAAAAATGGCAACGAATAGCATACAAGAAAAAGCGGCAAAAATAAACCATCAACCAAAGTATTGGTAAGTGTATAAAATGTACCAGCATGACCTCTAACGATGAATCAATCATCAAAACATTACTCAAGTACATCATTAAATAAAATAAATTTATTTTTGAACGCAGCCAAAATCAAATCTTGGTGAACGTCTGGTGAACGTGTTCTTAGCAAAATGTTACCATTTTACAAAACTTCATACGATTCTAAAAACGAATCATAGCATTGTAATTATTAAATTGTTAACGATGTATATTTTTAATATATTCTATTGTACTGCATTTCAAAAATATTACACCTAATAAAATATTGTTTTACCTTGGAATTTTATGGTAGCCTTCATAATTTTAGTTGCCTTTGTTGGTAGGAAATTACTCTTTTAACACTGGCAACATAGGCGCGCCGTTCTTTTTCTCTGAGTGTTGGAGACACGTGCGTCGTTTACGACGAAATCTCTAAAATAATCCAAAATGTCTGAAGGAACAGCAACTATTCGTACGCGCAAATTCATGACCAACAGGTAAATGTGGAAATCGTATGATTTCAAAGTGGTGCGAGTTAAAATCGTTGCGAAAAGTTAGTGCCTCGCTATGACAGGTTATGTGTGACAACGTTTTTGATATTTTTGTAGATTGTTGGCGCGCAAGCAGATGGTCTGCGATGTCCTCCATCCAGGCAAGCCTACCGTCAGCAAAACTGAGATCCGCGAGAAGCTGGCGAAGATGTACAAGGTGACACCTGATGTTGTCTTCGTGTTCGGCTTCAAGACGAACTTCGGTGGTGGCAAGTCGACCGGCTTCGCCCTTATCTACGACACGCTGGACTTGGCTAAGAAGTTCGAGCCTAAGCACAGGCTAGCCCGTCACGGCCTGTACGAGAAGAAGAGGCCCACACGCAAGCAGCGCAAGGAACGCAAGAACAGGATGAAGAAGGTGCGTGGTACCAAGAAATCAAAGGTCGGCGCAGCCGCCAAGAAGTGATGTGACTTAGGAGTAAGTTAATAATAAAATCCAAAAAAACTATTTTGTTTTGTTTGATTTTATATCCGTAATGCTGAAACTTGAGTGACATTTTGCATTGTGAGGTTAGATTTTGTATTTCAGTGTAATCAACCAAAATATAGTTCATAAACAGTGTTATGCCGGTAGAGTTTAAAGTATTTAGGTGGTGGGATAGGTGGTAATTTTAGTGCTTAAAACTTAGTTTTGGAGAAGCCAACAACTTGTGGGTTCAGTGTTTATTTGTTCATTTACATTTGATTTCTTTTACTTTAATAGATGTAAACATTCTTCAAATTTCTGTTTCATACAAGTGACATTTGTGTTTCATACAATAATTAATTTTATTATGACATAAATTAACACACAATCTAAGATCCCAGAGCCCATCTACATTACTTAGTTCGTCTTGTCAATGTGCAGGCTAATTTTACTATGAACTTGGTACAATATAGGTTTTCTTTCTAATGTTAACATGTAATACAACAATCCTGTTTGTTCATACATTCATATTAATTTCCTGCAGACTTAGATTCGATATTGGTTTTCCATTGATAAAATTCACTTGAATACCTTATCAAATGTCAAATTCAACGTTTATGCTTCAGAGTTTTAACCTGACTGAACAAAATAAAAAGCTAATATTATAATTAGACGCATTCTTGTGTAGACTGCCTGCAAACATAGACAGGGTAGGATATTAGCAGCCTGCAAAGACGGAGCAACAATCTTCGCAGGGTAACTGGTAGCATCTTCAAGCTGATTACAACATTGTTGCATTAACTACACCCACTGTTGTAAGTATGTGGGTACGATTCTGGATTGCAATCCCGGCTGATTGTAAACTCTTCGGTCATAAAGAACTTAGTTTTGAAGAAAACAAGTTTTAACTTCAATACTAAATGTTTATTCAAAGTGTATTTACATATAAAATCTGATAGTTCCATCACCAATTATTATTATAATTTTGACAGTAATTAATTAACACATGGTCTAAGATCCCGGATCTACCAAACTTTACTTTTTGTCCTGCACAAAAAACATTGATGCTTGGCATTTCCTTGCATGTTCGAATCAGAAATGTAGAGATCCGCAAGAGAACAGGGGTTACCGGCGTATCCTGAAGGATTGCCAAACTTAAGTGGCAGTGGGCAGGGCACATTGCTCGCAGAACGCATGGCCGTTGGGGCAGAAAGGTTCTGGAGTGGTGATTTTGAACCGGAAGGCGTTACTTTGGATGGCCCCCACCAGATGGACTGAATACCTGGTGAAGGTTGCGGGGATCTGCTGGAAGCGAGACGCACGGGACCGGTCAATGTGGCGACTCTTGGAGGCATGTCCAGCAGTGGATGTCTTTCGGCTGATATGATGATGATTATAGAAAAACTGTGGGATAGAGAAGTGTGACTGCAAATGTAAGGTTATTATCAAGCTACATAGGTGTAGCTCGCTATTTATCTTCGCAGGGTTGGCTGGTAATATCTTCAAGGATCAAATCAAGGGTAATGCCAATATGCGGAAGGAGAGTTGTGTTTAGCTGATAACAATATTGTTGTCCTAGTGTTCTTGTTGCTGTTGCCAGTATGAGTACATTATTCCAGGGGCCGTACTTTTAATGTGTCAACACCATCATGATTCTGCTGTGAAAATGGTTCCCTTTGTCCTGTAAAGCTCTGTCTCTCTTAAGCGGCTTTCAGACTATGCTATACTATTGTGATATATAGTATAGCAAAGAAGGACCTAATGCTATACAATATAGCATGGCGTTCACATTACGCGATATTATCACAAGCATTTATAGTATATAGCAAGCTCAGTTGACTGCGATCTTTGAAGAATGTGCACAGTGCTTGCGGGACGGCCGGGGGTGAGGAAGAGGGCGGTATATAAGTTTCTCTGTGGAGGGCGGCGCATGATATAGCACAGCACGAACTGAGCGCATCGCACCAATTTTATAGCGTATAGTAAGCCAGTAATGTACAGTGTGAACGTGTCCATAACAATGTATGGTGCGCGATATTGTTGAGCTATGAGCTATATGCTATTATATTATAGCGTAGTCTGAACGCCGCTTCACATTGGAACCATGATAGTTTTGAAACATCAGAATAAGGCCCAGCGCACACCTGGAGAGGCGCGGCGAAGATAACAATTTAAATTACTCTAATTCTTATGCTATAAAGTTGAAAATGTCATGGCAAAGATAAATAAGAACGAGCCGAGCGGCGCACGATACAGTGATCTTATATTGACCGTATGTCAAGGTAGTTAAGGTTTATATTAAATTGTTGTCTTCAATTGCTCTCCGCCGCGCCTCCAGCGGTGTGCGCAGGGCCTAAGGCCCCCAATCGCAGACTCGGTTTATTGAGTACTCTGCTGATGTACAACTTAGATTTGGAAAAGAAAACAAATATTGGCTTCAATACTGAATGTTTATTCAAAGTTCATTTATTAACATTCATTAAATCTTCTCAGAAGATCTTAGAAATCACCAGAAATTCATTGGATTATTGAAAAGTAAATTATTATTTTTACTCTTTCGTTATTAACACAGTAAAGTTGTATTACTGCTTCGCTTTTACATCAATAATATACCTGGATCCAAGATCAATAAAAACAATAAAATTGTAGATTCAATGTTTAAGCCACGTTTTATAAGACTGGCTTTACAAAATAATAATTATTATAAATTGATAAATTCTTGAATGTAGGCTGTGACTGTTAACATCAGGTAGGTTATTATCAATATACAAAGCTGGAACAACAATCTTCGCTTGAGTTGACTGGCAGCATCTTGAAGCTGATAAAAATATCTCACTAGGTCAACTGTTCTTGTTGCTGTCGTAAGTAAGTGGGCACTATTCCTGATCGCAGTCTCGGTCGATTATGGACTCTACGTTCATGTCGGCATATCATCTTTCTGAAAAGATATAGAACTAAGTTAACTTGCATTTTATTCATAAAATAAGGTTGTGATTTATCCCCTAAGTCAGGCTAAAATCTCGCCTGTCATGCATGAGGTCGTGGATTCAAATAGGGCTGATGGTTCAATGTGACTTTTTCTGATGACTGCGGCTACTGCGGAGCGGATAGGTGCGCGTTCACCTTTAGAATCCTCTGCCGTCCCGTCCACCAGTGTGTGCAGGCCAAAAGGGTAGGCAGTGGTGCATAGTACAGACAGAATATCATAGGTGGATCATACAAACTTACCTGGTTGAAAATGCTTTTCCACATGAATTACAAATATGGGGTTTGGCAGTGCTGTGCTGTGTTGCTATGTGATTCTGAAGTGCCTGTGGAAAGAAAATAGTTCAGATAACGCCTAAAACGTGGATCCACGCGAGACAATGGCTTTTTAATTGTTTCGGTAATTACGGCACACAACTTAATGTTAATAACAATGGTTTCAGTCAAAGAACAAGAAGGAAATGCTTGAGGTCAAAATTAGTAAGGTATATTAGAAATTACAACGTTTAGGCACGGGGTCTCATTGCTAAGAAAGAAAATTTGGTTCAAATAAATCTCACTAGATGGCGCGATATGCACCTCCATCTGTTATTGAATGTGTGTAAAATTAACATTTTCTGGAATTGAACACAAAAATTGTATGTTCTTGTTTAATCAACTCTCCTAAGTACAAAATTATGGAATATTGGGCTCTTAATTCAAAGATTATTAGACGGATCATTTAAAATTGATGCCAATAGATGGCGCATTTTTAAATTTCTGAGGCATTCCATTCCAAGTTTGCATTTTAACACATTTTGGTGCAAAAAAAAACTGTAAAAACGTGCAAATAAATACTAGAAAACAAACCTTCACTGTATTTAAAGAAAAAAATATTCACGAACCTAGTAAACCCTTTTACTTGCAAGTCGCTGCTAACACCACCTATCTATCACCGTGAAACAGAACCGAATGCGTTCGATGTACAAAAAATTGCCAGATTAAGCAGTCGAAAAACGCTAGTTACGTCGGCACGGTTTCTTCGTATGGGATGAGGTATCTGTATGCTAGTATTATATTATCTGTGGTTTAGGTTTCTTAGATCTTATTTCTGCAATACAGGGTGTTCAGTCTGCCTTCCATGCCACATGACAAAGATAAGTCACCCAAATGTCCATTGTTACAAGATTGCTTTTGATAGCACCTTTATAACTTAGCAAAGAGTGACTGCATTTTTTTTAAATAATTGCCTCTGTAGAACACAACTATGTACTTTTAATAATTCATGGTGGGTATAGAAAAGGAATTGAATTCCTTGCCGGAGTCAGTATTTCCTGATAGCTAATACCTGGGAGTTCTTTTTCAAGAATGAATAGGTTACTTCCAGGCAAGCATCCCACCTACCTATGGGTTACCTAACATAAGTTCGAAAAACATCGACCGAATTTCATTTCATCTAAAACTTTTTAACTATTATCGCTTCGTTTTTTTTACTTCATCGAAGTCACGTCTGCTACTGTCTCAGTTGACCTATTATCAATTCGAATTTTTTCGTTACTCCGACGTTTCACTTGGTCGAAAATCTTTTTACCGAAGTTACGTGAACGTTACCCCAACAGGAAAGTGACTCCTAGAGTGATATGAGTGGTACGTATACTTAGTGCGTAATCTGCTATGTGTGTGCGCTACATAAAAAATAAGTGCGCGTCGTAGTTTTTGAAAAAAACGGAAAAAACGATTCCTGCTAGGGTAACGTTGTTCCAGCAGGAAAATTCTAAACAAATGATCGGAATGAGAAATATTGTGCATGGGCAGAGCCTTATAGTTGTGCAAAAAAGTGCGCCGAAAATATAATTGGTGCGTCATCAGGTTTTCGAGATATTGCATTTCCTGCTGGAGTAACGTTTTGAAGAATCGTGTATCTCTAAAACCATTGTACGTGCGCCTGTAGAATAAACATACACGAATAGCTCTTGATATGTGCGTATTTGTGCCGGAATTAGATTTAAGGAAATATTTATAATTTTCAAGTAAATGCGCTTTTTAGAAAACCCGAAAAAAGTTCACAGCGCCTAAATGAGAAAACGTATAAGCTCGCTGAAAACTGTATTCAGTCCATCTTGACGCTTGTAATAACCATAAAAAGTTTCAAAAGCATAAATGCTTGCGTTATCGAATAATATTGATAAAAGTCAAAACGAGGTTGTCATAACTTTGATGGCAAAATACAAGAAACTGACTCAACCCAAGAGATAGGTAGGTGTAAACCACAAGTATGTGCGTTTAGTCAAAAATATATAGTGAAAATATTCAGCTTGGAATGTTTTTTATTTAGTAGATTTAAGAGCGCGGCGAACGGAGCTCGCAAATGCAATTCGAGACGAGTGAAGAATTCGTTCAGAGTATTGCTATCTCGCTTTGCACACACGCGGTGCGCCGTGCGCAGCCGTGTGTGTGCAAGTAGATAGGCTTCCATTCATAACGACTCGAAAGCCGGCAAGCCGGCCAACGCGAACTGCGCCGGCGTTCTTTTGTCTTATTTATGTAGGTAACTATGCCTTTTACGAAACCTCAAATATGTATTGTTATAATAAATAATGAATGCAAGTAAAATAATACAAATGTTACTTAGGCAAAGTATTAGTACAAGACAAATATTCCAATAATTTATGCCTATTTACGCATAAGTAGGTACAGACAAATAACAGCACTCTGATCTAAGAATATTCAAAATAAAAACAAGAATTTCGTATAAACATTTATTTAGTTATGTTTTACTTTATAGATCATCATTCATCTATTTCAAAAATATAAATCAAAATGTGATAAAGTCGTGTATATAAATATTATCGACTGAACGAAAAACAAAAATACAATAATGATAATCAGAAAACATTTTTACGCACGCTTTTTAGTTTATATGTACAATTGTACATTACGTAGGTAAAGAAAAAAAAAAGTTTATATTCTGTCTCTGATAGGCAGATTTCTAGGTAAACGGGGATCTATTAATTCAGGCAATATACATTTAAAATAAAACTCTTCTAATTTTAAGACTATTGAATTCCAAAATTCGTTGTCTTTTTCAATTTTTTCATATGCCAGTCCTTTAGGCGTCCATATTATAAAAATACAGTATTTGCGAGTTGTTATTTGCAATTGTCCTTGTATCTGGTAAAAATAGTAACTTATTATATTATATCATTGGGATATAGGTACTTACTGTGAGAAACATCCCAACGCTCGGAGTCCATGTCGGCAACCAAACGAAATCGTAAATAATAAAGTCCGTAAACAACGCAAAGTTCGTAAGAAAGTAGATTACTCAATATCAAAGTTCAAATCACAAGGCAAATCTAAATCCAAGTTCATAGCTTAGGTCAATAGTGTCAGAAATATTACAATAAGTACATACTTAGAAAATAAATAAATACGCACGAGCAGCACAGTAAAGTAATCGTCTAACACTGACAATAAACCACAAAAAAAAAGTTAATTAAAAAAATCAAAAAACCCGACTGCTTGAAAAGCGAACTAAAAAGACGTTAACAAGGAGAAAATCATGCTGTGCTGTCGGAGGATACATCTTCGCGAGCTGGCTGACCAAAACCAGACGTATCCTCCGACTGCACAGCATGATTTTCTCCTTGTTTACGTATTTTTAGTTCGCTTTTCAAGCAGTCGGGTTTTTTGATTTTTTTAATTAACTTTTTTTATTTATAACTTTTTGGTTATTTTTTTTTTCGAATCAGGAACATTTAAACATATAAGTGTTATATATTTTTGAAATCACCTCTTAAAATTCTTTATTTTGATACCCCACACGATACGTGTGGAAGAAAAAAAAATTTGGGCCCCCACAATATGGCGCCCAAGAACTGCTATTTTCCTATTTGCCAATTTTTATGTAGCCAGTGACACTCGCGGGGTTAAGGCGAATCGATTGACGTAAGAACCATCAAAATCGGCCCACGCGTTTGGTTTCTAGAACGCCACATAGGAACAAACATACATACATACATACTTACATACATACATACTTACATACATACATAAATAGACTGATAAACACATTACCCTTCTTCGGCAGTCGGGTAAAAAATATACAATACAACAAACAGTAAACAACCCCGAAGTGCCCCGAACAAAAGCCGTACGAGCGATACCTACTCAACCGTATGAAGCACGACTACACACACATTGACATGACGTGCTCGACGCGACAGCAATACTAGCTATTGAAAATGTATGATTATTTTTATGTGTTCCGTAATACCAAAAATGATGAATGAAAACTTAATGTTTTTTTATTTTTTTTTCGATAATTTGTTTCTTGATAATATGAGCTATGTTATAGCGTTGCCAATTTTATAGATATTGTTTTTTTTAAGATAGAAAAATCAATAAGAAAACATGTCATTTACGCTGTAAAAATGTACGAAATGGAATTCGCTTAAACTTCATTTTAGGTAAGTATTTTGAAAAAAAAAAGACGTAGGAACCTAGATAAATACTGTCTGAATCCGAATATTAGCATAATTTGGTGGAAATATGCTCAACTTACAAATGATTTAGGTATTACGTTTGTATGGACAATTCATGCTTCGCCGCGCCCTTAATGAAAAAGCTAAACATGTAAACAAAGGCTTGTTATCCGACCAAATTCGAATGACTACGAAAAAGCGACGGATTCATACATATCGATGACCTTCTTAATTGGACGTATTAAACCTAAGCTGTTGTCTGTACAGTCGCGTTCAAACGTTTGTTGGTAGAGTCTGGCAAATGAAAGTAGACACTCGAATTATTTGCAAACTTGTTATATGGCAATGCTATACTAATGTCAACATAAATTTTTGGTGATTTGTTGTGGTCTTGATAATAGCATTTATTTAAGTGAAAAATTAATAAAACAGTTCAAAGTGGATTACGGGAGATGTCGTTTCACGTGATGTCTAAATATCAAGAAAAACATCAGGAGAAAGACGTCGAATTAAAAAATAACCAAGATTATTTACGTGTGGAGTTATATTTCATAAGTTATTATGACGCAAATAAGTTGAATATACCAAAATTATTACAGAATACTGTTGTTTTTTTATTGAGATTGATACATAATATCTAAAATATTACCTACCTCAATTACCTATTGTATTTTTATTCAGACGAAATAAAATAAATATTTCTAAAGTATCAAATTAGGTTACTCCAGATATTTCATACTAGTTTTGGGGTTGCTATGCTGATATTTTTTTAAATTTTCCGCCCTTTTTCAGTCTCTACTTTCGTTTGCCAGACTCTATGACCTAATTTTTGGGACTAATTTAAAAAATACATTAAATGCACCTTGTGACCATAACAAATGAAAGAGCTTGTTGATGTAGAAATTATTATTTTTATTCTCTTAATTTTGTTTCTTAAAGTAATTATGGCATCAAATCACAGATCAAATTACAAACCTATTAATATTAGAAAACAGTTCAATCAAATTATTTGTACCTTGTGTAGTCATTATTACTTAAAATCACATATTTGTTTTTCATTTACTTAAGTACTAAAATACAAACAGTAAAATTGGCTTTTTATTTATAAACTGTATCTGTAGGTTCTTTTTTGTAGTCGGTATTCATCCCACATATCTTGAACGTTTTTTTTAAAAACAGCCGCCATCTATTTTTTGGTCTCTAAAGTACTTTTTTCTATTAATGTTATAAAGGCAAATGTCTGGATGTGTCGACAAAATACCGAATATATTTTAATGAAATTTGGAATAAAGAAGATGGGTTATAACTTGGCACTACATTTCTAATGTACTTACCTAATCAAGTGCAAAGTCACGGAAACAGCTAGTAGAAAATAATCCAATAACAAGTAAATTTTTCTATAACTTTTCTACCTCAGTGTACTCAGGCACAACACGCTACAACCGGTTCGTGAATAAAGTTAAGAAGGTCATCGATATGTATGAATCCGTCGCTTTTTCGTAGTCATTCGAATTTGGTCGGATAACCAGCCTTTGTTTACATGTTTAGCTTTTTCATTAAATCTACTAAATAAGAAACATTCCAAACTGAATATTTTCACTATATATTTTTGACTAAACGCACATACTTGTGGTTTACACCTACCTATCTTGGGTTGAGTCAGTTTCTTGTATTTTGCCATCAAAGTTATGACAACCTCGTTTTGACTTTTAGCAATATTATTCGATAACGCAAGCATTTATGCTTTTGAAACTTTTTATGGTTATTACAAGCGTCAAGATGGACTAAATACAGTTTTCAGCGAGCTTATACGTTTTCTCATTTAAGCGCTGCGAAAATTTTTCGGGTTTTCTAAAAAGCGCATTTACTTGAAAATTATAAATATTTCCTTAAATCTAATTCCGGCACAAATACGCACATATCAAGAGCTATTCGTGTATGTTTATTCTACAGGCGCACGTACAATGGTTTTAGAGATACACGATTCTTCAAAACGTTACTCCAGCAGGAAATGCAATATCTCGAAAACCTGATGACGCACCAATTATATTTTCGGCGCACTTTTTTGCACAACTATAAGCTCTCTGCCCATGCACAAAATTTCTCATTCCGATCATTCGTTTAGAATTTTCCTGCTGGAACAACGTTACCCTAGCAGGAATCGTTCTTTCCGTTTTTTTCAAAAACTACGACGCGCACTTATTTTTTATGTAGCGCACACACATAGCAGATTACGCACTAAGTATACGTACCACTCATATCACTCTAGGAGTCACTTTCCTGTTGGGGTAACGTTCACGAAGTTACACTTAGCCGAAATAACATTTGTTCGAAATATTTATTTTTAAACGCATATCAAAATACTAAGTGAGAGAGAAACAGTGGGCGAATACAAATGTTTAAAACAGCGACTTGAAAAATAAAATTGTCGACGGAATTTTGACACAGAGATAGATTACAGTCAGGAAAAGCACATAGAATACTTTTTATCCTGGGAATATGTACACCTCGGGATAATTTTCGACTTCCACGCGGGCGAAGCCGCTGGCTACAATTATAATATAAACGCTTACCTCCTTGAATCGAAAGCCCTTGTCACACATCTGGCAGTGGTAAGCTGGCGGCAGGTGTCTCCGCCTGTGAGACGCCAGGTTCGAGGAGTTGAGGAAGGTGGCCGGGCAGTGCGGGCAGCGCAGCGGCCGCGCGCCGCTGTGTGCGCGCTCGTGCACCTGTAGGGCGTACTTAGTGCGCGCGCGGTAGGCGCAGTGGCTGCACGGGTAGTGGAGCTCTCCAGTGTGTATAAGCCTTAAATGGAGTATTTGAGAAAATATATGGGTTATTTCAACATTTTAGATTTTATTTTGGAGCCGTTTTTGGGGTCTGCTTCAAGAACTTTGCATATTTGTACAGTTGATATTCGTGTTATTTCGCTTTTAACTTTGTTAACCAAAAATAAAACGAGGAGGACGAGCTTGCGGTCAACAGTAGTACACTTACCATGCCTGTATTCCTCGAAACATTAAGCGCAGAGGTATACCTATATTTAACCAATCATATCTAAGTCCCATCAAATAGGGGCCGAGCCTGTTGCTAACCAGGCACAAGTCCAGACTCCAGACAGTCCCTGAGAACTTCCAGATGGAAAAACCAAATAACACTGTCCAACCCGGGCATCGAACCCGAGACTACATGCTCAGCAGTAGAACTTGCGACCACTAGAGCAACGGACGAGGCAGTGCAACCAATGTTGTGCGTGAAAGGGGAGAGTATCTTTACCTGTGTCTCTTCAACCTGGTAATAGACTTCAGCTCCAGGCCACACGTCTCACATACAAAGAACTTGGTACTGCTTCGACATGTTAGCAAACTCTCATGTGCCGTGAACTCCTCCTGAAATTTAATAGAAACTCAATCAAAACTGACTTTTTACCCTCAACCATCTAGTCCACTGTAATAAACAATTTGATATTGACCACGCCTTTACTTTAATGTAGACCGGTTTTCGTGTTCTGGTGAGGAAGTCCAAAAGCGCATTGGGCTGATGATATCAATAAAGACGCGGCAAATGGCTGGACGGGGGACTCAAGGAATCGGGTAAGATGGAAAAAGAAAAAGCTTAAAACTAGTGTCTAACCGAACGGATTCGGCTTCGGCTGTATTCGCCAAAATCAGCCGAAGTTTTAGTCCCAGCCGAAGGTTGCTAGCATCTGATTTTATCACATCACACATCATCAGCCTATTAATGTTCCCACTGCTGGGACACAGGCCTCCTCTCTGTGAGAGGGAATGGGCCGTAATCCACCACGCGGGCCCAGTGCGGGTTGGTGGATGTCACATGTCTTCGAATTTTTGGTTCTAGGACATGCCGGTTTCCTCACGATGTTTTCCTTCACCGTTTTGAGAGCAGTGGTGATGAAATAATTTACGCAAAGTAAAGCGCCTGCCTGGGTTCGAACCCACGACCTACAACTTGTAAGTCGCGGCCGATACCACTGGGCCACCACTGCTGATCTGCTGATCTGATTTTATAGGGTTGTCAAAATATATCTATTTAGTCCGTCAGTTAGGTTAATAAAAAAAAATATTGGGCACGTATTTTTCTTTAGCCACGTAAACAAAAAAATACGACCATACAGTGCGTTGAAATATCGTGTGACGTCACGGTGTGCTACACTTTATACTGACAGTGACGTGACAAGCCCCCATTCCTGAACTTAGATGCGCTTTATCTTTGTCAGTTTTTATTTATTTGAATACGGGTACAATATTATTTGATAATCTCACTGACGGAATAAATAAAATTATCATTTTTCTACCCAGGAAACACCCTATTGCATTGTTTCTGTTCCACCTTGTAATATCAGTAATACTATTTTAGTATAGTTTGAAAGGCTACCTGGCTATAAAACGTCTGTCGACATTTCCCACAGGCCCATTCCCTCGTGACTCTGGCGCCTCGCTTGACAAAGTAACCTCCATGATGACTGCTCTCCTTTGTATCACAGTCTGATGCCATACAATTCACTGTAAAAGTTTTATTGGCATTTTAATTAATGTTGTGCGAATATTAATTACCCGACTGCCGAAGGAAGGTAATGTGTTTATCAGTCTTTGTATTGTTTGTTCCTAAGTGGCGTTCTAGAGACCATACGCGTTGGCCGATTTTGATGATTCTTACGTCAATCGATTTGTCTTAACCTTGCGAGTGTCACTGGCTACAACATAGAAAAATGGCGGATTTTGGGCGCCATACTGTGTTGTGGGGGCCCAATTTCTTTTCTACCAACCCATCGTGTGTGGTATCAAAATAAAGGGTTTTAAGAGGTGATTTCAAAAATATATAACTAAGTGTTATATATTTTTGAAATGATCTCTTACAACCCTGCTCACAAGACTGCTCGCTTGAAGCACATTGCTACCTAGCTAGGCGAAAAAGGCTGTCGGCGCGTGGACAGCGAGCAGTCACCTCCATTTAAGGCGGTGTTGTGCGGGAGTGGGGTCGTGTAACTGAACTACGACCTCCTTTAACGTGCTTTCGATGGACGGTCACCCGTCACCCATTCACGGACCGACCCGGGCAAGCATTGCTTATAGGGGAAGATTGAATCGTGCGGTTGTTACCTATTATTTAGCCACAAGCTCCTTAAGCTTCATAAATAAAATAAAATTTAGTCAACAAACACGGTTTATCCAAACGATATTTTGATACTGACCGACGACCCTGGTGAAGGTTGCAGGGATCTGCTGGATGTGAGACGCACGGGACCGATCAATGTGGCGACGCTTGGGGGAGGCCCATAGGCCTCCCCCAAGCGACATACATATCCAGCAGTGGACATATCCAGCAGTGGACGTCTTTCGGCTGATATGATGATGATTTTGATACTGTTTGTTTTTGTTTGGCCCTTGGGTTCTCTATTGGGTAAAAGTGACCCAACTGTTTTGGAGTTGGCTTAACGAATATCAGTGTTTCCCTATTTCATATTCATATGGCATGATAACCTCTCACCATGATACAATACCGTTAACTCTACCCGTGTACATCAGCCTTATCTGACCGCCACAAACCAGTTACTTACTTGGAAACAATAATCCGTCTCTAGATTTACCAATCAATCTGCCTGGCCTTTTTCCCAATTTATTGGGGTCGGCTTCCAGTCTTACCGGATTCGGCTGAGTACCAGTGTTTTACATGGAGCGACTGCCTATCTGACCTCCACAACCCAGTAACTGTGCAACACAATATCCCTTGGCAAGACTGGTGTCAGATCTCAAGCTTCTGACTACCCGTAACGACTGTCAAAGATCTTCAAACGACAGCCGCGACCAACGGCTTAACGTGCACGAGGCACGGAGGAAACTCAGTATGTTGAACCCACCCATCCACGGACCAACCTCGTCAAGCGTTGCTTAACCTTGATCATCGACCAGTGCGGCTGTTATTATTTAGCCACGAGCTCCTCATCAGCTCCATCTCTAGATTTACCAACTGTATTTTATTTTATATAGGTGCTTCTTAGCACTGCAGTGAGACAACATAAGCTGAATTATAAATTTATTTATATGCATACTCCCAATACATACCCATTTCAAGTTCTTGCTGCAACCTCCACTGTGTGACCTCGGCAGTTTGTCTGAGAAGCTCAGCATTTCTCAGCACTACTTCACATGACCTGCATATGTATTGTGGCTTGCCATCATTTTCAGCCACCTTAAAACATAATAATAATTTATATCTGGCGAAATGTAGGCGTACTACAGAAGCTCCTTCCCTTCAGAGAATAAAACCATTATGTTATGTGAGTGTTTTAGAAAACGAGATAAAAGACGGTATCACAATTGACCCAGAAATCAATACGAACAAACTGTATGCTGATCGATTGCTTAGAACAAGCGAAATAACCCTCCCCAAGTCACATACTCCAAATCCATAGGGCAAAGTGCATGTTGAAGGTTGCGAGGATCCGCTGGATGCAGGACGCACGGGAGCGGTCAATGTAGCGACGTTTCGGGGACACCTATGTCCAGCAGTGGACGTCTTTCGGCTGATATGATAGACCCCAAATCCACGGGGTATAGTCAGCCCGAGCATAGCCCTCTCCATTGCCCTTTGGGTGAGCTTTCTAATGAGGCCCATTGTGAGCGACCACGTTTCAGAGCCTTAGGTCATAACTGGCAAAACACACTGGTCATAGACTTTCATCTTGAGACACTGTGGAATGTTGGATAAGAAGATACCGCGCAACTTCCCGAACGCTGCCCAGCCGAGACGGATTCGACGGTTGACCTTTTTCACGACGTTGGCCCTACCTAACTGGATCGTTTGTCCTAGGTAGACATAGTCGTCCACAACTACAAGTTTAGAGTCTTCGACTTTGATAGGAGTGGGTGTAACATGGGCATTTAACATCACCTTGGTTTTTTCCATTTTCATTTTAAAACCCACTCTTTCGGGAGCTCTACTGAGGTCATCGAGCATTGTACTAAGGTCCTCCATAGTAACAGCCATGAACACTATATTGTCGGCAAACCGAAGGTTAGTGATGTACTCGCCATTGACGTTGATGCCTAGATGTAGCCCTCTCCAGTCCAGAACCTTGATGATATCCTCCAGTGTCGTGGTGAACAGTTTCAGCAATATGACGTCTCTCAGCAATATGACGTCTCTCTGTCTCAAACCTCGCTGCAGAAGGATAAAGGTGTGATCCTGAAGTCGAACTGACATGGTGGCGTATTTGAACAAACACTTTGATGTACCAGTAGTTGAATTGGCAACGTTGGAGAGACTGCAGTACACTGTACAGCCCAAGTCTCGATCGAATCGAAGGTTTCTCGTAGTCCAGAAACGCTAAACTTAGAGGCATGTTGTACTCTTCGGTCACTGTATAACCTGCCGTCGCGTATGTATGTGGTCTACGGTGTTGAGGCGTTTACGAAATCCCTGTAGTTCGGGAGGCTGGAAATCGTCAAACCTGCGCGCGCGACGATTCGTGATGACTCTTGAAAACAACTTGTAGACATGACTAAGGAGTGAGATGGGCGTATAGTTCTTTAGTAGGGCATTGTCACCCTTCTTGAAGAAGAGTACCACCACACCCCTGCACCATGCCTGTGGCGTTTTTCCCCTGGAGTATGACAGAATCAAACCACTTCTGAAGGGCCTTAAGTACTGGTTTTCCACCCACCTTCAAGAATTTGGCCATAATTCCATCATCACCTGGTGCCTTATTGTTCTTAAGCTGCTTAAGAGTCATTCTAATCTCATACAGACTGACATCTGGAATGTCTTCGGTATAGTGTTGGGTCAATCTAGCTCTAGGGTCATTGCTAGATTTTGGGTTTACTGGTTGACATGTTCAACTGCCCATAGAATCTCTCGATCTCCCTCAGTAGCTCCGGTTTGGTGGATATGATCCTGCTCTCTTTGTAACAACTGGTATTTCAACCCATCATCTGAAGACTGCAGGATCATCAGTTTGCGACTTATGTAGCAAGCAATTGATCCGCATACAGTTACTTTGTATCAATTTCTAGGTTTTTGGTCCACCTCCTTTGAACAAAAATCTTGTCATCATCATAATCTTCCTACCCTTATCCTATGCAACATGGGGTCGGCACAATAATCCTGTCATCCGTTATGCTATTACTACCTCTCTTTTCTTTCATATCACTCCTCACACATTCTATATCCATCTCAGCAAAAAAGTTGTATTCTATTATTAAAAAAACAGTATTTATGTCATAAAATTAATAATTTTCAATTCAACATACAAACAACATAAGTACCTGTATTTGCAATATTTGTTTGATCCCAGCAAGAATATCAAACTCATGATTTTCAAATATCTTCCTATAGCCAGGTTTAAGGCAAAGTCTGCATGTTTTTTTATGCTCTTGATGTTTCAGTACCTTTCTTAATGATCTGTAAATACATTTTTTTTTTAATAGATGACAAAAAAGTAACTCTTTTGATAACTGGTTAAAAGCTATTCAACTGGAGGTAATCATTTAAATTGGAGCTCTTCCTTGTGGTAACAGTAAGGACCATTTTCCTAGTTCCAGTGATAGTGTTACTTCTACAGGTAGTGCGGTTTTTCTTGACTAATCTATCTTTTCACAATATACTATTTTCTGCCTATTAATTTTCAGCAGTAGATTTTAAGTTTCATTGTCTATATCTTATAATTTCGATGTCTGAGAAGAATCAGGACACACCGCTGTAACTAAATATAAATGGCTAAACATATAAATTAAACAACACCAGGAAAATCAGCAAGTTAAAAATATTGTCAACCTACGAGACTGCTCTATAGGTTTTCTCCGTGTTATTTGCTCTAAGCCATCGTATTTTGTCGAATTCGCCCTTGCTTAACTTTAAGGACACAAGTTTATGGACTAATATAGAAGAGGCCATTAATATTGTAAAGTAGAAATATTCTCCGAGGAAGGTATAAAATCAAAACAAAACAAATGGCAAGAAGTATGTCTTGTGTCTTTGGCGAAACACTGACCACAGACTAGGCTTGTCGAAAAAATATCGATACATCGATATATCGATATTTCTGCTACGATATATCGATATTTTTAGCCGATATATTTTCATCCGATACATCGATATATCGATACAAAATATTCAATATCGAAAAACGTATCAAAAACGATATTTTTTTTTCAAATTTAATTTATTAGCAGAATTCAAAGCCGTAAAAGATAGGAACGAACGGCAAATTACTGTATTGTCTATGACTTGTATGTTTTGTTTGTATAGCGGCCGCCGCAGGCCGCGGTGGCCAAAATCCGTCACTGTTCACTTACTCAAATGTGAATTCTTTTGCGTTGTGTGTGTGTGGTCGTGTCAACATAGAATAATAGGCAAATTTTTAAATTTTGCCTATTATAAAGGATTAACGATTAAAATACCTTCGTTTTTATTAAGACTTAAATAATGTACATATAGTATAATAAAAAAGTTTTTTACAAAAAAATACTACCGACTTCCGAATAAGAAAACTAGAAAGTGAAAAATAACTTTATTTTTGGAAGTCGGTGTCTTTGTTAAGTACCAAATTTTTAAGTTATGGACACCGACTTCCAAAAATAAAGTTCTTTTTCACTTTCTAGTTTTCTTATTCCGAAGTCGGTAGTATATTTTTGTAAAAAAGTTTTTTATTTTTCACTTTTTAGTTGTACCTACCTAATAGGAAAGTAGTTAAGTAAGTACCTATAACGACAGAATAGATTACCCGAATATAATGAAACTTTAATATAACCGGTTAAATGAGAGATCTGCATACCCCTTAAGAGCGTACTGGCGTGATGTTATGTTATGAAATGGTATGAACAATAAACAGCCATGCGATTGCAGCAATCCCGAGAGATTTGCCGTTATTTATTGAAGAGTTCTGTTGTATATCTTCGAAGTCCTTAATCAGATCTTCACCAAATTAAAATGGGACCAATTTCGGAATATACCCTTTCAAACAAAAAAAGAATTTTCAAAATCGGTTTACACGGAGATATCGGAGATATCGGAGATATCGGTGAAAATACATAAAAAAAAAAAACATACATGATGTCGAACATAGAACCTCCTCCTTTTTTGGTAAGTCGGTTAAAAAATAGTACTACCTATTATTGAGCCAGACTGAACTAAATACATTATTATTTTAAAACCGAAAAACCTAAAAATTGGACCGATATATCGATATATCGATATTTTTTCCTCGATATATCGAGGTCGATATTGATATTTTTATAAATATCGATACATCGATATATCGATATATTTTTGCACTTCCGACATCCCTACCACAGACCAGTGTTGCCACGGCCTTTAAGTCAAAAGTTACGTTTCATTTCCTGAAATGTTACATTTTTGCTGCAAAAGTTACATTTTTTTTTCCTTGTTTTTGAGGTCTGAGCCAAATTGATGTCAGCAAAATGGCGGAATATAAAGGAATCTATGATGTGGTGTATTTAATCTTATGGTGGATATGGTGTATTTAATCTTATGATAAAACAGACTCTAGTTTCATTTATTTCATATATTTATTCCTTTTTCCCGACTGTATATTAACTGAACTAAATAACATCTGATAGTAGAATGTAGTTTCACCTGTCGTTCTGCTGGTTTCAGGCCAAAGATGACTAGATGACTGCTGCTGGGATTTTGGTTTTTGGGCTGGCACTTTTATGTCGTTCAGGTTCAGAATGTCCAATTCCCAAAATGTCCAGCGGTTTCAAAATGTCCAATTCCCGAAATGTCCAACTTACAAAATGTCCAATTCCCGAAATGTCCAATTCCCAAAACGTCTAATTCCTAAAATGTCCAATTCTCAAAATGTCCAATTTTGCACGAGGTTTCTGAAAAATATCCTACGAAACCGCGCGAACTCGTGAAGTAGGAAAAGTACGCGCACGCGCTCAAGCAAAATTAACCTTTAATTAATGCAAAATATGTTTCATTTTGTCATGGCGCATTTCATTCAGAGCCATCTCTGAATATGTCGTTCAATTTGGATGCGTTCGTAAACTGTTTGCAATAAAATTCAAGTATTACAAATCTCGTTGTTATCAAAAGTTACGAAAATTGCCTTAAATATAAAAATTACATGTTACGCGAGGGGGTCAAAAGTTACGAAAAATGTAAGAAATGTAACCTTCTGGCAACGCTGCCACAGACGTCAGACCACAGAACATTTTTAAGGTGGAAACACATTATTAACACCCGACCCGACCCCACGCCACCCGACGCCTGCTGACGCGTTGAAGTACTAATCCATCCCATACATTTAGTATGGTCAGAGACACTAGTCAACACGCCATGTGACGACACGCAATCACACGCGACAACACCCAGTCGGTTTGGATCAGCGTGTTGCCGGGAGAGGGGGAAAACACGCCACCCGACGCTTCGCATACAGTGTGTCTCTAGTAACACCCGACAACACGCGTCAGTCATGATCAGTGGTGCCAACTTAGGGTAATTTACCCTAATTTAGAGTTAAGTTTCATCAGCACGGTAATTTTTAGGGTACAAACTCGGTGGGGTAATTTTAATGTTTATGCTTTAATAGAAATGATTGAGTCAAATTTGTAATGATGGACTTAAGTTTAAATATTTCCTTTGAACCCGCAATTTTCGGGGTTTATTAGTCAAGTATTTGGTATGGTACAAATCCCTAAACAACCAGATTTTTTTTAATGGTTTCAAATATTCTTATAGTAAAACTGGTCTGTAATCTAAACATATAAAAGAAGAAAGTGACTGACTGACTGACTCACTCACTGACCATCAACGCACAGGCCAAACGGCTGAAGCTTCAATCATGAAACTTGGCACGTAGGTTCCTTTGGTAGTGTAGGTGAGCACTAAGAAATAATTTATGTGAATTCCACCCCTAAGGGGGTGAAATAGGGGATGAAAGTTTGTATGAAAGTCGGCCAATTTTGAAGTTGGATCTTCAAATATTGGGTTTGGGCTGAAGATTAAAATTTAACGCAAATTAAGGTTTTTTGGGAATTCCATCCTTGGGGAGGGGGCGGATCATGGGGGATGAAACGTTGTGTACAAAAGTCTTTCTTTTACAAAGGAAAAATAATTAAAAATATTCTCAAGTCTTTAAATTTAAAGTCTGTTGGTAACTATAAAATGGCTCAACGCATAAATATAGGAATTAAATAGGGCCGGGAAAATCTGCTTCGCCATGACAATTAATAAGGCTCAAGGACGAACTCTGAAGTATGCTGGTGTAGATTTGAGGGAGAATTGCTTTTGCCATGGACAGTTCTATGTAGCGTGTTCACGTGTTAGCTCATCAAATAGTCTGGTGATAGTGGCGTCGACATCCAAAATGGTTTAAAATGTTATTATAAGGAAATACTTTAATTTAATTAGGTACTTACTTATGCTTATGATTACTTATTATTAGTTATGGATAAACACAGAAATAGGGACGGGACAAGGATAGAGCGTATTGATGATAAAGTAGGTAGAGTCTGGCCAACGAAAGTGTGATCTGAAAAACGCGGCAAATTCAAAAAATCCTAATGTGGTATCACCAACTATACCTCTAGTTAAAAGTTTTGATACTTGTATTTATTATAATTTATTTTTTGATTTATTGGTTCCGTTTGGTGAAGTGTGACGGAGCCGTAACTGTCATGGATGTGAGTTAAAAAAGAGTGTGTAGATTGATTTATTAGTATGTACATAATATTAACCCACTTAACATTTAATTTATTAATTACTTAATCATCATACTCAAAATCATAGTCCAAAAATTCAACCTCTAAGTATTCATCTGTATCTGAATCATCATCTACACTTATAATTTTTTTTCCAATACTTCTTCTGTTATGTGATCTCTTTGTTTATATTTATTTGCCACATTTATTACATGGTCCGTCAATTTTTCCAGTCTTCTGCAGTTATTCGGCCAAATGAGGAACATTGAAACATAAACATAAGAAAAGGTATCATCATATCGTAAATATATAACAATCAGCCAACATGGATCAAGATTACCAAGTCATACTAACAATCGCAATCACAGACAATACACAGATTAATAATGTTGCCATACCCCAACTTTGAAAAAATCCCAGATCACGCTTTCGTTGGCCAGACTCTAAGTATAAGTCTGTCCTAAGAAACACTTTCACATTACATTAATTTTTACTTTTTCTCTACATACTGTTAAAATGTGATAAGGAGAAGTATGTAGTATAAGCGTGCGAAGCCGCGGGCAAAAGCTTGTTACATTATAGATTGTAATGTTTCGTCTTATGTATGATATTGCATGAAATGTATATAGATGGTACGGCGAGGGAAAGCATATTAAAAAAAAAGAGATATTTTTTCATTAAACTTAAAATCTAGGGTAAATTGAGATCAGACTTTGGATAAAACAAAAACGAGACCTGGCAATACTAGCGAAGCGTGTTGTAGCATCACGTGGGGTGTTGCATAAGTGCACGGTACGCGTCGGGTGCATAGATAAATATGCTCCTACTAGTCGGGTGTCGACACGTCGGGTGGCGTGGGGTCGGGTCGGGTGTTAATAATGTGTTTCCACGTTTACTCTAGCGAGCGCGTCTCTGCGTCAGACACTGACTGAAAGGTATTGTCACAGACTGACAGCACAGACTAAATAACCCTATTTTTAGCTAGCAATAGATTATTCACCTTTTTCAGGATTTATTAATTTCATTGTTAGAAATGTAGGAATTAATATCCTGTTTTTGTATTAATATCCTTCCGAGCCAAACTCAAGGTGGAAAAACTATTAAAACCCGACGCGACGCCACGCCACGCGACGCCTTCTGAAGTTCTGACCATATATTCAATGTACTCTGTGATAATTACTGTTTAATAAATCTGATTGATAAGATGTTTGAAAACCTAATAAACATGTAACGCTACTCAAGGGCGGATTAAGGGGAAGGGGGGGGGGGGCACAGGGGCACGTGTCCCCCCCAGACGGTATTTTGTGTACTGTGGAGATTCCATCACAGTACATACTTAGAAGCAAATCAAATTACAGAGTTGTTAAAATATATGAATAAAATAACAGAAAGAAACTATTCACCACTGCACTGGAGGATGTCTTCAAGGTTCTAGACTGGAGAGGCCGATTTGCTGATGATAAAGCTGTCATGGAGAACCCTAGTACAGCGCTCGATGACCTCAGTAGAGCTTCCGAAAGAATGGGTCCAAAAATGAACATGGACAAACCTAGGTGATGTTGAGCGCTCATGTTGCACCCACTCCTATCAAGATCGGTGGCTCCACAGCCAGCCGAAGCCGTGGACGACCATGTCTACCTGGGACAAACGGTCCAGTTAGGCAGGTCCAATCTCGAGAAAGATGTCAACCGTCGAATCCTACTCAGCGGGGCGGTTTCTTATCGTCCAACTTACACAATCTCACAGTGTCTCAAGACGAATTTATGGCTCTGAGACGTGGTCGCTCACAATGGGCCTCATCAGAAAGCTTACTATCTCCCAAAGGGCAATGGAGAGAGCCAGGCTCGAGGTGTCCTTGCGGGGAACCGATCACTTTCCCGAATATTTTTTGGTCGAATTTCATTTTACCGAAAAGTATTGACCGAAGTCTTTTTTTGCTATATGCATTATTTGACATATTTTCAGATCATCGAAGTATCATGTGGCATATGCATTATTTTACCGAACTACATTTCGCCGATTTAGAAAATAACTTTTTGCTTTTGGCTGAAGCCTCTTTTGAACTTTTTTCATTTGCCATATTTTCACCAAACCGAAACAACATGTTAGGGAATATTATTTAGTCACAAATATATAGCATTTTCAATTTAAAATTGAAATAGTGTCATAAAAGTCAATATGTTGTGCTACATTTAGTGACAAAAACGAATCACTGCAAAATCGACTTCACGCAGTCTTGTCTGTGTTTACGTATTTTCAAGCAAATTATTTATTAATAGCTGTCATGCATTAGAAATTTTTATTAATTAATTATTTCAAAGAATTTGTCCAAGAGCGAGCGAAGCGAGCTCGGGAATTTAGGGCACCCCGACACGGATAGGTTAGGTTCGTGTCGTCATCTCCTTCGTGTTAGGTTACTTTTTTCAGGTCGCTGTTTTAAACATTTGTATTCGCCCGCTGTTTCTCTCTGACTTATTATTTTGATATGCGTTTAAATATAAATATTTCGGACAAATGTTATTTCGGCTAAGTGTGACTTCGGTAAAAAGTTTTTCAACCAAGTAAAACGTTGGAGTAATGAAAAAAATCGAATTGATAATAGGTCAACTGAGACAGTGGCAGACGTGACTTCGATGAAGTAAAAAAAAACGAAACGATAATAGTTGAAAAGTTTTAGGTGAAATGAAATTCGGCCAAATGTTGTTCGAACTTATGGTAGTTAACCGTCCTTGCGTGATTGAATCAGAAATGTAGATCTGCAAGAGAACCAGGGTTACCGACATAGCCCGAAGAATTGACAAACTTAAGTGGCAGTGGGCAGGGCACATTGCTCGCAGAACAGATGGCCGATGGGGCAGAAAAGTTTTGGAGTGGTGACCGCGAACCGGAAGACATTGCGTTGGAAGGCCTCCCATCAGGTGGACCAAAAACCTGGTGAAGGTTGCGGGCATCCGCCGGATGCGGGACGCACGGGACCGATCAATGTGGCGATGCTTGGGGGAGGCCTATGTCCAGCAGTGGAAATCTTTCGGCTGATATGATGATGATGAACAGAAAGAACATGAGTGAAACTCTTGTCTTTCTTAACCCTTCCTGTACATACTTGAACTTGTAGAAATAAACATGAAGTATGATACTTCAAGTTTATTTCTGACAGTTATTGTTGATTTTTTTGCCTGTCCGCCTCTTGTGCCCCTTCCAGAAAAAGATCCTGGATCCGCCCTTGACGCTACTTGTCATAAAGTGATTGCGTAAACTGTAAAATACAAAAAGATTTAAAATAGTGCCCTAGAGTTTCTTGCTGGGTCTTCTCTAGGATCGACGAGGGATTTGTGACCCAGCGAGCCACACCATGTGGTTTTAGCTTCAAGATCGAATGAAAACTCAAAGTGCCTGTAACTAAGTGAAATACTTAATACTTAATACTACTACTTAATACTTTCGGGTTTAAATCCAGTGATGTGTGCTATTGAAGTTCACTCGTTCCTATGAAGAATGAAGGTATTGCCTCTAAGGATTGGAGTTGATGATGGTGGTCCTGTAACTCATAGGTACTTCGACGTGACATATCTTTTGTACTAGGATGAGTATCATATTTTTTTGATAAATCATAAACCTGCTGCATTTGTGAAAATAAACGTTGTTTTTTAGCAATAGACTTATTTAAATTCCTAGACGGGGCCTTGTCTGATTCGTTAGTCATTTTGCAAAAGAGTTAAATTTATCTATAGAAATAATGGCAATTTTTGACTAAATGATAGAACACAAGCACGGCTTGTACAAGTTGAACAAATCGTTGGTATATATATAGGTACACGGTACTTACATAACGGCTTTGTTCAAAATGGCGTCCACAGAGAAAAATAATATTTATGAAGAAAATTATCAACGTGGTAATGGATGTGGAAGACAAAATATATATAAATATGGAATAATTTATGGAAAATCAATCTAATAATGCTAATCCGGCTCGTATAGACCAAAATGTGGAGTCTGAATAAGGGCCCTTGGTAAAATATATTTTAATCGAAGGACCGAAAGTTATTGGTGGAAAGTGCTCTACTTACCTAAAACCCCCAAATGAAGTAACGATATTGCTCAATACACAGGGTAGATAAAAAAGCCTGACCACCAACCTGAATATCCCAGCCACGGCACCAGATCTCAGCTTCAGGAAACACCACAGCAGTTTGGCACTCGCGTGGGGAAATGTCTCGATGAACGCACGTAATTAATTGCACGGCAATTTATGTATGTCCAGAAAAATGTTCAGTTTTGAGTTTATGGCACGTAAAATGACCACATCTAATGGTGATCCATATCGAACTGGGAGAGACTTCACACAGGGGCGCGGCGCGGGCGCGTGCGCAGGGCGGAGCATACATCACGCCACCAGTCCATTCACCGATTTCCAAGTGCGGGTAGGAGAACAGACGAGCGGACAAGCCAAAAAATCGAATTGAAAAATAACAAAGCAAATATCGAACAACTTTCTTTGAGTAGGATTTTTTGACTCAGCATTAGTATAATTGAAGAGTGGTCTGAGTTCATATGAAAACCTTTCTCAAAACTGAGGTAGTTGGCGGATATATTTTATGAAAAAATCTATAAGATCCGGTATTTTCTGGTGGTCAGTGGGCCAGTACGTTGGTTTACCCGTGCTCATAATTTCTGAATGTGTTTCTTTAACTGCACTTAATGTCGTGGTGGCCCAGTGGCTAAGACCTCGCCTCTCGTGCTTGAAATCGTGGGTTCAAATCCGGGCAAGTACCAATGTGACTTTTTCAAATTCATATGTACTTTCTAAGTTTATCTTGGACACTACAGGCAACGGTGAAGGAAAACACCGTGAGGAAACCTGGACTTATACAGTTAATGTAAGTCTGAAAGAGCCAAGTCAGACGTCTGTGGGGTTTCCCAGAGGCGGCTTAATTAACTCTGACACCAGAGGTGGCCACACCTCACACGGAAAGAAGAAGTCTACACTTAAGAGCTGCCTTTCCTTCGTTGTAGTAAGTCTTGATCCCCAATGCGTGTGCTTAGCATTAAAATCGCCGCCTAAAGGATAAATCTCTGGCCTAATAGTTCAAAGAGATGTAAATATCGGTCTTTTCTTATCATATGCCGTGGATGACAGTATATGCCTGCAATAGACACGTCACAATATTTGGTTTTAGCAGATATTGCCACAGCTTAAATGTCTTGTTCTTCATATTTACACTGCACGTAGTGACTAATGTTGTGTAACTATAACCGCACTACCTCTGGCAGAGTTGTCAGGGTGGAGCGAATTATATACTACTAGCTGTTCCACGCGGCTTCGCTCCCGTGGACCACCCCACAGGACCCGTTTTCGGGATTAAAAAATAGCCTATGTCACTCAGGAATAATGTAGCTTTCTATTGTAGAAAGAATTTTTTAAATCGGTCCAGTAGTTTCGGAGCCTATTCGGTACAAACAAACAAATAAACAAACAAATAAAAAAATCTTTCCTCTTTATAATATTATTATTATAGTATAGATATAGTAGGAAGTAGGATATAGTACTAGCTAAACTCCGCGGTTTATCTCCCTTCAAAATTGCAGCCTATGTTACTCGGGAATAATGTAGCTTTCCATAGGTGAAAAAATATTTAAAATAGGTCCAGTAGTTTCGGAGCCTATTCGGTACAAAGAAACAAACAAAAAATTCTTTCCTCTTTATAATATTGATAATAGATAAAAGTATAGATTTGCTCAGTAACAATTTGTTTTGTTATTTTAAACGAAATTAAGGCTTTAAGCAAAATAATGCAAAGCCCCGCAATGAACATTCAAATCTGTGTAAGTTTGTTGGAAAAATGTATTATTAAGTTCACTGAATATCGCACAGAAACACACAGTTTGAGAAAATATTACAAGAAGCCACTAATGTGAATGTGACTCAGGTTCTCAACGTAAAACAATTTTCTTTAATTACAGCAATGATGACTAACAGGGCCACGCCGACCCCTGGCATCGTCTGTGTGCGAAACCTATGAAGCGCCTCTTTTTTATCTCAGCTGGTTGAAACAAGTTGATGACCGAAAATAAAAAAGAACCAAGTTCTAAGTATATAGAAAAAATACTGAGATATTTTCAAGATATCTGAGATAAGTTTGTCCGTTGCCAAAATTACCGATACTTATTTTTTGATAATTAAGAGATATTTGACTATCAAAATGTGATTATTTTACCAGAAAACTCATCATTATAGGTGCTATGAATAGTCGGACAGAAGGCTCTAGCAACTAGCTCGTAAACTGTGCCTCTACCAATAGTTTTGTAATGGCTTAAATAGTCATACATGTGATACGTATAAGGGCGATACAAATCCAACTCTTTTGACTTAGGGTAGTCAAAAATTTCATCGACGTCTATCCAATGTTGGGGGTAGAATAACTCGAAATCGAAGACTGTAACCTCTGAAAAAGAAAGTACAGTAACTTTATAACTCATTTTGCTAAGGCCCTTGCGCCAAAAAAATTAGCCAGTTTTTTTTTTAACTTTGCCCCATTCTCGGAGTTAGTGCTAACACGAGGTTAAATAACAAATATGTGATACATAATTAGCCGGGTAAGCTACTAACTCGGCGTTGGTAAGGTAACCCAGGGTGGCTCATCAGGGCTTTTGCCGATAAGCTGACGAGGTAGCGGCAAAAGCCCCGATGAGCCGGCTGAGCAGGTAGGTTGCGGTGCCCCTTGGGCGACATCACAACAGAGGTGGGCCGCAATGTAATATGGGAGTGCCACTCTCCCTATCCTGCGCGGCCTAGATGTGGTCGCCACGGTCTGATAGCTGATGCGCGATGGGGCCGCTGGGGATGAGTGTCGGTATGGCGTTGGCCGCACTCTTTATTCTCTGCGGCCGAAAAGTAATGAAAAATAAGGTAGGTGGCGGGGCCACTATCCTTACCCGTCACAGGGCGTCCAAGGGTGCCATTCACGGGATCGTATGCCGCATATGTGCTGGTTTGGTTCCAAGGGTGGTCATGGTTTGCAACGTGTTCTGGTGCGTCGGTGATGGGGGGACTCCCCAGAGGATGCGATGAAGGACGCGGACGGCCGCGGCGGGTTGGCGGATGTATGCTTACGCTTGCCCTTGTTCCCGCCATAAGCGGCAAAGTAAATACACCGTAGAATTTTAGTGCGTTCGATTCCCACATAACTACGCTATCTCCCCGTGGTAGCGCAGTATGCGTGAGCATTTATTTCTCCACGCAAAAATCAAATAAAAATGGGTGGCGCAAGCGGGCCTAAGGTTTATTTTTAATGCTTGGCACTTTGCTTGCGGAACAAGTCACGAAAAAACATTTTGAGTGGTGAGACGTCTATGTGCTTGCGTCACTATGACGCATGCCAAAGTACTGTTGATACAAGGTTGATACAAAATCGGTGGATACAGTTTGTTGTTGCAGCTCCACATCTATCATAGACAACCAAAATTTAATTACACCACTCGACTGCACCAAACTACAACATTTTTTTTTTCTCCAGAACGCCGGACGTACCCCTCCGAGAGTCCTCTCGAGTGGAGAACTTCCACAAGAAGGAATTACGCATTTTCAAACGCATAATAATGTTTCATACCTTTACATTTCATTAAGGGTTTCAACATGAAATCTTTAGAACGGAACACCTCTGGACACGATCTTTGTAATACATTTTCGATGGCATTTGCGCCTATTTCTTTCCAATGTAACGGGTTGTACTTTTTACTAATCTCCCTGAAAGAAGAGATGCAGATAATTCATTTAGTACTTAATGCTTGAAAACAAAAATTAAAAACAAAAAGACTTACTTGATAATTTCATTTGTTATGTTGGTTCCAATTTCGTCCTTTGCAAATGATAGGATCGCTGTTGCGACTTCGGATTCGGTTTCTTTTGCAACAAAATGTGATGGCAGGTCCTCCAATGATCTCATGACTATCATGTCAGTGTCCAAATATATACCACCCCATTTGTTAAGTGTCAAAATTCTCAGTATGTCTGCAGTATGATGTACTAGAAATGTACTTTGACTCACATCGTTAAGTAACATTGACTGTACTTCTGTTCCCTTTGAATATTCTGCTACATGTACTCTCAGGAATCTCACATTGGGGAATTGGAGGAGATCCGCAAGGCAGCCAGTCTGGAGCTCGTAGTCGGTCACTGGTGCGCTGAACAGCACGTAGATTTCTCTCTTTGGATGAGCCCTGGCAGCTGCTTCCACTGCACAAGCCTGGCGGATAGTCAGTCCACTGCGGCATGAAGTCTCATGAAAGAATATTGATTTTGCTTTAGGAGAAAAGCTCGGGTCTTCCGCGGATGGCAACGCATCTCCCGTCTCAGAATAATGACATGGTACATATTTTTTTTGTAGGATGGTTTGTCTTTTATTTTTAATCAATAGCAATATTAATATTACTTTCAATAATGATATGCCAGTAAAGTATAGGAGAGTTCTTGTACGCATGCTCTCGGGCTTCGGTGTTTGAGTTAGCTGACCACTTGACGACGCACGTGCCCGTATAAAACAACAATAATTCGGTGTACATCCACATTCGCGATTATCAAGCATCCCATGTTGTTTGTTGTTTGTTTTTTTGTTGAGAAACAAATAAATGGCGGTGGCAAGTTTAAAAATATTGTCATTAGACAGGACATATCTTCTTTGGCCACTATTATTACCAGTAGATGCGGCCGCACTGTTGTTGGAACTGTTTACCTTCCGCCATGGATCAAAAGCCACAGTGCCATCCAGAGTGCTTCCACTTTTTCTTGAGCAGATAAGGTGCATCGAATGACCCATTTCTCCAACCCGTACGCAAAATACGCGCTAGGACATAGGAGTTGCGGACAGCAGCCCGTTTAAAAATAACAAAATACAAATGGTTAAATCCTTATCGATTACAAAGGTAGAAGTAGTATCAGACGAAAGCGTCTGAGAACGTCCGTTAAATGTCAATTGTGAGATTCGGCCCCATCGATTGATGTTGTTAACTTTTCGCACCGGTGACGGTAAGATTTCCAGAAGAAAGCAGCTTTTTGTAGTCTATTTCCTAGTCAGCTATTAAGGTGTCAAGTACCAATGTGACTTTTTCAAATTCATATGCACTTTCTTAGTTTATCTTGGACATCACAGGCAACGGTGAAGGAAAACATCGTGAGGACTTATATAGTTAATGAAAGTCTGAAATAGCCAAGTCAGAGGCCAGTGGGGTTTTCAGAGGCAGCTTAATTAACTCTGACACCAGAGGTGGCCACGTCCTCACACAAAAAAGAAGAAACAATTATTAAGGTTGAATAATGTAGGCATTTTTCTTCTTCTCCGTGTTGCTGGCACGACAGTCGTTCAAATTTGCTTGGCCCAAAACTTAGCTATAATGTGATTTTTAATTTCGTAGACTAAACTGACATTTGGGGGGTTGTCACTTTATCTTTACATTAAAATAGTGTACAATACGTGTGCTAATTAGACCTTATAGGTGATGTTCTTCAGAAAGGCCAGGTGCGCAGTACTCATAACCGGCGTGTGTGTACGACTAGATGTATGAATGTGAGTGCAGCAAAAGAAGTATGTAAGGATCGTGGCAGGTGGCGTTCTGTAGTTTCTGCCTACCCCCATGGGAAAAAGGCGTGAGTTTATGTATGTATGCATGTAAAATAGTGTCGTACCCTAACTATCCTGAGTGATCGAAAGTTAATCGAAAATCGAAGTAGATCGAAAATAAAATTATTTCAGGGAAAAAAAAATGTTTAGAAACTAGCGGCCCTTATTTAGTTTCTACTCATTTATGTCAGACTTCATTTTATCGATTGCATTTATTTTATTGTTGATTTCATATTTAACACAATAAAAGTTCATGTACTATGTGTATGAATACTGTTATATTTAAATATATTACGTTTATATTCATAAAACATTTATTTACACCAATTACAAATTGAAAATAATTTGAGGAGTCATGTCACATCGATTCGATGAATTACTTATGATTGAGCCTTACCTACAACACTATGCCCCGCGCTTGCAACATTTAAAAATAAAAAAAAGTTAATTAAAAACTAAAAAAAACCCGACTGCTTAAGAAGCGAACTAAAAAGACGTAAACAAGAAGAAAATCATGCTGTGCAGTCGGAGGATACATATTCCCAAGCTGGCTGACCAAAACCAGATGTATCCTCCGACTGCACAGCATGATTTTCTTCTTGTTTACGTCTTTTTAGTTCGCTTCTTAAGCAGTAGGGTTTTTTTATTTTCTTTATTAACTTTTTTTTTAAATTTTAACTTTTTATTTCCTTTTTTCGAATTTGGTACATATAAATATATAAGTGTTATATATTTTTGAAATCGCCTCGCAAAACCCTTTATTTTGATAACCCACACGATGGGACAGGAAGAAAAAAAAATTTGGGATCCCACAATAAATCCGCCATTTTTCTATCTTACAATTTTAATATAGCCAGTGACACTCGCGGGGTTCAGACGAATCGATTGATGTAAGAATCATCAAAATCGGCCAACGCGTTTGGTCTCTGGAACGCCACATAGGAACAAATATACATACATACATACATAGACTGATAAACACATTACCCTCCTTCGGCAGTCGGGTAAAAATAAGGTCAATGGCAGCTTGTCAGTTTAGTCTACGAAATTAAAAATCCATACTGGGTTGCATGTTTTGGGTCACAGAGGGACAGGAGGTGGAGACTGTGGAATCGGCACTACATGCACACCCTGCCGCTGTTCCATCGATGTAGCCCTATTTTGCGAGGTTTCTTTCAGGTTCTGAAGAGGTTCAGGGATTTCCAGGTAGACCATGGAATGTTAGACCCTGCAGGAAGATGCTCACTTGGTGGTAAATAATGTGCTGGTGTGGTGAAACCTGTTGTTCTGCCACAGTTTGCAACGGGCGTCGACCGGGTAGTCATTTATAATGTCCAATGTCAATATAAAATTAGTAGAAAAATATACGCAGTCAGACAGTATGACATTGGTAGGTAACATTAGAGAAGAACTCAAACCTGCCTAGGCATGCCGAACTATATTGGGGGTCAGCTTCCAGGTTAATCGGATGCAGCTGAGTACCAGTATTTTACATGGAGCGAGTGCCTATCTGACCATCTGACCTCCCCAACCCAGTAACGGGTAACGCATTTGTCACCTTGACAAGACATGCGTTAGGTTTACTGGCCTCTGTCTGCCTATAAGGACTTTGAAAGATCTACAAAGGAAAGCCGGGACCAATAGCGAGGTACGGAGAATCTCGCTATGTCAAAATGGTCACCCATCCACGGATCGACCTCAGCAATTGTTGCTTAACCTTGAAAATCGACCCGTACGGCTGTTTTTATTTAGACACGAGCTCTGTGTGAGTGTATTTTATTAACCGACTTACCAAAAAGGAGGAGGTTCTATACAGACTTTATACAGTCATACTTTTCGCATTGGAAAGTGGTAATGAAGGGGAGATACCTAGGAGATAAGAATACAAATAACCATTGTAAGATTTATCATTTATTGATAATCAAAGATCATAATAACATAACAGAATACCATTGACGATTAGTTACGTCTTACATTTTTATAATAATTAAAGAAAAAAGAACATAAAATATTTTTCTAATTACTACGACATGGCTCAGCCATATTTTTTTATCTTTGCTTCATACTTGTCCCAATAAAACATTTCACTTTGGAAGATATTACACATTACAACTAACTAATATACATACTTAATTAAAAATAATATTTGTACCAAAATAATCATTAGTATCACCGCAATACGTATCATTTTAGTGTGAAATATAAGTTCATCCTGATGTTCTATAGGACTATAATGGAATTTACTTTCCTTGCCAAAATAAATCACACATACGGGCTTTCTTTAATATACGCCTGAATTTCCTTAGTAAAAAGCCATAATTCGTGGTTTGGCTCTCGCTTATTTCTCCTCCAGTATTAGAAAAATTTAAAAGATATTTTACTTAGGATATTCAATGTCTGCGACCGCATTTCCCCTCCCGTAGTTATAGGTCGATTCAAAGTTAATGACGTCTGTGAAGTTTGCTTTTACGGCGTAGAACTCATCACTCCCGCTGTCAAATAAATTTGCTACTGCGCAGCAACGTTCAGATGCCAAGCCACCATTAAATTTCTACTTGTATAGTCCCCGGCATGTAACTTGGCAAGGTTTTGGCATAGTGGGGGTAAGTTCGCGCATAGTGAGCGAACTGACCAACCACCGTATAGTACGAACGGAACGTGGAAGCAACGCGATTGGTCAGTCGATCCATGTCAACGGACTAACCAATCGCGCGCTCGGAACGGTGCTAAACGCTCCCCGCGTCCCGCTTGGTAACCAAAGAGACCTAAAAAATGACTTCTGCGCATCTAACGACTCTTGCCAAGTTACGTGCCGATAACTATACCTCAAAAACCGACTCAGATAGGCATGATATAATACAACATCATTCACGATACACTTGAGCATTTGAAGTTGAGTAATTGTTAAACTCTACTTTAGAAAACCTATCAAATTTTGGTACAAAAGTGGGGTTTGACATGTTCATAAGTCAAAATATTCTATTTTAGGAATCGGCCATAGTCGCATAAAACATCAGTAGTCAACCAGAATCCAATAACGGGAGAAGATGTTAAAATGCATCAATTTATAAGTATATTAATACTTAATTCAGTTAAAACTGTTTGGAATGATATTTTGAAACCATACACAGACTATTTTAGAAGTTTAAAGTAATAATTATTTAAAATTAAGGGTAGATTTTTCAATAGTCATAATTTTTCAACACACTTGCTCATAAAGTGGCTCTAATTTCACCGCAGTTAGGCACATAATGACACCTGTAATCAAACTGTGACTTTTTCATTGCTATTATTCACAAGTGAGTTATAGAGTTTTTTTTTTTATGGGTTGAGTCGCTTTGTTCTTAAAAAAGTTTCGAAACAAAAAAGATCGTGCTCAATAGTACAAATAAATTAATGGACATATTGCTTGCTCATTTTATGCAACTTCGTATTTAAATAGATAATTTCAACTTGTACGTGTTTAATAAATAAAACTTTCACTGAAATATAACTTTTGTTTTATCTGTAATAAAGAAAACTTGAAATGCCCCATTTTTTACGTGGCTAAAACGCTATCCGCGAAAAGCCAAAAAAAGAAACCTCATTCTTTTAGTCTATGGCCGATCGCCATTGTTAGATGCGCGCGCATAGGAAAACTGATGAATTTTTCCCGCAATTGCGAAAAAAATTTCACTATTCTTTTTCACTGTTGAAATTACAGTTATTTTAGTATGATTTTCTTCACAAGTGTGTTGAAAAACGTATACACGCATACACGTGTGTATTGATGATAACCGTCCTCGGCTCTCTTAAGACCCCCACCTAACCGCTCGGGTCTCAATGGCGCCTCAGCGGTAATCACCAACATTACACACTTTTTTATTTTTTATTTATTATGGGTTTGCTCATGACTCTAGTCTGGGTCAGAGGTGACGGAGACAAACAAACTTGTACCATAATGTACTATTATGTTATTCTTTATTTAATATAACGCCCAAAACTTGGATCCACGCGACACATAATGGCTTTTTAATCGTATCGGCAATTACGGCATTCAACCGGTTAGATAATAATTTGACATATTTTCTATACAAAAGCTGTCAAATCGCAATTTTTATTCCTCAGGTATAGTTTATCTGACTTTTGTAAAATCGGCCCTCAATAATGTAAAGTAGCTGTATATAATTATATAGGTACAGTTAACCAAATATCTATATATCGGAGGAAGGTATATCGCTTGTAAACTTATTACTTCAGGTTTGTTTAATTGGCAACATTTAGCTTCTGATCAATTCTCAGTTCGATTTTATTCGATTGACAACACTTTATTTTTCTTATGTCAAAATACTCGATTTGGATTGGATAATACAAGCAGTAATTTGCCGGAAGAGATTCTTTTAGCCAATAAAAAGCAGGAGTGTCATAGAGGCACTCTGAGTGGGTTCTCCCGCCATATTGGGTCGTGAAGCTAGAAAAGATACGCGCGGACGCGCTGTTTTGGGAGTTAAAAAGGAGTTGAGAGAAAAAGAGTTGAGAAGTAGCCTAAAGTGGCGCGTGTGAACTTGAACAAGTGTGTTTTAGTTGGGAAAAAGCGAAACGATTGGTGGCCGAATCCGCTGCTTTGATAAAATTGGAACAAGAACTATCTCTAAAACGGCTTATGTTACCTGCTTTGTGCATTGCATACCCACGATATGCCCACAGACCGAGGGTATTATTGAAGATAGCCCTCCTATCTCCGATATATATATAACCCAGTGTGCACTTACTTTTAATTTATATCTTTCTTTTAAATGTGTTATGATTTGATTCTTATACCTATATTTAATATGGCAATAAACTTCGTGTGCGTTTCGGGCAATTATACATAATAATAATAACCCGTTGTTTCTATAGGCCTATACTCTATTCGCAGCAGCAAAAAATAAAAGGTAAACAAACCATAAAAATGGGTATTTACAGTGACTTCTTTGTTGTCAATAAAATCTAAAATTTTTATCAACAACATCTATATTTTTATGTATAAACTAAAAAAAAGGTATTATTAAGATTAAAATCAACATTAAAAAGCATCCCGAAAGCTTTGAGTTCGACATTTTGACGTTTGTTTGTTTACCTTTTATTTTTTCCTGCAGCGAATAGAGTATACTTAAGTTTCTGGTCAGTAAATTAGCTGTACATAGCTATACAGCATGGGACTTGACAACTGATCAGATACTTAATAAGGCTTCCTAAAACGAGGGTAGTCTTATATTAAAATTGTAAAATGATTGGGTATACAATATTATCTCAGGAATTGTGTAACGATAAATAATAAAATGAACAGAATAATAATTGAAAGGTAGGTTCGATGGCAGCTAAGTGTTACATTCTGCAGTCGAAAACATACCATGGGGGGGGGTTGTATCACACGAGAACCAAACATCACATAAATGCACCGAACATTAGATTTCTTTAAACCTTAAAAACCTGCGGCCATTCTAAAATAATCAGGAACTTAAATAAAACTGGCATAATCTAGGAATAAAATATTACCTCATTGGGTCATCCGATCTCACTACTTATTGCCTTGTTTTAAAGGGGTTAAACACTCAATATAAATATTTTTATCCAGGCTTCGATTGCCGACCAGAAGTTTTAGACAAGTGACATTCCTTTAACGACAGTTTATAATACTCACATATTTGCGCAGTACCTATTTTTGTGTCAATGTTGAAGATGAAGATAGCATTGTATAACTGCCTCTTTCACTCGCTTACGTTTGTCGCATCGTCCTATCTCGCTTACTGTCTAGAGTATACTCGATGTCAGACTGTTACTTGTGCAATGGTTCGCAGAGCCAACTTCAGAGACACAAAGAACCGCTGTGACTAGTACACCTGTTAATGCTTGTAATACTTTATACTATAGTAGTGTTATACTGGGTGCATCGTCCTCACGTATATGAATTAATGGATGTATGTAAATATGTTAAAACACTATTTTTGATTAAAGAGGAGTTTCTTGTCCGTGCTTCTCCATAACAATCTACCTTTGCGAATGAACGGTAGAATATTTTTTTTATTTCAATTTTTGGTGTTCAAAAATAGCGCTTAGGCCCGTACTCCAGATGCTCATACGATAATATAAATAATTCTTGTCTAATTGAGATAGAGAATTTGACTTTGACAGCGACGGGATAACGATTGGTAAAAGTAAAAAACGTATGGGAATGTAAAGTGCTATAGAAATGTCACGTGACTAATCGTTTACATTTTGGCTTTTACAACATCGCCTTCGCTGAGTTTTTATTTTTATTTAACGATAGGCTTGCGTTTCACCACTGATGGTAAGCGATGATGTGATGAGTGCGCGCGTGTGTTAGTGTTTGTGTGTGTGTTGTGTGTGGGTGTGTGTGATGTGTGTTGTGTATGGGTGTGTGTGTGTGATGTGTGTTTGTGGTGTGTGTGTGTATCTAGAGCCTCAGATAATGTAAACCAGCCGGGCGAGCACGGCCTTCTGTGATAGGCTTGAGTCACACATTTTTATCTCAGCTTGGGAGCAACACCTGTTATAAAGTGCGTGACCCAAGCCTATCACAGAGGCCGTGCTCGCCCGGAAGGCATCAAGATTATATTTTTTTGGTCGTATCATCGTGTGCATACCCCATTAAAATCACCAAACAATATTTAAACTTTACTAGCTCTTATAATAACTATTGTGATATTAAAATATTATTTTATCCTTCCCTATGAAAGGTATCCTATATTCTAGAAATTTTGCGGAACAATAACTTAAGAGTTTATAATTAAAATAATAAATACCAAAGTGGATCTGTGTAGTGATTTTTGTTTGCAAAAAAGCTGCTTTTGAATTTGACTCAACAATTGACGGCATGTTTACTAAGCTATCGTTTGAAGAGTTACAGTCTTTCTTCAAAAATTAAAAAGCAACTTAGACATACACTTAATTCTAAGTTTAATTTTCAACCTTTGTACACGTCTAATATTGCTATTAATTTTATCCTAGGATCAGCTACTGGACCGTTGTGATACATTACTTCCTAATAGGTACAATTAATGTTAGAACTATTCATAGAAAAGCTACATTATTACAGCGTTACGGTGAAGCTTGATATGAAAATAAATAATACGTTCTTATTGTCGGGGAGTAAGGGTGAAAATATAGCATCATGGAAATTGTTTTTAAGTGCGAATCTATATATATAAAAATGAATCCCTATTTACCTTGGTCACGGCATCACGCGCGTATGTATGTGTATGGTATGTAGGTAGAGTAGGTAGGTAGGGTAGGTACGGTAGATAGGTAGGTAGGGCAGGGCAGGTAAGGTAGGGTAGGGTAGGCAGGTAAGGTAGGGTAGGGTAGGTAGGTTAGGGTAGGTAGGGTAGCCCTCATCTCTAAAGTAGGCAGTGACCTGTCGTTGCCGTAGTCGAGTCTATGGTCGGCAGCGAGGAGTCCTGGGACGCGGTGGTATCCTTCTACGAAACAGTCGTCTCGCAGAAGGAGGCTGCGGAGAGGGAGATTTTATCCGCTCACCCGATCCGCAGCAGACGCGCCGGGCGGACAATGCCCTCTTCCAGCCCCCCTAAATGGGTCCAGGGGCGACGGACTCAGGGAAGTCCGTCGCCCCCCACACATCAGGACCCGAGGTGGCGGCGCGTAGTGATCTACACGCGCCCCTCTTATACGTCGCGGGGGGAGTCTAACACCTCACTCCCCCCCAACCCAAGATCGAGCTACGCAGAGGCGGGCCGGCAGTAGCCGGGGGTTGCGGCAGTATCGTTGTTCCAGCGATCCCCAGCGAAGGTTTGAGATGGAACACCGGAGTGGTTTTTAGTCAGTACGACTGACAGACCCCTCCACCCTCCAGGGTGGAGGACATCCAATGGTAGGGTAGCGTATATGTAGGTAGGGTAGGGTAGGCAGTCGTCGGGAGCGATGCCACGGACACCACAGATATAAATCTAACTAGATGACGCGATCGTATGTACTTCGCGTGCCAAAAAAACGGAGAAAAATTACGAATAATGATCATAATTTGAGATTTTCATTTAGCATTATCGGCACCGGAACTCCACCGAAATCTGGAAAAATGCCTAATTATGCCATATTAAGTTGTAAATACTGTATAGAAAAAGTTGGCCGAGGCATTGGAAATGTTTTCTATCATTTTTTTTTTTTTTAGTTACGTTGCCCCACACTAGGAATTTTATTCCTGTATCGTGGGTGCGTTTACAAACATATAAACTCACATACACAAACACCCAGAGCCGGAACAACTATCTGTAGGTCATACAAATATTTGGTACACGCAGCGCAGCAGTCAATCGCTCAACCACTGCGCCAACCGTGCGCCCAGGTAAATTTGTTTTTAAATTGGTTTTTGAAAAAGTGGCACGCTTGGTTTTCATACAGACGGAGGGACTTGCGTAAGATTTATGTCTGTGGCGGGCACAACTAGTACACTTATAAATTCCGCCGGGAAGAAACGGACAGAGATAAAGGATAATGCTTATCTGTGTGTCCAAATATAATTTCACCCTATAATTTACGCCTGACTTATAATTTTTCAAGCTATTATTTTCATTATCAAGCTTATCAATTCAGTCCAGGCTAGAAGGCGTCGAAACTGGTTTGAACATTAATTGTTGACTGACGCATTATAATACTAGGTTTTCAATAGATCGGACCGTATTAAAATATGATACATAACATTAATTTTATTAAGACAACCAAAGTTAATCATCACTCTTACATAGGTTCAACACTGATAAGGCATTTTTACACTTAATTAAGGGTAAAAGCACACTTCGGCCGAGTTTCTCACCTCTAAATTATCGCAGAATTAATGTGACAAATTGTCAAGCACGCGTATCTGCTGTGATTGGTTGAATGAATTTTCAACAGCCAACCACAGCAGATAACGCGTGCTTGACAATTTATCACATTCTGCGATAATTTTGAGGAGAGAAACTCGGCCTCAGACTCGAAGCGAAGCGACACATCAGCCTAAAAATGTACACAGCATATTGACCCCTATCTGTACCACGTAATGCAGCCATTTCTATCAAAATAAACCAAAGACGCAAACATTCGAACAAGTAAGCTTCGCTTCGAGTGTCTCAATATACTTTGACCCATAATCTTACTGCAAAAAATCAATACAATCCAACCTATCGATTATAACTTTTTTTACATTTACAGATCACTATAATTAAGGCTTTTATACATGCGTGTAACATTGCCCTTAAAAGGTTCTTAATACTAAAAACTATATTAATAAGTTCGAATATTTTCATATAATATTTTCATGCCGTTTTGAATATGACTGAACACTTTCTGGCTATAGCCGAACCATTGTTTACGATAATACTTTTTTCAACTTGCAGAGTGGCTGAAATAACTCTGCAATGAGTCAATTAAATTTAAAAAAATCTACAATAATACAAATGCTTCAGTTTAATTTTGAGATCTGCAGCAATTTACAATGCATATATACTGGTACATATAAATAATAATATTTTTTCTTAGTGCTTGTAACCCACTAATACGCAATCTTTGGTATAAAGTCAGTTAAACTGACTTCGCAGAGTTAGTAGAGTAGATTGCAGAGTTTTCGTGTCCGATTGCAGAGTTATGTCGAGCAATCTCGCAGCGAACTTTGGACGTGTGCCAAACGTTTGGCCAACCTCTCGGCTTCAAGCTCTCCCGAGACCAATATTGGGCAAGCGTCGACATCATTTGGCCAACGTGTTGGCGTAGCGTATACAGATGTTAACTTACTGGAACAGCTATTGAAGTGCGTTCTGGTTCTGCGTTTGTCTCGTGGGTGAGTGCGCGCGCGCCGGCTCTGAATTGCTTTTGTTTTGGACGTTCCTGTAGGGGAAATAATTACGTTCAGTATTGAGACATAAGTTTCTTCAAAGATAGCGGTTACATTTACAAAATAATGAGTCTAGGGTAGATTAAGAAACCTGCAGCCTAATTGCGTAAAAATTCGGCAAGGCAAAAGATTTAACCCCATCAATCGACCAATCACAAAATACGGAAATCCACAACGTGTCTGTCATCTCGCACGTGCTTGGTCGATTGATGGTATCAAATCCTTTACCTTGCTAATTTCACTTACGCAATTAGACTGCTGTAGAGCTGTAGCAGACGTGTCATAAACAAAAAAAAAATTGTAACCCACTATTAGCTTGATTACAGCGATTATAGCTAGACTAGCATTAGACACCAACATGTAAAATTTAAAAAAAATCCGCGACACAATTTTCAAAGTGCTCACTAAGCCGCGTCGTCGCGTCAAATCACGTGCTAGTGTGAGTTAAGGCCAAAAGTGATGTCAGAGCTATGTATGGGGTTCTGCTATCGGTTACCTGATGACGTCATCAGTGGTCTGCAGTGTGCCGTGTGCTAGGTGCAGGCGGCGGCCGGACGATGGCGGTACAGCGGCAGGTGCCCACCACTCCACCACGCGCCCCACCACGGGGACCCTGCGTAATAATCCTTCCTGCCATAGACGTTCTGCATTCTCGCGCTCTATGTCCGCTTGGGCTTCTTCGATACCTATTGGAAGATTACTGGTTAGATTTTGGGCGTAACATCACCATATAAGCTACGGTTTCATGAAAACGACAATATCGGCCCTGGTGCAAAAGGAGTTGAAATATTTTCGCTGCGGTTTTTTTTTTTCAGCCTTATTATGGACAATTTTTATAAAGCAATTTTCCTTATTTGTTTTATAGGTACGTGACATCATGGCGGAATTTATAAAGCGAGCGAAGGGAGTTGAAAAACCTTGCGTTTATATTTTGAATAACTTGGGGGACCTCTGCATCTTGCTTCCTGATAATATTTAGTCCTTTATCGAATTGGATTTGAGGGCCCCGAGACCGGAGCCCAGGGAATACGGCACATAACCAGGGGATACAGCGCGGTATACCTAACCGGGTGCTCCGCGTGGGAGAAGCCACGTCGTGCCCTCGTTTCGGCGGTAGAGCTGTGGTTGCCGACCGTGGTTCGTTCAATGGTCGGCAGTGCGGAGTCCTGGGACGCGGTGATCTCCTGTGAGCATGTTATCTCGCACTCGCACACGGAGGCGGCGGAAAGGCAAAGTGCGCTCCCTTCCCGCAATAGGCGCCCGGTTCTAGCCCCCCTAAATGGGTCCATGGATACCCCCATGAATTAGGACCTGAGATGGCGGCACATTCCACGGACGCTTCTTTTAGACGTAATGTGGGAGGTTACACCTCACTCCCCACTACGGGACGAAGCCTCCGGAATTCGGGCCGGCACTAATCTGGGGCAGTGGAAGTCCCTTTTACTGCCGCCAGTTGACCGGCACCGGCTACCCGGAAACCAGAGCTTGTGAAAAGGGACGAAGTGTGCGAGGAATCACCGGTATAAAAATACGTTATGTCGTTCGGGGAAGTCGTTCGGTTGATATTATGGTGATACTATATTCTAGTCAACGTCTAACATATTGACTTACCCTTCTTCAAGACTTCGGTCATGTTCGTGAGCGCTCGGCTGCTCTCCTCGACCTCCTTGCCGGCTGATATCACGAGGTCAAGCAACTCATCCACGTCCGTGTCTTCAGTCACCATGCCGAACCTAAAAACGATCATAGTTTTATGTATTCTGTGTTCACAGTATTGTCTATTGGAAAATGAACTCTAATGCGCATTCTGTTGGTTTAAATTGCAAATTTATTAGTTTTTGTCACCTTTTCAGAGTTGTTAATAATACTTTATTTACAGGATGTCACAGTTAATACCATACTAGCATACGGCTGCATCATCTCATAGAATGAAACGATACCAACGTAACTTTGATTTTCGACGGCCTAAACGGTTTGTTTACTAAAAGTACATCGATCACGTTCAGTTCTGTCCCACGGCGGCTTGCAAGTAAAAGGGTACTCGGTTTGTGATTTTTTTTTCTTTAAATTCCGTGTAGATTTGTTTTATAGTATTTTTCTCAAACATGCTTGGAAATTTGAGCATTATTTTGACAACCCTCTTCAAGATAAATCGAAATTGCTGTACTGGCCAAATACATGCGAGCAGCGGCCGGCAAAAGTTGTATGAAAATCTATATCTGTCCTGGTTTAGCGGCCAAATAAATTACATAGTAATCTCATATCTGTCGTGTAATTTAAAACTGGAACGATCTTTTACTCCAAAACATGGCAACCAAGGAGGTAACTTTTCAAAGGTTTTATTTAAATTTCGAACGGGCTTGCAAATAGAAAGCTGTATATTAAAAAAAAAACACAAATGAACACTTTAACGAGGGCAAAATTATTATTGTGTGACATGTTTGAGAAATAGTACATTTCGTGTCGAGCATAAAAAGTCGAGATTTTAACACAAGTAGGCAATTTCTGAAGCGATGTAGCTACATGCGAGTGTTAAAATAAAGCCATGAGAGACACGGAACGATTCTTTTTTCACTACCTGATGAGCTTACTTAATTAAATGCTAACAAGTCCAAACAACAATTTATTAGAAACGTTCAGACTAAAAACTGTTGGAGGGTTAAAACCTTATTGCTAATCCTGGCCGACTCCAATTTATTGAAATGACTGACATTGTGTTCTGTTACTTGTCAAAAATGTTTTTAGGTCATGTCTTGTGCTTAATAAATTCTGCTTATATTTTACACCAAATACGTGTTTAAATATGATTTCTATCAGGTTATGGTTCAGCAAAAATAGTGCAACGTTATTGTAAATATGTCGGAAACGAAAAATCATAGTTTTTCACATGAAAAATTACGCGGACGTGAAAATTACGTCGAGTGGAAATTTGTTATGAAAAATGCATTGATTCACGACAATTTATGGATCTGTATAAGCGGTTACGGTAAGGATGACAAAACAACGTCCGAAGTGAAAAATCGACGTGACGAAATTGCAAAATCTAAAATTTGCTTGAGCGTTGAAAAGTCATGTTTTTCACATTTGATGTCAGCGGATACGGCGAAAGACGCCTGGAATGCACTGGAACGTGCATATGATGATAAAGGACTCGGTTCAAGAGTGAGAACTCTTCAGAACTTGTGCGCTGTCAAACTGGAGAACTATTCTAGCATGGAAGCTTACGTCAATGAAGTATTGTCATTAGCGCAGCAATTGGCGAATATGAACAAACCTGTTGATGACGAGTTTCTTGGTGCGTTGATGCTCAAAGGTTTACCGACAGAGTACGAGCCCATGATCATGGCACTAGAGCATTCGGGAGCTGTCATTACTGCTGATCTAGTCAAATCGAAACTGCTACAGGATCAACGTTGGACTACTCGTGGAGATTCGAGTGAGTGCTTGTATTCTACAAGAAAAGGCGCTAGTACGAGTGACTCCTGGACGAGAAAAGCGCAGCAGCACAAGGATGAGTCAAAAGCGAAGGATAATTCCGCTAGAAAGAGAGAACCGTGGTGCTGGAAGTGTAGACAGAAAGGACATCTGAAGAAAGACTGCCGGAACGCGAAGGATTCTTCAGGAAACTGTGTCTTATCAGCATATAGTACTGGAACTGACTCGGAATCTTCGTGGTACATAGACTCGGGGGCTACAAATAACATGACTGGCAGGCGTGATTTGATGACAGACTTCAAATCGCGAGATGGTCACGTCACCATTGCTAGTGGAGATAAACTGCGGTGTACAGGTATAGGTACTGTTAAGTTGTCGGATAGCGTGACGTTAACTGATGTGTTGTATATACCTAAGCTGTCTGTAAATCTCATATCTGTTTCGCAATTGATTAAGAATGGTTGTATTGTTAATTTTGATACTACTGGTTGTACAATTTCTAAGCTGGGCGATGTTTTGATTAAGGCAAATGACGTTGGAGGGGCTTACAGACTTCAGACCTGCAGTCTACGGGCGAATCTTACTATTAGCACTGCAACTTGGCATCAAAGACTTGGCCATTTAAGCGCCAACAATATGAAGCTTTTGAGGCAGGGACTTGCTAATGATATTAGTTTTCAGGACGACCCTTGTAAAGACGTTGCCTGTGAAGTTTGTTTAAAGGGAAAGCAAGCTCGGTTTCCTTTTCCCAGCAATCCTGAGAAGTCTGTGGCTGTAAAGCGGTTGGATTTAATCCATACCGATTTGTGTGGTCCGTTGCCGGTGAATTCGCTTGGAGGCAAGAGGTATATCCTGGCATTCTTGGATGATCATTCGAGGAAGGTGTTCGTGTATTTCCTGAAGCGTAAGAGCGAGGTGAGTGAATACACGAAAAACTTTATTAAGCTAGTCGAAACTCAGACTGGTGACAAAGTTAAAGTTTTGAGGTCGGACAATGGGACCGAGTATGTGAACAGAGACCTTGAAGGCTTTTTGAAAAGTAAGGGGATAGTCCATCAGGTAACTGTGCCTTACAGTCCTCAACAGAATGGTTGTGCGGAAAGGCTAAACAGGACCCTCCTAGAAAAAGTAAGGTGCCTCTTGTATACTTCGAACCTAGACCACAAGTTTTGGGCAGAAGCTGCCTGTACTGCTGCACATTTAATAAATGTGTCACCTTCGAAAAGGCTCTCAGGGCAAACTCCTGAGGAAGCCTGGACAGGTAAGAAGGTTAGTTTGAAACACTTACGTGTGTTTGGCTGCGAAGCTTATGCTCACGTTGATAAAGTGAAGCGGAATAAGCTTGAACCAAAAAGCAAGCGTTGTATATTTCTTGGCTATGACGGTAATGGATATAGGCTCTACGATTCGGTGAAAAATATAGTTTTTCGTAGTCGTGATGTTGTTTTTAACGAAACAATTTTTCCAGGTGTTAAGAGTAAACGGCCCGTGGAGATCTTCTTTCCGACTAGTGATGACGGAGATACCGTTGAAGATGCGGATGTTCGTGATCAGTCTGGGACTGAGCTTGAGGTGGAGATGCCATCACTACCAACTGTAGAGGCTGAGGTTGAGGCGGAGAGACCGGTAGCGCCTGAAGTGTGGTTTGAGGCTGACGAGCAGGTGCCGAGTTCATCTAGTGATACAACCAGAATGCCACGGAAGCCATCATCTGACGGACCAGCCTATAATTTACGGCCGAGAGTACCGAGGACGATGTCTGCGCTCGAGACAGAGTTGAGTGAGCCGACGAATGTCAAGGAAGCTTTGCAATCGAGTGATAGTAAGCTTTGGCGGCAAGCTATGCAAGATGAGATTGATTCGTTCAATAAGCATGAGGCTTGGGAGCTAGTTGACAGACCGGCAGACAAGAATATTGTCAAGAATCGATGGTTGTTTAAAATCAAACGTGACGCCAATGGCAAAGTGGCGTGTTATAGAGCGCGATTGGTTGCAAAGGGTTTTACCCAAAAGTTCGGAATTGACTACATGGATACTTTTTCTCCGGTTGTGCGACATAGTTCGTTGAGAATGCTGTTGTCTCTTGCGGTAGAATTAGATCTGAAGATTGATCACCTTGACGTCAAGACTGCTTTTCTGAATGGCAATTTGAGTGAAGAAATTTATATGTCACAGCCTGAAGGTTTCGTCAAGCAAGGCAATGAGCATATGGTCTACAGACTCAAGAAAGCCGTGTACGGGTTAAAGCAGGCGTCACGTGCCTGGTACGATAAGGTAAAGGAAGTTTTACTCGCAGAGAATTTCACGCAGAGCAAGTATGAGAGCTGTATCTTCAGTCGCCGAGTGGGTAAGCGAACCATTATTATTGCTCTCTATGTAGACGATTTTTTCGTTTTTTACGACTGTGACGAGCTTGCTGATAAGCTAAAAACGTCACTGAAGTCTCACTTCACAATTAAAGATTTAGGTGAGGTTAAACATATGCTAGGCATCAAAGTACAGCGCACTAGTCGTGAGTTCTTGCTTCTTGAACGTTTCGGTATGAGTGACTGTAAAGTTGCTAAGACGCCCTTAGATGTAGGTCTAAAGTTTTCTGATAGCGCCACCCACGAGAGTAGACTACCGTATCAGGAGCTGATAGGATGTTTATTGTATATAGCTGTGACCTCAAGACCTGACATTTCATTTGCTGCATGTTTCTTAAGTCAGTTTAATACTTGCTACACAGCGGAACACTTTGCAGCGGCCAAACGTGTATTGCGGTATTTAAAAGGCACAATGAATTTAGGTCTTGTGTACAGAAAAAGTGATGAACATGATAAATTTCATGTTTATGGATTTACTGACGCTGATTGGGCTAACGGGGCGGATCGTAAATCTTACACGGGGTATATTTATAAGCTAGGTAGGAATGTTATTTCCTGGGGTTGTTATAAGCAATCGTGTATCGCACTTTCGTCTACCGAGGCGGAGTATATAGCTTTGTCTGAAGCTGCCAAAGAGGCGGTATACGTCCGTGCGGTTCTTGCTGAGTTGATAGGTCAATGTCACACTGTAACCCTGTATAGTGATAATCAGTCTGCGGCGAAGCTGGCTAGTAACCCAGTGTTCCATAAGCGAACAAAACATGTGGACATTAGATATCACTATATTCGTGAAGCTGTTGAGAATAGGGTGCTAGAACTGATGTACATGCCAACAGAGCAGATGACTGCTGATGTGCTCACGAAGGCACTGCCTAGCTGTAAGCACTCGAAAATAAAATATGATTGTCAAGAAACACTAGTTAAGTGGATAAAACCACTTACGTATGAGGACACAGAAGCATTGTTATAGTACGGAATTATTCACATACACACAGACACACACACCCACTTATACTGACAGACACGCCCATACACACACACACACAGACACACACAGACACTCACACACACAGTCTTTAATATACTCTCTTTTTAAATTCTTATTTTGTTAAACTAGATTTAGTATTCTGAACTAAACTTTAACTTTAATTTTAAAATATTGTGTTAAGTATCACGCTATACAAAATAGGGAGGGGCGGAGTCTTCTACTACAGGCATTATTTGTCTAAAAGAAGATTCCGAACACAACAATTGTAAACCAATTATTTGACACAATAAAAAAAAAAATTAATTTAATTTTTTTAATTTAATTTAATTTAATTTAAGCACTTGTCGTTTGTACGAGATATGCTTGAAGTCCGCCAGGATTAAGAGGGCGTGTTGGAGGGTTAAAACCTTATTGCTAATCCTGGCCGACTCCAATTTATTGAAATGACTGACATTGTGTTCTGTTACTTGTCAAAAATGTTTTTAGGTCATGTCTTGTGCTTAATAAATTCTGCTTATATTTTACACCAAATACGTGTTTAAATATGATTTCTATCAAAAACTACAGACTATATACACACAATCAACGCGCCCTTTTTCGATGGGTAACAGGTTCAGTATCATTCTACCAGTTACATAATGATATCAAAACTCCATAAAAAAGTCATTTCGTAACTGTTGATATCTAATTTTGTTTTAATTTTATAATATTGTGTCTAAATGTTCATATTTCGAAACGAACTTCTTAGGTATTGTGTTACATAATAGATAACATAAGATTTTTTTACTTTATATATATAGGATTTAACATGGCAGAATGAGATAGAATAAAATTGAAGGATTTATCTGCTGCGTGTGACGTTGACATGTTTTTTTTATTATTATTAATAATAGATGATCTAACCTGACACAAGCCATGCCGTCATCCGCGTCACCGCACGAGAAAGCTCCGTCTGTGGCTCTCAGAGTGTCTACAAGCTGTCTGTTGAGAGCGTTCAGCTCTTCAGATGAAGCGCCCTGCCAGCCCGGTGGAACATAGCGTACGCCTCCCAAACCTGAACAAACATATTATAGGTTAATAACATGTGGATAGAAGGGGTTGAAGGCGGCCCAAGACTCGACAACATGGCAATAAACTCCTTCATAGACCAGCCATCAGTGAGAGAGAGAGATACGTACCGGCCCAGCCCGGCACGTGCACTAGCGCTAGGCTAGCATGCTGCGCGACACGTGCTTGGAAGGGGTCCCGCAGCGCCACAGTGGCGTGCAGCACGTGTAGCTGTGCGTCCAGTAGAGCAGCCCATCCTTCTGCGCCGTCTGCACCGCCGTTAGCCCCGGCGACGCCCTCTAGCGGGCAGTAGCGGAGGACTACGCCTTGAGCTTCTGTTTCGCATACTTCTATGCTTATCTGGCAAAGAGAAAATCATATCATGATAAACATATAGGACAGGTCTAAGTATTAATTTATTGTTATCCAATCATTTCGGTTAACACTCCAGAGAGGCGACGCATTGGCAAATCAAGCTATATACATATTGTTTTCTCTCATCTCGAGAAAGTGCCTGTCATACAACTGGACTTTTAATTTGTCAAGGAGTTTGTCAATTAGATAGCTAAGGCCTCGTTTCTGGAGACGCGGGGTGACGCGTGTCGCTTTATGCGGCGCGGTCTGCACTAAATTCAAACATATGGCGTTGTATGAGTGTTGGAGAAGCGTTGGCGTTTTCGAAGAAGCGACGCCACGACTAAGAAGGTCTGATCCTGAAGTCGAACTGACATGGTGGCGATTTTGTACAAACACTTCAACACCAACGGTGCAGAGACTGCAGTACAGCCCAAGTCCATACGCTAAGCAGAGAGGCAGGTTCTTCGGTCTTCTGTATAACCTGCCGCAGCGTATGTGTGGTCTACGGTGCAGAAGCCTCTACGGAATCCGGCTTGTTTGGGAGACTGGAAATCGTCAAACCTGCGCGTGAGACGATTTGTGATGACTCTAGAAATCAGCTTGTAGACATGGTTAAGAAGTGAGATGGGCCTATATTTCTTCAGCCGGGCATTGTCACCCGCGTCTCATCATTATTTAAAACAAGTTGACGAGATGTGTTCTTAGACTTTCTAACAATTGTGTTGCCATTTTATTTATGAACTAAGAATTATTTCTCTTCTTACCATTTCAGCCTCTCTCTGTAGAACTTGTCCGAGCCAAGAGTTAAGTTTATCGTAGTATGGCGGAGGTTTCTCCACGCCGGGCGGCGCGAACTGGAATGCTACGCAAGCCGATGCGTGGCTTACTGCTGCCTATCGACCAAACAAAAAAATAAACAGCTGTTTTACAACAAAATTATAGATTTTAAAACCCCGTCACATGGGTTAGTGGGTAAATTATCATATAGTTGGAACTTATTAAAGCAATGGCTTACTTACCACAACTCCTACATTTGGTGGTTCATCGCCGCCAGGTCGGTCGCTCTGAAAGGTAAAATAAAAATTAATGGAGTTTAAACAGTTAGTACCTTATAGAACGAGCTCTGTTGGGTGAAAATAGAGAAAACATTTTTTTCCGAATATGGATGACATTTTACAAAACCGGTCAAGTGCGTGTCGGACTTAGCACATTTAGGGTTCCGTGCCAGAGCGTAAAATTAAGTTGGTTGTAATAGGAGAAATGAAAGAATATCAAAGAAAATCAGATTTATCAATATATTGGTATTTGTTAGTAAAATATACGTAACAATAAACATTATTTTGAAGTTAAAAAAAACAATGAAAGTTCAAAGGTCAATGGGAAGTTAGAAAATTCTGCGTAACAAAATTTTGTGACAGACGACAGTCTGTGTCGTCGAAGAATTTTCTAACTGTCTGTCGGTAGACAGACTTTTAAGCGTTCATAAAATTATGAACGCCACCGCTGAAATCAACACTAGTGCCTCTGGCGACATGTTGTCTACTGGTCATGGGTGGAAAGACAACGGTGCTTAGCAAAAGTTGCTCGTAGTCGTTCAACATGATGAGCAACATGTTGTGATACGAAGCTTAATGATAAACGTGATGGCCCACTACGCCCAAGGTTGCGGGTATTCACCAGGCAGGCTCGCCCGTCACACATCACATCATCAGCCTATTAATGTTCCCACTGCTGGGACACAGGCCTCCTCTCTGTGAGAGGGGGATGGGCCGTAATCCACCACGCGGGCCCAGTGCGGGTTGGTGGATGTCACATGTCTTTGAATTTTTGGTTCTAGGGCATGCCGGTTTCCTCACGATGTTTTCCTTCACCGTTTTTGAGAGCAGTGGTGATGAAATAATTTACACAAAGTAAAGCGCCTGCCTGGGTTCGAACTCACGATCTACAACTTGTAAATCGCGGCCGATACCACTGGGCCACCACTGCTCGCCCGTCAGACTGTGTTGAATTATTGAACCATAAACGTCGCTAATGCTCTCCTCAACTGGAAGCTTGTACACTCACTACGATACAGCTGCTTCAAGATTATATTGTAGCTCATGATGACAGTTGCAGATACTTTTGTAGAGAACGTATAGGTACTGAAAAAGTGCCAATAAAAGTGTCTGGATTGATGGCTATAACCAATGTTCAGCAGGAGTATTAGTAATAATAACTTAAACGGTATTTTTTTTGGAAACCTTACTTCGCACGAAGTACGTAAGAATGGTACGGGAAATACCAAATCTTATACCTATTTAAATATTTTGAGTGTGGTTTCTGGACTATGGAGTTCCATTGAATTTATTATATTTCAAGTATTCGTTAACCTAAACCAAACGTATTCGTCATCAATTAATAATCCATACTGTTACTAAAGCCGTGCGCGGTTGATTACAACATTTATAATCAAGGGCGGATCCAGGATTTTTTTCTGGGAGGGGCACAAGAGGCGGACAGGCAAAAAAATCAACAATAACTATCAGAAATAAACTTGAAGTATCATACTTCATGTTTATTTCTACAAGTTCAAGTATGTACAGGAAGGGTTATGAAAGACAAGAGTTTCACTCATGTTCTTTCTGTTCATCATCATCATATCAGCCGAAAGATATCCACTGCTATGTGGCCTATGTCCGGCCTCCCCCAAGCGTCGCCACATTGATCGGTCCCGTGCGTCCCGCATCCAGCGGATGCCCGCAACCTTCACCAGGTTTTTGGTCCACCTGGTGGGAGGCCTTCCAACGCAACGTCTTCCGGTTCGCGGTCGCCACTCCAAAACTTTTCTGCCCCATCGGCCATCTGTTCTGCGAGCAATGTGCCCTGCCCACTGCCACTTAAGTGTGGCAATTCTTCAGCCTATGTCGGTAACCCTGGTTTTCTTGCAGATCTACATTTCTGATTCAATCACGCAAGGACGGTTATCTATCATAAGTTCGAACAACATTTGACCGAATTTCATTTCACCTAAAACTTTTCAACTATTATCGTTTCGTTTTTTTTTTACTTCATCGAAGCCACGTCTGCCACTGTCTCAGTTGACCAATTATCAATTCGATTTTTTTCGTTACTCCAACGTTTTACTTGGTCGAAAAACTTTTTACCGAAGTTACACTTAGCCGAAATAACATTTGTCAGAAATATTTATATTTAACGCATATCAAAATAATAAGTCAGAGAGAAACAGCGGGTGAATACAAATGTTTAAAACAGCGACCTTAAAAAAAAGTAACCTAACACGAAGGAGATGACGGGAGCTAAGTTCGCTCGCATTGCTCGCTCACTTCACCTTCCGTCATCCCCTTCGAACCTAACCTATCCGTGTCGGGGTGCCCTATATTCCCGAGCTCGCTTCGCTCGCTCTTGGACAAATTCTTTGAAATAATTAATTAATAAAAATGTCTAATGCATGACAGCTATTAATAAATCATTTGCTTGAAAATACGTAAACACAGACAAGACTGCGTAAAGTCGATTTTGCAGTGATTCGTTTTTGTCACTAAATTTTGTAGCACAACATATTGACTTTTATGACACTATTTCAATTTTAAATTGAAAATGCTATATATTTGTGACTAAATAATATTCCCTAACATGTTGTTTCGGTTTGGTGAAAATATGGCAAATGAAAAAAGTTCAAAAGAGGCTTCAGCCAAAAGCAAAAAGTTATTTTCTAAATCGGCGAAATGTAGTTCGGTAAAATAATGCATATGCCACATGATACTTCGATGATCTGAACATATGTCAAATAATGCATATAGCAAAAAAGACTTCGGTCAATAGTTTTCGGTAAAATGAAATTCGACCAAAAATTATTCGGAAAAGTGAACGGTTCCCCGCAAGGACACCTCGAGCCTGGCCCTCACCATTGCCCTTTGGGTGATAATATGCTTTCTGATGAGGCCCATTGTGAGCGACCACGTCTCAGAGCCATAAGTTCGTCTTGAGACACTGTGGTAAGTTGGACGATAAGAAACCGCGCAGCTTCCCGAATACTGCCCCGCCGAGTAGGATTCGACGGTTGACCTCTTTCCCGAGATTGGACCTGCCTAACTGGACCGTTTGTCTCAGGTAGACATGGTCGTCCACGGCTTCGGCTGTGGAGCCACCGATCTTGATAGGAGTGGGTGGGACATGAGCGTTCAACATCACCTTGGTTTGTCCATATTCATTTTTGGACCCATTCTTTCGGAAGCTCTACTGAGGTCATCGAGCTTTGTACTGGGGTTCTCCATGACAGCTTTATCATCGGCGAATTGGCCTCTCCAGTCCAGAATCTTGAAGACATCCTCCAGTGCAGTGGTGAATAGTTTGTTTCTGTTATTTTATTCATATATTTTAACAACTCTGTAAGGTTTGCTTCTAAGTATGTACTGTGATGGAATCTCCACAGTACACAAAATACCGTCTGCGTTTAGGCGCATTATGTCCAACTGTCTAATTCGCAATTAGTCCAGTTCGCAATTGGTCCAGTTCGCATTTTGTCCAATTCGCAATATGTCCAATTCGCAATTGGTCCAATTTGCAATTAGTCCAATTCGCAATTTGTCCAGGCGTCCATGATTACGAGAGGCGTAATTTAGACGACCGCCACATCAGGTTGGGTGAGATTCGGCTCGAAGTAAAAATGCATATAATTAATGATAACACATACATATATTAGAAAAAAATCACAATCGGTATAAATAATTTAGCCTGATAAATCAAAATAACGCTTTTAATTAATAAAAAATATAACATCCAGTGATTGAGACTGACGGGAAAACGGACGAAATCGCATTTATTTGAGCAATTTCGTAATCGCATTTGAATTTTTTTATTTTGATGTGAAATTTTTGTTTTATGAGGGTAAATAATCGCCTATAAGTCTTCTCTGTTTTATTAGGTAGTAGTGCAAATATTACAGGGACGATGTTTGTGGATTTGCTATCTGCATTACAATCAATATGCAAAACATACATTTGATATAACGGCTTAGGACACACTCTAAATGTACCATCAGCGTAGAATGACCTCGTTTTCTTTACAAATTTTCGGGCCGTTTTTGTTGAAAATATCAATATTTTCTCTTGTTCTCCATCTTTACAAATTAGGAAGTCTCTTGCCAAAGCATCTGGGATAGTGACAGTGCGTGTATCGCTACGACTAAGTAAATCAGTATTTAAATATTTGCGTCGGGCTCTGTAGAGTGTATCTTTTATTGATTGAAATTGAGGTACCATATCATTATCTTTAGTTTGCTGTGTTCTAGCCTTCTTCAATGATTCACTTTCTTCAACAATTTCCCGTAACGGACCTAAATTGTCACATACTGCCTTTTTCAGATTTGCTTTTCCCTTTAAAATTTCATTTGAAGTTGTGCTTGATATTCAACATGGCACGATTCACGTAAAACCTTTTTGTCTTGGTCCAGTGTGATTGAGGCAGAACATATTTTACGATTAATGCACCGCCACAATGTAGTATTATTAGCATATGTTCAATTTAGATTATACCGGTGGCCATTATTGCGAATCAAACTCAACTTTCCTCTCTGATTTTCAATAAATTCAAATTCGGGGTTCATTGTTAGTGTATCTACATTTCTAGGTACCTAAGTACTTTAAAATAAACAAAATTAATATTTTCCTCGTTTAACCATAGGTAAAGTATTAAGTACGTGTTATACAACGATGACAACAAGATTATTAATTAAGTACCTACCTACAATTTGCGCTTTCCTGTCAGTGATTTTTATAAATAACCTTTAAAAATGACATAAAAATGACTGCGTTTAGTTACTGAAAAAGTGATTACTATACGTTTGTTGTTTATAATAATATCAGAAAACGAAAAAAAAACGAAGGTAAAGGTAACAGAAACGTATTTATTATCTATCTACTAAACTCCGTAAACAATGTTTTGGTAATGCTTTGAACTAAGATATTTAGGAGAATTAAAATACCTAACAGGGATATCTATATCTAATTAACGATTATAATTTGAATTAGTCAATTTCCTTACTGGACCATTTGCTAATTGGACCATTTGCGATTTGGACAAATTGCGAATTGGACAAATTGCGAATTGGACAATTTGCGAATTGGACAGTTTGCGAATTGGACATTTTGAGGCCATTGGACATTTTGCGAATTGGACATAATGCGCCTAAACGACCGTCTGGGGGGGGGCACGTGCCCCCGTGCCCCCCCCTAAATCCGCCCTTGTTTATAATATTAAAACTAAAATCATTTAATAACAAACATGGCTATAATAGACAATTATACTTATAATACAGATTACCTATACAATTTGGTATCACCACATTTTACCATTTACCAATACGAATTATATGGCAAACAGGAAAGATTTTTAACCATTGAATTATTTCTGACAATGGTTGAAAAACCCTTAAATTCAATTCATAGTATTTTAACTAATATTCCATCGACAGCTCTAGAAGTCAAACCGTTCAAATATTTTTTTGTATTGAAAAGTGAATATAACACATCTGTGCTAAAGTGATAATCACGATGGAAAACTTACTAAATATTCTCAACTACGCAATGTGTGCGCTAGCAGTACTCACGCTGAGCTACGGAGTGACATCATGGTGCCTCATCAAAAACTTTCGGAAATACAAGAACTTTGTGTTTCTCAACGCAATCTTAGCGAACTTCTTCGGCTCTGCAACCATGGCGATCATTACTTATCTCAACACGATCTTCGAACCGAATCTTTGGAATCTCTTCATTTATTTGTTAGTAATAGTATACTTTGAAACAGTGAAGCACCACTGGATAATAATTATAAATCATATGGTTTACGTGGATCTTGTCAAAATTTTGAATAATCATATCCGAATGAAATATCTAAAAAGTGCCATCTTCGGCTGGCTTGTGCCCTTCATAATAACCGTCATTTATGCTGTTGCTAGTTACTTTACTTTAGGAACTTTTAATGTCGGCTATATAGCAGAAGTTATTTTTATCTTACCTTTGATGTTCAATTGTTTTCTTTTTAGTACAATTGTGTATTCTTATGTCACAGTTGCAACGCGAAAACACGCACAGACAAATGTAGGCGCCTGTATATCGCTACATTGATATTTATATTAAGTGACATATTCTTGATATTCAACTATATTACAGATATTTATGAAATCTTTATGCATACAAATAACATAATAGTCAAATTTATTCAAATTTTTGCACATTGCTTAAACCCAATAGTATTGAATGTATACTTTGTAGCTGTAAAGAGTAACAGAGAGATATGGTACAAATATTATGTAAATAGATTGAGTCAAAAGCAGTTTGCAAGGCAAATACCTCACGTTACCTCGTCGAATGAAAGCGTTATTTGTGAGCCTGTAAGCTGACCGGTGGCTCAAGGTACGAGTATAAAACATGATCACTATTATTAACCAACTAGCTTCTGCCAGCGGCTTTGCCCGCGTGAATGTCGAAAATTATGCCGAGGGAACATATTCCCGGGATAAAAAGTATCCTATGTGCTATTCCAGACTATAGTCTAGTAGTATATATAGTCCAGCAGTTTGAGCGTGAAGAAGTAAAAAACATACACACTCACAGACTTTTGCCTTTATAATATTAGTGTGATACAAATAATTATATAAGTAATAAGTAAAGTGAAGAATTGGAGATGGCAGATGAAAAATTCTAATAATAGTGATTTATGTAACACCTCAGTCTAAACTTTTGGGGTATATAGATAGACGTTTTACTGTTTTATGTATTGTTTAGAATTATGTTAAGATGGATAAAATATAACAACTGGATTAATTATGTATTATACCTATCCTCTATTCGCTGGGCAAAAAATAAAAGGGTTTACCTTTAACAAAATTATTAATTAAATTAAATTTTAACCATAAACAAAATTATTAATTAAAAAATCATCGAATCCACGACACTGCTTCCAGAGGTAGGTACATTATTAATTGAGTAAGTTGCGTTAGTGGGATGTCTTTTTCTAGTAAATTTGATATGCTTACATTTACTTACATTCAAAATCATGTGGTTCTCAGTGCACCACTTTGACACTTTATCAATTCCCGTTTGTGGTTTTACTATGTCTTCAACACCATTAGAATTAATATTTGTTTCGGGATATTTACCATGTATATTTTGAATTTGATTTGATTTTTTTTTTTTCTAATGATTGTGACCATGTCAGCTTAAAAACTTATATTGTCTTCAACACCGTCTACTATTTGGTACAATTTTAGGTCGTCAGCATACATGTTAAATTTACACTCTATTTTACTTGCCAAATCATTAATAAAGATTGAGAACAACAAGGGCCCCATGTGAGATCCCTGTGGTACTCCGGACGGTATAATATTTGTCTGAGATTTAAAACCTTGAACAACTACCATTTGTGACCGATTTTTCAAATAAGATTCGCACCAACGCTGCAAAGACCCATGAATACCCATGCCTATTATCTTATTCAGAAGCATATTGTGATCAATAAGGTCAAATGCCTTACTGAAGTCTGTATACACAGCATGCACCTCTTTACCCTCATCGAGTGCATCCGCAATATCACTGGCAAAACACAAAAGATTTGATGTAGTTGACTTTTTTGGCAGAAAACCATGCTGCGCAGGATGCAACTGTTGTTTAACATGCCAATAAATTTTCTTCACTACGAGTGAAAGGGCCTTAAACATTCGAACTTAGTTTAGTGTTTTCAACTAGCGAAACGCCTCGGCTTCGCATGGGTGCTTTTTACTAATTAAATAAATGAGAATTTTCTTACACACAAACCTTGTCCTGGCAATTATGAACAGAAGAGTTTAGTAATACTAACCAGCAGCCTCAAGCCCGCATTAGCGACCACAGCATGTACCGCCCGCGCCGACCTGAACGCGGCCGTGAGCCTCGCCTGCAGCGTCCGCGCTCCGGCTGCGCGCACGCACGTCCACAGCGGTAGCGCGGGCAGGCGCGCGCCGCCGCCCGTGAGTCCCGCTAGAGCGGCTAGCGCACCTTCTCTGCTGCCCACCTGCAACAGATTATAATATTATCACTAGAGACCCGATTGTATGCATTTGCATATGATATTGCCCCATTCACAGCGGCAATCGCATAATTATTATATCTGATATCTAGTAATGTTGCATACTTTCGCTAGAGTTTATAATATTTCTCGGTAGGTTACCCTATTAATAAATATAATGTCAAGTCAATGTCACCATAACACATGCCGAGAACCTTGTGAAAGCTGAGAAAAAGAAACAAATCAAGTATCTCGACTTAGCACACGAGGTTATCGACATGTGGAATGTGGACTCGGCGATCGTTGGACCCAACATAGCATAGACAACCAACGCCATCCTCTTCGACCATAGTGTAATGATTTTAAAGACTAGTGATGCACCATGGCACTAGTGAAGTAGGTCATCAGTGAAGGGTACTCATAACAGTTTTAGCACATTATTATAATTTATGATTAAATAATTCACTAATTGTATGCTGATTTAGAAATAAATTATTAAAACCAACGACATTTTCCTTTTTTTTTTCGTTTTACAAATAAGCATGAAAAATGCGTAAAATATACGCATTTTTCATGCTTATTTGCATGCATATTTCAAGCTTTTTATGTTGCATACCAAAAGGACTGGCCCGTACTAGCAGAAATAAATTGTATGAAAAAGGGAAAGTACAGGCTACAGGCTTTTGAAAAGTAGCGAAATTAGTATCCCTGCAATGACACAATATAGGCTAAACCGAAACGATAGATAGTAGCCAGGGGTAGGACAGTTACATAGAGTGGCAGATTAGGCAGCATTTTTTTTTAAATGCGACATCTGATAACCCCATCCTAACAACAAAAACAATTAGTTACTCTATGTCACCACAGATGGCAAGACCATCGATAAAATAGGTTTGTCACTAAACAATAATAAAATAAATATTAATCTAAATAATTATTTCATTACCTTATGATTTTATTTAACACGTACTATAATTATTTGCAAATATTTGTGTTGATTTCAAAAGCTAAGTAATAATTACGATTGCAACACAGTGAATGATTGGACTTTTGACACTTCCACTCTATGTACAAGACTGATAGACTTGTATCTATGGTCATGAATAAAACATTAATAAAAAAGAAAAAAAATGGATTTTTGATATTGATTGTCAAATTTTCACTGTCAATTTTTTCTTGTAAGTTTTAAAATCAACAAAATTTCCCTACATCCCTCATTAATCCTAGAGGATATCTTCTGGGTGTACAGTTACGGACCTGGATGTGGGTTCGTTGGATAGAAGGCTTCAAGTGCACACTCCCATATATTCAATGTTCGGGGTATAAGACAAAATCCTGGGATGATTTTATGTCATACAAAAAACCCTATAAATATCTTAAAAGATGATCACAGCTTGTGTAAAACGATCCCACACATAAGAACCTGTGAAACTATTAGAACCCCTTGTAAAAACATTTGGAATAATAAATATTATTATTTTTGTTCGAAATTACCGCCGTTAAATTTATGAATGCAGGTCTGTTGAATGTGGAGGAAGGCTTTATGATAAAGACGGACTATTTCGTTGTCCAGTCTAATAAAAGGCAATCTTTAATCAAAGTGAAAAGTGCAGTGATTGAGTGTTGTGATCTTAGGGAAAAAAGTCAATTTAGTCAATCTGTGAAAGGTGTCCCAAAAATCGTATCAAATCTAGCGAGTGTTAATCTTACTTATGGGCGTGTGTTTATTGTCATAGTTCCTTCAGAAACAAGAGGGGCTTTGTGCTATCTGTTTTATGTTATATATTATATGTTATTACATAGTGAAGATTACCTTTATTAAAAAAACTAATTTGCAAGTGATTTTGTGGTCCTCAACAAAGTAAAGTTTCGGGGACCTAATCATAGCCATCGACATGGAAATATTATCCTAACGCCATCTCCTGAACTTTGGGGACCTGCAGAACCGCTTCAAATAGTAATGAAGAATCAAGTCTTTCATTTCCAACATAAGAAGCCTTCACACCTCAACCGACCGGTACACTTACTAATTTGCTTGTTTTAACTTGATAAAGTTTTACTATGATTTTGTTAATAATGAGAAAAAATAAAATTAAGTAAATCTTTATTAAATTTAAAAACAAACTAATTAGCAAGGAAAGGCTGTACTTTATCCATGTGTGCACTACACACACACACACACACACATGGATAAAGTACAGGCACCACACACACACACACACATGTATAAAGTACAGGCACCACACACACACACACACATGTATAAAGTACAGGCACCACACACACACACGCACATAGCTAAAGTACGGCGCTACACACACACACACAGCTTAGTTTGCGGATGGCGTTAATAGACGGCGCTATTTCTCCGATCAATTGACATATGCGGTCTTCACTCTGTAGTCGGAGAGGGCTCTCTATACCCTATATATTATTTTTCTCTGTGATAGTAGCCTTCTTATGAAGAAGATGATGGGAAGCCAAGTGACGAGAGACACAGATAAAAAAAACATTGACTATACCCAGTATAGTCAATGTTTTTTTTATCTTCGCCAGTTTAAGAAAATGGATAAAATCGGTCTTATTACAAAAATGGTCAAGAAACCTATTGAGCCAACGAAGCCTTTTGTTCTTTACTTATATTCTCAATCCAGAAGCCGACCCTCATTGGTTTTAATTTAAAGCTTTTTTAAAACGAGCCATCGGTTAAATCTAGCTTTAAATAATGCTAAAGGTCCTGAACATAAACCTATTGTATACTAAGACCATATGTTTAAATACGAAAAAAAACCAGAATTAGGTACTTACCGCACTGACGACTTTTGATTGGTCGTTAGCTGTGATGGCTTCTGGTATTTTGTAAAACGTCTGATACAATATTAAGAAAAGTTTAATGAGAATATTGTCCGTTGCTCTAAACTAATTTAAGAAGATGTAATATCCCATAATAGTCCGGTCAAATTAGACCAAAAAATAGGAGTGAAATTACAAAAATTCGCACCCAGCTGAAAATTGGTAGGACTGACCGATAGAATAATATTTATACCATTCCCCCTCTAAAAAGCTTATTTTATTCACTGAAAACAGTTAATAAAAAACTTTTAATCACTGTTTTGGTGTTTGAATTTAGAACACACCAATATATACTCGTATTCGACATCCATCTCAATGCTATACAACCTCCTTGCACATAAAATACTCGATACAAACTCCTAGTGTTGTGCAAAGAATATTCGAACTTCAAACTCCTTCATCGATTTAATTTTCAGTTTGTTAATATTTAGGATTTTAATAATGATTTTGATTTTAGTCTGAAATGTTTAGTGAATACTTATATGGATTGTAATTCTAATAATAATTTGTTTAATTAATAATAATTATGTAACGTAACGGAGGTGGTCACTGGCCCCTGAAATACAGATGCCTGAGACCTAGCTCAGCTTCAATTTACAAAAAAAGTGAAACCCTGAGTTTCCACATATTTTGTAAATTTTGAAGGTAATAAAACATTTATTAATTATTATTCCTTGTGCTTTTCGCTTAAATCTTTCTTTTTCTCGTTGTCATGGTATAAAATATAGTATGCAACTCTTGAATAAAACAGATTTATATTGAGGGCTGAATGGAATCATCATCATGGCCCTCGCTTTAAATCCGTCCTTTATTCACTAGTTGCATAATATACTATTTTACCTGTATTACAGCTTCAGTGATTATACGTGGTGTACTTATACAACACTGAGATAACTTTCTAGAATTCATTTATAATGGTGTTTTGAACAATCATACCAATTTTACGCTGGGTGCGAATTCTTGTACCCTCGGATGTCTAAATTGACCAGACTAATATTCTTTACAAATTAATAGTGTTTATTATAAAGGATACAACAGTCGGCAGTCCTGGAACACCGAACCACGGACCTGGTGTGAGTGTCACTGAATCTGGTATGCTGAATGACTGAAAAAAAGAAAATAATAATAATTATTCTCAATCTACAACTACCCTGAAAATAATCTATTGCTATCAAAGAAGCACCAGTTGGATCTGTGCCTGGATCCGGCTTGAATCTTCAAGGCTGCTAGCAAGAATAAATCAAGTAACACTGGTCCACTTGGGGATTGAACTCTGTAGGAAACCTTGCTCAGCAGTAATGCTTGGGACCAGGGTTGTTGTTGATGCACATTTTTTTCACATCCACTGATGCTGATATTTTGTCATTGACATCAGCGGATGCTGATTTTAATTATTTTAGAAATAAATTCCCAACCCAACCCCCAATTCCCAATTCCTTAACTTTTTTTTTTATTTCTTCAAAAAGCTGGGATCAAACTTGTCGTTTTCACTAGTTAAAAACAATTCAAATGCGTCAGGATGTTTGCTCTTCAAGTGATTTTTAAGTGAAGCGTTGGTAGATACGACCTTTGCTTGAATAATCCTTTTTACATAAGTTACAGTTTGCGGTTTCTTGATTTACTAATTTAAAATATGTACATATTTCATCACTTCGACGGAGGCACCATTATTTATATCACAATAGTTTAAGAAAAAAACAATAACTGCGCTTTCATCTGCAATGACGTATAACCAACGATTGGAATAAGTAGAGCGAATGTATCTAAAGTTCAAAGAACAGACACAAAAAGTGGAGACTGCCTTAAGACTAAATTTATTTTTCGGAATATTTGTTCCGAGTTTCGGAACATGACTTAAGTACAACAAAAACTATTGAATTCATTTCCTGTTTCTGTTTAAAAAAAGAATATGCACGATACACTGGACTACATCTCTTATTCCTTTTGTAAACTCTCTCTATCACTGTAAGGTTTGCTGGTAGAAAACTCTTCTTTGAGTTAAGCTCGCCTTTGAACATCAACTTTATAATCTTTTTCAAGCTGCAGAGAAATCTCACCCCCTAGAAATGTATAAAAAGCGACATCTATGGACAGGAGGATATACTACGATTTTTACGTGCGTCGCGCGCGCGCCATCTCTATGCCATCAATGAAACTGCTAAGATATTCTAACTAGAAATAAAAACTGTCGACGCACATGCAAGCGACCGCTCTAGGGGTGAGATTTCTCTGGAGCTGTATGTACAATAAAGAATTAAGAATGATGAGTTCTCTACCATTTTTTTTATTTTATTACACCTTAAAGTTGTTTGGTTGGCCGAACAAAGAAACATAAAGAGGCAGCCAAGAAGAATGTAAACGTATGATGGAGACCTTTTTATCCAGCAGTGAGCAATTAAATTTGGATAATAGTGTTGAAACTTACTTCATCCTTCCCCGTAGCACCGGGCAACGCAAGCGCATGCCCCCTAACATGCAAATGCAGGTTCCTCTGGGAGCAGATCTCCCCCAACCTAGCTATCGGAGACCCCCAGCCAAGCGGAGGGGCCCCCACTTCTCCCAATACCAGTAGGGGGGTTCGGTTGGCGTTCACATCCTCGTCGCAAAGTTTTTCTAATGCTTCTAGGTCCATGCCTCGCCCTGAAACAATATTGTTAAATAATTCACTTAGAGCGGGACTCTTTGTGAAAGGACTGATCCGCATTTGTAGAAAACAGAAGTGAGAGGGTATTCTAGTATTGTTAAAAGCTTTTTCTCAAAACTGCTTGAAAATTTGAGCATTATTTTGACAACCTTCTTCAAGATAAATCGAAATTGCAGTACTGGCCAAATACATGCGAGCAGCGGCTGGCAAAAGTTGTATGAAAATCCATATCTGTCGTGTTTAGCGGCCAAATAAATTACATAGTTAACTCAGACCTGTATTGTAATTTAAAAATGTAACGATCTCTTACTGCGAAACATGGCAATCAAGGAGGTAACTTATCAAAGATTTTATTTAAATTTTGAAATGGCTTGCAAATAGAAAGCGGTTTATTGAAAATAAAAACAAATGAACTTTAAGACTTAACACGCATTGCGATTTTTATTCGCGCGGATTTTTGTAGTATTGTTCCCGCGCGATTTTCTTACCGCAATGCGTGCAGCTTCATACAATTCCATAGGCCGCAGAATGGGCGGAAAAAATTCGCTCGACTAAAAATCGCAGTGTGTGGTAAGCCTAACGCGGGAAAAATAGCAATCGAAGTACTTAAAAAAATAATCATCTTAATCAGACGAAAAACGCTAGTTACGTCGGCACGGTTTCTTTGTATGGGATAAGGCATCTGTATGCTAGTATTATATTATCTGTGCCCAGGTTATATAATTGTTATTAAGTTATTGAGCCTGTTCAAGATATGTAAACTTATATAGCTATATATAGCTAGCTAAATAACACGACTTAAAGATTACCACCACAACCTAAAGTGCAATCAAGTCAAGATTAAATCAACAATTATAACTGAATGTGTAGTTTAATCTTCCAAAGTGTAAACTTTGATTATTTCATATGACGTCACAGAGTAAATCAGTAATTCACTAGTACTATAACTACAAGATCAATTTGTTTACAAAAATAAAAGTCCCGTGCGGTTTTCATTCCAGCAGAAAAGAGTGGACTTGCCCACCACACAGCTGTATATACAGGGCAGGCGCTGTGTGTCTATATGTATGATATTAGTTATCTGACGGGTTCACAGGCACAGGTCTGACACAGGCTAGCGGAAGGCCTAGTTGTCTGCACAGGTGTAGCACGACGCCGAGTGGACTCGCCACACAGCTGTATATACAGCGCAGGCGGTGTGTCTTTGTGTATGATAGTAGTTACCTGATGGGTTCACAGGCACAGGTCTGACACAGGCTAGTGGCAGGCCCAGTTGTCTGCACAGGTGTTGCACGACGCCGAGTGGACTGGCAACACAGCTGTATATGCAGGGCAGGCGGTTTGTGAATGCGATTGCTGCAACAAAAATCAATGAATGATACATACATACATAAACTCGCGCAAAAATGAATGATCATGAATTTAAAATGACTTAAGGTCTTTCTGACCGAAAATCGATCATGGCTGTCAATCTGCGCTGAGACTAGCCGGCAAGGCGGGCAATATTATAGTGCACAGGTGTGTGCGCAAGCACAAGTGCACTCTCTGTGCCCTCACCCTCACAGCACGACATGACTGTAATCCAACACGACTCTCCACTCGCGTCTGATCTCTTTCCAGGGATCGGGCGAAAGCCAAATGCGTAACGAGCCATGGGGTTATCACACCGCTATCTTCCAACTCCAGGCTGTCACTGTGCCCCCCCCCCCGGTGGGTACCCGCGTTTTCTTCTCACTAGCCGTGGCTTGGTCACCCACGGTGAAGCGAAGAGGAACCCGAAGAGAGGCCGCGCGTCAGGGCTTTTGCCGATTAAGCCGACGACGCAGCGGCCAACAGGTAGGTTGTGGTGCCACTTGGTAACAGGACGACATCGCAACTGAGGCGGGCCCCAATGTCGTATGGAGCTTCCCATACGATATCGCGGCTGAGGGTTGGAGGGAGGCGGGAGAGGAGTGTCGGTATTGCGGTGCGCCGCTTTCCTTACCTTCCGCGACCTTTATGGGGCCGCCACCGTATGATAGCGGACGCGGTGGGGCCGCAGGGGAGGTCCCTATCCCCTGCAGCCGAAAAGTAATAGGTGGCGAGGCCACTGACCTGACCCGTCACAGGGGACCAAGTGTGATTCACGGGGTCGTCTGGCGCCCATAGTCTGGTTTGGTCCCTGGGGTGGTCACGGTGTGCAATGAGGGGTTAACTCCAGAAAAAATAATTGTTGTCACTGAGAAATCCTTAATGAACCCAACAACATGGCCCGACCTTTTTTCTTTTGGGAGTCACACCCAGGACCCACCGCTCAGTAGTGACGCTTCCGACCACGAGAACAGTGGAGCCATATCCCTAGTGATGATCATTCAGCGCAACTTAGCGGTACGATTAGGTGATGAAATAATTGCTACTAATAATAATGCTGCTCTAAAAACGGTGAAGGAAAACATTGTGAGGAAACCGGCATATCCTAGAACCAACAATTCGAAGACATGTGACATCTACCAACCCGCACTGGACCCGCGTGGTTGATTAAGGCCCATTTCCTCGCTCACCGAGAGGAGGCCTGTGTCCCAGCAGTGGGAACATTAAAAGGCTGTTGATGATGATACAGACTTGATGCGAATAGGCAACAAAACGATTTTATAAAATACTAGCTGTTCCCCGCGGCTTCGCTCCCGTGGACCACCCCACAGGACCCGTTTTCGGGATAAAAAAAAAAAGTTTATTAAAAAAATCAAAAAACCCGACTGCTTGAAAAGCGAACTAAAAAGACTTACGTCTTCTTACAAGGAGAAAATCATGCTGTGCTGTCGGAGGATACATCTTCGCGAGCTGGCTGACCAAAACCAGACGTATCCTCCGACTGCACAGCATGATTTTCTCCTTGTTTACGTCTTTTTAGTTCGCTTTTCAAGCAGTCGGGTTTTTTGATTTTTTTAATTAACTTTTTTTATTTATAACTTTTTAGTAATTTTTTTTCGAATTAGGTACATTTAAACATATAAGTGTTATATATTTTTGAAATCACCTCTTGAAATCCTTTATTTTGATACCCCACACGATAGGTTTGGAAGAAAAAAAAAATGATAAACACATTACCCTCCTTCGGCAGTCGGGTAAAAATAGCCTATGTCACTCAGGAATAATGTAGCTTTCTATTGGTGAAACAATTTTTTAAATCGGTCCAGTAGTTTCGGAGCTTATTCGGTACAAATGAAAAAACAAACAAATCTTTCCTCTTTATATATAATATTAAAGTATAGAAAACCATAACGTCTAGCCATATACAGCTGATGATGGGGTCAACGCTCTCATGTCGCGCGAATTGTGAATAATTGCCGCAAGTATTCTATACAATATGGCTTATTGTTCGAATTACGTCATCGGAAGCTTTGTTATAGAAAATGAAGATAAGCCGATTCGATGCAGAGTTCTAGGAAACCGTGAGCTAAACACATGTGAGTTGCGCACACGCCGTTGTACAAATAAATACATATGAACACGCGTATAACATGTTGTTCTAATAAAATACCCAATAAAGCTTGAGTTTTTGTATAGTGTCGAATAAATAAGGACAAGGCTCATATGTTAGGTGATTAAAGCTCTTTATACATTTAAAAAACTTTTCTATAGCTAATAAGGGTCATTGTTGTATGAAACGCTAGCTTTTCCTTTATACTTAGAAAACGAAATTAGGATCTATGAATCGTGATAGTGAAATTATTTGAATGGGTATCTAATGTAATAACTACAGCTATTCCATAAGAACACGCAATATCAAACAAAGTTGACTTATCACACTATCACACTGCACACTAATATTATAAAGGCGAAAGTCTGTGAGTGTGTATGTTTGTTACTTCTTCACGCTCAAACTGCTGGACGGATCTGGATCAAATTTGGCACAGGGATAGATTATAGTCTGGAATAGCACATAGGATACTTTTTATCCCGGGAATATGTTCCCTCGGAATAATTTTCGACATTCAAGCGGGCGAAGCCGCTGGCAGAAGCTAGTTTTTAATATTTCAAGGTCCTTATTTTTCTGTAACCAGGATAACCTACGCGTCATTTTCTAGCAGAACAACGTTGTCTTATTACCTCATTCCTCAATCTATCGTTTAAAGTTACACCACACATACTTCGCAAGGAACGCATTTCTACTGCATTAATCCTACTTTCATGTCTTTTTTGCCATACCGAAGCTTCACTTCCATACATAAGTGTAGGAACCAGCCCGCTGTTGTGAACGTAATACGTAATAAAAACGTATTTCATTTTGCTTATTTGCCATATACACATTATATAATTAAGGAGAATCTCACCTCCATCTTCAAGGTACCGAGGGTATCTGTGATGCAGCAACATTCTCGTGACACGCACGAGACCCTCCAGTTGTTCCTGATGGTAGTACGCATTGTAGTCTGCTAGTCTGCAACAATAAACAGTCATTTAAATAAGCAAGCTTAGCTTCAGCACAGCCTTTTGACGAATGAATGCCTTGTAAGTTAATCTGAACTACAGATAATATAATAATAGCATACAGATGCCTCATCCCATTCAAAGAAACCGTGCCGACGACGTAACTAGCGTTTTTCGTCTGATTAAAATCATAATTTTTCTAAGAACATCGATCGTGTTGGGTACGTTCCACAGATATTGTCGTTAGCAGCGACTTGCAAGTAAAAGTGTTTTCTCGGTTCGTGAATACTTTATTTTTAAATACAGCGACGATTTTTTTTTTAAGTACTTTTTTCATGTTGTAAAAATAGTTTCATTGTACCAAAATGTGTTACAAAACAAATTAAAAAATCGAGTGGAAGCCTCAGAAATTTAAAACCGCGCCATCTATTGGAATCAATTTTAAATGATCCATTCAAATAATCTTTGTAAAATGAATTAAGAGACCAATATTCCTTAATTTTGTGCTTAGGAGAGTTAATTAAACAAGAACATGTTTTTTTATGATCGCCTCTAGAAAATCTAAATATTTAACAAAACTCAATAACAAATTGAAGCCTAACACGCCATCTAGTGCAATTTATTTGAACCAAATTTTCTTTCTTCGCGTTGGGTGCCCGTGCCTGAACTAAAGCAGGGCCAGATGATGGCGGGACGCATTGGATGTCCTGATGATTGGCGTAAAGAAGTTCAACACAGAGTGCAATGGCAAGCAGAGTGCAATGCCTTTTCCCAAGAGTGGGACAGCTCAGGCTGATAAAAAATTGTCTTTCTAAATTCAAATGCCTTCCACGCTCGTTTTTTCATCGTAAAATTCTACGGTTACTTATTGGCCTGATAAAGACACAGTAATCAAGAGTTTTATGATGACTTAGGAAGTTAGTTGACACAAATGTTGCATCTGCATACGGAGCGGCACCGTAGACGTTGATGACGTCAAAAAATGTGTATGTACGAGTAGACACTTGTACATACACATTTTGAAAGACTTAAGACACCAGTCGTAGAGAGAACAGGTAAATTATTAAACCATACTATAAAACCCATTAAAAAGTAGTATACCGTATCGTAAACATATTCGTAGCAAGCATTTTTATATAGCTATTCATAGATTTAAAATACAATGTTTTATCAGAACATAATATACCACATTATTACCAACCTATATGCAAATTTGTATATAACCATGAAACATGCATGTAACACTTGTTGGTTTACAATTTCACATACATTCATATTTCAATGGCGTTTCCTAGGTACTTATGTATTGTTTATTAGGGAAAGGCATGTGACTGCGTTTATTTACCATGAATTTGAAATGTTATGTGGAATTGAGGTCGTTAAGGTCATGCACCTATAGGTCAACGTTTGATTGCATCATGCGTATTGTTTTATTATTTCGAATACGAATTAGCCATAAATTTTATTAAAATCTTCTGTTTGAAATGGTATTTTATACCAGATATAGAGCAGGCGTTTACTTGAAATATTTTTAACTTGTTCGTTCTAACAGTATACAGTCAATCGCACATTAGTGGTAACTATGATATTGGAAGCTCATTTATCTCGATTTTAACCTCCGACGGAAAAAGAGGAGTGTTATAAGTTTGACGTGTGTACCTGCGTGTTTATGTATCTGTCTGTGGCATCATAGCTCCTAAACCAGCGACCACTCCTAAACGGATGAAGTTTTTGTTTGAAAGGTGACTTTATCGAGAGTGTTCTTAGCTATGTTTGATAAAAATCGGTTCAGCCGTTCAAAAGTTATGGGCGTTTTACTGTTTGAATTGGGGTGTTTTGGCAAGATATCGTGTTATAATTACGTGTTCTATAGATTGTCTATCAAAGCGTTTCTACTACTAGATAAATTATGTAGCATGAAATGAAAATGTGTCGGGGTTTTTTTTAATTTTACTTGTCTTAATAAGCGGTTGAGTGTACTTTTGAAGAAAAACGAATCTCGTCGCTACAGTAATTCCACCGCCGACGATCAGAGGCCTTAGTGCGAGTTTTTATTCACGCTCAATCGCGTTAACGTAAACGATCTCAAAATGTGTACAAAAAAAGAGGTTTCTCCTTACCGTCACCAGACGGCGCTTATCCAGTTTCAATACAAATTGATGTTTACGTTTACGCGATTGAGCGTGCGTAAAAACTCGCACTAAGGCCTTAGCTAGCAGCGAGTAGAGTTAGAACCTAGATACCAGTTGGCGAGCAGCGAGAAGCGAGTGTGTTGTCCCGATACGATAGTTTTACCGCTCGGCTGTGAGCGAGTGTTTTTGTGAGACGGGCGATTACTCGCTAACTCGCACCACTCGCTCGGGTGGTGTGTCTTGCACGCGTTGGTTGGTTGGTCTCTCGGCATGAGTTCTGAGGCCTTAGTGCGAGTTTTTTAACGTACTCACTCGTGATACCGTAAACGATCTCTTATGTCAAAATGTATAGAAAAAAAGAGGTTTCTCCTTACCGCCACCAGACGGCGCTTATCCAGTTTCAATACGAATTGAGGTTTACGTTAACGCTATTGACGGTGAGTAAAAACTCGCACTAAGGCCTCTGATCGCCAAGTGAGCATTGCCGAGCGAGTATTATCTTTGATAGCTCTTGTCGCTACGACAAACTTGTGGTGAGAGAGTAAGTACTCGACGGCAGTGTGAACATCCAGCGATCAACTATTAATATATGTGTATTTTTTATTGACACAGACATTGACTTTTCGTTTGTAGGTACAAACGAAAAATCCACGGACTTAACAGGCCTAGATTCTCCATACTGAACGAGCTTTGATAATCACCTGCAGTCAGGGTCAGTCACTGACAATAGTTTCTAAAGGCCGTCCATTAGCTGTGGCCTTCATTATTTATGTATGAAGTTCGGTAAAACACGCAACTTTTCGTGTGATTTATGGGTATGCCAAACACATTATTGGAAGTATTGAGAAAAATAAACAGTGCCACCTAGACAAAGAAAAAGATTGGATGGATATTGTCGTCGACATATTTTAAAGGCACAAGTTCATCTCAATCTGCCTAGCCTTTTCCCAACTATATTGGGGTCGGCTTCCAGTCTTACCGGATTAAGCTGAGTACCAGTGTTTTACACGGAGCGACTGCCTATCTGACCTCCACAACCCAGTAACTGAGTAACACGGTACCCCTTGGCAAGACTGGTGTCAGCTCAGCTCCAAGCTCGTGTGGGGTATCAAAATAAAGGGTTTTAAGAGGTGATGTAAAAAATATATAACACTCATATGTTTAAATGTACCTAAATCTTAAAAAAAGTACTTAACTAAAAAGTTATAAGTAAAAAAATATAAAAAAGCGAACTAAAAGCCGTAAACAAGAAGAAAATCATGCTATGCTGTCGGAGGATAAGTATTCGCGAGCTGGCTGACCAAAACCAGATGTATCCTCCGACTGCACAGCATGATTTTCTTCTTTTGTTTATACCATTTAATAACATAATATCACGCCAGTACGCTCTTAAGGGGCACGCAGATGTGAACAGTTCATCTTGGTACACTCTCATTTCACCGGTTATGTTCAGTTTCATGATATTCGGGTAATCTATTCTGACATTATAGGAGGTACCTTATTTAACCTTTACCTACTTGCCTATTAGGTGGGTACAACTAAAAAGTGAAAAATAAATAAACTTTTTACAAAAAAATACTACCGTCTTCCAAATATGAAAACGACAAAGTGAAAAATAACTAGTTTTGGAAGTCGGTGTCTGATACCAATTTTTTGCGTTATAGGGGATTTTTTTGCGTATTCGGAATGTCAAGGATGGCCCTATAGTAAATATTGTTCACGATAATGAGCACAACGACCCCTTTTTTGGGTTGGCGTTGATTCTATACACGTTAAGGTTACACTAGTCGATAATTCTTCCATACAAACGTAGTCTAGGGATTACTCCACTGTTTGACGATGTACGTTCAAAATAAAAAAAATATATGAATTTTTCTCATCATTATCTAGCCCTGTATGGAAATAAAAAAGTAAAAGAATAAAATATTTGAAAGTTATGAGCGTCGAAAGTTCCACATTTCGTCACTAATTTTAACGCATTTTTGGGCGCAAATAAATACCATAAAAAGACGGAAAACTGCAAAACGGCCATACGGGGATAGATTAGTAGTTCAAAAATGCAAATAACTTTATTTTGAAAATATACATCTAGTGGTTTTTCCATGATATCTAGACTCCCAAAGGTCTGTTTATAAAATTTCGCGCGCTTGTTTTCGTCCTAAATCATCATTCATTTTGCTACAAACTTGCAAAAGTGCTAATTCGTACACGAACTAGCTTCTTACTACTCATCACAGCATCTATCTCTTTCGCACGTGTTGTCGGATGAGATAGCATGCATAATTTTAACCCCGCGCACAAAATAGTTCGTGCCGTCGACTAGGGTAACCTTAACGCATGTTATTGATTTATTGTTATGCCAATAACATTCTTTAGGTACTCCTACAAATAACAAAAGACTACACTCACATCACATCATCAGCCTATTAATGTTCCCACTGCTGGGACACAGGCCTCCTCTCGGTGAGAGGGAATTGGCCGTTATCCACCACGCGGGCCCAGTGCGGGTTGGTGGATGTCACATGTCTTCGAATTTTTGGTTCTAGGACATGCCGGTTACCTCACGACGTTTTCCTTCACCGTTTTGAGAGCAGTAGTGATGAAATAATTTACACAAAGTAAAGCGCCTTCCTGGGCTCGTACCCACGACCTACAATTAGTAAGTCGCGACCGATACCACTGGGCCACCACGGCTCTCCAAACAAATTTAAATTTACTCGTGAAGAAATATTTATATATAATCGATTAGTTAGATTGCGGTAACGCCTATCGCTGTTCTGTGTTCACACGATACACACTGACCCATATGTGAGAAATATTTCCGTTTCATTGTTGAACTTACGTACATAGTAACCAAAACGAATCCTTATCAGTTTGGGTAAAAACGGTAGAAAATAACCATTAAAATTATTTAATCCGTGAAGTATAAAATTAATGGGTATCGTATATTTATGAAAACCACCAGTAGTTAGCTAGTTTAGAATTTTGTTTGATAATCTAATTAACTATAAGCCGGGCGGAGAAAGTTTGCCGATGACGTCACTGACGTTCGGCGAACAAACGAGGCGAACGCGGGGCAACGCGCGGGTATGTGAGAAAGGTAGTCATCGGCAAACTTTCTGCGCCTGGCTTTACATACTAGCTATTGTCCGCGGCTTTGCTCTTGTTGCTTTTCCCACAGGCACCGTGCAATTTTCTGAGACAGAAAAGTAGCCTATGGCAGTTATGGTGTAGTTCGGCGAAAGAATTTTGGTAATCGGATCAGTATTGCCAGAGATTAATTTTAAACCTTTTGCAAAAATATAGATAAATAAGAAAAATAACATTATACTGTATTCCCTGAAGAATTAGGCCACCAATAGCACACCCATATACATTCATCCCATTTTTTTACCGAATTCCCAAAAAGGAGGAGGTTCTCATTTCGGATGTTTTTATACATATCTTTTTTATGTTTGTTCGGGCAAAACTCCGTCAGAATACAAACGGATTTTCAAAATTATTATTTTGTTCGAAAGAAGTTTATTCCGAAATGGTCCCATTTAAATTTGGTAAAGATGTGATGAAGAACTTCGGAGATATACAACAGAACTCTTCAATAAATGACGGAAAATCTCTCGGGATTGCTGCAATCGCGTATCACGCCAGTTTGCTCTAAACGGGTACGCAGATGCGCACAGTTCACCCTGGTACACTCTTATTCCACCGGTTATGTTCAAGTTACATGTCGGGTAATCTATTCTGGCATCAATGTGGGCATTATATGTACCTTACTTATAGAACTTGTTCAATACGTACCACTAAAAAGTGACAAATAATAAATTCTTTTATAAATAAATTAAACGGACTTCTAAATAAAAATACTAAAGTGTAAAATATCTTCTATTTCGGCAGGCAGTGTCCAAAAACGAAAAAAAGGAACACACAACACACACCAACTTCCAAAATTGTTATTTTTCACTTTGGAAGTTGGTCGATTTTTATTTAAAAAGGTTTTTTTTTAAACGAGTTATTTACATTTTTTTTTAACTTTTCATAATATTAGTTTAGATAACTTAGATAGGGGTAAAAATTACCAATATTATCAATTTAATCTTAACTGGTGTAACTGTAACTGTGTGTGGCTGTGTGTGTTGCATGATAATAAGTAAGACTTAATTTACAATCGGCTTATCAACAGCCAAAAATGGTGCAATGGTAAATTTGTTCATAATTCAGAACAGCAGGTCGTCGCTTACCATCAGGTGAGATAGTGGTCAAGCGCGAGCCTATCTACACTAAAAACAAAAAAAACAGGTTTAGGGCCAAGTTCAGCAAACCCTGTTCATCTATGATTACTTTGACTGCTTTGCATAGTGAGACAGTCTGCCAGTTCTAGAATGCTTAATGGGACATTTCATGAGGAAAAGAATAGCGTCTGAGTTCTCAATAAATTATCGACGCGTCACAAATGAAATGCAAGTCAAGTACCTAATAACAGCCAACCTAGATTTTGAGACCAATTGTTAAACTATAGATAACACGCGTTTAACAATTTGTCACAACCATTTAATTTTTGCTTTATTTTTCTGGCAAAAGTGCTTTCCAAAAAAACAACTAATGATGTAAAGTAGCACAGGCTATCTGAGTAAAATAGGGTTAAAAGTTTACCCTAGTCACTAGTAATATAGTTCTCGCCAAACTTCTTGGCCGCCCTGAAGTTGGCTACAATGGCTGCGCAGTAGGAAATCTCATACAAAAACAGCACCGTTTCGTGCCTCGCGCATCCGGTAAACCAACTTCAGGGCGGCCAAGAAGTTTGGCGAGGGCTATACAAAGGGTTGACACTTTTCCCTATTCTGTCACCTTAAAAGGTAAATGCAGTATCTTCCATTAGGTTTAAAGGTGGTGTTTTGCAGAGAAATCACATCTTGTATGCCATCTAGCATATTTAAATATGTCAATTAATTTGTTTGGGGGATTTTGTGGGATGTAAACTAGGTATTTAACATTTTTTAATTATCAATTTATGTTAAATGAAACACCGAAATAACATAAAACCTAAAAGGAAAAATAAAATCTAGATAAGGAAGTACAAATAGTCCAATTTATAGCAGCCCTTAAAAACCATATACTTTACTCTTATCCGCTTTCAATTAGTTTTCAAGGCAACTGATAACATTGTAACGTAAAATTATTACATTACCCACTAATGTATCAGTTTTAGATCTATGCTCTAAATTGGAAAGATGTGTAGATTATGATTATGATAAAAACAAACAAATGTGTTTATGTTTCAGGATATGCGAAAGTGGAGTTTTACACCTGTTTGTTTTTCATAAAAAAATTAAGCGATGATAACAAAAATTTTAGGTTTTTTTTTAAATTCAAATAATTACGTCGACATGTTTGTATGCAAAATATAAGCTTGGACGTAGAATTGCTGCCACTGACCCAATGCACACTATGATACATCATTTGGAAATGTATTGTGCCAATTACCTAGATTGAGAATAATAGATTAATTAACCAACTGACATGTAGTAAAAAATTTATAGGATAAGATATTTTCTGATCTCCGCAAAGAATTTCATTACACCAGTATAATATAAAAGATATAATGTATAGTAATGAAGTCAACAAATTGCACAATGCAGTCAAGGTGAGCAGTGGTGGCCCATTGGTAACGGCCGCGACTTACAGGCACTTTACTTTCGGTAAATTATTTAAAAAAACCATTGTGTGGAAACCATAATGAGGAAATTAGCATGTCTTATAACCAAAAATGCGAAGACATGTGACATCCACCAACATGTACTGGGCCCACGTGGTGGATTATACCCCATTCCCTCTCACAGAGCGGAGGCCTGCACGGACCAAATGTGTGTCTAATTGCAGAAAAGGGGTTCATCTATCCTACAATGCAGTCAACAATATTATAAACCTTTCCTTAAAAGCACTATACAAATCGATGTCTTTTTTTTTCCTTGTGAAAACATAAATGCATGTTTAAAAATACAGTCACACATTGTAATAAATAAGATAACTGGTACTTTAATCAGTACTCAAGTTTCGTCATCAATAAAGCCAGTTGTGTCAATGTCAACTAACAGGCATTGAACAATAACACAGAACTTTAGTATTTAACATACCTACTTTGGTCATAATGCAATGTGAGATGTTTGTGTTGTTTGTACTACAATGTTAAGTTGTAAACACATTCTGTTAACATTGCACAAATGTTTGGCCAGTACAGGAATCTTATTGGATGCATCCAATAATATTCCTTTCATAAAAATTATAGGTGTAATTTGTTTATGTTCTTAATAGACATAGATCATATAAACCAGAGAAATATCCACATTTAAAGGAATAGAGATTAGGGCTTACCTGAACATGTGCGCCATCCACCTTGTAGTCTCACTGGCAATGTGAGCTCCAAGTCTGGCAGCATGAGTCCTCTCCAGCCTTCCAAACAAAGCCGCAATACTATGCGATAGGATAGCCGCCCGGGTCACAGGGTCCGTCGGCAACAGCGGTGGCTCCACGCTCTCACAACTAGGGTCAGTCTTCAACACCAGGTCCTCCAAAACCTTCAGGATCTCATCCATTTGCGTTTCTTCGGGCTCAAAGAAACCAGCGCTGATCTTTCGCGGTTCCGGCTTTTTTTCCTCATCTTGGACATCTAGAGCGTTCACTCCAGCCTCCAAACGGCCTACTACCTCAGAAACTTGGAACTCCAAATCGCCGAAAGGACGCCGGTCCTGCATACAAGCGTCAAAGTTAGGATCGAGACTTACGATAAAATTATCAGACTTATCAAGAACATGAATGGAGAAGTTTTACCTGGTCAGGCGGAACCTCGCTTCCTGGGCTAGGTTTATTGGATTCCGCGTCAGAAACCGATGCATCTCCCATTCTGCGTGGCGATTTATTCGCAAAATTACAGCACCGACATAAAAATGTGTAAACGTCACTTCAATTCCAATGTTTTGACGTGGGTGGCGGGTGTACATTCACAAACAAAATTTTCTTTTATATAGTTTTTTTTTTTATTATAAACTTAGGTTACACAGATTCTCTTTTAAATTCTAATAAATAATTGATTTGTATTTAATTTGAACTACTTAATTCACGAAAGAATTCTAATAATAAAAAAAAAACATGATTACATTAATAAGCTTTGGTGGGCAATGGTATAGATGTAATGGCCGGTATACACAAGGGAGGAGCGAGAAGTTTTATTTTTATTCAATACTATTCTAGCGACGTTTGCTGAGCCATTCAATCAGCAATTAGTTTTCGGAGAAACAAAAATACAGTCCTACTGACTGGTTGCGTTGATGAATGGTTTGGTTGCACGTGCCTACCTACCTATTGTTCTTTTCTATTGCATATTTGCATGTAGCACGTGTGTTCAAACTTAAAATAGTAGTAATCTGCAGGAGTGGAGGAGTCTTATTGGTATTGTTATCAATCAGCAGCAGCTATGAGTGAAAAAATCAAGAGTACTTAATAATACCATTCTAGTAGCATGGCAGTAGTATATAATTTTGTATTTGACAGATTCTGATTATTTGACATTGACGTGTTGAGTTTGACATATCGTTTAGTTATTTTCACTATCACTTGTCACTTGCGTCTTTGTAAGTTGCAAAACGCAATCAATATTTGGAACGAAAGTTGATTTTTTAGTTATTAGAAAATGTCTATAGCTAAAATATTTTCTGTGTCCTCTCGTGGTAAAGCTACTTTCCTTTTCTAACCACTCTCATGTTTACTACCTTCAGAAAAAAACGTCTTCTATGTTACGCAATTGTTGTTTATAACCTATACCACTTGGATATTTACAATACCAAAGCTTGAGCTATTTTTGGAGATATTAAAGTGAAACGCATTATATCATTAGTCAAAATCTATTCCTAAAAATTATGTTTTTTAAATACCAACCCGAAAAACTAGAATCAATGACATAATTTTGAAATCTTATTCTCGTTTTTAGTTCGAGCTGCTGGGGCTAGTAATATTCTTGTAAGACATGCCCAATACAGCACAGAAGGAAAGACGGAGAAGGTGTACCCTCCCAACTTGCCGGGCTATAAGTATGTCAATGCCGAGGACCCCAACATGAGCATGAAGGAGATGTCCAATAGAGCAGCTCAAACACTGTTCTGGACAGAGCTTGCTAGAGGATTTGCTGTCACTCTGGCTCATATCTTCAAGGTACGTTTGACTTAGCTTGCCTTGCAGTTTTCAAAGTAAATTACTTTCACAAACAGATAGTGTAGTATAATAAAGGGTCTTTAGTTGTTTCTTCAGATATTATAATTTCTGTTAGCCTGTTTACATGCAATGAATAACATGGCTTTTAACTTTTATCCATGAATGCATGAAGAAAAAGCCAATCCAATATAGACAGCATATTATATTGATTACAATTAAGTTTGAGCATACTAATTATATAAAAAATCTATTCATCATCTTCCTGCCCTTATCCCATGTCAATTGGGGTAGGCACAACACATTTTCTTCTTCCATACCATCCTGTCCCCTGTTACGCTATCGCTGACTCCCTTTTCTTTCATATCACTCATAACACAGTCCATCCATTTTTTCTTTGGCCTTCCTCTCCATCCATTCACATTTATATTGATCACATGACGAAAACAGGACAAAAGGTTTATATAAAAAATCTATTATTATTTAATTCATTCATGTTAGGCAGCAAAAGCTTCCTAATTGATTATTGTTTATATATTATACTAGCCATTGCTGCACACCAGTTCCTGACCTAGAACTACTACTATTTACATTAAAAATTTCTTTCATTGACTTTTCAGGAACCAGCAACTATCAACTATCCATTTGAGAAGGGACCTCTTTCTCCCCGCTTCCGAGGAGAGCATGCTCTCAGACGGTACCCCTCTGGTGAAGAGAGGTGCATTGCTTGCAAGCTCTGTGAAGCTATCTGCCCTGCACAGGTAATTTCCTGCTCAATCCTTTTGCATGAAGGCAGAAACTACAGAATGCTACCTGCTTCATTCCTTAAATACTTACTTACTTAGGAGGCAGGAAAAGACGGCCGTACATTCAACAAACTCACACTCTTTTCCCTTGGGAGTAGAAACAGAATGCCACATGCTAAGAAATGATGTCTTATTCAGATTTTATAGTTTTGGCTAGATGTAGTCTTTAATTATGATTGCATCACTGCAAAATTGTACATAATTTTTATATAATTAAGTGAACATTAAATGTATTTAGTGTGTATACTGGTGGAATGTTTTTCTGTCAAGATAATATCACTTTTTGCAAATGTTATGAACAATGTTTCTTATATTTTGGTTTCTTTGTAAAATATTATTATGTAATTAATTAATTATGCTAAAACAATATGAAATAGTTTTTAGATTACATGCCTCTCAAGTTCGGGTAGCTTGTAATTGTCTTATTATTATATTAACTATACCTCTGCTGTGATTGGTTGAATGAATTTTCAACAGCCAATCACAGCAGATAACCGGCGATTACGTTAACAGCCCAATAATCGAGTTTTGAATAACTGGTGGTCAGAGGATTGATTTTGAATGTCAGAGTAATATGCACTACTAACTCTTATTTTCGCATATTTCAGGCCATCACAATCGAAGCGGAGGAGCGCAAGGACGGCTCTCGACGAACCACCCGCTACGATATTGACATGACCAAGTGCATCTACTGTGGATTTTGTCAGGTACCTTTGTTTGTTCAAATAAAACAAAAATCGCATAACTGCATATCGTCGCTTTCATTTAAAAAGTCATATGCAAACTATTTACAGGAGACAAAAAAGCAATTTTTTCCATTAACTACTACAACATAATAAGATTCTGAAGGCTTTTATGAGTTATTGCCTTAAAACTTGAAGCATTACATCCTAAATCTGAACTACAAAAAAGTTAGAAAAAAAATGTTATATAAAACTTTTTGAAATGTCAGCGACGATATGTATACTCGCTCGTATTCATTTTTAGGGTTCCGTACCCAAAGGGTAAAAACGGGACCCTAAAAAACGCTTGAAATATTCACAGAATGTTTAGTTGTATATTTACTTCAAAAAATAATAATTAATAAATTAAGGGGGGCTTCCATACAACAAACGTGATTTTTATGCAATGTTTTGCGATAATGGTACGGAACCCTTCGTGTGCGAATCCGACTCGCACTTGGCCGGTTTTTTTTACGGCAGTCACACTATTGGATCCAAATATTGTCTAAACGATTTGATTAAGCATGATTGAACAACAACTTAGACAGACGAAAACATTCGTCCGAATTTATACAAATTCCGTTCTCCATTTTAGAATGTAACTTTACCATAATCCATGAGAAGTAGAGCTTATTTTTCAAGAACACATAGTATTAATAAACACGACGCCACGTTAGTGCATGCAGATGTATTTCTACAACTACATAAATACTGCATCACATTTTGGGGCACTCTGCATTTTTTGCAATACCTAGCCAAATGGTGCGTAAAATCATCAAATCTCTAAGGCTCGGCGCAAACGGGCCACCGACCACAGCCACCAGTGGCCAGCAACGGCGACTTAACACACTTTTTAATATATTTTGTATAGTCGCGACGCACACGTGTATCCGGTGGCGGCCACTCGCTACAGTAGTGTCCGCGACTCACCACTAGTGGTCACTACAGGCCACACAAGACACCGACACCCGCCACTGTCACGCTGCTGCAGGGTTTAGGCATCCTACGCTTGCACGACGACGCATCAAATGATATCGATACTTTGATATCGGAAATCTAATTACGTCCCGCTATTTGGGATTCACATTCTGATCTATACAGCAATAGAAACGTGGCGGCTTCTGAACACAGGTGGCTATCGCGCACTTCTGCCACCGTTACAATTGTGGCGGTAGCGCGAGACAGCCACTGGTGGCAGTGGTCGGTGGCCCGTTTGCGCGGAGCCTGTAAAAGCGCCGCGTTACAGAGATTGCTTAGGTACCGAGGTTTCGGCGACTCGGTAAATCGCTGTAATCTGGCTCTAAAATCACTGCTGCATCGAAAGTCGACCGTAACTTTTTTTTCAGTGTTTGGTATATACGTGGCCACCTACTGCCAAAATGTCTAAGGATTAAATTATCATCGACTTGAAAAGATGTTTTTGATACAATTTTTCCATACATTCACAGGAAGCGTGCCCCGTCGACGCCATCGTGGAAGGTCCCAACTTCGAGTTCTCAACCGAAACTCACGAAGAGCTGCTGTACAACAAGGAGAAGCTTCTGTCAAACGGTGACAAATGGGAGAGCGAGATAGCATCCAACATTAGAGCCGACCATCTGTACCGCTAAACAAATTGTAACGCTAGTGTAAATAGCACTTCTGAGACCTATTTTGTATAACAAATCTCGTGAATAGAAAACCTTGTAGAACAAAGTTGAGCAACAGTTGTTAAACATTGTTTCCAACAACATGAAAATAGTCCTGGGGCTTTTGTTGCGCAACATGTAGCGTGCATCATGTCGCGCGTCAAATTTTGCCTTGTGGATAAGAGGCATTAAGATTACACAAAAACTTGTTGCTGGAACAGTGCGCGCATCTTTATTTCCCAGTGAGTGAATATGGGGCTTTGAAGCACTGATATATTGGAACAATAATACTTGCACAAAATAGGTCTTGGAATTAGGAATATTAAATTATATTGTTTTGTGATAATTAAAACATATTCTCAGTTAATCAACATGCTTTTATTTAAGAAAATATGCAATTAATTATTGAATTAAAATAACTTAAAAAATAATACATAATATTTTATCTAATTTTATCAGTCAATTGTCCTATTCTTAAAATAAACAAAATAAAGTTTTTTAAGCCTGCTTTCAAAGAACACAATAAAATATTTTTTCCATAATGATATTGAAAGTTTGTAAACACTTCAAACTTCTGTAAATATTTTTTCATAAGAATAATGAAGTCTAAACTTAGTCAAATGAAACAAATTCATGTTAAAACAAGTCAAGACATAATTTCCCTACTTGTAATTATTTATCTAGAGCATTTTACTCTTTTTTTTAATCCAATAAAGTACCTCATGACATATCAAAATTTTGCTTTTTGATAGCCCATCTTTAAGAGATCTGGACTTTGGACGCAGCTGTTATTAAATTATAAAATATGGATTTAAGTTTTTATTTAAGTACCCGCATAAGTAAGTATACTCGATCATTAAAGCAATAATCAATAATAATTGACCTAAAAATTATTTAATTGGTGTGGTTCCCTCCAAGTATTTTGTAGGCATATCTTTCTAAATCCTCCTTGACACAATCGAGACCTCTGTCGGCGTCTATCGTCAGCACCTCACAACCTACATCAGGCGAATTCAACCAGTTTTCATATGACTCATGGACCTGAGGAAATAAGTATTAAATTATTAGGAAAGATGATGCGTGGTAGCTCCATGTAAAACACTGTTAGGGCCGGCGCTCACTTACGGCATGGCCCTGCAAAGGATTTTTCGTAGACATATGATTTTCGACCTTATTCCAATAGCTTTAGCGTTGAATTCTTTATTTATATACGAATGCAGTGGCAGAATGATCAGAAGGTCGAAAATCATTTGTCAACGAAAAAATTCTTTGCCGTGCCATGCCTTCAGTGAGCTTATTCAGCTGCATCTCGTAAGATGGAAGCAGAGCCCCAAACATAATGTAAAAGCTTGGCAGATGATTGAAGAAAAAGTTTTGATCCTGAAGAGGTATCAGCCAATAGTGTACTGCAAATATTTAAGCATTCTATTCCAGAGCACAGATAATATAATACTAGCATACAGATGCCTCATCCCAAACAATTGCCGACGTTACTAGCATTTCTAATCTGACTAAACTGATTATTTTTATAAGTACATCGATCGCATTCGGTTCCATTCCATGGCGATAGATGGTATTAGCAGCGACTTGCAAGGGCGGATCCAGGATTTTTTTCTGGGAGGGGCACAAGGGGCGGACAGGCAAAAAAATCAACAATAGTTGTCAGAAATAAACTTGAAGTATCATACTTCATGTTTATTTCTACAAGTTCAAGTATGTACAGGAAGGGTTATGAAAGACAAGCGTTTCACTCATGTTCTTTCTGTTCATCATCATCATATCAGCCGAAAGATTTCCACTGCTGGACATAGGCCTCCCCCAAGCGTCGCCACTCGGTCCCGTGCGTCCCGCATCCAGCGGATGCCCGCAACCTTCACTAGGTTTTTGGTCCACCTGGTGGGAGGCCTTCCAAGGCAACGTCTTCCGGTTCGCGGTCGCCACTCCAAAACTTTTCTGCCCCATTGGCCATCTATTCTGCGAGCAATGTGCCCTGCCCACTGCCACTTAAGTGTGGCAATTCTTCGGGCTATGTCGGTAACCCTGGTTCTCTTGCAGATCTCTACATTTCTGATTGACGCATGGACGGTTGCCTATCATAAGTTCGAACAACATTTGAACGAATTTTATTTCACCTAAAACTTTTCAACTATTATCGTTACGTTTTTCACTGTCAGAAGAAGTTGAAGTCACGTCTGCCACTGTCTCAGTTGACCTATTATCAATTCGATTTTTTTCGTTACTCCAACGTTTTACTTGATCGAAAAACTTTTTACCGAAGTTACAATTAGCCGAAATAACATTTGTCCGAAATATTTATATTTAAACGCATATCAAAATAATAAGTGAGAGAGAAACAGTGGGCGAATACAAATGATTAAAACATCAACCTGAAAAAAAAATGTCGACGGAGCCCCGCGCCGCGCAGCTCCTATTTCTGTCTGCAGGGTCTAAAGTAACCTAATACGAAGGAGATGACAGGAGCTAAGTTCGCTCACTCACTTCACCTCCCGTCATCCCCTTCGAACCTAACCTATCTGTGTCGGGGTGCCCTAAATTCCCGAGCTCGCTTCGCTCGCTCTTGGATCTGGCTCTTATGATTATTATGATTATGATTATTATGATTATGGACAAATTCTTTGAAATAATTAATTAATACAAATGTCTAATGCATGAAAGCTATTAATAAATCATTTGCATGAAAATACGTAAACACAGACAAGACTGCGTGAAGTCGATTTTGCAGCGATTCGTTTTTGTCACTAAATTTTGTAGCACAACATATTGACTTTTATGACACTATTTCAGTTTTAAATTGAAAGTGCTACCAAGTAACCGACTATATATTTGTGACTAATTAATATTCCCTAACATGTTGTTTCATTTGGTGAAAATATGGCAAATGAAAAAAGTTCAAAAGAGGCTACGGCCAAAAGAAAAAAGTTATTTTGTAAATCAGCGAAATGTAGTTCGGTAAAATAATACATATGCCACATGATACTTTGATGATCTGAAAATATGTCAAATAATGCATATAGCAAAAAAGACTTCGGTCAATAGTTTTCGGAAAAGTGATCGGTTCCCCGCAAGGACACCTCGAGCCTGGCCTTCTCCATTGCCCTTTGGGTGACTGCAAGCTTTCTGATGAGGCCCATTGTGAGCGACCACGTCTCAGAGCCATAAGTTCGTCTTGAGACTTGAGACACTGTGGTAAGTTGGACGATAAGAAACCGCGCAGCTTCCCGAATGCTGCCCCGCCGAGTAGGATTCGACGGTTCACCTCTTTCTCGAGATTTGACCTGCCTAACTGGACCGTTTGTCCCAGGTAGACATGGTCGTCCACGGCTTCGGCTGTGGAGCCACCGATCTTGATAGGAGTGGGTGCGACGTGCGACATGAGCGCTTAAAATCACCTTGGTTTGTCCATGTTCATTTTTGGACACATTCATTCGGAAGCTCTACTGAGGCCATCGAGCGTTGTACTGGGGTCCTTCATGACAGCTTTATCATCGGCGAATCGGCCTCTTCAGTCTAGAATGTTGAAGACAACCTCCAGTGCAGTGGTGAATAGTTTCTTTCTGTTATTTTATTCATATATTTTAACAACTCTGTAATTTGATTTGCTTCTAAGTATGTACTGTGATGGAATCTCCACAGTACACAAAATACCGTCTGGGGGGGCACGTGCCCCCGTGCCCCCCCCCTAAATCCGCCCTTGGCGACTTGAAGTAAAAGGGTTTACTCGTGAATATTTTTCTCTTTAAATACCGTGACGAATTGTTTTATAGTAGTAGTAGTAAAATGTATTACAATACAAATGAAAAAAGTTGAGTGGAATGCCTTAGAAATTTAAAACCGCGTCATGGAATCAATTTTAAATGATCCATTCAAATAATATTTGAAATGTGAATTAAGAGACCAATATGCCAAAATTTGGTGCTGAGAGTTGATTAAACAAGAACATACAATTATTAAGATCAATTCTGGAAAATGTTAATTTTACACACAAATAACAAATCGATTTATATCGCGCCATCTAGTGATATTTAATTGAACCAAAATTTTATTTCTAAGCGTCGGGACCTCATGCCCAGTTTCATGTACTTTATGACGTTTGGAGGCAGAATGTCGATGAAATGAAGATGTCATGGAGAGATACTCGTAACAACAACAATATCCAATGATATGTTAGAGAAAAATCTTCAGTGAAAGTTTTAAATCTAGCCTTAGTCCCATTCAGGGCAAAGGCCAATACTCTTTTTCACTAACTTATGTACTGTGCTAATGCTAGTCCTTTCAATAGGAATCAAGCTAAAGGAAGCTGAAAAGAAAATTCTTAGTACCTAGTACTGACCTGTTTCAAATAATCTAAGGGCACTTCAGACTCCTCAGCCCGGCCACGTTTCATCATCCTCTCCATCACTGTCTCGGGAGTTGTTCTTAGATAAACTGTAAAACAAACAGTATCTATAATTCATTTGCTTGCTATTTATTTGTGGTTGATTAGTGGAGGTCATATTATAAGCAGTAGTATTACAGTAATCCTTAATGTTTTTCATATATTCTTCATATTCATATTCTTCATTGTACCCAAAGCAAAATCACTACATAGTATAAAACAAAGTTGCTTTCCGCTGTCTGTCCGTCCCTATGTATGCTTAGATCTTTAAGACTACGCAACAGATTTAGATGCCGTTTTTTTAATAGATAGATTGATTCAAGAAGAACGTTTATATGTATAAAACACGTGGGCGAAGCCGCTGGCAGAAGCTAGTATACAAATAAAGTAGGACAGCTTATGTACAAAGGTGAGCTTAACCCATAATTTTACCCTTTATGGTTTGAAGTTGCCTACAAATGTCTGCACTGCGGCAAAGTACGCTCGCTATGTAAAGATGTTCACCCATTCACGGACTGACCTCGGCAAGTGTGGCTTAACTTTGAAGATCGACCCTTGCGGCTGTTATTATTTAGCCATGAGCTCCAGAGCCAAGGCTTGAGAGAGATTACTGTACATAAAATACTGGTATTCAGCAGCAAATGTAGCCTAATTGCAAGATGAAAGATGCTATGTGGATTTCTGTGACACAAATCCACATTGCGTCTTTCATTTTGCAGGGTTTGACCTCATCAATCGACCAACCACATAGACAGAAATTCTGACTATGTGGTTGGTCGATAGATGAGGTCAAACCTTTTGCTTTGCCGAATTCACTTTCACCATTAGGCTGCTGGTATGACAGGATGATGGCCCTAACATGGTTGGATCTAAGATAATCTATTTGTAGCTGTGGTGAGCAAAAGATAATTCAATGCTCACCTATGAGGTCCAAGTTGATATCCAGGCACTTCTCTGAGTAATCAAACCAAGATATCAGCGTCTGGTACTCAGGGTCTTCAAGGAAGTTCTGTTTCCTGGCATTCTCAACAAAACAGTGCCTGCTGTTCTGCACAGATCTAAAATGAGGGTACATTGACATTAACATTTTAACATGCATTTTGGTATCTGGAACATCGTTTTGCCTTTTTATTTCTAGCATATTTTTTTTTCTGGTTTGAAGATGACTTGATGAACAAAACCTTTTCGAGTAAACCTGGTCCCAAAATCTTCTAGATACCAATGGAAGGTGAGTAAGGCCTTTGGCCTGCAGTGTGAAGATTGATACTAGTGTTGACTATCTATCTGTTTGTTACCATTACAACCTTTAATTAACTTCTGAATGGATTCATATGAAGCTTAGCAAACTGGTGGATCATGACCACCTCGATAGGATACTTTTTATCACAGTAGAATGTTACCTTAGAATAATAGGAATAATTTTGACAGAATGCTTAGAACCTTTTTCAAGGCAGAAGACAGTATTAAATAATTTACCTTTCAAACATCTTAACAGTGATATTGGAGTTGCAAGGTGGGCTAGTCTGGATCTTTAGTCGGGTAAGATGAACATAGTGTTGGAATGGGAAGGTCCACTTGTTCATATCACCGTAGAGTAGACCAAGTAGGTTGTGACCACTCAGGTTGCGCCATTCATGTAAGGGCTCCTGAAACATGTAATTTAGAAGAAGATACATTAATGAGTTATGGATATGGTTGGTGTAGAAAAATATAAAATTCTATTCTGGAACTCGCCAGTAAATTCATAGGCACAGCGGGCACAGCAAACAAAGCACGCAGCAAGTAAAGGTCCAAATCAACCATGCTTCTGTAGATCGAACGGTCAGAGGATCAAATAAGAGATTTCCTTAACTTCATTAGAGTGAGAAATTGACCTGCCAATTTAAATCTTTTGAATTATGGAAAAAGGTTACTTTTCCAGGCACAATTTTATTCTACATAAGCTTACGACACTTACCCCGTGTTTCTCCACATTAGGATACTTGTCAAAGAATTTGATGCAAGTCGACTTGCCAGAGCCGATATTGCCTTCAATAGAAACCCTGAAAGGTCTCTTGTTTATAGCTCGTGCTGCGTTTGTTACAGTCTTCATATTCGACATATTTGAAGGCTGATTGCAGGCAACAAATCTCAGAGTTTGAGTGCAGCTTGCAGCAGGCACAGAATTACTCACGCAATAGGTCGCCGGGTTGGTCAACTTTAATAACTAAATTTCGATTTATGCGTGCGACCTTGTTCTTTCTTATGATTTCAGGCGAAATTAGTGTCACGATAACGAAAAATACATTTTTATAGCGTGGTCAGAAAATACACAGCGAGCAAGTGAAAATTTGGCGCCCAATATTTGGCTCATTGGCTGTCACTGCAGTGAATGTCAGTGTCACAATATTGTCACTGTCACACTGTCAGTGTCATCTCATAGATTTTATTCTCTGACGGGTTACGGTCTTTTGGCACAGATTGTTGGATGGCAAGCAAAATTATGTGCTTAATAACAACTAAACAAAACTAAACTATACTAACTTATACTAAACCTAACTACTTACATATATACAAAAGAAAGGTACACCTACACCTAGGCGTCGAAGTACTCCACTACATCGCTGTCATCCGGGAACGTGCCCAGAAAACTGGCAGCATTGCCACGTTGAATGGAAATTCTGATTCGTTGCGGAAAGAACGAGCCAGCCCTCTATCGGCGAGAGATCTCGTTAAAAAAGAGAATTGCACTCGGGCCCCATGACTCAAGCCTTTCGACCCCAAACGGCTCAAAACTGTAATTACCAATTAACAGGATTTGGGTCGCTTGATGACCCCAGCAGCCGCAGCAGTAGCCGCAGCAGCAGCGGCAGCACAGCCCGCCGTACAAGGAACATGAGATGGCGCAAGAGTGTCGACATAGGTTGCGTTCCACACCAGAGGCCTAATCTCTTCCCATCTTTACGTACCAATCCTGTCCATTTTAATACAGCTAGTACGCCGGCGTGATAAGGGCTCGACGAATAATGTCATTGATGTTAGAGTGCCGTGCTATTCGGCCTGCGCCCTTGCAGCAAGACAGGCCATGGTGCCCGAGGCAGCCGACAAATTTTAATCTAAAATGTGATGATCAGTTAAGCATAACTACGAACTTATAAAATTAAAAACATATTTCCGTGTTTAATAATTCTATTCAGCAAAATGGATGATGGAGACTGACATCTAAGGATGCGTCAAGCTTACATAATTTGAGCATCATCACTCGTTTTGAGGCAATTTTAAAGCCCGTTTCAGCGGTATGACCTATTAATCAGAATTTACAAATGAAATATCAACTCACAGTAGTTGGGAAAAGGCGCGGTCGGCTTTCAGTCAAATTGGTCGCAGTTTTATATTAGTATTTTACTTGGAGTGACGCTTAATCTGACCTTCACAAGTATTCACAATCCACTAAGTAGGAAGTAGGTTGCGGTGCCACTTGGGAACTGAGGCGACATCACAAATGAGGCGAGCCGCGATGTCGTATGGGGCCTACCATACGATATCGCGGCTGAGGGCTGGAGGCCGCGGCGGGAGAGAAGTGCCGGTATTGCGGTGCGCCGCTCTCCCTACCTTTCGAAGCCTGGACGGGGTCTCCACTGTCTGATGGCGGACGCAGTGTGGCCGTAGGGGATGTCCCTATCCCCTGCGGTCGAAAAGTCGTAGATGGTGGGGCCACTGACCTTACCCGTAACAGGGAGATCAAGGGTGCCAAACGCGTCGTCTGGCGCTTATGTGCTGGTTTGGTCCCTGGGGTCACGGCGTGTAATGTGTTCTGGTGCGCCGGTGCTGGGGGGTAGGTACTCCCCAGAGAAGGGTCCGGTAGCGGACAGCCGCGTCGGGATCACGGACGAGTGCTAACGCGTGCCCGTAGCCCCGTATTCCCGCCATAAGCGATACAGGAGGACACCGTGGAGTTTAAATGGGTTGGAGTCTCCCCGTGATAGCGCCAGCAAGAAGGAGCATATCTCCAAAAAAAAATGTAGGTAAGTTGACAGATTTTCGGATTTCTGACAGCCGAAACTAGGAAATTTACTTTCATTGAAGTGTTTTTGGTTATAGGTAGGTGCTACCTAATATCATGTCATGGGATCTTTTGTTATTTTTTGTTATCTCGCATGCTTGTATGTGTTACCCATGTTTAAGAAAATAAATATATCTCTTATCTCTCTTAAAGATGGTCACCCATCCACGGCCTGATCTCAGTAAGTGTAGCTTAACCTAAACGATAGAAATGTAGATAAAAACAATAATAACGTTGTTGTAAATTCGTTACGATCCCCTCCCCAATAAATATCATTTAGGTAAATGTTGAGACACAAGAAGAGAAGAAAAAATTATAATCAAGTTCTTATAATGATATTATCAGAAACATAGCCCAAACAAAAGATAGTTAACGAACATCGCAGGTATTTTTAAATCGAAACCTGTGAATCTGACATGCAATCATCGCGAAATATAAAGATTGACAGTTAATTAAAAAGTGAATCGCAGCTACAGTGCGCGTTAAAGGCTGGGATAACGGTTTTCGACTGAATTTCATCGCTTACTAGACTTGCAAACTCAATTCGAAGCCACCCCTGAATCAAACATGGAGCAAATTAATAATTGACGTAGCTTTTTGACGAAAGCCCAGCGTTGATCTGCAGCCTAATTGCGACAATATTTTGACGTAGAATTGATTGTAAAAGAATGAATGAAAGCGGAAGAATCGAGATAAAACTTCACTATTGGTATTGTGTAATGCAAATGTCATATATCTTCAACTCCGTAGTATCTCTAAGTAGTCTGTGTTCAACTCAAAGGAGGATTTGGAACGCTAACGCTAGCTTTCTAAATTAGTTTCGCAATACCGAAAAAGTTGAAAGAAATGATTCTGATTCTTTGAAAGAATCGACTTGTTTCCTTTGCAGAATTCACTTACGCAATTAGGCTGCTGATGTACACTTAATTAATTCGTTTTACACGATGAGATCAGAAGTATAACAACTAACAAAATAATATGTTGAATGGATATTTGATGGTAGTTTGTTGCTTCATACCAACGTGCCTATTTTCTAGTTTGTAGGGTGAAATTATCAATACGTTACACAATAGATAAACATAAGTCGATTGATTGTTGAATATTTAATCAATGAATTCCAATAACTGCATAATCTACCTACATAATTTAATTCACGCCATCTTTTGCCATGAGAAAAAAGCGTGAGGCAAAAACTACAGACCACCACCTAAACTGGGCCTTTGTAATATAAATTGCTCGAATTTACAGGACAAAGTTTTGTCTAGGTCCAATACAGTTTTCTATAAGTCTGCGATTGTTTGCAAATGTGTATTATGTTGTCGACTTGTCGCGTCGCATTACATTATGGGCGGCAAAAGTTAACTTTTACGATGCATAACTTAATATTCTAATCAGTACTCATAAGCTTAAAAGCTTCGTAATATGTTATGCTCAGGTCCAAACTTTGTACGAAGATTCCTACAGTAACTTTGTAGTCTCCGAACGAACTTAGAGGTGGTTAAGTGTAGAAATATTGTAGAAAGAAAGAATTCTTAAAAAAAATAACAAAATATTTATCTTACGAACAATCCTACAATCCAAAGTCATTTATAACGGCACTAGGCTCATTATTTAAATGGAATAATGAACGCTTGTCTGTGCCATGGCTGTATACAGTAACAGGCAAGTTCCCCGCCTCTGGGCTTGACGCGAGTCTATTGTCTCTGTTTCATACTTCGTTGCACCGCGATGAGTGTGGGGATCCGTAAACTGTTTGTTGAAGCAGGGATTTAGTAAAAAAATATCTTTCATTTTTATTTTATTTTTTATGAGTAATTCAATATATGAAAGATTTTTATTAGGATTAATATATAACTTAGTATATAAAAACTGATCATAATTATGTACAAACGCGTATAAAAATGGGAGAGGGGAAGAACTCATTAAGTGACAAAAATCGTCCACATCGCTATCAATAGGAAAAGTGCTGACAGCAGCCCTCTGGTCAAGTTAAAGAGTCGACTGTTTGCTGATGTCCCGAAAAACTCTATGAGCACTCTGACTCCATGGACCTAAGTATTATTTGTGTGGACAAAGGTTTTCTGATGATGAAACATCTATCAACACAGGTTAGTTTAATTTTTAGTTGGTATCTCCCTGACCTGCATTGGATAGAAAATCATTTAGGTACTGTGCATATTCGCGAGCTGGCGGACCAAAACAAGTTGTATCCTCCGACTGCACAGCATGATTATCTTCTTGTTTACGTCTTTTTAGTTTGCTTTTTAAGCAGTCGGGTTTTTTGATTTTTTTAATTAACTTTTTTTATTTACAGCTTTTTAGTATTTTTTTTTTAGAATTAGGTAAATTTAAACATATAAGTGTTACATTTTGAAATCGCCTCTTACAATCCTTTATTTTGATACCCCACACGATGGGATTGGAATTTTTTTTTCCCCACAAAATGGCGCCCAGAACCCGCCCCATTTTTGTTTTTTCCAATTTTAATGTAGCCAGTGACACTCGCAGGTTTAAGACGAATCGATTGACGTAAGAATCATTAAAATCGGTCAACGCGTTTGGTCTCTAGAACGCCACATAGGAACAAACATACATACATACATAGACTGATAAACACATTACCCTCATTCGGCAGTCGGGTAAAAAAACCGCATCAAAATCCGTTGCGTAGTTTTAAAGATCTAAGCATGCAACAGACAGACAGCGGAAATCGGCTTTGTTTTATTCTATGTAGTGATAAGAGAAAATCTCTAATCTGAGGATTTTATATTCTAAGTTTTTATAATCTTTCTAATTCCTGCAGGCCCTTCATTAAAGTTGATACTTTATTCTTCAGACTTTTTTTACAAGCGCTAAAAATAGAATCCTTGTAATAAAATACCCACATATTTTGGCTGAATAGCTCGACATTTCATTGTAAAATTCACAACGGTTAAGCAAAAATGATTTTCTGTTTCAAATTACATTGTTTGCATTACGAAACCAATATTTTGTTTAGTTGAATACCATTATAGAATTCAATTATTGACTACAAACCGTAAATTATGTGGTTTTTGCTGACATCTCGCGTTAAAAACAGCATGTTTTGGCAACACCGCATACTGCATACGTATTTAAAATCAGAAAGCTTTGTAGATTCTCAATGCTGAAAATCATTGTTACCAAAATTATTGCCCAGAAGCGAATCAGTTTGGGTTCTATTTTATTTTATTTCCAATTGTTTCTAACTCGGTTAAGCATTTATAGTGTTTAATTTTGCAATAATCTATAATGTGCGCGTCCCGGACACTCTCGGACGCCACACAGTACCTATAGCATTAAACACCATCACATAAAATGTTCGTGAAATTTGAATCCGTGCCTCGTCCGTGCCTCGCAAGGGTTTCGGCTCGCGCCCTTAACCGGTTGAATGCCTTAATTACCGAAACAATTGAAAAATAATATGGTCTCGCGTGGATCCACGTTTCAGACACACAAGAGATTAATAGATAGATTCAGTAAACTGTAAGTTATGTAATCAATGCTTAACTGTAACTGTCCCACGCTGGGCGCCCAAACTTGAATGTCAAGTACCACGTTGGGCGCCAAATAATATCTTCGTACAAACTTAAATCAATGATCAAAATACTCAAAGCTTGGTAGAAAGTCTGAAAAAACAAGGAGGGGATGCAAACTAGATCATGGCAAACAATAAAATTTTAAATGCTTTATTTTTCTTATCTTAAGACTAATTCCTAGCTGCTACAATAAGTTGGTATCCATCTTTGGGTCTGAGTATGAACGCTACCGGGTGCAGGCGAGGGGAGGGTCGCTCGGCTTTTGTCTTGTAGCTCCTGAGGAATTTCACCAGAAACACCTTGGCTGCTAGTACTGCGAAACGGGATCCTGAGGAGTGAACTTGAGTTTAATTTGTTGTTTGGTTTCAAAGTCTTGACTTTCTATATCTGAGGTAGGCAAGTACGCAGATCATTGTGTGTCTGAAGTAAGCTGCAGATTGAATTTTCTAGTCAAAACAGACCTCAAAAGAAGTATCTAGGTAGCGAGATTACGCATTCGACGCATTTTTTTATACCCCATTTTTCTATCTTTTTCAAACTCCAAATAAGGACACTATTCAGATTCAGATTCAGAGGATTCAGAGAAACAGTTGAACAAATTAAATACTAGCTTCTGCCAGCGGCTTCGCCCGCGTGGATGTCGAAAATTATCCCAAGGGAACATATTCCCGGGATAAAAAGTATCCTACGTGCTATTCCTGACTGTAATCTAACTCTGTGCCAAACGGCTGGACGGATATGGATGCACCATATCCGTCCAGCCGTTTGTGAAGAAGTAAAAAACATACAAACACACACACTCACAGACTTACAAACTTTCGCTTTTATAATTAGTGTGATACTCAAAGTAGGAAGGTAGTCAGCAGTAATTGTTATACTTCAAGTTTGAGAAAGACTCTACCTTTATAGAGCGTCGTGTGTAAGTCTATTTACAAAGCTTGAAATACCACATTTACCTAAACTCGTATTGTTCCTAGGTTCCCATTCTTGAAACTGTAGCTAAAATATAACATCATTCACTTCTGACGTTACTAATGCAAGATTTCTACCCGATACTCCAAGGCATAAAGCAGCATTCCTTACCGATGCAATGCCGGGGTCCATTCCCAAAAGGCATATACGTGTAGGGAACTATGTCGGCCTTCCTTTCCTTTGAGAACCGTTCGGGTTTGCACTCGTTGGGTTCCGGCCAGTACTTCTCGTCGCGGTGAATCGAGTATATTGGGAGCCAGACGTGGATACCTGCGGGGGCCTGTGGGAGAAAAATATTGGTAAGAGTAGGTCAAGTGTCAATAGGTTGCTTCTAGGCAAACATGGTCCGTAGGCGACCCCGTCATCGCTTAACATCAGGTGAGATAGTGTTAAACGCGAGCTTATCTCTAACTAGCTGTTGCCCGCGGCTTCGCTCCCGTGGACCACCCCACAGGACCCGTTTTCGGGATAAAAAAATAGCCTATGCCACTCAGGAATAATGTAGCTTTCTATTGGTGAAAGAATTTTTTTAAATCGGTCCAGTAGTTTCGGAGCCTATTCGGTACAAACAAACAAACAAAAAAATATTTCCTCTTTATAATATTAGTATAGATTATTAGTAACTAGCTGTTCCCCGCGACTTCGCTCCCGTGGACCACCCCACAGGACACGTTTTCGGGATAAAAAAATAGCCTATGTCACTCAGGAATAATGTAGCTTTCTATTAGTGAAAGATTTTTTTTAATCGGTCCAGTAGTTTCAGAGCCTATTCGGTACAAACAAACTAAAAAATCTTTACTCTTTATAATATTATAATATTATTAGTATAGAAGTATGGATTATATATTATATTATAAGTAATTAGTATAGTTTCGGAGCCTATTCGGTACAAACAAACAAATCTTTCCTCTTTATAATATTATTAGTATAGAATATAGATTTCTAAATAGTACATGTGCTGCCTGCTTCCGTCTGTTTCTTCGCATACTTTTTCTAAACCACGCAACGGATTTTAAGGCGCAGATGCAGATACCCCTGAGTAATTGACTTTAAAATGAGAATCAAATCTAAACGGCTAGCCGTAATTTTTTCGAAAAACATATATGTCACATTAGATTTTTTTCCTAATAATTTGATCTAAGAAAATTTTGAGTTTTATTCGTATAACATAGTGTAATTAATTTGTAAAGTTATGTCTAACACGGACAAGAACACGAAAATCGCTCCAAAACCGCCGGGCGTATTTGAATGAAATTGACATCATCTCAAAGACAATTTAATTATCTACATTTTGATCAAAGGTTTTTTTTTAAAGTCATAGAATAATAAGGAAAGTATAAAAAACTACTGAATTTTGGTTCGCGCGGGTGTGAAACCAGTGCGCGTTTTGTTCCCTCAAGGTCGTTGGCGACTGTCGTCGTCTTAATACGGTTGTCATTAATAGTAAGAGCAATAAATGAGGAAGGTCTGTGTATACAATTTGTCCCATGCAAATCCTGGGCGGGTTGCTACTCAATAATAAAAAAGCTGCAAACAAGAAAAAATCATGCTGTGTAGTCGGAGGATACATATTCACGAACTGGCTGACCACCTGATCCTCCGACTGCACAACATGATTTTTTCTTGTTTACAGCTTTTTAGTTCGCTTCTTAAGCAGTCGGGTTTTTGATTTTTAAATTTTTATTTACAACTTTTTATTAGTTATATTTTTTTTTTCATATTACTTTTAAACATATAAGTGGTATGTATTTTTGTAATCAGCTCTTAAAACTCTTCATTTTGATATCCCACTGGATGGGTTTGGAAGTAAAAATATATCAGGACTCGCACAATTTGGCGCCCAAAATCCGCCATGTTTGTTTTTTTTTAACTTCACCTATCTAAGAACACTTGGGCGGTCAAGACTTATCTATCGGTGTCTTAATTATAAAAATCCGTCAAGTAGTTTGGAAGATACGAGGTAATAAAGAATATTACATACATACAAACATACAAGACACGCGCGAAAAACATAACCCTTTCCTTGCAGCCGGGTAAAAAGACAAGGTAGTATTTGTGTTTCAACTTTACAAGTGACTTGTTATATGTCACATCAGTTGACAAAGTTTGACTTCGTAGAGAGTTGTTCATTTCACTTATGTCTGAGTTGTTTGATTGTAACAATCAAACAACTAACAACATTAACAGTTAATGTCACTCACTTTGTAACTGTGCCATAATTATAATCGCCTAGTAACTGCACACTACTAATTGGCAGATAAGATTTTTAATCGTCAATGATAAAAACAGTCCCAAATCATGCATGATTAAGAAACAAATGAAATAATTTAATCTTCAAGAATCACTCAAAAATATCCCAGCATCTTCAAAATTTAACACATCAAGACAGCCACCGAAAAATGTAAACAGAATTTCACTAAGCGCCCGCCCCTATTATGTCGTAAACGATCTATTAACACAGAATAAAGGAATGCCCCGGGGCAATGGCGCTATTACGATGCTAAATTACCTATTACCGTGCGCCAATGAAGTTATTGCTCCCAAAAATATCGCTGGTACGTAAACTAGGGCACTGCGAAATCTCGCCGCGCGATTTTTTTTCTGGCGGTTTATAATCTGCGTTTTTAATCGTTTATAATCATCATTATCATCATTTCTGCCGAAAGACTTTCACCGCTAGACATAGGCCTCCCCCAAACGTCGCCACACTGATCGGTCCTGTGTGTCTCTAGTCCACCGGATTCCCGCAGCCTTGACCAGGTCATCGCTTCACCTAGAGGGAGGCCTTCCTATGCTGCGTCTTCCGATACCCGGTCGCCACTCCAGAACTTTTCGGGCCCATCGACCATCCGTTCTGGGAACAATGTGCCCTGCCCACTGCCAAAAGTTTGGCAATTCTTCGGGCAATGTCGCAAACCCCTGGTTCTCTTGCGGATGTCTTCATTTCTGATTCGATCACGCTATCAACTCCGAGCGTAGTTCTCTCCATTGCCCTTTGGGTGACTTTAAGCTTTCTGATGAGGGCCATTGTGAGCGACCACGTTTCGTTTTAATCTGCGAACTGAATCATAACAAAAACTCACAGCCAAAACGTCTGTTTCTATCCATTTCTCAACCGTATTATAGCGGTTCATAGTGCACAAAACATTCGCGCGAATTTAAATCGCGAAGCGGCACGGCGAATTCTCTGGCAAAACATAGAATGGTTGTGGAATTATTTTCGCGCGATCTTTTTTTCGTAAGTGCGTGCAGCTTCATACAGTTTCAACAAGTATGTCGCAGAATGGGCGGAAAAAATCGCGCGAATAAAATTAGCAGTGCGGCCTTACCCTAAGTCATTTGTGGAGATAGGCATTGAAATTAAGTGCTGAAGATTTGGTGCTGATAGCCGAAATGTTTGAGGGTTTATTATCATTGTCGATAATTTTACTTGATTGTCAGTATTATTTTTTGGGGACCTACTTCGCGATAAACAATTTAGAAAGATCTTAAAGGTAGACTTTTTTACGGTTATGGGTATCGCAAGTTTTGGTTACGGGAACTGGGTGTTATTTTTTTTTTATCGGCTTACGTTCACGTTTTGTAAATGTATGTGAGCAAAAATTTACTAATCAGTTGTTTTTTTGCTACCAAATTCCATCTTGCCTAGGTCATTTCAGTCTTGGCCCTATACTAAAAGTTGTTGGCAAATTGAGGTTTTATGGAGGCGTCGGATACCCAATGTGAGTGCGTTGCCCCTGTCCAAAACACGTACTACACATTGGAGTGCCTCAATTAAGTGCCTTTACTTTATAGGAAGGACTTCATGAAAGTCACTGACGTTGCAAGTAATTTGGCCACCTACTGTGGGCCCAATACGAGTATCTAGGTACGAAAAGAAAAATAAGTATAAGCAGTTCGTAATTATTAACAGGCTTATTTATGGTAATCAAAAACTAAGCTTTTAGGTACTTACGATGAGTCTGTCTTTACTGCCAGGGTATGTGGGACCGAAGTCGTATGTGGCGACTGATCGTCGATCTGCTGCGCCCACGAGAGGCCATAGTCTTAACACCTCTGCAACAAATAATGTACGTTATCATGACAGAACGCTATGTCTTTACTATCATCAAGGAAGGAAAAGGAGGCTGTAAAAATGGCTCATAATCAGGGATCATAATAGGTAAAGTATAGTGTCAGATTTCTGGCCAAATCCGAAACTTAGGATTCACTGAAAGGAGTCACGAGGCCGATTTTGATGAAAACTAAAACCGCATCAGTGAATTTTTGAAAAATCAGTGTTCCTAGCTAGGAATCGAACCCGTTGATTAGAAAAAAAACTTATCGTATATTATTACTCCATTCAATAATGTCAATTATAAGATTAAAATTCTGGGAAGCAATGGCATAACAAAATTAAGGAAAAGGCTCATTTTTAACAAAATATTTTACGTACGTAATATTCGCGGGCTTTAAAATACGATCTTTTATCGTACTTTTAGAAATTGACAGAATATACTCTACCTATTCCGGTCCCTCTCATCTCATCATTTTTCTACTATCCATATAATACTCAGCTTCTGATAACTGTTAAAATCGCCAAAATAAATGTCTTCCAACGGTTCGATTAAAATTGTTGCTGTGTTCCGGTTTGAACGAAACGGGTTCTGGTGTTATTACAGGCACATGAGTCAATTTAACTTTGATAGATGGATGACAAGAGAACAATACGGATGACGACAAAATAAAATGTCCGTCAGTTAGATAACCTTTAAATATACCCAGTTAAATATGGGACACGTATTTTTTCTTTTACCTCGTAGAAAAAAAATGACGACGAAACAGTCCGTTGAAAGATCGTGTGACGTCACGCAGTGCTACACTTAGTACCTACTGAAAAAGTGACGTCAGAAGCAGAAGGAGTGGGGCCTGAACTTTGATACGCTTCATCTTTGTCAATTTTTATTGTCCAATATTATTTGATAATCTCAATGACGGACTAAATAGAATTATAATATTTCTACCCAGGAAACATCCCTATTGTTATGACCACGAACCATCGAATAGGCTGAATGAAGCAGAATACCAGTATTTTACACGTAGCACTAGCAACTACCCATCTCCTCCACTACCCAGCAACTTGGTAACACGATACCCCTTGGTTAAACTGTCTTCTGATCCCCTTCTAAAAACGTAAAAGAAAATTACACACCATTAACACACATATCCAAATACTCCAATCCTTGTACAGCCTCATACAGGTCCTCAATCTCTTCATCAGGAGGCAGCTGATCCAGTTCTTCATGCAGCTTTTCTTGTACCCTGGGGTTGATAGCCATCTCGTATAGGAAGTAGTAGATAAGGTTGGCTGTGGTGTCGTAGCCAGCCACGTAGAATAGCACTGCTTGGGCTACTAGATCGTCGTCTGTGAAATCTGTGAAAATGTGATAATGAAGTTATTTGGAGGTCTGGGTAGTTTACAATAAGTTAAAATTTCACGCCTGTTTCCTAAGAAAGGGTGTGCAAAGGTGTAAGTAATATAAATTGTAGTGTAGGTAACAAAGCCCAAGGGTATTGACAAAACCCAAAGGCATTGAAAAAGCCCAAGGGCATTGACAAAGCCCAAAGGTATTGACAAAGCCCAAGGATATTGACAAAGCCTAAAGGCATTAACCAAGCCCAAGGGTATTGACAAAGCCCATGGGCTTTGACCAACCCCAAGGGCATTGATTCAGCCCAAGGGCATTGATTCAGCCCAAGGGCATTGATTCAGCCTATGGGCATTGACAAAGCCAAATGGCATTGAAAAAGCCCAAGGGCATTGACAAAACACAAGGGCATTGACAATGCCCGATAGCATCAACAAAATCCCAAGGGCATTGATTCAGCCTAAGGGCATTAACAACAGCCCAAAGGCATTGTAAAGCCTAAGATCATTGACCAAGTCCAAGAGTGTTGACAAAGCCCAAGGGCATTGACAAAATCCTAGGGCATTGGCAAATTAACGTCCGGGGGCATGGAAAAATATTTCGGGCGTATTAACAAATGTTTTGATGTTAAGGATAAGCGATAGGGATTGTTGCCATCCTTAAATGAAAGGCACTCACTGACCACTACATAGTTCGGTAGCGCTTTTAAATCATAAACACTTTGGACTTTTCGACAATCGATATCGCGACAGTATTTCACTTTGTTTTGGCTCACTTGCCCTTCTTTCCTAAAGGCCTCACAATGAATATTGAACATTTTTGTGATTATACAAGCGATTAAAAATCAACGCTTATTCACTACACACTTCGCTACGTACCCTAGTACCATGTTACGCGTACATTTATGTTTACAAGAACCGACACAAATAAGTTAGTATGCAGTACAGAGTAATCTTGATCCGCAAAACAAATACGTTCCGGTGGTGAGGAATGGCGTAATCCTGGCACAATGGAGACGTCACGCTCAGAACTCGTCATAATTAAATTTGGGGTGCGTCTCGTCAATCAAAGTCGGCTTTTGTTGTGGGTGTGTGAAGAGTTGGCGGTGGGACGTGGGACAAGTCGGTTGGGTCATTGAAAGTGACATGGTTCATTTAAGGTTTCTGACCACAAAGGATGCCTAGCCTTCGTTACCACAATACTAAACCTATGTCTTTCATTCTTCTGTCTGTTCGTCTGAGTGCTGTATTTCTATCGTATGGGGATTACTCGACAACTAGGTAATATTTACAACCACACTTTATAGAATCAATAAAATGTCGCAGACATTAAAAATTCATTTCAATTACTCGTAGAGACCTAGTAAATAAATCAACATCATAACATCACGCATGTTCTCCGCTTAGGGTTAGACAGAGGGTGTTATCGTGTTATGTTAACCCATACTTCGCCATGTTTAAGTCCCTGTAAGTATGAGACTCAAACTCCAGGCTGTGTCTGCGAAATTTCAACTGAGATATATCATCGATATCCATAATTTCGCTACCTGGGGATCTAAGCCATGTTCACAATGCTAAAAGAAGTCACAAATTCATTCCTCCTTAAAAAAATCGAGCTAAACTTGATCTACTGTTCAGTCCCTAACAATATAATGTGAAAAGTAAACAAATTAAAGTTAATCTTACTCTCAGCAGTCTTTACGTCTTCGTTGTTATTCCCATCGCCACCGTTGTCCGCACTGGGTTTGCCTGTTTTAATGTAACATTATGTTATTAATATTTTTGTAGCACGTCTAACCGTTTGAACGTGGCAAAGAGTAGTCTCGGTCATGAACTTTCTAATTGTTTCCAAGAAAACGTAATCGCAATATTTAGACTTAAAACCTGAACCCTCTGTCCCTCGAGTAAGTTGCCTGAATTGCTGCGGGAATAATGTTAAGTTATTAGGGCATAAAAATAATACTGTCAACTTACAAAAGATTTTTTTTTTGTACGAATTTGAAACAAAAACTTTGCTAACTTAAAAACTTGTTTACTTTGAATAAGCTTAACCTGGAAGTTTATTTAACCTTGTAATTTGTGCTTGGGCATGTGGTGCCTATGTCATATATTTTGTGTAAAAGGTTGGCAGCATTGACATGTTGGATGGTAATGATCATTGATAGGCCGAACCGCTGACCGATGGAGGACTAATTTATAATTCACTTGATGGAGTATGACGGCAACAATAATACTGTCCGGATTAAACTTCACTACGTTCATAAAAATACAATAGAATGGTCGCGGATAAATTTGAAAGAGAGTTACCGCGGCCCTGGCACATACAACTGAAGGAACACTGGTGGGTTTTAGTCAGTAAGTCTGACAAGCCCTCCCGCTTCACCCAGAGCGGGAGAAGTCATTGGATGATATATAAACGAAAAAATAAGTAATAATATCGGAATCAATAGAATGAAAGGTGTTACCGTACCTACTACAGTTTCCTTTTTTAGGGTTCCGTACCCAAAGGGTAAAAACGGGACCCTATTACTGAGACTTCGCGGTCCGTCTGTCTGTCTGTCTGTCTGTCACCAGTCTGTATCTCATGAACCGTGACAGCTACACAGTTGAAATTTTCACAGATGATGTATTTCTGTTGCCGCTATAACAAAAAATACTAAAACCAGAATAAAATAAATATTTAAGTAGGGCTCCCATACAACAAACGTGATTTCATTGACGTTTTTTGCGATAATGGTACGGAACCCTTCGTGCGCGAGTCCGACTCGCACTTGGCCGGTTTTTTTCATGAACCTCTCAATGAACAGTGATTGCCCATAAAAAAAATACTAGGAGCCCAGAGATTGAAAGAAGTGACGTTCTAGTACGAATTTTGACTGGTAAAGTGTTCATGTTCGTGTGCCACCCATTGAACGGTGATGACACCCTCAACAAAGTATTAGGAGAATATAAATGAGGAAGAGCTACTTACTCTGGGCAGCGTCGACTAGGATCTGAATGAAGTCAGGTCTGGGTTTCACCAGATTCTCTCGCCGAGCCTTTAAAGCTGATTTGAAGAGCTGGGAGAACTGTTCTGCGTCTTGTGTCGGGATTATTTTTACTCCTAGGAGCTGCAAAAAAACAGACATAACTTTAAGCAATCTGAAATTTAGATCTGGCATTAGTCATGCCATGCGGTATCATGTTATCCAGTTACTGGGTTGTGGAGCTCAAATAAGAAATCCCTCCATGTAAAATAGAGATATTCAACTGTATCTGGTTGGAATTGAAGCCGATCCCAACTATGTTGGAAAAAGGCTAGGCTGATTGTCGGTGGATAACCTGGTGAAGGTTGCGGAAATTTGTTGCATTCGAGATGCACAGGACTGGACTATGTCTAGTATTTCGGTTATGATAATAAGTGAGTAGTCTCAATTCTTCTTCCTGCCCTTATTCCATGTTACTTGGTATCGGCGCAATACGTTTTCTTCGTCCTGTCCCCCGTCACGGTATCACTGACTCCCTTTTCTTACATGTCACTCCTCACACAGTCCATCTATCTTTTCTCTCACCTTCCCCTCCCTCTCCATCCATCCAAATTTATATTCATAACTTTTTTAGTAACATGCGTTTCATCCCTACTCATCACATGACCTTACTAGGACAAACCGTTTCCTTTATATTTTTGTCACTGGCGCAACTTTCAAACTTCCTTTTATATACTCACTTTATCCCTTCTCGTCACTCCGCAGATCCATCTCAACATTCTCATCTCTGCTACATGCAATCTCTTATCATCCATCTTTTTCACAGCCTAACATTCTGATCCATACAGTACAACAGGTATTACATACCTTCATAATACTCTTCATATTCTCGTAACCGAAGAACTTCATGACTTGTGTGGTGTCCTGTACGACTGCTTTCTTGCCTAGCCTGAAGATGCAGTTGTCGGGTTCCTTCAGGGAGTCTACTGCGAAACCGAACGCGCACGATGCGATGACGTCATTCACATATGACATGGTTATCTGCAAAGGAAAATGTAATTATATTTACACATAGACAAGTCAACGACCGAGCTACATGCTGGTCGGACAAAATTTGTGTCAAATCTATCGAAAACAAATCCGGCCAAGTGCGTGTCGGGCCACGCGCAGTAATAGGGTTCCAAAGTTGCTTAATAATGCGGACTAAAAAGAGGGTTTTGTTGTTGTTACATGAACATTAGAACGGTTTCATCGGCTCACAAAGTCTAAAAATGGGCCCACATAGGATGATGTTTTTTTTTAATCTATGTTCTCGCGTTTAACCACTATCTCGCCTGATGGTAAGCGATGTTGTGGTCTACGGTGAAGCACGCTTGCCTAGATGTAATCTATTCACTCTTGACTTAAACTAAATAAGGGCTAACTGGTAACTGAAGGAGTTATAAAATCCAACTTATAAAGCTGCTTAAGTTAGAAAAATATTATCTATTTGAGTACCACTGCGGGTGTGAATTGTGAAAGGAGCCGATACGAGCGCGCGTTAGAGTCACGGGGAATGGTATAGTTCGGTCCTGGATCCTTGCGTGCACGCTCCTTGTTTATTTCTCTTTCGGAATTAGAATAAAATCGTATGTATTCACCTCTAATCTCCTCTAATACCGCAGATTACTGGTGAATCCTCTAATCTGCGGTATTCACTTTTACATTCTGGAATTTTTTACAATATTCAACCCGACTTCATCACTAGTTGAGTAGCTCAACTAGTGATGAAGTCGGGTCGAATATTGACTTTATAGAAGGATATCGACAAAAGAAAATAAGTAATTTTGCTTGGAAATCGAATCTAATTTGACTTTACTTTTACGTTTTGATTACAAAACGTCGAAAATACTTCTGCACTAACACAAAATAGACTCCACCGCGTGCATGCGCCGTATGGACTACGGACTGGTACTGCCAACGACTCCGACCACTCCAATGCGTTATTCGAGCTAACACGTTATTAATTTAGAAATCATTATTATTAAGAGTGTTATGATTTTATTTTTGTATATTTTTACATGGTTCATAAGCATATATTTACTATCTGTTTTACACAGCTAACAACGTTTATAAGTAATTTTTCAATGGCATTTGTACAAAAAATTTACTGTGCCAAGTACATTTTATAAGTTGGTCGACTATTACTCGTAAACTTGTAAAGCCTGTTATGATTTCATTTTTGTATATTTTTACATGGTTCGTAAGCATTATATTTACTATGTTTAACACAGCTATCAACTTTATTTAAGTAATTTTTAATGGCATTTGTACAAAATTTTTACTGTTCCAAGTACATTTTATAAGTTGGTCGACTATTACTCGTAAACTTGTAAAGCCTTGTTATCCGTGATAAATTTCCTTTTAATTTCGTTATATTTTACTACTGCCGTGATTTTTTTCACATAGCCAAGAGCAACCATTTCGCTGGCAGGGGGGGGGGGGACACTTGACTCTAACATAAATTTGCAACTTAAAGCTTAATTTTACGCAAACGAATCTCTGAATCGAAAAATGCTATTAACAAACCCAAAATATTTTTGAATGGCCTATCCAACGATACCCCACACCATGGAATAGATGAGAAAAAAAAATACATCCCCACTTTACGTCTATGAGAGGTACCCGAAAAAAAAAATTTTTTCATGATTATATGTTACCACTTTGTCGGAATTATTAGTATGTATATACATGCCAAATTATAGCTTTCTAGTACTTATATTGTCTGAGCTAAACTGCGGACGGACAGACGGACAGAGCGAAACTATAAGGGTTCCTTGTTGACTTCGGAACCCTAAAAAGAAGACATGGGACATGACACTCAACTGTTCAACTGTTCAACTGTTTTTTTGGTCCGAATTTATTTATTTAAAATGCAAAAAAACGTACAGAGGCGGACTTAATGCCTTAGGCATTTTCTACCAGTCGAACTAAGGGTGATGCAGAGACAAATAGTGGTAGGTGCAATATTGAGAATAAATCACGATAGGTAATATTTATTGAAATACAAAGATATATACTTATACAAACTATAAATTCATACACACTAGATACACAAAAAAAAAAGTATTTCGAAAGGGTAGTAGAAGTATTCAATAAAGCCACTTAACTAGAATCCGAGCTGTTACTGACCAAGTCCTAATTGAGAAACTCAATTTTACTTTGCTCTATGACCAAGAACCCTAAGCTTTGAGGTTGCGGTTGCGATCACTGAGCCAACTAGGAACGTATTGGTAGCTAATCCGAGATGATAAATTAGTGTCTTGCAATTTGTGTATACGTTTCTACTACCAAGCTTTGAACTCACTTTGTTAATATCCATGACCTCCTCGCCCTGTATCTTCTCGCGCAAGTAGGAGAGGACGGCGCATGCGCTCTCCGACATGTGCGGCGCCATGCTGCGACAGCGTGCGGCGGAAAACGCAGGTGATAGTGACACTCGCATCGACCGCCATCTTGATCCTGTGGGGTTGGGAAAATTAGATTAAAATGATCACGATTTTGTTCCACCCGCGTCGAGACCGACGGGATTTTACTGCCCAGATGTAAAATCTCCATAGTATTTGGCGAATTGTCATGTGAGATTTAGGAGAAAATAGGACCTAGATGACTGAAGAATCTCACGCACTGCACAAACCTCCCAGATTTGTAAAAATCTGGCAGGTTTGTGCAGTGATGTCATCATCAGTCATCAAATGATGATACCTTTAATTTTGATAATACAACAAAATGTATTGTTCCATAAAGTCAAAGAAGTAAAAGCTTTTGCTGTATTGATGGGCACCACTCCTTTACTAGGTAGAGCCTGTATCTTAGGTAGCCTAAGTTGCAATAACATGCCTATAAAATTGAAACATATTGATGTGCAAAAATGTTTAATATTAGGTGCAGGTACCAGTTCCAGTCAAGAAACTTTTTACCATTTTAACGTCTAAACAGTTTCGAGTTTACCTAACTAGTTAAACTGTATGAACACAAACTATTTGCGCTTAGCTTAGCATAAAGTCAACTCGGTGCAAGTCGTGTGAACAGCTGTTAATTTTCTAACTAGGTCGACCTCTCGCCCCTCATGAAACGGCTAAAGTCACCGCCAGATAACAAAAAAATAAAAGTCGTTAACACCTGTCTACCAATGTATTCCAATGTTTCAAAACGATACGGAAAAAAATGTAAAGGTAGTGTCGCTAACACGATCAAACAAACGTATCGCGGTACGGGGCGTAAATGACCCTTTCACTTGACATTCAGTAACGATTTAATATCTCAGAAACGCGTGGACTGATTTACATGATTTAAACGAATAAAATGGTTCTATGCCTTTCATTTGAGACCAAAATTATCAAAATATATCCATGTACAAAAAATCATGTTAGTAATTATAGTTTTTGAAACAAGTCGGATCAATAACTTTTATTTTTTTGTTATCTGTCGGAGAGTTTAGTACCTAGTTACTATGATATCGATTGATTTGCAAACATTAACGTTTAGAGAGCTTTAAAGAGTGGTGCTTTGGGATATCGATGATAGACGACGACTGTAGGTAGACAGGTATACTAGGTATGGACGGACCTTCAATCATCTTAAAGATGTAGAAGGGCAAACAACCCGATCGACGTGAACGTTGATTGATGCATATAACTGGCTCACATAGAACTTTCTCTCGTTCCAAAAATTAAGAAAGACCCTTAGGGGCCGAGCAAAAAGAAGAAAGAGTCGTAAAAACGCTAAGTGAAGACGAATTACGTCTCGATTCAAATTTAATGCAGGCTGCAAAGTTCGTTACTCGTTGCAAAATAACCCAACCTTCAGACCCACTTCACCTGTCACATGCAATTGGTACAGAGCAGCAACTAGCAGCGAGTTCCGAGGCACCATCAAGTTTAATTTTGCTAGTACATCCATTAAAAATATAAGTAAGCTTACCAGTCAACATGATAAGGTTCCGTCCAAATAGCGGATCGCAGTCAGCGTCGATGTGAACTCCTCTGTCGGCAAAGTAGTTGAAGTCCCGCACCATAATCTGGCGGATCAGTTCAGGGTCACGAGGTATCAGGGTCGGTACCAGGTACTGGTAGAGGCCGAAGTATCTGGCAAAGTCAGAAAATATGTAAGTTAATATGTCTATGACCGTGACAAAATCTCTAGATGGATTTAAACCACATATTGACGTCTGGGAGGAACTTTTATCCGAATGTCAATATAGGTGGGATAATTCCATCGACACCTCCACCAATTAATTCCATCCGTTCGCGTGCGGCTGGCCAGGACGTGGCTGGAGATGGATCACTGTGTTGCCCAATTTCTCACAGGGCATGGTAACTTTAAAAGTAAATTATTTTCCTTTGCCTCGCCTTTATGTCAGTGCTACATCTGACTGCGAATATGTACAATCTGCACTTCATATCTTATGGGAGTGTATTCTTTGGCAGAATGAACGCAATACTATGTTGAATAATGTATTTGCTGCATCAGGAATTCAGGAGTTGTTTACTATTCGGACCTTGTGGAAACTAGAACAAATTGCCGTGTGTTCAAGCGTTTTTGCCATACCTATTATTGGAATCAAAAAGCATTTTTACCCGACTGCCGAAGGAGGGTAATGTGTTTATCAGTCTATGTATGTATGTATGTATGTATGTATGTATGTATGTTTGTTCCTATGTGGCGTTCCAGAGACCAAACGCGTTGACCGATTTTGATGATTCATACGTCAATCGATTCGTCTTAAACTTGCGAGTGTCATAGGCTACATTAAAATTGGAAAATAGAAAAAGGCTTTTGGGCGCCATATTGTGGGGGGCCAAATTTATTTTTTCTGCCAAACCCATCGTGTGAGGTATCAAAATAAAGGGTTTCAAGAGACTTATATATTTAAATGTACCTAATTCGAAAAAAATGTTAACTAAAAAGTTATAAATAAAAAAAGTTAATTAAAAAAATCAAAAAACCCGACTGCTTAAAAAGCGAACTAAAAAGACGTAAACAAGAAGAAAATCATGCTGTGCAGTCGGAGGATACATCTGGTTTTGGTCAGCCAGCTCGCGAATATGTATCCTCCAACTGCACAGCATGATTTTCTTCTTGTTTACGTCTTTTTAGTTCGCTTTTTAAGCAGTCGGGTTTTTTGATTTTTTTAATTAACTTTTTTTTTATGCCTTAGAACATCGGGGAATACGATGTGAAGTTATGTTATCCATACTTAATATTATAAATGTTATAATGCTTAAACTCTATTTACTTTTCACTGAAAGGACGAACTCCAGCACACAACATGGTGTAGTTACATTATTAGAACATGATTACATGATAAAATTACAAATTGAAAAAAACTCCGATTTTAATTTCATGATTTTTAAACTACATATAATACACCTAGTAGCAGATACGCTTCAATCGACAATCTATCGGAACACGTACTAATGATACGATATCTTGTGAAAAATCCAGATTCAAAGAGTAAAATGCGAATAACTTTTGAACTCCTAAACCGATTTTATTCAAACATAGCTTAGAACACTCTCGACAAAGTCACCTTTCAAACAAAAATAACTTAATCAAAATCGGTTGATCCGTTTAGGCGCTATGATGCCATAGACAGACACAGACACACAGCAACACACGTCAAACTTAGACCCCTCCACCCACATTTTTTAAGATCAATTCTAGAAAATGTTAATTTTACACACAATTCAATAGTAAATCGATGCATATTGCACCATCTAGTGATATTTTTTTAACCAAAATTTATTTCTTTGCGCTGGGACCTCGTTAGTAGTTAACAAGGAAAAGTTTGTGCTAAAATCTTGCTATATATAACCTAACACCGCATAAAACAAAAGTTTTCCTTTATCCCTTATCCCCAGACAACATTAATTGTATTTGAATGACCATGGCCACTTCAGTAACAATATCAGCCGGTCATCGCACTTGGTGACTGAGATGATTGTCCAGGATGTGAACTAGACTTATTTATGTACTTACTATACTAATGACAGAATAATGAAACACAAAATATGCACTAATATAAAAAAGTCGGGGTATAGCTGTGTTGTTCACACGACAAAGTATTATTTTTTGATTTTATTTAACGAAGTCTTTATCTTTTAGCTATCGAGTGGTGTTACTAAATTTTGGATGTCAATGATAGATATATGCCTATGGAGGTGTAACACCAAACTGTGTTTTCCGATTTTCTTAGCATCGATTTTGTTAGTTTTTTTACATTTTCGCCCTATAGAAGCAAATTTATAGATGTATCCGCGTAATAGTCGGGATATGACCGTTCTTCAAGGCAAAAACGGTACTCATGTGCAGAAGTATCGTCTGCATGGCGCTTACTATATTTAACATATTTCCTAAACGTTGGAAGGAGCTAAATGGTAAGGCATTCAAGCGTCAATTGAAGGTGTTTCTTTCGCAAAAAGCATATTATAGTGTCTCCAAATTTTTAGCTGAAAAAGTCTTTTTTGATTGAATAGTTTTATCTTTTCCTGACAATATAAATTTATATAAATATTGAATTTTAATTCGATGTAATATCTTGTATTTATACAATGTTGAAACAAATACAGAATTCTAATCTAATCTAATGTTAAATTTTGCTTAGATTAGATTAGATTTTTAAATTTAGATTTTATAATTATACATTATTCCTATTTGACATTTGATTGATATTTTTTGGCATAGTTTTGATAGTGATGCGTTGTTGCTATTTTGTTTTTGATTAATTTTTACATTGATTTGACATTTGATTTATATTTTTTGCATAGATTTAATAATTATACGTTATTGCTATATGACATTTTTGATTGAGATTATTATTTTAATTTTATTGATATTTAGAGATAATTGTTATTGATTTTCTTAGCCAGTGCGATACCTGGAGAGGTATTACGTTTCTCTCGATTCCCTCTAAGGTTTTTTGCAAGATCATCCTGGATAGATTGTCGAAGGCCATGGAGCCTCTTTTACGCAAGGAGCAGGCTGGTTTCCGCTCGAACCGCTCCTGTACGGACCAGATCAACACTCTTCGTATCATATTGGAACAGGCATCAGAATGGCAGAGGGAGATTTATCTAACCTTTGTAAACTTCGAAAAGGCCTTTGATACGCTGAAGTAGTCTAGTATCTGGTCCCGCCTACTGGACATTGGTGTGCCGCCGAAAATAGTTCGTCTGTTGCAGAGTATTTACAAGAAATATTCCTGTAAAGTTACTCATAACGGCCTCATATCGGAAGGCGTAACAGTGCACGTGGGTGTCCGCCAAGGCTGCCTCCTGTCGCCGCTCCTCTTCATAGTCGTTCTTGATGGAATTATGCTTCGCATCAATGATAACAGGCGCCGCGGCATAGAGTGGGGATTATCCAACGTCTTGGAAGACTTGGATTACGGCGATGACCTATGCCTGCTGAATCATACCCACGCCGATATGCAAGCAAAGCTAAATGATCTACGTCAGGAAGTGGCAAAAACGGGGCTCAAAATAAACATCCGGAAGACCCAGGAAATGAGAACTGGTGTGAAGAATAACTCACCGTTGCTGAGGCAGTGGAACGAGTCCACAAATTTGCGTACCTCGGGAGTGTCGTGTCAGAGACTGGGGGAAGTGAAGAGGACATCGCTTCACGGATCCCCAACCCGAGCAACCTTCGCGCAGCTAAGACCTGAATGGCAATCTCGGAAACTGACCCGAAGGATTAAACTCAAAATCTTCGAGTCCAATGTCAAATCTGTGATGCTCTACGGGTGCGAAACGTGGCAAGTCACAAAGGACATCTCACGCCAAATAAAAGTCTTCGTCAACCGCTGTCTTCTTCGCATTCTCGGAATTCACTGGCCCGAGACCATCTCCAACGTAGAACTATTGGAGAAATGCCACGAGAGCCCGATCGACCGCCAGATCAAGCGTCGCAAGTGGAGATGGATTGGCCACATGCTCCGAAGGGGTCCCGATCACATACCCAAGCAAGCTTTGGACTGGAATCCCCAAGGGAAAAAAAAGCGTGGCCGTCCTCATCAAACCTGGCGTCGCACCGTGTTGGCAGAAGCGACGAGCATCGGAATGACATGGAGCGAGGTGAAGCATGAAGTTCAAGACCGATCGCGATGGAGGACGTCTGTGGACGCCCTCTGCCCCATCTAGGGGTTATAGGACATTACAATAACAAGTCACCCATGTTTAAGCATATATCTGTTTAGTATATATCTTATCTTATCCACATCAAAAATAATATCTATGAAATCCGGACTGGAGAAAAGTCTGTGAAGCTTCACTTTGCTATAATAACGATAAAATGATTACAAAATCAAATAATTTTAACACGATTACGTGAGGCTACGTAAGAAACAACATAATATCCGTGAAAAATAACACAGATACCTATGCCCTAAATTGCCCATCATTCGATTCATTTACCTTTGATCCTTGAATGCGTCATATCCAGACGCTATTGCTTCCACAAAATTTTCTCGTCCAAGAGTGACAGCTGTCAAATTCCCTAAAAACGGGACCGGAGGCAACGTACACACACCCCTAGACGAGAAGTATCTCAAACGGTTCCAGGAATAATAGAAGAAGCACGTCACTAACAGCACGATCAACCACCACATCACGAGATTTTATTTTAAACTCAATCAATAAAAATATTGTATTTTTCAACACTAACAATCACTGCGATGCATAAAATAACACTATACAAAGCAGCTTCGAAAATGGTTTTAAACACAAAAACAAACGAGTTCAATTTATGAAGAAGCACGATGACGTATCTTTTTCAACGAAGTATTGATTTATTCTGCAAATATTTTGAATTAAATTTGAAAACAAAATAAATAAAAATAACAACGTCCAAACGTGTTCGCGCGCTTTTAGTTATGGAATGTTTGGCAGAAACTGACCAGTTAAGAGAAAGTTGCGAAGTTAATGGCTGCACGCTGACACAGCGGATAAGTTGTTACATAACAAACTAGACCTACATAATCTATTCGGAAGTCGAAACAGGTTTTTATGTGCCGTGACCCTCTTTGGCAGATGATCGTAATATAGTACTTCGGTTTAGTGGTTCCAGTGCGTCTATCAAGCATAACGGCTAAGGTTACGGTACTGGCAAAACTGCTTGTTTTTATCACCATAATTTTTTTTTCCAGGCTTTAGGTACCGTTTAAGTCTTTTTAGTTCGCTTTTCAAGCAGTCGGGTTTTTTGATTTTTTTAATTAACTTTTTTTATTTATAACATTTTTGTTATAATTTTTTCGAATTAGGTACATTTAAACATATAAATGTTATATATTTTTTGAAATCACCTCTTAAAATCCTTTATTTTGATACTCCACACGATAGGTTTGGAAGAAAAAAAAAATTTGGGCCCCCACAATATGGCGCCCAAGAACCATTTTACTATTTTACAATTTTCATGTAGCCAGTGACACTCGCGGGGTTAAGACGAATCGATTGACGTAAGAAACATCAAAATCGGCCCACGCGTTTGGTCTCTAGAACGCCACATAGGAACAAACATACATACATACATAGACTGATAAACACATTACCCTCCTTCGGCAGTCGAGTAAAAAAAGAAAGGTGTACAGCGCGTTTTTGTTCACATTCCTCGGCGTAAGTTAGAGAACTGTAGATAATTTGGGTGATAATTTCAGTTTTTCTTTTCGTAATAACATCGCGATGATAATTTACAGTTTGGAACAGTGCCGGCCAAGAAAATTTACAAGCTACTACTTCTAACAACCACATGATAAAACACCAAACTGAAACAAACAGCATGGAGAACATAAAACACAATGAATAACGAAACTTCTCACGAACAACATGCAATCGCATCCTGACGGTTTCCGAGGGCATATCCAGAGATAGTTTATAGACACAATAACCCGAGACGAGCAAAGAAACGAATAACCGTTCCCCGTAACGTATACGAGTAATAAAGTAAGGAGACAGTGGTGTCCGCGTCCCAGGATTGGTTTGGGAATTGTCTCAGCTCTCCACGATTTTATTATACCGTTTGGCTTGGCACTTATTTAGTTTTATACCGTCCTATCTGATTTCTTCTTTTGAATTCGCTTTTTAGCGATTCCTTATTTTATATTTGGTAGCTCCTAACTGTAGTCTGAGTAATGGTGGCTAAGTTTCAATGGTCTGTAACATGGGTCACTAATTACTTTCATCTTGCTGTATTCTAAAAAGGATAGAAAAAGAAAAAAGAAAAAGTAAAAAAGAAATGTTTTCGTTTATAGTTGTCACAATCTAAGAAGCCCGTTGACATTTGTCATTTTACATGCCGCGATAACATTCTACGTAAGAAATTGAAAAATTTAATTCATAATCCTAAATAATTACTATGTTACCCATACACTATAACAACGAGTATCATTCGCAAGCAACAAGTTTAATTATTATTAAGTATTTTTTTAGGTGTCAAAACGGGCCTTTTATTTTTTGACAACTTTAGTCTTAAAACTACTTGGTTTAATGCCATTTCTCCTATATATGTTTAGTAACAACAAATCCTGAAAAAAAAACCAACAAAGCAAGCAGAAGAATTAATTTCATGTCACATGCCTAATTCATAATACACACATCCGCATTAATTATATGTCCTGTTTTTGTCCAAAACTTTTTGTTATGTTTGTAACATAAATATGAGAGCCCGAAAGTGTCACTCTTTTCCATTAGGCCAATGGAACGGTCACATTATTAAATCTGTTCATCCTTTCTGCACAAAGTTAGGTGTTTAAAGGCTCACGTGGGGTCCGTATGCTAATGTGTTCGCGTAAGAAAATTGATTTATTTGTTTTAAAAATGATGTTGAATGTTTTAAACATGGAATGTTTTAAACTATAGCCGAGTGGCCAGTTATTTCGAGTACTAATGTGACCTTGTAGGCTTTTAAGGAATTTGTTTTTAGTATTAAAAGCTTGTACAGTAACAAAGCCTCATAATTTAAAAGTCAGGTTATGAATTTGGTATTGTTGGCGGCATTTTTGTTGCGGACATTACTTCCCTTTTCACTGTCCTCGAAGGACGTCCGTTAAAGTCAAATTTAGGAAATGTAATAGAATAGAATAGAATAGAATAACATTTATTCGCATAAAACATGGTATAGAAGGTGGTACAAAATTAATTACAGAGCATACATGTTTTGCTTAACATTATAAGCGTGCAAATTTTTCGTACATACATTACAGTCATTTAAATTTTTTGTCAAAGAACTCTTTTACACTATAAAAACTATTAGTGGACAGCCAATTATATAATTTACTTTTAAATAAACTGGTACTTAGAATTTTTAGGTCGCTTGGTATCTTATTAAATATTTCTACACACATATACAAACAGCTTTTATTATATTTAGTAAGCCTTGGCATGACATCCAGTACGAGCCTGTGAGGGTCACGCCGGTTTCGAGGATGTACGTCGTCTGCTTTTGTAAATAATGCCTTATGCTTCCACACAAACATACATATCTCATATATATAAAGAGACGGTAGCGGTAACAAACCAAGTTTCTGAAATACCGGCCGACAAGAATCGTCGGATTGAAGCCCGTATATTGCTCGAATGCATTTTTTTTGTGCAACAAATGCTCTATTCTGATCGGTGCTATTGCCCCACATAATCAATCCATAGCGTAACACCGATTCAACATATGCATGATATGATGTTATTGCCGTTTGGACGTTTGTTATATTCCTAATCTTTTTTAACGCATATACAAACTTATTTATTCGTCTCGAGACAGTATCGACATGGGTTTTCCAGTTTATGTCTTGATCCAGAGTAACGCCTAGAAATTTAGTATGCGTTACCTCACAAATTTTATTTACATTCATTTTATTATTAAATTTAGAATTATTTGATCGGTTAAATTGTATATAAACAGACTTTGCAAGATTTAATGATAAATTATTTTTATTAAGCCATTCAATCAGTATGTCAATAGTGTTATTAATGTCAGTTTCATGATCGTCAATTGTATTATATTTTTTATCAGATGTCACAATAATGGAAATGTCATCAGCAAATAATATACATCTATGATTAGTTATATTAGTAATAGAATTAATATACAATATAAATAAAATTGGGCCTAACACACTTCCTTGCGGGACGCCATATTTGTTGCATTTAAGTTCAGAAGAGTGTGGTGTCATGTCATTATGTCTATTTACTTTTGTAATTATAACACGCTGTTGTCTGTTAATTAGATATGTCGATATCCATTGAAGTGCAATGCCTCTAATACCAATTGCCTCCAATTTCTGTAGTAACAGGTCGTGAGACACTAGGTCAAAGGCTTTAGATAAGTCAAAAAACAACCCTGTAGTAAAGTGGTTTCGGTTAATATTAGTCAATATGGTTTTTATAAGAGTGAAGATGGCTAGTGTTGTGGATTTGTTTTTTTGGAAGCCAAATTGCTCTTTTTTAATAATGTTAAATTTATCACAGTAGTCAATTATTCTCTTAGACATACACTTTTCGAAAAATTTTGATATTATAGGTATTAATGTTATTGGGCGATAATTATTAATATCAGATTTATCACCTTTTTTAAAAAGTGGCTTAACAATTGACACTTTCAATGATTCCGGAAAAGTGCCAAGTGCAAATGATTGATTTATTAAATATGTCATAATACTAATAAGTTCATTAGTGCATGCTTTTATAATCTTCGTATTAATTTCGTCATAACCTGCCGAATTAGTGTTTCTTAATGATGTCATCTCCGCTTTGACTTCATTCTCGGATACAGGTTTCAGAAACATCGAATGCACTAGTGAACTTTCGTCACAGTTCCTCTTTGTACTTGTGCTAGAAGAGTGTGCTGTGTTGATATAGTGATTATTAAACGCAGTTGCTATTTCCACGGGGTCTGTAATTATTGTATTGTCTATTAGGATATTTTCTAAATCGTTTTTAAAGTTATTTCCCATAATTTCATCCTTAATTACTTTCCATACCGCTTTGCATTTGTTTTCACTTTTGTTAATAAACTTGATATTTGGTTAATAAACTTGATATTTGTAATGTTGTGCAATGTATGTATAATGTATTGTGTAATGTATTGTAATGTTGTGCAATAATGTATGATTGTGTAATGTAATGCCTCTGTGCTATTGTTGTTCATAATTTTTATTTTAATGTCACCATTCTTAATATTATCTTAATCATAATGACATACAACTTGCAAGAAATCGTATAGGACCGTGCCCTGTCAGGAGCTCCAAATTATATCGTTCACACACGTCCTTACACGACCCGTGCACGGACGTGTGTGAACGAGTTCATATAAAATGTACCCACCGAAAGTTTTTTGAGCCCTTGTCGGGGCACGGTCTGTCCACGTCCCGTGCACGTCCCGGGCACGGATCTGATATGTGTGGATAGACCTTTAGTGTTGAAAAATACTAAATAAAAATAAGTATAGCTACTGAAATTCAGAATGACCCAATTGTTTAATATTTACTGTCAAAAGAATTAACTTCAGGCATACTAAAATTATGTAAGGTCGTTTATTTTTCTGGCAGCTATTCAAAGTCCATGCATGCACTCATGCATGGCATGGAGTCTTTCCGAAAACGTGTTTTAGGATTATATTGTGTGGCAACTAACTAATTGCTTATTTCGGTCGTCCGGGTTGTAAGCATTATTTTAAATGCATTTAAGAGTTTATAGGTAGTTGAGTACTACATTTTTGATCTATTTTCCAATTCATTCAGCAGGCGACGCCATATTTTTCGTTCGGAAAACGATTTATGTCGTCGTTTCGAATTTCTAACATTTATTTGTTCGGGTAAAGGCACGACGAGGCACGAGTGATTAACTTGTAAAATAATAAAAAAGTTTATTAAAAAAATCAAAATACCCGACTGCTTAAAAAGCGAACTAAAAAGACGTAAACAAGAAGAAAATCATGCTGTGCAGTCGGAGGATACATATTCGCAAGCTGGCTGACCAAAACCAGATGTATCCTCCGACTGCACAGCATGATTTTCTTCTTGTTTACGTCTTTTTAGTTCGCTTTTTAAGCAGCCGGGTATTTTGATTTTTTTAATAAACTTTTTTATTTATAACTTTTTAGTTAGCATTTTTTTCGAATTAGGTACATTTAAATATATAAGTGTTATATATTTTTGAAATCACCTCTTAAAACCCTTTATTTTGATACCCCACACGATGGGTTTGGAAGAAAAAATAAAATTGGCCCCCCACAATATGGCGCCCAAAAGCCGCCATTTATCTAATTTCCAATTTTAATGTAGCCTATGACACTCGCAAGGTTAAGACGAATCGATTGACGTATGAATCATCAAAATCGGCCAACGCGTTAGGTCTCTGGAACGCCACATAGGAACAAACATACATACATACATACATACATACATACATACTTACATACATACATACATACATAGACTGATAAACACATTACCCTCCTTCGGCAGTCGGGTAAAAACACACCGCAATCTTTGCTTATTTTTGAGTTTGAAATCCAACCTTTTTGCTGGATTATGTTTATTCATTGTTATATTTATTTTGATCATGTCTTTCTGATTGAATAATTGAGTATTTTGGAGACTAATGAGAATAAAGGTTGGTTACCTTTACTTGAATCCATGATTCGAAATCATTTCAATCCAACGCCACCAAATCAAGTATCAACTTTAGCTTTGTGTATTTTAAGTTGATTTTTAAGTGACCATTTAAAAAGGGCCCTAACTGGTATGGCAATTGAAACTGAACTTTGCCTTGTATGACAAAGAGTTTGTTGTCAAATAATTCGATAATTTATTTTTATCTACGCTATGTACGGTTTCGTATGAGAGCAATTTCTGCGGAATTCCATGTTGTTCGTTATTTTGTTGTAGAACAAAATGTATTTTGTTTAAAATAGCCATTTATTTGCGGTTAATTTTGTGCGTTAATTTACGAGTCTATTGATGTTTGAGTACATTGCCATTAACAGTTGTATGTACAGGCTTTCATTTACTGTATTGGTTCTCAGTAAAACGTCTGCTGTCGCGATATTTATAAAATTTGATAGCTTCCTCTTGTCAGAAAACTTGCAATTTTCTAGGGATAAATGAGGGATAAATATTACTCACCGATAGTGTACGGTACCTGTCTTTCAGCGAAATAATTTTGCAATCGGATCAGTCCTTTTCTGGAATTACCCTAACAAAAAAATAATAATTACCTCTTTAAGTATAATAAATCTTCTCGACGGGCATCAAAGTACATTTACGTTAAGATTTTTTAGGTCATCTGCAAAAAATCCCATGCGTTTTTTCTGTAGGTACATAATTAAAAAGGCAGGTAAATCGTAGCTTAAAGTTGACTCGTAATTAATAAGAGAGCAACATCCAAGTATCCAACGTAAGTGAGCGTCGTCGTCATTTGTTCCTACTAATTTCACCTCGCAGTCGAATGTAAGGGTCGTGTGTACTGTGGGGTGGTGAGGTGCTTTTAATTGACACGTGTATTGAGTACTACCTAGGTTTGTTTGGAAGGGGATTCATTAAAATAATTCGGGTAGTCAGCAGCAGTTCAAATTCAGCAGTAAATTGAAAGGAATTTTTTGAAAAAAATTATTGCAGCTGCCTGTTAGTCATGATATGTTCAACTAAGTTTAATAGAGTTACTGTGATTAGGGAAGTCTTAAGACTATCACAGGTGATGGCTTGGTGATGGGGATACCGGTATTACAGAACCGCTCTTACGTCTAAAGGTGAACGCGCACCTAGACGCACCGCAGGAGCCGCACGCGCCGCAGTCATCGCATTTTTCATGGTCTCAGGTCTCACGCAATACGCAATCGCATCGTACACGCCGAACGCACCGTACGCATCGTATCCACTTCTGTACATCTTATATCAATATTTTTTATACGGATTTATTTTAAGCATTGATTCGAGGTCAAGAGTTCGACTCAAAATTAATAGAAAAACATACTTAAGCTATGGGTTTAAAACTCGTTGAAAGTCATGTCAGTTAAAACTATTTAAATATGTAGTTTTAAGTAAAGTTTCTTGGTCTTGAATGAGGTTTTATTTGGTAAACGCAAATCGTAACTACCATGTTGAATCACCGACACAACGGAACACAAAGTCAATTGTTTTCCTCAACTAATTATCCTTAGTACCTCTTATCAAAAAATGAGAACCAAAAATCATACGTTTATATAAATGGCAACACGTAAAATCTCCTTGTACTTAAAATTCGTTTAAGTCGTTTGATTATTATTTTTCATAAATATTGCTTGCTGTACTAACAGTTTGCACCAAAGCGTACAGCAAGCCAAAAACATAAACACTTATAAACTAAAGAACTTTACACAAACATTTAACATAGATTTATCCTTATACATAAATATGCCGACGCCAGGTTCCTGAGCAATTAGGGCGTACAGCAGATTGAGCGCCTAGGTTGTAGGGACATATCGCGCTGTCAGGCAGGGTACGCGAAGGACGAGCCGCAAACAGACATCACGGGACACACGTACAAACCGTTTTTAGATAAAATTGTGTAGTATTAAGTATGTGCTCGAAACTTTAACACAGATATAAATTACCTTGTAGAATTATCGACTGCTTCTACACTAAGTCAAGTTTTCATCGATTAAAGTACTATTCCTATTCGTACCTCTCATCGACAAATGAGCGCCAAAAATCATACGTTCACAAGAACGGCAACAGGCTGGTAACATCTGCTTCCCTAGTACTTTCACTAAATCAATTCCCGTACTAAAAGCAGTAGGGCCGCCTAACGCAATTACCATATTAATATACATTATGAAAACGGATGATATAGGTATATGACAGAAGTTCTACTAAGTAGAATATTTGAAAAAGAATATATTTTGATGTCCCTATTTTACCTATATTCTATTCGCTGTAACAAAAAATAAAAGGTAAACAAACAAAATAATGTCAAACGGTTATAATCCCACTAATTTTATAAATGCAACCTTACAAAGCAAAATGGTTACACTTGTAGCACTCTTTAATTTATTATCATAATAGTTCCGAAGTCCAGACTGACGAGATGCTATTTAATGTCGGCTATTGGTTCTGGTTTTAATAATACCAATTTTTTTGTTTAAACATTAGAAATATTGATATTGTTGTAAAATGCATTTAAGAAAATTATAATTTAAAATATGTTTGACATATTTGTGCATGTGTGTATTTGGTTGTTGTATGAAATAAACAGTGATAGAGCAGTGGTGGCCCAGTAGTTACGGCCCAGAGTTCGAACCCAGGCAGGCGCTTTACTTTGTGTAAATTATTTCATTACCATTGATCTTAAAACGGTAAAGGAAAACATCGTGAGCAATCCGGCATGTCCTAGAACCAATAATTCGAAGACATGGGACATCCACCAACCTGCACTGGGCCCGCGTGGTGGATTAACGCCCATTACCTCTCTCAAAGAGAGTATGACTGTGTCCCAGCAGTTGAAAATAAGCCTGATGATGATAAAATAAACATCTTTTCATTATATTTTTATTTTAAATTTTAGTGACAGCAAAGAAGACACTGTAAAAACCTTTTTTATGGTTTATTTACCTTTTATTTTTTGCTAAATAAATGTTAGTTACCTAATAAGGTAATTAAGGGGTCTCCTTGTATCTAGCAGACATTAATATTATAATTTTCCTTGATTATCACAGCTGGGTATAGGCCTTCCCACATCGACCGGTTCTGTGGTTTTCGCATCTAAAGTAAGAAAGAAAGAATAAATGTTTATTTGTGACCCGCACAGGAGACACGAGATAAGAAAAATACAAACAATAATAAAAAATAAAAATAAATAACCCCGTGCGAGACCAAAAAGGCTCCTATTTAGCGGATCCTTGCGGCTCTCACCAGGTCATTCAGTTCCACAAACCAACGCTACGTCTATCGGTATGCGGTTGTCATTTTAGAACCTTTCGGTTCACCCACCTTGAATTTTTTGCCAGTCCACTGACACTTGTTTGGCGATACTTTGAGCTATGTCGGTTATCTTGGTTCTCCTGTGGATCATTGCTTTCTGATTTGAACTGCAAGGATACAAAAACACTACAAAGCGAAAAATAACTTTGTTTTCAGCATTCAGTGTCAAAAACGAAAAAAAAAAGCAGGTACCAAAGACAATTTTTCGCTTTGAGTGTTTTGTTTTGGAAGTTAGTTTTTTATTTGTTAAAAAGTTTTTTTATTTCAAGTAGCTTGTAGTGTATTTTCTCCCATACACCACAAAATTCATCGTCATCAAAGAGTACAATTTCTTCCAGCATACAATTTAAAAATCCAGTTTAAACTTCTGCAATACTATCTTCAATGTGTTCAACAAAGGACCTACCTTTAGGTAATTTTGATGAAATGTTTCGTAAACAACATTCTGTGGTAAATGTTTGTAGGTAACCTCAGTACATACCTAGCTAGGTAAATATGGCAAATTGAGACGACTCTTTACACAGCCGAAATTATTATTAAACTTGTTTTTCCATCGGTCCCGAGCCCTATCCCTCAGGAACTTTATATTTATACGGGATTGAAAGTAATGTTACGAGCTAGTTCAGGGATAAATTATTTAAATAGCAGACTTTAATTAATCAGACTTTATTACTGAAACTCTTCTTAAACAATTTTATTACTTCGCACTATTTTCGTTTCGTTCGCTCTGTATCGCTTCCAAATCGAAACTGTCCCATGCAATCGAGCGTTCGCTACGTCCCCACAAGGGGGCGCGGCGGTCGGGCATGTCCCATGACGTTGACGACCTCCCTTATTATATAGCACATATGTTTCTGGAACTTTCCATACTGTTCTAAATACGTCGAGAACCTTCCAAAATAATCGGGAAACATTCGAGGAGAACTTTCGAGATCGTTCTTGATGTAACTAGAATAAGGATAATTCCTGTCACGTCAAGATCGTTCAGCTGAGAGAGACTTCGGCGACACAAATATTCGAGAAGATTACTTCCACTATTCGACACGAGATGGCGCTACTAGCTACTACTAGTTCTTCCTCTCGTCACTAGATGGCGTTGCCTTATCTTGTAACTGTAATCTGGTCAGAGATTACCTTTTACAAATATTTAAGCAATCAAACAATTTCAACTCTGTATAATATCAGTTGAGATAACTTTGGCTTTGTAGTTTATGAGCTAGATGTGTCAGGCCCTATACAAGATACATCCTATCATCGGAAGCGTGGCGTTAGCGATCGATTGTCAAAAAGACAAAATGTAAGGGATTGACAAGCGATATCGAAAAATCACGTGATCAATCCCTTACATTCTGACATTTCGACAATCGCCTTGGCTGACATCGAATGCCACTTTTCTAGAGCCTGGTAACTACTTAGTAATTATTTTTGTTTAAATTAAAAATGTCATATTTGTTGAGTGTATATTTGTTTTTCTCGGCAAGCATTGGAGAGAAATTCTCCGTGCCGTCACTCAATGACACTTAATTCAAGTGCACCCATGTAAATTAATTAAATCAATGTAATTTCCTTTTGTTTAATATCTTATACTAGTGCCTAAACGAATGGTAACACGTAATTAGTATGTTTTATATCAGTAAGATATATATATATTACTAGCTTCTGCCAGCGGCTTCGCCCGCGTGAATATCGAAAATTGTACCGAGGGAACATATTCCCGGGATAAAAAGTGTATAAATATCCTATGTGCTATTCCTGACTATAATCTATCTCTGTGCCAAATTTCATCTAGATCCGTGCAGTAGCTTTTCCGTGAAAGAGTAACAAACATACATAAATCCATCCTCACAAACTTTCGCATTTATAATATTAGTAGGATATATTATAATATTTTCAACATTATAATTTCAGCCGAAAAACTTCCACTGCTGAACATACGCCTCAATTGATCGGTCCCGTGCGTCTCGCATCCAGTGGATTCGCAAACTTACCCAGATCATCGGTCCACCTAGTGTAAGCCCTTCCAACGCAACGTCTTACGGTTCGCAGTCGCTTATTATTGTAGTTATCTGCAAATGCTGGTAGAGGGATCTAAGTAACTCATTGTTTTACAACAAATTAGTTGACTTTAGTTCCTTCTTGAACCTGGTGGATAAGTTAAGTGACATGTTTCCAGCCAGAGCCTGAAGGAGGCATGTATGGTTGTATAGTAATTGGTTTATTGTTATTTTTTACTCGTGATATCTCACTGCTCAATTGAGATCTCCCTCCATTCCTGTCATTGGTCACGGTTCTGCGCTACTTTTTCCTCAGATCTCTAAAAACATCCAGGTCCACTCACTATTTCCTTTGTGGTCTGCTGCTGTGTGTCGCTGTTTCAGTCACCTATCCTGTGTGTCACGAACCCACCATAGTTGACCCTCTAAAATTTGTAATAGAAGACGATAGTTTTATTTTATTCTTGTCCCATACAACACAAGCCGTTCTTTATAAGTTCAAATCGTATCCCCAGCTTTAATATCCTACCCTTGTTCGTCCGTATTTCGCATATGCTCACTCTGCTAAACGCGGTTGTGATGGCGTTCGGTGCAAGCTCAACTGAGCGTAAAATTTACACCGCCCTACATACTAGGTAATTTCACCGTGATATGCCTGCGTTCATTGAATATTACATCGTCTGTATATTGCCTGCGATTATTTCTTTATAGGAATATGAAACGCTTTAGTAATATTGAGAATGTCAAGGTTATTTAGCGATGAAAGACGAAGTTATTTGGAAGGCTATATATAATTTTTGGAGAAGAATTTAATAATGGTACTAATAACTATTTCAGTCGGGTGTATAAATAATAATATAATTTTGTGTTGTGTATTTCAGTGGCTTAAGTGTCAATGGCTTAAGTGCTCTTTCAATTTAGACGTTTCAAGCAGGACGGCTGAGGCACCGCAGCGGTGCATTTTTCGTACTTCGCACGTCTGGCTGATTTTTGTATACAATTTATGCACCAAGAGAGCAGTGCGGCGCCGCGCCGGTGTCGCGCACGCACGGCAGCAAGACGAGTATTCGTGTGCATAAATTGTAAGGAAAATATCACCCGGACGAGCGCAGTACGACCAACGCACTGATGCGGTGCCGCAGCCGTCCTGCTCGAAACGTCTAAACTGAAAGAGCCCTAAATGTAACAGTCGGATAAAACAAATGTTTGTTTCCTTCTATGTGTTCATTCGTATGTCACTAACTGATTTCTCCCCCCTTTTTAAGCGCAGCTTTTATATTGAGGTACCACACTGCACGTGGCACTAAAATCAAAGACGATGTGTGTGACGAATTCATAATTAGCTCAAGTTTCAAAACTTCCAAACGTTCGGTACAGGATAAAGACACCAAATATTTTGAAATTTTCCTTCAACATCATTTAAAGAATCACCTCATTTAGCCTTCCTTGAATTTCCCGTATGAAATACCGAGTACTGTGCAACTCAATCCTTTACAAAAGTATCGGATCGCAGGTCTCGCAGACTTTGAAAAATTGCTTCTACAGTTGTTCTTCATTTTATGTGGCTTTTTATTTTTTTCTTGTTAGGTTACTTCATTGGGAAATTTTCTAAGTTTTTAGCCTAATATCGTTTCGTTGTATTGTCGGCGTCTAGACATCTTCATTTCTTCAGTCTAGTGCCTTATTTGACTGAGTTATGGCCAGAGTTCTCTTTTTTTTTCGTAAGCCATAGTTTTGGCAATGTTTCTTTGTATGTTATAAACTTTACTATTAATAAAAACTACTCATGTAGTTCGTTATTAGGCTTCTCTTGTTTTTATGAAACTACATAGCTATAGCTTGTATGTATTGTGGAGAAACGTTTTTACCAATTAACAAGTAGAGGCTGAGTAGGGCACGAAAGCAACACATTATCACATTACACGTATGCATTATCAGCAGGCGAGGCCTCTCCAGTTCTCTGATAATTATTATGTTTATGGTGAATTATTTTGTTTCAAATTAAATTACAATTATTCAGACTTGGTAATAGGTCCGTGTCTCTATGGTAGATCCGTTTAAAGCCTACACTTGAAGACAGACTCCTTGATGATGAATAAGGCTGGTCTCTACAAACAGAAACGAAAGCCGTTGAACTGTTTACAACAACTCATTTCGTAAATACGTTAGATAAAGAGATAGAACCAACAATTCGAAACATAAACAACCAATTCATTAACGGTTGCGACTCTACAACGGTCCACAAGCACCCTACAAGCTCCAAACAAACTAAACGCGAAACAGTTAGTCTAAATCAAAACAAACTCGAACTATATCAATCGATTTACGTTTAATTACATTTTGAGCGTCGCGTTGACATTTCGTTCGTCGTCAGCTGTGAAATCGGCCGCCATCTTGAGTGCCACGAAAACCGCAGGCGTGCCGCTGACTGGGCACTTTCACGCGTGTTTACACATTGCCTCGCACATCTGCTGTCCTGGTACCAAACGGGAGCGGACGGATTATTCAGTGATTTGCGTTAGCGTAATATGGCCCAAATGGGATGATGTATGGATTTCGAGTTTATCCATTGCAAATAAATAGTCGTTAAGAATCGACGACGAATCCATGTGTTTATTGAAAACTGCCTTATGGGCGCCATACACCATACTTCCTATCGTCCAATCGGCATGACGCTGCAGGCTTGATCCAATCTGCTGTTCGTCCATATACACCACACACGATCAATTTGATTTGTCCAATCGGCAGAGAAGTTCGTTGAAGCCATGGCGTCACCGTGACAGACGACGATGTTTTAGCCGTTTCGGGCATTTTACTCGTGAAAATGAAACAAAAAAAGGCAGAGCAGAGTGGTGCAAACAGAAAACAGTTTACTCATACAAATTTATTAAAAGAATTGAGGATTACGCCAAAAGATTATTGTAATCGATCGCCGACCGCCATACACGGTCCAATCGGCATGATCAAGCCAAAAGAATTGAAATTCGATTGTGCCGTCAAGTATAACTGTCATGCCAATCCATACCCACACACGGTCAATTCTAACTGATCCTTTCAATCGCGTCATGCCGATTGGACGATAGGAAGGATGGTGTATGCCCAACAAGTACAATAGTAAAAGATTGAAATGTGGATTTTGGAACTTCAATGAAAAAAATAATTGGGTCATGACAACATTTTTCTTACTAGCAACAAATCTAGTATTGTATTATTTATTAAACTATATTTTCTTCAAGTCCCAATTATGTTTTCAGTGTTGAAAAGGTAGGCAACGAATCTGTGGTGTCCTGGCACCTATTACAGATGCCTTAGGCGTCATTGACCCTTTACCAACACATAGGTCGCCTGCTTCTTTGTTACTCTATGACTTATGAATGTACAACCATCATCATCATCATCATCAGCCTATCAATGTTCCCACTGCTGGGACACAGGCCTCCTCTCTGTGAGAGGGAATGGGCCGTTATCCACCACGCGGGCCCAGTGCGGGTTGGTGGATGTCACATGTCTTCGAATTGTTGGTTCTAGGATAAGCCGGTTTCCTCACGATGTTTTGTTTCACCGTTTTGAGAGCAGTGGTGATGAAATAATTTACACAAAGTAAAGCGCCTGCCTGGGCTCGAACCCACGACCTACAACTTGTAAGTCGCGGCCGATACCACTGGGCCACCACTGCTCCTCTATAATGTAAAACCGTTAAAACTAAACTATTGTTACTATGTATATCCGGAATAGTTATCAAAGTTTAACAAGTACTACCAATATTTAAGTATCCTATTACAATCAAGACAAGTTTCTATCTCCATTAATATTAGCCAGTTCGCAAGTAACAATAACAATTTGAGTACATAACACAACATTGTTTAAACCCAAACTCTGGGCAACACATTAATATTTGAAACCGATGGGAATAATATTCATGGAATAGTTAGCATTTATAATTCTAATCTACTGCACAGGACAATGTATCCTGTAATAGGGTGACCATAATAATTATAACAAGACATTTAGTGCAAGTATTAAGAGTTATTAGAGAACTTAAATACACTGCTATATCCTTTTATTGTCATTTGTCGGAACATACTATAATGTGATTTTTAATTTCGTGGACTAAACTGACATTTGGGGGGTTGTCACTTTATCGTCCCATATAAATAGTGTCGTACCCTAACTATCCTGAGTGATCGAAAGTTAATCGAAAATCGAAGTAGATCGAAAATGAAACTACTTTACGGCAAAAAAATTAAATTTGTTTTGAAACTAGTGGCCCTTTTTTAGTTTCTAGTCATTTATGTCAGACTTCATTTTATCGATCGCATTTATTTTATTGTTGATTTCAAATTTAACACAATAAAAGTTCATGTACTATGTGTATGAATACTGTTATATTTAAATATATTACGTTTATATTCATAAAACATTTATTTACACCGATTAGTAAAAATAATTTGAGGAGTCATGTCACATCGATTCGATGAATCACTTATGATTGAACCTTACCTACAAAACTATGCTCCGTGCTTGCAACATTTAAAAAAAATAAGGTCATTGGCAGCTGTCAGTTTGGTCCACGAAATTAAAAATCACAGTATAGTTTTATAAACACAAATACTTCAAGAGGTAAAAGTAGATTGGTGACATGTAATTTTAATGTAACCTAACTTTCGAAAATCAGGTGTCCTATACTTTTACTAACTATTATTATATGCCTCTAAAAATATGATTACATACATGTGTACCCAAATATTATATTTTCGATTCCCTTTCTTCTAGAAAAGTGGCTCTTATAATTTCACTCTATGATTTATAATGCGGTGTATTAAAAACGTTTGATTCGCGTGAGCAATTATCATTTCACTTTCTTGTATCAATCACAGTAATATTATATAGGCGAAAGTCTGTGAGTGTGTATGTTTGTTACTTCTTCACGCTCAAACTGCTGGACGGATCTGGATGAAATTTGGCACAGGGATTGACTATAGTCTGGAATAGCACATAGGATACTTTTTATCCCGGGAATATGTTCCCTCGGGTTAATTTTCGATATTCAAGCGGGCGAAGCCGCTGGCAGAAGCTAGTACAGTATAAGTATTTAATTTTTGCTGATGAATGACTACACAGTACACAATCAATGTTAATTTGCAAAGCATAAAAGCAAGCCTGTTATTCGAAACGTAAAAAGTCGACAATTTGTTGGATAAACGCAATGGTCAATATTTTGAGTGCCTATCAGACAGGAGCAGCTACAATATAAAAAAGCCGCACGTAATATTCAGTTTCATATTCGATAACGAATAAAAACCAAAGGAGGCTTAAATCCAGTTGAACTGTGGATTTAAAATCCTTAAAATGAAAAATAAACAAGTATAAAAGTTTACAAAAAGAGCGTTCATTAAAAAGGCTGAGTCTGATCTTTAATATTGGGTTATTGGACGACTCGCCCGAATTTAACTCGCCCGAATCGGGTGAATTGTCCACTATTAAAAATATTCATTTTTCTATGTCGATTCGCCCGAAGTTATTTTATCGGTGGGCGAATCGACCACTCCAATATTATTTAGTGGACGATTCGCCCGAATTTTATTTTAGAGAACAAACAATATAAAAGTACAGTGGGCTCACCCGTCTCGGTAATAATATGAAGAATTAATCGAAGTTAATAGATATTGTACTAGAAACTAGGAAAGCAATTCAAACTACCAGGAGGCCAGAATCATGAAGAAGTATTTGCAGAGCTAGAATCATTAGCGGTAGAGACTAACGGAGTACTAGACCTTCAGAATCGAAAATCGCTCAATTCTCAACGTACTCTCGTACTCTTTTTACCGCTCATGATGCCAGCCTAGCTTCCTCATGATTATAATCTCCTGGGACTTAAGTTAGACTTTACCGGTACCAAAATGACCTGATAGCGTATAGAACTTTCTCTTTCAATTTTTTTGTAGCGAATATTGCTGTCTCCCTCTTAGTGTTTTATCGCCAATGAATCAAAAGAATCATGAGCGCTAAAAAGAGTACGAGAGTACGTTGAGATTTGAACGTTAGATATGATAAACAGATGAAAAAACAATAAAAGGTTAAAAAGATTCCCATGAGCGGTAAAAAGAGTACCGGGCAATTTTCGATTCTGAAGCCCTAGTACTCCGTTAGTCTCTACCGCTAATGATCCTAGCTCTGCAAATACTTCTTCATGATTCTGGCCTCCTGGTAGTTTGAATTGCTTTCCTAGTTTCTAATACAATATCTATTAACTTCGATTAATTCTTCATATTATTACCGAGACGGGTGAGCACGACTGTACTTTTATATTGTTTGTTCTCTAAAATAAAATTCGGGCGAATTGTCCACTAAATAATATTGGAGTGGTCGATTCGCCCACCGATAAAATAACTTCGGGCGAATCGACACAGAAAAATGAATATTTTTAATAGTGGACAATTCGCCCGATTCGGGCGAGTTAAATTCGGGCGAGTCGTCCAATAACCCTTAATATTACGTTAACTTGCAAAAGTAAAAATACTTTCTAAAAAGGTAAAGTGAAATTGTACATCGAAGAATCTTTGTTTGCTCCCCACTAGGAATTTCACCTGTATCGTGGGTGCAACATACAAACATTTAAACTTGCATACACAAAGAGCCAGACTCGGAACCACAATCTGTAGTTCATATATTTGTTCCGTGCGGGATTTGAACTTGCGTCACGCTGCCAATTCTACCATCTCCCTTACACTTCCAGACTAGAGACGTACTGCTGGGTACCAACTGCAGTTAGTTAATATCCCGACTAGTCGCACTAAGTGCTTCTTTTCCACGCTAGCGACTTTGTTCCCTACCAACTCTAACCCGTCAGACTTCAAAACAAGAATGAACAGTTTTATTTTAGGCTTGCTCGGACCTTTGTAAACCTCGTTCATTGCTTTTTATCAGGCGAGATCGAGGTCGAGCACTATTTTTTCATGATTTAAAACATAAAAATGTAATCTTCTCCAGTACAATACCGAAACCTAAAGGTCTATCCACACATATCAGGGCCGTGCCCGGGACGTGCACGGGACGTCTTAAAATGTCATACCCACTTTGTTTCTTTTTACAAACGGTGCAAATTGTAGATGTTATAAATCATTTCAGATCGCTGTTTTTAAAACCTAGGAGATCGGATAGACAATAACTAATACAAGGAAGGAAAAACTTATTGGAGTTTACAGTTTTTCCAACAAACAGGATTTATTGAGAAAATTGGAAATGTTTTCTTGAAATATCCGCTGTTTATTTTATGATAAATCGTTGTGGTATATTTTACGTACGAAACGGAAGAATAAGCAATGGAAAATTTCTTTGAGTACAATCATTAAAACCATAGTTATGAGTTTCATCAAGTTTGTTAATATATGCATTTGCAAGAAATAAAATAGCCCAGTAATAATAGGAGATACTAAGTATAGTATGTATATATTTTTTCCAAATAAAAAAAACACGATTTTTAATCTAACGTGCATTGACATCCAAACCAAACGTGTATACAAAATTTCACCTTAATCGGTTGAGGAAACTGCTTTAAAATTCATTTGCAAGATTTAACACGATTATTTTACATACACACATTGCAAGTTAACAAAAAACTTGTAAAAATAATTGCACTATATTACTATTTGATGTATGTAACTATGTTCTTCTACATTATGTACATCAAACTAACTGTATTACGATGATTTAATGGTACAGTATTTCTTATTCTATGATCTAATAATTATTCCTTGGACTATAAGATAAATGGAACTGTTTCCGTTGCATGAAAAACTTACCGCGGTAGTCTAGAATTACTGCTAACGACTACAGTAAAGAATATACCATGTTACAAAATATCACGTAAAAAATGTCCAACCTTTAATTAATACAAATGATGTCACCCACTAATTTACTCAACCACTCAAAAATCCACAGCTTAGCATGTATTAATTAAATCCTAAAAGAGAGCCCGTTAATTTTCACGCTTTTACACCATAAGCCAGTTAGTTGGGAATGGAATATAATCCCACTTCTGACTCGCACACGGTTTCAGAACGCGCGTCGGAAATTCCGTACGGCAGCGCAATCTCTAAAATAAATAGCCGTCATAATTTAGCAGGACATTGTCCTAAATAACACGTTAATCATGGTGAGTGTGTAAACGTTGGGGGTAAGCACGGCATGGGACAGGAGTAAATATCGGACAGAGACTTCACTGAGATGGGTACTGACTACTGTGCCATTAATATTTGAAGGGCAGATGATGTGCGTATGAAGCAGTCAAAAATGTCAAAGCGATCATATACAAAACAAATTTACGTAGTATTTTGTAAAAAATACGCTGACAGATCGGGTTATCTACAAATCTTGAACATATGTACGAAAGCATAGAACCGGTCGATGTGGCGATGCTTAGGAGAGGCCTATGTCCAGCTGTGATGTAAATGATGATGACGCTGATAGTTCTATGTGAAATTAATAATTATGGGCCATTAGAAGCGGACAAACTCGTTAGTTGCATTAGTATGCAAACTAATGCAACTAACGAGTTTGTCCGCTTCTAATGGCAATCATCGCTTACCATCAGATAAGAAGTGGTCAAGCGCGAACATATAGACAATAAATAAAAATAAATAAATAATAATCTATGGAAGAAATAGACTGATACATCATTAGGGTCGAAGCTCTACTAACTTAACACATAATGTGTAACTCCAAAGGCCACGCAGTGTGTTATGTGTCGTAGTGGGATTAAACAAAGCTTGGTCTCTGTATCCTAATCTACTCTCTGTCCCCAGATTTTCATATTCCTACCTCGGTGTTCTAGTACTTGTTCTAAACGTAACGTGTTTTGCAATTCCTCTGCGCTTTGAAAAATATGTAGATTTGTTGTCAGAGACGATCCTTATTACTGCGGGGACGTAAGTGGAATGTCTGATGCGGTGAGAGTCTGATGTGCTCGGTTGTTGAGAGAACTATTGTGTTTGTCTTGAATACATACTGGGAAAATATACGTAGGTTTTATCTGCTTCAGCCCGTTCTGTGAATGAACTTCGTTCCGTTGATGGGTGATTGTGTATGAAGAGAAGAGGAAATCATGGTAAACGTGATTCATGGTGATAATCGGAAAATGAAGTTATATAGTAACAATCAAAGGGTAATTTTATCATTTTCCGGCTACGATAACCGCAGGGAAATAGGTTATACCAACATGATTGACATGAAGCTTCCGCAGATAGGTGCAACGTAACAATGGTATTAAGATGCGATAATGCGAAAGAAGAAGAAATAAAAGAGTTTATTTGCACCAGGTATGACGCATACTATTTACAAAAGAACAAAAGCAAAAGGAAAAACTTAAATACAAATAGGAAAAGAATGCATCAAAACCACTCAAAACATAGAAATTTAAATCTTAAATCAGCAAATTTAGATCTATAATTGAATACGCACCTGTTTACTAATGGTCCTTGTATCACATTTGTGCTATTAATAACCAATAATCCCCTACCAAGCTCCAACATTTACCCCCTCAAGTGTGCATCAACGGCTCCCTATAAATTGTATACCATCTGAAGAGCCCTCGAGAAGGATAGCACCCATCAAAGTGAACACTCCAGGACTCTCCAGCATTTTCACCCTCCATTCATGTTGTGTCATAAATATCTTGTCTTGTCGTTACAACTTTTATATTTAGACTTGAAAATCTTAGAAGGCCGAGTGATGATGTTGAAGTGGGTTTGACACGACCTTTGCAATTAGAAAATGGATATTTTGCTGAATGACTTTTGTATTTTTTTATTATTAAAGATAAGCTCGCGTTTGACCACTATACGTGATATAAGATGCGATGATGTGGTCGGTGATGTGTTTTCTCTGAATAAAGACATGGGATGAATTAATACGAAATATGTAATCTTTATAATCCTCATATGGAAATTAAATCGCGACATCTAGTTTTTTTTTTTTTTTTTTTTTTTTTTATTTATTTTAATATTCTACCGCGGACATGTGGCACTCCGCGATCTTTTTTATAGTGGTTTTATTTTGTTTGTTTCTTATTTTTTCATAAACGTTACAATTGTCTGACTCCTACGTCGGACATTATTTTTAGGCTTACTTAACTAACTTAAGTCTACGTGAGTTCATCCCTCACTAAATACTATATATATATATATATATATCACACACCGGCGTTACAATTTAAGTTTCTATTTGCTACTTATATTAATGTTATTTCTATTTTGTTGCTTATTTCTATTGATACACTGCTTATGTTATTTTGTTTTCTAATATCTATTGGTACATTTTCGGGGAAGATGCATGGCAGTGCGAGCAGACCAGTCCCGGCCGACGGTTCCGGCTATAGAACCCCGTCGTTAGGACGTTAAGGTGTGTATGACTGACTCGCTCCACCATGCAGCTTTACAAATATATATATAATTTTTTTTTTTGCGTTTCAGGGTTTAGACAGGGTGATGGTTTGGGTATGTGTTTGGGTTGGAGTTTTTGGATGGGACTTGTTAGGTGGTGTTTTGGTGATGTCTGCTGACCAGGGACTTCACCAGCGTGAGCAAGGCCTCTATGACGACTACGTCTCGATGCTGCATGGCCGTCTTAAGATTGTAGTTGACGACCGTTTTAGTCGGCGCATCCATCGCCCTCTTAGCAAGGCGGCCTGCGGCGTCATCGGCGTCGTCGGTGTAATAGACGCAACTGACTGTATGTCTGGACACCGCCACTACCGCGTGGGAGATGCTGTCGTGGACCTGAAGCCTCCTGGACTTGGTGTTGATGATGATGACGCTGTCGTAGGTCAACCCCTGAGCCTCGTGTATGGTTAGCAGGCGCGACCCTTCACCGGACCCAAATCCCTGGCTCGCAAGAGAGGCTTTCTCCTCCTGCGTATGAACCAGGAACAGGGTGTTTTGGGCAGTGTTCGGTATTTGCGCCCCTGTGTAACCTTTCACCTTCAGGGAGTGGACCCGCGACAGCGACGACTTGGAGGAGTATATACCGGGGTATATCTCACTCAGTGCAAACGCCACGTCCATTGGATTGCGGTGTGTGCAGAGAAACTCCTGGGTGATGCCAGCCACCAAGTCTGGACGGGTGTACCTAAGCTCGAAAAGGTTCTCTCTGTCCAAAAATGGGAGCTGGTTAACGTCTCCGACGAGGACAAGCTCGCTAGCTCCAGACAACTTTACTGCCATGACTACTGCCCCAAAGTGGTTCATAAGAGCCTCGTCTACCGTAAGACGGTAGCATTTGTCTTGGCCCTTGAAACCGTTTGCTAGGATTGAGGCCATAGTGCGCACCTTGGTCTTTGCTCGGTCTCCTAAGCGGCGCGCAAGCTTTTCCCTAAGGTCTTTGGCAGCTTCTGTTGTCGTGGTGGCTATCACGTCCCTGTCCTCGTCGAAGTGCTTTACCAGCCAGGTTGTCTTACCGCAACCCGGAACTCCGTTAATCCACCTGATATTGGGTACCGCCCAACTTTCCTGCGATGCCGGGATACCTGGGGTCCCCGAAATGGACTGTGCCATTTCCAGGATCTTATCATCCGTCATGATCTTAGTACATTTGGCGGTAACCACTATCGGGTCGTCATTTGGCACACTGAACTTGAGTTTGCCTGAGCGCTCCGTCTCCTCCTTGTCCAGGGCCACAAAACCACTCCTCGCGCTGTAGGCTGCCATATACGACCCCGTCATTTCCCCTTTGATGACTTGGGATGTGACGTTGTCGTAAACCGCTGCCCCTGCTTCCTCGAGCAGTATCCTTAACAGACCCTCTGTGTCTCTTTGGAAGGTCTGCAGGATCTTCCTGCATGTCGTAAGATTGACATCTCTGGTCGCTCTTACGATTGCTACGTACTCGAGGAACGCGCTTTTTACGTGGTCCGTGGTACCCGACTTTACTGCGAGGGTCGGCGGGCTGACTTGCCCTTTGTCGGCTCGTGTTGGCTTAGGCTTTTGCTGGGTTGGTTCCTTTGGTGTTTTTCTGAGGAACCTCTCCAGTGCTGTTTCCTGCTTGTGAGATGGTGTTGCATGGCTGGTGCTTGGGAGCAGTGCACTGAGGAAAGTGCCAAACGCTTTCAGGCGACTCCTCGACCGGGCCCGGTCCTCCGGGTTTATGGTGTTGCACTGCTTCTTAGCGGCTTTTTCGGCTGCTGCCTTCTGCTGGGCCCTTTCCGATCTTTGAGTGGTGGGGCTTTTTGTGGAGCTCGTCGCGCTGGCTGTTGGTTGTCTGGGGGCTTTGAGGAAACTTAGGGTTTCCCCTCTATCCTCGTAGACAACGACCTCATGATGTTCTGAGGCCTTTAGACAGCCAAAGCGGTCTGCGACGTCTCCTCTTTCTCCTCCCACCACCATTGCGTCCACACTTATGGTTCGGGCCGCGGCTGATGTGTAGTATCCTGCCTCCCCGATCTTCTGAAGCAATGAGCTTGCCTGAGCAAATGGAGTAGCCTCTCCCCACTCGAGTAATGCGATTGTTTTCCCTTTAAATCGCATTAGACGGCATCGGTGAGTGGCCACTTCCACTTGAGGTAGTGCAGCATACTTGCTGCCTTTTATGCTCGTTTTGGTGGTGCTTCCGTTAATCAAGGCGGCAAGGCCCGGTGAAAGGTGTATTCGGGCCGTAGCTCGACTTGAGCCTATGCAGAAGCCTATGCCTAACTTCTCCTGTTCCCTATTCATGAACAGAGCGACGCCTCGCAGTCTGATGCCAGGGACTCCGTCTTCTCCGCATGCTAGGAATTGTGTGGTAGTCATGCTAGAGGCTGGTTGTAGGCTGGCTGTTGCTGCTACCGCTGCTGCTACCGTTGATAATGGCCGTTGGTTAGAATGTGTGTGTGTAATTTGTGTATCAGTCAATTGTGTGCTTGTTGTTGCTTGTGTAGTTGTGGTTGTTGTTTGTGTGTTTGTGGTTGTGGTTGTTGTTGTGGTTGTGTGTGTTCGAATGTGTGGTCGACTTCGCAAGGTTACGTCCGTTTTGTTAGCCCTTGCTGCGATTGTGGCGACTTTGCTCGCGAATGCCAAGAATGGAATCCTAGTAGCCAGTCTCCCCATGATGGTGTGGAGTGTGGACTGGCTAAGCTGGGTTTCGAATTTTATTTCGAGCTCCATTCTGTCTTGGCTGAACCTTGGGCATTCGGAGAGCAAGTGCCAGACTGTCTCTTCGCAACTCGGGTCACAGACGCACGAGGGACTATCTTTGAGATGGAAACGGTGGAGATATGCTGAAAATCCGCCGTGTCCTGTAAGGACTTGTACGTGGACCGGTGTGAGCACTGCGTCTCTGAGTGTCCTTTTCGCCGCTAGGACGTCTGGAAAGAACACTTTCGTGACCGATCCTGTACTCGAGGAGTCGTACCGGGCTTGCCACTTCCTTATAGTCCCCTCCCGTATCTTCCTCCTCACGAATGAAACGGGGACCTTGCTGTAGTCTGATGTGAGTTTTGTTAGGGCTGCCTCCTTGGCCAGCTCATCCGCTCTCTCATTCCCGGCAGTTCCCACATGGGCCTTGAGCCAAAAGAGCCTCACTTCTCTGCCCTCCTCTCTGATTTCACGGACGCTTCTCTTGATTTGGAGTGCCAGGTGGTGCGTGACAGACGGTCTCCTCAGCAGATCAAGTGACGATCTTGAGTCACTTAAGATGCTTACGGAGGCCGCCTTGGATTCTCTTGCCATCCTGACAGCTCTGAAGAGAGCGTACATTTCCGATTGGAAGACTGTGTTGTGAGGCTCCAAGCCGAAGGTGCTGAACCTTGACTCCGTCCCGTTTTCCCACCAAGTTAGGGCAGCTCCGACTTTCCCCTCTATCTTACTGCCATCGGTGTATATTTGGGGGCCGATTACTTGGTGGGTTGCCTGGGTTTCGGGAGTCAAATTCTCTAGGCATTCATACTCGGTTGTTGTGAGTTGCGCTGGGTGGGGATTTTTGGAGTGGTGCACGTTGCACTCCAGCACGCGGCCCAGCGGTATGAACTCTTGGGAATGTCCCTTTTTGATCTTGAATAGGGTTGCCGCTTCGAGTACCCGGAGGTCTAGGGGGAGTTGTCCTGACAGGATAAGTGCCGATGTCAGAGACACCGTGCGGTATGCTTTGCAAATCTTCTGCGCGAAGCCCCTCTGCAGTGAGTCAAACTTTTTCCTTGTCATCAGTTTCTCAGCTGCGGGGGCCCACGCACTCGCTGCATACATCACGATGGGCTCTATCACCGACACGTATATCGTCCTGATTATCTCTCCGTTCAGACCCCAAGTCACCCTCGCCGCACATGCCAACTGCTTGTAGATGTCTGCGGCCTTTCTACAGGTCGCAGACACGTGCGCATTGAAGGTGAGCTTGGAGTCTATCGTGAGACCTAACAGCTTCACTTCCTCAACCAGGTTTAGCTGCGTGCCCGACATATGAAGTACCGGAGCGTCGTACTTTCGCTTCCTCGTTACCTCGCGACATCTAGTTAGATGCTGCTGTCTGTGCTTAGAACAAACAAAAACAAAACATAAAAGATTTGTTAAAAGCAAATAAGACTTTTATTTAAATTGTTTACTACACTACCACAGATAATAAATATAATAATCTTGACTGTTTATTATTGAACATTGGCCCCACTAAACTAGAGCGTGTGTGACAAGATCCTCAACAGATCCTCAATAACAAAATATTTTCCCCAAACTAACGACGCAAAACTAACCAAATATTTAATAACAGTAATTATGACATACAAACCCGCAAATTGGCTTATCGCCAAAATGATAATATAATTATACGTAAAGCCCTTACAACATATTCCGTCCGTGACGAAGGAAATCCATTTAGGGGTGATACATCTGCCATAATACCGTCATAAAATAATCTTATTAGGGAGGGAATGTAATCGGACGTGCGAAGGGTCGGACTGCGGTGACAACCCTGCTGACGTAGGGATTGTAACTTGTTATGAACTTGTTTCGTATTAACTGGGTTTTTGCTCATTGATTGTAAAGGAGAAACTTGGGCTTTTATAGGTTTCAAGGTTGTGTTCAGGTTGCGTCTGTCTGCGACTACGCCTTTTCATAGGAATTGATTTTATGGAAAGGCGTTTTCGTGTCGCGTATATCTGAGTATGTACTTGTTCATGATATTTTACAACAGACCAAAAAGAAATTCCGACGAATAATTTTTCAAACACTTTTGTTGAAAATTCTTAATTTAAAATTCGAACGACTGGTTTAGACCAGAGAGTAACAATGTTTTGATAAACTCACATGTTCGGTTCTGAACTGAGAAATTTTATTTTCGCTAAAGTCAACAATAATAAACAATAAAAAATAATAATGTCTACCTTGGCAATCGGTTAGTGATACGAGAGGTAAACAGCAAAATCTTCTTATGACTTGGTGACTTTTAACAAAAATACTGAAAATAATTCTTAGAAAGTTCTAAGAAATATTTCATAACATCCTTACAATATTCTTTTTTGAACTTTGAAAGCTATTTTTGCATACCTTTGCTAAATAGCTTTCGCGAAACAAATTTTCATACCATCACTAGGAATACTAACAAACTCTTGACGCTAATAAGTACAAAAACTAGCAGTTATTTAGCTTCATTGTCTCGTTAATCTAATGGTCGAAACGTCGAGGTCCTGGATTCCGTTCCTGTGTCGGGCATAGTGTAATTGGTTTTTCTTCCAGAAACTTTTCAGTAGCAGTTTTGAAGTCTGGATTCGTACCACGTTTAAACTTGGGAATTCAAAGTAACTTGCAAACTGAAGGAAGGTATCTACACCTCTGATTAACTACCTCTCTCTTTAATAGTTGTTTTTCTTGATTTCTATGTTTTTGTTCCATACTTGTTATAGTATATATTTGTCTATATAATATATATTTATTTTATATATAAATAGTACACCAAAGACTACCTACAGTACTGTCTTTCCTTTCATTTTTAAAATCCATCCAAAGGTTGTCTTGAAAAGATCGCTTTTAACGATAAGGCCGCCCATTGTGTCAACCAGTGTAATGTTTTCTTTGTCTATACTTTCTGTAACTTATATGGTGTACATAATAAAGAGTATTCTATTCTATTCTATTAACCTTTCGGCCTACTGGATAAGACCCTCTCGTGCTTGAGGTCGTGGGTTCAAATCCTGGCAAGTACCAACGACGTTTTCAAATTCATATGTACTTTCTAAGTTTATCTTGGACATCACAGGCAACGGTGAAGGAAAACATCGTGAGGAAACCTGGACTTATATAGTTAATGTTAGTCTGAAATAGCCAAGTCAGAGGCATGTGGGGTTACCAGAGATCACAATTAACGCTGACATTAGAGGTGGCCACATCCTCGCACGAAAAGAGGAAGGGGAACACAGGCGTAATGTTGTGTTATATTAATAAAAAAGCTTTTTAACAAAAAATCAAACCGACTTCCAAAACAAAACAATACAAAGCCAAAAATAACTTTCTTTTCCGAAGTCGGTGTCTTTTGTACCCCATTGTTTTCCGTTCTTCGTCACCGACTTCGGAAAAGAAAGTTATTTTTGGCTTTGTAGTGTTTTGTTTTGGAAGTCGGTTTGATTTTTTGTTAAAAAGCTTTTTATTTTCCTCTTTTTAGTTTTGGTAGGTACCTCCAATTAACATGAAAATCATTTATAACCAAAGTACATCTTATGACGATTCCAATTAGCCCAAACACGACTAGATTACATGGTTTTATTTCTGAGCTCCAGTGGCCATTGTGGTCTTCTTCATCAGTTCAACTTCAACAAGTGATACTTCACCACCCTTGGGATATCTCCTTTCCAACAAAAAAAGAATCATCAAAATCGGTACATAAACGACGAAGTTATCCGCGAACACACATAAAAAAAAATATATACGATCGAATTGAGAAACCTCCTCCTTTTTGGGAAGTCGGTTAAAAATATTTTAATTATGATGTCTTTATTTAATTTAGTTACCCAATATTTATTTCACAGCATCTCAATAATTGGCAGTATAATAAATCACAAATCTGGTCGATGTGAGTGACGGAGCGTGTCGTGGTTGGCATGTAAGGAATTGATCCCGAGTCACGGGCGCGACCAGTGATTAATGACCTCTGATACTGTGTTGTCGTTGACTGTATATATTCACAAAGTTTAAACTCCCGGATTTAGCACAATAGATCGATTAATTGTCGTTTATTTTATGATCTGTGGGTAGTACGTTCACTTGGGATATATTCAGTCTTTCGCAGGCAAAGCTGCTAGAATTCAATGCATCTTTTTGTCGTAGAAACAACAACTTGAGAAAAATGTCTGGTAGAGTTTGGCACAATCGTGTTTGTAAGTAAATGTCACAAACATTCCCGCAGTCCTGTTCAAGCCGAATGCTTGACGCTTTATCCCTTAGTAACCCTCGGTCCAAACGAATCTATTTAGCCTTTTATACGACACGATTTTTAAATGGCTTGTCTTTTTAAAGTGAAATATTCTTAGCTGTGTTGAGCGATTTTTGGAAGGGGCATAACTTTTGGGATCGCGTCAGCTATATGCTAATGTGACAACGTCATCAACATGATAATGATGACGGAATAATAGACTGCCCTGGCTGGAGACTCTAGTTTACTAGATTGGTTTCCACAGGATAGCCGGTTAAACAGTAGCCAATCAGTCTGATTGAACTGCGAGAGGAACCGCAAAAAAAATAACCGGCCAAGTGCGAGTCGGACTCGCACACGAAGGGTTCCGTACCATTAACGCAAAACACTGCAAAAAATCACGTTTGTTGTATGGGAGCCCCCCTTAATTTATTTTATTTTAATTTAATTATTATTATTTTTTGAAGTGAATATACAACTAAATATTCTGTGAATATTTCAAGCGTCTACCTGTTGCCATTATTAATATTGAGCAAAAAACGGCCGAAAAATCACGGTTGTTGTATGGAGCCCACGCATTATACTGTTTTTAGTATTTGTTGTTATAGCGGCAACAGAAATACATCATCTGTGAAAATTTCAACTGTCTAGCTATCACGGTTCATGAGATACAGCCTGGTGATAGACGGACAGACAGACAGACATACAGACAGACGTATCGTGAAGTCTTAGTAATAAGGTCCCGTTTTTACCCTTTGGGTACGGAACACTAAAAACTGAATAACAGTGATTCCAAAATTTTAAGTTTTCATTTGTCTGTAGTCTCCATGACTGCCTATTTCTTACTGTCGATATACTTTCTAGTTTCTATATGATTAATTAGAGCAAAAGTCCAACAAAACCGACTGGATTTTTTTAATCGCGATTAATATCATGAAATTTCTAAAACTGGGGATTGTATTTTTTATTATTTAATTGTTTGGAATGTTAAAGGAAAACTTCTTAAGCCCCTTTCGTTACCATGGTGAAGTCAAGGACAAGCCGATCTGTCTAGCGTTTCTCCAAAACTCTTTGATCCGAGAATTCTGCCTTTAAAAACCTTTTTACGCCTTCAGGCGAAAGATAAAACAGGTCGCTGTACGTAATGCTTTAAAACTTGCGGCGACACTCGTTATACAAGCATTTGCTGCGTCTTTCCTCGAATCCCTTTTGACATTATAAAATTCCTTAGGCAGGTTTGTCTCCATAATTGTGTTACGGTATTTAATAGTCATTCTTCCTTTGCAGAACACATCTAAGGAGTTATTGAAGATTTTTCTCGTATTTTCCAGAAACATAAATATTTTCTGCTTCTCTTTATGCGAAAAATTAAGATTCCGTGTTTGTAGAATTTAATAATATATCTTTGCGTGAATTCCTAACAATAAAAAAACGTTTGTAATATTAATACAGATGTATCAGTAGAATGTTTAATCATATCTTTTGGATGTAGATATTTGAGGATATTAAAAATGTTCGTACCGCGTAAAGATCTTATAAGAAATGAAACATTTTTATCAAAGAAATAAATTGATGGAAAGTTTAACTGGAATTCCTTTTGGTTCTTTGACATCGGAACTTGTTCAAGTAACTGAACTAAACTCCGATGCTAACGATATGCATACGTTTGTGTTCACTTGGTAGGTAATATCGTAAAGAGAAAAGTTTTCTATGCCTTCTCTGAGTTCACCATAACATTTGGTTTCTAAGTGCATATATTATTATGCATCAAAGAAGTATTGGTGAGTAGTGAATTCTGTTTCGTTTTCTAAAATCATTTTAATGACCGCATTTGTATGAAAAAGTTTTTTTTAAAGAAAACATAATATTAGTTATCATGCGATATTGAGTGTTTACAGTTGAATATAACTTGGAAGGAGGGGAGGCCTTTGCCTAGCTGCTGTTCCACTATCCATAGACATAAATTATGCTAGAAAAAATATACAACAGATTTGCATATTTTCAAATCAATCTGTTATATCCACACATCATTTTACAGTTGAATGCCACTTGCACGAGTTGCACGTCAAAATACGTCAAGAGGCTCTTGTTTACAAAGTGACATTCTGACTGTCAAAATACCGACAAGTCTTTGCATTGACTTCGTTACATTTCGATTACACATCATATTATATCAATCCCCTAATATATTTAGGAGTTTTCGAAGATTTCTCTCGCTGATCGAATATCAGTTTGTTTAGCCTCTAGCCGTTCTGTTACCACAGGACATATAAAACCGAGATTCATCAAAGTAGCGCAAAATTTAATGGAAAGAGGTCTGACCATTTAAATAATGATAAAATGTTGGAATGTTTTGTGATGTATTATATATGTATTTTATAAATTGTATTGTAATGTTTTATATGTAATTTACGACATCGCATTGGAATTGTCTGTAAAGGTGTTATAATAATTCATGAATAAATAAATAATAATAATAATATACCCTAAAGCGGGTTTATGACATGCAAGTGTGATGATATACGGTGGCATTCGTGCGAAATTTTATACTTTTTTGATTGAGTTAACGTATACGGTCACATATGTCAATTTGTGTACAAAAAAGTTTTCCAAATGTCGCTGATTCAGTTTTAGTACAAATTGTACCTTACATTAACACCATCCAGTACGTTTAAAAAGCCCGCAGTTAATGCCCTTACTTTTTTATTTTTTTTGTTATTTGTGATGGGTTTGCTCTTGACTCTAGTATAGGTCAGAGGTGATAGAAACAGAGTCGGCGATTTAGTGAGCTTACCCAGAAGAAGCCTGTTCAAATTTGAAGAGATTCGGGTTAGTGCAGGTAGTGAGTTTCACTCATTCGCTGTGCGGAAAGGAAGGATGAAGGATATTTGGAAACGCTTGGTGCGAATTGGTGGAATTTGCAACCAGGTAAGGATGGAAACTTGCAGTGCGTCTAGATGTCCGATGGAAGAAGAGGGCCGGTGAGATGGGGTCGTGGAGATCTTGAGCACATTCTCCGAAGTACAGTCTGTAGAAGACCCACAAGCAGGCAACCTTGCGGCGATAAGCCAAGTAGTGAAGCTTGGCAACCACCAGTTCAACGTCGCCATAGAGCCTCTTAGCTTTGCTTCCATCGAGTCAAACGCGGCAGGTTGATATTTAGCTGAGCCATCCCAAAGGTGGCTGCAATATTCCATGCAGGATCGGACTTGCGCTTTGTTTAGAAGCTGTCCAGGCATAAAGTATCGCTTCACTCTATTTAAGATGCCCAGTTTTATGTTCGCAATTTGGGGTTTGTACTCAATGGAGGCGCCGAAATTGAAACTGGATGTCAACTCCATGCCTAGGAGCACGAGCCAATCAGTTACAGAAACAGACGCACCCCGAAACGTAGGAGTTTTATCGAAACGACTCTTTTTAGCGGTAAAAAGATACGCCTGTGTTTTGTTGGCGTTAAAAGAGACCGGATTGACATCACCCCACTGGGAGACAAGGCTCATTTTGTCAAATCTGTCCGCTCCACCATAGCCTCTTTCAAGGAACGAACTTCATCCACGCTGGTTTTTCCGCTGGACAAGTATCTCTCTGACTTCACGAAATCGTAGTCGTATCGTCAGCAGCAACAAAGCTCACTAGGCTTTTAGGTGATGAGTCAACATACAACTTCGTTACTATGAAAACACATTGTTTACCTATCTTTGTGCGGGTCTGTTGCCCGGAGCACCCGGTGTGCGTGACGTCACGTCAGTGTCAGCCTAAATATCGTCAGCCTTTGTAAAGTACAGGCTTCATTCATCAGTTGTGTCGTGTTTGTGTGATCTTCCTAGTACAATCCGTTTGGTTTATGCTGTTTTGTTTAACAAGTTTGGTTTCATAGTTAACTGGCACCATGATATTCTTCATCATCAATCAACACAACTTATCGCAGTTCTCTGCTGGACATAGGTAGGCAGACCTCTCCCAATCTGCGCCTCAACAACCGGTCTTCCACTTTTCGCATCTCATTTATTTTTCTTTCTTAATCATCATTCAGACAAAAACGTTCTAGATATAGGCCTATCCCAATAATCTGCTGGATTGCGAGATACACCAAGTTTCGGTCCATCAATGTTTAAAATATACATACATAGGTACTAAAAATACTGTAAAAGCCTGTAACCTGTAAAACCTTTAAGTACTCGTAATTTAATGATTTGATAATTGGAGATCAGATAGGCAGTCGTTCCATGTAAAAACACTGGTACTCAGCTGAATCCGGTAAGACTTTAAGCCGACCCCAATATAGTTGGGAAAAAGGCTAGGAAATAGTTTAAAGATTTGAAAAAATTATTTTTGAATATTCGTTATTCCGAAAACAAAGCGAGTTTAATAAATATTAAAGTTCAATTAGAATATAATGCCAAAATCCATTGCGCAATACTTTTCTTTGCATCCTTGAACGTAAAACGCGCGGATATGAGCTTGTTTCAGACGCACCGGAGTCTACATCCCTAGCGTCCCCTATGTTTCGAGTGCTCACGTTATCTCCATGTCCTCTTTGTGCATGACCCTGGCGTGACCCTTTTTGTTTTAGAACCTGAGTTCAGCTTACTTGCCTTTGGTTCATTGGAGACTTGCATGTTGTTAAGAATTTTATAAATGTTTATGTGTCATCAGATAGTTATGTATTTAAAATATTATTATTAACACTATAATATTAGCGTCGAATGGAATGTTTTCGGTATACTGAATTGTCACCTTATTTCCTGTTTCATGCTGTGGTGGCCCAGTGGCTAAGACCTCGCTTCTCATGCTTGAAGTCGTGGGTTCAAATCCTGGCTAGTACCAATGTGACTTTTTCAAATTTATATGTACTTTCTAAGTTTATATTGGACATAGATGGCAATAGTGAAGGAAATAATCGTGTAAAATCTAGACTTATCTATATATCTGTATGCTGGTAGGGATTTTGACCGTACTGCCGGGATTGTCCTGATAGCCTCTTCTATGTTTATATAGAATACCTCTCCGCTTCTCAAGCACCTCCGCATGTGTTGCCCCTTGGCGCTACGTCACTGAAGTGCTAGCGACTATTTATGGGAGGGGGCATTAATTGAGTGTGCAAATCATCCCCTGCCATTTTATAACCGTGTAGATCAAAAGTGGTCAGGCAGGGGCCCAATAATCCTTCTATAGTTTTAGGTAATCGATTCACGAAACCTCCTAAACCTATAGCCCAAAGTGTTTTGTCTCCATATTCTGGAATAGTCCTGCACCATCCGGGGATTGTCTTTGGGTACTCTTGCGTAGTGACTATTGCATACAGGTATAATCGCCGGTTGGTGTCACATTTTGTCTTACAAGGCCTCTGCGGGTTGTTTTCGGCCTCTAGCACGCCTTTCAAAGGTCTGGGACCCTAGGGTCCCGAGAATCTCAATTTTTAGGGTTCCGAAGTCAACAAGGAACCCTTATAGTTTCGCTCTGTCCGTCTGTCCGTCCGCAGCTTAGCTCCGAGAATCTAGGTACTAGAAAGCTATAATTTGGCATGTATATACATATTAATAATTATAGGTCTTAGGTTATTTTTTATATTTTTCCAGAATTTGACTCACACATGGTTCCGTTGTTGTTGAATTAGGTATTTTACCTATGTTTGCAATATTTGTAAGTATGTGAGAACCATGTTCCTATTTATCAAATTAATGAATTTACCTGTTAGTGCTTTTATTACTTTATACCTGTACGTTGTATAGTGTGTAGTGCTATTTTTGGGTGCATCGTCCTCACATATATGAATTTATTAATGTATGTACATTGTAAAACATTTTTTTTTTTAAAAGAGTAAGTATGGAGTTTCTTGTGCGTTCTTCTCCATAACAAGCTACTTTCCGAATGCACGGTAGAGTCAATTTTTATTACTTGTACATTTTTTATTTACATTTAATTTTTGACGTTCAAAAGTGCCGCTTATTGGCCTAATTGAAATAAATATATTTGACTTTGACTTTGACTTTGAATTCCGACAAAGTGGTAACATACAAACATGAAAAATATTTTTTTTCGGTTACCTCCCATAGACGTAAAGTGGGGATGTATTTTTTTTTTCTCATCTATCCCATGGTGTGGGGTATCGTTGGATAGGCCATTCAAAAATATTAGGGTTATTATTGGGTTTGTTAAAACCATTTTGCGATTCAGAGATTCGTTTGCGTAAAATTAAGCTTTAAGTTGCAAATTTATGTTAGAGTCAAGTGTCCCCCCCCCCCTCTTGGCTATGTGAAAAAATTCACGGCATTAGTAAATATAACGAAATTAAAAGGAAAATTATCACGGATAACAAGGCTTTACAAGTTTACGAGTAATAGTCGACCAACTTATAAAATGTACTTGGAACAGTAAATATTTTGTACAATTGCCATTGAAAAATTATTTAAATAAAGTTGATAGCTGTGTAAAACACAGTAAATATAATGCTTACGAACCATGTAAAAATATACAAAAATGAAATCATAACAGGTTTTACAAGTTTACGAGTAACATTCGACCAACTTATAAAATGTACTTGGCACAGTAATTTTTTTGTACAAATGCCATCGAAAAATTACTTAAATAACGTTGTTAGCTGTATAAAACAGATAGTAAATTAATGCTTATGAACCATGTAAAAATTTACAAAAATAAAATCATAACATCCTTAATAATAATGATTTCTAAATTAATAATGTTTAACCTCGAATAACGCATTGGAGTGGCCGGAGTCGTTGGCAGTACCAGTCCGTAGTCCATACGGCGCATGCGCGCGGTGGAGTCTATTTTGTGTGAGTGCAGAAGTATTTTAGACGTTTTGTAATTAAAACGTAAAAGTAAAGTCAAATTAGATTCGATTTCCAAGCAAATTACTAATTTTCTCTTGTCGATATCCATCTATAAAGTCAATATTCGACCCGACTTCATTACTAATTGAGTAGCGTAAAACTTTGCATAATGAAATAGTGAATACCGCAGATTAGAGGATTCACCTCTAATCTGCGGTATTAGAGGAGATTAGAGGTGAATACATACGATTTTTTTCTAATTCCGAAATAGAAATAAACAAGGAGCGTGCACGCAAGGATCCAGGAACGAACTATACCATTCCCCGTGGCTCTAACGCGCGCTCGTATCGGCTCCTTTCGCAATTCGCACCCGCGGTGGTACTAAAATAGATAATATTTTTTTAACTTCAGTTGCGAAGTTGGATTTTATAACTCCTTCTTCAGTTACCAGTAAGTCCTTATTTAGTTTAAGTCAATAGTGAATAGGTTACATCTAGGCAAGCGTGCTTCACCGTAGACCACATCATCGCTTACCATCAGGCGAGATAGTGGTCAAACGCGAGAATATAGATTAAAAAAAACATTATCCTATGTGGACCCGTTTTAAGACTTTGTGAGCCGCTGAAACCGTTTTAATGTTCATATAACAACAACAAAACCCTCTTTTTAGTCCGCATTATTATGCAACTTCGGAACCCTATTACTGCGCGTGGCCCGACACGCACTTGGCCGGTTTTGTTTTCTATGTATATGCGCCCAATATAATCGTCATCTTCGGTGACTTCGAATGTAGTAAATAATGTCTTCGCCGTTCAACGGCATTGTCTGGTGGGCAGAGTTCAATATGCTGGGCTGCACAAGCTGCACGGAGTATTTTGAAGCGTCTATGAAGCTACGCGTCCGTGGACAGTAGGCCTAAGATTAGCTTGCTTGCTTTTAATTGAACACTATCAGACTTAAGCCTTGGTTATAAAAAAAACTTTTTAACCATGTGATTAGCTTAAACACTGATAAGTAGATTCTTAATAAAATATATGCAGAATTTCAATTAAGAATCTGGTGAGACACAGACAGGTTTTCATAATAGTAGTTTATCCAATGGTCATATAATAGGGGTTATTAAAACACGAGCGCGGGTTTATCACAAGAGGTGAAGCCGAATGTGATAATAATAACGCGCGAGTGTTTTAATACCTAATTATATGCCGTTGCTTACACTATTTTATCTTCACTCATACAGTTGAAATAAAACAAAAGTGGAAACAGAAAAAAAAAATAGGTTTGGCAGGCAATTTAGATTCTCATTGCGCAATCTTCCTTAGACAATGACACTACTTCAATGAGCCCATAAGCGTGTGATGCAGTTGTTTAAAAATCAAAGGAAAATGTTGCACTGTAATGGTTTTTTTTTTAATTTTACCTATCCACGAATATAAAGTACGTGTTTATACAATATTTTTTTAATTCATATTTGGAACATTACGTTGTGAGTGTAGATAAAGTTCAATATCTGTGTCTGAATGACATGCACTTCCGTAATGTTATATCTTAAACTTTGGACTTGATAGTCTTTATCGCTGACAGGACGTCATTTAGTGAAGAGCCCAAGGCTAAAAGAACTAAAGCAGCTCGAAAGCATGCTAGCAATAACCAAGCGTGTTAGTAACTTTAGTCGCTAAATCTGCCGGGTTAAATGTCAATATTGTATAGCTCCCACACCCATTTATTGGGTATACGAAGTTCAGTTAGTTAAATAATTTGATTTCAGCGTCTGGGCGTCAGATTTCGGACTCTGTCTATTTGTGTTTGGTCGATGTTCGTGTTTCTTATTGAGTTTCGGGTCTTTGATTTGTTATCTCTCTAGAATTTTCAGGGCCATTGGTATTTCTGTTGACCCAATAGTTTTGTTAGGATTTCAGATGTTTAGGTTTATCTTCAAAGTTTCTAATATCTACATGGTGTAAAAAGACCGTTCACAAAGCCGCCATCTACACATTTTTTATATCAAATTCATTAAATTTGTATGAAAATAATTTCTCCGTAAAATTGTGGACCGATTTCCAAAATTATTGTTTTTTGTTTGGAAGTGTATGTACTTACCAAAATTAGTCCCATTTAAATTTGGTGAAGATTTGATGAAGACTTTTGGAGTTATTAAATGGAAATCTTCAATAAAAATCGGGATTGCTGCAATCGCATGTCTGTTTATTTTACATTTATAGAAATAGCCCACTAACGAGGTAACTCACCTAAATTAAAATTCCTTCCTCCACGTAATTTTATATGGTATAATGAACATTTTATATAATGCAAATTTGATATAATATTTATTTAGTATAACATTATTCAAAATCTCTAAGTAACGTTTAATATAATTTAAAAACGTCTACTTTGTTTTGTATATTTTTGCAAAAAGTGATTAAATTTTAAACGCCTGCTATTTTCGTGCTAGCAAAAACAAGCACCACATAAATATTTCTTGCTATTAGTTTGGTTATGTGCGGGTGGACGGATATTTTTTTTTAGGTTTGTCATACAGCTAAACTATTTATTGTATGTGTTGAGTATTGCGATTTCAATATTTATTTTAATAATTAAAATGACTACTATAGATTGCAGTACATTCAAAAGTTCTAAAGGTGGACAAAAACTTTGTGTAAATGGATACATTTATAACAAAAATAGGCAACTGGACGATAACGTTGTGATAGATTGATGTTAGGTTTTGTGTATTTTTATTCTCTTCCTTATACACACTGGCGTGTAGTTAAATAGATCGAATCTGTCCCAAACACGAATCGGGGCACACCGACTTCACGTAATATTTTGGCTGCTACCCCTAGAGTGTAATATAAAAACTCGAGGCGCGAAGGGAGCACTTCCCGCAGCGCCGGAGACGATGCAGAAGCAACTTCAGTGTTTTGAGGTTACAATAATTTATTTTTTCAAGAACGGTGCGTTACCTTAGTAAATTAGTTAATGTGAAAATAAGGTGAAAATAACGTTATATGAAAAGAGCATTATACAAATTGAAAATAATATGAAATGAACTTTATACTAAATATTGTTAGCGCAAATGAAAGTTATATGAAATATAACATTAGGTCATATTATTATGAAATTAGGTCATATGTTTTTATAGCATATGAAAATTATATCAAGTGAACGTTATTTCAAGTGATATTATGCTATCTGTTATTATACTTTACATTACACACCCGAATTAATGTATGTATGCAAATGTTGTAAAACACTTTTTTTTTAAAAGTAGATAATTATGGAGTTTCTTATCCGATCTTCTCCATAAAAAGCTAGTTTTCCGAAAAAATTGTAGAATCAATTATTATTACGCTTGTGCGGGATTTTTGTTCGAATATACTGTCTGGTGGGAAGGGATTATTTCTAACTCTCTCTTTTTACTAGTTTTCTCTGTTTCGACTTTGTTTGTCTTTTCCTCTTCTGTTTTGCTGTTGTCTTTCATGGATGGTTCTCGAACTACAAGTTTGTCATATCGCAGGTAGGCAATTTTTATAGCTTCCTTCTTTTTCTGTTCTTGTAATTCTTTCCCCGTTTCTAGAATTTGAGATGGGAAATCTTCTTTCATGTAAATAGTTTTTTCAATACATTTGTTAAACATGGCGTACTTTCCGAGGCTATAATTATGATTCGAAAATTAAATCCTATGCATAGGCATCTTTCTGTTACGCGGTCGTGACTTTTGTTTACGAGCTCGATCATTACTTTTGCAGTTGAGTTTTTTTTTAATTTATAGTCAATTTAAAAAGTTTAGTAGCGAAGAGTTTTCATACATAGAATAAAATGGGATAGATTTAATACGAGGAAAAATGAATGATTCCGTACGTTTTAGCATTGAACTCTTAAAAGTTTTTTAAATGATTGTTTAACATATTTCATTACCAGTTTTAATTTAATTATTTTCACATCAACATTTGTCTAAAATCGAATAGGCTGTATAGGCTGTTTTCGTTATAAAAAAAAGTCCAGTTGCAAAAACGCGCCATTAGTTATAAGTCAATTTAAAAAAAATTAGTAGCAAGGAGTTTTCATACATATACTAAAATGGAATAGATTTTATACGAGGAAAAATGAATGATTCCGTACGTTTTAGCATTGAATTCTTAAAAGTCTTTTAAATGGTTGGTTACCTGTTTCAATTTAATTATTTTCTCATCAACATTTGTCAAAAATCGAATAGGCTGTGTAGGCTGTTTACGTTGTAAAAAAATATGTCCAGTTGCAAAAACGCGCGAAAATTTTATTTTTTTATGAATAAATAAATCTAATTCTTTGATTTGTTTTACTATTTCCCACAAATGTATTGAAAAATGTTGTGTGATACACGGGTGTGTAGGTTATTGCAAACTCGTGTCATAAAAAACCCTCGCCGTCGGCTCGGGCTTGTTAATGACAGCTCGTTTGCAATAACCTACTTTCCACCCTTGTATCACAATGTACTATTGTTTGTAAATATTTCTTGTTTTTTAGGGTTCCGAAGTCAACAAGGAACCCTTATAGTTTCGCTCTATCCGTCTGTCCGTCCGCAGCTTAGCTCAGAGAATCTAAGTACTAGAAAGCTATAATTCGGCATGTATATACATAATAATATTAATGATTCCGACAAAATGGTAACATAAAATCATGAAAAATAATTTTTTTTCGGGTACCTCCCATAGACGTAAATTGGTATCGTTGGATAGGCCTTTTAAATATATTATGGGTTTGTTAAAACCATATTTCGATTCAGAGATTCATTTGCGTAAAATTAAGCTTTAAGTTGCAAATTTATGTTAGAGTCAGTGTGTCCCCCCTGCCAGCGAAATGGTTGCTCTAGGATATGTGAAAAAATTCACGGCAGTAGTAAATATAACGAAATTAAAAGGAAAATTATCACGGATAACACGGCTTTACAATTTTACGAGTAATAGTCGACCAACTTATAAAATGTACTTGGCACAGTAAAATTTTTGCACAAATGCCATTGAAAAATTCTATTCTATAAGTCTATTTTGTGTTAGTGTAGACGTATTTTCGACGTTTTGTTATTAAAACGTAAAAGTAAAGTCAAATTAGATTCGATTTCGAAGCTAATTACTTATTTTCTTTTGTCGATATCCTCTATTATATAAAGTCATTATTCGACCCGACTTCATCACTAATTGAGTAGCGTAAAACTTTCCAGAATGAAATAGTGAATACCGCAGATTAGAGGATTCACCTCTAATCTGCGGTATTAGAGGTGAATACATACGATTTTTTTCTAATTCCGAAAGAGAAATAAACAAGGAGCGTGCACGCAAGGATCCAGGAACGAACTATACCATTCCCCGTGGCTCTAACGCGGGCTCGTATCGGCTCCTTTCGCAATTCGCGCCCGCGGTCGTAATCAAATAGATAATATTTTTCTAACTTCAGTTGCGAAGTTGGATTTTATAACTCCTTCTTCAGTTACAGACCACATCATCGCTTACCATCAGGCAAGATAGTGGTCAAACGCGAGAATACAGATTAAAAAAAACATCAAAGTCTAAAAACGGGCCCACATAGGGGCCAGTTTTTAGACTTTGTGAGCCGCTGAAACCGTTCTAATGTTCATGTAACAACAACAAAACCCTCTTTTTAGTCCGCATTATTATGCAACTTCGGAACCCTATTACTGCACGTGGCCCGACACGCAGTTGGCCGGTTTTATTTAAAATTGTGTTCTGCCTGCCATACGTTGTAAAAGTTACGACGATAGGTCTCAGTTTGTTGTTTTAGGTATTCTTTCCACATCCTGTATCATGGGTACGTTTACAAACATATGAACTCACATACAAAACACCCAGAGCCGGAGCAACTATCTGTAGGCCATATAAATATTTGTTCCGTGCGGGAATCGATCGTTGCGCGACATGCAGCGCAGCAGTCAATCGCTCAACCACTGCGCGTGCGAGTTTATAACACGAGGAACCGTGTTATAAACTCGCACGCACCTCGCGCGCCCCTTTGGTTCAATTAGCATCTTTAAACACTTGATTTCAGAAGAATTTTAGAAAATCCAATCATCTTCAGCTGTGAAAAGTTTGTCTAATTGTTGAACATGAGTTTAAATGGAAAACACAACGCCTTCAATTTAATCACGGTTTTAAAACCAAGTTGAATGTTAGGGCAAACTTTTAGTCGCAGGACAGGTTTTCAGTTATTTACAAAACGATAAACAACAATTTCGAGGCAAACTAGAGTAAAGTTCACGAACTAGTTCCAGAAACTATTCGTGTTGTTTGATTTGAGAAATGTTTTAGAAGCGTTGGTATTTTTATCGTTGAAAATGAGAATGAGTAAACGTGGAACGAGGTGAAGCATGAAGCTCAAGACCTATCGCGATGGAGGACTAATGGGAGGCATCCAAAGTTATAATCCTCCATCTGCCCCATCTAAGGCACACAGGACAGTCAAGTAAGTCAAATGAGAATAGTCATTTCCATATTGAGTTTAGGGAAAGTTACATTTCAGGGAGCGTGCGTTGGAATTGCACTATTTAATTTCTGCGAGCCTGATCCATCATCAAACAAAAGGTGTACGCCCGGTTAGTGTTAGTACTTCTATCTTTATAAACTATGGCCTTTGTGTTATTCCGATGAGTAAGCTATATTACTGTAAAGTTTCATGAAAATCCGTTTTAGAGTTAATGCGTGAAAAAGTAACAAACATCCTTCAATCCTCACAAACTTTCCAATAGTAGTAGGATTAATTACGAGTAACTTAATTTAAAAGAGAAAAAAATAAGTGAGATGGATCTTTTTACCATACAATACATAACATCTATCAACCTAAATAGGTTCATACGACTTGCACATACTAACATATTTGATAATAGTGACCCAATTACAACCAAACTATTCTTGGTCAGTCAACAAAAAGGGCTAATAAGACCAAAATATTCTGCAGTTTCTATATCACATGAAATTAGGTCAAACTATGAAGTGAATATTAATTTGGAGTGCATGCTAGCGCTAGCAGCTAGTTGAAAATTGGGCTGCACTAAGAAGAACATTTTTCATTAGACTGGTTTTAGGTTACGATGAACGTTGGAACTGTTTGAAGATTATGTTGGCTGGAAGAATACAAGTTGTAATAGAAATTAGGTGCAATCATATTTTAAGTACTGCTTCTGCCCATGTAGAATTAAAAGAAAGAAATAAAGAATGTCGAAGGAGAATCTTAAAAAATAATTGGATATTCCATTTAAAGTTTTCGTCAGCTGATCATTATTGAGATACAGTCCATAGTGTGTGGTAGATCGGCGTCTCCAATCACAAACAACAATAAAACTATATATCTCAGAAACTTTATTGGTTTCAGGTTCAAAATTAAGCGGTCTTGTCATCGGTGACCACGACTTCAAGATAAAAATCGTGAGGACACCGGGATTCGTCCGAGGTCGGGCATAATCGACAAACTCGATTACAGATTTCCCCGGGCGACGTTTTTCATTGATCCCGGTCTTAGTCATAGAGAAATGGACTGAGCAGAGTCGATACAAAAGAGTTTTTTTTTAGCATTTAGCTTTTTTTAGGAGATATAAATAATTATTATAAATTGGTAGGAAATGAATGCAACAGTAATAATATGAACTGCATGATAATCCTGACATAAAAATAAAATTGCACGACTGCTTGCAGGCAAAGTAGAGTGAATTTTAGGCATTACCGTTCTTTATGCACAATGTATTTTCTCGCAAATAAATATTTTGATTTCATTTGGTAAACAGGTTAGTCTCTGTTCACATTATCTGTGTTTATTTGCAGGACTAATCCGCTCCTGCAAGCCAGTGACGTGGTCTAATCAGAATTCTAGAAAAATACAGCAACACTTTTTATTTATTATTTTCGGTTTCTGTACCTACCTGCAACATTTGTGATTAGAAAACAATATGATTTATTATAAATTACTAGTTATTTATTATATGCTATATTGTCCACCTTAAAATAAATTAATAAAAAGAAACTTAAAACTAATAGGTACAATAGGCGGCCTTATCGCATTCCGCGATCTCTTCCAGGCAACCTGGTATGAACAGTAATTATCTGGACATGAAGTGGGGATGTCATTGGTGTGAAAATAACAGTATTAAACAAAAAAACACTATTACTTTCTTTTCGTGATTTAGACAGTTGACATTTTCACAGATGATGTATTCCTGTTGCCGCTATAACAACAAATACTAAAAACAGTATAAAATGAATATTTAAGGGGGGCTCCCATACAACAAACATGATATTTTTGCCGTTTTTTGCTCGATATTAATAACGGCAACAGGTAGACGCTTGAAATATTCACAGAATATTTAGTTGTATATTCTCTTCAAAAAATAATAATTATTAAAATAAAATAAAATAAATTAAGGGGGGCTCCCATACAACAAACGTGATTTTTTTGCAGTGTTTTGCGATAATGGTACGGAACCCTTCGTGTGCGAGTCCGACTCGCACTTGGCCGGTTTTATATTCAATTTATATATCAATGGGTAACACTCAGTCCATTCTCTTTGTTTATGATCCCGGTTCACTAAGGGCACTCGAGACGAATTCGCGTACTGTAGTCACGTTTTCAATTCGTATCGATTTTTTTAGGGAAGGTTGAAACAAGGGGAACGTCTTTAGTCCGGTGATTATTTTCCTCGGTTTATATGGTGTCTTTTGGATCGTGTTCTTTTTTGTTCTGAGCAATTTCCTGACCTGTTGGCTTGCTTAGCAGAATGGCAATTTGTTTGAGATTTGAATTTTAACGTGGCTTTGCTGCCGTGATTTAACCAACAGGATTTAACAGGAACCATGCACGGTACGTGAGGGCGGATCCCCCCACGGAGTCTAAATAGATAGGTTTGGATATATTAGGGGTTAAAGTATGAAATTGCCGATTTGTACTGATTTTTTTTTTTTTTTTTAATTTATTATATTTATTTACCAACCCGCACTGGGCCCGCGTGGTGGATTACGGCCCATTCCCTCTCACAGAGAGGAGGCCTGTGTCCCAGCAGTGGGAACATTAATAGGCTGATGATGTGATGTGATGTGATATTTATTTAATCAAAACAATTACCATTATTATCTATACATTGTTGCCATCTAATAGGAAGGTCATTTACGCCTTTGCGATAGAACTCTGGTGATCTAGATTCGACAAACTGTGTACTGCCTCCTGAGAAGAAAACTTTTTATCACGTAGAAAATTGTCCAAATCACGAAAAAAATGGTAGCCCGTTGGAGCAAGGTCTGGCGAATACGGCGGGTGACGAATGGTTTCTAATAGCAGTTCCTGTAGAGTTAAACGGTTTCTCGTGCTGTATGAGGTCTCGCGTTATCATGGAGCAATAATGGTGAAAATTGATTCATGAGTCGGGGCTGTTTCACTGCTAATTTTGCTATCATTGTTCGGAATTCAGCACAGTAGACATCTGCCGTTATTGCTTGACCAGATCGGAGAAAGCTATAGTGAATAACACCATGCTAAGACCACCAAACAGTTAGGTACCATTACATTTTTATTGGTAAGCTTTGCTTTAGGACACTGTTGCGGCGTTTGACCTGGGGTCAGCCATTGCATTTTTCGCTTACGGTTATATTCCTTCATTTCTGTATCGATTCAACAAGGCAACACAAGTTTCTACACGCGTTTCTTTCTGTAGGTCAGTCAAATCATGAGGCACCCATTTTTCATATTTATTTTTATTTTATTAATTTGACGCAAATGAGTCAATATTGTTGGTAAGGTAACTTTAAACCATGCCGCTAATTCCTGGGTAGTTTGACTCGTATCGGCTTCCAACATCTCTTTCAATTCATTGTTATTCACCTGTGTGGGCGGTCTTCCACGTGGTTCGTTCTTCAAATTAAAGTTTTCATCACGAAAGCGTGTAAACCAAAATCGCACGGTGCGTTCATTAGCAGTCCCCTCTCCAAACGCAACATTGATATTGCGAGCTGTCAAAAATCGCTCAAATTTTCGAAGTATCCATCTTTCTTGTCTAAGCTGAATAAAAAAAACAACTGAAAGTCGATAATCAAATGTTGCACATTTTTTAAAAGAAGAACTTCATAGGTACCATGTGAAAATAGTTTCACTCAAAAATCTCAAACCATAAAGGTTCTATGTCAATTACAATAAGTACCTATTACAATAAAACGGCATTTTCAAACTTTAACCCCTATTACTTAATAATGAGTAAGGTTATTATAAACGAACTGAGTTATCCTTTCCATGATTATCATCGTCATTTCAAACGAAAGACGTCCACTGCTGGACATAGGTCTCCCCCAAGCGTTGCCACATTGATCAGTCCCGTGCGTCGTGCATCCAGCGGATCCCCGCAATCTTCACCAGGTAGGAGGTCTTCCAACGAAACGTCTTTCGGTTCGCGGTCGCCACTCCAGAACTTTTCTACCCCATCGGCCATCCGTTCTGCGAGCAATGTGCCCTGCCCACTGTCGCTTAAGTGATTAATCCATGCTTAAATACATATATAAACTGACGCCTATATATAGGGGTAGGTAGAAACTGCAGAACGCCATCTCCTACGATCCGTACATTTTCCATGTTTCCGTTATGTCCAGTTTCTAGTGCAAATATGTGCCACAATGTGTAGATTTAATTAGATCACCCATAATGTGATATTTATTATTATTAGCGTCCATTATGTCTGTTTACTAATTAGATATTATTATATTGTTCCATTACGTTTGCAGAACATATATAAATGCATATAGGCTCACAGGGGCGGCCTTAACAGTTGCGAGGCTCCTGGCGGGCGGCAGATATTTGCGAGGGCCTTTGTCGTTTTTGCAATGTATTTGGTGAAGTGAAGAAGAGAAATGCAGATCTAGAAACTTATTATTATTAAGTACCTGGGTGACCTAGCTCTGCTCGGATGGAAATAGAGAAAACGACATTTTCTACAAATGAAACCTAGGTAGATCGATTTATCGCCCCTGAAACCTTCTGCATACTAAATATCGATTATCGTTGGAGCCGTTTCCGAGATTCATATTATATTCAGATTATATTAGCAATTCTTGTGTCAAATGTATATACATATATACAAGAATTGCTCGTTTAAAGGTATTAGATATATTATTTTGAAATACTTATCCAACTTTATATTATTGTTACGAATAACTGTTTAATAAGGATGATATTATAAAAAGTTTCAATTGAGAGCTTTTTGGGATGTTGCGCGAGGCTCCGGGCGTTTTTCCTGGTCGCTACCTCCATAAGGCCGCCACTGAAGTTGAACTATAGCACCTAAAACCAAATTTCCATATGCGAGAGAGGGTTGACGCTATACCATAGATAGGGGTTGAAAAGAGAGCAATATAGACAACGAAGGCTATCATTAGCTGCATCACTAAATAATCAACCTGTATACGATAATTATACTTTTAGTACCACTAAATTGTTTCCACTATTTATTAATGTTAGGTATCATGAAATTAAATGGAAAATATAAATGTATTTCATTAGTGAATTGAATTTTATGAATTATTTTGTATATTTAATGAATATTTCTGTGAATTGGGAATTTCCACAGGCTAAAATAATAAAGCTTGTAAACCCAAAAGTGTTAGGTAGCGTAGTGATTGACGTTGACCAGCCAAATAAGGCAGCCAATTATATAAAATTCAAAAGCTGTTTTACTTTTACAACTTTGAGAAAATATTAAATTCATATCTCTAGTGTGACTACACAAGCAGTGCATTGTTTACAATCAGTTATAGATGCTATGTAACTTAAAATTATCTAGATAATCGCCTTGGAGAATACTGTAGAAAACGATAAATAAATGTAATGGAGATGAAAATAAATAAATAAAAAAAACTGTACTTTCAATACTTTTGGAGCTTTCGAATTTTGCCATTATACTCAAGCGTGCACAAATCCATACTCCAGGCTGCTACTTTACTTCCTTAAGGTAACAACCTAAAAGCACTTTTCTGGACATGGGAATATAGCCAAGGATTATAAAGGCATATCTCAATAATACCTCAAAATTGAAAAGTTCTATCTACAAATTTGCAGGGACCTAAACGAGATGGTATGTTACGAGTATTAAGTAATAATTTTGTATACCTACTATTAATATTTCAAGAGCGCATTTTCCTCTGACGAAACATGTAACAAAATGAGCTGAAAAAGAAATCCTTCGAATATTCTGACGGCTTTTATTCCAGTTGCTTGTTTTAAATTATGTGCTGTTTTCTATAATATTATTGTTTCTGTATGACGATGGGTCTTCACATTTTTATGAAAAAATAGCAAAGAGGCGTTTAGAAATATTTTCAACCGAAGCCTTTCATGGATACTTTGGAGTCTGTCAATCTGTTGATCATATTAAATAACAGTTTAATTATTTAATGTAATTAATAAACTCAAGGTACGATGACTAGAACATTCTATTTAGTCCGTCAGATTGATTTCCAAAAAATATTGGACACGTATTTTTTCTTTTGTCACGTTAACAAAAATGATGATGATACCGTGCGTTAAAATTTCGCGTGACGTCATGCGTTGGTACACTTTTTACTTAGAAGTGACATCACAAGCCCTCATTCCAGAACTTTGATGAGCTGTATCTTGGTGATTTTTTAATGTTTTGATAAAGCAAAAATAAGTGTTCAATATTGTTTGATAATTTAACGGACGGCCTAAATAGCAATTGCTGTTTTATTCCCCGTCATCATCCCTATTGTCTACGCACTTATTATACTACAGTCCTATAGAAACATTTCGTGTCCCAAACCAACTTTTCAACCTACGGTACCTATCAATATCAAATCGAGTTTGTATTTCAGTAGGAAGGGCTCATGGTTGCTTATATCCGAAGTGGGGATTTGGCTCCTTTGTGTCAGAAATAATAAAAAAGGGATGGTCAATCTTCTTGCCACAGTAGGTACCTACATCCCTGTCGATCCCACGACCCAAGCTTTGGGTTTAATGTTTATGTTTTTGCAAATAATGCAAAGTTTCTTCCCCTTCATTTTTCTACGGCATATTTTTAAAGCTTGTTTTTGATTATAGGGTGCTAGTCCTACGATGATGAATAGTTTAAGTTCCAATGCGAGTTTAGGGGGGAAAGGGATTTATTAAGTAAGAAAATATGTGAGTGATTCAGGGTTCTTTCATATTTGTTTGGATACATTTTGGTAAAAGCTCAAATATCAGACACCAGAGAGAATATTGTTGGAGGTTCTAGACGAAGTATTATTCTATCAGCGATGGCGATTGTCGAAATGCCAAAATGTAAGAAAGAAAAGAAAGAAGAAGGAAAGAAAGAGGGGAAGCCGTTACCCAAACCTAACCATTTTCTAGATATTGAACTATGACATGTTTTTTGTTAAATTGCTGGTTTTTTGTCTTTTGGCATAAATAGTGTCTAGCCTAGATAGAGAATAATCGATGCGGCATATCATAGTAGTTTATGCAATGGTCATATAATAGGGGTTATTAAAACACGAGCGTAGGTTTATCACATGAGGCGTAGCCGAATGTGATAATAATATTACACGCGAGTGTTTTAATACCTAATTATAAGCCATTGCATACACTATTTTATCTTCACTCATACAGTTGCAATAAAACAAAAGTGGAAACGGAAAAAATATTTGGTATGGCGGGCAATTTAGATCAAAAGAAAATCAAGCTGTGCAATCGGAGGATACATCTCGTTTTGGTCAGCCAGCTCGCGAATTTGTATCCTCCGACTGCACAGCATGGTTTTCTTCTTGTTTACGTCTTTTTAGTTCGCCATTTAATCAGTCGGGTATTTTGATTTTTTAAATTTACTTTTCTTATTTATAACCATTTAGTTTTTTTTTTTAGGATGAGGTACATTTAAACATAAAAGTGTTTTATATTTTTGAAATCACCTCTTAAAACCCTTTATTTTGATACCCCACACGATAGGTTTGGAAGAAAAAAAAAATTTGGGCCCCCACAAAATGGCACCCAAAATCCGCCATTTTTCTATTCGCCAATTTTAATGTAGCCATTGACACTCGCAGGGTTAAAACGAATCAATTGACGTAAGAATCATCAAAATCGGCCAACGCGTTTGGTCTCTAGAACGCCACATAGGAACAAACATACATACATACATAGACTGATAAACACATTAACCTCCTTCGGCAGTCGGGTAAAAAATAGCAAACACAAATAAGTTAGAGACAATTACCCAAACAAATAGGCCAATAGACAAATAAAATTTGCATTTAAAAAAAGGTTAGAAATCCAATATGTTAAAAATGGTTAAGTTTGGGGTGAGGTTTTTCATAGACAAATCGGTCAAGAATGATGGAAACTATAACCTCTCTAAGGATCTAGATCGACTTAATCTGTAGTCCTGTATACATTGTGGTACGCAATTAGGAATTGAGAAAATAATAAAGATGGTTACGGCTTGAGAGTCAAGAATCGGCCAAACAATGTCTGTTGGTTCATTGCAAAACTATTCGTACAGTAACATGACTCGATCCTATTGTCTCATCTATGGTCTAACCTAAAGCATGGAGTTGCACAATATCTGTACCGTCCAACAAACTGCATTGGGCAGCTCTTTGTCTAGCTTGGGTTCCTATAGTTTGAGGATCAGTTTTACGCAACACACGGATAGGTGATCTCTAATTTTGTACACGGTGAAATTGGGCAGACGAATCTGATCCGAGCGAATACGTGCAAAATGATAGGACTGCGATTTTAACAATACTCCTATATCCGTTCATAGTTATTTTACATCTGACTTTGGAGTCCGTTTGTAAAAATAATATGATTATCGCGGTCCGTAAGGTTTAACGCCAACTACCCCCTCACTGGCCTATGCATCGTCACGTGTATTTACTTAATTTAAATTGTTTCAAATATAAATGTGAAAAATATAATTTTTGACTTGAACTATCCTTCCGAAGTTGGTGCAGACTATTTTCATTACATCGTGAAGGTGTTCATCGGTAAAACTCTTTCCTACCACGATGACTGACGATCTCGCGGTCTGCGCTCGTCCGTTGTCGTATTGGCGACAGTAAAGACAAAGCGCGGGATAAATTCTTAAATTACGTACTAAAGTAAATCATATTCTACTATTTACTTAAGGTCCACACAAAACAGGTCGGTGGCGGTGGTCTGCCATTTGGTGACCCTTGTTATAGAGCTACGGGAAGAAAGATTATTGAGTAACATTAAAGATTTTTGGCAGTCCTTAAGGATAGTTAGATATCCAAAAGTCTTGCCAAGGAGTATCGTGTCACCCATCAACTGAGTTGTGGAGATCAGAAAGGCAGTCGCTCCATGTAAAATATTGGTATTCAGTTGCATCCGGTTGAACTGAAGCGTATCGTTACCTATAGAACGGGGTCCCAGCGAAAATTTGGTTTAAATAAATCTCACTAGATGGCGCGATATGCATCGACTTGTTATTGAATTGTGAGTAACATTAACATTTTCTGGAATTGAACATAAACATTAGATAGATAGATAGATAGATTTATTTATTTGCTTAGAATGTAGGTAATACATTTAGGTGTTACAATATTTTGGATCCTTATACATTCTGCCTCATGGCATGCAAAAATTTTAGTAACACTGCTATAGATTATACTATTTACTTAAAGCTAATTAATAATATAAGAACATTACAAATTAAATAGTCTTGTCATTCAAGAAATCCGATACAGAGTAATAGCATTTTGAAAGTAGTAATTTTTTAAGTTGCTTTTTAAATATTCTTAAAGGTTGCTCTTTAACTATTTTTGGTATATGGTTATAAATAAGAGGAGCCATGCACATGACACTCTTTCTCAATAATGCAGTTTTATATCCACCTATGCATAACATATCTTCGTATTGAGTTCTTAAACTTGTAGTCCTGTTTCTAGTATTTTTCAAAGTTGGGAATAAGTGATCATTTGTTTTTACAAAAATGGCTATTTCTAATATATATAAGCATGCAAAAGTTAAAAGATTATATTTTTTGAAAAAAGGTATGCAGCTGTCGGTCACATTGAGTTTAAACATAGATCTAATACAACATTGAACATTGAACATTGCATGTTCTTATTTAGTAAATTCTCCTAAGCACAAAATTATGGAATATTGGGCTCTTAACACACATTTCAAAGATTATTTGAACGGATAATTTAAAATTGATGCCAATAAATGGCGCGGTTTTAAATTTTTGAGGCATTCCACTCGATTGTTTAAATTTGTATTATAACACATTTTGGTGCAATAAAACTGTAAAAATGTGCAAAAAAAATTCATAAAACAAATCATCACTGTATTTAAAGAAAAAATATTCACGAACCGAGTAAACCCTTTAATTTGCAAGTCGCTGGTAACACCATCTATCGCCGTGGAACGGAACCGAACGCGATTGATGTACAAAAAATTATCAGACGAAAAAGACTAGTTACGTCGGCACGGTTTCTTTGTGTGGGATGAGGTATCTGTATGCTAGTATTATATTATCTGTGGCAAGTTTGTAAAAGGTTAGGAAGATTATGATGACTTCTAATTAGTAATCGTTTCCACAATCGTAGAACCTACTCGAGGCTGTAATAACAAAACGGTACGAATTTAGCCAATGACATAGGACCATTAGAATTACCAGGCGAACAGAAACAGCCAATAGGTAACACCTCTAGGTTTTAAAAGAGATTGAATACGGTACTTGTAGCTTAACTTTATGGGATGCAATTCTCTATTACCACACCCCGAGAGTGACTCGAGTGCAATAGATATCCTTGCTGGACTCATGCCAAAACAGCGGAAGTACTCACAACATAGTGTTGACTTTAAACTGAGATGTGACGTAATCGTTTTCACAGGGTGCAGGCCGTTCATATCAGTGGATAGCTTTCGTAAAGGCAACTAGTTGGATAACCATTTTTTTGTTAATGGGGGATGACTTTCAAAAGGCTTCAGTTCTTTTGGGGAAAATACCAGGCAGTGTGGGATTTTTACCTCACTAAAATCTCACCGGTGAGTATATATATATATACCCGCAGCACCTTCGTACATCAAATTTTTTTGCCATAGTTGGTGCGTGATGAGTATAATTGTATGTCATTTGCATTTCTGAGTCTAATTTTGTGTATTTGATGTTTCTTTGTAAAATGTATTTGTGTCTGAATGTTTTTATTAAGTATTTTTCATATTAAGATGCAAGTATTATATAAGTATGTCTGTGATATATTCATAAACTTAGTTTCATTGTATATTTTTTGTGTATGTGTACTGTAATCTTCTAAATATTCTTCTAAATTTTCACCTCGAATACCACTCTTATAACTATGTCTTTGAGTTTAAACGATTACAATTCCCCCTTAAGGTCTGCTTTGCAATGACCATAAATAAATATCAGAGGCATAGATTTAAGGAAATATTGCTTCTCACACAGGCAATTCTACGTTGCCTGTTCCAGAGTCAGTACTAGCACCCTGGTAATTTTGGCACCAGACAGTACATACATAAACTCACGCCTTTTTCCCACGGGGGTAGGCAGAAACTACAGAACGCCACCTGCATCCTGCATCCTGCATCCTTACATACTTCTTTTGCTTCACTCACATTCATACATCTAGTCATACACACACGCCGGTTATGAGTACTGCGCACCTGGCCTTTCTGAAGAACATCACCTATAAGGTCTATGTATGTCTTTCTCGGGGGTTCCCTTCCCGGCGTTTCCATTCACGTCTGCTATATAAATACCTTTCGTTAGTCGCCTTTCATTCATTCTCTCAACATGACCAAACCATCTTAACATACTCTTTTCAATTTTAGTCACTACATCTTCTTTTAAACCAAAACGTTGTCTTATTACCTCATTCCTCAATCTATCATTTAAAGTTACACCACACATACTTCGCAAGGAACGCATTTCTACTGCATTAATCCTACTTTCATGTCTTTTTTGCCATACCCAACCTTCACTTCCATACATAAGTGTAGGGACCAGCACACTGTTGTGAACGGCGAGTCGAGCTTCCGGAGACATCGATTTGCTGGTCACAGCCGCATGTATAGCACCATTCACTTTATTCCCTGCATTCACTCTCCTTTCTATATCCTTTTCAATCTTTCCATCCCTTGTGAACATACTTACCAGATATACAAACTCGTTCACTTGCTCCACACTCTTATCATTTATTTTGACTTCACACTCCGATACATCGTCTTCTCTTTCAAACACCATTACCTTAGTCTAGTTTACATTTATACACAACTCTTTTAACTTAAATGCTTCATTCATCACAGTCACCATGTCTTGCAACTGTTCTGCTGACGATGCAAGTAGAACTTGATCATCTGCATAGAGAAGGCATTTGACAGGCAACTCATTCATCCTCAATCTGCACTCTCTACTACTCTTTCAAACCTATTAGACAACTATCCATGTACAAGTTGAACAGCCACGGTGACGCTACACAGCCCTGTCTAACACCCCTTGAGATGGAAAACCAGTCCGTATACGCCCCATTAATCCTAACACAAGCACTGGAATCCCTATATAGAGATTTCAGTGCCCGTACCAAGCGCCAGTCCACACCGTACCCGGATAGCGTCGACCACAGCTCATCCCTCCACACACTGCCATAGGCCTTCTCCAAGTCAATTAAAGCACAGTAGACTTTTTTGTGCTTTGCCAGATGTTTTTCAGCTATGCTCCTCAAGGAGAAGATCTGATCCATACAGCCCATTCCCTCTCTAAATCCTGCTTGTACGTCCCATAATTGTTCATCCGTCACTTTTACCACTCTATTTATTAAAACTTTCGCATATAATTTGCCGACAACACTCAAAAGACTAATGCCGCGGTAGTTTTTACACTCCTGCTGTGAACCTTTACCCTTATATAGTGGTACGATTACAGCCTTGCACCAGTCATCCGGCACGCGGCCTTAACTCCAACACATATTAAAGAGCCGGCACAACAGGCTTGCTACCACCCCGTCACCGCCCTTCAGCATTTCGACAGATACTCGGTCATACCCTGCAGCTTTACCGATCTTCATCCCACTCAGTGCTTTTATAATCTAATCCATTTCTATTTCATTCTCATTCTTTTGCTCTTCGTCTGTGTTTGGCTCTTGACAACTGGCTTCTACCCAGTTACCCACTCCTTGCACACTATCCTGACAACTAAATAAACTTTCAAAATATCCCTTCCAGCGTTCCAAGACCGTACATTCTTCGCTCAGTAAGCACCCATCTTCTGCTATTATTACATTCATGCTCGATGTTTTTGTCACTCCGCGAGCCAATCTTACCTGTTTCTAGAACAGCTTAACATTGGCTCTGAAGTTATCAGAGAATTTCCTGTTATATTTTTCTTCCTTTTCATCCTTCTTCATTTTTACCACCTCTTTGACTTTCGCTTTCATTTGATTATACGTTATTTTCACTCTTGCCAGATCATCCGTCACGTTTGTTGCCTGATTCATTCTATTTTGGGCCTTACAGGCTAATACATTGAGCCAAGCCTCTTTCTTCTTCTTCACCACCTCTTTTATTTCATCATCTGCCCAAATATCATTCGTTCTACTACCACGTTTCCTCTTCGCTATACCACATAACTTTGTGGCTACGTTTACCATACTACTTTTCACTATTTCCCACACATCCTCTAAACTGAAATCATTCATATCATCAAATATCTTATCCGTCTTCTGTTTTACTTCCCTCTTATATTCCTCCTTTACTTTTAGTAAAACCACCAATGTATACAAAGAAGTGCATAATTAAATTCTTATTTCCTGATGACGACTTTGTTAACTAAACTAATTGCAGTTCCCATATCTAGACTGTACAGAATAGTGCAAAACTCATCACTCTATCGGAAGATGCTATAATTTATTCTCGACAATTCTGCTTCGACATTTGTGAAGTCTCTCTCTCTCTCTTGGTCGGTCCCTCATGTCTGAGGATCATGGTCAGCATCAAGGTTGCATCTGGAGCGGATGATCTGCCTCCACCGGTTTCTGTCCAGCGCGTCCCTTAGGACCGTGTAGAATTTGGAGGCCGACGAGTCTTTCTTGGTCCATCTTGTTGGTGAACGACCGCGCGATCTTTTACCTTCGGTGTTCCCAACTACAATCAGCTTTTCCAAATTCTCGTCGCCTCTGCGCATTGTGTGACCGAAATACGCAAGAATGCGATGTTTGTGAAGTAAACAGATACAAAATATACCTGGTAACCTCCAAGCGCCTTTAACCTACGCTACGTCAAGCCATTCTAAATAACGACCACGGAAGATAACTTCATCGAAAATCATCATGAGAAAGCTCTGTGAATATGTGAATAAGCAAAACTATCATCCCTGTGTGGCATAAAAAAATCTGCGTATAATCCAGACAGAGTCATTACACCCGCTCAAAGTATGAAGTAGCTCCGTGATAGCGCAGTATGCATGAAAATATCCAAAGGCAAAAAAAATGGTGTGTTGTTTACGCTGTAAGCGTCATCGGCCCGCCAAAATACTACTGTGGTCGACGAGGTTCCAGAGCCATGATCAACTCTTTCTCTTCCATAAAAGGAATAAATATATTATTATTACCACTATCTTACCATCAGGTGAGATAGTTGTCTAACGCGAGTCTATAAATAATAAAAAAACGGAACTGGAGAACATGTGGTTCCAACAGGATAGAGCAACGGCGCTTACTGCACAAGGCACAACCGAAATTCTGAGGGCTGCACTATCCGGACTTGGCTCTGGCCGGTTAGATCACCTGATTTAACTTTTCCAGGCTTCTTACAGTGGGTTTTTTTAAGTCTCGAGTCTATGTCAACAAGCCTCAGACTCATGAAGCCCTCAAAGATAATATCCGCCGGAAGTTCTGGCAAGAGTGATGGAAAATGCTATAAATCGGGCCCGAATGTTTATCAATTCTGGCAACGGCGCGGTCGTATTATTTTCTCGCTGAAAATATGGGAAAATAAATTAAGACGCCAAATAAACATTATCCAAAAGCTGAACAAAAGTATATCATTCATTAAAAAAAATACAGCCAAAGAACATCGGGTGATAACTTTTGCGCCAACCTGTATAAATTTTCTATCGTGTCGGTAGTAGGATTCAGAAATTGAAAGCAAAGTGGTCTTTCACTATTTGTACCTTCTCGTGGAAATCGATCCCACGAGACCTCCAGAATGAAATTCCAAGGCTCTAGCTATTAGAACACGAAGGCAGCTTAGTTTATGCTCATTTTATATCAATTTACATATCATTTTTATAATTCGACTAGCTGACCCGGCAAACTTTGTTTTGCTATAAAGACACCAAACATTCATCTTCCCTACTTACCCTACTCTACCTACCCTACACTACCCTACCCTACACTACCCTACCCTACACTACCCTACCCTACACTACCCTACCTACCCTACCCTACCCTACCTACCCTACCCTACCTACAAGAGGCAGCCGACCTATATTAATCGAGGAGAGTGTCATCCCGGTTTGTGCCAGGAGATAGGGAGATCGAGAGTGCGGTGAGGTTTGCAGAAGCCCCTCATCCAGCTACACAAACGCCCATGGAGTTCATATGCCTGGCAGACCAAGAGTTACTAGACAGTAACAATGTGCAGGCGGTGCGAATATTCACCGACGGCAGCAAGATTGAGGGGAAGGTCGGAGCCGCATTATCCATTTGGGATAATGAGGGCGAAATCCGGAACCTCAAGCTTAGCCTTGCCGCGTACTGCACAGTCTACCAGGCGGAACTCCTGGCCATTTGCAAGGCGACAGAAGTGATCCTCGCGCGGCAAGAGGCGAGCTATGGCTTGTACAGCGACTCAATTATTATTATTATTATATTCTTTATTGCACACCATAAAAAAATTACATACAGAAAAAAAATTATAAACAAAGTGTACAATGGGCGGTCTTATCGCACAGGGCAATCTCTTACAGACAACCTTTGGATGGACTGAACAATAGGAGAAGAATTAAGGGCAGTCAGTGTACAATAGATATAAATAATATAACTTACTTATACATAAAAACATAACATACATACATACTATACTACATATCTAATATACTAATAAATATTGAATATATGAAAGGGAAAGGAAAAGACTAAAAAATTATAATGAAAGGTAATGTTCCTTTACCAATTTCTTAAACGTTGGCAGTGTTTGTGCGCGTCTTATTTCTATAGGTAATACATTCCACAATCGAACTGCTTGAATTGTAAAAGATTTGTCAAAGAAGGAAGTGGAATGCATACGAACACTCAATTTCAAATTCTCCGATGATCTCAAGGACTTAGAATGGGTGTCACAGAGGAACTGAAAACGTTCTTTAAGATAAAAAGGAGTAAAAGGATTAAAGAGCACATTATAAAGCAAAGAGAGTATGTGGGCATTCCGGCGAAGGCGAATAGGAAGCCATTTGAGCTTAGTACGAAATTCAGAAACGTGATCATATTTACGCAAGCCAAATATAAATCTAATACAGAGATTTTGAAGTCGCTCAAGCTTATCCAATTGGTCTTGGGTGAGATCAAGATAGCTGGCATCAGCATAGTCCAGGATAGGGAGAAGAAGAGATTGTGCTATCGCAATTTTAGTGGCGATGGGAAGAAAATTTTGAAGACGTCTCAGGGAGCCCGCAGAAGCAAACAGTTTACGACTGACTTCCTGCAGTTGTTTGGTCCAGGCAAGAGTGCTGTCGATGTAAATCCCCAAGTTCTTCACAGTGTTAGCAATAGGAATAATGGTGTTGTTGAAAGAAACCTGGGGAAGCGTCGACCAATCAATCCTAGAAACAGTCCGAGAACTACCAACGACAGTCACCTGAGTCTTCGTTGGATTAATCTTCAGCCTAAACTCAGCACTCCAGTCACCTATTCGAGCCAGGTCTATATTAATCGTCTCAATGGCATCAGGTAACTCTCCAAGAGGGGCTTGGGTATAAATCTGGAGATCATCAGCATACAGGTGGTAGAAAGAAGAAAGTCGATGAGTGATAGCATTAATAAAGAGTGCGAAGAGCAGAGGAGATAAAACGCCACCCACACCCACACCGGCAGAGACGTGACACCAAGAAAAAAAAGATTCATCAGTGCAAATACGCTGCCGGCGGCCAAACAGGTAACTATGAAACCAGTCAATTACCGGATCAATGTCCGCATTGCAGACGCTTGCAAGCCATGGCTCACTCCATCCCCTGCCAGTTCGCGCGCGCGCAAACCTGGCTCACGCCCTGTGCCAGAGTAAAGCTGTGACTTTGTTCTGGATCAAGGCCCACGCGGGCCTGCCGGGGAATGAGCGAGCGGACGAGTTGGCTAAGGAAGCAGCTTTGTCGTTACGGAGGAAGCCGGACTACGACCAGTGTCCGGTTTCATTTATCAAGCGACAGATCCGTTTGGAATCGCTTGATGAATGGAATCGAAGATATGTGTCGGGCGAGACTGCTTCGGTGACGAAAATGTTTCTTCCGGATGCAATAGCGGCTTTCCGTATCGTACAACAGGTCCGGCCTGAAGGCGTCCTCACGCAAGCTTTGACGGGGCGCGGTGGGTTCTCTGAATACTTGAATCGCTTCAAGTGTAAGGATAGCCCATCGTGCGTCTGCGATCCAGGCGTGGCAGAGACTGTCCAGCACATACTTGTAGAATGCCCGTTATTTATCAGGGAGCGCTACCAACTTGAATGTGAGCTGAACAGGAAAATAACGAGGGAGAGCCTGCATGGGCTCATGGACAAGAAATATAGAGAAAGATTCTTGGAATACTGTATTAGAGTAGCCACTGCGGTTATACATCGAAATAAAACCTGAGGCGCACCGTGCTTCATTAGTATTATGTATGATATTTAAATGCAAGCACGGAATGCAGCCTGGACATGTGTAACCGGCAGTATTTCATGTTAGTACCTAAGTTTATTGAATGTTAATTTCTGTGTTAATTGTGTGATAGTTGCACTGTTGTGTTTCTATCCCTAGCTGTTATATGGTTTTTACCCTATTTTCTGTTATAAACTACTACTGTATATTCTGTGATAAACAGCACCTTTGCTCAATATGATGTAATAGCACCTTTTGCTCTAATTGTTTTTAATGGCACCTTTTTGCTCAGTTGTAATTATAGCACACTGTATTTTTGTATTATTAACTATTTTTTTAAGAAATAAATCATGCCCATAGAGTAGACTAATAAAAATGGGACCCTTACCCACAGAATGCAAGAAGATGAATGCAAGAAAGAACTGGTATGAGGAATGAATGTACGAGAGGCATAAAAGATTGACCGGAACGACTGAGGTTAAGCACATAAGGCGCCAATTTCGTTGGCGGAGAATAGTGTTAAGAAAAAAAAAAAAAAACCCTACTCTACCTACATACCTATCCTAAGGTACCATTGTTTTTTTCTTCATTTTTTTTCATAAGAACCTTCTCCTAACAATAACAAACACAACAAAAAAAGAATGAGCGAAATCGGTCCAGCCGTTCACGCGTGATGCCGTGACCAAGGGAAATAGGGATTCATTTTTAAAGATAAAATAATAAAGTTGAGCAAATTTTTTAGTCTACGCGAACAAAGATTCGGACGGAAAGCTATTTTTGGATAATAATTTGCAATATCCCGCCAGAACTGCAAAAACCGAAACAGCCAAAAACGTGTAGTCCACGCAGGCGAAGCTGCGGGCGGCAAGCTAGCGCCTTCATATTCGCTTCTTTATGAACGATCCCGTTCGTGTCTTATTATTTTAAAACAAACAACTAAAATAGACCTAAACCAGACAAAGAACGCAAGAAAGAAGCGTAAGACCTATTAAAATAATTGTCGAAAGAACAATCTTTTATCTTTATTCAAATGGGGATAAGGAAAAACAAACAGAAGTTATCATTTAAAAGGACTTAAAATGATGGTATGCGGTGTTAATGAATTTTCTGAGAAAAACTTGGATAGACGTAGATACCAGGGTAGCAGAGTGCCAGAGGAATATTACATGGTCACTTAGGCAAAGAGGGACGCTCGTATTTCTTAAAGAAAAAGTCATCTCGGTAAGCTGATGTAGGATGTTAGAAATATATGGAAGCTTTTTGGAGGCGTATAATTAAATTGAAAAAAAGGTTTCATTTTAAACTCAAACAACAACAGTGATTCAAAAGAGTACCAAGTAATGGAATCAGTTTAAAAATTGATTTATGTTGAGTAAGGTTTTCTAAGACAGTTGGTATGTCTCAGGTGATATGAAAAGTTTAGGTGCCTGTTTTAATTTAGTCTTTTTACTAAATGGGAAAAAATCTAACAAGACATTATTCAGATAATCTAGTTAACACAATAATTAATATACTCTCAGAGAAAAACAAAACATACAAAATATTTTTATTTCAATGAAACCATTAAAAGGTACTTTTAAATTGACAACAGAAAAAAAAAACTAAAATTAAGCTAGTTGTACATTCGAAAATGTAAGTAAGTCTCTATTGAGAAGAACGTGCAAGGAACTCCACGGACACTCTTTTCCATCAATAAATCTTAATTAAAAGTATTCGGTTTCATCATTCTTGTTGGAAAATTACAAATAGGTATATGACAACGATGTGCACGCAAAAGCATCTAGCTAAAGTAAAACAAACAACCCTAAAATACAATAATTAATTAAAAACAGGCTGAGGCAGCCAAGTTATGACCATTCCCAACCGATGGCGCCCGTTTACGAACATGACGCGTGGATTAGCACCACTCAGCTCAACCATCACAAAGGGAACCGAATGATTCAACACATGTGCCACCATCAAAGACACATTTAAGAGAGCATGAGACACTCTTAACTGCTTGGGCACATTTAAATCAACGATGGACTTAATAGGTACAATAAATGGTAGATATACAATTGGTAATTACATAGTACTCACTGTGCTGTGCAGTTACATCAAAAACAAATTGAGCTTTTCTTACATATTTTTTTCTTGAATATAACAGACAAAATCCAGGCCAACTTTATCCAATTAGCTAGCCCATCCAACGAACTTTATGATATCACATCTACATCCTCCATCTTCTTGTATCCTGGTAATAAAGTATGGAGTCAAACGTCTGACGTCACAGTTCGTTACCCCAGCCCGCCATCAAATTTCCACTTTATCTCCCTAACCATTCCATTACGTACATAAAATAATTTTTATGTATATCCCATAGAGCCAGTGGTTAATCTTGGATTATTGTGTAATGAAAGCTTTGGGACGTGCCGTGCGGCCCTTTGCAATGGGTAATGGGAAGTTCTATCGTAACGGAAACGTAACGCAAACTTTGTGGTTGGGAGATTGACGTTTGATAGTTTATAGATCGGAGTTGATGATGTAACACAGACATCGAACACAACAGAGCATCGAAATGTTGGTGGCGTAGATTAGTAGTAGTATTTTCTCAAACATGCTTGGAAATGTGAGCATTATTTTGACAACCTTCTTTGAGATAAATCGAAATTGTTGTACTGGCCAAATACATGCGAGCAGCGGCCGGCAAAAATTTTATGAAAATCCCAAGGCGTTTTTTCTGTTCTGTGGAAAATCCATATCTGTCGTGTTTAGCGGCCAAATAAATTACATAGTAAACTCATATCTATCGTGTAATTTAAAAATGGAACGATCTTTTACTCCGAGACATGGCACCCAAGCTCAAGGAGGTAACTTATCAAAGGTTTTATTTAAATTTCGAACTGGCTTGTAAATAGAAAGCTGTTTATTGAAAAAAAAAACAAATGAACATTTTAACGCGGGCAAAATTCTTGTTACTCGTTGTTCGTCATTGATTTTGAAAATTAATAATTGTATTTGACAAAATGAGTTCTAGGTAATAATCAGTTTTAATTGCCGCGCATTATTTGAGAAAAGTACTATACAAGCCTTGGCCGCAGCTAGGCATTGATGGAAAAACGTGTAAATGTGGGCCGAGGCGAAGCCGAGGTTGGGAGATTGACGTGTGATAGTTTATAGATCGGAGTTGATGATGTAACACAGACATCGAACACAACAGAGCATCGAAATGTTGGTGGCGTAGATTAGTAGTAGTATTTTCTCAAACATGCTTGGAAATGTGAGCATTATTTTGACAACCTTCTTCGAGATAAATCGAAATTGTTGTACTGGCCAAATACATGCGAGCAGCGGCCGGCAAAAATTTTATGAAAATCCCAAGGCGTTTTTTCTGTTCTGTGGAAAATCCATATCTGTCGTGTTTAGCGGCCAAATAAATTACATAGTAAACTCATATCTATCGTGTAATTTAAAAATGGAACGATCTTTTACTCCAAGACATGGCACCCAAGCTCAAGGAGGTAACTTATCAAAGGTTTTATTTAAATTTCGAACTGGCTTGTAAATAGAAAGCTGTTTATTGAAAAAAAAACAAATGAACATTTTAACGCGGGCAAAATTCTTGTTACTCGTTGTTCGTCATTGATTTTGAAAATTAATAATTGTATTTGACAAAATGAGTTCTAGGTAATAATCAGTTTTAATTTCCGCGCATTATTTGAGAAAAGTACTATACAAGCCTTGGCCGCAGCTAGGCATTGATGGACAAACGTGTAAATGTGGGCCGAGGCGAAGCCGAGGTACACATACGTAAGTCTTCTTCTTCTTCTTTTGCTGGCCGCTGCAGTAATGTACTATAATAAACCAAGATGTTCACCTATTAAACTGTTAAGTCAACTGTGAAACGTCAAAAAATATAAAAACTGTCCTCAAACTCATAGTGACAAAAATTAAGTGCACAATCTAAATCCCGCCAGACCACATTTCTCTGGCTGTCTAGAAAATCGTCTCATAAATATTCCTCAGGATATTTTTGCTAGATTACCATAAAGTGTGGATATGACATAGACAAGGCATAGTCTATGCATCACAGTGGTGTACACAGCTTATAAATAATTTAAGGGCAGCTCACCTCCGAAGCTAGTTGCAATGTAAACTGAATTAATAGGCTACCCTGCCACGTGAAACATGCACTGACCCTGCTATAGGGTTGGCACTTGATCGGAATAGAATTGATTGCTTTTACGATTAAACATGAAAGCATTATTGTTTCGTTTTGGTAATACTGCGCGTAAGCCCTAGTGGAGTAGTGGATGTCTAGTCTGAATAATGATAATTTTACAATTTTGAATTTATACAAGTAGATAAATTTTTCCAAGATGTGTTCAAGTTCATGTAAAATGGATGAAAATATTACCATAAACAGAGCACAAATTCAGATTTCCGGTTTTTGCTGAGAAACTCTTAATGGAAAAACCCAATAATGCATTACCAGACCCGGGAACGAACCCTCTAACTTTGTACGTAAGAAATCAAAACCCATGTTACCCATACACTATAACAACGAGTATAATTCTTAAGCATCAAGTTGAATTATTACACTAACGAGCAATGAAAAAGTTCCAGTGACATAGCACCAAATTACTCCTAAACGGGAAAGGCTAAATAATGACGCTGTCTGCAATATTGAAGTACATTTAAAAGCGCATCAGAATATTACCAACTAAAAACGTAAATATTGTGTACAAATTTTAAATTAAATGTGAAAAAATTAAATTAAGGTGTTTGTCATTTTAGTGAAGAGTTATAAGATAATGATGTAAGCATCGATTCATATCTTGTAGTGAAGATCGGCATTTTGTGTGTGGAACTTTTTCATTGCTCGGCAGTTTATTAAGTATTTTTATAGCTGTCAAATTCGGCTTCTTAGATTGTCACAACTATAGTTGCAAACTTCACTACAAGATATGAATCGATGCTTACACCATTATCTTATAACTCTTCACTAAAACGACAAAGAACCTTAAAGTAACTGCCACTGCTATACAACGATAATTATATCGATCAATTAAATCATTCAGCAATCAGAACCCGAAATCTTCCCATCAAGACAATTTCAGATTGTTTTAATTCCTTGGCGTTAAATGTGCTCGGTAAATGGTGATTTTAATTACGTTACCGCCATTACCATTTCGGTCATCCCCTTTTCTTAATTCCTATTCATTTTCTTTGATTCCATATTGTTTTAAGAGGGAGAAATTGAGTCTCATCTGCTACTTATGTAAGCTCGAGTTGAAGGCTGTAATTATTGCTTAAGTAGATTTCATTTATTTTATTGAGGTGATAGGTTTTAACTTTTGTTGCTTTTGTGAAGTGGTGTGTATTTCACATCATTATTTGAAGCTACTGGCAGAGAGCAAACGTTATTTTTATAATTAGTATTGTGTTTCTGCTATACTTGTATTATATAAAGCATATAAGCATATAAAGCAGCATAAGTACACGATAAGTTTCGAATTGATATCATGTTTATTTCTAAAAACTGGCTATGTGAGAGTCGGACTTACGCACGATCGGTACCGTACCATTATCGCAAAAAACCGGCCAAGTGCGAGTCGGACTCGCGCACGTAGGGTTCCGTACCATTATCACAAAAAATGGCAAAAAAAATCACGTTTGTTGTATGGGGGCCCAACTTAAATATTTATTATATCCTGTTTTTAGTATTTGTTGTTATAAAGGCAATAGAAATACATCATCTGTGAAAATTTCAACTGTCTAGCTATCATGGTTCATGAGACACAGCCTGGTGACAGACAGACAGACGGACTGGAGTCTTAGTAATAGGGTCCCGTTTTACCCTTTGGGTACGAAACCCTGAAAACTTTTTACTTGCAAGTTTTAACTTAAAGTTTCTTATTGCAAAACTGACCTTGACCCCCATGGTGGTTTAAAAAGTAAACTGTATTACGGTTGGCCAGATTTAATTTATCCGTCCGTGTATTTGTCCGTGGAATTCCCTGCCGGAGTCTGTGTTTCCCGATAACTACAACTTCGGGGTCTTTAAATCAAGAGTGAATAGGTCACTTCAAGACAAGCGTGCTAGACCGTCAACCACATCATCGTTTACCATCAGGTCAAACGCGAGCCAAACTAAAATAAATATAAAATAGGTTTTAAAGCATGAAAATTCTCAAATTTTTTCCTTGATGACAAAAGGCTCGATTATAGGAGTTGACATGGGACACATACACACAACATGATACTAAAACATAATTGGAAAAACGGGGGTAAAATAAGCTTTGTCTCTTCGGGGACTAGTAAAACTTCTAGTACTAAGTGCTGTATTAAGATATCCACATCTACATTCTTTTGTCTGACAACCCTACCCCATACATGCATAACAGTGGTTTTACACTTGCTACGGATAGGTCTGCGGGCTTCCCTGTTACACTACCATCGTCTATCCTAGTAACACTGCGTTGTCTCTGGCTACAGAACATTGTCTTAGGTTTCGAGTTTGAGGGGGACACGAGTGAGGTGCTAATGCGCATTGTATTTCTAAGTGACGTGCTTGATAATATTTTGAAGCAGGATGTTGAGATTGTGCTTCTTGGTATGACCCACATTTTTAAAGATCGTCACAATATTTCGTTAAAAAAATGGGGGGATTGTCTTTAGTTATAATGCAGATCTACACTTCCTTACTGCATAGGGACTTATTTATAAAAACTCTGATCTGATTAGCAGATTCTTTATTTAAATTGTCTATAGAAAATTTAAATATAGAATGTGCAATCGCAAACAGTGTCAAGGTTTTTATAGACAAGGGTGATAATATTTTTTAGTATGAATAATGGATAGATATAAAAATAGGGGAAGATCAAGCAAGCAATTATTAATGGACTACGTTAAAGATGTAAGGGATGTAAAAATAGATAGAAGTTAGGTCATTTAGATGAATGTCTTCTTTACTTCTCCGTACAGAGGAAAATTTGTGTCGCCGACCCCAAATAAATACGAATAAGATACAATGATGATAACGTCACAAATATCCACTATAATATTTTTTACAAAATATATTCTATTTTTAAACCAACATACGTTATATTTAACTTTTATACAGCCTCAACCATTCAACCAAACGAAAAACGCCATGGTAATGAAAATTATACTAAAGAGGCCTAAAATATTAGGGAACTTTGGACACATTTCAGAATTAAGAAAATTCATGAAAAGCGTCTTTTATAATACGCCGCCATTTTTTAAGATCTTTTCATTTCTGTTTCATTGTGTCCTTGCTAGTTATTGCCTTTTTTATATAATCAGGGGTTTATTTACCTACAGGGTGAACGTTTTTGTAATAAATGACTTAAAACGGAGTCCATTGTGCGCCGATATCGCGGATAAGATAAATGTCTCGGTAGAAACATAAACATTGTTTGTGAGAGAGATTTTCTTGTAATTTCGTTGAAGCTTAAACATTTGTTGTTTCATATTGGTTGGAGATTATTCCCGGCTGATCGTTTTTGTTAATATTAGAATTGTTTATTTTATTTTTGTCGACTGTTTGGGGCTTATCTGCTAAATTGCTGCGGAGGAGGAAATAAGTTAGTCTATTTCAGTCGGCTTATGATCAGTATTTTTTTTGTGAGGCTCAACTAAGTAGGTTTTAACGAAAATTTGGTTCTACCTCCGCAAGTAATAATAACTTTATTTTTATTCCTCACCAAGATATCCATAAATTATTTTACTTTGGTCAGATTCGAAAATGATACACAATATAGGTAAGTATATATTGTGGGAGACTGGTGCCTAAGCTAGGCTCATGGCCTGTGTTTCAGGACACAAGGATCCCACCCTTATACATTTTCATTTTATAAATTATGTACTAAATGTGGAACTTCTGTACGAAATCGCAAGTTTTTAGAAGGTTCAATAAAGGATATCGGCTCCTCTTATGATTGTTATGGTGTGCAATAAAGTCTTCTTCTTCTTCCTAGCCTTTACCCACTTTAGGTAGGGTCGGCTCTGCTTATTTCACGGTGCCAATACGTTCTGTCGAGGGTTGTCGGATCAGGCAATTTGCCCTTCTTGAGGAGTTTCGTCAGACTAGTCCACCATGTCAAAGGAGGTCGTCCTCAGTCTCTTTTGCCTTCAGGTACGCTCAGTATGGTGTGCAATAAAGTATATAATAAATATGTGAAATTATGTTTAGTAACCACTAAGAAAGCCTCTAGAAGGTGACAAAGACTTAAAACTGTCTTTTTTAGGGTTCCGTACCCAAAGGGTAAAAACGGGACCCTATTACTAAGACTCCTCGATCCGTCTGTCTGTCTGTCCGTCTGTCACCAGGCTGTATCTCATGAACCGTGATAGCTAGACAGTTGAAATTTTCATAGATGATGTATTTCTGTTGCCACTATAATAACAAATACTAAAATCATACATACATAAACTCACGCCTTTTTCCCATGGGGGTAGATAGAAACTACAGAACGCGACCTGCTACGATCCTTACATACTTCTTTTGCTTCACTCACATTCATACATCTAGTCATACACACACGCCGGTTATGAGTACTGCGCACCTGGCCTTTCTGAATAACATCACCTATAAGGTCTTAATATGTCTTTCTAGGGCGTCCCCTCCCGGCGTTTCCATTCACGTCTGCCTTGTAAATACCTTTCGTTAGTCGCCTTTCATTCATTCTCTCAACATGGCCAAACCATCTTAACATACTCTTTTCAATTTTAGTCACTACATCTTCTTTTAAACCACAACGTTGACTTATTACCTCACACATACTTCGCAAGGAACGCATTTCTACAGCATTAATCCTACTTTCATGTCTTTTTTGCCATACCCAACCTTCACTTCCATACATAAGTGTAGGCAATGGGCTCCCATACAACAAACATGTTATTTTTTGCCTTTTTTTGCGATAATGGTACGGAACCCTTCGTGTGCGAGTCTGACTCGCACTTGGCCGGCTTTTTCTAACAAATGTTGTTTTTCTCCTTTTAGAATTGACTGCCATTACAATAATTTTCTTAATAAAAGCGTTATTATTTTTTAATTTTCACCATTTTCCACCCCCGCTAAGATGGCCTCGGATACTTCCCTCTTAGGCATTATAAAACAACATAAACTTACTAAAACGTATCTTTCAAAATTAGGATGTACTTATGCGTACCTTATCGGGAAGTTCAAGCAAATTAATTTAACTGTAATGCAATTACGTTACACGTGTTTTACGCAAGTGTCATAGTGAATCAGGGTTCCGCAGGAATTGGTTTAATCCCTCAAGAGACCAGAGCTCGAGACGAGACATATCCTACCGGCGATAACGATGGAAGAGAATTCAAAATGCATGGGATTGACCACATAAAATTTTGATAGCAAATTTCAAGTCCACATTTTGTACTGGTTGACAATCGCTACCTCTCTTAGAATGTCATTTTGTGCCCTAGAGACTGAAAGAACAATGGCGAAATTTTAGCTGACTTAAATTTGAGCGTCTGAAAGTGAGTTATATACGAAATACATTCTATTAATTGTCTATGTTTTTTAAAGTATAATTAAGCCTGGTCCAAAATAGATAAAAAAAAACACAATAAATAAAAAGTTACTTATTTGACTTTTTAGTTCATTTCTTTAGCATAGTGTTGCCATTATATATTTTATCTGCTAAATAACAAGTAGAAACTATATTGAGTAATAATATCATTATTGTATTTATTGCAGTAAATGAGTTAACAATACAGTTTATGTCTAAGTGTAGATGTTCCTTGCAGGTAGGTAAGAATATTGTAGTGTAGTAGAAATAAATGAATTACTTTCAATTAATGATTGACAAAAAGACTAGTACCCAAGTTTAAAAAAAATATAGCTTGGTTGTTGACGACAACCTTTTGATAAACGTCAAAGTCACTTAGTTTAAATGAATATACTCTTTCCAAAGAGTATACTACACATTTCATGCTAAACTAACTAGGTAAAGAAAATACTAATGCGATATTCCCCTTTTACTTCCACGAAATTGAATAATATTACCTATTAAACACATTATTAAAAGTTACCCAGACATAACCTACAAAAGTTTATGACTGAATATCTATTATTCTCTACATTCTCGAACAAAAATTCTTGCACAAACTAATTCAGAACATCACCCTGAGTTAAACCAGATATTTTTCATTTAATGACTTTCGAATTTATCTCAGCTAAAACAATGTATGGGCACCTGCCATTGTTCTTTTATTGACGATGGCAATTGGCAAAATGCCTTATGTTTGGGATTGACCATGTGAAAGGACGCGCATGTCATTTTGGACTTTTTGACAATCCCTATCGCTTAAAGAATGTAATTAAAGGCTCTAGAAAGACTGAAATTCTATCGACGATTGCGGTTGAGAAAATGCCTGAATGTTTGGGCAAAATGCCTGAATCGACCACGTCATATTTCGATAGCGTGTGACCACTCCTTAAATTTTGGACTTGACATGATAATGGTTGAAAGAATAACACTGCCTGAAGCTTCGGGTCGGTAGGTACTGTATACATATATATATATATATATATTGTAATCGTCCGACTCCGTTTAATAGGGTGTAGTAATTTAATAGTCTAAGGGTACCAAGGTACTGCACTTTGTTTTCATTGCCCACTAAATTGAAACGCAGTGTGTAGCCGACCTTAGGTGCTTGGTGTAAAATACGATCACAGTTTTGCTACGGAACTTAATTTGACAAAAACGATGATCCCTTTTGTAACAATTTAAACGTGTTTTTTACTGGTTTCCTACTCAACTAGTAGGAAACCAGCAAAAAAACACGTTTATACGTTTCTTCGTCTATACATTCATTTTTTTTTTTTTCAAACTTAGCATATGACATGCTTACAGTAAAGTCGAATCAATCGATACCTTATTTGTCAAAATCGAATCGGTTGTTTTTGAGCTATGATGGAAAAAAAGAAAAACACATAAATAGATTGTCAAACTTCTCTCATTCAACTCATTACCATTCTTTTTTCCGCAATCGGATAGAACGGTAGTGTCGTACCTACATCCTTAACAGATATTAGGTAGAGGAGGTAGGTAGAGTTTCTAATGTGATCGTGATTTTTAAATACGCGTTCATACTGAAAACTCCTTGCCTTAAAATTCTTGGCAATCAGATAATTACAAAGCTTTCAAGCTTGAAGTGAATTAAAAAAACTGGCTGAACCTTTAATGAAAACAGTCAGAGAAGGCCTTTTCGGATCTTTAGGCACACGGGGGAGTCATCAACACTCTTTTAACAATTTAGGCAGCCTTTTAAGATCCTATTTAAAGCTCTTAAAATACTGAATGAAGACACAAATCGATTTGAACACAGCGGCACCTATAATAAATTCTTATTAAAAATGCATGAACACGCCCTGTTCTCCGCGATGTACACGGAACGACATATCAAGCTATTTAAGTCTAGTATAAGCTGATCTCTCATTTTAAGGAAAGGCTGTACAATGCTAGGTCTGGCTTTGCTGGAAATTTTATAGTTTGTTGGTGTCATGTGTACCAGCAACATGCAAAATGCGAGGAGTTGATACTTAATACGGTATGTGCTAAGACTTCTGTTTACTGCACGACTTTTGTATAATAATGTGCTGTTATGGAATACTAGCTTATGCCAACGGCGATGCCCGTGAGATAGTACAAAAATATGCCACGGAAACGAGAAATGGGATAAAGTATTCTGTCTTAATCAGAATCAGAATCAGAACTTTATTTGTTAAACATGGGTTACACAGCGTTTATCATCAATACATATAATAAGTCTATAGAAAAGTCGTTTTTGTGCATCGAAAATATTTCCAAAAAAATAGCTAGGGTGTTAAAGGATAACCAACAGAAACCATTTCCAGCATTTTTGTTTGTTTGTCTGTTAAGTTGTGCACGCTTCACGTAAAATGTACGAAACCAATGTAGATAACTTTAATACATAAAAATTGTGCGTAACTTGAAGTATTACTTAATTTTTATTTCATCTCTCTCAAAAGTTACATGAATTTAGGGTGTTCAAGAAGTAAAATATCAGAACACACGCAATTCAGATAATCGGACAGTTGAACCCCATATTCGATAGATGGCGTTATGTAGGTAGGTCGGAAGGTAAGTAGGTAGGTTTGGGTAGGCAGTTGACGGGCTAGTGTGCCGCTTGGGAGGAGCCACGCCGTGTCTCTGAAGTAGGCAGTGACCTGTCGCTGCCAGCTGTAGTCAAGTCTATGGTCGGCAGCAAGGAGTCCTGGGACGCGGTGGTATCCTTCTGCGAAACAGTCGTCTCGCAGAAGGAAGCTGCGGAGAGGGAGAGGCAGATTTCATCCGCTAACCCGATCCGCAGCAGACGCGCCGGGCATCGGTGGAGGGCGGAGAACGCCCTCTTCCAGTCCCCCTAAATGGGTCCAGGGGCGACGGACTCGGGGACGTCCGTCGCCCCCCACACATCAGGACCCGAGGTGGTAGAGCGTAGTGTTCCACGCGCGCCCCTCTTAGACGTCGCGGGGGGAGTCCTACACCTCACTTCCCCCCCAACCCGAGATCGAGGCCCAAAGGGGCGGGCCGGCACTAGCGGAATTATCGTTGTTCCCGCGACCCCCAGCGTAGGTGTGAGACGGAACACCGGGGTGGTTTTTAGTCACTACGAGTCTGACAGACCCCTAAGCCCTCCCCAGGGTGGAGGACATCCAAAAATCCTTTTCCACCCGAGAACAAAAAAAAAAGGCAGTTGACGGGCTGCGGTCTCACAGGTGGTGAGCCGCTTACGGCGCCTTGGCCTGGAGGTGACCCTCAACAAGTCGGAGGCCATGGTCTTTCATGGCCCCCGGCGGGCGCCACCGCCCGATGCCCACATCGTCGTCGGGGGGCTCGAATCGCTGTCGAGTCAACCATGAAGTACCATGGATTGGTGCTCGACAGCCGGTGGGATTTCGGCCCCCAATTCCGGCGGCTGGCGCCCAAGTTGTTGGGCGCTGTCAACGCTGTATCCCAATCTAGGGGGCCTGAACGCTGCCTGTAGGTGGCCTATTTGGGGATCGTGCGATCGATGGCCCTGTATGGGGCGGCTGACCTGACCGCCGGCAGCATCGTTGTTCTGCGAAAGTCGCAGAGAACGATGGCCGTAAGCGCGAGGAAGCCCTTTCCAGCCCCCCTAAATGGGTCGAGTGGCGACGGACTCGGGGACGTCCGTCGCCCCTCACACATCAGGACCCGAGGTGGTGGCGCGTAGTGTTCCACGCGCGCCCCTCTTAGACGCCGCGGGGGAGTCTAACACCTCACTCCTCCCCAACCCGAGATCGAGGCCCAAAGGGGCGGGCCGGCACTGGTGGAAGTATCGTTGTTCCTGCGACCCCCGGCGTAGGTGTGATATGGAACATCGAGGTGGTTTCTAGTCAGTAGGAGTCTGACAGACCCCTCCGCCCTCCCCCCTCCCTAGGGCAGCGGACATCCAATGAGGATTTACTAACCCGGCAAAAAAAAACCGTTGACGGGAGCGAAGCCGCGGGCACAGCTAGTAGATAATAATAGTAAAGTAACTTTGAGTTTGTTTGGATCGTGAACTTTAACGCCCCTACTTAAGCTTGAGTATCCAAAACAGGCCGTGCCGCCACAAGACGTTAGCAATGACTTCTGTATGGCACCGCAATGCTTATTCAGGACACCAAATATTTAGTGCAACTTAAAACTCTGTACAGAATACTGAACAGGAAAGAAGCATTTCAGTGTCTTCGGAATTGAGATTGGGAAGACAAAAACACACCTCAACAAAAACAACACGGCTGTATTCTTCAAAGGTTCAGCTAGTGGTGGGCGATACAAGCCGTATATGATTACAAAATCTATTAATTATTGGTACAATTTCTACAAACCGCTTACTAGTAAAGTTTGAATTACAAAATCTAGATATTCTCGTACCGCTTGCTCTGCATCGGCTTAACACAATAAAAAGATATGATTTCGAACCTATTCATCATAATTTTAAAAACTATTTTAATGGCATAACTTTAGATCTTAAACTTATGATTTTAAAGTTTAAACGACGAGTACAGATCAGCATTAGCATAAAAAAGATGATTATTTATTTATTTATTAACAAGGCACACCAACGACTCAATTACACATTAACATTACAAAGAAACATCTAGAAAAGATTCTGTGCAATCAAGTCACTAATAGGCACGCACATCATTTACAATGTAAGTCGCATGAGTCGCTACATAGACCGGTTCCCCGCAACCTTCACCAGGTGAAAAAAGACGATATATCTATCTATTTATATTATGGAAAATATCTACTTCACCGATTATCTTTGAATACCGTCGTGTCCCAATTCAACAGCGTATCGGATCAGGTTTAAAAATACATACGCTTACGTACAATATCTAGATATTGAAATATATAGTTTTGATATCAGATATTGAAACTCGAAATCCGATTCGGATACGATTCTTAGAAAAACCGGCCTAGTTTAGGCAGAAGTGTTTCTCTAGTTACGTTTAGTTCTCATGTAATCGGGCGAGCTTATTGACAAAGTTTATTAATATAAGTAATAAAAAAGTAAATAAAAAAAACAAAACTCCCGACTGCTTAAGAAGCGAACTAAAAAGACATAAACAAGAAGAAAATCCTGCTGTGCAAATGGAGTATACATCTGGTTTTGGTCAGGCAGCTCGCGAATATGTATCAACCGACCGCACAGCTTGATTTTTTTGAACCCCCACAATATGGCGCCCAAAAGCCACCATTTTTGTGTTTTCCAATTTTAATGTAGCCAGTTACACTCACAAGGTTAAGATGAATCGATTTACGTAAGAATCATCAAAATCGGCCAACGCGTTTGGTCTCTAGAACGCCACATAGGAACAAACACACATATTTTTATACATAGAGTGATAAACACATTACACTCCTTCAGCAGTCGGGTAAAAATAGGTGAAGTCTATTATTATAATTGCGATATTTGGTTGAATCTTTATAAGACAATTAATTAATCACTCTTTTCCAGCTAACCAAACTGCTTAAATTCAGTAGAACCATCAATCAGTTCATCAAGAAAACACAATCCAGCTTGCAAGCTAATAAATACAAGCTCATTTATCTTTGGTACAGCTAACAAATTTTTGCTCTATAAACAAGGAGTGTGAGGGATGACCAGAATTAAATTGGAAGGCTTCCAAGATAGCCCATATAAATAATAGTCGGCGAAAGATTGAGCCAGCCACAGACTGACGGAGATCCTTCAATTAAGTGACTGTCCTTTATTAGTGCCGACCGCGATTCTATACTTCATTGTTATGGCTGTTTCATACGGAGGAACGGGGCGGTTTCATATTGTATAGTTTGTTGGTGTGAATTGTGTTGGTGATTATTTTTTTATTTAACAATCAGACTGACGGAGATCCTTCAATTAAGTGATTGTCCTTTATTAGTGCCGACCACGATACTATATTTCATTGTTATGGCTGTTTCATACGGAGGAACGGGGCGGTTTCAAATTGTATAGTTTGTTGGTGTGAATTGTGTTGGTACTTATTTTTTTAAGGTAACATATCAAGGCGTTTATTATTTGTTTAACATAGGTAGTGAATGTGTTTCATTTCCAACCAAAGACGTGGCTTGAGGTAATTATTCCTACAAAAACAGGCTGAAGGATATAATGAGGTATTAGGGTACTAGGATACTTGGATGGAACACTGCTTGGAGTCGGGTGATCACCACACTTGTCCATTTAGTCTTATTTCACGATAGTTTTCCTTCGCGCACGTGAATTTTAGCCAGCCGGCATTGATTATCGAGTTCTTAGTGAATGTTTTTGCCACCCGCCGTCAGATGTCGGAGCTGATGTATATGTCATTGCTGTCTTTGCTTAGTCATTAATTTTTTTTTTTTTAAATTACGCTTTTTTCGTATTCTTCTCAGCAAAATTTTTCATTTGATACCAATATCATGGCAGTGCATAAAAAATAACTAGTCCGCCACCTTGTGCCGTCCGCCATATTGGCTTTAGAATGACGTCACTAGCTAATCATGCATTGTCATTTAAACCAAACGTGTAATTAAAATTTAATCTTAATCGGTGGTGGATAACTGCTTTAAAATTCAGTTGCAAGATTTGACTCGAACACACTTACATACGCAAAATCTGCTATCTATGAGGATAGACTAATTAATGTCAGTTTAAACTTGGAACGTTGTCTAAGGTCCATAAATATAGCTGTTAAACGTTGTTATAACGCGCACGGAAGCAAAGTTTGAATTAAAATCATTTCTATTTCTGTAGAAGTGCGATTAAATATAAAATCAGTTACGCGCAGCCCCTTTTTTTATTTAAAAAAAAAGGAGAATAACATTTTCCGAAACATAAAACTCTATAAAAGCATTGGTTGGTAAATCTCGTACATTTCTTAATCTTCCATATTTGGTAAATATTCACAACAATAACAAAAATGTAAATAAAGTCGCGCTAAAAGCCAAAAAGCTATGAAATTGGGCATATCTGAGACCTCACGCCACAACAGCGCCTCTAGCGGTCAATTAATACGCGGTAGCCTCCATTACGGTAGTTTTGTGTGTTTTGCTTAAACCAAAAACAAAAAGTAAATCAGTGTACCGCATCTTAACAGAAAGTGAAGTTTCTTTAAGCTAAATGAGTGGGCTTCCCCGAACGTTTTAATTACTTCCTTTGGCTTACTAGATTAGTGGACACAGAGCCACAGGCAGAACTCTAAGAAAGAGACGGGTTTCGCACCAGCCGAGATATTAGGTTTTTGGAGACAGTAACTTTTGTAATAGGATTGGAAGTCGAGTTTAGTGGCAATTAATTGGAATGTTTTGGGTGACAATGACCGGGCATTTTAAATGCCATTTTTCTTAGGAACAGTAACTGTTACCTATACCTAGTTAGATTAAAAATCATTCATTAGCTTTTCAAGCCTTCTATGAAAAGGGATGGTCGATTCATGAGGATATATATTTATAAACTTACGCCTTATTCATGAGGATATATATTTATAAACTTACGCCTTATTCATGAGGATATATATTTATAAACTTACGCCTTATTCATGAGGATATATATATAAACTTACGCCTTTTTACCATGGGGGAGGCAGAAACCATAGAAAGCCACTATGTCAACCCCATTTCATGTCCAGGCTATTCCTGTCCATTCCTGGGTCGCCCATTGTATGTATTTTAGTTTAAAGTTTCCTTTTCTTTGTTTAGCTACAATAAAGTATATATAAATAAATAAAGGCACTGTGATCCTTACATATTCCTTCTTTTTATTTTTTTTTGTTCTTCTAAACTATTTTTACAGATAAAGTGCGCCTCTTCTACACTATCGTCATCATCATTTTAGCTTAAAAATTACCACAGCTGGACATAAGTCTTCCACAAGCGTCACAACAGCCAGTCCTGAACATCACACATCCAGCAGAAAAATTAAAACATAGTTTTCTCTCATAACAAATCCAAAATACTTGCCTGAATCTCTTAACAGCAACCACGAAACTATTACGCTAATCAAGAGAGTGGTAAATTTACAGCATGAGCAATCAGTTGCGCGTCGGAAGAGCGTGATAAATCTCCAGTAATGTAACCAGCCGGCGCGGTATATCACGCGAGCCTTTCAGACGTGCAGCGTTTTACGGCCGCGGTTCCGGCTCGAGATGAGATGGTAAGGCCTTTAGGCTCACTGATTTGTAGGTTTGTGGAAGAGTGAGTGTATGTTTGTTTTGACGGGCTTTTTAGACACTTCAATTAATGAACTCGGCTTGTCGCAGTCCACTGTTGGACGTAAGCATCTCCAAAGTTGTGCCACAGTAGACGTTTTAACTGCCGCATTGTCCCAGCAGCCTGTTCATGATGTTATTGATAGAATAATGGATTACTTATCGTACATCAAATGAACGGGAAATAAAGTAAGGGTCAATTATATCAATATCTTATTTATCTTTTAGTTTTTGGCGAATGCCAGAAGCCCAGAATATTATTTTACTGTAAGTTTTTAACTTGACGGTTCAATAATGTTACTGTAAGTTTTTAACTTTCAACACTGAACCGACTGATGAAAATGCAACAGTTGATTTTTTTGGCACTCATTTAATTGTCCTCTAGTGGTATGGGCATTAGTTTAAATTTACCAGCGATCAATGACAATTATTCAATGTTTGGGACCTAACATATCGCAGCGTAAATAAACTTGGTTAATCTGACCAAGCTAAAATATATGACAGATTTTTCTCACATTTTGGAAAAAGGCTTTTTAAAATCTTCAGGCCAATGATCCATAAGTAATTAGTTCATCATCATCATCAGCCTTTTAATGTGCCCACTGTTGGGACACAGGCCTCCTCTCTATGAGTGAGGGAATGGGCCGTAATCCACCACGCGGGTCCAGTGCGGGTTGGTGAATGTCACACGTTGCTGAATTTTTGGGTCTAGGACATGCCAGTTTCCTCACGATGTTTTCCTTCACCGTTTTGAGAGCAGCCATGATGGTTGATGAAATAATTTACACGAAGTAAAGGTTGGGTTCGAACCCACGACCTACAACTTGTAAGTCGCTTGTGTAAGTTGTTAGTTACCTACACACTATTTAAAAAGCAAGTTAGAAACAAACGTAAGACAAGACATTAATTTATGTAGTTAGTAAACACTGCTTATAAGCAGGGTAATCAAAAAAAAAAATTATAAAGTAGTTCATATACCTGTTGTACTTATGTAATTACCTGACGCACTGGGTAGGTATACGACATGCACTTGGCGTAACACGTCTTATCACGGATGACCTTCAGAGGATTAAACTAATTTATCCATGGGTAGTTACTGACCTACTATCTACCTCTCCGTAATACAGGATGATGGAAACGCAGCTTTATTACGATAATAATTTAAAGCTACGCTCACTATCAAGGGAGTCGGGTCAGAACCACTTAATTATTCACAACCCCGGAGATCGAAGATTTTAGGATTTAAATTGAATCCTCACTGAGAGCTGTAAGTAGGAGCAGGTAATGAGGTTGCCTTTTGGCTTAGAATGCCGGCTTAAATACATTTTGGAGCGAGTAAATTGAAGATCGGATAAGTAATTTATGACTTTTGTGAATAATTAATATGACAAGAATATTATTAATGTTTAAATGACCGATTTGACTATTGAGACGACAAATGAGTATTATGGAACAAAAACGTATACTGCGTCAAAAGTACAAGAGCGTCACGGGGTAGAAGTAATGTAGAGCGCTGTCACAGACGTGGCAGTTTGCCACATTGGCCTTGCGGTCGCAAGCGCGAGTACCGAGCGTGGAGACTGCAGGGTGCAAATGTAAATACACCTTGACATTAATTATTGTCAATGCAATGTAGTAGTTACACTATTTATAACTCAAGAACGGCTGAACCGATTTGGCTGAAAATTGGTAGGGAGGTAGCTAAGAACCAGGAGAAGGACATAGGATAGGATAGGTTTTTATCCCGTTTAGGGTAGGATAGGGTAAGTAGGGTAGGGTAGGTATGGTAGGGTAGGTATGTAGGTAGGGTAGGGTAGGTAGGGTAGGGTAGGAGAGGTAGGGTAGGTAGGTAGGGTAGGGTAGGGTAGGTAGGGTAGATGAATGTTTGGTGTTTTTATGGCAAAACAAAGTTTGCCGGGTCAGCTAGTTAATTAATAAAAGTGCAAGTGATCGGACATCCAAACCGCGTCTATTACAACACTAAATTAAATATTGAAACAAAATGCATCATCCATGCTGCTGCATGATTATCATAATATCTAATGTAGGTCACACGTGTAAGTGCAAAGGTGCGAACCTACTTATTGCAAAACTCCTTTCTTACTAAACAATTTTAAAAACCATGTACGTGCACCGTACAGATAACTTTTTTGTATACTGCACTACCACGGGGAGATGCCGCAGATATGTGGGAATCCAACCAACTATAAAAATCCACGGTGTCCTCATGTGCCGCTTATGGCGGGAACACGGGCACGCGTTAGCACTCACACCGAACCTGCTGCGGCTGTCCGTCCCCGGACCCTCTTCTGGGGTGTACCCCCATCACCGGCGCACCTTAACACATTGCACGCCGTGACCACCCCAGGAACCTAACGAGCACATGGGCGCCAGACGACCCCATTTATGGCACCCTTGGTCCCCCTGTGATGGGTCAGGTTAGTTGCCTTGCCACCTACTACCTTTCAGCCGCAGGGGATAGGGGCCTCTCTTGCAGCCCCACCGCGCCTACCATCAGACGGTGGTGACCCCGTTCAGGCCACGGAAGGTAGGGAGCGCGGCGCACCGCAATACCGGCACTCATTTCCTGCCGCGGCTTTCAACCCTCAGCCGCGATATCGTATGGGACCTGGGACGCTCCATACGACATCGCGGCCCACCTCAGTTGCGATATCGCCTCTGTTACCAAGCGGCACCGCAACCTACTTGTTGGCCGCTACGTCGTCGACTTAATCGGCAAAAGCCCTGATGAGCGGCCCTCCCTCGGGTTCCTCTTAGCTTCACCGTGGGTGAACAAGCCACGCCTACTGAGCCCCCGCATAGACAATTCGAGAACCGGGTACCGGGTGGGGGGGACGTGGGGTCCTAGGTTCGTTTCCTGTTGGGCAAACATCATTGGGTTTTACCATTAGGAATTTCTAGCAGTCTAGTTTGGAAATTGGCGGTGTGCCCACGCGCTCCGAATAGTATTTTTAGCCGTTGGTCTTGCTTCGGATCTCTTCTCGGTCGTGTCGGATTGTCGGTTTGTAACAGCCTGGACACATTACAATGGCGCGGCGCCGGCACCGTGTACCGGCACGATGCCGTATACGGTGCGTCGCGCCGGCTCATGGCGCACCCACTCGGCATTTGATGTTTTGATATTTTCAGCGCCTCATACATCCTCCTAAAATTAACTCCGTCATGGTTTCTTTGGTTCAATTTTTCCTTCATTCGCCATCTTTGCAATAACAGGAGAATAATACGTCATTTACGGTCCATATTTAGACAAGAACTGTAAGTTAGACACGTTTGAAAAGATGGTTGATGAGACCGTGCACCGTGCCACGGCGCGACGCCGTGCCTTTCCCACGGCCTAAAGGAACAGATAATGCATCTGTGTTTGCGCAGACATATGTGCACTAGGTATAATATTTCTTGTGTACTTGACTAATCTCCATTTGAATTGGTTTCCACAACTGAATTTCGGTCCGGAGGATTGTTGTTGTTGTTTGACTGTACATATTTTAGAGGCTAACCTCACCATAGCAAATGTCACAACCTGTATGCATGCGAAAACCACAACCATGCCATATAATTACGTAACCCAATAGCCTTACAATGAAATGACTGGTAAAGCAACACTGTAACTCGATCACTAATAAACACAACGAGGCACAACACAGATAGATCGTGCAGAGGGTTAGCTCCATACAATAAGCTAAGTCTCTTGACATACCTAGTGATGATTGTCAAAAGTCCATAGTGCTTTGGATTTCGGTAGCGCAAGTAAATTTTGGATATTTTGTCAATTGTTATCGGTGATAGAATAGAAGGCTATTTGAATAGTTCCGGACCGAGTTTTGGTCAAGGCGGCTAATTTCAGTGAAGACTAGCCATCAACCCGAGCTATGTTATAGTGCTCAAATGTGTGCTCACTTGAGTCCCCCACGCCCCACATGCTCAGTGTCCTATAGGACAATAGGCAATCCTACGCGACAGGGGAGAGACCGAGTGGGTTGTGGAAATCAGAAGGACAGTCGTTCCATGTAAAATATTAGAATTCATCTCCATCCGACCTCCAGTAAACTGGAAGACGATTCAAAAATTATTAGACAGTCTAAGCAGATGATGATGTTCGTAGCTGACTATAGGACCTAGGAACCGTGCATTTTTCCACAACCCAGTCTTATGTGACATAAATTATTTTGAATTTGACCTTCTGCACCTATCTTTTTAGTGTCATAGGGCATTAATTAGAGTCTAGATTAGTCCGTGGCACCTACAAGCACCACAATGACTGGCTAATCAAGCTGCATTGTCGCCACAATTAATAGCCTATTAGTTGCCAGTATTGTGTGCACCGATTGTTTCCTGAATACTATATGCAGGGGTACGATGTTGTAGATCTAGCGTTGTGATTTTGAAATCCATTTATATACTACCTTCGCCCACGTGAGAAGTATTTATCCTCCAAAGGATTTCTAGTTTATTGGGATCAAAAGTATCCCATAATCCAGGTTATAAACTATCTATTTGCAAAGTTTCATCTAAATCAGTTCAGCCCTTTTTGCTTGATTGGAATACAAACATTCATATATTCATATACATAATATTAGTAGCATGGTTTTTGCAGAATTTTGGCTTACCTTTTGGCGTTCTTAACCAACCTAGTTTTACATAATGGCCGATTTTTCCTCACTGCTGGGCAAAACGGTATGTGCAAAGTATTGTACCAAGATGATACGTTGTCATAAAATACTTGTAAGCCCTGTGTTTTTTTAGCTTTTATATTGGTAGACAAAGACCTCAAATTTTGCCTTCAACGAGATCTAACTATTGCGTAAGCATTAGTTCATGTAGCATTGTGCCGGTTGTACCAGTTTTGTTTTAACTAGGAGTCCATCCATACATCAATCTATCACTAATCAAACAAAGTATGAGTATTTTACAGAATACCAGCTCAAACTCACACCAGCCGAACAGTGATCACATTCAAAATTACGTGTCGTCAATCTACATTCTTAGCACACATTTAAACACGGAACATAAAATTTCTTATTCATAACTCAATTTCCTTAGATTTGCTCGGCAAAGGGAAGTGGAGTTCATACGAGGATCGTGGAATTTCTTGTTTGATGAGTAACTTAGTTGGTTGAGCATTAGTGAGCCAAGTTGGCTTTCAACTCACGAATGACAGTGAGGGAAGTATGTTATTAGCTTTGCGGCGACTGCTGAATAAGGACAGGAATGGTGTTGCGATATCACCTGTCTGTTTCTGTCACCCTGGTAAATAAATAAGATGTAAGTTATTTCATTGGTAAGTTAGCTATACGTCTTATTTATAAACGACTAGCTGACCTGGCAAACATTGCAACATTGGCAAACATTTCGATCGATAAAGAAAGTAAAAAAAAGTAATTGTGATATAAAGATCAATGATACAATATGTCATCTAATTTTTGAATAAAACAATAATAAAAATATAATGGCAATGATACAAAAAAGAACAAAAAATTCAATAAAAAGTTTAATAAATACCCATTAATTATACAATAATAAAAATATAATGTCAAGTATAATAAAATAAAAACAAATTGTCATAAGAAGGTGAATAATATTTATTATTTTAAGTTGACACTTATAGTCTATGAATAACAACAGTAAAATGAAATGTCAAATATAAAAATGTAATTATTACAAGAGCTCAATAATAGTGTCATCCAATAATATAATCTATTAATAATACAATAATAAAAATATGACATGCTATTATAAAAATGTCAATATTATGTCAAATATACGACAAAATAATCAAAAATAATAATATACGATTATAATATACCATTTCAAATTCATTCAAATTTATAACAATAATAATTACGGTTGTTGTATATCATCTAGGAAATGAGTTCCTAGACGACGCCGTAATAGCCCTTCCTCAATAAACATGTCTTTAATTTGTTTTTAAATAAGTATACGCTATTAATGCTTTTAAATTCTAAGGGTGTTGATTGGTATCTGGGACTGTGATGAACAACGTTTAATTTCGACTGGATTGTGTTAGGCAAGTCTTTCCTACGCGTATTATCTCTAACTTATCGTTGTTCATTAGTTTCCGATTTGTGCAAGTTCTTGACAAAATTGATTAACAGCACCAGTATATAGAGGCATGGCACTGTCAAAATATATTCGGGGGAGGCTGGGTCGACCCAACGCGAATGTATACGTACATCCGTGGTGGGGCGGCCCGGACTGCCAGGCACTTCTTCTCATGCAACCGAGCGGGTGGGCAGGTTGCGGATAGCCCAACTCCGGCTTGCGGGATCGACTGATGGCGGCTACCTTTGCCTTTGGCGATCCTGCGGTCGGGGCATCTGATATAAGATCCCGGACAAGAGAAGTTCCCGAAAGCCAAACCCCAGGCCTAGGGTAACCTATACACCACTCTCCTATGTGCCCACCACCTAAACAAGCCATCCCTCCGTATCCATACACATCCGTCGATCCTTAAATCCCTAGGTCAACTCCCAGGCCTAGGGTGACCCCCCAAGAAACCCACACCTCTATCCATCAAACTCCCTCCCTCCTATCCCCTAATCCCGTCGGTCCCCGAGGAAGGGTAACCTCGAACCCCAATAAAAGCCCACCCCCCTACGATATGAACATGCAGCGAGACAAACTTGATACCCAGGTGGGTCCCGGCCAAGCCGGGGAATCCCACACCGCTTCGGCGGTTAGCTCCCAACGTAATATGGGGGGAGCATCAAACTGCATCATCGAGCAACTCATGCCGCGCTTTACGGCACGGCCGGCTGCTGATTTAGCGCCCACTACACAGGCAGCGACAAACGCGCCCACAAACCAGACCTCGGCAGCGTCCAACGCGCCCACTGACTCGACCCCGACACCCGCTTCACGGTGTATGCCCCCCACGAACCCCTGGCAACAGAGTGTCGTGCGGAGCAGCACCAACTACCCAGATAACGACCCAGACCAGCACAGACAGACAGTCACGGGGAAGGACAGCGGAACTGGCAGTTCTACAACTCTCCCGGCTGTAGGTGATGGAGTACGCTCGCGTAAAAAGCGCGGAAAAATCACGGCCCGCGAGAGAAAAGTAGGCGACCGAAAGCGCAACACCCGCGACGGCACCAGCCAGAGCGAAGCGCAATCGGACGCTGAAGGAGTGGCACGCGACCAGCCACAAGTACGCGCAGGGGAAACCCAGCGCGAAAAGCGGCCGGACGCGGAACCACGCGACCAGTCGCAAGTACGCGAAGGGGAAACCCAGCGCGAAAAGCGGCCGGACGTGGGGCCACGCGACCGGCCGCAAGTACGCGAAGGGGCAACCCAGCGCGAAAAGCGGCCGGACGCGGGGCCACACGACCAGCCGCAAGTACGCGTGGAAGTAACCCAACGCGAAAAGCGACCGGACGCGACAGAATCTGCCAGGGTCGCAAACCGACCCCAAGACACTGACAGAACCCACGACGGACTAAAACCCAGACACACCAGGAGCAAGCGCGGTGGAGCTGCGCGCAAAGCCAAACAGACCACGCCATGCTCCCCAAACCCGACACCTGGACCAAGTGGGACCGCGCCACTGAAGAGGGAGCGCCCCGACGACACAGCCTCGCCAAGCACACTGCAAGGGGACGCCAAGCGGGTGCGAATCCACTCGGCTCAGGGGGGGCAGAGGACCTACGCGCGGGCCACGAAGGATATTCCTGCACGGCTGGCGGTAGCAATCTGCCTTCCCCACCCCGGCAGAGAGTTGACTATACAGGAGGCCGAACATATTAAGACCGCACTAGAGGACAGAATGCTGGACACAGACACGACGACACCGCTCCCGGCCTTCCGCGGATACCCGCGGGTAGCGGAGGGCACGGTGCAGCTGTGGTGTGAAGATGACTACGCTCTGACCTGGCTGACCCAGAATGTTCCCCTCATAAAACTCCCCGACAACGACCTTTCACTGACGGTGATGAAGCAGACCGACGTGCCCACCCGTGTCCGAGCCTCGCTCTTCGTCCCTCGTTACAGAGGTGACGTGGGCAGGCTCCATGGTATTCTGATCCGTCAGAATACCTGGTACGACATTAGCAGGTGGTCACTATACAGGGCGACAACCGTCGGTGGCGACCGTCATGGGACTTACCTGACCCTGGGGCTGCCACCGGAGGAAGCCGAAAAGGTCGTGGGGCGGGAGCGACGGATATCGTACCTCTTGGGGTCGATATACGTGCGTTTCTGGCCCACGACCCGACCCTCTGACACCCAGACTGACAGCACGGATGGAAACCCATCAGAACAAACGACGGAACCGACGACGACCCCGACAAGCTACGCGGACATTACCCACCTCGAGGAGGTGATGGCTCGTACGGTAATGGCCGATAACGCTGACTCCATACCGCCCGAGTCACCTGGCTGGAGCGAGCAGCTCCTTGCCTCGTCGCCGGGCGACCGACACGACGACAACTACAGAGAGGTGGAGATGGAGGGACTATCTGATGGATCCACCACTGACTAACCCCACCACACCTCCATCCCCACCCCTCAACATCATCCAAACCAACCTCCAGCATAGCCAAACTGCCACGGCTAGCTTACGCAGAGCACTGGAGGTAAAGCCCAGAACCATCGCACTGATCCAAGAGCCGTGGATCAGGAACAATAGAATATGCGGCCTCGGTAACATCGGAGGTAAGGTAATTCTCAACACACATGGCTCAGAAAAGCCAAGAACCTGCATCTACATACCCAAAGATATTCCCTTTACGTCACTAACACAATTCTGTTCCAGAGACCTGACAGCTGTCAGGCTCCATACCGAAGACAGCGTTCCGAATGTTGTGCTGGCCTCGGCATACATGCCAGGTGAGGACACAGATTGCCCGCCAAAGGAGCTGGCTGACCTGGTGCAGCACTGTGAGCGCGCCGGTCTGGACCTGATCATCTGTACCGATTCAAACGCCCACCACCCGCTCTGGGGCAGTGTCACACCGAACCCCAGAGGAGAGGTACTATCCACCTTTTTATTCTCTACTAATCTTAACATTGTTAACCGTGGCACAGAACCCACTTGGGTCACGGCCCGGGGACAAACAATCATAGATCTAACACTTGCCACTGAAAACGCAACAAACCTCATCACTAATTGGCACGTATCGGACGAGCCTTCTTCCTCAGACCATAGAAGGATCCGCTTTACACTAACCACAAACACCAAAAAACCCGAACCAAGGCGAAACCCGAGACGTACCAACGTTCCCGGGTTCAAAAGCCTTCTAGCATCACTATTAGCTGGACATCTAGCACTGGCTACCGTAAGGGACCAAGCACAATTAGAACACACCGTAACGCAATTATCCAAATACCTAACAGAAGCTTACCACGCATGCTGTAAATCAAGAGCGCCACAAAGCAGGAACGAGAGGAACCCCTGGTGGAACGCTGAACTTGGTAAACTCAGAGAGACGCTGCGTAAGCAATTTAACAGAGCAAAAAACACGAGACTCCCGGAAGACTGGGAGATATACAAAGTGACCCAATATGCATACAAAAAACAGACTAGAACCGCCAGGAGGATGGCATGGCGGAAATTCTGTGAATCCATTGAAACAAATAATGAGGCCGCAAGGGTACGGAAAATCCTATCAACTGATCAGGACCGATCCCTCGGCGCGCTGAAAAAACCCGACAACTCATACACACAAACCGACTATGAAACCAGCAAGGTCCTTCTCGAAACTCACTTCCCGGACTGTCAAGTCCTGGAGAACAGGACATGGGAGGCTGAACCCGAATGGACCCCAACGGAACAAGACTGGTCAAGAGCCCACAATATAGTAACAGTAGACCGGATAAAATGGGCTATCAACACCTTTCAGCCATACAAGTCAGCGGGGCTGGACGGCATCTTCCCAGCCCTGCTACAGTGGGGGGTAGATTATCTCACGCCATGGCTGTTGGAGATCTATCGGGCCTGCATAGCACTAAGATACATACCTCTCGGATGGCGCGAGGTGAAAGTTATCTTCATACCCAAACCTGGCAAAACTGATTACACACAACCCAAGGCATATAGACCTATAAGCCTCACATCCTTCTTGCTGAAAACCCTCGAAAGACTCTGCGATAGGCACATCCGTGATGGGCCTCTCCGAGAGCAACCACTGCACAAACAACAACACGCGTACTCCACAGGCAAATCAACAGAATCCGCGTTGCACAACGTGGTTTCTAAAATTGAATGCGCAGTGGACCACAAATGCTCAGCATTGGCTGCCTTCATTGACATTGAGGGCGCCTTCGATAAGACCATGTTCAACAGTATAAACACGGCCCTCGACAGACACGGCATAGACCCGACCCTAGGGGGTTGGATCACCAATATGCTCAAACTGAGAGCGGTCCAAGTCACGGTTAACGACACTACAAGGGCCATCGTCGCGAAGGGCTGTCCACAGGGGGGCGTCCTTTCGCCACTTCTGTGGAACCTGGTAGCTGACAGCCTCATCAAAACACTCAACGACAAAGGTTATTTCACCGTTGGCTACGCGGATGACATAACAATAATAATAAACGGGACCCACGAAAACACCCTATGCAATCTCATGCGTCAAGCCCTGAAAATAGTAGAGGAATGGTGCAACGAGCACCAACTCTCAGTGAACCCCACAAAAACTGAACTAATTCTCTTCACTAAAAAGAGAAAACCGATGACACTGCAATTACCGCGTTTCTTCGGAACAACCCTTAGCCTTTCGACTGAAACCAAGTACCTGGGCATTTATTTGGACAAACAGTTGAATTGGGCAAAACACATGAACCATATCACCACAAAAGCCAGCATATCCCTGTGGCAGTGCAAACGACTGCTAGGCAGGAATTGGGGGATTAGCCCCATGGTCACCTACTGGCTATACACCACAGTTATCCGACCAATCATTACATATGGCTCGCTGGTCTGGTGGCCCAGGACAGACCTCAGCACAGCCCAAAGAGATCTCGAAAAACTACAGCGGTTCGCCTGTGTTGCAATCACTAGTAGTATGAGAACCACACCAACTGCCGCCCTACAGGCAATGCTGGGACTCCCACCTCTACACCTAATTGTGAGGGAGGAGGCAGCCCTAGCCACCTTTAGACTCCACCTATCAGGTTCCCTAAATAAAGACTCCAGAATTAAGCACACACGCATAAGAGATGATGCGATCAAGCGTAAACCGATGTTAGCATCACCATGTGACAAAGCCCCGAAATCACACCACTTTCACAGACACTACAACATAACACTTACAGAGGAAAGATGTGACTACTCTGGCCCGAAAGAGATGAGAATATACACCGACGGATCGAAAACTGACTCAGGTACCGGAGTCGGAGTCTTCTCATACGATTTCAATATAAATATATCCAGACCGCTAGGAAGGTTCAACACCGTCTACCAGGCGGAGTGTGTTGGCATCATACAAGCGGTCCATGCCCTAGAAGCCAGGAGGGTTACGGACACCCACATACGGATTCTCTCCGACAGCGCATCTGTCCTCCAATCCTTACGGAAAGAATACATTACATCAAAACTAATACTAGAATGTCACAACGCGCTAGAACAAATAACCGTATCTAGCCGTAACACGGTGACACTACAATGGATAAAGGGACACAGTGGATCGCTGGGCAACGACGCGGCTGACGAGCTTGCGAGGCGCGGATCCAGCTCGACGGTCTATGGACCCGAACCTGTTGTACCCATCCCCTTCAACCAAATACGCAGGTGGCTACAGGAATTCACCCAGACACAGGCGGAGAACTGGTGGGCCTCGACACCGGGCTGTAGGCAATCCAAAGAAGCTCTGCCATCCTTGGACAGTAGGCTTACCAGGCGTCTTTTACGCCTGGACAGGAATGGCCTCCGCGCGGTGACGGGGACCATCACGGGACACTGCTCACTTAACAAACACTTCCACACAATAGGCATAACGGACAGTCCTCTGTGCAGGGCATGTATGGAGGCTGAGGAAACCGTTGCGCACGTTCTTTTTGAATGCACAGGTGTTACCCAGATAAGAGCACAAACCCTCGGGTCACCCAGATCTTACACGGATGTTCTGAAGAAACCAGGAGCTCTAATCGACTTCTGGAGGGAGGTGGGCTGGTTGGAATGACCCACCCAACGGCCGCCATGGCCCACGTACAAAGGTCCATTTGAGGGACTAAGTGCGGAAACCAAACCCCCCTAACATAGAACATAGAACTGTCAAAATATTAAATCTATTAAAATGCAGCAATTAGCCAAAAAAATCACATTTCGAACTTGCTCTTTTTTATCGTTATGTTAAGCTATTGCATAGCTTTTATCGCGGGCTTTGAGCGCGGCGACCGAATTAAGAAATTTCGTAACCAAAATAAACCTGACACCCCGAGCTGCTCCGAAATCAGACGATGGATTCCGAGTGTGTGAGCGGGTGAGGGGGGAGGGGGGAGGGGACGTGGACAGTAGGGTTTTGTTGCGCGTTTTTATAGAAGTTTCATTTTGATATTTTTAGATCGAAGTAATAAAAAATAGCGCGGGGGAAGGTAACGAGTTTAGGGGGGGAGGGGGGGGGGGGGGTTATGCTATCTTGTTCTCCAGCCTGAAGTGATGAACCATCCATACCACACTCACCGCATGTGCGTCCCGTAATTGCCTTTTCACACGCCCCGGTCGCGGGTTGCAGTTTGCCGGGTACCCGGCGGTGAATGTATAGACATGGGCGCCGGTACGTGTGGAAGCTAACATACATGCCGATACACTTCGCCGCCGGTTACCCGGTACCGGCTACCCGGAAACCGGGGCGTGTGAAAAGGCAATAAGTATACATGTAGGTATATATGTATACATAGGTGTACCTATGTACAACAGTGAATAGCAGTGGTGAATAGCTGTACGCGTAAAATTTGTGTATAAAGTGTTTTAAATATGAATAAACAAAGTGCATTTGTTAATGAAGAAAGTGATGAAAAAATTGTGAAAGAAAATGAGTGAGTACTTTTATATTCTGACATTTTCCTCTGACTAGACATCTGTCTGTCTAATTTATTTTCTTATAGGCCATAGACATAATATACCATGGACTAGATCTCCTTTAAGCTCGTTCTACGTTATAATTTTAATTCCCTTTGTAAACCGTTTTTATTCATTCCGGTCTTTATTTTTTAACTGAGATTTTGAATTTGAAATTCGGAGAGATGTCAGAACGAAGGAAAACGGGGGTCAGTTGTTCAGTTTTGAATCTGGTCTGAATGCCGAAAGACGATTTTACCTTAAATTACTAAGCTTTTAGTTTTATCTCCAAACAAATCTGTTTTATAACCAGAAAATAAATAAGGGACTATCCATTCTATCAACTATGCAATACCTTTACCGCGGCAGTTCCCGAGTGCCACACGTCTTTTTTTATTTATTTATATAAGGCACATCAACAACACAAACACAAACATGGACATATTACATTTTCTGGGGTCTTATTCTAGTGTCTATGTCAATTACAGATGTGCACAGTACTTTCATAAATAAATAAAATTTACTTCTACAGACTTTTGGCTAGCGGTCATTATAGTGGTCTCATAAACCGAAATTATTTCGTTCTTGAAGTTTCAACCGCACTAAAATAATAGTGGGAAGAGTCTCCACAGTTTTCATAAACCAAGCTACACGTGTCATGTAATAACTCAATTTTAAATTGAGGAATGGTTGAAATAACAGATATTATTTATTTCTGTCTAGTTTCTGGAACTCCACTGCCTCTGTAAAAATATTGATTATTTAACATTGTACAAACAAAATTTTACCAGCAAAAGTAAAATAGACAAATACTGTAAGATTTTTTGCATTTCGTCCGTTGGGTCAATCGCCCGAAGGTATTTGCAATCGGGGTTTAGGTTTTCACAAATAAATATGTTTAGGGCAGTTTATTCTAAAGAGTTATCGTATACAGCGGTATTAGATTTTTCGAAATTGCTTTCCATTGAATTTAGAACGCATGAAATTGTTGATTGCCTAGGTATGAGTAAAATAGTTGTTAAATCACCCATTACTTATTGCATTTCGCAGGCGATTGGCTTTCATTGAAAATCAATCTCTTGAAATAATTTCAATACGGGGTATATTGAAGAATATTTAGTTTTTTACCAACACTTTATAAATAACAAATCGGATTGTGAATCTATTATCAAAACTGGAAAAAGTACTAAGTTAAACATATTTCTTAACTATGTCTAAGGTCCAGTTTTGGAATTGATTGAGTATTTGGAGTTAAGAAACGTGTCAAACCCGAACATAATGGGATGATTTCTAGGTTGAGTATTTGAGGTAAAGTACGAGTTGAGTATTTGTCAAACTACTATATTTTAGCCTGCAAACCTGTCAAAATTTGCGACTAAAGTAAGGGTTTTACACGTTCTTAATCTCAAATACTCAACCTAAAAATCAGAAATCAACCTAATAACAAATTTTGACCTACAGCAAAGTTTGAGATACAACGACAAGTTCTTAATTTAGATACCAGCCCTAACTCTAAGGTAACAATACCGTAACACTGCTTTTACTAAGTCCTAGACTTTAAAACAATACCTAAAAATCTTTGACTAATCCTTCCTCCCGTCGATACTACACAGCAGAGCTAATTCGCAGAACTTTGAATTCCAATGATTCAAAATTCTCCGAATCACTCTCCAGAGAGAATTGTTGCCAGCTGAACGTCACATGCGGTTACTAAACTAACGAGAATGGCCCACATACGAGAGCAAAGAGCTTCGAAACCACTCCTCATTGACAGCAGAGGAACATGAATGTGTTTCAAAGCTAGTGGGTTGCGGTACCAGGAGAACAGGTGACAATAGGATGGTTTTTGTGCTGTGTTTATAAACTCGCTGAAGATTACACTCACATGTCTAATATAACAATCAAGCGATTGTTTTGCCGGTTTATTTAGCACTTACGCCAATTTTTTGATTGGTACTTTTTTTAAAAAAAAACATTCTTAATCCGGTAGGTAAGGATAAATTAATCAAATTAATCATTATTAATCTCCCCAGGGATGTGCCCTAAAAGCCGTTACACAGAGGAGTTCCATGATGGTTTTTGAGAGATCACGGGATCCCTTGTACGTGCTGATGGTGATCACCGAGGTGGTTTTAGTGAGTTAAAAATCCCACACTCCCTGGACTTTTCCCCAAAGTTCCAGATGCCTTTTGAAGGTTACCCACAGTAAAAAAAAAGAACAATGTAACTATGAATTATTTCACTTAAATATTAAGATGTTAAAAAATAATAAATAATAATATATAATAATATAATAATAATAATATATTTTAATAACATATTTTTTATTAATGTTATTATTATTAATATTATATTATATTGTCTAAGTGTCACAGGGTCTATTTTTCCTAGGAAATGATGGTTCTTGTAGTAGACTACGGGAGCGAAGCCGCGGGAAAAGTAAGTAACTAATTCATAAATACTACTCAAAAAATGAATCCTTGAAAAAAGTGCCCGGCTTATTGTAACGAGAAATTACTGGCATAAGTCGTATTTCCGAAAGTAACAAAGAAAAATCAGCCCAAATTCGAACATATGACTGGCAAAGATAAGTAGACCCCTCTCGGAGACGAGACTTGGACCTTATTTCATAAAACATAAGATCTAAAATGGAGTATGGGATATGTAAGAGGGATAAGTGTAACATGGTATTTTTCAGAACGGAAGCGTTCATTTGCCGTGATTTTGTTCCCATCCTCATTATTATCTTGGGACAAAGTAGCAATTTCACACGTGAGGGAAAAAGGCTCTTTTTTAAGCTGCGCAAATATGTTATTTTTAAAATGTAGATCACATACTCAAACACCTTATGAAGCTTTGCTTGATCATTGATTACAATATATTCTTTGTCGTTAACAATTTTTTGTCGTGCTCGGCTGGGCAGCGTTCGGGAAGTTGCGCGGTATCTTCTCGTCCAAATTACCGCAGTCTCTCAAGACGAAAGTCTATGACCAGTGTGTGTTGTCAGTGATTACATACCGAAACGTGGTCGCTCACAATGGGCATCATCAGAAGGCTTAAAGTCACCCAAAGGGCAATGGAGAGGGCTATGCTCGGTGCTTCCTTGCTTGATCGAATCAGAAATGAGGCCCAAGAGAACCACGGTTACCGACATAGCCCGAAAAGTGGCAGTGGGCAGGGCACATTGGTCGCAGAACGGATGGCCGATGGGGCCAAAAACTTCTGGAGTGGCGACCGCGAACCGGCAGACGTTAAGTTGGAAAGTCTCCCACTAGGTGGATCAATGTAGCGACAGTTAGCGGAGGCCTATATCCAGCAGTGGACGTCTTTCAGCCGAAATGATGATGATGTTGTTATGAAAATATCATTGAAAAATAAAACGATAAAGGATGGCTACAAAAGAAGCGTGGCGAGGTGTCTTTAATAAATAGGTATGGGAGAAGAAGACTGTTGGGGTGTCCCCATGACATGATAATCATGAAATCATCATGACGGTCTTGAGCCGTTTTTACTAGCTTCTGCCAGCGGCTTCGCCCGCGCGTTATTTGAAAATCATCCCAAGAGAACATATTCCCGGGACAAAAGTATCCTATGTGCTATTCTAGACTATAAACTATCTATATGCCGTTCAGCCGTTCTGGCATGATTGAGTAACAGACATCCACACACACATCCATCCAAACTTTCACATATATAATATTAGTAAGATTTTTAACCGACTTCAAAAAGCAGGAGGCTCTCAATTTGACTGTTTTTTTACGTGTGTAAACTCAGAAATTTTTACTAGGTGAACCGATATTGATAATATTTCTTTTATTATTTGAATGCTGTCATATAGTCCCATTTAAATTTGGTGAAGATCTGATGAACAACTTCGGAGATATACAATATAATTATTTAATAAGCACCGGCAAATCTCTCGGGATTGCTGCAATTCACATATCTGTCTACGGCATTTCATAATATAACTTCACGTTGGTACGTTCTAAAGGGGTACGCAGATGTGAACAGTTCACCCTGGTAACTCTCATTTCACCGGTTATGTTCAAGTTGTATGTTATTTAGGTAATCTATTCTGGTATAGCTTTGTTCAATAAAGGTAGTTTACTAAAGAACATGCTCAATGTACCACAACTAAAAAGTGAAACAAATAATTTTCGTTTTTTGAAACCGACTGCCAAAATAGAAGATTTTTTTCACTTTGTAGTGTTATTTTTTTATTTTATTTAATATCTATAGGCTTGCGCTTAACCACTATCTCACCTGACGGTAAGCGATGATAAGGTCGACGGTGAAGCACAACTGCCTAGAAAAAACCTTTTCACGCTTGACTTATAGACCCTACATTGTAGCTATCAGGAAACACAGTCTCCGACAGGGAATTCCACTCCTTAGCTGTACGCATAATAAACGTGTTCCCAAAACGTTACGTGCGTATGGCTGGAATATCCACCATGTACCGATGGCGCATCGCCGTACGTCTGGTAGTTCGATAATGAAATGGGCTAAGCGGAATTAGATCATGCAATTATATCGCACTGTCCCCGAAATGTAACCGATAAAAACGAGCTGGCAACTCAGCGACAATGTCCAAGGCTCTGGATCTTAACATCACAGATAGCTACTGGTATTAATCCCTTCCTGAGGCCCTAGATAGGTGAAATTCTATGAACAAAAACGTCGCGATAGCGATTTAAGAAATGTCAACAATGTATTGGATTATCACGTAAAATGTCACGTGACCAATCCCTTTCATTTTGGTGTTTCGACCAACACTTATGCTGATATAATGTCTAACCCCAGGTGTTTATAGAATAAACACCCACTTTTTCACTGTTCTCAAGTAACGACTGCAGAACAACAGAATATAGGTACTTACAGGAGGTATATTAATCACGTTTGGAAAAGAAAATTGCATCGATGCTTTGTTTCTCGCCAGGTTTGTTCTAGCTGGAAATACGTAGTGCCAATTTTCGTAATAGCGAATCTGCGAAGTAGAGATTCACTCATAGTGGTACGGAAAAAAAAACGACCTTTATTTACTGTTTCTACAGCGTTCATTGGTAGAAATTTATAAAAGGATATGAAAAATGAAGGTGAATATTTTGAAAATCGAACAGAATTACAGAATTAATTCGTAGCTTCGGTGAAGAAACAATGTACTATTTAAAAAAAAGCCGGCCTAGGTAGACAGTTTATAATTTTTGCCGATGGGAAATCCGGCTTACGGATTTTTTTATTTATTCAAGTTACATAAATTGTCCCACTACTCCCACTCTCCCAGCCTTCCACTCTTCCCAGCGTTTTGTCTTCTCGAGCCAATTTCCCGTAAACGCTTCTAAGTCGTTATGCCAACGTTTCCTAGGCCTCTCTTGACCTTCACGCATTTTACTAAAAAAACAACCGTGAAAAGTGCGTGTCGGGCTACGCGCAGTAAGTAATACGGGTTCCGTAGTTGCATAATAATACGGACTTAGAAGAAGGATTTTTTGTTGTTACATGAACATTAAAACGGTTTCAGCGGCTCACAACGTCTGAAAACGGAGGCATTTGTACAATTTTTTTACTGTTCCAAGTACATTTTATAAGTTGGTCGAGTATTACTCGTACAAGTGTACGAGTAATACTACTAGTAAAGCCTACTTAGATGTGATAGTTTTCCTTTTAATTTCGTTATATGCTGCATTGTTTTTTTTTTCATAAACAAGACACATTTGACTCACGCAAACGGATCTCTGAATCGAATTATGGTTTTAACAGACCCATAATATTTTTGAATGGCCTATCCAATGATACCCCACACCATGGGATAGACGAGGAAAAAAAAAATACTCACTTCACGTCTATAGGAGGGAACTGAAAAAAAATACATGATGTTTTTTAGCCACTTTGTCGAAATTATTAATATGTATATCCATGCGAAATTATAGCTCTCTAGTACTAAGAGTCTCAGAGCTAAGCTGCGGACGGACAGACGGACATAGCGAAACGGGTCCCTTGTTGACTTCGGAACCCTAAAAATTATGTGAAAAATGTGTGATCGAGTGTAATGGTGTGTTTGTGAGTGAATTGTGAACACTCAAATATTTATAACCTTGCGAATAAAAAAAAGTTTTTTTATACATCCTCCCATTTGCATGAAAGTTGCATAATTTTCTGCATAGACTACCAGCAGTACAGAAAAATGATGAGTTATATAGTAAAGCCTTTTATCTAGTTTTTGCTTGTTTTGTTAGCCGTCACTCGATCGCGTGTATGTAGCGAAAAATTTGGAAGTGCCCCCAGCCGTTTTTTTATACTTCGTGTTTTGATAAAAGTTTTTGTGAACAAAATATTCAGGGTGCATACATTTTGACTGCGGGCTTTGTCCATCTGTTTTTAGATCTCGTTTTGAAAGTCGTTACGGAAAAAAGACTAAAATATTTTATGGATTTTAATAATTCTGTATGTGACTGTATTTGTTTATTTTTATTTCTCGTTCACTTGTCGTCACTGCTTAAAATTAAAAATAAGTATACGACTTTGTGAGGATCTCTTTGTAAAAAATTTGAGAACCTACGAGCAAGGTAAATATCCTAAGATCAGAGAAAATCGGTCTCCTTTTCTCTTAAACTTTGTTTTAGGTACTTAGATCCCAAAGCCTAAATCAACATCTACCTATCTTTATTTCAAGGATGATCCCGTCCAAACTACTCTAATTAGTTTTTTTTTACCAGGCAGTCAGATTGAGGGAGTACATCGGGACAAAAGCCGCGAATTACGGCATTACTGAATAGCTGTTCCGAGAACTAACGATCAATGCTGTTTCAATATGACGCAAAAATTAAGTAAGAGCGATATTCTTTTTCTCAAACATGCTTGGAAATGTGATCATTATTTTGACAACCTTCTTCGAGATAAATCGAAATTGCTGTACTGGTCAAATACATGCGCGCAGCGGCCGGCAAAAGTTGTATGAAAATCCATATCTGTCGTGTCTAGCGGACAAATAAATTCCATAGTAAACTCATATCTGTCGTGTAGTTTAAAAATGGAACGATGTTTTACTCCGAAACATGGCAACCAAGGAGGTAACTTATCAAAGGTTTTATTTAAATTTCGAACTGGCTTGCAAATAGAACGCTGTTTATTGAAAAAAAAACAAAGGAACACTTTAACGCGGGAACAATTATTGTTGTTCGTCATTGATTTTGACAAAATGTGTTCTAGGTACTACTTAAGTTTTAATTTCCGCGCATTATTTGAGAAAAGTACTATACAAGCCTTGGCCACAACTAGGCATTGATGGACTTACGTATGTGTGCCTCGGCTTCGCCTCGGCCCACATTTACACGTTCGTCCATCAATGCCTATTTTGCTGGCCGCTGCAGTAATGTACTATTGTCTAAAACTGTTGTGTTTAGATGCGTCCTGAAACCCACTTTTATTTCCTCTCAGATGATCCTGTCTAAACTACTCTAAATACGTACCCTTTCTACCAAGCGCTCATAAAAAGCAAAGAGCGGGCCATGTTCCACAGGCAGTCAGATTGAGTGAGTACAGCGGAACAGTTGCAGCGTGTTAGGTACTATTGAACAGCTTATCCGAGAACTTACGATTGATGCTCCTTCAAAATCACGCAAAAATTAAGTAAGATCGATAACTCTGTTGTCTAAAACGTTAAGTTTAGGTACCTCCCGAAACACACCTTTATATCCTCACAGATTCCGTCCAACCTACTCTAATTACTTACCCTTTGTACCAGGCGCTCATAAAACGCAAAGAGCGTTCCACAGGCAGTCAGATTGAGTGAGTACATCGGAACAAATGCCGCGTGTTACGGCACTACTGAACAGCTGATCCGAGAACTTACGATCGATGCTCCTTCAATTTCACGCGGTATTTACTTTCACTGTACACGGGAATTGCCGTGCTGTGTTTAGTCGCTTGTTTAGTTACTGGCGCCAACAATGTTAGTAGTTCGGAGTTGTGTGGTTCAAGGGTTTCTTGTTAGATTGTTTGAGTTTGCTTGTAGAAAGGAGTATATGGGTGTTCTGTTTATAGATAGAAGTGAGCTATTCAGAACACTATTACCTAATTATCAATTGGTACCAATTGAAGCATATTTTTACTTAAAGTAAAATTAATGGAAGGCGTTCTCATTTGGCTTGAAGAAGGATTTGATTTTGAGGTACCATTGATTCATCATCATCATCATATCAGCCGAAAGACGTCCACTGCTGGACATAGGCCTCCCCCAAGCGTCGCCACATTGACCGGTCCCGTGCGTCTCGCAACCAGCAGCCGGAAGACCATTGATTAATTCCTTTAAAAATAAAAGACTCAAATTACGGTTTAAAGCTCGGTTTCTGAATTGGCGATTAGAGATCTTGACAAACTTTAATTAACAAGTTAAGCTTAGCCTTTAACAAGTTTTTATGCTATAATACTTTATAAATTCAAGAACCGATATCTGAATAAATAATATAAATCCGTATCTAAGCAACCAAACTAAAATATACCATCTCAAAATAACCTAATCAAAAAGTATATGTAAACGAGGCACGGTGAATGAAGGATTCGCTTAGTTTTCTTGCAAATAGACGAAAACATTTTGTTTTATTCTTGTTGAAGACCTTTTCCGGACCGTTGGGCACGCATATATTTGTCCCTGATATGATTTGTAGCCTTCTTTTCATATATTATCGAGTTTCTCAGTTAATGGTGACTCGCTTCTTTGTGTATAATCAATGAGAAAGCTGAATTCTTTGCGTTATGTTTGGCAATTTGTTTTTGTAGGATGTAAGGACTTTTTATTTATAATGTTATTTTTGATTAGCTTTAGTTTTAGGGATTTGGACCGTTCCACCTGTTCGTTGTGGCGATGCTTGGGGGAGGACAATGTCGAGCAATTGACGTAATTGGATGGTCATGATGATTATTATTTTACCAACGACAAAGCTATCCAGGTGGCCATATTTTGGTCGGACAAAATTTAAGTCAAAACTACTCATAAATAAGAAGAAGATAATAAGTATTTTACTAACATTTTCCTACATATTTCAGAAAAAAATTATTTGAATATTCTATGTTTTTCCTAAAAAGGGTTTATAATTGCTGAATGTAGTTAGAATAAAATTGAGAACCTATTCAATTTATTGCTTTCATGGAAATAAATGTAATTTAAAGAATACCCTTCTCGAAATAAGAAACAGTCGAACGGATTGTGAAAAAATTTGAAAACGTAACCTATTCATACCTTTTCACTATCGCCTCGAATTTTCTTTTTTAGGGTTCCATACCCAAAGTGTAAAAACGGGACCCTGTTACTAAGACTCCGAGATCCGTCTGTCTGTCTGTCCGTCTGTCACCAGGCTGTATCTCATGAACTGTGATAGCCAGACAGCTGAAATTTCCACAGATGATGTATTTCTGTTGCCGCTATAACAACAAATAAAAACAGAATAAAATGAATATTTAAGTGGGGCTCCCATACAACAAACGTGATTTTTTGCAGTTTTTTTGCGATAATGGTACAGAATCCTTCGTGCGCGAGTCCAACTCGCACTTGGCCGGTTTTTTTACTTAAATAAGGTTTTTCGAGTATGCCTCTTTCTTCTTAATCCGATCTTGTGACTTTTAAAATAAAATGTATTAATTTACTTTTCCCTGCTACTACATCCCTAGTACCAAATCAAAACCGACACCCAGCAACGATTTTTAATTCCGCCAGCAAATTGCAGATTTCGGTCTTAATCCTAGTTTCCCATTATTTCAAGCCCAATTTCGGCCATAGACAATCGTAGCTGCAATCAGAACACGAGAAAACAGGCCGGGATTCACTCAAAACCCAATCAGTGGGCTACGGAAAAAAAAACCGGAATTCAATTACTCACCGTCCGGCTAATAAAACGGCCTGGTTTACATTCTCGCGCGAATTTTCCAATGTTTCTCCTGTTTGGGAGTTTTAGATTTTAAAGCATGAAAACCGGTGTTATATATGTCGGCATTTCTAAGATATCGTTCTGAAGAGCGCTATAGTTTCAAATGACTTTGACAGATGTCAACTTGACGTTAACACTAAACGCTAGTTTTTGGCGCGAACAGGAGGATGACACAAGGGATCGAGTGAGAATATGGCGGGTTGGATTGAGTTGTGAATTCGTGATAAAAAACTAAAGAGAATACAGTCAACAGTGAGAGTTACCGATTGTTCGTGTAGATAAAACTACGTGTTATAGTGGAATGTCGTTTAAGTTATTCGCCAATACATAACGTGATTAGTTACATTGTGAGCCTACATACAAACAAAGAAGTTGGTTTGTTTAACATCTAGCCCGAAAGAACCCATGCAATAATGGCTTTTCCTGACAATTACGCAGTATTACCTACATATATAATTGACTAGCTACCACCCGCGGTTCCTCCAGATTTTTACTGCCCCCAATATCTTTATGGTCTTTGTATTATTCTGATGTATAAGGTGTACCTATTACTGTAAAGTTTCATTAAAATTCCTTCAGTAGTTTTTGTGTGAAAGAGTAATAAACATCAATTTTTCGTCACAAACTTTCGCATTTAGTTGTAACTGCTTCTGCTAGCGGCTTCACCCGCCTGAAAAGTCTTTCATCATGCCAAGGGAACATTCTACCGGGATAACAAGATCATCCAGATCCGTTCAGCCGTTCTGGTGTCATTATCAGCGCAACGTTATTTTCTTTTTAATATCGTTGCACATGCTGAGATAGGTCAGGTGCACATGCCTTTTTGGTCTCGCACGGGTTTATTTTTTTATTATTGTTTGTGTTTTTCTTATCTCGTGTCTCCTGTGCGGGTCACAAATAAAAATGTTTTCTTTCTTTCTTTCTTACAAAGGAGAAAGTTTGTGAGTATGTGTTTTTGCATGTTTGTTACTCTTTCACGCAAAAACAACTGAACGGATCTGGTTGAAATTTGGCACATAGATAGATTGGAATAGAACATAGGATATCTTTTTAACCCGGGAATATTGGGCTTATTTTCAACATTCACGCGGGTGAAGCCGCTGGCTAAAGCTAGTTTATAATATTAGTAAGAAAAGTATATATAATATCTTAGGAAGCTATTTAAAAATATTAGTATTATTAGTTTCTTGCCAATATATTTATGAAAATATTATATCCACAATTATATACGTAAGGAAAAATATAAATCTCTTCAGTAAAGTTAGTGATAGACACAATTGTAATAAAAAGATAAGTTAGATCAGCCATATATCTATCTATATATATAAAAGGCAAAAGTGATTGACTGATGTATCAACACACAGGCCAAACCCTTAGGGCTAGAAACATAAAATTTCGCAAACGTATTCCTCATATGACGTAGGCATCCACTAAGGAAGGATTTTTCAAAATTCAAACCCCAAGGGGCAATATGGGATAAAAGTTTGTATGAAAATTCAAATCATTCATTTAACGTAAGTTGTGCCAGAAAGCGTTTTATAACATTAAAGATTACGTTGAGGACAAAAAGGCTTGGGACTGAGCTACTCCAATTGATTTTGTTTTTTTTATTTATTTTGCACCGTGAATTTAGTTTTTTTTTTTTTTTTCTTGCTATTAAAAGAATGTTTACTTTTTAAAGTATTATATTGTTTTATTTTAATTATTGTGAATGTGAAGACTATGTGGATCATTCTTATTTTTATTTATCTTAGTTAGTTTTTAATCATGACAGTTTGAGTATTTATGCGGCCTACCCGAATATCCTTTCTTTGGTATTGTTCGTCAATTCGTTGAGCTCCTCAAATTCTGAGTTGATCTGCACGGTTATTGACAAAGGACCATGCGTCATTTTGGGCCCATTTTTCAACATTGTTCAACAGTGATGAATTATATGTCATATGAAACCTCTTGATCTGTACTTTATTTCATTATATGGCAGCTAAGTTCATATCCAGCGCGAAAATGGTGTTTTGGTGCGTTTTTGTAAATCTGTTTTGTTTTGGTATTACATTATAGTTAGATGTCAGTCTGTAATTCAGATTATAAATACCTCTTATTTGACTAAAAATACAATAAAAAGATCAACATATAGGCTTAGAGTGCCCTGGTAGGGTAGGTAGTTAGGTAGTGGGGTAGGTAGGTAGTGAAGGTATGGTAGGCAGGGTAGATAGATAGGTAGGGTTGACGGGAGCGTCATGTCATGTACAATCTTTGTGCCTGCAGCTTCATTCCCGTCAACCCTACCCACCTAACCTACCTAAAGTGCCTACCCTACCTACCTACCCTAACTTCCCTGCCTACCTTACCGACCGTAACTACCCTGCCTACACTACCTTTTTAATATTTCTTGTTCCGGGGTGGAAATCTTCATTGGATGTCCTTCCCCTGAGGAGTCTGTCAGACACCTATGGACCACCCCGGTATTCCATCTCACAACTATGCCGGAGGTCGCGGAAACGTACGATCCTTCCGAAACCTCCGGCTAGTACCGGCCCGCATCTGCGGACCTCAACCTCGTGTTGGGAAGGAGTGAGGTGTTTGAATCCCCCCGCGACACCTAAGAGGGGCGCGCGTGGAACACTACGCGCCACGACTTCGGCGATGGGTGCTGATATTTGGAGGCAACGGACATCCTCGAGTCCGTCGCAGTGACGCGAGTACCTTCGCCCCCTGCTCCCAGGGCGGGGATCCGGCCAGTACACAAGCCACCTCATAGGAGATCCCGTGATGAATCTGACGGCCATCGCTCTCTATGGCTTATGCAGAACAGTGATACTGCCGGCCGTCAAGTCAGCCGCCCAGATTGGAGCTCCATATAGGGCCATCGATCGCACTAGCCCCACGTAGAACCGCACAACATTTTACAATATTTTTTTGAACATAACAAAACGCCATTTTCGCGCCGGATATGAACTTAGGTGCCATAGAACGAAATAAAGTACGCGCCAAGAGCTTTCATATGTTATAGGTTTTATCACTGTTGCTCAATTTTGAAAAGTGGGCCCAGTGTTCATACAAAAGTGCCCATGGTCCTTTATTTATGAAACTTTTTATTTCTTGGACATATTTGCATGAAATTTCGTATGAATTGAGTATGGCATAAATAATGAGTTACGTATTTCAGTGTTTACTAAAATTCAACCCTTAAGAGGGGATGACAGTTTTAAAGAAACGCACATACCAAATCCTTAGGGCTAGAAACTTCAAATATCGCATACATATTCCTCTTATGACGTAGGCACTAGGGAAGGATTTTTCAAAATTTAATCCCCAAGGAGGTGAAATAGGGGATAAACTTTTGTATGAAACTTTTTATTCCTTGGATATATTTGCATCAAATTTCGTATGAATTGAGTATGGCAAAAATAATGAGTTATATATTTCAGCGTTTTTCAAAATTCAACGCCTAAGAGGGTAAAATAGGGGATGAAAGTTTAATATAAACGCACAGGCCAAACCTTAAGGGCTAGGATCTTAAAATTTCGCAGACGTATTCCTCTTATGACGTACGCATCCACTAAGGAACAATTTTTCAAAATTCAAACCCCAAGGGGGTGAAATAGGGGATAAAAGTTTGTATGAAACTTTTTATTCACTATATTTATTTATAGCAAGTATTGTTAAAAACACACTATATAAGATTATATTCAAGATAAGAATGCTTGGAAACATGCTGGTCTTGCTCCATAGGGCAATCTATAGTGTAGATAAAATCAAACTGGTTAATTTGTATTATATTCATAATTATAGTAATGTTAAAATAAAATTTATATTAATAATAAAATTTATATTCATAATTGTCTTCCAAATTATTAGAAATTGAACTATTTCTAGAAAAAACCAAATTTGATATTATTTGTCTAACAGAACATTGGTTAAAAGATCACCAAGTAAGGTCCATTAATTATGAAAATTATTGTGTAGTTAGCCATTACAGCAGAAAACGTATGATACATGGCGGATCATTAATACTTATTAAAAATTCTATTATTAATCTAAAGAAAGAAAAGACATTGTTAGACTGTCGATTAAACACACCATTGAATTGTCCTGTGTTGAGCTTGATAAGTATGTTGTATGTGTCTACATACCTCCAAGTTACCAGAATCTATCTGTGTTTGGCTCTATAATGGAAGATGTGTTAAATAAAGTTAGTACTAGTAGTAAATCAATCGTCATATGTGGCGATTTTAACATTAACTTATTAGAAAATAACTCTAACAGTATTAGGTTATTGGGTCTTTTTAAATCATTTAATCTGGCAAATGTTTTTATGGAGCCAACTAGAGTGACAGCTTCTTCTGCGACTTGCATAGATAACGTTTTTTGTAATTGTGATTACCTAAATAAAGAAATTGTTAATAAATTAACATCTGATCACAGTGGGCAAACAATAACGTTAAGCACCGTTTTATTTGCAAAAAATGCAAATAAAATTTAGACCAAATACAAGAAAAAAATTAGAAAAATTTAATAAAACCTTGACTAGTAAATTATGTGTTCAAAACTTTTTTAATATAGATGACCCAAATGAGTTCTATGCCGAGTTTATTAAAGTACTCAACATGCAATTTAATGACACTTTTCCACTGAAAGCGAAAAGTATTTACACCAAGTTCGTATTTAGCGATTGGGCGACTCCAGGCATTCGTAAAAGCAAGGAAAAGCTATATGAACTTTATGGCCTAAAGCAACATATGAATAATACAAGTTTTGATAAGTATGTTGCAAAATATTCAAAAACCTTTAAAATTGTATGCAAAATAACTAAAGCGCTGTATAATTAGCAATAAAATAAAATCAGCAGACGATAAAATAAAAACTACCTGGAAAATAATAAATAATGAAACAGGTAGGAAAAAACAGCGTAATACTGAATTTAATTTAGCGACTGCATATGGCCCGATATCCTCAGATATAGAGGTAGCTCAGGAATTTGAAAACTTTTTTGTTAATATTCCTCTTAAAACTACAGCAGCCTAGCTCCTCACCCACACTCTCTGCTGCCTTACTAAGAAAGAAAGTAAATGCGTGCCCATCGGAGTTCAAGTTTCAACATACAAATCCCCAGGCTATTTTAAAAGCTTTTAAAGATCTTAAAATTAAATCAACAGAAGATCTTTGGGGACTATCTGTAAAAGTGTAAACCAATCATTGAAACTGTTGCACCCTATTTAGCTTTCATATTTAATAATAATAATAATTTCTTTATTGTTCAAGAAAAATACATTTTATAACAGATAAATCACAGATCTCCACACTAGAAAGAAAGAAAGAAAGAAAGAAAGAAAAAGTGTTTATTTGTCACAAAACGACATACAATATAGGAACATACTTAAGCTAAATCCTTAAAATAGTATTAGTAGTACTTAAATTAAGTTATAAAAAAACGAGAAATAAACAAATAATAATAACATATACTACCCACATTATGATTATAACATAAAAGAAATAGGGTGAAAAATATGTAGGCAGATGCATGTCGTGATTGTGACAATAAGGCTTCCACTCAGCATAATGCTGTACCGTGGGGGACCCACAGCACGGCGCTGATTTTCAGTGGTCGCCTAGGCCGTGACGTACGGAAACCAAATCTGTTGTGTATGTTAAAATAAATACAAAGAACATAAAATAAATACAGTAACAAATAAATAAAAATAAACTACCCAAAATTCTAATGTGACCAAAACCAAAAGCATAATTATCTAGAATTCCTGACGCAAACGGAAGAAGTAATAGGTGTGCGGTCATGCGTGTGTGTGTGGTCTGCGTGGTACGACCCTCGATGCCTGACAGCAACAACAATGGAAGAAGAAAAAGTGAAAGTTTGATGCCTAATGAAAGAATGCCCCCACATCGCTGCCCGCTAAAGGACCTCATGTCGCCGCCTCGAACCGCCTGGATACGCTGCCAATGTATCATGAACCTTAAGTGAGTAATTTTAAAGCCTAAAAAGATTCTATTTATAAAATATACGTTGCTCAACCTTCTGTTCTTCTAATAGTTTTTTTTTTAAATTAAATTTATAACTTTGTTTTGTTTTCAGCGATCTTATGGGAGGCGGCAAATCATTCCAGCAGCGAGTGGCGGCATACTTAAAGCATCCTCTGAAGGCTGCGGTCCCACGACGAGGCAACGAGAGTGGTTTGGAGGTGGAACGGGCGGAGTAGCTGTAGTGCTCGTGTCTCCAGCTAAGCTTTTTATACAGGTATTCCGGTTTGTGTGTTTGAATAACGCCGAACATTAAGACGGCTAAATGTAATTTCCGTCGAGCAGCCATTTTCAACATGTTATGCTCATTTAAATGCGGTGTTATATGATGCCTCCGGGGTATACTGAAGCAGTAACGCGCACACGCATTTTGTACCCGCTGTATTAGACGCTCTGTGCGAGAAAGGAGACACGGTCCGTACACAGTGTCACAATAATTCAGTTTGGACAGTACAAGGCTGTCCACCAATCTCTTCCTCATTGCAACACTAAGGAAGTCTTTCACCCGGTACAGAACCTTTAGCCTATAAAAACAGTTTTTCACAACACCATTGATATGTGCCTCAAAACGAAGTTCTGGGTCAGTGACTACTACTAGTGACACTAGGATTCCCTGTGTCGTGGAGGCCAGTCTCTTTCATCATAGTTCAGGAATACAGTGTTTTATTGTAGCCATATATAACAAAAAGGATAAGTTAAACAAAAACAAAACTAATAATAAGGGGATGCATGGTATCTTGCAGTGTGTGCAAAAGTGTGAGTCAAATGACGTTGGTGCGTGTATTAAATGTGTGTGCATTTGTGTGTGGGTGTATGTGTGTGGTGTGTGTGTTTGTATGGTGTGGTGCGTGTCGATCAAGGAGATTTTCCGGACCTCATGAAACACAGTAAAGTAGTTCCATTGTTTAAATCCGGGGATAGCAAAGAAGCCAATAATTATAGGCCAGTGTCAATACTGCCGGTTCTCAGTAAGGTCTTCGAAAAGTTAATGCTCAACCAATTGTTGCGTCATTTTAACAAACATTCTATCTTTTATGATCAACAGGACGGTTTTACCAAAGGGCGTTGCACAACTGACGCCGGTGTCACCCTAATAAAGAACATCTTTAACGCCTGGGAGGAAGCACAAGACGCCATTGGAATCTTTTGCGACCTCTCGTAGGCGTTCGATTGCGTTAACCATGAGACACTATTGTTGACGCTCGAGCACTATGGAATTAGACATACAGCCCTTGGGTTACTTAGATCATATTTAAAAGCCAGACAAGTTAAAGTTCAGGTAAACGGCGTAAACTCACTAGGGTCTGAAATGACAATGGGTGTTCCTCAAGGCTCGATATTGGGTCCATTCCTCTTTTTAGTTTATATTAACGATTTACCTCAATTACTACAAAATCAACCGAAAATGGTGTTGTTTGCTTATGACACATCTTTGATATTTAAAATAGATCGGCGGTCACAAAATCTTGATGATGTGAATAACTCAATACATCAGGTCCAAAATTGGTTCTCTCTCTCTCTCTCATCTCTCTCTCATCTCATTAATAATGTTTGTTTAATTTTACCGAATAAGTAAGCGAGACCTTTTTTTTATTGTCTATAGGCATGCGCTTGACCACCATCTCATCTGGTGGTAAGCGATGACGTGGTCGACGGTGAAGCACGCTTGCCTAGAAAAAAACCATTCACTCTTGACTTAAAGACCCCTACATTGTAGCTATCGGGAAACACAGACTCCGGCAGGGAATTCCAATCCTTAGCTGTACGCATAATAAAAGTGTCCCCAAAACGTTTTGTGATGTCCACCATGTACCGATGATGCATCGCCGTACGTCTGGTAGTCCGATGATGGAACGGGCTGGGCGGAATTAAATCATGCAATTCCATCGCACACTCCCCGAAATGTAACCGATAAAAAACCGACAAGCTGGCAACTCGGCGACGATGTTCAAGGCTCTGGAGCTTTGACTTGACCAGTGCCTCATTGCCGATGAGTTTCTTGTCCCACTTTTCGATCGACTCTAGTGCGTCAAGCTGGTATTTGGCAGATCCGTCCCAGAAATGAGAACAGTACTCAATGCACGATCGAATTTGCGCTTGATACAAGTTGAGCAGCTGTTCCGGCGTGAAGTAAATTCTCACCTTTGCAAGGATCCCCAACTTTTTGGCAGCCAGCTGAGCCTTTGCCTCAATGTATGGCCCAAAATTGAGAGAGAGAGAGAGAGTCGATGTCAACGTAACGCCAAGAAGCACAAGATGGTCTGTTAGTCCGAGACTCCGCAGATGTGAAAGGTATCGATATTATGAATGAGGATATTATGCAAAAATCTAAACTTAAAATTTCAAGTATGTTCCTAACTTCACACAGTGGCTGATGGTAGTCAGCTGTAGATTTCTAAGTACTTATTTTTTTACTTTTTTTTAAAGGCGTTTTTGTTACGTAGACAGCAAGAACGTGCTAATGCGACATTCCCACAATAAACTATGGTCTGGTCTGGTGGACTGCATGCACACTGATGGCCGTTTTCTACACACAGACACTAATCAATTTTTGTATGTTATATTTCTGTGTACAACAACGAAGTAGAACGCCTAAATATTATCCCATTGTTTGATTTCCGACTCCTGAAGGGTCCGTGGCTTAGGCCCCCAGTGGTCGAGGCACCTGTGGCCGACGCCCCCGATTCAATCAGTTTAATATTTATATTTTTTTGTGCTTTTTTACTTAGTACAGTAAATGAGAAAAATGTTTCACCATTATAAAGTATTTTTTCTTGCTAAACAAAAGTTATCTATCTAATAGCAGAGAGAATAGATCACCACTTAACCTTATCCTTACAAACCTTTTTCCCCATTAAAAGCATATTTATTATGTACAAAAGATTTTACGCTTGATTATTTTTATGCATAGTAAATTTTAAAACATTTCACATGTAAAAAATTTGTTACTCTACGAGTGCGTTTGTTTTTGAAGCCTGATTATTTTGTTTTGTTATTGCTATTGAAACTGACTGTTATAATTAGTTTAAATTATTCTCATTTGTTTAAGGTTTCATAGTTGATTATGTTTAATTATTATAGTTACAAAGATAAAAAAGAACATTTCACTATGTAAAAAGTTAGTTGCTCTGCAGTTATTTTTAAGACTGACTATTTAAAATCACTATCTTATTTTATACATTTGAGACTGATTATTATCTCTCTCTGCCTAGCCATTTCCCAACTATATTGGGGTCGGCTTCCAGTCTTATCGAATACAGCTGAGTACCAGTGTTCTACATGGAGCGATTGCTTATCTGACCTCCACAACCCAGTAACTGGTTAATACACGGTACCCCTTGGCAAGACTGGGATTGATTATGATTCTCTTGATTATAGGTGATGAAAACTGTGATTTATATATATTTTTTACTAGATTTCTTATTCGACTTACATTTTTCAAAAGATACAACCAATAAAAAAGCATTTCTTTGTTATAAATATAATTATGATTTAATAATATACATATACTTACAATCAATATACATTTTTATTATTTTTGTACAACATGTTTGTGCCTGACAGTCCATTTGATCAAAAACTGCTTTGAAATAAATTAATCGAATCGGGAGCGTCGGCCACAGGGGCCTCCACCACTGGGGGCCTAAGCCACGGACCCCTCCTGAGGCCCTAGACAAGTGACATTCTATTATCTCTAGTCTGTCTAGTTCTGCTAGATATTTTTTTGGACTTTCCAAAATCATAATAGGCCACTGCAAATCACGTCCGACTGGCAGATACATATCCCTGCGGCTGAAAATGTACTTAGGTAGGTCCCATTGATTCTCAAAGGACAAGAAGACGAATTTCTAAGCATGCCCATAAAGATCCACCCTCTTTCAGGGCTGAGCCACGAGCCACTAAGCGGGGGCTCATACATGTTGCTAGAATTTCGGTCACGTAATAGAGTAACGACTATTGGTAATGGTGGGACGTGCTTACCAAATTAGCCGCGGTGCATAAGTAACAAGGTGGAGTCTTATCGGCCACTGACCTATTTCGCTTTCTTGCGCAATCTTTCGCGGTTGCTTGGTAATTCACTTTTGTTTCGACATGCATTGTTCGAAAATGATTTGTAACAGATTATTATGAATTGAATCAAAATAAGGGGACTGGCTAATGAAGGGGAAATAAGCGTTAGTTATGGATAATTACGAGATCTTACTCTTATTAGAGTCCTGATTGACTTTCACGGCGTAGACGGTAACCTTTTAATATTAAATTAATGAATAAGATTGGTAAATTAGTTTATGAAGTTTGTACGTATTTACTAAAATTTAAGAACAAGGCTAACAATCTAAGGAATGTTTCTTCTTTTAAGTATATTTGTAGGTCAAATATGTATAAACTGCCAGCAATCCTATTGATGCAGACATCATATCAATGTTATAAGTTTTTCTAAAATTTCATAGACCGTTTTTTAGGGTTCCGTACCCAAAGGGTATAAACGGGACCCTATTACTAAGACTTCGCGATCCGTCTGTCTGTCTGTCTGTCTGTCTGTCTGTCCGTCTGTCTCCAGGCTGTATCTCATGAACCGTGATAGCTAGACAGTTGAAATTTTCACAGATGATGTATTTCTGTTGCTGCTATAACAACAAATACTAAAATCAGTATAAAATAAATATTAAAGGGGGGGCTCCCATACAACAAACGTGATATTTTTGCCGTTTTTTGCTCGATATTAATAACGGCAACAGGTAGACGCTTGAAATATTCACAGAATGTTTAGTTATATATTCACTTCAAAAAATAATAATTATTAAATTAAAATAAAATAAATTAAGGGGGGCTCCCATACAACATACGTGATTTTTTGCAGTGTTTTGCGATAATGGTACGGAACCCTTCGTGTGCGAGTCCGACTCGCACTTGGCCGGTTTTTTATAATAGGCGTCTCACAGTTCAATCAAAATGATTGATAGATAGATAGATAAATCATTTATTTAGTGCACACAAAAGACACAGCACAACACACAAAATCTTAATTAAATTGTATATATGTATGTTTAGTAAATAAATCAAAATACCCGACTGCTTAAAAAGCGAACTAAAAAAGACGTAAACAAGAAGAAAATCATGCTGTGCAGTCGGAGGATACATATTCGCGAGCTGGCTGACCAAAACCAGATGTATCCTCCGACTGCACAGCATGATTTTCTTCTTGTTTACGTCTTTTTAGTTCGCTTTTTAAGCAGTCGGGTATTTTGACTTTTTTAATTAACTTTTTTATTTATAACTTTTTAGTTAACATTTTTTTCGAATTAGGTACATTTAAATATATAAGTGTTATATATTTTTGAAATCGCCTTTATTTTGATACCCCACACGATGGGTTTGGAAGAAAAAATAAAATTGGCTCCCCACAATATGGCGCCCAAAAGCCGCCATTTTTCTATTTTCCAATTTTAATGTAGCCTATGACACTCGCAAGGTTAAGACGAATCGAATGACGTATGAATCATCAAAATCGGTCAACGCGTTTGGTCTCTGGAACGCCACATAGGAACAAACATACATACATACATACATACATACATAGACTGATAAACACATTACCCTCCTTCGGCAGTCGGGTAAAAATAAGGTGCCAACATAAAAAGAAAAAAGGAAACCATACCTACAGAAATAAAAGTAAAAGTGACACCGGTATCTTTAGGTATGACAATCAAAACACAGTGCGGTGTGCGTCTCAAGGTTGCACCAAATGGGAGTCCAGCTCAGCACGTGTCAGGCAAATATACCTGACGCTGATATTCTGCTGGATCCCTGCAGTGACATATGGTCGCTAAGCAGACGTGATATGTTGGTGTTGTTACAGTGTTAGCAGCGCAACTTCAATTTATTACATACAATAAAAAATAAAAAATAAATTGCAGTAGATTTTTTCAGTTCTTAGGCGTGTTGATTGTGTCATAAATTCGTTTTGATTACTTGGTTTGGCTACTGCTTACCCGGGTGATCATGTGACTAAGCTATATAGCCTGTAGGCAGGCACAACAAGCTAAACCAAAGCGACCACGCTGAGGACTATACCTTATGGGATACGAACCTTGGCTCAGGGCGTCGCTGGGGGGACAACTATAGCTGGATCTTGATTAGTGATTTTACCATCCATACAAAAACTACCTACGTTGAGAAAAACGGATAAGAAACTCCTTTTAAATTTAATAATTTAATTAATGCTCAGCTAAACGCGGGCTGGCGGGAATTTATTGAAAGAACACGTGATGGGCCTCGGCGGCGAGGACGGAACGAATCGGTTTGTATATTTCATAGGTCGGTGTTCTTTGTATCAGCCAAGTCTGCTTAGATTTGTGCCCGATAAATATTAATTAGTTCACTCACCGCGATCACACACATCTCTGCCCAGCCCCTCTGGGAACACACGAGTGATGATATCTTATTTATGTATCCTACTTAAAAACAGACATACACGTGTCTCAAAACCTCATAATTCCATTATTACTTCCGTACAAACTCAATCGACAAACTGCCTGTATACAACCATATTTCACCAGGAGCTCAGAAAGAGTAAGGAAGTACCTTTTGTTCAATTACGTTATAATCCCACACCTTTGCGACATCAGAATATTCAGATTCTGGAACTTATTCATTTGACAAGGGTCAGAAAGTTCAGCTTTGCCAACACGGGAACCTAATTCATTGGATTAAAATTTAATTTGTAAATGTTCGGAAATTACTGATCCTAATTAATTTAATCAAGTGTGGCGGTGCAGTGGATTGTTTGTTTGTTGGTAATTGGTAACTAATATTGAATGAATTGATTAAACTATAATAAAATTGCGTGTTTGAGTTTTTACAAAGTTTGATTTAACCTTGCAACTTAAATTTGACCAGCTTTCCGATGTTCTATTGAGCTGAACTTTTGTACATAAATGATTTTATTTCTGTAAGTTTTTTTGTACAAAAACTTTTACAAGTCGATCATATTTTTTTAAACTAGATGAGGTCGGCGTTTCCTGTCTGACTACTCTGAGAAGAAAGGCCGAAACAAACTCAGAGGACACAGTCTCTTTTTTTTTTTGAAATCCAGACAAAATCTTGGTTAGATCATGTGAAGACCATGTAGACTGATGTCTGAAATGGTCTTTTGAGGAAAGAACCAGCCAGATTGAGTGGACCTGTCCAGTCAGTGCACGCATTTGTCAATAACCGTGCAGTTCAACTCAAAATTTGAGGAGCTCAATGAATTGACAAACAATACCAAAGAAAGGACATTCGGGTAGGCCGCATAAATACTCAAACTGCCAGACCATGATTAAAAACAAACTAACTTAAAAAAAAAAGGAATGATCCACATAGTCTTCACATTCACGATAATTAAAATAAAATAATACTTTAAAAAGTAAATATTCTTGTCATTGCAAGAAAAATAAAGAAAATAAAAAAATTTAAATACTAAATTCACGGTGAAAAAAAAAAGATAAACTAAATTACTTGGAGCAGCTCAATCCTAAGCCTTTTTGCCCTCATACGTTTGTTACATGTGCCAATACAATTATTGATATAATCTAGTTAGTGCCAATACAATTATTGATAAAATCTAGTTTAAAAAATAACAAAAAGCTTGTTTTTATACTTATATATTATGTGTGTTTAAAAGTAATAATAATAATATAATATAATAATAATAAATAGTTTATTAGCATTACATTTTCACAAAAAAGAGTGAAACCCTGACCCCTGAGCTAGGTAACAGCACCTGTGTTTCAGGGGCCAGTGACCTCTTCCGTTATGTTACACAATTATAATCAACTAGACACTAATTCAACTAATATTAAAATCACAATTTAAATAATTATTTAATAAAAATCCTAGACTAAAATTAAAATTATAATCAAAATTAAGATAAACTCATTAATAAAATTAAAATTAAAATCGCAGTCAACAATAAAATGAAAATGAAAATAAAATATTACAATTAGAATTAAAATTATAACCAAACACAAAGTTGAAATTAAAATCAAATTAACATTAACATTACAATCACAATCCAATTCATTCGATTAAAATCAAAATTAAATTCAAAATTATTAAATTAGGCTAAAAAAATAATAATATCCAAAACAAAATTAAATTAAATCAAAATTATATCTTAGAAACAAAGTTCAATTCAACTATTAATAAATATAAATATGAATAGAATAGAATAGAATAGAATAGACTTTTATTTGCTTTGAATGCAGGTAAATATGGATGCTGGTATGTATGTATGTGATTGTGTGTGTAGAGAATACCAGTAGCTGCCTGTTTATGTTAATTTGAATACATAACGTTTTCGGTTTCGAAGTAGTCCCGAGACAGCAGCCACTTCTCTACCCTCCTCTTTGTTTCCCGAGTCGTGAGGGGATTAATAGTGAGGATCCTGTTTAATTTGTCGTAAAGAAAGGTAGCAAGATATACCTGTTGTCTCCTAGCAGACACCGTGCGGCAGCGCACTGGTAAACAAACGTTTGGAACGGTGCGTTTCATATATAACCGAGCATCATAAGGCGTAACAATATGCTGCTTGGTGACAACCTGCAGAATAAAATTCTGTCTCACCGTAAGTACTTCGCACTTCTCGTATAAGACCTTGGTGGGAAATCTAAATGGTCTAAAAGTCATGACTTTAAGTAGGGATCTTTGGGCCCGCTCTAGGTGTATCATAAAAGTCTTGCATCCTCCACCCCATACAACAATACAGTAACCCAGGACTGACTGCACGAGCGCATAGTACACTGTGCGAAGGAGTTCAAATTTGGCCACGTGCCTCAGTTTTTTAAAAGCCCAAATAAGTTTCCTTACACGCGTTGTGGTGACATCAATGTGCTGCTGCCAGCTAAGCTTATCGTCCACAATCACACCAAGGTATCTAACATGCGTAGACTGAGAGATTGTTGTGCATGAGCATTTCACAGTAGATGCCAAGTTGCAGACATGCAGTTTAATATCCAAGCTTATTGGTTTAATCTTAGAGAAAGAGAATTGGAGAAATGTCGATTTATTAAGGTTCAATGTGAGGCGGTTAGATCTTAGCCAATGGCCCACTGTATGCAGTCCCAACTCAGCACTTTTTTTAACTTCGTCCCAGGTCTCTCCATGAAAAACCAATGCCGTATCGTCAGCGTACGTAAATATGTTTCCGTTTGTTAGTTGCAGCTGGCATAGGTCATTAATGTAAATCAAGAAGAGACTCGGGCCAAGTATACTGCCTTGTGGGACGCCATAGGTGACCCAGGCATCGGAACTAATATATTCTCGGATTTTTACTCTTTGCGTGCGATCGGTAAGAAAATCATTAAAAATGCCAAGAGCAGTACCGCGTATTCCAATTTTCTCTAACTTGCTCACAAGGAAGGGAATCATGACGGTGTCGAAAGCCTTGGCCAGGTCGAGAAATATGCCTACACATTTCTCTTTTTGATCTAACTTAAGAGTGACGTGTTCTACCAGTTGACTTACGGCATCTTCAGTGCTTTTTCCCAACCTAAAGCCAAACTGAGCATCAGCCAGTGTCTTATTGTGCTGCAAAAAGTTTGTAAGCCTGTTGTTTAACACCTTTTCCAATATTTTCGACATAGTCGTAAGCACTGAAATGGGCCTATAGTTTCCAACATCGTCCTTCTTCCCACCCTTGTGAACAGGCGTAATAAGAGACTTTTTAAATACTTTTGGAAAAACACCCTGAGTAAGACAAATTTCAATTAATTTAGTCAAATGGGGGACGATGATATGCCTAGCAGTTTTGAGAAACTTGGCTGGAATAGAGTCCCAACCAGTAGCGCAGTCATTCCTGAGATTCATAATTAATGCATTAATTTCGTCTTCATCTGGCGGAAGCAAAACTATTGAATTTGGGACGGGGTTTATCTCAAAATTATATTCATTTTGTGGTGCTGTAATTTTATCTGCAAGCAGTTTACCAATATTAGAGAAGTAGGTATTAACATCATTTACGGCGCTGGAACTACTTTTATGAGGAACTAAAAGATGGTCCCCAACGGTTTTTTCTCTTGATGTGTTGATAATGGATTTGACAGCATTCCATTTATCTTTATTACAGTTTGCATTTTCTAGTAAAGATTTTTCATAACTTCTCTTTAACTTTACCAGAAGAGCATTGCAAAAGTTTCTGTACAAAAAGTGAATCAATAACGCCAATGGATTATAGAAAGATAATGACTTTGCTGTAAATGGTTTTTCGATCGTTATTTCTTAGAATGATAGATGGTAGATCTGCACAACTTAACAATATTCACGAGTTTCTTAGTAAAGAATTTCGTTGTATCAAGCTACGCCGTAGCAAACCTCGCTGCTACGCCGTAGTCTCGTAGCAAACGTAGCACAAGAACGATGTGCTACGGATTTGTAGTCGACAATGGAATTTCGTTTCGTTGTACTTCAGTTACTTTAAGACTCAAGTTAATTTGTTGCCTCGCAGTAAATAACAAAATAAATAAAGCCAACTCATTAAAACTTCGCTGCAGAAACTCCAAACACGAAAATCTCGACACAAATACATACATTAAAAACAAGCGACCTTTCTACATTAAAACAATTCAGTTAATCCTTTAGGAGGCTCCCATAACTCGATTCCGAATAATAACTAAATCCACAAACAATGGAGTGGCGGAATCTCATTGCTGCAAGTTAAAATGAAAATTCGTTGTGCCTAAACTTGATTACGATGTTAGGAGCTCCGCAAATACTTGAGAGGGAGATTACTTTTATGTTTTGTAGCGTTTTGGGGTAATCCTCGTGTGCCTACGAGGATTAAAGTTATTGGTTAGGTCGCATCGGCTTTGGTATCGATCTAGGAAGTTCATATGAGCTGAGTGAAGAAGAAACGGGCTTCTGTAGTTTGCTAAGTAAAAATTGCTCTTGGTCACAATAACTTTCTTTACTTGGTCACAATAACTTTCTTTACTTGGTCACAATAACTTCTTTAACTTTTTTTAATAAATTCAAGTCATTCATTTAACGTACATTGTGCCAGAAAGCGTTTTATAACATTAAAGATTACGTTGAGGACAAAAAGGCTTGGGATTGAGCTGCTCCAATTAATTAATTTTTTTTAATTTTTTTTTGCATCGTGAATTTCTATTTTTATTTTATTTTTATTTTTCTTGCCAAGACAAGAATGTTTACTTTTTAAAGTGTTATATTATTTTATTTTAATTATTGTGAATGTGAAGTGTGAGTTGTTGTTGTTGTAGTGTGAGTTTTTTTATTTTAATCATACAATCTGGCTGGTTCTTTCCTCAAAAGACCATTTCAGACATCAATTTACATAGTCTTCACATGATCTAACCAAGATTTTGTCTGGACTTTAAAAGAGACTGTGACCTCTGAGTTTGTTCGGCCTTTCTTCTCAGAGTAGTCAGACAGGAAACGCCGACCTCATCTAGTTTTAAAAAATATGATCGACATGTAAAAGTGTTTGTACAAACCAACTTACAAAAATAAAATCATTTATCATTTAAAAAAAAAATCTAAATAATAAAACATTACGCTTGTATACCCCAAAGGAATAGGCAGAAGTGTAAATATAGTACTCTCACGTATCATTGGTTACTCCTGTTTCCCGGTGTTGTTGCCTATAACGACCAATCTGTGTATGTCATTATAATCCTTCGTCAGTACCTACGTAGTTGTTTAATCAATTTAATTTTATGTCATCATTTTATCCGAAAGACCTCCACTGCTGGACATAGCAGGGGACATAGGGAGGGAGAGGAGGGGCAAGTGTCATCACATTGACCGGTCCCGTGTGCCTCGCATCCAACGGATCCCTGCAACCTTCATCAACTCATCGGTCTACCTAGTGGGAGGCCTTCCAACGCAATCTCTTCTGTTTCGCGGTCGCCAGTTGAGAACTTTTCGGCCCCATCGACCATCCGTTCTGCGAGCAATGTCCCCTGGCCACTGTCACTATTTTTATGTATTTGACCTAAAAATGAAAGCATAGTTTTGATTGTATCTGCCAGATATTTACACAAGTTGCTGTATAAAATCTAGACGAAAAATAATTTAAACCTGACTAGACGAGTCTTCAGACGCAGTTATAAACGATCTCTTCCTGCCAAATTGTCGATACGCCAAACTGAGTTTAAGGGTACACTAGTCAAAAATCCTTCCATACAAACGTAGTCTGGCTTTTACTCCACTGTTTGACGATGTACGTTCAAAATAAAAAATGTTATCAATTTGTCTCATCATTATCTAGCCCTGTATGAAGCAAAAAAGTAAAAAAAAAAATTACTTGAAAGTTGAGCTTGAACTTGAGCTTCGAAAGTTCCATATTTTAACACTAATTTTAACGCATCTTTGGGCGCAAATAAGTACCATAAGAAGTAGGAAAATTGAAATTCGTTCTAAATCATCATCCATTTCGCTAAAAATTTGCAAAAGTGTGTATTCTTACGCGAACTAGCTTCTTACTGCTCATAACAGCATCTATCTGTTCCGCACGTGTTGTCGGTTGATATAGCACGCATTTTAACCCCGCGCACAAAATAGTTCGTGCCGTCGACTAGTGTACCCTTAAGCAAGAAATAAAACAGTCTATCCGTCGAACTATATAGTTCAGGAGTCAGGAGCCACATTTATCTTGTTTTGTAGGTTATATGGCTTATGGCCATTTGGTTTTATGGGTCATGTGTTCAATTGCCCGTGATTGACGTACTTTTCCGACGACTGATTGATGGTAGAGTCATGCATCTCTTTTGTACAGCGGTGGGTGGTTTTGTGAGAGAGAGTTATAGTTAAATCGGTCTTTAATTGTCTGTAACGGTCGTACAGTGATGGAATGAGCAAGGACATGACTTTTGATTTCAAACTATGTTTAGTTTGAAATCAAAATGTTTAGTTTGAAATCATAAGTCATGGCCATTATGCTCATGCACACACTGGCAGCGGAACAAAATAAAAAAACCGGCCAAATGCGAGTCGGACTCGCACACAAAGGGTTCCGTACCATTATCGCAAAACACTGCAAAAAAATCAGGTTTTTTGTATGGGAGCCCCCCTTAATTTGTTTTATTTTAATTTAATAATTATTATTTTTTGAAGTGAATATACATCTAAACATTCTGTGAATATTTCAAGCGTCTAACTGTTGTCGTTATTGATATCGAGGAAAAAACGGCAAAAATATCACGTTTGTTGTATGGGAGCCCCCCTTAAATATTTATTTTATACTGTTTTTATAGCGGCAACAGAAATACATCATCTGTGAAAATTTCAACTGTCTAGCTATCACGGTTGATGAGATACAGCCTGGTGACAGACGGACAGACAGACAGACAGACAGACAGACAGACAGACAGACAGACAGTCAGACAGACAGACAGACAGACGGATCGCGAAGTCTTAGTAATAGGGTCCCGTTTTTACCCTTTTGGTACGGAACCCTAAAAAGTAGATTAAAAAAAAATACAGCTTTCCATAATTAAAATATATCTTTTAAAATTAAAAGAAGGTTTTAGTGAGTAGCATGACTTAATGTGAAAAAGCATGAATGATGACGTTCAATTGTTTAATCAATGTGGCGGCATAACTGGTTTTATTGTAAAACTAAATAAAAACCACCTTGTAATGATAAAAAAAGTTTTACGTTTTTTATTCCTATATTTTAGCCAGTGTGTGTATTTATAGTCCGGTTTGTTCATAATGTTTTTGTAAAGGTCACTTTCGAGAATTGACATTATGACAAAACATTAAGCGACTTACTTCGAGGATAATAATGCCACTTAGCCCTGGAATTCGTTCTAGATTGTTTAGTTTAAAATATTTGATTAGGATTTGGAGTATGGAACGTCAATAATATAACCTGCCTATTGAAGAATGCAACGAATACATGAAAAATACACAATTATCGATATTTTCACAAGCACTTTATCATAAAACCGTAAACTCCTTAAATCCCCAAAAAAATGCACACACGCGCCCCATAATCCGTGCATCGGTCTCAAAGCAAAATAACACATACAGCTTGGAGAACCAACAGCCTTAATGCACACTGAATGGGGCCGGATAAGCTCTATAGCTGTATGAAAGCCTGGTAGGGCTAGCGTAATACCTAGATTTAGAACCCACATATATAGGACCTGCGAGGGGTGAGAAATATTAATTGGATCCGGGAATATGAAGGTGTATGAAGTTTGAAAGCTGGAGTTTTAATTTGAGCGAATGTTAGCTCAATATTTTAGTTGGGTTACTCTGCTAGGAAAATTTATTAGCTGCACTTTCAGGTAAAGCGTAAGTCAATAAAAAATTTGTACTGCAACAACGTTGTTTAATCAATTTACAGATTTGCCTTACGCCCCGCGGTGAATATTGTTTCGGTTATGTTATTTATTTGCTACTGTATAAAATCTGTGTATACCGCGGCTTCGCTTTCGTGGCCTATTATCCCCCGGGAATTCACTGTTTTAATCGGGATGAAAAATAGTTAACACTCAATGATAGTGTAGCATTGTATCTGTGAAAAAAATTTCGTAATAGGATTAGTGCTTCCAGAGATTACATATCACAAGCATACAAATTTAGTTGAGATTGATACCCATTTTCCGTAAATATTATTTACTAGCGGCCCTTATTTAATTTCTACTCATTTATTCTATCGATCGCATTTATTTTATTGTTGATATCTTATTTGTTACAATAAAAGTTTATGTAGTATGTGTATTAATACTGTTTAATATTTAAATATATATTACACTAGCTGTTCTCCGCGGCTTCGCTCCCGTGGGCCACCCCACAGGACCCGTTTTCGGGATAAAAAAATAGCCTATGTTACTCAGGAATAACGTAGCTTTCTATTGGAGAAAGAATTTTTTAAATCGGTCTAGTAGTTTCGGAGCCTATTCGGTACAAACAAACAAACAAACAAAAAAATCTTTCCTCTTTATAATATTATATATATATATATATATTATAATATTATATTATTATTAGTATAGAAGTATAGATTATTATTAGTATTCTCTCCAACTTCCACATTCACATTACCTATATGTTTGTACTAGGCTAGCATAGTCAACTGGAGTTTCTTCACATGTGGAAATAGACCCAGTGATACTGGACAGTTACAAAAAAAATAATAAGGCCTCTTTAAGTACATAATGGTTTAGACAACGCCCAAATTCTAAACTCTCCTATTCTCCGCATACAGATTCATTGTACCAGGGTAACATAATCAACTGCAGGTTCTTCACATTGGGAAATAGACTCAGAGACAGTGGCATTTACCGAGCACCAGTAAATCAAGCCGAATGTGACAGCAGGGGCTTACTATCGCATTATGCATTGCATACATTTTATATTATAAACGTATTGGCTTCCTGGCTATATTTTAAAAGTAGTTGCTACGAGTAGTAGTAGTGCTATATTAGTAGTTTCATAACAGTAACACTCTTTGTGAAGAAGTATGACTACAATTTCGTCGCCAAAAGACCTTGCTGTATTCCGATTTTAAGTGTTTGAGTATCGGTAAAATTATACCTACAAATTGGAGCGAGTTTTAAATCACGTGTAATGTACAATTTAGGAGCTTACTTGTTTCGCTTCCGATATTTCGCGATATTTTGGCGAGATTCCTTCTTTATTTATCGTGAGAGGATATGGCCATCTCTGGTGTCAGAGTTAATTAAGCCACCTCTGGGGATCTCACAGGCCTCTGGCTTGGCTATTAAAAAAACAAAAAAAAACAAACTTATAAATTACATATGAATTTTAAATAGCCACATCGGTACTTGCCCGGATTTGAACCTTCGACCTCAAGCACGAGAGGCGAGCCGCTGACCACTGGACCACCACGACGCATTGTGACGAGATATTGTAGTATTTTGAAACCATGCCGAAAAACTTGACATTAGCCTTACTCAACTCAAGAATCTCAAGAAAAGAAACTCTACTTTGAGCTAAGCTCGCCTTTGTGCGTCATTTTGTGTATAATTAAGAATTAAAAAGAATGAAAGAATCGTTACATTTTTAGGGTTCCGTACCCAAAGGATAAAAATGGGCCCCGTTTATTACTAAGAATCCACGATCCGTCTGTCTGTCCGTCTGTCACCAGGCTGTATCTCATGAACCGTAATAGCTAGACAGTTGAAATTTTCACAGATTAAGTATTTTGTTGCCGCTATACCACAACAAAAAATAAAACAGAATAAAGTAAATATTTAAGTGGGGCTCCCATACAACAAACGGGATTCTTTTGCCGTTTTTTGCGATGATGGTACGGAACCCTTCGTGCGCGAGTCCGACTCGCACTTGGCCGGTTCTTTTTAAACTACAGATCTAAAAGAAAAAAAAGATAGAACTAAAGATCAGCCTTTACTCTCATGGCCGATGCCCGCGACTTTCATTTTATCATCGGTGCTTTGTTGGGCCCTACACGTTATACTTTTTGTAGCAATAGTGATAAGCCTTTTATTACCATTCTAATGGGACTAAAGTGTGAAAAAAATTACACATTTGATTCACACAATACCGCACGGATATCAATATTATTGTGGCCACATCTGAAAGCATTGAAAGTTTAATTCCGACACTCATTGTATAAAGTAATTTATCTACTCTCATATCGTAATATTCGAATTATAAACTTCAAAACGAGTTTATATTGACATACTTTATAAACACAATACCGAAATTTAAAAATAGAATCTTATTATAACACTTTTTCTCTAACAAAATAATGCTATAATACAATTTTTTTTCTATTACGATACAGGACAAATCCAAGAAGTTAATCACAAGGAGTTTTCATCAATTATTTTTTGTAATGCCATTTTTATAGTACCTATTTAAAAAGATTTGATTCCAATTTTTACTTGTCTATGACAATGCCCGCTTCAGGCTTAGCACGCACTGCGATATTTATTCGCGCGAATTTTGTCTCTTTCTAGATGTTCATAGAGCTCAAAATATTCGCGCGAATTAAATTCGCGCCGCGGTTTGGTGGATTCTGTGGCAAAACACGGATTTCTTGCGGTATTATTTTTGCACGATTTTTTACCGCAATGCGTGCAACTTCATACAATTCCATAGGTCGCAGAATAGGCGAAAAAAATTCGCACGAATAAAAATTGCAGTGCGTGCTAAACCTTAGCGCATGCGCAATGCGGTGATGTGCTGGGTTTTGGCGCCATTCATCTTTTGCAGGTTTAGTTGTATTGAATTTCATGAGTATTTGAATTCTTGCTTAAAAATGTCTGATATCAGTGAATGTGAAGAATATTTGACTTCGCCCGATATTTTAGATGCGGCGAAGGAAATTACTCATATTTTTTTACCAGCAAAGTCGAGAAAATTATATGATAAATGCTATCACGACTTTATGGCATGGAAAATGCAAAAAAGGTATTTAGTAGGTTCAATCCCAATGTATGAGTGTAGATAAAGTAGTGTATGAAACTGCACATAACTAGGTATTAAAACATTCGTGTGAATACTATTAAAAACCTCGCCTACGGCTCGGTTAATAAACACACACTCATGTTTTAATACCCCTTATTATGCAACAGTTTCATAAACTACTATTATGGTTTACTATTTGTTGACTTTCGCTGGCATGGGCCATACGAAATTCGTTCAGTATTCATTACACAATCGAATTGCATCACATAAAGAGTACCAACCTATCTAATTGTATTATCGAATACGTTGTTATGACTAGGTAGCGCACCAGGGAAGCATGGCACCCCCCGGTGTGATTCCGCATTTTCGAGGTTGGGGGACTCAGTAGCTGTGGCTTGGTCACCTACGGTGGAGTGAAGAGGAACCCGAGGAAGCACCGCTCGTCAGAGCTTTTGCCGATTAAGCTGACGACGGCAGCGAACCGCAACCGAAGCGGCACCGCTGCGGTGCCGCTTGGTAACAGAGGCGATATCGCAACTGAGGCGGGCCGCGATGTCGTATGGAACCTTCATTACGATGTCGAGGCTGAGAATAGAGAGGCCGCGGCGAGAGAGGAGTATTGCGGTGCACCGCTCTCCCTACCTTCCGCGGCATGGACGGGGTCACCACCGTCTAATGGCGGGCGCGGTGGGGCCGCGGGTGAGATCACTAACCCCTGCGGGCGAAAAGTGGTATGTGGCGGGGCCACTGACCTGACCATTCACTGCAGGGCCAAGGGGGCCATACACGGGGTCGTCTGGCGCTCATGCGCTGGTTTGGTCTCTGGGGTGGTCACGGCGTGTAATGTGTTCTGGTGCGCCGGTGATGGGGGGTAATCCCTGGAGGAGGGTCCGGTGACGGGAAGCCCCGGGGGTTCACCGACGAGTACTAACTCGTGCCCGTGTTCCCGCCATAAGCGGCACAGGAGGACACCGTGGAGTTTTTGTGGGTTTGAGTCCCACATAACTGCATCATCTCCTCTCAGCGGACGCCTCGCGGTTTCACCCGCGTAGTTCCCGTTCCCGTGGGAAAACAGGGATAAAAAGTAGACTATGTCACCCGGGGATAGTGTAGCTTCCCAAAGGTGGAAGAATTTTTGAAGTCGGTCCAGTAGTTTTAAGTTTATTCGAAACATACAAAACTACAAATCTTTCCTCTTTGTAATATTAGGGGTTCAAGTATGAAATTGCCGATTTGTACTGAAAAGTTAAAATTAGTGTTTTTTTTTAATTTAACATATTTATTTAATCAAAATAATTACCATTATTATCTATACATTGCTGCCATCTAATAGGAAGGTCATTTATGCATTTGCGATAGAACTCTGGTGATCTAGATTCGAAAAACTGTGTGAAAGAATTTTGTACTGCCTCCTGAGAAGAAAACTTTTTGTCACGGAAAAAATTGTCCAAATCACGAAAAAATGGTAGTCCGTTGAAGCAAGGCCTGGCGAATACGGAGGGTGACGAATGGTTTCTAATTGCAGTTCCTGTAAGTTTAAAACGGTTTCTCGTGCTGTATGAGGTTATCATGGAGCAATAATGGTGAAGATCGATTCATGAGTCGGGGCTGTTTCACTGCTAGTTTTGCTATCATTATTCGGAGTTTGGCACAGTAGACATTCGTCGTTATTGCTTGACCAGATCGGAGAAAGCTATAGTGAATAACACCATGCTGAGACCACCAAACAGTTACCATTACCTTTTTATTGGTAAGCTTTGCACGCAACAGTGAACACTGTTGCGGCGTTTGACCTGATATGCAATGGCTGACCCATTGCATTTTTCGCTTACGGTTATCGTAAAGAATCCACTTTTCATCACATGTCACAATTCAATCCAATATTCCTTCATTTCTGTATCGATTCAAGAAGGCAACACAAGTTTCAACACGCGTTTCTTTCTGCAGATCAGTCAAATCATGAGGCACCCATTTTTTTTTATATTTTAATTTTATTGATTTGACGCAAATGAGTCAATACTGTTGGTAAGGTAACGTAAAACCATGCCGCCAATTCCTGGTTAGTTTGGCTCGAATCGGCTTCCACCATCTCTTTCAAGTCATTGTTATTCACCTGTGTGGGCGGTCTTCCACGTGGTTCGTTTTTCAAATCGAAGTTTCCATCACGAAAGCGTTTAAACGAAAATCGCACGGTGCGTTCGTTAGCAGTCTCCTCTACAAACGCAACATTGATATTGCGAGCTGTTTCTGCCGCGTTAGTTCCGCGTCGGAACTCGTGTTCCAAAATCACTCGAATTTTCGAAGAGTCCATCTTTCTTGTCTAAGCTGAATAAAAAAAAAACAACTGAAAGTCGATAATCAAATGTTGCACATTTTTTAAAAGAAGAACTTCATAGGTACCATGTGAAAAAAGTTTCACTCAAAAATCTCAAAGGTTCTATGTCAATTCGAAGTACCTATTACAATAAAACGGCAATTTCATACTTGAACCCCTGTTATTAGTATAGAGTATAGATATAGATGATGACTTAGTCTCATTCAGACAAGGTATGGTCATTGGTCACCACACTCACCGCGTTAGTCCAAGGCAGATTGGTGTCCATGACAGTAGTAGTAGGTTAAGTCCCATGTAATGGGGTGAACCTATCACCATCGACCGGTCACAAATCAGGGCTATTACTGAGAAATGACATATGAAAATACTACATAAGACTAATGGCTGGTTTCTAATATTTTAGGTTTGAGGTTAAGAACGAATTGAGTATTTGTCAAACTTTATTTGAGCTTGAAGACCTGTCAAAATTTGGCACTAAAGAAGGGTTCGACACGTTCTATCTCATACTTCAATCAGAAATCGGCCAATAAGCCTTACTCGGGATTCCCAGGAATCACACGGGAGCCACAACACATTACTACTTAATCAAGACTGTACGTCAAAATGTAAGTCATTTTTGCGCAACACTACAAAGATTTAACATAATGTATTTAGAACTTTGCTATCCCATCTTGCACTTTTTCAAATACTTAAGCGAAAATATCTAAATGCAAGCTATCCTAGCCCTTTTACAAATCAATAAATTATGTAAAACCTTTTAAAACAATATTCAGCTAGAGAATAAGTTCCAATGTAATCAGAATTTCCGCAGCTGAATTTTACCTGACGACTAAAATAAATGATGTTTAACAAAATAGTTTTAATTCTGGTTTATAGGAAGCCGATGATTGGGTCAAGCCTCCGCCGCCGGTCGCCACCCCATCGGTCTCAATAACGTTATTATCTCCTAGTAGCGACACCATCGTTCTTGGACAATGTTGGACACGTGTCTTTTCATTTAAATAATTCGTGTTCTAACAAACGAGTTTGTTTTAACACGACTGATTAACTACAAAATTACGAATTCTCAATTTTAATCATAGCCGACAATTCTGGTCTACACATTAATATTTTTTTACTGAATTATTTATTATCTTTAAGACAATCCATGAGAGCCAAAAAAAAAACCTTTTTTTTTTTGCTATGATGGTTTGTGGTTTTTTTAGTACTTCATTTTCAGACGGTCATATGATTTTTATCTGCACACAATGTGATCGGGTTTTGAAGTTCGACCTCTAAATTTCTGATAGCTACAAACTGAGAGTTCTTAAATCAAGAGTGAATAGGTTTCCTCCAGGCAAGCGTGCTTTATCGTCTACCAGATCATCGCTTACCATCAGGTGAGATAGGTCAAGCGCGAGCCTATCAATACTAATAAAAAATATTGGCTTTGCCAGACAAGGTATGAATACTACGTGTACCTAACAAACATGTGAAACAATAATCCTTACCATTTTGTTCAAACCAAAGACCTTAAGAATTTGACCTTAAATCACACAAAAAAACGCCAGCAATCAAAGAACCAACATCTTCGTTAGCCCTTATTAGTTAAACCTTAACAGTTGATGTAACTCGTAAAATTAAAGTGAATAGACTACTGTGGCTAACAGTAACCACTCCCGGCTAATGCGTTACTGTTATCGCTGGATATAAAACGTTTTTGCTACACGGATGCGTTAGGTTAGACCGTGGCATAAAACTTTATGTTAACGTATAGGTTATATATATGGATGCTGCCAGGTTTCGGCTAAAAAATCGTGTATTTTTGCGGTAATGGGCGGGTGTTATGGAATGCAACAGTTTCATACAAAAATGTTTTTAATTGGAATACTCAAAGCTGCCAATTATGTGCTGCCATATGCGGTTTATCATAGAGTCGCAGTTGCCATCTGATTTTTGCACCCAATTACAAGTATTTTACCGTGGCTTTGTACGGGAATCGTGCATTTTTTCAGAATCAAAGGTAGAGCCAATCTATCTATAATTCCAAAATCGAAGTAGTCTAGCACAGTAAAAACATAGACATATTAAATAGTATGGACTGGAAATACCTACAAAAAAAAATTACACTTAAAATGGCTGCCGATGCTATGGTTGTGTCAATCACGGAACACACACACATTAATAATACAAAAAGTTAACAACCATTTGACAACAGGACTACCACGAACACAACCACAAAATTCGTCACCTAAAATGGCGAATATTGCACGTACCTACAACAGTCACAACGTCATAACAAAATGTTGCCATAATGAGCAACAACTGAAATATTGTTGTCTCTTTTGTCAATTACGATTACTACATTAGAAAAAATAAAACAAAACGATGTTTCACATTCTGTATGTATATAACATCGCGGCGCCTCCATGTTTTTCCTAGCTCAATGAGTTAAAACAACTGAGCACCAGAAGTGACTCTGACGTTCGACTCTCGCTATTGGCTCACGATGCGAACGGCGGGCGCCGCGTGGCTAGGAGGGGGGAAGGCCTTTGACATTTTGGGTGCTCAGTTATTTAGCCCGAGTAGTCATCATCATCAGCCTTTTAATGTTCCCACTGCTGGGACACGGGCCTCCTCTCTGTGAGAGAGGGAATGGGCCGTAATCCACCACGCGGGCCCTGTGGGGGTTGGTGAAAGACATGTCTTCGAATTTTTGGTTCTAGGACATGCCGGTTTTCTCACGATGTTTTCCTTCACCGTTTTGAAAGCAGTGGTGATTTTACACAAAGTAAAGCGCCTGCCTGGGTTCGAACCTATGACCAACTTGTAGGTCACGGCCGATACCACTGGGCCACCACTCCTCTCGCAGTAGCTCGCTTGAGTAGTACTTCCAGAGATTTCTACAAAAACATAATCAAAACGTATCTGCTTAGCTTGTGGTTCTATGTTCGATTCGATGCTAAAGTTTTTCAATAGTAAAGTCTCAAAACCTGCTTATCTGAATTTCTGCCTTGATGATGAGATTAATTACGTATAGTCGCATAAACCACTAATTGAGCGGAGAAGAATTGCCGACATGGCATTCCTGTTCAGTTTGGCTAATGGTTCAACTGACTGTTCTGACGAGCAAAATTGGGCTGCGTGTTCCATCCTTCACCTTATGGAATCATCAACCTCTGTATGTTCCCCCTGCGCGGTGCACTTATTGTCAAAACTCTTACATAATAAGAACTAGTAGGGCATACAACTCGATGTGTCAGAGTATTGATGACCTTGATTTGTTCTCCACCAGTGTTCCGAAACTAAAAAAAAAAATGTTAAGTAAAAACTTCTTTGAAGATCACTGAAACTTGTTCTGTTTCATCTTTCATTATCTACGAGTACTTATTTCTTACGAACGCTGCAGTCTACTGTTTCTTGTGCTACCCTAATATTGTCTGTGAAATCTTTTAATTGGCCTTCCTTCACTAACTGTCTACTATCTGTATCTTAGCTGTAAGTTTTCTTAAGTAATAAAATAAAATAAATAAATAATGTCGAGCGCATAAAGTGACAAACGGTCGCAAAATGTTCAAAGAGCAAAACCATAATTATTATATATCCTCCGAATGAACAGCATGATTTTCTTCTAGTTTTCATATTTTTAGTTCGCTTCTTAAGTAGTCGGGTTTTTGATTTTTGTACTAATTATTTTTATTGAAATCTTTTTAGTTATAATTTTCTTTTTCGAATTAGTTATAAACATAATTATTAGAAGTTTAATTACATTTTTATAATCACCTCTTAACCCTTCATTGTGTTACCCCACTTGATGGGTTTCGAAGAAAATGAAAACTGGGACCACTCCCACTATATGGACCCAATATTCGCCATGTTTGTTTTTTTATATCACTTATCTAAGAACACTTGGGCGGTCAATATCGATGTCTTAATTATATAAATTTGTCTCATCATCATCATCTTCATCATATCAGCCGAAAGACGTCCACTGCTGGACATAGGCCTCCCCCAAGCGTCGCCACATTCATCAGGTCATAAATTTGTCTAGTGGTTTGAAATATATGAGGTAATTAGCGAGGATGATTCTTAACTAACTTTAAATCGTTATATATTATACGAGTATCCTAAACTGTTATTTGTAGCTCGCCAGCCGTCGCTCCGTGTGGACGTCTCGCTGCTCGTCGCCCCACCGCGCTCTCCGGCGCCCCCACTCTCCGTCTCGTCGCGCCCCTCTGCGTGACGTCACTGCGGCCGTCGCGTCTTCGCACGCCGCTTCAAAGGTGTCCCTACTAGTAACTTTGGTTACTAGTAGTGGCAGCTCAAATCCACATCTTGTGGTCCCTGGCGGGAAACCTGGCGGTGTTAACAACAGTGAGGGTGTGCCCCAAGCACCCGCCAAGTCCCATAAGGACACGGCAGTCATTGGAGTCGGGAGCGGGATCAGTTGGCCTAGTCAACCCCCGCTTCGTCCCACAGCTTACACCTGGCACGGTCGGGTGTTTCTATCCCGACGTACCAGACTTTTGGTACACAGTGGTGGGTGGCCCACCTTCGGTGGGTTTACCGGTACCTTAGGGCCCTGTCACCCAATAAGATTGGTGGCAGGTTGACAAGCTTAGGGCTTACCAGATACTCACCTCCCAGTCTAACCCGACTGGGAGTGTAGGTTTGCACACATCCCCGGGCCTATCCACCCGGGGAATATCTCTCAGCCCCTAAGAAACAGATAGGATAGGGTATTGTTTACAATACCTTATCTTATCTCGTTTATTCCCTTTTTACCCGACTGCCGAAGGAGGGTAATGTGTTTATCAGTCTATGTATGTATGTATGTATGTAAGTATGTATGTATGTATGTATGTTTGTTCCTATGTGGCGTTCCAGAGACCTAACGCGTTGGCCGATTTTGACGATTCATACGTCAATCGATTCGTCTTAGCCTTGCGAGTGTCATAGGCTACATTAAAATTGGAAAATAGAAAAATGGCTGCATTTGGGCGCCATTTTGTGGGGGGCCAATTTTATTTTTTCTTCCAAACCCATCGTGTGGGATATCAAAATAAAGGGTTTCAAGAGGCGATTTAAAAAATATATATAACACTTATATATTTAAATGTACCTAATTCGACTAAAAAACTAAAAAGTTATAAATAAAAAAGTTAATTAAAAAAATCAAAATACCCGACTGCTTAAAAAGCGAACTAAAAAGACGTAAACAAGAAGAAAATCATGCTGTGCAGTCGGAGGATACATCTGGTTTTGGTCAGCCAGCTCGCGAATATGTATCCTCCGACTGCACAGCATGATTTTCTTCTTGTTTACGTCTTTTTAGTTCGCTTTTTAAGCAGTCGGGTATTTTGATTTTTTTAATTAACTTTTTTATTTCACTTGTACTAGCTCTATCAATAGCGACAGGATGCATCCTGTCGAAGCATTGATAGAGCTCGTCAAGGACGCGCTGTCGGACGATCCCAGTCCGCGCAACGTAAACAAGCAAAGGCTTAAAATCATTCTCGGCTCTCTTGCTACAGGCCCCCCCTTAGACGCCCCGGTGCCCGCTTCCACCGGCACCGCGGCGCCCGCCCCCGCTTCGGCGCTTGCGCCCACTCAACCCCCAATTCTCAAATTTCCGATCAATTTCTCGGAAAATCCTGCCTCCCCTAACGTTGACAGTCCACTCGTCGACGAACCCATGTCCGGTGATGATCACGGCAATGATTCCGATGATTATGTCACCATTGATGACGCCTCCGCCTATTCCTCCTCAGAAAGCTGTCAAGCTACCTTTGAGGGGAAGAGGAAGAGGAAGAAGGGCAAGTCCCACCCCAAAGCCACCAAGCCCAAAAAGGTCGCTTCGACCAACCCTCCAACTCTACCGTCCACCTCCTCCTCCGACGTGCAGCCCACCCCTGTCACCGCTTCCCAGCGGTCTAGGCGCTCAGGTCGCTCCCCAGCCCCCAGGAGTCGCTCCCGTAGTCCCCTAACTCAGGCCGACGCTTCCCCAATGTCGAGCCGCGACCCCAATCCTGCTACTATTCCCAAGAAGCAGAAATGCCCTCCGATCTTCCTCCACGACAAGGCCAAGTGGACAGACGTTTCAAAAATTTGCGATGAACGCAAAATCAAATTTCTTAGTGCCACCGCTTGCCAGGTGGGCATTAAAATTCTACTTCCGACCCCTACTGATTTCAGGAACCTTACCAGGCTCCTAAAAACCATGAGGATAGAGTTCCACACCTATTCTCTGCCATCGGAAGCGCCCACCCGTGTGGTTATCCGGCGCATTCCGAAGGAAATCCCAGTCGATGAGATTTATGCGGATCTCGCCGCACAAAAAGTCCCTGTCAATGCCGTCCACCGCATGCGTAAAGCAAGAGGTGGACAGGAATACGATATGGTAATGGTCGAGTGCGACCCTGCCGAGTCCTATGCCCCCATTTTTAAAATCAAGACTCTATGCTCCCTTTCAGGGTTCTCCATCGAGAAACCCTACCGTCCCTTTGTCGTTGGTCAGTGTCACAACTGCCAACAGTATGGCCATAGCCAGAAACATTGCTTTGTCCGCCCCAGGTGCGTTAAGTGCCGAGGGGATCACGGCACAAAAGATTGCACCCGTCCCAAAAACCCTGCCGAATGCGCGGTGCCTCCCAGCTGCGTGCTATGTGACCAAGTCGGTCACACGGCAAATTACAAGGGTTGTCCTAAAGCCCCCAAAATTGCGCCTAGATTGGCCAAAATCCACGCTGAGCGTCAAGCACGCCAAACTCCCTCAATGAAACCCCCTCCCCGGCTAGACCCTCAGAGGGCTTCGCCATGGGGCAAGCTTAACCACCAAAGTGTGGCTCCCCAGACCGTCCAACAGCTTCCAGGCTTGATGGATCATCCCATTCCGGCCCCTCAGGCACCCATAGCCTTCATGCCCGCTCAAAGCCGACAGGTGGCTCCCACCACTGCCGCTGCTAAGAGCCCGTCTCAATACACGCCCAATCCCAGACGCTGCGTATCTGATACCATCATCAGTGCGTACGAAATCTGGATGACGGACGAGGCCAGATCGCTGGCTGCCGAGATCAATAGGATCCAGGCAGCCGGGGATATGACCCGAGCCCAATCCAATGATCTCTTCAAAAGGTACCCGAATATAACCGAGGAGCTAGACAGCCTCGTTTGTAGAAACGGTCAATGGGTGCGCATTTAAGACGCACCTACACCGTTTCTAGACAAGTTTCGCCAATTGAGGCTCACCTCTGACCCCTCACGATCTCTACTCTGCTCCTTAAGAGCCTAGGGAGTAGAATATACAAACGTAGAATACAAACCGATTCGTCAGTCCTCGCCGCCGAGGCTCGTCGCGTATCCCTTTAATTAAAATCTTGCCAGCCCGCGAAGCTGAGCATTAGTTAAATTATTAGATATGAAATGGAGTTTCTTGTCCGTTCTTCTCCACGTAGGCTTATTTCGAACGGATGGTAGAATCACTTGTCAAGATCCAGCTTTTGCTTGTCCCCCCAGCGACGGCCCTGAGCCGAGGTTCGACTCCAACTGGGGTAGCCCTCAGCGTTGTCGCTTAGGTTTAGTAATTTTTTGCCTAGCTGGAGGCTATATAGCTTAGTCTCCGTAGGAAAGTCCGGTTAAGCAGCTAAACAGTCACTTTGACTGAGCTGAGAGACGCCCCGCAGAAAAAAAAAAAAAAAACTGTTATTTAAAATGAAAAAATAAAATATTGGATTTTTAAATAGGCACCTATTCATCGATATACCACTTGACATAGTTCGCCGTATTTCTTTTCCATCTGCACATTATATCTTATGGGAGTGTATTCTTTGGCAGAATGAACGCAATATTATGTTGGATAATGTACAGCCTGCATCCGGAGTTATTTATTATACGGACCTTGTGGAAACTAGGACAAATTGCCGTGCGTTCAAGCGTTTTTGCCATACCTATTATTGGAATCAAATATAACCACAGAACAGGAAAAACACCTTCTACAGAATATAACAGCTCACAATGTTAAGACCCATTCATATATTTTTTATCCATCGTGCTAGACAACTGGGCTTATACCAGTTGTACACGACCCTTTGGGCCGATTGGCTTTGTTTATTCAGATAGATAGACAGACACACACAAACATAACTCCATAAACACATAACCCCCCTTCGGCAGTCGGTTAAAAACGGACACATGTTTTTAAGATTGTTCTAACCTAAATATTCATAAAAAAGTCCTATCCATCCCAAATTTCGTGGCGTCCGTACAGAAAGTCTCTTTGCTGCTTACACTTTACTCCGACGGCTACTCTCAGTTCTATCAGGAAGGATTGAGGCATCGTCGAGACTTCCTTTGAAATGCGATCGCTCTTAATGAATTTTTCTTTAAGAAAAGTACTAGGGATTAAGGATAGGGAGGATACCTACGATGAGAAAGTGACTTTAAGTGATTTTATTTCTTTGCACCTGATTCAACTGAGGTTGAAGATTTAATTAGTTTTATTAGGAGAATAGTTTGAAGTGATACTGATGCTGGAAAAGATAACTGTCTGATAGTGTTATATTTCTGTAGATAAGTAGACTATTTTCGTCACAGAGCATGGAATTGTCACGAAAAGAGACGCCATTACTGCCATTTGTGAACTTACAATGTGCACTGAGCAAAAACAATACAGTCTTAGTAATGCCCGCTGAGGAGTCTCGGTGATTTTGGTTTTCCTATTATTATTATTTTTAAGACAATTTCGGCACACTATTCCCCCATCCACTAAAACTACTGAAAGAAGAATCAACATTGGTGACTTCCAGAAATGTGTTAAGTTAATGAAGCTCGAGGAGCCCCAGGGAATCGTTTTTCTGGGACTTTTCCTTCTCTAGTATAAATTAATCAGAAAAGAACAGCGGATAAGAAAGAAGAAACACAATTTCGTAGAAAAACATAATAGTGATTTTCATATACAGTCACCAGCCCCCCGATTCCCTAATATTTCGAGTCAAACCGAAGAGCCAAACCTTTTTATAAGGTCAGATTATATAAATCGCTCTAGGCGTCTACCAGGCGGGCAGAATCAAAGACAAAAGACAAAGACAAAGATATTTTATTTCAACTAGGCCACCAAGCGGCACTTTTGAACGTTACATCAAAATGAATCTACCGTGCATTCGGAAAGTAGCTTGTTATGGAGAAGAATGCACAAGAAACTCCATACTTAATCTTTAAAAAAAAAATTGATTTTTTACAATATTTAGGAACATAGGTACATACATTATTAAATTCATACATGTGAGGACAATGCACCCAGAATAGCACTACCCACTATACCACCAACAGACATAAAGTATTAGAAGTACTCACACATGTACTGTGCAGTTATATAATAGATACTAGAAAAACATTAACATCCGAAGCAGTCAAGTTATGACCAATCCCAACTGACGGCGTCCGTTCACGAACATGACGCATGAATTGGCACCACCCAGCTCAACCATCATGAAGGGAACCGGATGATCCAACACACGCGCCACCATCAGAATGACATTTGAGAGAGCATGACACACTCAACGGCCAGGGCACACACAAGTCAACGAACGACGCATAGGTACAGTAAATGGTAGATTTACAGTTGGGTACATATTTAGTACTCACACACATGCTGTGCAGTTATACAATACTAAGGAAATTGAGTTTATACAATACAAATATATTCATACAGTCTTCAGCAGGTCCAACAATACCTCAAAACAATAATGTTCTGCATATCACTTGTTATTGCGCCCTAGTGGATGTGGATTGTGGAGCAGGACTAGCATTGAGCCGAGCATTTTTATCAGTGATGTAATCCCCTAACTTATAATATGCCAGCCTCCTCAATCCTCAAGAGGGTTCATTAAAGGTCAGCGAAATCAAGTTAAAAAGAGTTTTTTTTTTATATTGACACCTCTATTCAAATATTTATAATTCGAATTCCACTAATTTTTAAACTCAATCGAATGTTATAAATTCAGAACTTGTATATAAAATAAATTCCAGGTTTCGTGACACAGTTATTTCTGACCTTCAATAGATTACGGTTAAATCAAGAAATTGTCTAAAAATTTTTTCTTATAACTTGGTATAGATCCATAATCTTAGCTAGAATAATTTTGAAGGCATATTAAATTTTCTTTTTTTTTCAAAGATAGTCTAATGACAAATAATTTGAGTCAACTACCAAAAACGTTTGACAAAAACGTGGTTTTATATTTTATGTTACTGTAAAATTACCCGTTTAATCTCTGCGAGCGCTCCGTCTGCGAGAGATCCGATTACGATTTTTTTTTAAAGCCTTGCCTCACACTAGGAATTTCTTCTTGTATCGTGGGTGCGTTTACATACATACAAACTCATATACACAAATACCCAGAGCCAGAACAACTATCTGTAGGTCATACAAATATTTGTTCCGTGCGGGAATCGAACATGCAACACGCAGCGCAGCAGCGCAATTGTTTCACTAACTACGCATAGGTTTTTATCCTGGAAAAATACACAGTCCCTGTGGGATGGACCACAGGAGCAAGCCGTGGGAAATAGTTAATTTTGCATAAACCGACCAAAGTACGATTAGATATTACATTAGTTACAAACATACAAGTAAAATATAAACATTTTTATTGCTAAATAATCTATCTAATAATAGTCACGCTTCGATCGACAATCTATTGCACACGTAATTATGACACGATATCTTGCGAAAAAACCCCGGTTCAAACAGTAAAACGCCTATAACTTTAGAACGGCTGAACCGATTTTCATAAAACATAGCTAGAGCTACACTATCGATAAAGTCACCTTTCAAACAAAATCAAAATCTGTCCATCCGTTTAGGAGCTATGATGTCACAAACACACAGGTACACACGTCAAACTTATAACACCCCTCTTTTTCCGTCGGGGGAAAAAACACCAGCCATGATTTCAATAATTACTTTCCTGAGACTTTTTACTAGTGACATTCTATCAGCGAAAGCGACACGATAGCCATTATAGCGGTAACAAGCTTTTATATAAAACATGTTTTTTATTAATTCTTTAAAGATTAAAGACATACATTGATTAAAGACACCGGAGGCTCAAGACAAGTGGTATTCGATGTCATTCAACTTGCAAGATTTGATTAAAGACACCGGAGGCTCAAGACAAGTGGTATTCGATGTCATTCAACTTGCAAGATTTGATTAAAGACACCGGAGGCTCAAGACAAGTGGTATTCGATTTCATTCAACTTGCAAGATTTGATTAAAGACACCGGAGGCTCAAAACAAGTGGTATTCGATGTCATTCAACTTGCAAGATTTGATTAAAGACACCGGAGGCTCAAGACAAGTGGTATTCGATGTCATTCAACTTGCAAGATTTGATTAAAGACACCGGAGGCTCAAGACAAGTGGTATTCGATGTCATTCAACTTGCAAGATTTGATTAAAGACACCGGAGGCTCAAGACAAGTGGTATTCGATGTCAGCGAAGGTGATAGTCGAAATGTCAGGGATTGATCACGTGATTTTTCGATATCGCTTGTCAATCCCACACAATATTGCCTTTTTACCCGACTGCCGAAGTAGGGTAATGTGTTTATCAGTCTATGTATGTATGTATGTTTGTTCCTATGTGGCATTCTAGGGACCAAACGCGTGGGCTGAATTTGATGGTTCTTACGTCAATCGATTCGTCTTAACCCCGCGAGTGTCAGTGGGCGCCATATTGTGGGGGCCAAATTTTTTTTTCTTCCACTCCTATAGTTCGGGGTATCAAAATAAAGGTTTTTACGATGTGATTTCAAAAATATATAACACTTATATGATAAATGTACATAATAAAAAAAAAATAACTTAAAAGTTATAAATATAAAAGTTAATTAAAAAGATCAAAAAACCCGACTCCTTGAAAAGCGAACTAAAAAGACGTAAACAAGGCGAAAATCATGCTGTGCAGTCGGAGGATACGTTTGGTTTTGGGCAGCCAGCTCGCGAATACGTATCCTCCGACATAACTTTTTTTATTTACAATCGCTATCGCCATGCTTTCGATGATAGAATGTCACTTGTCTAGGGCCTCAGGAAAAGTCAACATCATCAGCCTATTAATGTACCCACTGCTAGGATACATATCTCCCCTCTGTGAGGGAGAAATAGTACATTACTGCAGCGGCCAGCAAAAGAGGCATTGATGGACGAACGTGTAAATGTGGGCCGAGGCGAAGCCGAGGCACTCATACGTAAGTCCATCAATGCCTAGTTGTGGCCAAGGCTTGTATTAGTACATTACTGCAGCGGCCAGCAAAATAGGCATTGATGGACGAACGTGTAAATGTGGGCCGAGGCGAAGCCGAGGCACACATACGTAAGTCCATCAATGCCTAGTTGTGGCCAAGGCTTGTATAGTACTTTTCTCAAATAATGCGCGGAAATTAAAACTAAGTAGTACCTATAAATTTTGTCAAAATCAATGACGAACAACAATAATTGTTCCCGCGTTAAAGTGTTCCTTTGTTTTTTTTCAATAAACAGCGTTCTATTTGCAAGCCAGTTCGAAATTTAAATAAAACCTTTGATAAGTTACCTCCTTGGTTGCCATGTTTCGGAGTAAAACATCGTTCCATTTTTAAACTACACGACAGATATGAGTTTACTATGGAATTTATTTGGCCGCTAGACACGACAGATATGGATTTTCATACAACTTTTACCGGCCGCTGCTCGCATGTATTTGGGCAGTACAGCAATTTCGATTTATCTCAAAGAAGGTTGTCGGAATAATGCTCAAATTTCCAAGCATGTTTGAGAAAATGGATCTTAATCCACCATACGGGCCCAGTGCGGGTTGTTGGATGTCACAGTCTGTCCAGGACAGGTGAAGGTAAATAAAAGGTTGTAATGTAAAATGTCAAAGATGTATAAGATTGCCATGCGCTACAAAATCAAAATCAAATGTTTTTTATTTCACATAGGCCTACATGGACACTTATAAAACGTCGACAAAAGATGCACGGTTCGGGTTGGTCGTTTCCTATGGAGAAGAACCGGCAAGAAACTCCACGGTTACTCTTTAAAAAAAAGTTGGTTTGTTTTTACAATATTTCCATGTTACAGCATTAGTGCTTAGATATGGGGGGACAACGTAGGTCCGACAATAAGTAGTAAGAAGAAAAAAAGTTTGTTTAAACGAGATCAAGAGCTAACAAATGTTAACAAGCTTCTAGAAATCTAGAAGGCCTTACAGAAATGTCAGGTGACCAATCCGTTATATCTTGGTATTTCCACCGTTGTCAGCGCTGAAAGAATGACATTTTCTTTAGAGCCTCCGGTAATATTTCCTAGTGGATTCATTCTTCCACGACCGTCCTCAACCTTTATCATCTGACCTTTGACCTTTCCAAGTTCATTTATTTCTTTCAATAGATCTCTAGAATAATCCCACAGACACTCAATCCGCTGTAAGTTGTAGGCAGACGCTTCGAAATGGCGTCATGCGGTTAGGATTTAGTGCGAAACGTGACTCGAATGCTGCTTCATTGACTTGGGAGGAGCGACGCACTGTTCCCAAAATGTTTCAACAATCGAGAATGGAGTATTCTGGTGGTCTGTTCAAGTTCGATAAATAATCGATTACTCGGTGTACTTAGCATCAATCGAATAGTTTAAGGTGCTGTAAGCAGACAGTCTAATTCAATGTGTCTGGACGATACATGAGTGGTTTCAATCTGTTTGAATTATGAAATCGATAGTAAGTAATGGTGTGAATTAGTTTTAACAATTATAAATTCAAATTTGAATCGACTGGGATTGCAGACACATTCATATATGAGGGAATTCTATAAGCTGCTTTATTTTGGGCTTAACCGAGTTTATCAAATTATTAAGGTAGTGGTCAAGCGCTAGTTTATCAATAATAATTAAAAAATAATGACTATATTTTTCATAGTCATATTAATATTGCGAGATTTTATCTTGAGATCTCCTAAACTACTTTAAGTATAGAAAAAAAGAAAAATATTATATAGGTGAAATCGAGGAAATATTTAAGCAATCGAGCCAACCAAATATACGCATCCTTACTTCATCATAAAGCCTAATATTTGCTGGCTTTTAGAAACCTTTTCTTGTATGTAAGAAGGTCACACAAGGTTTCATATTTGTGACGTGGCTTCTTTTTAATTATTGACTTAATAAGTTTCTGCACGTTTCTATGTTTTGGACTTCTTTTGAAACAGGTTGTAAGTTCGTAAGAAGGTTTTATTTAGCGCTAAGTTATTTGGTTGATGAAAATTTGAAAGGAACTGTTAGAACTGAACTGAACTGTTGTTCAATTACCTTCTTGTTTTCATCTTTCATCATCACATCAGCCGAATGACGTCCACTGCTGGATATAGGCCACCCCAAGCGTCGCCACATTGACCGGTGCCGTGCGTCCCGTATCCAGCGGATCCCCGTAGCCTTCACCAGGTCATCGGTCCACCTAGTGGGAGGCTATCCAACGCAACGTCTTTCGATTTGTGGTCGCCACTCCCGAACTTTTCGGCCCCATCGGCCATCCATTCTGCGAGCAATGTGTCCTGCCCACTGCCACTTAAGTTTGGCAATTCTTCGAGCTGTGTTGGTAACCCTGAATCTCTCATCTTTCCTTGATGAAAATTATTACCTGTAATTTAGATATTTAGTCATATGTACTTCGACTTATAGGTGATAGAATTTCCACTATTGACTTTACATCTCCGAAACGCAACCACACAAAATATAAAATAAAATAATTAACCATGCTGCTATGATGCATTTTTGAAAATGCACTCAGGCCACATATGACGAGAAAAATGTCTGAAAACTAACTTTTTCATTGTAAAATTACGAAATCTATGTTTGCTATCAGATATATTGTAATAAAACCATCTGCTTGTTTTTTTTACATAGTAGAAATGGTCCATAACACTGACGTTTCTGTGCGGTACCTAGCCGGGTTCAGATTCATCTAGTCTAACGATTTAATACGGTTTTGACCGTAAAACGTTGGATGGTTTTGGCAGTGGGCTCTTGTTCTATAAAGGAACCTTGTCGTACGCGTTAAGTCACCTAATTATGCATAATAAACTATGAAGTTTATCTAAAATTCGAACTATATCGGATATCGTTGCAAACGCACGTAGTTTCCAAGTCGCTTGTAACTCTAGCTCCATAGTTCGTACGTTTTAGTTTAGATTCAGTAACAAGCAGGCTTTTGATACCGAACGAAATTCCGTTACAGTTACCACCGATTCATTCAAATAATTTTATAGTATCAGGTGAATAGTTTTAAACGTGCTTGCAAGTTTTCTGTTTAATTTCATTGTAGATTTTGTATTAACCATATACCTATTGTATTTGTATGAACTACGAAGCAAAATTAGTATGTGATCGTAGCAGGTAGCGTTCTGTAGTTCATGACTTCCATCATGGCAAAAAGTATGCCGTGTGAGTTAATATAAATATTTATTTAATGTATTCGCAGCGTCGTTGATGTAGTAGTTGCAAGTGTTAATGTTGAGCGTGAGGTCCTTAGTTTGATTCCAGGTCAACATTTTTGTGTTACTATTTTTTTTTATTTCTCTGTGGCAACCAAAGTGTTGGTTTATGACCAGTTAGTGGCAATAGCACAGTGCAATAGTCTTGCCCTCTAATTACATGGGACGAAATCTTGGTGTCATCATCATCATCATCATTTCAGCTGAAAGACGTCCACTGCTGGACATAGGCCTCCCCCAAGCGTCACCACATTGACTGATCCAGCAGATTCCCGCAACCTTAACCAGGTCATCGGTCCACCTAGTGGGAGGCCTTACAACGCATCGTCTTCCGGTTCGCGGTCGCCATTTTAGAACTTTTCGGCTCCGTCGGCCATCCGTTCTGCGAGCAATGTGCCCCTCCCACTGTCACTTAACCTACCTAATGTTTGTTAACCAGATATCTGCTCTCTTCTTATCTTCAAACGGTAGGTATAATAGAATATTAAGGGGGTATTTTTTGTTTTAAATACGAGGCTTTAGGCTAATTTGTACGTTTAGTGAATGCCTTTATTTTGTATTGTGCGTTTAGTTTGTGCAGAATAAACAATTTTTCTTTCTTTCTAAGTCTTTCCACGTGATCCAACCAAATATCACTAATCTTACTAATATTATAAAAACCGGCCAAGTGCGAGTCGGACTCGCACACGAAGGGTTCCGTACCATTATCGCAATACACTGCAAAAAAATCACATTTGTTGTATGGGAGCCCCCCTTTTTTATTTTATTTTAATTTAATAATTTTTTTTTTTTTAAGAGAATATACAACTAAATATTCTGTGAATATTTCAAGCGTCTACCTGTTGCCGTTATTAATACCGAACAAAAAACGGCAAAAATATCACGTTTGTTGTATGGGAGCCCCCCTTAAATATTAATTTTATACTGTTTTTAGTGCGGCAACAGGGATACATCATCTGTGAAAATTTCAACTGTCTAACTATCACGGTTCATGAGATACAGCCTGGTGACAGACAGACAGACAGACAGACAGACGGACAGCGAAGTCTCAGTAATAGGGTCCCGTTTTTACCTTTTGGGTACGGAACCCTAAAAACGAAACTTTTGGATAGATTGATGGATGTATGTTTGTTACTGAATCACGCCAGAATGGGTCAACGGATAGGGATGAAATTTGGCACAGAGATAGATTATAGTCTGGAATAGCATAGGCTGTTTTTTATCCCGGTATAATTTTCCCTTGGGATGATAAAGCACTTTTCACGCGGGCGAAGCCGCTAGCAGAAGCTAGAACCAATATTAATATTCCAGACTAATTTAAAAATTACCATGCCTAGGCTATTTTATTTAATACGAAATAAAGAGTAAATATTAATCAACGGTGAACAGACAACTAGACGTGATCCTAAATTGTAATCGCGATAAAATTCCACTGAAATTACAAACTTTCTTTTGATGTACCTCTAAATATTGCTCTTAAAGCTTTTAAAACGATAATGGCTACCAGTTTGTAGACAAAGTAAATCGAATATTTAATTAAACGTCAAAAGCCCGACCACGGGCCTTTAAAATTGATTTATGGTCTTATGAATCTATATAATATTAATGGCTGCTCCTGAAATATTGTATGGAGATGTTTAAAAAGGCCTTAAGCTGGGTTCGCGAGGTTACCCATTAGTATTTTGATGTCTATCTCTTTTTGGTTGTGTGTTAAATACATTAATGTCAAGATACTTGGTATTGAATAGGTTTTTGAAAAGAATATGAACAATTTATTTAAGAATATGGGGACTGCCGATAGAAATGAAAACTTAGAGCTCGTTCATACAGAACACCCGTGTTTCCAGGATTGTTTTAATGGATGCATCGCTACTGGAGCTGGTGTCCTTTCTTTGGTATTGTTCGTCGAATCGTTGAGCTCCTTAAATTCTCAGTTGAGCTGCACGGTTATTGACAAATGCGTGCACTGACTGGACGGGTCCACTCAATCTGGCTGGTTCTTTCCTCAAAAGACCATTTCAGACATCAGTCTACATGGTCTTCACATGATCAAACCAAGATTTTGTCTGGACTTTTAAAGAGACTGTGACCTCTGAGTTGGCTTCGGCCTTTCTTCTCAGAGTAGTCAGATAGGAAAAGCCAACCTCATCTAGTTTAAAAAAATATGTCATATATATCATCTAGTTTAAAAGTGTTTGTACAAACCAACTTAAAGAAATAAAATCATTTATCATTGATGTTCACACTGCATTTACAGTACCGTTTTAACGGTTCCGTCGCTACTGCACGCCCCGCGTAGATTCGATCCCATAAAACGGATCAATATTTAAATACTGTTGTGTGTGTACTCATTGCCGAATAAAAACGTATGCGATAAAGTGGACCTGTAAAACGGGCAGCTGTATATTTTGTCGTCTCGGTATTTTTACTGGATCTGGAATACTGTCACGTGTGTGAAGTCGTATGACAACTACATAAGTCAGCGCAGAATAAAGCGTATAGGATAAAGCGGACCTGTAAAACGGACACCTGCGTGAACGAGCACTTAAATCTATGGAATAACTGACCAGTTCACACTAAGCGCTTCCAGACATCCTTCATAATGCGCACAGCGAATGAATGGAACTCACTACCTGCGTCCGTGTGTCCGTACGCCTACAACCCGAATCTCTTCAAAGTTAGAGTGAACAGGCTTCTTCTGGGTAAACTCACTCCATCGTCGACTCTGTCTCTGTCACCTCTGACCTAGACTAGAGTCAAGAGCAAACCCATCACAAATATAAAAAAAAAAAAATGCATTGAGTTTTCACTGTCGCAGCACGTCACATTAGCATTTCGGTGACGCGAATCATAAGTTTGACTCCTACCAATAATCGCTCAATATGACTAAAGAAGTTTTCACTTCAAAAATATGACTCGAGTTGGTAACAAATAACATTTAAAAATTTAAATTCTCCGGCACATTTTTATTTCATGCTATTTATCCAGTAGTAGACACCTGAGAGAATATTCTAAACGGAATTAAAATTATTGTAATGTTGAATGTTGTGAGTTGACACACATGATTTCATCACTTACGGTTTTATAGGGATATACACTAACGAGCAATGAAAAACAGGCCTCCTCTCTGTGAGAGGGAATAGGCCGTAATCCACCACGCGGGCCCAGTGCGGTTTGGTGGATGTCACATGTCTTCGAATTTTTGATTCTAGGACATTTCACACGGTTTTCTCACGATATTTTCCTTCACCGTTTTGAGAGCAGTGGTGATGAAATAATTTACACAAAGTAAAGCGCCTGCCTGGGCTCTTCAACTTGTAAGTCGCGGCCGATACCTCTGGGCCACCACTGCTCTCTAGTGACATAGCACCAAATTACTCCTAAACGGGAAAGGCTAGCTTAATGACGCCGTCTGCAATATTGAAGTACATTTAACAGCGCATCAGTATATTACCAATTACAAACGTAAATATTGTGTTCAAAGTTTAAATTAAATGTGAAAAAATTAAATTAAGGTGTTTGTCGGCATTTTGTGGGTGGAACTTTTGCATTGCTCGGCAGTTTACATTATGTAGAAAAAATAAGTGTTTTGGTTAAAAATTTGCCGTTTCCTTAAGTTTGCTGTACGTCATTACTTCCTAGAATTTGATCTTTATTAGCGACACTATCGAATGGAGTAATAATACAGCATGTGTTTTTTTCATAATCAACGGGTTCGATTCCATTCAAAATTCCAATGATGCAGTTTTAGTTTTCATCAAAAACCGGCCCAAGACACATTTGAGTGTTTTTCGATATTCCTTATAGATTGGGATTTGGCCATCCACGCCCACTTAAAAAAATCACCTGTATAACATAATTTCACGCCTGTATCGTATATTACCCGAGGGGTTATTGACTCCAGAATCTCATGCTTAGTACAGTATCGCTTGCAAAAACGAGACAAACGAGGCAGTCGGTTAAAAAATCTAGGCATATTAGGTATACTGCCTAGGATGTTTTTGGAACAAGTTCTGCCATCATCTGCCTAGCCTTTTTCCCAATTATTGTTGGGGCCAGCTTCCAGTCTTACCGGATTCAGCTGAGTACCACTGTTTTACATGGAGCGACTGCCTATCTGACCTCCACAACCCAGTAACTGGGTAACACGATACCCCTTGGCAAGACTGGTGTCAGATCTCAGGCTTCTGACTACCCTTAACGACTGTCAAAGATCTTCAAATGACAGCCAGGACCAACGGCTTAACGTGCTTTCCGAGGCACGGAGGAAACTCGGTATGTTGAAATGGTCACCCAACCACGGACCGACCTCGTCAAGCGTTGCTTAACCTTGAAGATCGACTCATGCGGCTGTTATTATTAAGCCACGAGCTCCTGTTCAAGTTCAAGTACAAGTTCTGCCAATGTAAACAAAACATTAATCAACACAAAATATGAAAGCTCTCGTATAAAAATGTTCCGTACCTAGGCACCCAATTTAATTGACAATCACTTGTCGAATCAACAGCGTCGATGGACTAATAAATCCGACTATCCGACTTAATTCGCGTCGGCCGATCCTAACCATCTACTCCTATTACCGGGGACATAGAATAAAAGTACGCAGAAGCGATATTTTAACAAAATATCCCCATGTATGAAAAGGTTGCACTCATTCAAAGCATTCAATACTCAATTAGCTGCATATTTAAACACAAATAACACCCTTCCTTAAAGCTGAATGTTTTGGATGGGTGCATCATGGTGCATCATAATTGCTACCGTGACGCTGTGACGAACTTTATATAATTTAATTTAAGCCATGTTCTTATGTAAGTGACTTTGTCTTTTTTGAGAATAAAGAAATCTTGAAACCTATTTGATTTTTTTTTATAAATAAAAAACGTCTATAGACATCTACGAGATTGGGGCCAATGTGGGTCGTTGTAGTGGTAAATAGCGATATTCCGATGAGATTACTAATAACTAGAAGCTCTTTTTGTGAAGAACCTTGCCAGAAGAAGTACCTACCACTCCGTCGCCTTTTTCTACTATCAAGTAGCATTGATGCTCCAGTGTAATGTCACCATAGTGTAGAGACAACATGGTGTGCCAGACTTTGATGTATCACTGTCAACATTTATCCGTTGAATGAGGGATAGTTTGAATTGTATTGTATAGCTTCGTCTCTCTCCCACAAGAGGGGCCAGGATGTGGATGCGAAACGCACAGGACCGATCTGTATGGCGTAGCTATGTCCAGTAGTGGGCGTCTTTCGGATGAAATGATGTGTCACTTCTATAATGTCTTATTCAATGTCAGGGACTAGGGGATTAAAACTAAATTGTGATCAGTGTACGCCACTAATACTGGGTCCGACAAACGCTGGATGGGATAGGGCGCTCGTGTCAATCACGGATTACCGTGGTTACGGCTTTACGTAAATGCTCCTGTATCCATCTGTTTGTATACATAGCGTAAAGGTTTTACCTATGTAGCGTCTGGTTTACGGGGATATGATTTTGCCTATACATATTTGTGATGTGTTGTTTCCGTTCGCTGAGTTTTAGGATTCTCGGAAGGCGCATACACGACACATATAGCTTGAAATACGCCTTCAAATAGAGAAATATCACGACACTGCTATTTGGGGATTAAATTTAAATGTTTAACTGAATTACTGAATAAAAGCGTTGAAATAAATACTGTATACGGCGTGGTCTCCCACAGAACACAGAGACTTCGGCGGCCGTTGCTAGATGTGGCTATGTCAATCCTTTCCTGCAGTCTTACACACTCGGTGAGTACAGCCCACGCTTGTCACCGGTGACACATGGCAACACGCTTGTCACCGGTGATGATAACCACACATGACAATTTATATTTATTATGCAAGTTAAAATAACACTTTTACAAGTTGCCTATAGAAATTGACGGCCTGTGACAATTCCCATAGGTAACTTGGGGTCAACACAACTTGAATTGATCTCTAGTAATTGCCATGCGACAATTCCTTACGATGTGTTAAAGAAATTCAAGAAAAACAAGATAATATTTAAACCAATAGCCATGTTATTCGGCTTCGGCGATTGCAGATCGAGATTCGATATTGCAGTATATCGCGATGGTTAAATGCGCTTTTTTTATAGGATAACTAGCTTTTGCCCGCGGCTTCGCACACGTAGACTACATGCTTCTCCTTACCATATTTAAACAGTATGTAGAGAAAAAGTAAAACATAATGTAATGCTAAAGTGTTTCATAGGACAGACTTACACTTACCTACTTTATCATCAATACGCTCTATCCTTGTCCCATCCCTATCCCTTCACTATTTATGTGTTTATCCATGACTAATAATAAGTAATCATAAGCATAAGTAAGTAATTAAATTAAAGTATTTCCTTATAAACAACATTTTAAAACATTTTGGATGTTGACGCCAATATCACCAGACTATTTGATGAGATAACACGTGAACACGCTACATAGAACTGTCCATGGCAAAAGCAATTCTCCCTCAAATCTACACCAGCATACTTCAGAGTTTGTCCTTGAGCCTTATTAATGTCATGGCGAAGCAGATTTTCCCGTCCCTATTTAATTGCATATTTATGCGTTGAGCCTTTTTATAGTTACCAAGTATTTTTAATAATTTTTCCTTTGTAAAAGAAGGACTTTTGTACACAACATTTCATCCCCCATGATCCGCCCCCCAAGGATGGAATTCCCAAAAAACCTTAAATTGCGTTAGATTTTAATCTTCAGCCCAAACCCAATATTCGAAGATCCTAACTTCAAAACTGGCCGACTTTCATACAAACTGTCATCCCCTATTTCACCCCCTTAGGGGTGGAATTCACGACTGCCAACCACAAAAAAAAAAGGTGTTGAATTCACAAAAATTCATTCTTAGTGGATGTCTGCACAGTATAAAGTATCTATTTGCAAAATTTCAAGTCTCTAGACGATTTCACCCTCATGGGGGTGAAATCTTCAAAATCGCTGAGACACGTGTAAATTATTTTTTAATCTTCAGCCTAAACCCAAAATATCCTGACTTTAAAACTGACGGATTTTCATACAAACTTTCATCCCCTATTTCACGCCCTTAGGGGTTGAATTTCCAAAAATCCTTTCTTAGTGCTCACCTACACTACCAAAGGAACCTACGTGCCAAGTTTCATGATTGAAGCTTCAGCCGTTTGGCCTGTGCGTTGATGGTCAGTGAGTGAGTCAGTCAGTCAATCAGTCACTTTCTTCTTTTATATGTTTAGATTAATCAATATATTTTTATCTTGTATTATAATTTCTTTGTAAAATAACTATGTCAATAAATACATGATTTTTCTTTATCTGAAAAAAAAACAAGAAATAAATCACACAAAAAATAAAGAAAGAAATCTAGGCACCATATAAAACAAAGACAGTATACTATCAGGACATTCTGTGCCTCGTAAATAAAGACAAATAGTAAAGAAGTAAGAACAGTATTGTTCAGTAGGCTTGTAACATAGGATCTATGAAGATGTTAGACAAATGAGGAATGAGCCTCTTACGTATGTAAACAAGTGTGTTAAGGAAAAATAGGAGCGTTTGAATAAATCTTTTTGGTTATACGCGTTTGGGAATTACGTAGTGGGCTGCTTACATTTTCAAATCGTTCGTTACTTTAATAATAGGAAGAGTATGTCTCAACACTATCTGTGCCCGAGACTGTGCTCATGTCAATTGTACATTATTGCACTACTGATGTAAGTTGTGGGATTAGATGCTTTTTTGCACTCCGGAACCGTGGTCCTACTGCGATGTCCCAATGGTGGGACATCGCAGTGGGACCACGGTTCTGGGGTTTTTTTTTGGGGTTTCCATATAATAATGTATTAGTTGATTCCAAAGGACGGAATTTATTTGTTAAAACTTCGTGCAATATACAGGTACATAGGCGGACTTAATGCCTGAGGCATTCTCTACTAGTCAACCAAGGGTAGTGTCGCGAAAACAATAAACTTGCCGAGGAATCTTGAACTAAAGTGTACATATTTGGTGAAAGGTACATGAGCTTTCCATAAACCTTTTAATTCTGCCTCCACCTCTTTGTGTCTCAACGTTAGAATATTTAGACCGGTCGAGGCAAGCCAAGCTATCTACTTCATCATTCGAGTAGTCGCAATAGCTGTCTAACCTCGAGACAGCAGTCCTAGTTGTGAAACCAATCTCACTATAGCAAATAGGTAAAACAAACCGAGTCACTAAGAATATCTTCCATCAGTCCCACACACCATAAATACTATCCCTGAAACAAGCGGCGTCGGATACCATTTAAAGAACAATGTTATATAATTTACAACCGTTCCTGGCAGCTCAGGCTCTTTTAGTCTTGGACTCCAGCCAGAATTTTACATAATAAAGCTCTTAATAGCATTCCGGTTAGATTTTAAACATCACACACGGGTCTGGTGCTTTATGATGTTAGATGGAGGAAAGCGACTGCCAGAATGGGTTTAACTTGGTTCCGAGGTGAAATATTGTGCATTCTTTAAACTTAATGTAGCATTTGTGGTGGATGGGTTACTAGTACAGTCTGTTTTTCAGGCAGGCTGGGTGAGATCTTCATTTGTTTTTTTTTTATATTGAAGGTTTCGTTGACTTACGCATAGTAGTGTATATCCTCTAGATCGATAGGAATGGAGTAGACGAAAGAGAATGAACGACGTTTAGACTGCTGATGGCAAGAATTTCGAAGAAGGTAGCAGTCATGTATCTAGGTATCATCACGCTTTTTATTTATAAAAATTAATGCAATATTAAAGACCCAAGGTACTACGGTTGACTGTATTAGGCATTCTCTACCAGGCAACCAAGAACGGTGAAGGGATAAAATTAAATTGAGTTTTTGGTCTTTTTACAAAATTGGGCCCTTAGAATCCATCTTAGACACGCAGAAAAATGTCTAATGTGATTTTTTATTTCGTGGACTAAACTGAAATTTGGGGGGTTGTCACTTTATCGTTTCATTAAAATAGTGTCGTACCCTAACTATCCTGATTGATCGAAAGTTAATCGAAAATCGAAGTAGATCGAAAATGAAACTATTTCACGGCATAAAAAAATAATTTGTTTAGAAACTAGCGGCCCATATTTAGTTTCTACTCATTTATGTCAGACTTAATTTTATCGATTGCATTTATTTTATTGTTGATTTCATAATTAACACAATAAAAATTCATGTACTATGTGTATGAATACTGTTATATTTAAATGTATTACGTTTATAATCATAAAACATTTATTTATACCAATTAGTAAAAATAAATTCAGGAGTCATGTCACATCGATTCGATGAATCACCCCGCGCTTGCAACATTTAAAAAAAATAAGGTCAATAGCAGCTATCAGTTTAGTCCACGAAATTAAAAATCACAGTTATAGATAATAATTTTGGTGATGTTCAACAAAAGGTTTTTTATAACATTTATCCTTTAAATCATCACGCCTTTGATTTATTAATCTATATGCAATATAAAAGGTACGACAGTCGATGCCTTAGGCATTCTCTACCAGGCTACCAAGAGTGGTGAAAAGATAACATGACAGGACGATTTGTAGGCAACCATATATTTCATTTTAATCTCTCAGTTTGCTTTTCACAAAATTGAGCCCTTAAAATCCGTCTGAGACACGCAAAAATATAATAATTGATGTTCAACAAAAAGTTTCTTCTATCCCATTAATTTATCGTCTAAATATATTTTTATTTTTTCCTCCATCATTCTGAGTGTAATTTCTCAGGCAATTTGTTATCTTAATCGTTAATTGCTTGTAATATCGCCCACGTCTAACGTACCTTAAATATTTTCTTTTAGATGTTTACGTACCTACAGGTGACATAATGGAGGATTTTCCTTATTTGTTGTTGTAGCTTTTACCAATAAAAAAAATGAGCATAAGACGTAACTTGTACTCGGAATAACTGATCTTGGAGACCTATAACATGTGTATTATAAATAGATGTAATTTAAGTAAATATTAGCAGTTAATTACTATGGCCTAGGCCACAGCTCAGGACAATGCTCGATGACCTCACTAGAGCTTCCTAAAGAGTGGATCTAAAAATGGACATGGACAAAACCAAGGTGATGTTGAATGCCCATGTTACACCCACTCCTATCAAGGTCGGAGACTCTACACTCGAAGTTGTAGACGACTATGTCTACCTGAGACAAACGATCCAGTTAGGTAGGGCCCACTTCGAGAAAGAGGTCAACCGTCGAATCCGACTCGGCTGGGCTGTGTTCGGTAAGTTGCGCGGTATCTTCCGTCCAACTTACCACAGTGTGTAAAGACGAAAGTCCACCAGTGTGTATTGCCAGTGATGACCTATGGCCCTGAGATGTGGTTGCTAACAATGGGCCGCATCAGTTACGCTTACAGTCACCCAAAGGCTATACTCGGAGTTTCCTTACGTGATCGAATCAGAAATGTAGAGATCCACAAGAGAACCAGGGCTACCGACATAGCTAGAAGAATTGCCAAACATAAGTGGCAGTGGGCAGGGCACATTGCTTTCAGAACGGATGGTCGATGGGGCAGAAAAGTTCTGGAGTGGCGACCGCGAACCGGAAGACGTTGCGTTGGAAGGCCTGCGGCTAGGTGGACTCATGGGTCCAATCTCCCACACAACCTTCACCAGGTCATGACCTGGTGAAGGTTGCGGGGATCCGCTGGATGCGAGACGCACGGGACCGGTCAATGTGACGACGCTTGGGGAAGGCTTATGTCCAGTAGTGGACGTCTTTCGGCTGATATGATGATGATGAGACTAAGGCTATCTTTGCGTAAAAAGAGTTTTAATATCCCAAGGGTTCATTATATCGAGTGTATCGAGATAAAAAGTATCATATGTGTTAATCCAGATTATAAACTATTTTTGAATAAAGTTGTATCCATATCCGTTAAGCCTTTTTCACGTGTTTAAAACACAAACATACAAACTTTCACATTTGTAATATCAGTAGGATTAAACAAGCCGGTTGAAAGAAAGAAATGAAGTCGCGATTAAAGGTAATTAATTATTTCCTAGTTATAAGGGTCAATCAATCATTTCAGCATATCACAGTCCAATGCTGAGATGAAAAGAGACACCATATCTAACGACATTAAAAACCTGCTCCTATTCTGTTATACGTGTTGTAGTTATACTTTCATACACGTGATCTGTCCTGTAGAACATTCGAAACAATACCAGTAAAATCGTGGTCACTTTTACTCCAATAGCCTCGGCTTTTCACTTTTGTTTTCTTTTTCAGCAGACACACACTCCTCTAATTCGACCCTGGTGTAAACATAAAATAGTTCAGAAGGCTAGTTCTATACTAACAGCTATTCGGGGTCGGTGCAGTATGTTCATCCATAATGAATACATTGATCGCGAATTAAAAGTATCCAAAAAAGATTTCTTCGTTTTCTGTGTTTTCGCCCCCGTATTAAATAATGTTCTAAAATTATTTACATCTTTGCAAAAAATTCCATCTGCAACCACTTAGGAATAGTCGGATTGCACATATCTTTTAAAAATATTGTCAAATGAGATCAACTGTCCTGATCTCCTTCATAAAATGCATTTCAATGTTCCCCAGAGATCAATAAGATTTAATCCACCTATCTCCATCCCTCTTCATCTAACTACAGACACACTTAACTACTTCATACTTAGGACTGATTTCACCAATTAAACTAATCACGATTAGTTCAACTAAACTCAGTTTATGCGAATACAGCGTTCTGATTGATAGTTTCTCAGCGGTCTCAACCAATCAGAACGCTGTGTTTGCATAAACTGAGTTTAGTTGAACTAATCGTGATTAGTTTCATTGGTGAAATCAGCCCTTAGTGCGAGCGAGTAAAGATCTTAATTTATTGTGTAAGGAGTTCTAGTTTGATGTGTTTACCATTAAAAGCTCATTAGTGCGTCAGCATAACCTTGACTTTTTCAAAAGTGGATAGTGTGCAATATTATATTCCTAGCCATAATTATTTATAACAATCTGTAATTGGCTTAATGTAACGATCTTAATGTACCCATCTCGATCTCAATTCTCAATGCCTTATTGCGTATCATAATGTATATAGTTGGTAGGGAAATAATTATATTAGTCACAATTTTGAAACCTGTCGGGCACAGCATAGATCAAGTAGGAGACAGGAGGAAGATCACTGAGTGTTTAATGGGATAAATGTATTAGTGTAACGCGCGCACCTAAATTCAAAATTCGAACATCGCGCCAAAACTCCTCCATATGCCGTAATACGTCTGTGCGGATGCGGAGACCATGCGATTCACACACGCGTACGCCGCTCGCGTGATGTCACGAGAGCCAATCAGGGCGCTCGCGGCGGGGAAGGGACTCGCTGCGCGCTTACAGAGCGCGGGGGTGTCGCGCGGCCAGTGAACGACAGGCGATGACGTAGTGAAGGCACGCGTCGCATGCTCTCGCGCTTCCCACTTTGTGTCTTGGCTTTTGTCTAGTTTAATGTTTACCTAAGTAGATGTACGCTTGTAAAGTGAGAATACAACCCAGTTTGTTGAATAGTGGAACGAACTTCGTTTTATTTTGGCTAGCATCCCTTACACTGGCGCTCAACTAGTGGCCACGAGAAAACGACGCGACGCGGCCGCCGCCATTTTTGTTGGAATTAACTTCGTTGGACGTCTTGGACTCGCGAAGAAAACTACGTCAATCACCGATCGTCGACCGATCGTCTGTTTGTGAAGAACGCGTCCTTGTTACTCTTGCACCATGCCAGTCGTTCCACGGCGTGCGGCAGGCCGCCGTGTCGCCGACGACCAGGGGCAGGGCAACTCGGACGACGAAGCCCGCGAGGTCGTAAGCGTCGAAGCGCCTGGAGCAGCGCCGACGCGACATCAACCATCGCCGGAGGCAGGACCTTCACAACAGATCGCTGATCTGTCATCACTCATGGAAGCTTTCGCCAAGTCTCAGGCGGAAGCCAATAGGCAGCTCATTGAGACGCTAATATCTAAGTCGATCGCGCACGCGCGGTCGCCAACTCCAGCGACTGCCGACGGGTTCGCGTCGACGAGTTTGGGAGGCGCCAACTCACACGGAGGAGGCAACTTCAGCAACTGCACGGCCCGCTTTGACGGCGAGAATAAGGACGTCGAAGTGTTGGAGGCGTTTATAGACGCGGTGCAGGTGTATAAGGACTGCGCCGGCGTCAGTGACGAGCACGCGCTGCGCGGGCTACCCATCCTACTCGTCGGCGACGCAGCGGTATGGTGGCAGGGTATTAAGAGGAGTGTACGCGACTGGGACGATGCGATCGACCATCTACGTGCGATGTACGGCAGCATTAAACCCGCGTACAAAGTTTTTCGTGAAATGTTCGCGGAGGAGCATACGGCCCCTCAACGTAGTGAAGTGTTCGCGTGTAAATTACGTGCTCTCATGAGTACGTTACCGTATGAGTTGTGTGAAGAAGCTAAAGTGGACATTGTGTACGGTCTCTTGGATCGCAGGATCCGCAAACGGTTGCCGCGGGAATTGTTAAACTCGCTCGACGATACCATATGTAAGTTACGGCATGTCGAGGAGTCGATGGCAGAGGTAAAGGTACCTAAACCCCCGGTGAGTAAACCTAAGCATTTTACTAAGAGCGACGCTACGGATACTACGACGAGTAGTAATCCAACACAACAAACCCCCACTGGTTCAAACACCTCTACAGGTTTAGGTAAAAACCGTAAAACTGGTAATAATAACAATAAGGGCCTATTCTGTTACGGTTGCGGACAACAAGGCGTTATTAGATCGAAGTGTAATAACTGTACGCAAATAGATAAAAAGGTCCCAACTAAAAGTAGTTCGTCTTTTAACTCGATCGATCTAAAGCCTGTTAGTGTGTCACATTATAGTAGTTCTCTGCCTACCCGCGATCCAGACTGTGAGTCGCAATATTATTATTATCACGACGACGAACCAATGTTTACGGAACAATATTCCGCGAAGTCCGTAGAGTGTTTACATTTCGATAAACCGGATTATTCTGGAAAAAGTCCTTATTCTGGTAAACAGCCGTATTCTGTAGAAAATCGTTATTCGGTAAGTAAGTCAAACATTGATTTCGATCGTTCGATTGATCGTGTTTATTTTGAACATTTTGAATGTTTAAATGATATGTCGTGTGTTAATTATAGTACTTTAGAGGGTCAGCAGTACTCTGAGGATAATGCGAATATTCAGAGTGCAAATATTGACCCCGACCCGACCTGGCCGTTAGTAAGTATAGGTATCGGAGGTCGCGAGGGCACCGCTTTTATTGATACGGGAGCTTCGCATTGCCTCGCTAGCCCTTCGCTTTATCATGTATTATTGGAGGCTGGTACTGTGTTTTTAGAAGATCAGCGCGTTATCAGTCTGGCTGATGGGACAAGTACGGCGCGTACGATTCTCACGGGCAAGTGCAACGTAGCATTGCAGGGCCGTGATGTGCTAACCACGTTCTTGGTGATACCTGGTGCGGACACAAGGACACTTCTGGGACGTGACTTCATCACCGATGCAGGCGTCGTGTTGAACTTGCCTCAGTGGTCATGGAGCTTTGCCGACGACCCCGAGAACAACTATGATTTTGTTCGATTTTATAGTTGTGTTTCATCGAGCGACGCAGATGCATTATGTGTAGACGCTTCTCAGCTGCACTTGAGAGAAGACGAGGGCATGAATTTGTCTGTTAGTCAGCGAGCCCAGCTGAATAATCTGATCGCGTCGAAGGCTACGCGCTTCGCCGCCGATGGTGAACCTACGACTTTCGCGACGCACCATATCAAGGTAGGGGAGAAGCAAGACCCAATAGCTTCTCCGCCCTACCGGATGTCACCAGCCAAACGACTGATATTGGAGAAAGAATTAGACAAGTTGCTGTCAACCGATGTGATCGAGGAGTGCGAGTCTCCTTGGGCGGCCAACGTAGTGTTGGTTACCAAAAAGGATGGAGGTACGCGGCTCTGTATCGACTACCGTAAATTGAATTCGGTCACAGAACCAGATAGGTACCCACTCCCAAGGATGGATGATGTTCTCCACGCAGCCAAGACTAGCAACTTCATGTCGACCTTGGACCTTCGGTCAGGCTATTTTCAAGTGTGTGTCAGTAACGAGGATCGTGACAAGACGGCGTATGTCACACCGTTAGGAACATTTCGTTTTAAACGAATGCCCATGGGTTTGCGCAATTCAGGCGCTACTTTTCAAAGATTGATGGACAGATTTAAGTCAAATCTTCAAGGCGTCTCTCTATTGTGTTATTTAGATGATCTGATTGTGCTGTCGGACAGCTTCGACAAGCACCTTAGCGACCTTGAAGCTGTATTTGACAGGCTTGAGCTATTCAATCTGAGGATTAATCGCGAGAAGAGTGTTTTCGCCCGTGATTCCGTGAAGTTCTTGGGACATCTTATTGTACCCGGCGGGATCCAGGTTGATCCGGGTAAGACAGCTGCAATTAATGATATGGCCGTCCCCAAGAATCTCACCCATTTGAAGTGCTTTCTGCAAACTTCTAGTTGGTTTAGACGCTTTATACCTAATTATGCAGAGGTAGCGAGGCCGTTGACCTCCCTTCTAAAGAAGGATATTACTTGGCATTGGTCAGATGATCAGCAAGCTGCTTTCGACGGTATAAAGCAACTGTTGGTGTCTGCTCCTATATTACGCCAGGCTGACGAGACCCTACCGTTTACCCTTAGAACAGACAGTAGTGGTTACTGTCTGGGGGCAGTTTTAATGCAGGGGGAGGGGCCCGAAGAGCGCCCTATCGAATACGCCAGTCGCCTCCTTAATCAGGCTGAAAGGAACTACAGTACCACGGAAAGGGAAGCCTTAGCAGTAGTGTGGGCAGTGACCAAATTCCGCGGGTATATAGAGGGCGCCGAGATCGTTGTGAAATCGGATCACCAACCATTAAAATGGCTGATGAACGTTAAATCACCCAGTGGACGGTTAACCAGGTGGGCACTTACTCTACAGTCGTATAACCTGCGTATTGAGTACACCCCAGGCAAATCCAATGTGATCGCCGATACCCTCTCGCGCCCAGCCTGTACAGACGAGACGGAGTGTGACTTATGTCAGGCTGTTATTGATGTTCTAGCTAGGGACGCTCGCGGCTATCGTGAGATCCAGTTGCGAGATCCTGATGTCCGCAAAATACTGGAAGATCTGGAGGCATCGGACGAACCGTTTAGGGGGAGACCATGGGCTGATCGTGGTTATGTCACCTCCGACGGTGTACTTTATAGATACGGACCGGAACAGAGTGAAAATGACGACGCTTGCCTGGTCGTGCCGTCGAGCGAGAGAAACAAGGTCCTTGCTGACTACCACGATGCGCCTACTGCCGGTCACCTAGGCATCGAACGAACCCTCCAGCGTATCGCTTCGCGATACTATTGGCCAGGTATGAGAGCGTTCGTAACCAAATATATCAAGGAATGTGTCCCGTGTCAACGATATAAGGTGGACACGCGTAAGCCTGCGGGGCTTATTCAGTCTACAGCCGTGGCGCAGCGATTTGAAGTTATTGCTGTCGATCTTTTCGGGCCACTCCCAGAGACTAAGTCAGGCAACAAATGGATTTTAATTATCGAAGACGTCTGCTCTCGTTGGGTAGAATTGTTTCCCTTGAAAAGCGCAACTAGCTTCGATTGTGCTGAGGTGATGGTTAATGAGGTTTTCTTGCGGTATGGTGTTCCTCGTCGCATGATTAGCGACAACGGGGTGCAATTCATCAGCGAAATCATGCAGCAGGTATGCTTTGTCTTTGGCGTTGACCAAGCGCTGACACCTTACTACCACCCCGAAGCGAACCCCGTTGAGCGCAAAAATCGCGACCTCAAACCACAGCTCGCCATACACGTGGGTAAAGATCACTCGACGTGGGATTCACACTTGGCAGCTGTGAGGTTCGCAATGAATTCTGCCGTGACCCATAGCACAGGTTATTCACCCGCAATGTTGACTTTTGGGCGTGAATTACGCGCGCCCGCAGATGTCGTTAACGACATGCGCGCTATCGTAGATGGCGATAGGTTTGTGGCGAATGTGACGCCCTATTTAAAACGGTTGGCGACGATCCTTCTGGACGCTAGGGATGTCCACGAAAAGGCTCAAGACATCCAAAAGAAGTACGCGGACGAGCATCGGCGCCCGGCGCCGGATTACGAGATAGGCGATTTGGTCTTGCTCAAGACCCAAGGCTTGAACGATGCTGGTCGAGGTCAGACCCCTAAATTCATACCTAGGCGCGACGGTCCCTATCGAATACGTGAAGTTCTGAGTAGCACGACTTACAGTCTCGAGCGTGTCAATGGAGAGATTTTGGGGAAGTATCATGCCTCACAACTCACGCCTTTTATCGGGAAAGTGCAACCTCCTTTACAGGAGAAAAGGAAAAGAGGTCGCCCGCGTAAACATTAGTTTCCTAGATCTTATACTTTTGTTACTATTTTTGTAATTGTTCTCTTACCAGCTTCGGTTGTCATTTTATTTATAGCCTTGTCCTAGGTCCTATTCCAAACGCGAGGTCGTGTGTTTGGACTAGAGGGGGAGGTTGTAACGCGCGCACCTAAATTCAAAATTCGAACATCGCGCCAAAACTCCTCCATATGCCGTAATACGTCTGTGCGGATGCGGAGACCATGCGATTCACACACGCGTACGCCGCTCGCGTGATGTCACGAGAGCCAATCAGGGCGCTCGCGGCGGGGAAGGGACTCGCTGCGCGCTTACAGAGCGCGGGGGTGTCGCGCGGCCAGTGAACGACAGGCGATGACGTAGTGAAGGCACGCGTCGCATGCTCTCGCGCTTCCCACTTTGTGTCTTGGCTTTTGTCTAGTTTAATGTTTACCTAAGTAGATGTACGCTTGTAAAGTGAGAATACAACCCAGTTTGTTGAATAGTGGAACGAACTTCGTTTTATTTTGGCTAGCATCCCTTACATTAGTAAGTTATACTGTTTTATTAAGGGTGTTTTTTAAATGGTTAGCATGGTATTCATATTTTTGTACAGCATATTAATTATATAAGCTGCAATGACCTTCTCCTGTTTAATAAAATTTTGGTAAGTACTCAGAGGGTAAGCAAAAAAAAATATTTTGAGCTGCATATAAATGTTGTAAAACTGTTGTCATTGGTTTTATTAAAGAATAGTTGCAAGTTAGATTTATATTTATAGGACAGAGTTGATAGGGCTCCGTCGATTTCTGTATGCACGGTCTAAAGTAACCTAACACGAAGGAAATGACGGGAGCTGAAGTGAGCGAGCAAAGCGAGCGAACTCATCTCCTTCGAACCTAACCTGTCCGTGTCGGGGTGCCCTAAGCTCCCGAGCTCGCTTCGCTCGCTCTTGGACTAATTCGTTGACCATAATTTATTATTTTAATGTTGACATTGGTTTTCATATAGAATAGGTGCAAGTTAGATTTGTATTTATGCGACAGAGTCGATATATTGTCCCGCCCACTTTCAACGTACATTGCCGATTTTTCAACAAAAACGTAATCCAATTAGTTATTTTGCTCACCATGTTTTAAATATGCATACCAATCAAATACACTGCTTATAGACATGTTTTCTCTGCTGATCAATCATGAAATCTTACTGATCAAGTAGTTATTTTGCGGACTGAATGTTTATTATGCAAACTCATGTTATTGTAAGCTGCCTATTTATGATTTTGCTTTTGCTTTTATAGGACAGAGTTGATGGGCTCCGTCGATTTCTGTATGCACGGTCTAAAGTAACCTAACACGAAGGAAATGACGGGAGCTGAAGTGAGCGAGCAAAGCGAGCGAACTCATCTCCTTCGAACCTAACCTGTCCGTGTCGGGGTGCCCTAAGCTCCCGAGCTCGCTTCGCTCGCTTTTATTCTATAAACGAATTTCTAAAAAAATCTCCATGTCAATCTTATCATTACAGGAATGCATTGTAGATTATCTTGTTATTAGTTGTTGTAATTCCTACCTACAACCTTTTATAATATTGTTTGTTTTATATTTTATGTGTTGTTTACCATATAACTTCATAATCTACTTTAGTATGTAAATTAAGTGTTTTGAAGAGTTTATCAAACTTAACAGGTTAAATACCTAACAAAAATAATTTGTTATTAGATTAATAGAGATCTGCTTATTTGAAGCACCTTAACTCATATCTTAATATTTGCATGCCAACTTATGGCGAAATGTGTCATTGTGCTAATAATTTATTTATACCATCTTTTGTACCGCATTTAATGCAAATAAATGGCTTTGACTTTGATTAAATTTTTGACCATTATCAAAATTATTTTCAGAACAAGGATTGCTGCCTGATTCTTTTAATTACAAACAAAATCTTTTTATGCCGACCAAATTATTTAAATGCAATTTTTAATACAGAATTGAATGTAAGAATTATAATTATTGTTATTAATATTATTAACATTTATTTATTTAGTAATATTGTACAGAACATTAACTTTTAAAATTATTCATAGTTATTTTATTTACTTATTAATATAAACTTTTCTATTCATTTTATGTATATCTGTTGGTTTTTCATCTAATAAATAAATAATACGATACATTTCTATTCGTCATCATCTCAACAGTCACCTTCTTACTAACCACATCCAAGCCTATTTTTAATATCGCTCAATAATATTGTAGGTGTGTGGGCCGCCTTACTTGAGAAATTATTAGTTCACCATACAAACATCCACCTCAATTTCCACCCCCTTAAGGATAATTTTCGGGATAAACACTATCTTATGTCCTTCCAAGGGTCTCAAACTATCTACATACCAAATTTAATCTAAATCAGTTCAGTGGTTTTAGCGTAAAAGGTAACAGACAGACAGACAGACAGACCAACATCCATACCGGCAGACAGACAGAGTTTATTTTCGAATTTATTAAGTATGGCTGCATCGTATCGTTGGTGTTCCTCTGTCTCGCTTATACAACAAGCATGCTCAAACTTCTATCACGACATGTTTCTCATTCCTTTACATCGCATGCCCGATTTCCAAGCATCTTCTCAGTTACTGATGCAACTTTTAGATTGCCTCTCATTAAACTTCTGACCTTCTGAACTTATCTACTTTCTGGTGTGATGTCGTGTTGTGTGACTACGGGGACTGGTGTCATGTCACACACGTTGTTTTCGGCCCACGCCGACGCGGACGGCTCGGTCCGTTGCTCCGTCGGATTTTGTACTCGTCCCACAGATTATCACAGCCTTCAAGGCTTTTGCTTGCCACGGATACCAGCCTTATTGTATCGGATGTAGTTTAAGTTTGTCTTGTTTGATAAAGTAGGCGTCGTTTGACAGCTTTCTGGGAATTTTCCCCAAAAATATTCAAAGTTCGCATAGATTTTTCACAAAATCTTTGTAAGTTAGGTACCTACTTATTTTTTATTGTAATCTGTATTTCCTAAGAGATAACTAAAATCAAATCATAATGTACTAGGAGAGTAGTAGTAGTATTAGTGGGATTTCCATTCCTGTTCTCAGAATCCCATTTGGTCCGTTGTCCGTGGGTGGTACTAGGAGATTATGTATTGAATGGCGTTCTATATTAATCGCAGCCATAGCAGTAGATATCGACACCTAATCATTTGAGCTTACGTAGGTGTCGCTGATATGGCGTCCTGTGTCTAAGTGAATAGTATAGTGTAGGTACCTAATCGCAGTCATCTATATATCAGATATCCTAGCTAGAATTATAGCCACATTAATCAATAAGGTCAGGCTTATGGATGGTAGCAAACGTTGGTTGAAGAAAAATATCTTATTTTCTAAGAAATCTATTGTCACACGATTTGTAACTGACTTTTGTCTTGCGAGAATTATGATAATGTTCTGACGGCGAATTTTATGTGAAAATCTGTTGATTTTTTTTTTTTTTTATAGGCTTGCGCTTGACTACTATCTCACCTGATAGTAGTGTAGCACGCTTGCCTAGAAAAAACCCATTCACTCTTGACTTAAAGACCCCTAGATTGTAGTTATCGGGAAACACAGACGCATAATTAAAGTGTCCCCAAAACGTTTTTTGCGTATGGGTGGGATGTCCACCATGTACCGATGACCGATGATGGAACGGACTGGGCGGAATTAAATCATGCAATTCCATCGCACACTCCCCGAAATGCAACCGATAAAAAACCGACAAGCTGGCAACTCGGCGACGATGTTCAAGGCTCTGGAGCTTTGACTTGACCAGGACCAGTGCCTCATTGCCGATGAGTCTCTTGGCCCGCTTTTCAATCGACTCTAGTGCATGAAGCCGTTATTTGGCAGATCCGTCCCAGAGATGAGAACAGTACTCCATGCACCATCGAACTTGCGCTTGATACAAGTTGATCAGCTGTTATGCAGCTGTATTAATGCTAGAGTATAATTTGTCCTAATTCTCTTATATCATTTTCATACATTTTGTATGAACCGTTGCATACTAAAGGCGAGCTGCACTGAATATTTTTGTTTTGCTATCCGATGTTCTTTCTCAGCGCAGGATTGGTTAATGTGGCAACGTTTGAGGGAGGTTTATGTCCAGCTGTGGACTTATTTCAACTGAAATTAAGATGATATTAATGACGATCTTTTATATAAATTATGATGATTGATGTTTACAATTTAGTAGTTGTGATAAACTAAAGCAATGATTCTTTAGTTTATCACTACCTTGAAATAAACAACGGACTTCAAAAGAATAACTATCGTAGCAATACGAAAACCATATTTTGTTAACATCATCGGAATAATTAAAACAAGTATTTTTCCAGCTCTTGGGCTCAGGAGCTCATTTATTTTCTTAGAATAGTCGCGTAGTATCGCGCTCTCTTCTTGCAATTTAAATGTCAAAATGTTTACTTTGATATCAGAGACTGATGTAGGCGGATGTTAGAGTCGTTTAATTTATTAACAGAATTAATTTCTTTACTTTTCGTGGTATTTTTGTGGTAATGAATAGCTAATAACATTTGAAAAGTAGTTATAATATTCTCTTGATATTTTTCGTCATGTTAAAAGTCTATGACTAGTGTGTATTGCCAGTGACGAATGGCCGATGGGGCAGAAAAGTTCTGGAGTGGCGACCGCGAACCGGAAGACGTTGCGTTGGAAGGCCTCCCACCAGGTGGACCGATGACCTGTTGAAGGTTGCGGGGATCCGCTGGTTGCGAGACGCACGGGACCGGTCAATGTGGCGACGCCTGGGGGAGGCCTATGTCCAGCAGTGGACGTCTTTCACGGAAGGTCAACTTTAAACAACGAGAGCTTTATTACTAAAAGAAAATAAATCGTGCTATAAAATTTGTAACTTGAATTTCAACACTTTTCTTTCCAACTGTACCTTCCATTGTTTCTAAGAATCAAAGATTTGCGTGGATAGCGAAACTTCTTAGAAGGTATTTTTCGAGTCGAGCATAGAGGAACTAGAGTATAATTGAATATAGAATAGACTAAAGAATAATAGCAAGAGCGAGTAGACTAACGGGCATTTTCTTTCCTCAGTTTCATAGTCTGATCGACGTTATCTACCAAAATTCTTGAATAAGTACTTCGATATTCATAGACATTAATTTATATTGCTTACCTAGATCACTATCTCGGCTTTATACTATGTAAAATCCATTTACCTCTTTACTATCTGACATTATAATCTAGAAATCAAACAATCCATAAATTGCAACGTCTTCCAAGAAACTACTTTTTAACATCAAACAAAAACAGTAACCCGATAACAATCCAATTTGTCCTATTTTTAGTACAAAGTAACCAATTTGTCCTATTTTTAGTCCAAAAGTAACCAATTTAAGGCACAAAAAGTCGAAAATCTAAATTCAAAGGCACAAATTGTATAACATAATATTACGCTTACGCTTTTACCCACTCCTTTTTACCCGTGAGATGAAAGCGGGCTCGATAATATAGGTGGGTGAAATAAATTCCCCTGCAGGAATGTCGGGAATCTGTATAATTGGGAAGAGTAGGATCGGTGGTACCTAATTACGTCACTAATCCTTCGCGTTACGATTTAAGGCACCGTAAAGTTCCTTTGAAGTAAAGGATGTTCTTTTTAAAGAACAGTTACTTAGTTCTTATTCCATTTATTCAATTTAATTTACATATTTTTACATTTTTAAACATTATTCTATAAAAAATAAAATCATAAAAACATTTAAAAATAAAAAAAATAGTAACCCACCGGTATCGGGAACAGGGTCCAGGCTACCGGTGGTCAGGGCTCCTGAGAGAGGGTCTCCTGACTATACGCGCCGTGTCCAGGAGTACCGCGTTGTGGATCAAGCCCTTGATCCAGCTGCCCAACGAGAACCTCCTCAGATGTACGTCGAGGCTATTGGCTATTATGCCATTGGTCGTCAAGACTATCGGCATAATGACTGCTGTATTCACATCCATAATTCTTATTATTATTATATATGAAAATCAAAACACAGTGCGGTGTGCGTCTCAAGGTTGCACCAAATGGGAGTCCAGCTCAGCACGTGTCAGGCAAATATACCTGACGCTGATATTCTGCTGGATCCCTGCTGTGACATATGGTCGCTAAGCAGACGTGATATGTTGGTGTTGTTGCAGTGTTATGCGGCGAGTATTTCACGTAAGTATACCCGCAACTTCGTGTTTGGGCTCATTAGATGTGTATTAAGAGATACTCAAACAATTTGTTTAAAAAAAATACAATCGACTTCCAAAAAAAATACTACTAGGTGTAAAATAACTTTAATTTCGGATGTCGTTGCTCCTGTTTTTGTTTCTTCGTTTTATGACACCGACTTCCAAAAAATAACTGAACACATAAAAAATCCAGTCAAATTGAGAACCTTCTCCTTTTTAAAGTTAGTTAAAAATGCTTCATACTAAAATCAGGTATTTTTTTATTAAAATAACAGGTCAGTTTTTCTCCGACATTTGATGTTTTTGTTTTGAATTGGGAATGTTATTTTTACCGACATATTAATTTTGCCGTTGAGCGCTATAAATTTCAAGTTTATTTTTATATGATTTTAGTTTGGCATTTAGGTTTTAAATTACTGTGGCATAGTCCAAATATAAATAACAGTCTCTGTGAAATGTTAACCATTAAAATCATTGTAAAAATATAGTTTTACGAGCAATGATACGTACACAGATATTACATTATATTATATTATATACATTATTATATATACATTTCAACGCTCGACGAGGTCGGTCCGTAGATGGGTGACCATTTTCAACATACCGAGTTTCCTCCGTGCCTCGGAAAGCACGTTAAGCCGTTGGTCCCGGCTGTCATTTGAAGATCTTTGACAGTCGTTACGGGTAGTCAGAAGCCTGAGATCTGACACCAGTCTTGCCAAGGGGTATCGTGTTACGCAGTTACTGGGTTGTGGAGGTCTGATAGGCAGTCGCTCCATGTAAAACACTAGTACTCAGCTGAATCCGGTAATACTGGAAGCCGACCCCAACAATAATTGGGAAAAAGGCTAGGCAGATGATGATTATAAATACATTATACTATAGTATTCATACTGTCTTGCTTTCAGAAGTTGATAAGGATTCTGATTCTACCCTCTTTAACCTCGTAACCCCTGATTCATGACTTCCTACGTTATTGTACTATTTCGTCCCGATATCACCAGTCCTTCCTAAACAAAATATTGGCACGTCTGCTCTTACATTGCAAACCATGCACCCAGGCAATGAGGCTATACTCACACCATAAAAACAACATTGCTCCGCAGTTTGAAAACTATGTTGGAACTCTCCGCGAGCAATTTTTATAGCTCCTCTACCCTCGGTGTTAATATTTTGTGTCTGTGGGTCGACATAACTTGTATCAACACTTTCAACGGCTCTGGGTGTTTATTCTGTAAAGGGGGCGAACTACCATTGTTTTCGTTTAAAATATCACGGGAAAATATTGCTGTGGTCTTTATTTTAAAGAGCGGTGGCTTTAGAAATGCCTTTATGTTGTTTAGGGATTTTATGAAATGAGTTTGTTCAGATTTTTGATATATTTATGGCAGTTTTTCTTTTTATCCGGCTGCCCTAGGTTTGGCAAAAATGCTTGTATTTGAATATATTTCGGTAAACATTTACCTTGTCCCTTAGGCCGCGTGTTTTGTACTATTAGAATAGGAACATCCTACTAATTAAAAAAAAAAACATCTCAAAAAAATGTTTAATTCATAACGCTTCAACAGTTAAATGGATTTGGATGAAAGTTGGAATACAGGTAGAGCATGGCCTGTATTAGAATTAGGCATAGAATACTTTTTATCACATGAATTCAATCCCGCGGAATAATTTTCAACATTCATATCTGCATGGTTTTGGCGCAGATCCATAGCTGAAACCAAACTAATGAAAATTGTGTTTCAAAGAGTTGCAATCACAGTACAACGGTCGCACAACTATCGCATAAACTACACGTTATAGTACCGTCTGCGATACAAATAGATATGTCAACAGGACGAGGGTGTACCTAGCAAATACAAGGCCTGACATGTTGACGTTTGCCGATATAATCTCTATCTTCAACATTGTGGGAAGCGATTTTTTCATATGATGAAAAAAATTTTTTTTTTTTGGTCTATCTGTCTAGCTTTTCTCCAATTATGCTTATTTATTTCAATTACTCTCTGCACTTAAAGTTTGACTTAACTTGTACAGAAAGTAAAGAATTTCACTTTTACACCTACCATAGTAGGATATTAATAATATAATTAGTTAGATAACATCAAACAGTAAAACATAACAATCAAAATACATTAACAATAATTTTAATAATTCAATATTAAAATAATAATAATTTAATAACAATAATAAAATAATTTCATACGAACAATTTAATAATAAAATCATTAAAATTTAATAATCAACACAATCAGCAAAACAAAAACAATCTTTACATCCCTTTAGGAATACACGCAGAGTCTAGTTGAATATGTCGACCTCCGGATGCTGAACAGTCAGGGTATTGAGCAATGATACCGCCTGATTGGTGGCCGCATATTTCGCGGTACGAGTCTGGACTCTGGGAGCCGCGAGTAGAGGGCGCGAGCGCAGTCGCGTGTACTTTGCCGGCGCGGATAGTCCAAAGCGCAACAAGGCCGTAGGGTTGTCGACTTTGCCGCTCAGCAACAGTACTAAAGTAGTGCAAAAGAAGCGCACATTTATGTCTCAGCTCGATGGTATCAATATCCACCATTCCTGAGACGAATAGAGATGGGTATATATTTTTTATACAAGTCCCGGCAGAATTTACGCTGTACGCGCTCTAATATGAGATTGTACTTTGCCTCTTGTGGATCCCATATTATCGAATTAAACTCTAGCCTGCTGCGAACAAATGCGAAATAAACGGCAACAATTTTTTTTTTTTTTTTTTTATCTATTATAGGCTCGCGCTTGACCACTATCTCACCTGATGGTAAGCGAAGATGTGGTCCACGATGGAGCACGCTTGCCTAGTAGTAACCTATTCACTCTTGACTTAAAGACCCCTAGATTGTAGCTATCGGGAAACACAGACTCCGGCAAGGAATTCCACTCCTTAGCTGTACGCATAATAAAAGTGTTCTCAAAACGTTTAGTGCGTATGGGTGGGATGTCCACCATGTACCGATGGCGCATCGCCGTACGTCTGGTAGTCCGATGATGAAACGGGCTGGGCGGAATTAGATCATGCAATTCCATCGCACACTCCCCGAAATGTAACCGATAAAAAACCGACAAGCTGGCAACTCGGCGACGATGTTCAAGGCTCTGGAGCTTTGACTTAACCAGTGCCTCATCGCCGATGAGCCTCTTGGCCCGCTTTTCGATCGACTCTAGTGCATCAAGCTGGTATTTGGCAGATCCGTCCCAGAGATGAGAACAGTACTCCATGCATGATCGAACTTGCGCTTGATACAAACTGAGCAGCTGTTCTGGCGTGAAGTACCTTCTCACCTTTGCAAGGATCCCCAACTTTTTGGCAGCCAGTTGAGCCTTTGCCTCAATGTATGGGCCAAAATTGAGCGTCGATGTCAACGTAACGCCAAGAAGCTCAAGATGGTCAGTTATTGGCACGGTTACATCTCGGAAAGTTGGAGCCGGGTGAAATTGGCTCTTTTTAGCGGAAAAAAGACACGCCTGAGTTTTAGCAGCATTAAACCTGACCAGATTGGCATCGCCCCATTCGGAGATTGCCTGCAAGGACAGGTTCAAGCGCTCTACCATGGCCTCCCGCAGAGACTGGATCTGAGGCCCGGTAGCACGAGCGTTGGACACGTATCTCTCAGCAACTGTGCTGTCGTCTGCATACCCAAAGGTGCCGGGTTTTAGCAGATCGTTAATGTGCAGCAAGAACAAAGTTGCTGAGAGCACCGACCCCTGAGGGACCCCGGCATTAATATCCAAGCGGTCCGACGAGCATTGCAATTGCATATTTGTTGGTAATCCGAGCCGACTGCCTCAAGATGAACCCGAGATATTTGTGTGCTCGCTTACACAGATCGGTTATGTGTTCATTGAAGGTCAGCCCAGAATCCAACATTCACTACAACATTCCAAAATTCAACAGCTCCAGCGGTGTGCTGAACACACTGTACGTATACACATGCGGCGAACGACAGCGGCCGAATATGATGATCTTACACTTAGATTTATTAAAGTCCAAGAGGTTGTGGTTACTCCAGGCTACCACATTGTCGATGTTCTGCTGGAGAGCATCACAATCAGCCGAGGTCCCTATACCAAAGTAGATCTTGAGATCTTCAACAAACATAAGGCACTTTGCCGTCCTGATGACCTCCGGCAAGTCATTGACCATGACTAAAAATTGGTTTGGGCCAAAAGTACTTCCTTGACTCACTCCAGACTAAGTTATATAGGTACGTATGAGGCAGATAACCATCGAGTTGAAAATACTGTTTGCGATTACCGCAATAGCTACAAAACAATTTCAATAGTTTAGACGTAAAATTCTATGGCTGAGAACTTATGGAATAGCACGTCATTATAGACACTGTGAAAAGCCTTTTAAAAATCTAAATATGCTGTATCTACCTGCTGACTGCTGTCCATCTCAGTTACAGCAAAATCCATAAAGTTGACAAAGTTGGTCACAGTTGACCTACCAGCTCAGAACCCATGTTGACACTCGCTTAGTAGCGGTCTGATCTGTCTGGTAATGCGTCTGTTCAGGATAGACTCGAACAACTTGCCGAAAGCCGACATGACCGCAATAGGCCTGTAGTTTGAGATGCACGAACTAGAGCCATTCTTGTGTTCTTGTGTTGTGAGTCACACGAAAAAGTTTCCAAAGCGGGAGTTTATTGCGCTTTAAATAGCTAGATAAAAATAAATAATAACCGCACCATGAAAGCCCCCATTTAGTCCCTCACAATAAACGGAGGAATACCGTCTGGCCCGGTAGATGACTGGGGTTTCAAGCGCTAGACAGCTAGCAGCAAATCTTCATTGCTTATGTTGTCCAATGCGATGCGAAGATTCTAGTGGAACGAGTGGAAATGACGACACAACGGACTCCCCACGCTCAGCGCATTCTTGGGACAGTACGGGCTTATCGGGTGAAAAAACTGACTTAAAATAGATTGCGAAGGAATTTACAGCGTTTAAACCAGTTACCATTCTGTCTTCATATTCCTACTCCCGACTGTTTTGTCTGGCTGAGTGGTGTTCCCTAATACAATACCAGAAACTTTTCGGGTCCCTCTTTATATCCTTCTCTGCTCGTTTGATGTAGCCATCATAAGCAAGCTTTATGTTAGGGTCGGCTTTCCGTGACAGTCAACCTACTGCTTAAAGCGCTTTCCGAGGCATCAAGAAGTGTTACTTAAGTCACAGATACCTCAGTAGCTGAATTTAAAATGAGAATCACGTCTAAACTATAGATAAACTTATATATACGGACAGTCAAAACGGCGAATTTTAATTTTTTGGAAAAATATATATTTACCTATATGACGATTTTTTTAATAATTAGGTCTATGAAAATTTTGATTTTTATTCGTAGAACATAGTGTAATTAATTTGTAAATTTACACGTACAAAAAACGACAATCACACCAAAACCGCCGGGCGTATTTTAATGAAATTTTCACAATCTCAAAGATAATTTAATTATCTATATTACGAACAAAATTTTTTTTTAAGGTCTTAGAATATTAAATAAAGCTCAAAAAACTACGGAATTTTGGGTCGAGCGGGTGTGAAACAAGTGCGCGTTTTGTTTCCTCAAGGTCGTTGGCGACTATCGTCGTCTTAACCGAAAGATATATAGTGTTGGACCTGCGGGCCTATCTCTGGAGTCACCATGTCGACCGGCCTTGCACTTCTCGCATCGAGCGGACTCGTCGCGAGTGCTAGTCTATCGGTACTTACGGTTATAATACCTACGTTAATTTAAATTAAATTATAGTCACACAGTTTTCTTTTTTTTGGTTTGTCCTCCAATGACTGAGGGCGTGTCAGACTTTTACTAACTAAAACCCACCCGTGATCCTTCGGTTGCTTAAGCCAGGGCCACAGTAAATCTCTTTCAAATTTATCCGCGACCATTATAGTCACCCCTTTTTCCCGCAGGAGATAGGGAGAGCGGCCAACGCTATACCGACACTCCTATTCCCCTGCGGCCCCACCGCGTCCGCCATCAGACGGTGGCGACCCCGTGCAGGCCACGGAGGGTAGGGCGAGCGGCGCACCGTAATACCGGCACTCCTCTCCCGCCGCGGCCTCCAACCCTCAGCCGCGATGCCTACCATACCACATCGCGGCCCACCTCAGTTGCGATGCCGCCCATACGGCACCGCAACCTACTTATTGGCCGCTACGTCGTCGGCTTGTCGGCAAAAGCCCTGACGAGCGGCCCCTCCTCGGGTTCCTCTTCGCTTCACCGTGGTTGTCCAAGCCACGGCTACTGAGCCCCCCGCCTCGACAATGCGGGAACCTACCGGGGGGGATTATAGTCACCCCTACAATGCAATAATAACAATAAAACATTTTATAAAATGATTATTATTGTTGTTTTCTTTATAGAATATTTTTAACGGCATCTTAAAAATCTGGATACGATTAATATAAAAGCATATAAAAATATAAAAAATGCTATCCCATTGGTTTCGTAAGCTGGGTGCCAGTATGACCTACAGAAATACATCAACATTATTATGATTGTAATAAAAAACATAACTCACACATGACGTCACACTGATTGTTTCAATTTAGTCTGAATGAATACCTATATTACATGTGTTACTTGATTTATCTGCATAGTTTACTGTAATGTAGCTCAAAGAAAACCATACAACTGAAAAGTTTCGTCACTAAAAGCATAAATTCTTATGTACGTCAGGCTGGCCCGGCCCCATGGAATTTAATAATGAGATTGTTATCAATCCAATGTACCCGGGTATACTAATATATGTAACACCTTCATTTTCAATGTAACTCTTTTTAAAAGAAATTACGTGCACTTCTTAGTGGCCGGGCCAGCCTGACGTTTTCAGCCCGGCCACCTTGTTTCCCACTAATCTACAAAAAATACTGGCAATATTGTGCTACAGATGAAATGTACCCTATAATTTATGCATATGTAACACAAAATCGAATCCTAAAATGCAATAGCATACGAAATATTAGCGGTTGCAGGTGGCCGGGCTGAAATTATTTCGTTACTATAAAACAGTAAAACTGCAACACCTACCAAAAACTAATACCAGTACATAATGAGATATAGAGATATAGAATACATGTAACGCTTTCATTTTAAATTATAATACATATTTAGAAAGAATAATCACTTGAAATTATATTTCAGCCCGGCCACCTAAAAGCGGTAATATTCCCTAAAATCTTATGCTAATTTGTACAGTAAAACCTGATACAGCTATGAAATGAAAGTTACATTCGTTTTGTTTTAGTCGTATACCTTTAAGCCTTCTGTTTGACTAGATTATCAAAATCTGAGAAACTTTCCGAAGAGTGACTATCATTTATTAACTAATTTCAGGACATTTGGTTTGTTGAGTGAAACAAAATTGGTAATTGTCATATTTTTTTAATAATCATTTTTGAAATTAGTTAGACAACATTTGTACTTATATTAATTAGGTACTATAACAATTGTTAATTATAAATAATGTAAAAAAAGGTTACACATTGATAATAACACAGTTATCAAAAAATTATAGTAATATCAATATTACCTTAACATCGAACATTCATTCATTCAGAATATTAGAAGATAATTTTTGGTTAAATACTTATTATACCTTGGTAAAAAATCACAGATTTTCATAATGATCTTTACATCAACTTTGAATTTAAAGTTTTGAAAACTTTCAATTAAAATTATGCTAATATAATTATTACAACAATTCTTAAATAAAGAGAGAACCATAGTTCTTTCAGTGGCAGCTAATGGAAATATAGCTATGTAGTATATATAATTTAACATAATATTAAAATCACAGCTAAAAATCACAATGTTAACTTGTATAATTAAACGTATGCTAATATAATAATCATTGCTAGCCTATATCTGGCATTTGTACTATAAGTATTTTGACTAATTCAAATTTAAATATATTGCTTATTAGAATCGATAAAAACGTACTAATCACTTGATTATGTTATTTAATCAAGCTAAAATGTACGTCAAGGAATGTAAAAATATTAAATCCAAATTACTTTTTTTAACACTAGACTGTAAATCGTCATAACACATCCACAGATCTTGATTAAATAAATGGCATTTATAATGTCCTAGATTTTCCCCCAATACTACATATTCAATAGCACCTACAATCACATAAATATTAGTTCTAACTTTGATAGATAAAGGTATATCGTTCAATATTATTTGATCTGTTCCATTTAAATCAAAAGATATAATATTCTTTACATTATAGCTGGACAAAACAGTGCCCGGGCAATCGTGTTCACAATCCTTCGAAATAACGTCTATACAAATTGAGTCTTCTAGGGCTGATATTCCAAATGTTTTAATTACGTTCATATTAATGGGTAAAAATGGTACTGTTCTTTGAAGTTGAAATGCACATTTTTCTTCGGTACATATTTTTGTAAATAGAGCGCTATAAAATAATTCTAAAATCATTTGTTCAAACAAATTTGCGACATTGCATTCACAATTTATATCTATTGTATTTTTCGAGGATAGTTTGTAGTACTTTTTACATATGGTATTTCTTAGTTCGTATACTGCGGCTTCAGATATGTTTTTGTTACCTATAAATTGTATATAATTACATAACATATTATTATTATTTTCAGTCTGATCTATTTCTAATTTAAAGTTATTAAATGCAATATAACCATAAGCTATTAAATATGTAACAGCATCAAAACCACATGTATTTGTTAAAGTGGAACCAGTTACAATATTTCCATTTTTTATAAATTTTAACATTTTATAAATCGGTACGGTAACTGGCTCTTCAGCTTGTCCTTTCCAATTTTCTACAAAACTTGGCATATCACTGAAAATAGAATCTTGAGGAAATAACCGTTTTTGGTGTGTTCTTTTTTGACGATTCTTTTTGATTTTAATCTTTCGCTCTTGAAGGGGCGGTGCCTCATTATTTTGTAGTTCACTAGCAGCGATATTAAGCTCTCCATTTAAATGATTAATATGTATGTTTAGAAATTCGTCAATCCTGTATTTTCTTACTTTAGTTTTGAGTAATAAATGTTTTATTGTTTTAAAATAATCCTCTGATGCACTAGACGATGGATTTTTGTTTTTTGAATTGTATAATGGAGCCATAACGTTTGACCACATGGGCAATTTTCCCAATAAACGTTTTAGAGTAGATATTAGAGGCGGATAATATAATTTGTTGGGGCGTTCACAAGATTCCTCTTCTTGTTTATTTTTACAAGCAACAATATTATCAAACCATACCATAAAATTGCTTACATCTAAAACATTCTCCTCATTTAGGAATCTTTCTTCATCTACGTAATTGTGTGCGTTGTTAGAATCTTTTTTATCAATTGTAATACCTTGAATTCTTCTTTTCAAATTACAGTGGGCATCAAAGCAAATTTTTGAATAAAATGTAGTTAAAATAACAGTTAACATATTTTCAATTATCTCTCTTATGACTACGATACACTCTGCTGTTTTAATGTAAAGAATACAACGAACAAAGAAAAATTTTACATTTTCTGTTGTATTATTGAAGCACGAAAGATTATGAATAGTTTTGACAAAGTGACTTGTATCTATTCGCATATATACTACAGGCAAACTATTTGTATGTCCCTCCAATGCACTGTAAGAAGCTTCTAAGTAATCTTTTGTAGATTTATATGAAGTAAAGCATTGGATTGTAGCAGCAATCAAAGCTGAGGAATCGTCCGTGATTATTTCTGCAGGAGGGATAATTCCATTACTGGCCCATTTACCCAACCAATCCGCAATGCTATTTTTAGTGTGAGAATCACTAAGCATTTGTGAAATTGGAATAGATTTTAAAAAGCTATCAGCAGTTATTAATATAACATATAAGAATAATCTTTTAGTAAATTTAGTCCCATTAGGTAACACAATTGGTTTAATTATAGAGCCTGTGGCATCTAATGATATGGTTGGTCGACCATACTCTTGAACATATTGTTTGTAATATTTTATTTGTTCTTCTAACCAGTAGTAAATATGAAAAGTTGGTTTCATTAAAATTTCCTGAATTACGGAAGAGTATGTTGAAGTATTTGCCATAATGACAACAGATAATATTTGATTGGTATGGTACCATTTCTGCTTCCTTGTTTCATGACGTATTTGGCGTAATGCTCCGACTGATGGCAATACAGGTGGTTCCTTATCTTGAAATATCATATCATGACTCGCTATTTGTTTTCTAACTATTGTTGCTGAATCAAATTTTAATTTCTTAGATAATGTTCGTCTTGAGTACGGAGTAAGTCGTATTTTTTTAAAAGGATTATGCTTAAAATTTGGTTGAAGTTGATCAATTTCACATAAAAAATCAATAATATGATCAGTCTTATCTTTATTTTGAATTTTCACTGTTGCTTGACACTGAGTGCAACGTCCGTAGAATGTAATGTTAGCGCCTTGAATAACATGTCTTTTAAATGCTACAGTACAAGGTAACTTATAAAACTCCCAGAGTTTTTTTCTTAAAAGACCGGACCACTTAAATTTGGGAATAGCTCTGTACGTCTGATATCTTGCACTAGGTTTATTTTTATCGTGTCGTTTATACGTATAACTTAAGGGTTCAATTTTCTTCCATTCATGAACATCAATTGGAAATTTAAAACTAATTTGATGAAGTAAGCTTGCTTGTTGAATAACTGGAGAAGACCCTGATGATGATGTTGACGAAATTATAATACTATTGGTATTATCTTCATTTCTTTTAATGAAGCACTCATCTTTTGCCCGAGGTGAGTTCTGGTTGTTTAAAAGTTTCTTCTAAAGCTGAGATATAGTGCTTTTGGTGACATCACATAGTTTATATCTTTTGCTATGGTATTGTATATAATAGAACTATATCTTGTCGTGGTGATCAAGCGTTTATGTTTCTCAAATATTTGTTTTTGAGCCACAATATCTAACGCACTACGTTTTCCCATGGTGTAGGCACGCTCAACTGAAATAAAATATATTCATTTTAACTATGGTTTCGTAATAGGTATTCATGTAGGCTAAATAACTACATTAATATTTATTTAAATACAAATTCCCTAAAAAGATAAGTGTATGCAGTAACATTTGCATGCATTATCAAGTATATACATAAATCTATTAAAAAATATTTTAGCACCTAAGGAAAGAAAGAAAGCAAAGAATGTTCATAAGAATCAAATTTACTTTCACAAAACTTATAACTTTTGGGACATTAGAAATATATAAGATAGAATAGAGATGGGGAGAGGGGCGCGTGTCGCGGGACGAGGAAAAGAATGCGGTGAGCGAGGGACGTGGATCGCTGTGGCAGGCCGTACAAGGGGGAGTTACAAGAAGCGCGGGTACAGACGAACACCGTCGACGGTTGCCTGATTACAATGAATAATTCACTAAAATCCAATATATAAATCTTACAGTAATTAATAAGAAACTGATTAATTATTGATTTCACGAAATAAATAAGTACACAATAATAATAAGTAAATACATAGGGTAGGTACACAACAATAAGATTCACAAAAACTAAACACTTACTGTTAGTAAATCACCAAAATTATTACCTATTGACTATAAACGAAAGGATAATAGTAGTTTATGCAATGGTCATATAATAGGGGTTATTAAAACACGAGCGTAGGTTTATCAAATGAGGCGAAGCCGAATTTGATAATAATATTACGCGAGTGTTTTAATAACTAATTATATGCTATTGCATACACTACTTTATCTTCACTCATACAGTTGAAATAAAACAAAAGTAGAAACGGAAAAGATATGACGCATGGTATGGCGGGCAATTTAGATTCTCATTGCGCAGCGCGCGCATCCACAGACAACTGACAATGACATGAGCCCATACGCGCCAGAAAATTAAAAAGTAAAAGTGTGCTATAAAAATTAAAAAGTTATTTTATGATGCAGTTGTTTGAAAATCGAAGGAAAATGTTGAACTATAATGGTTTTATTTTAAAATTTTACCTATCCACGAATATAAAGTACGTGTTTATACAATATTTTTCGAATTCGTATTTGGAACATTACGTTGTGAGTGTAGATAAAATATATTTAGTTGATGGCATTGTATGGAGTTTTATTATTAAGTAAATGAGTGTTTAGATGTACTTTACTTTACCTGTATATTTTTTTAAATAATTACTTAGCTACCCATTAACATTGTTTGTCGATATATTTTAATTTATCAAAACTATGACTTACCTTAAAAACATCACATCACAAACAACTACACTGCAACAACTGATCAAATTTTACACTCACAGTAATATTAAAACGTAAAATATTATGTCAGAAGTGTTGATAACTACACGGCTCTTGCGCATCTATTCTGTCTACTCGGGGAAAATATCTTACGACTTAGGTTGGGACGCGACACAGGCGCCGTCTAAAAATCGGTGGTAGCGTCTGTGAACTATTATCTTTGTATGGTTATGTTGTGAAGCCAAAAACGGAGAAAATATATATAGGTTTAGGTATTATGTATCCAACAATTATTATGTGTGATTTATACTACTTAGTTTATTAATAAAAATATCATAGTAACGCATTTTGTTTCACTCAACAAACCAAATGTCCTGAAATTAGTTAATAAATGATAGTCACTCTTCGGCAAGTTTCTCAGATTTTGATAATCTAGTCAAACAGAAGGCTTAAAGGTATACGACTAAAACGAAACGAATGTAACTTTCATTTCATAGCTGTATCAGGTTTTACTGTACAAATTAGCATAAGATTTTAGGGAATATTACCGCTTTTAGGTGGCCGGGCTGAAATATAATTTCAAGTGATTATTCTTTCTAAATATGTATTATAATTTAAAATGAAAGCGTTACATGTATTCTATATCTCTATATCTCATTATGTACTGGTATTAGTTTTTGGTAGGTGTTGCAGTTTTACTGTTTTATAGTAACGAAATAATTTCAGCCCGGCCACCTGCAACCGCTAATATTTCGTATGCTATTGCATTTTAGGATTCGATTTTGTGTTACATATGCATAAATTATAGGGTACATTTCATCTGTAGCACAATATTGCCAGTATTTTTTGTAGATTAGTGGGAAACAAGGTGGCCGGGCTGAAAACGTCAGGCTGGCCCGGCCACTAAGAAGTGCACGTAATTTCTTTTAAAAAGAGTTACATTGAAAATGAAGGTGTTACATATATTAGTATACCCGGGTACATTGGATTGATAACAATCTCATTATTAAATTCCATGGGGCCGGGCCAGCCTGACGTACATAAATTCTTATAAACGTTCGCAACAATATCAAATAAAATATTCTACATAATATAAAAGCAACGTGATGCAATTCTACCAGAGCATCAGAAACTGGGCTGTTCATGTAGAAAGTTGTTCGAGTCCTGTCGATTTCATTGTGTGCCTTTGACCCGTTCCTTTGACGTGTCGTCAAAGGAAATACCAGGAGAGCATAGACGAGAGAATGCCTTAGTTCGGTGCGTACTTCAGCGGGGTTAACTTACTTCAGCGTTTATAATGATTGTACGAATACTTTCGCCTTTTCTGGGACATTTTTTTCCCGGTTTTTGCTTCAAGTGGGGAGCTTTGTTGATTGAGATTTTATTGGTCAAGTATTATGCGGCCCTGGTGCTTGTTGATTCTCAGAAATAACGAATGAATAGGAATCTGTAAAGTTGGGAATGATTGTTATAAAAATTACGACGAATTGTGATTCTTGAATTTATATCTTGATGTTATGAACTTTTTTACATAGGTAAGACTGTAGTGTGTAATTTGTATTTATTAAAAGAACTGCAGCTTCTTTTAACTTACATCTCAGGAATTATTTTTTCGAAAACAATACTAATTTCTTCATACGGTCCATTTATTTACATTTTTGTCAAAACTCTGTCATTGTTAATTGTTTGTGTCAAATCTTATTTTGACAGTTATCAACTACAGAGTGTCCAAAAAACATCTTTTATTTTATTCCCTGGCAACATCTCCTAATTCATTATGTTTTGTTTTTATCAAGCTATAAAATAGCAAAATTCCTTATTTTTATATCACAGTTGCCAGTCTAGAAAAAAAAAGCTTTCAAAACTTAAGCCTACTGGAATCATGTCGTAAAATGTTGAAGGGCACTCCAAGATGTTTGTGGAATGCTGGCTGGAAGAAAATTCAAATGTATTTTTTTCTTTTTTTTGGAATACTTTTCAAAATGGCTGGCAATTTATTCCAATAGTGTGAACGATGCACGAATTCCGAAGTTATGGTGTGAACGTGACGTGTTTCGGTATATTATTAGGATTTGTTCGAATTTCGTGAACGATTTTTATTTAAGTACAACAGATGCATTCAACTTTTGGTGCAAAGCACCTATACCTTGCATAGAAAGAAGATACCCTTTTGGCCTGAGCTGAGAAGAAGAGACTGCCTCGTTGGTGAAGTGGTCGCAAACACATCTGCAAATCAAGAGGGCCTGGGTTCGATTCCCAGGTCGGTCAATAGTGTTATTAGGTTTTCCATCTGGTTTTTTTCATTAGCAGCTCGGAGTCTGGATCTGTTCCCGGTTGATGGCAATATATTTGCCCTCTATTACATGGAACATAAACATAATTCTAAAAAATGTGCCCCTCTGCCTGACCCTTTATGATATACAGGCGTTATGTTATGTAAAGATGTTATCTATACTAATATACTAATTACTAATAATATTATAAAGAGGAAAGATTTTTTTGTTTGTTTGGTTTTAACGAAGAGGCTCCGAAACTACTGGACCGATTTAAAAAATTCTTTCACCAATAGAAAGCTACATTATTCCTGAGTGACATAGGCTATTTTTTTGTCCCAATAACGGGTCCTGTGGGGTGGCCAACGGGAGCGAAGCCGCGAGGAACAGCTAGTGTTATATATTAGACAAAATCTTGGTAATTGTTAAAAACTATAACATCGATAAAATAATTAATCAAGCCATTTAATCGCCAAAGTCTTTGTTAAGACAACCGCTTCTTAACGATTCCCTTTAATCTGTAGAGCACCAAAAAGGTGTGGACATCGACCGCTGTAATTGGCTTGTAAAAGAACGTAAGTGGAAGATCCGTGACGGCCAACATAGTTTGGGAACCCTAAAACAGTTTGTTGGACTTTAACGTGGCTGTTTTAAGGGTGGTTTTCGTCTGTGAAGTCTGGTGGAGTGTTTTGATTTCTTGGCTAGAACGAGCGTGCCACGTCGGGCAAGTTTGAGATAACGTCCCTGTGAGTGTTATCGGCCAATCAGAAGCGACGTGTTAAGGGGACGGTGCGGTAAACTACGGGATGTTTGTGTGAAAAAGTTTTTGTGTTGCTCCTTTTTTTTTCTTCGAATGTCCCTTTTGATTTTTCTCGAGATCGACTTTTGGTGTATGTTGTTTTATAAAGTGTCGGCGGTATTTGTTCTGTTATTTTTATAGTTTTGCTCGTGTTTGGGTCTGACAAAAGCTTTTTCAGTTTACTTTCAATGTGGAAATAAGACAGACTTGGCTGGTACTATGAAATTCAAACAGATAAATAACATAAAGAAATCTGATCTTTACGATCAGAGCGATGATATTCATAACAGGGGTTTATTCACTTTAGATGTTGGTGAATTCTCGATGGCCTCTGACCGCAACCCGATCGTTTTGTATTGAAATATTCTTTATTTCCGCTGCTGAGACACAGGCCCAGTGCGGGCTCAATGCGGGTTGGTGGAAATAATTTTATGTCTTCGAGTTTTTGAGTCTAGGACATGCCTGATGCCGGTTTCTACACGACATCTTAACTGTTTTGATAGCAGTGGTGATGAAATAATTTAAAACAAAGTAAAGCCATGCCCACGACCTACAAGTCTACAACTCGAGTCGCGGCCATTTTTACAGGGCCACCACTGCTTTCTGCTTTCCAGAGCAGTGGTAGGGCAACATTTATTACCTGATAAAACCTTAATCCTCTAACCTCAACACACCTCATAGACAACTCAATAAATCAGTCCCAAAATTTGCAACTTCCCAACTTTAATGAAATAAATCTCCGATAAACCTCGCTTCTCTTTAACTGCAGCGTGGCTGCGACAGGGCTAATCAGTAGCTCAAAGCTGTGAGATGCACCGCTTCTGGATCCTATTGAACGGAGCCGTATCCAACGCTGAAATAAAACGAGCGCGGTTCCGATTGAGAATGTTTGGCGCTCAATTTCGTGGATGTCTAATTGAAAAATTGAGGCTTGGAACTTCGTGTTAGGGTAGATAAGTTTTATAATTTTTGGTTGAGACTGTTTTAGTTGATTGAACTTGATATTTTAATGACACGACTGAAAGGTCAAAGTTCTATAATGCCTATAGAATGGGTATAGTACGCTTAAGGTCTATCCACACATATCAGGGGCGTGCCCGGGACGTGTCAGGGCCGTGGCCGTGCTTAGACCGTGCATCCCGAGTCCCGTCAGGGACTTTCTGTTCACACACGTCAGGGATGTGACAGGACCGTGGACAGGCCGCGTCAAAGAGTAAAATAATAAATATTCCATTTGTGCCCCTCGGTCCCCATTTTGTTTTCGAATCAGAGTATAGCTTCAGTGTAGTGTAGTGAAATATAAATTACAACACGCAATATACCTAAGTCATGTCTTTATTTAATACAGAGGAGTTGATTGCGATTGCAATTGCTCCAGATGAAGAGGAAATGGAAGAGGTACAAGACAGACAGAAAGTGGTTAATAAACGTGTTTGGGTATCAGAGTTGTGGCAGGACAGAGATCTACTGGGAGAATTTCACACAATATACAGAAAACTAACAAAAAATGCAAATGCTTATCATGATTATTTAAAAATGTCCGAATCATGTTTTCATCTACTGCTACAAAAATTACAAAACGGCTTACAAAAAAAAGACACACATTGGAGAAAAGCAATTACACCACTGGAAAGATTAGTGGTCTGCTTGAGGAAAGTAATTTAAAAAAAATACTAGTATTTGATCAACTAACCTTTATTTGAAAATCTATATAAATATATAAAACAAAGTCGTGTTAGTCAGCTGGACCAATTTTTAGGATTTTTGTGTTTTTGGTTTTATCTTCATTTGGAATAGGATAATAATTAATAAAACATCGAAACAATTTATAATAAAAAAAAACATTTTCTCATACATTTTGCGAACACAGCGCCATCTCTGATACATGATAGAAACAAAGCACTCACAAAAATGAACATGGCGTTGTATGCTGATTCCGGTATTGCCAGTAGATGGCGTTATCAATTTATCTGAAATTCATTCTATAATTCTAATATGGGAATATATATTCTATATTCTTCTTCTATTCTATTCTATTCTATTGGGTGAGATAAATCGAACAAAACGCTATATATGCGTACTGCCTCTATTAATAACTCGTCATTCATATTTTCTTAAGAAAAATAGACTATTGGAAACAAAAACTAAGAGATAATTCTATTTTTTATGGCTTATTAATTTCAAAAATTTTTGGTCGTATGTACTGACATCACTTGTCATTCACTTTGTTTCTTAAAAAAACTATAGGTACAAGTAAAGAATATTTACGACATCGACAACGTGCCGGGAAAATATCGGCACACCCGTGCACGTCACGGCGTCGGCCCAGGCACTGAGGCTCCGTCACTGGCCCGTGCACGTCCCGTGCACGGACGTGTGTGAACGAGTTCATATAAAATGTTCCCAACGATATTTTTTTGAGTCCCTGACGGGGCACGGTCCGTCCACGTCCCTGGCACGGCCCTGATATGTGTGGATAGAGCTTAAAGCTCTATCCACACATATCAGGGCCGTGCCTAAATCCAAACATTACTGGGCTGGTACTGAAATATTTGAGAACTAATAATCCAATAGCAATGTTATCGTTTAGTAAGTTTAGTTGTTCTATTGACATCAACGTGCGACGAATACAAAGCTGTCCTGTATATATGTCATGGACCAAGTGATTAATCAGGGCACTATGTATAATGCCCGGGAATTTTGAATGTAGTCAAGTCAAATCGGACAATGTAATGAATTCTGATTTAAACTTCTATATTTATCACATTGTCTGGTCATTATGAATATTGCTACGTAACGGTTGGGCAATTCGATAATTATTGTCAATGAATTAGTCAAAGAGCGAGAGAAGCGTGCTCGGGAGCTCAGGGAACCCCGACACCGATAGGTTAGGTTCGAAGGAGATGATGGGAGCTGAAGTGAGCGAACTCTGCTCCCGTCATCTTCTTCATGTTAGGTTACATTAGACCCTGCAGACAGAAATAGGAGCCCCGCGGCATACATATATTTAAACCAACATTAGAAGCAGCGGGGCTCCGTCAACTTTGTAGCTTAAATTGTAGTCGTACTTAGAATTATATATTCAAACCAATGTCAACATTTAAAAAAAAAAAAGTAAATTAAAAAAATCAAAAACCCGACTGCTTGAAAAGCGAACTAAAAAGACGTAAATAAGGTGAAAATCATGCTGTGCAGTCGGAGGATACATCTTCGCGAGCTGGCTGACCAAAACCAGACGTATCCTCCGACTGCTCAGCATGATTTTCACCTTATTTACGTCTTTTTAGTTCGCTTTTCAAGCAGTCGGGTTTTTTGATTTTTTTAATTTACTTTTTTTATTTAGAACTTTTTAGTTATTTTTTTTTTCGAATTAGGTACATTTAAACATATAAGTGTTATATATTTTTGAAATCACCTCTTAAAATCCTTTGTTTTGATACCCCACACGAAAGGTTTGGAAGAAAAAAAAAATTTGGGCCCTCACAATATGGCGCCCAAGAACCGCCATTTTCCTATTTTCCAATTTTAATGTAGCCAGTGACACTCGCGGGGTTAAGACGAATCAATTGACGTAAGAACCATCAAAATCGGCCCACGCGTTTGGTCTCTAGAACGCCACATAGGAACAAACATACATACATACATACATACATACATACATACATACATACAGACATACATACATACATACTTACATACATACATACATAGACTGATAAACACATTACCCTCCTTCGGCAGTCGGGTAAAAACACAGCTGTTTATTATCCGGCCCAATAAATGATGGGCATTATTCAGAAAGCCCGGTCAATTATAATTTCTTTGGTATTTTTTTTAACACCCAGAGCCGGAACTACTATCTGAAGGTCATACAATTATTTGTTCCATGCGGGAATTGAACCCGCGACACGCAGCGCAGCAACCACTGCGCCAACCGTGCGCCCAACTAAAAAAATAAACAAATATTTTTTCAAGTGTTTTAACATGTTGAAAGAAAAATAAAGAAAAAAAAAATTGCTAATATTTTATATTAATATTATATTGTATTTTATTTTGCTATTTTTTTTTTTATATTACATTTTTTTTTATATTTGTTAATATTTTTTATGTTGCGTACTCATATTTGTCATTTTTCAAATTGCCTGGGCATTATGAATAATGTTGTCTTTAATCACTTGGTCCATAACATGCACCATTCACTTCTCCTCATTTAAAATTGTACCCTGGAGCCTCCACCCGTACTAATCCCACCTAGTAATTGGCATCTGAATAAAATACGGGTGTGTACTTTCTAAATAGAATTTAATTTTTAAAACTAAGCTAGTTCAGCCGGAGACACACACATAAATTTGTAAGTCGTGGGTTACGGTCGTCTGTAGTCACTCCTGCAGGGATAGGTACTCCCCTGTAGTTGCGCGAGGCCGGAGATGGAAGCTGGCCGGAGATGGTGATGTGCGGTGATGTCACTCGCAGCGAGGATGACTGGCTCGCTCAGCACACCAGTGGCGTAGCGGCAAGTGGGCTCATAAAAATGTAGCCGTAAAAAATGTTGCCGTGAAACTAAAGGCGTTGAAGGTGTTGCCGTAGAATTAAGCCGTAGAAGGTGTTGCCGTAGAACCTGGAAACCACCATTCCAGCTTATTAGAACTTGGCCTAATAACTTCCGTGCTGGGGTACCACCAACGACAACAAGAAGAAAGTACCTATTTAACTGTAGTAGTATTGACGTGGTGGTACTAGCCAGAACGGAGTTTACATATTAAGCAAGCTTGAGCAAAAAGAAAACAGTAATAAAAAAACAATCATTAGGATTTCTTTTAAAACGTTACGAACTTATATTTCAAAATTATTATTACATTTGAAGGTAGAAGAAAGTTAGGTAGCATGATGCAGCACTATAAGAATATCTGAGGCTATACCTAAATGGTGCTTATTAATGTGATGAAAAAAAGGCAATTAAAACTGTACCGTAACGAGAAATATAGGGGTAGGTACATAAAATAATGATTGTTAAAAAAATGGTTATGATGTGCATAATTTGTGTGCTATTCAAAACTTACCCTAATTCGGGATTTCAACGCACAACTTTATCGGCACTAAATAAATCGTTGAATACTTTTGAAACAACGTTTTAAAACGACGCTCGTGTCTGCTAGGGCGCTCGACAGGACGCGAAAAAAAACGATGGGTACGTGCGCTTACACACCAGCCTAGAAGCGACTGGCGGCCGCTCGCGGGCGACCGAACGCAATCTTTTTTTATCATTCGTTCTATGCGAACACTCGGCCCCCGCGCCTCATGTACCCGGCGCTTTCTAAGTCACAGACAAACAAAGAACGTAGTATTGTAGTAACGTTTCGTTACATTACCCGCCGTTCCCTCATAAGGATTTTATTTTAAAGATAAAATCCGCATGATAAATTTGTTACAATTTATACCCTTTTACTCATCCTTTCACTTCAATCATACCTCATCTATCAAATACCTAATATACAATACGTCACACAATATTAATAAAAATGCGACGTGTCCTATCATACCGAAAATCAAGAGACTCATATCCGTCTATGACTTTTGTAACAGAAAATCGTTTAATAGCATATGGGAGTATGTAACGAATACAGAACTATTTGTAGGTAGATATTTTAAGGTCCTTTATATGCCACGACCCTAAACTTTTACCTGACATATCCTCCAAGATATACACCAGTGGTGATAATTTTTGAATGATCCGGCACTTAATGTATTTGGGAGCTAATTTCTTGCTAAAGTGCTTATCCTTATCGCTCAGGACATAGGCACGCTTGTATACGATATCACCGTTATTAAATTCGAAAGCTTTACGTCTCAAATTATAATAAGATGTGTTTTTTACATGGGCGTGATACAAAGTTTTTTGGACTTGATCAAAGATAGAACTTAGGCAACCAAGATTCTCCGCATACACATCGCGAGGTAGAAACAAAACCTCATCTCCTAAGTCTGTATCGGCATAATGTGAACCACATAATACTATTTCCCGTCCAAAAACCAGAAAAGAAGGTGTAAATCCGGTAGCTTCATTAACTGAATTATTTATCGCGAATTGTACTTTTGGAATAAATAAGTCCCATGATCGATGATCACCACCTACGAAAGTAGCAATGCAAGTAATAATAGTTTTATTGTACCGCTCCACAGTATTAACCTGAGGGGTATACTTTGGTGAATAGAATATGTTTGGTATTTTATATTTCTTGAATAAATCCTGAGTATGGCCACTGATAAATTGAGTACCATTGTCCAGAAAAATACTCTGAGGAACACCATTTACCAAGAAAATTTGTTCTTCCAAAATTTTAACAATTATCTGAGAAGTTGCTTTTTTAATTGGGAAAATATGACAAAATTTGGAAAAACAACAGGTTACTACTAGTATGTAACTATTTTGTTTACGTGTGACAGGGAGAGGTCCCATTAAGTCTATGGATATCATTTGGTAAGGGCGAGAGCATTGTTTGGGGCGACCCATTTCACCAAGAGTAGCATGGTTTTGAGTCTTGTATTGAAGACAAGTACTGCAGGTTCCAACGTATTTTGCTACATTTCGATGCATGCCCGGCCAGTAATACCTAAGTGCAATGCGTCTATAGGTCTTAAAGATACCCAAATGACCAGCAGTTGGTTCATTATGGTTATCCGCAATGACCTTATCCCTAAGCTCAGATGGAACGACTTCCTTCCAAGAAAATTCGTTGGTAAGCAAACACTTATTTTTACTGAGGCGGAAAAGAGTGCCATTTTTTATTTGGTAATTGGGAAAATTTTCAGGTTTTGTGACACAGTTACTATAAATGTTCCTATACCAATCATCACTAGAAGTCGCGAATGAATTAGCAGTGACCATAGAAGAAACAGGTACAGCTCTAGACAACGCATCGGGGATAACGTTGTCGACACCTCGACGGTGCTTTATATCGAAATTGAACGAAGACAAGCGCACACCCCAACGCGCGAGCCTTCCCGTAGGGTTATTTAATGAGAGAAACCATTTTAATGCACTATGGTCTGTGTAAACCGTGAATGTTTTCCCGTTTTCCAAATAGCACCGCCAATGCTCCAATGCCGTGAGAACAGCCAGCGTCTCCCGCTCCGTAATGCTGTAGTTCCTTTCTGCCGCCGTTAAAGACTTGCTCATGTAAGCTATAGGGTGCTCTTTTCCGTTTATAGACTGAGTGAGCATACCGCCTATCCCATAGTTACTCGCATCCGTATGCACCTCGAAAGGTAAATCGTAATCAGGGCAAGAAAGAACAGGCGCGGAAACTAAACATTCCTTTAGTTTTTTAAATGCGACTTCTGCCTCATCAGTCCATTTGAAAGGTGGAGTGTTTTTTTTACTAGAAGTCAATTTGTTGAGTGGTCCTGCGATTGTGCTAAAATTGGGAACGAACCTACGATACCATGTAGCTGTGCCTAGAAATCGCTTTAACTCCTTGCGATTACTAGGAGTTGCGTAGTTAAGGATGGCTTCAACCTTTTCTGGATCTGTTCGCAACCCGTTCGCATCAACCACGTAACCTAAGTATTTAAGTTGACTTCGAAAAAACTCACACTTTTCCAAGTTGACGGTTAGGCCTGCTTTACGCAATCTGTCTAAAACGCGAATTAGGAGGGACACATGCTCTTCAAAACTATTGCTAACAATTATAATGTCATCTAGGTAAGCAAATATCCGGTGGTCTACGTTACCCAGCAACTTATCTACAAGTCGCTGTTGTGTCGCGGGAGCATTTGTCAAGCCAAAAGCTGTGGTCTTGAATCTAAGCGTCCCTCGACCTGGGACGTAGAAGGCCGTTTTGTCTCTGTCCTCCTCTGCAATGGGTATTTGCCAAAACGCTTTGGATAAATCAAGGCTAGTAAGAAAACGAGCGTCGCGCAGATTATCCAAAATTTCAGAAATGTATGGCAAGTTGTAGGCGTCTCGTTTTGTGACCGAATTTAACTTCCTGCTGTCAAGACAAAAACGAGGCTGTCCATTCTTCTTAGTAACGAGGAGTACCGGAGACTGCCAGGCACTTTCACAGTGCTCCACTACATCTAAATTTAACATCTCATCTACCTGTTCGACAAGGATTCTCTGTTTTTCAGGAGACAGTCTGTAATATCTTTGTCTAATAGGAGGTGAATCGCCAGTATCGATGCGATGGGTTAAAACGTGCGTACGGCCTAAGCCTTTACGCTCAAATGAAATTTCCCTAAATTGCTCAACAACGTTATCAGCTATAGCGCGTTGAGATTCATCTAAACTATCATAAGAATGAATAAAAGTTTGATCATTATTGTTATTCAAATCTACTAAAGGACTAGCTGACAACTGAACAGAGCCCAAATATTTCGCACAACTTTATCGGCACTAAATAAATCGTTGAATACTTTTGAAACAACGTTTTAAAACGACGCTCGTGTCTGCTAGGGCGCTCGACAGGACGCGAAAAAAAACGATGGGTACGTGCGCTTACACACCAGCCTAGAAGCGACTGGCGGCCGCTCGCGGGCGACCGAACGCAATCTTTTTTTATCATTCGTTCTATGCGAACACTCGGCCCCCGCGCCTCATGTACCCGGCGCTTTCTAAGTCACAGACAAACAAAGAACGTAGTATTGTAGTAACGTTTCGTTACAACCCTTCGTCATAAACTCACCATTGCTGCTTTCTTTGGGTACTCTGCGTATTACAATATTGTCTTTGTCTGTACCCTGTACCCATACATCAGATATTTACATCGCATTGCAAACTTTCAGCTCATAACGCCATAAAGTTTCGTATGAATTTCTCATCCGTGAAATCTTCTTCAGTACATCTGTAACGGAGCGTGTAAAGGGCGCGAGAATAAAGCGCGAAAGGCATACATTACTTTTTTTATTACAACCCATTGTCACTGCTATATTGTCCAAGTTTAATTTCATTCAGTTCAAAAGAGAGATGTTCGTGGTTACGTGGTGGTTACGTAACAGTTACGTAACTGCTGCATGGGTTCATCAATCAAGGTTTAGCTATGCTTGCCGAAGTTGTTCGATGGATTGGATTACTATCTACTAAAGTTGTCAGAATCTAAGAAGTCCGTTGACGTTTTTCTTTATATGCCGCGATAACTTATTACGTATGAAATTGAAAAATCTAATTTATAATCCTAATTAATTACTATGTTACCCATACAACGAGTATCATTCGCAAGCATCAAGTTTAATTATTAGTAATTATTTTTATAGCTGTCAAAACGGGCTTTTTATTTTTTGACAACCTTAGTACTACTACCTGACGTTTCATAAATCTCTCTAGGTTTATGATTATTAAAATAATTTTCAACACACTTGCTCATAAAGTGGCTCTAATTTCACCGCAGTTAGGCACATAATGACACCTGTAATCAAACTGTGACTTTTTCATTGCTATTATTCACAAGTGAGTTATAGGTTTTTTTTTAATTTAATTGGTTGAGTTGCTTTGTTCTTAAAAAAGTTTCGATACAAAAAAGATCGTGCTCGATAGTACAAATAAATTAATGTACTTATTGCTTGCTCATTTTATGCAACTTCGTATTTAAATTGATAATTTCAACTTGTACGTGTTTAATAAATAAAACTTTCACTGAAATATAACTTTTGTTTTCTCTGTAATAAAGAAAACATGAAATTCCCCATTTTGTACGTGGCTAAAATGCTATCCGCGAAAAGCCAAAAAAAAAGAAACCTCATTCTTATAGTCTATGGCCGATCGCCATTGTTAGATGCGCGCGCATAGGAAAACTGATTATTTTTTCCCGCCATTGCGAAAAATTTTTTACAACTCGTTTTCACAGTTGAAAATGATTTTTTTGTATTATTTTCTTCACAAGTGTGTTGAAAAACGTCGTATGATACACGTGTGTATTGATGATTACCGTCCTCGGCTCTCTTAAGACCCTCACCTAACGGCTCGGGTCTCAATGGCGCCTCAACGGTAATCACCATCATTACACACTTGTACCATAATGTACTATTGCTCTGAGATCAGAAAATCTAAAAACAAGTCTAACCGAGGTAGGTGTACCTCGTCACTGGGTTTTAGAACATAGAGGTCAATCATCTGCATCTGTATCTGAATGCTAGATCTTGTCATGTAGCGACTGCCCCACTCCAAGTACAATGCTGGTATAAGGTCAAGCTTAAAGCTGACCTCAAAATAGTTAGAAAAAGGGCTGGAAAAACGTGTTCAAAGACGCAGAACAAATCAAGTTCTTTGATACAATGTAGGCAGAGATTACAAGGGGATCAACCAGAACTTTGTTTAAAACCGTACCATTTGAGATAAGGTTAAATTACTCGGCATTAGCGTTGGGATTATCGTCGGACACAGTGGCTCCCTCTATCATCGCCGTCTGGCGGCAATAAAAACAAAGTCTTTTCCTACCACTTACACGTTTATACCCTCGAATTACCACCCAATAACAATTGCTACGGCCGACCGCACGGTTTTCGCTTGACGTGTGGTCTAAAGCATGGGTGACTGCGACTGTATTAACTTAAGTATTTTAGAAGGACAGTTCAGGAGAAAGTTCTGTGAGAAAGAATATGAGAAAATTCAAACAAGCTGTTTGAGTTTTCTCATATAGCAAGAGCCTCCGTTTCAAATACTCATTTTGCTTTCATAATTACCAGATTCTTCGCCAGATTTCTAGAGGATTGTTTATCATTATGTTACTGCGTTCATCTAGCAGGATACCAGAAAATAACAGGTCTTAATTTAATATATTTCTTCATTATTACCAGGTGCTTCACCTAAGATAGGTATCCATCACGTTTCTCGATGATTGTTCCTCATCATGACATTAATAATATTTGTTTCGGGATATTTACCATGTATATTTTGATTTTGATTGAGAGCTCGATATTTCGGCACCGTTACAAGCGCCATGATCACGAGAACAAAAAAAAAAAAAAAACAAAATCAAAATATACATGGTAAATATCCCGAAACAAATATTAATTCTAATGATTGTGACCATGTCAGCTTAAAAAATTATATGACATTAATGCTCTGATCACCTACCAGGACAACAGAACACAACAAAGGTCTATCAACCCAGTCTTACTCTTAAAATCCGCCACTATTCCAGCGACCTCTACCTCTCCCCACTTACATCACTCAGGGGAACATGACAGTTACCGCCTCCATCGTCTCGTTAGCGGTGGTAATGTGATTTTAACTTTCGCCCGCTCCCGCCAATGATAAGGGCCAATTGTTCCTATTAGATGAGTTTGTAGTCGTAATTGTTCTGCACTTAGCTGTTCGGCTACGGATTAGTTGTACGAGATACGTTTCTGTTGGATCAAGGGTAGGTAGAAGGTTCTACATTTATTTCGTTTCTTGGGTTAATTGAATGGACGTTAAGAACATGTAATAACAGTCTGGATGAAGGTAAATCTTGTGCATAGACGCTGAGGTCTAACGAAGATGATTGGTCGAAGTAATGTTTTGTTGTTGCTTGACATTTTTAGGGTCTTCTTGTCTGATCAGGGATATTATTGTATAAGCTCATGATCATTATAAATAATCATCATCTGCCTAGCCTTTTTCCCAATTATGTTGGGGTCGGCTTCCAGTCTTACCGGATTCAGCTGAGTACCAGTGTTTTACATGGAGCGACTGCTTATCTGACCTCCACAACCCAGTAACTGGGTAAGACGATACCCCTTGGTAAGACTGGTGTCAGATCTCAGGCTTCTGACTACCCGTAACGACTGTCAAAGATCTTCAAATGGTCACCCATCCACGGACCGACCTCGTCAAGCGTTGCTTAACCTTGAAGATCGACCCGTATGGCTGTTATTATTTAGCCACGAGCTCCTCCGAAATAATAATAATTAATAAATTCATTTATTTGCAAATAAGTGTCACTGTTACATAAAAGCTCTGCCTACTGAACAAGTTAGTTAATCTGTATCTCAGGAGATCATTCTACTACTATCCTTTGTAAATTTTTTGGCCGCGTTTTTATTTGCTAACGCCAAAATTGGTATCAAGGAGGTAACTCTCTCTCATTCGTTTTTTCCATAGACCACCTAAGCATTCTCAATATACGGTTTTCAGGAAAGAGAAGTTAAAGAAATATTTTCTTCAAACCAGACAACAAAAGCAGTAAGCGTTATCATATAGATAACACTTACTGCTTTATATATATATATATATAAATTAATCCCAATTTCCCTTGGTGAACGCCTTCCCGTGAACGGCTGGACCGATTTCGCTTATTCTTTTTTTGTTGTGTTTGTTATTGTTAGGAGAAGGTTCTTATGAAAAAAAAAAGGAAAAAAAAAAATGGTACCGTACCTACCATAGGTAGGGTAGGTATGTAGGTAGGGCAGGGTAGGTAGGGTAGGGTAGGGTAGGTAGAGTAGGGTAAGGCAGGTAGGGCAGGTAGGGTAGGGTAGGTAGGGTAGGGTAGGTAGAGTAGGGTAGGGCAGGTAGGGTAGGTAGGGTAGTGTAGGATAGGTTAGGGTGGGTAGGGTAGGTAGGTACGGTTGGTAGGGTAGATATGGTAGGGTAGGTAGGGTACGGTAGCTAGGGTAGGGTAGGTAGGGTACGGTAGCTAGGGTAGGGTAGGTAGGGTAGTTGAATGTTTGGTGTTTTTATGGCAAAACAAAGTTTGCCGGGTCAGCTAGTACCTTATAGTTTCAACCGTGGTTTGAAAATATGATAATTTTCCATTGAAGTTTTAGATTAGAACGAGTCAGTATAAGATTAGGGTTATATATGAGTATGTGCAAAGCAAGTGTAAGACATCGAAGTTCAATTAAGAGCGGGTGATTGGGTCTCAATTAGGTGTGAGATACGGTATATTAGCCTATGTTCACATCTGCGCGTTGGAGCGGATATATTATCGTTTTAGGAATTCACACGACTTTCCCGCTAACTTCATATTTGTATGGAATAATGCTAGGTTCCTAAAAATGTGTTTATTGATTTCTTGGTTTGTCGCTTGTTCTTCTTTCATGAGACTTCGTAGGTATCGACGTGATTTTTAGCATACAGATTGTTTCTGGACCGGTAAGTGAACAACGCAGCTCGGGAAAAGTCGTTGGTGCGAAGCCGCGGCTTATTCTTGGTTTTTTTTATTTCATATATTTGAATATTTTTATTGAAAAACTGAAACTCCGGCAAACTTGGTTTTGCCATAAAAACACCAAACATTCATCTACCCTACACTACTCTACCTACCCTACCTACCCTAACCTCCCTACCCTACCCTACCTACCCTACCTTACCTACCCTACCCTACCAACCCTACCTACCTAACCTACCTACCCTACCCTACCTACCCTACCTACCCTACCTTACCTACCTTACCTACCCTACCTACCTAACCTACCTACCCTACCCTACCCTACCCTACAAAAGAATCTTCTCCTAACAATAACGAACACAACAAAAAAAGAATAAGCGAAATCGGTCCAGCCGTTCACGCGTGATGCCGTGACCAAGGGAAATCGGGATTCATTTTTATATATATATAGATAGATATGTGATTTTCAGTTTTTTGTAAAACCTATCTGTCAAGCAAAGTTTATTAGCGTAAAAAGACATTAAAAAGAAGACAAAAATATGATTTCTTGTTAAAAGAAAGAGTAAAACAATGTTTGAACGCAATTCTCTTAAAATGGCCGTCCTTATCAATTAAAATAATTGTCTGTCTATTATGAAGGTTTTACCTCAACAAAGTTTTGCCGAGTTAGAAGTTATGTAACCAATACCCATGATTTTCGACCGCAACCAGCTAATTATGATCTACACCCCAATTTTCTTCCCGAAATTTGGAATTTGTTAAACCGCGTGAATTAATAAACAAATAATCCGGCTGAAGTTTCTCGAAGTTTCTTGGTATAATTAAGAGTATCATCGACCAATAGCAAATCAGGCTTTTCCAAACACAGGCTGTTTAATGTTTCACTAATTTAATTAATAGGGTTGTTTCCTGGGTAGACAAATAGTAATTCTATTTAGTCCGTCAGTGAGATTATCAAATAATATTGGACCCGTATTTTTGTTTTTACAAATAAATAAAAATTGATTAAGATAAAGTAAAAGTAAAGTTTATTTTATTTGCAGAGATTGTAGGTACATGACATATGGTGTAAAAAAACAATTCTGATCCCTGTACAATCTACCAGATTAGGCATGCAAACATGAATTAAGTAAAACGATAATAAAAAACTAGTCTCAAAAAATACAAAATTACAAAATAACAGTTCAAAACAGATACAATTAAATAAGTTGGTATGTCGTTAAATTGCATAAAACATGTTATGATTATATTAAATTAGAAATTTACATTAGAAATTTACATCAAATCGTAAAAAGCTAAATTAACACCTTTGTTCTTCCTAAAATACTTTTGTTCATTACATAGAATATTATATTTACACAAAAAAATATTAATTGATTCATATAGAATTTTTTCGATGACTTTAGAAAAAATACGAATCAAGGCAAAGGGTCTGTAGTTGGCTAAGTTTTCCCTTTCGTATTATTTAAAGAGTGGTTTTGCAATTACGCTTTTGGAAACACTCCAGAGCTGATGCATAAATTTATAATGTGACTGAGGTGTGAGGCAATGTTATCCGATACAAATTTTACTACTTTTGTAGCTATGCCATCGTGTCCGAAACTATTTTTATTTTTTAGAGATTTAATTGCTCCCATGACATCTTGAGGTGAGACTGGAGACATAAACATTGAATGCGGATTGCTTAACATATTAGTAGCTACAGGTGTTAGTGTGGTGTTTGTCTGTACTTGATCGATAAATAAATTATTAAAGGCGTTTGCTTTACTTATGATTGTATCTTGGTATTTAATTTGAGAAATTTGTTCATTAGTGCGTGGAATATTATTAATAATTTGCCATGAAGCTTTAGATTTGTTGGATGACGTATTTATAAAATAATTATTTTGAGCCTTTTGGGTTAATTTGATTATTTTTCTACATTTCTGGGAATAGTTTCTAAATTTATTTTTATTTTCGTTTGAAGGTTCGCGCCTGTATGTCCACAATAATTGCCGCTGTCTTTTACTGCATACTCGTATTCCACGTGAAACCCATTTTACTGTTTTATTTGTTTTGATAGTTACAATCTTATTTGGAAAACAGAGATCATACAACAAACGAAAATGTTCTATAAAGCGCATCAAAGTTCAGGAGTGGAGGCTTGTGACGTCACTTTGTCAGTATAAAGTGTAGCACACCGTGAAGTCACACGATATTTCAAGCCACTGTGTCGTCGTATTTTTTTGTTTACGTGGCAAAAGAAAAAAATTTGTGCCCAAGTTTTTAGGTTATCTAACTGATGGACTTAATAGCTATTTTTGTCAACAACCCGATTGGAAGTAAAATAACATTACGCGTACATTACCTGGAAGGTTAGGTAGAGTAGCCAGTTTTTAAGTATCTGGACAACTGGGTTTCCGAAGATCTAAAGGAATACTTGGAAATTGAGCGTGAGCGCAGGGCGATGGCTGTTTGAAGCAATATGTTGGCTCGCAGATATGCGGACTGACGTAAAAGCTACGCTCTCAAGAGTTTTATACGTGCAGTCTGTGGGTCAACTACAAGCAGAGGGAATACAGCGCTCTGCGCGTTCAATATAATAATGGATTCTGGGTAATTGATGGGGCTGCCACGCTACTGCAGTACATCAGGCATGTTTGCAGAGGCGGAAATTGTCGGCATCTACGCTATCATACGCAACGATGCGAATCTATGATGCGCACGGTGGTCCCATCAGCATATTGAAATCTCTAGCAGACAGGTGGGACAGCCTCATACTGGGACATTGGATACGCCTACACCCTCCTTTCACCAGTAACGTCTAAGTAAGTAAGTAATCATTTATTTGCTCAAACATGAGTACAGTACACACAACAAATAATTGTCAATACGTAAGGCATGGACCGGTCAATGTGGCGACGTTTGGGGGAGGTTTATGTCCAGCAGTGGATGTGTTTCGGCTGATATGATAATGATGATGTAAGGCATGTTATTTCTTCGACTTTCACCTTCGCTGACATTGAATGCCACTTGCCTGGAAGCAACTAGTCAGTGAATCCTCCAAAGCTTTTCAAGATGGGCACAACCATCGATATTCATATACTACGCTCTTGATTAGGCGATCCAAACACTAACTCTGTTCGACTGAACTGTACTGCAATCCGTATACCTTACTTTACACACAACGAAACGCGTAAGCGCCATGAATTTCATGTTTCTTTCGACGTTTTGATCGCGAGTAAACTAAACTCTATAAGCGATCTAGCGCTGCGTGTTTTAATAGTTTGATTAGACAATATAAATAATATTTAGCGCTGCAGCGAACACTACTTAGTTCTAACTCACCAGCATTTGAACAAATGGTTTTCATGAATGTTCTTGTCTATCGGTAGATTGTATGTCAATGGGCATGACCTTCAGCAATAAAGAACATATATAAGAAGAGGAGGTGAAGATATCAATACATAAACTCACGACTTTTTAGTAGCTAGGCAGGAACTAAATTTCGCCACCCACTACGATCCTTAGATAATCCTTTTGTTTGATTAAGGTACAATTTGGTAGCGTACTACGTGCAGCAGCAGCCGACTACGTGTCGCAGTGACACTACTGGTTTCTATGTATTTCTATGAAATACCTGCCGCAGCTATCGACACGTCGCACGATCGCAGACGACGTGCCGCCCGACCGCAGATCAGTAGTGACCAGTAGTGAGTGAGTGTTGTCAGACATTTTGTCTCACGGAACACTCAGAACCAATAGAAATACAGCGCTGCCGTCTGCTGCTGCCATCTGCAGTCGGGTTCGAAATCAAGACTGCAGCGACAGGACGCAACGACGTGTCGTGGCGACATGAAGCGACGACGCGTCGTCTGCAGCTGCAGCGTGTAGTTGTACCTTTACATTCATACATCTAAAACACAAATATAACCTCATCTACCATAACCATTACTAAAACATAAACATCTGAAACGACATCGCTTATGAGTACTACTAACCTAGCCTTTCTGAAGAACATTCACCAATACGATCCATGTATGTCCTACTTTTGAGTCCCCCAGCGTCTCTCAAGGTAAATTGAGTCATAATAGGGCCACCTGTAACTGCCGCGGGGAACTTGGCCAGATTAATTAGCGCCCTGTTCGCCCCCCTCCCCGTCTCATCATCTTTTTCTTCCTTTTAAAACATACCAATTTGTCTCAGTCCTGTTTTGTCTCTTTTATTGCGCCCCTTAATTGTGTCTAAACGTTTCATGGCTTGTTGCGCATTTTTAACGTTTTTCTAAGCTTTGTCTTCGTTTGTTGTTTTTAGTTTTTCTTGGGGAGTAGGAACATAGATACTTTTTTGGGGAAACGATTTTTGAAGTGTATTTAGTTAAGATATATTTTGACATTTCGAGATGATAACGAGAAGGTGATTTGTTTTCTTTATTTAATTTAATAAACCGCGACGGAAAAAGAGAGGGGTGTTATAAGTTTGACGTGTGTACCTGTGTGTTTGTTTGTATATCTGTCTGTGACATCGTAGCTCATAAACGGATGAACTGATTTTGAATTCGTTGCCTATGTTTAATGAAAATCGGTTCAGCCGTTCTAAAGTTATGGACCTTTTACTGTTTGAATCGAGATGTTTTCCCAAGATATCGTGTCATAATTACGTGTTCAATATATTGTCGTTCGAAGCGTGTCTACTAGTAGATAAATAATTTAGCATAAAATAAAAATGTACCGGAGGCTTTTTAAATTTTACATTTAGGTCTAATATAGGTCTTAAGAACGGTTTTCTGTTTTAGTTTTAATCTATACTATTATTATAAAGAAGAAAGATTTTTTTGTTTGTTTATTTGTTTGTACCGAATAGGCTCCGAAACTACTGGACCGATTTAAACAATTCTTTTTAAACCTGAAAACGGGTCCTGTGGGGTGGTCCACGGGAGCGAAGCCGCGGGGAACAGCTAGTAATAGATAAATCTTAATATTAACGATAAAAAAAACCGGCCAAGTGCGTGTCGGGCCACGCGCAGTAATAGGGTTCCGAAGTTGCATAATAATGCGGACTAAAAAGAGGGTTTTGTTGCTGTTACATGAACATTAGAACGGTTTCAGTGGCTCTCAATGCCTAAAAACGGGCCCACATAGGATTTTTTAATCTATATTCTCGATTGTTTTGTGAATGTGTGAACATTGTAGGCCTTTTAGATTTCTAGACGCTTGTTAACATTTGTTAACTCTCTCGTTTATACAATTATTATTTTTTAGTTTCTTACGACTTATTGTCGGGCCTACGTTGTCCCCCCATATCTAAGCACTAATACTGTAACGTGGAAATATTGTAAAAACAAACCAATTTTTTTAAAAGAGTAACCGTGGAGTTTCTTGCCGGTTCTTCTCCACAGGAAACGACTAACCCGAACCGTGCACCTTTTGTCGACGTTTTATAAGTGCCCATGTAGGCCTATGTGAAATAAAAAACATTTGATTTGATTTGATTTGATTTTGACCACTATCTCGCCTGATGGTAAGCGATGATGTGGTCTACGGTGAAGCACGCTTGCCTAGATGTAATCTATTCTATCTTATTCTTGACTTAAACTAAATAAGGACTAACTGGTAACTGAAGAAGGAGTTATAAAATCCAACTTCGCAACTGAAGTTAGAAAAATATTATCTATTTGAGTACCACTGCGGGAGTAAATTGCGAAGAGAGCCGATACGAGCGCGCGTTAGAGCCACGGGGAATGGTATAGTTCATTCCTGGATCCTTGCGTGCACGCTCCTTGTTTATTTATCTTACGGAATTTGAAAAATATCGTGTGTACCTCTAATCTCCTCTAATACCGCAGATTAGAGGTGAATCCTCTAATCTGCGGTATTCACTATTTCATTCTGGAAAGTTTTACGCTACTCAATTAGTGATGAAGTCGGGTCGAATATTGACTTTATAGAAGGATATCGACAAAAGAAAATAAGTAATTACGTTCTGGTACTGCCAACGACTCCGGCCACTCCAATGCGTTATTCGAACTTAAACATTATTCATTTAGAAATCATTATTATTAAGGATGTTATGATTTTATTTTTGTATATTTTTACATGGTTCATAAGCATAAATTTACTATCTGTTTTACACAGCTAACAACGTTATTTAAGTAATTTTTCAATGGCATTTGTACAAAAATTTTACTGTGCCAAATATGTTTTATAAGTTGGTCGACCATTACTCGTAAACTTGTAAAGCCTGTTATGATTTCATTTTTGTATATTTTTACATGGTTCGTAAGCATTATATTTACTCTGTTTTACACAGCTATCAACTTTATTTTGGTAAAATTCCTAAGGCATTTGTAAAAAATATTTACTGTTCCAAGTACATTTTATAAGTTGGTCGACTAATACTCGTAATCTTGTAAAGCCTTGTTATCCGTGATAATTTTCCTTTTAATTTCGTTATATTTACTACTGCCGTGAATTTTTTCACATAGCCAAGAGCTTTCATTTCGCTGGCAGGGGGGGGGACACTTGACTCTAACATAAATTTGCAACATAAAGATTAATTTTCCGCAAACGAATCTCTGAATCGAAAAATAATTTTAACAAACCCATAATATTTTTGAATGGCCTATCCAACGATACCCCACACCATGAGAGAGATGAGAAAAAAAAAATACATCCCCACTTTACGTCTATGGGAGGTACGCAAAAAAAAATATTTTTCATAATTTTATGTTACCACTTTGTCGGAATTATTAATATGTATATACATGCCAAATTATAGCTTTCTAGTACTTAGATTCTCTGAGCTACGCTGCGGACGGACAGACGGACAGAGCGAAACTATAAGGGTTCCTTGTTGACTTCGGAACCCTAAAAAGCACAAGGTTTAGGTATTGGTACAGCGACATCTCATAACACATTTAAGTTTTTACCTATGCAACGATACTTTTTGGGATCTTTGTCAATCATTTTGTTACATAGCCAAAAGTCACAAAATTTTACACCAGTCTTGTTAATAGGTGTCGTGTTACTGAGCTACTGGGTTGTGCTCAGAATTCAGATAGGCATGCGCACCATGTGATGAATAGTACTGGTATTTACCTGAATCTGGTTAGGAAGCCAAACCCTTGGAATGACAGAACCCTCCGGTGGGTTCCGCATTGTCGAGGCGAGGGGGCTCAGTAGCCGTGGCTTGGTCACCCACGGTAAAGCGAAGAGGAACCCGAGGAGGGGCCGCTCGTCATGACTTTTGCCGACGTAACGGCCAACATATAGGTTAAGGTGCCACTTGGGCGATATCGCAACTGAGGCGGGCCACAATGTCGTATGGGGCCTCACATACCCATACGATATCGCGGCTGAGGGTTGGCCGTGGCGGGAGAGGAGCGCAGGTATTGCGGTGCGCCGCTCTCCCTACCTTCCGAGGCCTGGACGGGGTCGCCATTATCTGATGGCGGACGCGGTAGGGCCGCAGAGGAGGAGGAGTGTCGGTATAACGTTGGCCGCTCTCCCTATTCTCTGCGGCCGATAAATGGTAGGTGGCGGGGCCTTTGACCTTGACCCATCACAAGGGGACCAAGAGTGCCATACACGGGCTTGTCTGGCGCCCATGTGCTGGATTAGTCCCTGGGGTGGTCACGGCGTGCAATGTATTCTGGTGCGTTGGTGATGGGAGGTACTCCTCAGAGGAGGGTCCTTAGACGGGCACCGTGGAGTTTTAGTGGGTTGGAGTTCCACATAACTGCACTATCTCCCCGTGGTAGTGCAGTATGCTTGAGCATAATTATATACACGCAAAAAATAAATTGGTGTGACAGATAGCAGGTAGTCATAACATCAAACCAATTAAAACTCAAAACCCCTAACCAAAAGCAAATTAATGAAAATTTAATGTAAAAATAATGAAGTCGCACAAAATCAAAGCTTTGCAAGATGTAATTAAATATGAGATTTTCCTTCGTTATGTGATTGAAGGCGGTGACGTATATTAAAGGTTTTAGCATCTGTATTAATTTATAGAGGCGGCATGTGAATTAGAACCACGGCTTAGAACGTGAACACATGAAAGGGCCACAAAGCGAAATGATTTATTGAGTAAATAATGTGCGGTTTCACTGCGCGAGCTTTTTGCGGTTTAATAATGAGTTCGCATGTTTCTTTCACGGTTTGAACGGTTGATGTCTTGTTTGTATTTGTACTTTGATTGTAGATCTTAATCTTTAGATTCGTCTGTGAGCTCTGTGAGAAAGTGGAACCCCAGATTTCAGAATTAAGAGTTTTGGGTCAAGTTTTTGTCGCACTGTACTTTAGTCTGATCTATAACCAGTCAAACATTTTTATTATATAAGAGTTTGATCCGTTCGTAACTCAAAATACTGAGTTCAGAAACCGGCTACTAATATATAAGTTTTTAAACTGTCATGGTCACTAACATTAACATTAGAAACGGGATATTTACAATGTTTACTGTTTGTTGCGAGTTTCCGATATTTCGGAGCTGTTGCAAGCACCATGAAACACCAAAATATCGGCAACTCGCAACAAACACTAAGCATGGTAAATATCCCGCTTCTAATGTTAATATTAAATAATATGTTAAAAAAACCTTAATAATAAAAATAAGAAGCTTTTTCTTAATACTAAGGCCTCCTCCATATTTCTTCTTCAAACGATTATATCCATCGCTTTTTTCATCCAGTCCTTTCATGTAGTTTTCTGTATCTCATTGAGCCATCTATCTGCTGGTCTGCCTTTTGTCCTCTTGCCTGATAGACCGTTTCATGTTTTTACTTTTTTGACCATAAAAATATACTGACTTCTTTTTAATGTTCAACTGTTGATTTGTTTACCAAAACCAGAAAGACGATGAACTTTAGTCATTAAAATAATTAACGCTAGTTCTGCCACTTACCTATAAAAACATTCAGTAAAGAAAACTGCATTTATTTCCCTCAGTAAAACGTTCCTCTAAGTCGTGACAAAACAAACAAGGCCAGCGCGATATGGCGTCGTTGACACTCCCGCGATAAACTAATGAGCTGCCAACAAAGAGTAGGAGCCAGCGGAAAGTACCAGGGAACCATAAGCCAGAGGAGCATAAACTAGGCTTCCGTTTGACTTGTCTCGCGATGTGATCAATTGCTTGCGACCCTGTCTTTATCAGTCGCACCTTTTAAGAGAGGCAAGGGAATGGCAAGGTGCCGGTTTTTGTACTTGTTTTTACAGACAACGTATACTGTATAGCACATGACGAAAATCAGCAACGACCTTGAGGGAACATAACGCGCACTCGTTACACACCCGCGCGACCATAAATTCTATAGCTTTTGTACTTTCTTTATTATTATATGACTTAAAAAAAAGCCTTAGATTAAAATGTAGATAATTATGTCTTTGAGATGGTGAAAATTTCATTAAAATAAGCTCTTCGGTTTTGGTGCGATTGTCGTTTTTTTGTCCGTGTTAGACATAATTTTACAAATTAATTACATAATATTATAATACGAATAAAACTCCAAATATTCCTAAATCAAATTATTAATAAAATGGTCTTATGTAACATATATTTATTCCAAAAAATAACCGGCCAAGTGCGTGTCGGGCCACGCGCAGTTATAGGGTTCCGAAGTTGCATAATAATGCGGACTAAAAAGAGGGTTTTGTTGTTGTTACACGAACATTAGAACGGTTTCAGCGGCTCACAAAGTCTAAAAACGGGCCCACATAGGATTTTTTAATATATATTCTCGCGTTTGGCCACTATCTCGCCTGATGGTAAGCGATGATGTGGTCTACGGTAAAGCACGCTTGCCTAGATGTAATCTATTCACTATTGACTTAAACTAAAAAAGGACTAACTGGTAACTGAAGAAGGAGTTATAAAATCCAACTTCGCAACTGAAGTTAGAAAAATATTATCTATTTGAGTACCACCGCGGGTGCGAATTGCGAAAGGAGCCGATACGAGCGCGCGTTAGAGCCACGGGGAATGGTATAGTTCGTTCCTGGATCCTTGCGTGCACGCTCCTTGTTTATTTATCTTACGGAATTTGAAAAAAATCGTATGTATTCACCTCTAATCTCCTCTAATACTCTATACTTCTACTACAACTACTCCTATAATTAGAGGTGAATCCTCTAATCTGCGGTATTCACTATTTCATTCTGGAAAGTTTTACGCTACTCAATTAGTGATAAAGTCGGGTCGAATATTAACTTTATTGAAGGATATCGACAAAAGAAAATAATTGCTTGGAAATCGAATCTAATTTGACTTTACTTTTACGTTTTAATTACAAAACGTCGAAAATACTTCTGCACTAACACAAAATAGACTCCACCGCGCGCATGCGCCATATGGACTACGTTCTGGTACTGCCAACGACTCCGGCCACTCCAATGCGTTATTCGAGCTTATTAAACATTATTAATATAGAAATCATTATTATTAAGGATGTTATGATTTTATTTTTGTATATTTTTACATGGTTCATAAGCATATATTTACTATCTGTTTTACATAGCTAACAACGTCATTTAAGTAATTTTTCAATAGCATTTGTAGAAATTTTTTACTGTGCCAAGTACATTTTATAAGTTGGTCGACTATTACTCGTAAACTTGTAAAGCCTGTTATGATTTCATTTTTGTATAATTTTACATGGTTCGTAAGCATTATATTTACTCTATTTTACACAGCTATCAACTTTATTTTAGTAATGTTTCAATGGCATTTGTAAAAAAAAATTACTGTTCCAAGTACATTTTATAAGTTGGTCGACTATTACTCGTAAACTTGTAAAGCCTTGTTATCTGTGATAATTTTCCTTTTAATTTCGTTATATTTACTACTGCCGTGAATTTTTTCACATAGCCAAGAGCAACCATTTCGCTGGCAGGGGGGGGGACACTTGACTCTAACATAATTTTGCAACATAAAGCTTAATTTTACGCAAACGAATCTCTGAATCAAAAAATGGTTTTAACAAACCCATAATATTTTTGAATGGCCTATCCAACGATACCCCACACCATGGGATAGATGAGAAAAAAAAAATACATCCCCACTTTACGTCTATGGGAGGTACCCGAAAAAAATATATTTTTCATGATTTTATGTTACCACTTTGTCGGAATTATTAATATGTATATACCTGCCAAATTATAGCTTTCTATTACTTAGATTCTCATAGCTAAGCTGCGGACGGACAGACGGACAGAGCGAAACTATAAGGGTTCCTTGTTGACTTCGGAACCCTAAAAATTACGACTAGCCGTTTAGACGTGGTTCTCATTTTAAAATCAGCTTCTGGGGGCATCTTCGCCTTTAGCCCATACATTGATTTTGTTGTACTACCCAGCTCTGTTTCATCAAATATGTTTGTACCAGGGAAGCATAAGCTACGGGAAAATATATTGAGGAGAGTAATTTGAAGCGTAGGCATGAGAGCAGCAGAAATAATTTATATTTAGTAACACAATCAATAAGAAACAATCAATCTGCCTAGCCTTTTCCCAACTATATTGGGGTCGGCTTCCAGTCTTACCGGATTCAGCTGAGTACCAGTGTTTTACATGGAGCGACTGCCTATCTGACCTCCACAACCCAGTAATGGGTAACACGGAACCCTTTGGCTAGACTGGTGTCAGATCTCAAGCTTCTGACTACTCGTAACGACTGTCAAAGATCTTCAAATGACAGCCGGGACCAACGGCTTAACGTGCTTTCCGAGGCACGGAGGAAACTCGGTATGTTTAAATGGTCACCCATCCTCGGACCGACCTCGTCAAGCATTGCTTAACCTTGAAGATCGACCCGTGCGGCTGTTATTATTTAGCAACGAGCTCCTCCAATCAATAAGAAACACAACACAAAAACCGTTTCCAAGGCAAACAGAAAATAGAATGGCAAAGTCACGTAAGTCTTCGTATTATTTTTATAGGTAGAATTATATATTTAAAACTAACTTGTTTTTGCACCACCAAAAAATAAACCAGGCTTCCGTTTGACTTGTCTCGCGAGGTGATTGCTCAACTGCTTGATCAACATTAGTCAGTTGCACCTTTGGACAGGCAGGGAAATGGCTAAAGCAAGCGAGGAGGCAGTGGAATAAATTATTAAATTCTAAGTTGAAAATCATGAGTTTGAAGCAAAGCCTCAATGAGCCTTGTCCTTGTCCTCTCCTTGTTATCCATTCAATTGTCAATTAGCAGACACAATAGAAATTCCATTGTTTTATGGCAATTTATGGTGCGATGGACACTCAAGGGGCTAAGACGAGAATACAGGATGATAGACATGTTTTCGTTCTTGTGTTTGTTGACAATATTCTCATAGCTTCACAGAAAACTGAACGAATAGAACGATTTAAAAATGAATTGAGAAAAGAGTTCGATTTAATAGTACATTGTTCACCGAGGGGAGAAAACACCCGAGATCGGGAATCGCACTTTCTCTCGAGTGATACATAGTGCTTTATACTACACCTACGAGGAAAATAAAAAACTAAATCTTTACTAATTGAAATTTCAAACTGAATCCTCAAACAACACACAAATTGAAAATGGCGCCAATGGCGTCTGCAATTTTCACATGTTCTTTTTTCAAATTGTTTGACACCATCCAACACACAGCTAGTGGCCAGTGTCAATTTGCGAACTTGGAGATAAAAACTCACTGTAAAAACTTTTTGGCTTTTGATATTTAGGTTACCAGCGCATAGTCTTATCCAAAATTAAAAAAGAAAAACCACGTAAGAAATGGATTTTCATACACTTTTCTCTCCCGCTCAGATGCGTTTTCTCGCCGCATATTTGTTCGATCTGCAATGACGTACTTTCTACCGTAAATTTGATAAAGTATCAAGGTACTTTCCGAGCAGGTGTAGTATAAAAGACCTTATAAAAGACTATGGTCAAGTAAAATACCTCTTAGGCATTGACATATAGAGAACTGACAGTGGCATTTTCTTGCCACAAGAAAAATATGTCACGGAATTACTAAAAAAAAATTGACTGAGAGATTGTTACAAATGTTATACACCAATGGAACTGAATTCAGCTAATAATATACGTAAATACTGAAGTTGTGAAACAAAATGAAATATCTGAGTATCAAGTAAAAATTTCCCATATAGAGAATTAATTGGATCGTTAATGTATTTGGCTGTAGCAATTAGATCTGGTATTGTAAATCAGTATCAAGACTTGTACAGTATATCAGGGCACCAAAACAACGACATTGGCAGGCAGTAAAGCGCATCTTACGTTACTTAAAAGGTACTGCAAATCATGGTCTAAGGTTAAGAGCAATTGTTAAGTCTATAGTGGGGGACTCTCATGCAGATTGGGAGAATTGCTCTATAGATAGACGATCAGACACAGGGTATGCTTTTATTTTAAAACCATTGCGGATGTTTTGGTGCTGTGGAAGCGAGCTGGGCCCATAACCCTTGTTAAAGCGGAGGCATAAAAACTCAGAAATAATATATTTATTAACACAATCAATAAGAAACATACAACACAAAAACCGTCTCCAAGGTAAACATATATATGTTTACCTTGTTTTTTTGTTTACATTTTCATATATCTTAGTATTATTTTTGTAGGTAGGTTCTATATTTAAAACTAATTTGGTTTTTGTACCTCCATAATAACATAAACCTGGCTTCCGTTTGACTTGTCATGCGACGTGATCAATTGCTTGCGACCCTGTCATTATCAGTTGCACCTTTGGACAGGCAGAGAAATCGCAAGTTTCCTTTTTAGGGTTCCGTACCCAAAGGGTAAAAACGGGACCCTATTAGTAAGACTTCGGGATCCGTCTGTCTGTCTGACTGTCTGTCTGTCCGTCTGTCTCCAGGCTGTATCTCATGAACCGTGATAGCTAGACAGTTGAAATTTTCACAGATGATGTATTTCTGTTGCCGCTATAACAACAAATACTAAAAAAAGTATAAAGTAAATATGAAAGGGGGGCTCCCATACAACAAACGTGATATTTTTGCCGTTTTTTGCTCGATATTAATAACGGCAACAGGTAGACGCTTGAAATATTCACAGAATGTTTAGTTGTATATTTACTTCAAAAAATAATAATTAATAAATTAAAATAAAATAAATTAAGGGGGGCTCACATACAACAAACGTGATTTTTATGCAGTGTTTTGCGATAATGGTACGGAACCCTTCGTGTGCGAGTCCGACTCGCACTTGGCCGGTTTTTTGTGGTAATTTTTACAGAGTGCACATAATTTGCCTGTTTTGATAAATAGGCCAATACTCTAGTAAAAAGTTAAAGTATGTATTGAGATAAAGTATGTGCCATGTTAAAAATGTAGATTTTTTGAGCGATCTTTGTTATCTATTTCTGCCGTACCCGAGTAATTTCAAAGTCATCATGGGCTATTTATTATTCATGAGGCTTTAACGCCCGAATTACCCCTAAACAAAGTTAACCAAAAGTTAGGATTGATTTAATTATATTTTATTGACATTTCTCGCTGAATGAAACTCACGGATCTCACTCACTCTCTCAAATATACAAGGGAATATTTTCTGTAAAGTTGCTTGTCCTGGTCTTATTTAAAATGGCTTCTGAAAGCCTTTTAAACATAAACTTGGTAATATAATCTGATCTTTTATGCACATGTTACGCTTTCAAGACGTGACTAAGCCGCGTCAGGGAAAACGTTACAAAATATTGACACTTGCTTCAAGCCTTAATGAGCTGAAACATAAACATAAGAACACAGTATCGTTCTTACCTATACACGTAATAATGAATACGGAGGTAAAGGTAATGAATGCTTAATACACTAAACAGACGAACGGTTTTTTGTAAGATGCTCAAAAATTCTGCATCAAATTATGTTGTCGTATTCTAGAGGTCTCAAATTCAACATCGACTCGGCGTTTATTGCGTAATTTCTGTCACGAGTCAAGGAATTTTTGTTCTACTATACTCCATTTACTATAGCATTAGACAGAAGTTAAAAAAGGCTCTTTTAGGTGCACACTTTGTAATAAAAATACAACAAACACTATTACAGCCAAGATTGATGTGGAATTAAATATAATCAATTTAAATAACAGCTGTCACACTTAATTGCATCTATTTAACCTATCTACCTTCTGAAATTACAAGGCCTTCATTTAATATTATTTAGTTTTTACATAAAATAATGTCGTGTCAATGTTTAAAATCTAAAAGAAGCAGGGGCGGACAGTACCGGAAACGTTTTTCATGTCACTATAACTCAACCAAATCTAAAATTTTACCTGTTCCGTTCATAAGTTGTGGCTGCACATGTTTTTTTATTTTGTCGGTTTATGATGTCATCTATCCGTCAAATTGCGTAAATAATCTGCAGTTGTCAATTGTCATTCGCTTGTGGATACTTGTGAATGCTACGCCTCTTCTCGTTGTTATTGCTGAACGTTCGTGGTTTAGTTGTTATTTGTTACTGTTTTTCTGTTGTTATTGTTTTCTTATCGTTATTAGTGTTAGTTTTGTGTTGTTCGTACAAAGCGGTACGTTTTGTTGAAATATTGACCGGGACGATCCCGGTGCAGGCCCGATTGGCTTGCAAGCGCAATATGTACGCTCTGTAACTGTTAGTAACGCTGATCAGTGTCAACAGCGAAAAATACGTGGCCCCAACGTTGATCCAGACGTTAAAATATTGCCTCCCAAGAAAAAGAGAATAAAGCAAACACCGCTTCGTGCTGCAGAAAAAAAACCAGTCATAAATATTTATAAAGATGTTAAGGGGTCCAGGCCCGAAGGTACTCCTGCTTATAGGACGCAGTTAATTAACAAAACTGCAGAAATTGCAGGTAAGGATCATAAAATTATTATTATAAATAAATGTTTTTGAAAGTAACATGCTTTGTGAGTTAATAACCTACATTATTAATCTTATTTTATAGGCATATCTCGTGCAACAGTCTATAATGTACTGAAAAAGTACAATACAGAAGGTCGCCTGCATCAACCCCCTCCTCGCCAACGGAAATACTCAAAATCTGACGATTATGATGATATAATGTTAAGTGGAATACGAAGAAAAATTCATTATTTTTTCTTTGATAATGAGTTACCAACGTTGGACAAGATTCTGGAAGCCGTTAATAGCGATGAGTCTCTAGCAGATTTTAAAAGAAGCACTTTATACAAATTAATCAAGAACAAATTGGAAGACGGCTTATCATTGGCCATATTGGTAAAACTTGATTTAAATGTATTTCTTTTGATAATTTCAAAAGAAATACATTTAAATCAAGAATTGATAAACAAGTGATCACTTTATTAATGATTTGGTAATGTGACATTACCAAATCATTAATAAAATGATCACTCCGGTCTCCGTCACTGAAAACTGGTTAAGTCTTCAATGCCTCTCCTCGGAGAAAGATGTTCTTCTTCTTCTTTTCGAATCGATGGCACATTTAATTAGATTGTCTGGGCCCAGTAGGCGGCCACGCTTATTGCAGCGTCAGAAGCACTGTACAGGTCTTCCAGGGTGCAAGAGAAAGGACAGCCAGGACACTCCAACAAGTGGGACATAGTCTGTACAGGGGCACCACACTCACACCAGGTGTTGGACGAATCAATAATCCCCCATTTTGCCAAATTATATTTGCAGCGACCTACTTGTGTACGTAGCCGATTCAATGCCTTCCATACAGGCCACTGCAACTCATGACCAAGCGGTAGATGTTCCTTGGGCTCAACAAAGTCATGGGGTGGTGGATACTTCTCCAGCCACAACTTTCTCCTCTCCTCAGGCGGCCTGTCCTGGATTGCCTGTGTAGTTCGCAGGAAACTCCTACGACTTTTCAGTCTACCCGGAGTTGTTGAATAGTCGTAGAGGGGATGTCGGGTATCGGATTCCTGGTACTTTTTTTCCATCGCGCATGCGACATCCCTTCGAACGGCAGGTGGTGCTATGCCTGCTAGCGGGTAGAGCTTATTAAGTGGCGTTGCTTTTAAGCAGCCCGATATTATCCGACACGTCTCATTAAGGGCAATGTCTACTTGCTTGGCGTGAGTGGATCGGTGCCACACTGGGCACGCAAACTCGCCAGCAGAGAAGCATAGAGACATACCAGTTGTGCGGAGAACATCGGGTGCCGCTCCCCAGTTGGTGGAAATAAGGCGACGGAGCAGGCTATTACGGTTCTCGACCTTCTGCTTTGTTACGTAGCAGTGTGACTTATATGTTAAGGCCCTATCCAACGTCACACCCAGGTATTTGGGGTTCAAGCAGTGTTCGACCTCAGTTCCTCGCCACGAGATGGCGAGAGTCCGATTTGCATGCAAGTTGCGAAGATGGAATGCGCACGACTGTGTCTTGGATGGGTTGGGCCGCAAAGCATTGCGGTCTTAGTATTCTCCCAGTAAGTCGAGTGCCATTGTCAGTGTATGCTCCACGGCTTCGAAAGTAGCTGCTTGCGTTGCTAAGGCCAAGTCATCCGCATATAGGAACCGCTCCGTGTTTTGGGTGATGGGCTGGTCGTTCGTGTAGATGTTAAAAAGTGTCGGCGCCAACACACTGCCCTGAGGGAGACCGTTTTTTTGCCGTCGCCATCTACTTTTGGTGGACTGGAAGCATACCTGGAAACGGCGGTTGTGCAGGAGTTCACTCAGTATACGTACAAAACCATGGTCCTTAGTTAGGCTCCTGACCTTCCCGAGCAGTCTTTTGATATTGATGGTGTCGTAAGCTGCCGAAAGATCAACGAGTACGACACCAGAGACTCTGTTAGCTTCGTACCCATCCTCTATATATTCTGTCAGTCGGAGAACCTGGCTAGAGCAAGACTTACCAGGTCTAAATCCTGCTTGCTCAGGGATTAGAGCCGAGTCAATTTCTACTGTGAGGCGGTTTAATAAAAGTCTTTCAAACAGCTTATATGTGTGACATAATAGAGAGATAGGCCGGTAGCTTTTGGGGTCGTCGGAGGGCTTACCTGGTTTTGGTAGTGCAATGACTTTGGTCTTCCTCCATAATTTGCGAATGTTTGCAGAAGCCATGCAGTTATTAAAGAGTGCCAAGAGCCACGATACAGCCAAAGGTCCCAGGTGTTTTATCTGATCGACAGTTATGTCATCGACACCAGCCGCCTTGCCATTTTTTAACGCCCTGATGGCCGGAATGATGTCTGTGAGATTAAAAGACTTGCTGATTTCATCAGAACTTTCAGAGGCATTAACAGTCCTTTTGGCTCTTGGGAGTTTATGAGGAGGTTTCCCGTTGAGTAGCAGCTGATGGGCTATTTTATTGGCCGTAACGAAGCCCTGGTTGACAGGGTCCGGAGGGTCTCCAGTAAGCTTATGTATTGTGGACCAGGCTTTCTTACTGCTGTGGGTCATGTCGGTGTCTGTCACTGTAGTGATCAATTTTTGTTTACGGGTTTCACCTACCATGTACACCAACGCATCCCCAGCAGCAATTGTATCCTCAGAAAAGGGATCATTCTCGTAGAGGTCTTCGTAGGTCTTAAGGAGATCTAAAGATTCTGGAGTAAGGCCGGATATGTATGATGTGCGGCAGCCCCTAGGTATGCACTGACGCGACACAGTCCATATGGTATCCACAAACTGTTCATAGTTAGATGGTTTAGGTTCTATGTCGCGTAAATTTGCATCCACATCGGTAGAGAATTTTGCTCAGTTTGCCTTTGAAAAGTTAAAGCGTGGTTTATAGGGGACCTGTCGGGGCTTAATTGCCGCTCTAATCTCACACGTGATGGGCCTGTGCTGTGTGTTTGGGATTGGTTGGAGGACGAGTTTTGAACACAAAGAGTTTATATTAGTGCTGACAAAAACCAAATCCGGGTTGTAGCCACGTTTCCAACGTCGACTATTAAAAGATGCAGGTTGTTTGGCATCGTGTATGAGGGATAGTTCAGTTGCATCAGCCCACTCCTCGACTAAATTGCCATCTGCGTTAGTATCGCGGTACCCCCAGGATATACTATGACTATTGAAATCACCCACAACTACTTTAGTCTGTTGGGAGTCAAAATTAGCTGGTTTGTGGAACTCAAAAGGTTGGTTAGGCGGCTTATAGACCGATGTGATTGAGCAAGTACCCAGATCGACTGTAAGAACTTCCGTGCAATTTTCATTACTCCAGGTTGCAGACAGAACAGTTATGCAGGGTTTGACGAAAATAGCGCTTCCGTATTGTGTGTGGGGTATCTCCAGAGCAAGATTCATTCCGGGGATGTGTGGCCTTAAATGTTCGGTACCACGATGCGTTTCCTGGACACAGAGAATGTCACAGTCTATGTTCTGACAAAGTTGAGACAGCAACTGAGAGTCGTTTTCAGAGAATCCCTCGATGTTAATTGAGGTGATAATGAGGGCGAGCTTTGAAAGCCGGTGGTGGATGCCCTTAGTGGTTACTCTTTTATTATATTTCGGCTTTATTAAAGACCCTTGATCATAGTTCTGAGAAGAACCGTTTTGATGTGCCATCGTGGTGAAAGGATTAGCCAGCTAGACTCTGCGTTACCGAGTGCTAGCTGCCCAGGGTGCGCCGGGCGTTTGGAATCGCAGTACGATTTAGATTAACGCCACTCGGGGAGGCTCCTTTCTTGCACCCCTGGAGAAAGATGTTTATGGTTGTAGATTAACCTGTTCAATGACAGTAATGATGCAGTTAATTTCGGTTGCTACTTAAAGGTTAAAATCTATTTCCAGTGTTCAAGTAATCTACCCCACCGGTACACAATTATTGATTTGCTTTTATTTCATTTCACAGGATCAACGGGTGGGTTTTTGATAGATGGTGAATTAATATTTGAAGCCAAAAAGGGTGATGGAGACTATGAGAGAGACCATTCTGAAATGGATGCACACAATTTTGAAAAGTAGTTTTAATTAATATTATCAGAAGTCGAGAGTGGTGCAGTTATTGTTATGGATAATGCGCCATATCATTCGAGGAAATTGGAGAAGCTACCAACTACAGCCACACGAAAGGAAGATATTCAGGAGTGGCTAAAAAGCAAAAATATTCCTTTTGAGGAAAAAGATCTTAGGGCCATTTTATTATTATAGTTAAAATTATGACTTTTGTTACCACCCATGTCAATTAATTATTATAATTTGTGATGACTGATGGTAGCAGTGACTAAACTGTTAAGTGGTGTTTTGTATCGTATTTATTTGGTATATTAAAAACATAATACGGGCATATTGTGATAAAGTTGTTTTTAATAAACTGATTGTTACTATTATTTTTTTATTTCATGTACCTATCCAAGCATCGTGAAGAGTAGATAGATAAAATACGCTTTATTGTATGCCATACATTGATACTTACAAAAAAATCACATACATTATTTATTAAAATTGATTGAACTTGACTTGAAAATAAAAGGTTTCGTACTCCTGCTTCTGCGAGCCTCTTTTGTCTAATGCTATAATAAATGGAGTATAGATATGAGAAATATTTCAAGAATGGCGAAATCTGCAATATTGTGTCTGATTGCTACATGATTAGACAGCTCATCATACATTGTGCAAGATTAACGCGTGCAATGAAACGACAGGACTAAGAAATATCGTGCGTAGTGTGTGTTGTAAAAGTGTGATGCCTGAAAATGTGTGTGTCTCATTTTGATACATCACAATTTTATTCGAGTAAGATTCCCGAGAGAACCAATAGGTGTCTAACTCGAAACTTTTTGTACGCGGCAAACTCAATAGCTCAAAAAGTCTGTCGTTTGCCCTTAAGGCGCAGATACCCTTGAGTAGCTAATTTTAAAATGAGTATCACGTCTAAACGGCTAGTCGTAATTTTTTGGAAAAAATATATTACACATTAGACCATTTTCTTAATAATTTGATCTGAGCAAATTTTGAGTTTTATTCGTATAACATAGTGTAATTAATTTGTAAAGTTAAGTCTAAAACGGACAAAAACACGACAATCGCACCAAAACCGCTGGGCGCATTTTAATGAAATCGACACCATCTCAATGAGAATTTAATTATCTAAATTTTGATCTGTGCTTTTTTTTTAAAGTTATAGAATAACAAGGAAAGTACAAACAACTACAAAATTTTGGGTCGCGCGGGTGTGAAGCAAGTGCGCGTTTTGTTCCCTCAAGGTCGTTGGCGTTAGTCGTCTTAAACAGTAACCGCAAACCATACCCGTTAACAAGAGCTTGCGTCTTTACAACCGTTTAATGGGACCCATTATTACTGTGGAAGATCAGGATTAGTTGTATGAGGTATACGACTTAGGATTCTATGAGCATAGCCTTAGGGATGGTTTGGTTATTTTTAGAACGGTATTACAATATAAAGAAAGTATACTTGTACTATTTCAGGCTGTGTGAGGAGTGATTTGAAAGTAAAGAGAGTCAGTGATAAGGTGACGGTTGACAGTACGATATGGAAGAAGAAAACGTGCCAACCCTAAGTAACATGAGATAAGTCCAGCAAGATGAGTAATGATGATGCTTGAAACTATTTAGATCCTATAACAGTAAAACTTTGTTTTTAACCGACTTACCAAAAAGGAGGAGGTTCTATGTTCGACATTATGTATGTTTTTTTTATGTTTGTTCACCGATATCTCCGCCAATTGTGGACCGATTCTGAAAATTCTTTTTTTGTTTGAAAGAATATGTTCCGAAATCCCCATTTTAAATTGGTGAAGATCTGATGAAGAACTTCGGAGATATACAACAGAACTCTTCAATAAATAACGGCAAATCGCTCGGAATTGCTGCAATCGGATGTCTGTTTATTGTTTATACCATTTCATAACATAACATCACGCCAGTACGGTCGAAAGGGGTACGCAGATATCTCATTTCAGCGGTTATGTTCAAGTTTCATGTTTTTCGGGTAATCTATTCTGGCGTATAGGTACTTACTAAACAACTTGCCTATTAGGTAGGTAAAACTAAAAAGGGAAAAATAAAAACTATTTTGCAAAAAAAAACTACCGACTTCCAAATAAAAAAACTAAAAAGTGATAAATAACTTTATTTTTGGAAGTCGGTGTCGATATCGCAAAAAAATGGCACCTAGGAAAGACACCGACTTCCAAAAATAAAGTTATTTATGACTTTGTTGTTTTTTATTTGGAAGTCGGTAGTATGTTTTTGCAAAAAAGTTTATTATTTAAACCACAGTTCGAAGCTAACAGGAACTAACGCAGTACGAAAGTACTGCGAATGGCAACCTTAAGATGCAGATACCCCTGAGTAGCTGATTTAAAAATGCGAATCACGTCTAAACGGCTAGTCGTAATTTTTTAGAAATGAAAAACAATAACATTTTGAGTTTTATTCGTTTAAAATGGTGTAATTAATTTGTAAAGTTATGTAAACGGATAAAAAAATGACAATCGCACCAAAACCGCTGGGCGTATTTTAATGAAATCGACACCATCTCAAAGATTAATTTAATTAACTACATTTTGATCTGAGACTTTTTTTTAAAAGTAATAGAATAATAAGGAAAGCACAAAAAAACTACTAAATTTTGGGTCGCGCGGGTGTGAAACGAGTGCGCGTTTTGTTCCCTCAAGGTCGTTGGCGACTGTCGTCGTCTTAAAACCGAAATCCCTCTCCACTGAAATCTACTGTCGATTCGAGACCTTAATCTAAGCTTATCCTGACACAGCAATCAGGCTTCCCTAAGCTTACAACGTTGATCAACAACGACAAAAACTTCCTTCAAAGTAAGCGTGAAATAAAAATTGCCCAGAGCAAGAAAGCTAATGAAACTTCAACGTAAAATTGCCTGTTACCAAGGTATAATGTCCAAGAATTTCGCTCATACTCTGGAGTTAAGTACTTAATAATTCCTTTAAGGAAATGTTTTCAAACGGTGTACCTTTTAGTTAAATAGTTTTCTGAGAAGTAGGTACGGCCCCGGGTGTCACTTTACGGATTGGTACAAGATATTCGCTGTAGCGGGTAGTAACATTGCAGCAGTATTCTTAGATGTGAGTTAGTGAAACTAAAAGGATCAGAGGCCTTAGTGCGAGTTTTTACTCACGCTCAATCGCGTTAACGTTAACGCCAATTTGTATTGAAACTGGATAAGCGCCGTCTGGTGACGGCAAGGCAAAACCTGTTTTTTTTTGTATACATTTTGACATAGAGATCGTTTACGTTAACGCGATTGAACGTGAGTAAAAACTCGCACTAAGGGCACAGAATCTTCAGACAGTACTTTTGCTCTGAGGCCTCTGTGAGAAGGAGTCGGAGCTATATAGGACGGATTCCTTTTTCATAGCGGGATCATGATTATTTTGATACGTTATAATACGGGCCCGGGGAATTTCGTTGAAGCAGAAATGTATGACCGCTACTCGGAAACCCCTGGGGCTGACTATGAACATAAAGGGAAAACTAATTTCATTAACTAATCCGAAAGTTTCTAGATACGTTGATGTGTAAAGAGGACTGAAATTGAAGATCAATAAAACTGTTAAAGATTTATTTGGCATGCTAAACTAAGGACTACCTACAAGTGAAACTTACAAATGACCTTTAGGGGTCAAAAAGGACAGGCACTCTTTTTCTGCCGGGGGTTAAAAATGCATGCCACCATGCATTGCCGTCCTACACTTGCACAGCCCACGTCATAGTCGCGAAGTTTGTAATGTCATTACGTACTTGAAACTCCGCTTTGTGAGCGGAGTCGCTCGGCCTCGCGATATGCCATTTTGATACTAGTGTTACTCGATGCGACGGCACGAGGGACTCTGCTGTCTATGTACGTGTCGCTTGTTATCAATGTCATCGGTGGGATGGGTACCCGCTTTGTGGTCGAATGCGTTTGTAACAGTAGTACGCATTGTTGTAGTTTTCCAATTCGTGTTATTGCTTGGAGCTTGGCGTATGCTGCGATCCTGGTTGGTTTGATTCCTGGGTCTGTGATAGGTATGGAATTGTCAGTATTCTCGCGTTCGTGAAGCTCGTGATTGGAATTGAGGATATTGTGGGATACAGAGACTTTGTGATTTAGTTTATCAGCATCATCTTTTCAGCCTAAAGACGTTTAAAGCTGAACAAAGGTCTCCCCCTAATGTCACCATATCGACCAGTATTATGCGTCTCGCACCCAGTGAATTCCTGCAACCTTACCACCATCATCATCGATCGGGTTCGATGCCCGTCCGGAACAAATATTTGTATGGCCTACAGATAATTGTTCCGGATCCTGATCCGGAACAAGTGTTTTGTATAAGTAAGTGTAGACTTGTAGATGTTTGTAAAACGCACCCACGATACAGAAAAAAAAAGTTAATTCAAAAAATCAAAAAACCCGACTGCGACTGCTGAAAAGCGAACTAAAAAGACGTAAACAAGAAGAAAATCATGTTGTGCAGTCGGAGGATACATATTCGCGAGCTGGCTGACTAATACGAGATGTATCCTCCGACTGCAAGACATGATTTTCTTCTTGTTTACGTCTTTTTAGTTCGCTTTTTACACAGTTGGGATTTTTGATTTTTTGAATTAACTTTTTTTATTTATAACTTTTTAGAATTTATATACATATTTTTTCGAATTAGGTACATTTAAACATATAAGTGTTATATATTTTTGAAATCTCCTCTAAAACCCCTTCATTTTGATACCCCCTCGATGGGTATGGAAGAAAAAAAATATTGCAACCCCACAATATGGCGCCCAAAATCCGCCATATTCCTTTTTTTTTTAAAGCACTTAGCTAAGCAAACACTTGGGCGGTTAATACCTATCTTACGATGTCTTAATTATAAAAAATATAGTTTGAAAGATACGAGGTAATAAAGAATATTACATACATACAAACATACAAACAAACAAACATACAAGATACGTGCGAAACACATAACCCTTTCCTTGCAGCCGGGTAAAAAGAGAAATTCCTAGTGTGGGGCAAAGATCAGTCATCGGTCCACACAGTGGCCTTCCAACGCAGTGTCTTCCGGTACGCGGTTGCCACTCCTCATTTTGTTATTTACTTATAAAAACTAGTTCTCTTAACTTTAAAATAACTTAAATACTACTTTAAGTATTATATTTGTCATCAGCAACAATTTAATAATGGTTGCACTCCTCACAAATGTCCACTTCATCACATTTTATTCCCAAAACCGCAAACCAGATCACATCAACGTATATTCAGATATATCCTTTATCCGAACGCAAGTGTCGTGGCTCGTATACGTGTATTGTAAGCCAAATCCGATCCAGAGGGTTCCCTCGCTACCCGCTGAAGGGCTTCGACAAGCGATCTCGGCTTACTTGATTTATTTCTTGCCCTTCGCAATAAAACGGCTGAATTCTGCGATATATCCCCTTTTTTGATGATTCTGCGGTTTGACGTCTTTGTTGGTGATTGGCTTTTGATCTTAACAGTCTTAAGAGGTTTTTATTTGAGAACCTTTTCAGATAAGATTGGAAGTATGAATAAATGATTACTGGTGATCCATTATAGGTGGAATGCAGACTCTTGATGGACCGACTCTTTGGTCTAGAGTTCGCAAGTGATTTTAGTGAGCATGAGGTCCTGGTTAATCGATTCTCGGGTCGAAAAAAGTGTTATTGGGTTTTTCCATCTGGAATTTCGCAGTAGCAGCCCGGCGGCGGCGTCTAGATTGGTGCCCGGTCGATGACAATAGGCTCGCCTGCTATTACATGGGATTTAAACATATCTGGTGAAAAATGGATATATGTACTTTAAATGCACGTCTGCATAACGTATCGGGTAATACGTGCGGCGTGATGTTTTTTTTTTTTTTGAAATTTTGTTGGACTTGCTGAAGACTATGAAAAACTCACTGTGTTCCGACTGTAAATCTACCATTCACTGTATCTATGTGTCATTCGTAGACTTGTGTGTGCCCTGGCAGTTGAGTGTGTCATGCTCTCTCAAATGTCTCTCTGATGGTGGCACATGGATCATTCGGTTCCCTTCATGATGGTTGAGCTTAGTGGAGTCAATCCAAGCGTCATGTTCTTGAACGGGCGCCGTCAGTTGGGATGGGTCATAACTTGGTTGCCTCGGCCTGTTTTTAATTAAATATTGTATTTTGAGGTTGTTTATTTTACTCTAGAAGCTTATAAGTGCACGTCTTTTTACATCGTTCTCACATTTATGTGTAATTTGCAAACAAGAATGATGTAACCAAATACTTGTTATTGAAACTTATTGATGGAAAATAGTGTCCGTGTAGTTTCACATTCTTCTCAATAGAGACCTACTGACGCTTGCAAATGTGCAACTAGATTCATCTCTTTTTTTTTTGACAGTTCAAAAGTACCTACAAGGTTTATTTGAAATAAACTATATGATTTTGATTTTGTTATGTTATGTTACAGACTCTTCACAGCCTGCATATCTATTTAGTGATAAGCAGATACAGTGACCCTCTGACCGTAAAGGATTAGGAGCTTAAACACCATATCTTGTGGTTTGTGTAATGGTTTCGAGGTAACAAACGTTTCAATCTCTGAAATCCTCTGTCTTGAAGTTTACTAACTTGTCGGTCCTAGTTGTCATAACTTCGACAGTTGTTGTTCGCAATCCAGTCTAGCTGAACAAACTGAACATATTCGTCCTATGACGGGCTAATGTTTTATTGCTCACCAGTTGGCGCCACTGTTGACTTAGGTCTATAAATATAGCTGATAAACGTTCTTATAACAAACAAGCAAAGTTTGAATTAAAATTAATTTCTAATGCCGTAAAAGTGCGAGTCGGACTCGCGCACGAAGTGTTCCGTACCATTATCGTAAAAAAACGGTAAAAAAATCACGTTTGTTGTATGGGAGCCCCCCTTAATTTATTTTATTTTAATTTAATAATGATTATTTTTTGAAGTGAATATACAATTAAATATTCTGTGAATATTTTAAGCGTCTACCTGTTGCCGTTATTAATATCGCGCAAAAAACGGCAAAAAAGTCACGTTTGTTGTATGGGAGCCCCCCTTAAATATTTATTTTATACTGATTTTAGTATTTGTTGTTATAGCGGCAATAGAAATACATCATCTGTGAAAATTTCAACTGTCTAGCTTTCACGGTACATGAGATACAGCCTGGTGACAGACGGACAGACAGACAGACAGAGACAGACAGACGGATCGCGAGGTCTTAGTAATAGAGTCCCGTTTTTACCCTCTGGGTACGGAATCCTAAAAATCGAGTATGCCGCAGTTTCACGCAGGTGATATAAAAGGTGGATAACATTTTCCGAAACATAAAACCTAATTAAGCAGTGGTAGGTAAATCCCGTACCTATCTTAATCGGCCATATTTGGAAAATATTTACAACCATAAAAAAAAAATGAAACTCACGCTAAAAGCCAAAAACATTTTGAAGACTTCAGTCTACACCAGCGTCCCTAGCGGAATTCAAACGCGGTGGCCCCCACTGCGTTGCAGGTCGGATAGTACTCTCTCTTCGTTGAAATCTGATATTCAGTCGCGTACCTGGTTGGACTAAAAGTCGATGTGAAAAGTAGTTGGGGAAAGGCGAGGTTACACCCTTAGGGTTCTGTATGCCAATACATGGAAACTTGAGCGTATAATCTTACCTGTATTCCTCGAACGGTTAATTTTATCAGCTAGTAGCTTCTGCTCACGGCTTCGCCCGCGTGATTGTGTTTTGTTATCCCAAGGAAACAATATTTCAGGTTGAAAAGTATATTATGTCTTAATCCAGGTTCTGGTCTATCCATATGCCAGCCAAGTTTCATCCAAATCTCTTCACCCGTTAACCCGTTTAACAAACTCAAATTCGCATTTGTAATATTAGTAACTAGCTTCTGCCAGCGTTTCCCGGAGGAACATATTCAAGGGATAAAAAGTATCCTATGTGCTATTCCGGACTATATTCTACCTCTGTGCCAAACTTCATCCAGATCCGTTCAGTCGTTTAAGCGTGAAGATGTAACAAACATATACACATCTATCCAAATCCATTTATAATATTATATAGTTAGAAGTAAGATAGTATATATAAGTAGGATAAGCTTGTCCATGTTATATACTGGGCACAAACTAGACCTAATGGTGCTAATGAAAACTTCTTGATAGAAAAGCCCGAAAACACTGTGGTCACGGATCCAGGACCCACGTTCAGCAGTTACAGTTACAACCACAAGATGTACCAGGCAGTCAGAGGTTACAAGAAGGTATACAAACGGTAGAGAGTCATAAGAACCATCTATTTATTCCTCCCAGCCGTCTCTACAGGTTCAACGAAGGCATTAGGACTTAGGAGGAGTTATTATGAAAGAATAGAGAATCTAAAGACCCATCCACTTGCTTAGACAACCGACAAGTACAGGGTATATCTTTAAAACACCCGATAAAAAAAACCAAAAACACTTGCCTACTTACAGGCCCAGGACCAGGAGTCATCAGGCGTACTTGCGATCACTGTATCAAAAGAGATAACTTAAAGAACAGTCTACTTAATGTTGGAAACCTAAAGCTTTGATCACACACGTCCGCTCCTATAAAGTGGAAGCTAAGGAAGTGAAAACGGTGTAAATTATTGGCGGCATAACCGACAGGCACAGGCTACAACTTTGAGTCGCCTGTACTTCACAACTAGTTTAGTGGAGCGACACACGGGAACGTGGATCGACGGTGTTTCTTGTGCGTTTGTTGAGAAAGAAGTTGTGAAAGATATGTCATCATCATCTTTTCAACAGAAAAAAAATCTACTGTTGCTACAAGCCCTACGGTCTTCCCCATAGCTTTTTCACATTGACTGGCCCTACGCTTCTCGCATCCAGCAGACTCCTGCAATCCTTGCCAGGATATCAGTCGACCTCGTGGGAGCCATCCAACTCTGCGTCTTCCAGTACCTGCGTACTTCAGAACCTTTCAGCTACTTTGGCTAGGCTATGTGTTCTGCGAGCAATAAAAATGTCCTTGAGCTCATATGGAACATCGAGCTTTATGAGGCTACCACATAGGTATTGGAATACAGTTTTGCTAACCGTTTTGCCATGTCTCCTCTGCGTACCGTATTTTGTTTTAACTTTTGTAAACTTAATGGCACACCTTATGGACACAGTGCTATTTCACAGTAAATGCCACTTTGTATTACAAAACAAAATGGCATTTAATGCGAAACAAAAACAAACATTTATTTGTCGAAAATTCATGGATCTTAATAAGTGGGTAACTACGCAGTAAGTACTTACAAGTATTCCGTCCATGAAAAGACACCAGCCACTACAAAAAAGAACCACACTCGAATAATTTCGAAAGCACACATCATAATAAATTCTACACGCCTCCCGTTTGTGTAATCACAAACCCGTATGTCCCAAATTTCGTACACCAACTTATCTTCCGTCCACACATAGGAAATTAATCTTTATATCATTCACATAAGAGTCTTTCAACTGCAGGGATAAAATAGTCGCTTTATAAGATTGCTCTATTGAGTTCGAGGTCCCACTTCAGGGAATTTGGGATGCGGTTTCAAGAACTTCATCTCAGAATTGTTAGTCGAAGGCATTTAGAGATCAAAAATGTTCGATTATGTGGATAAGATCGCTATCCTGTTGCTAAGGTGTTGCGTCTTGTCTATTGCCATGGGTATATCGGAATTTGATGGGATATGGATGTCAAGTGTTCCACGAAAATGGTTTTCTGATATGAATTTGATGGAAATTTTGATTGAATCTTGTGGGAGCTACAGATATACCTACTCTAAACTGCCCGGGGATTTGTTAAAGTTGCAGCTTTGGTCAGAACTATTCAGCCGTATGTAGATTCAAGCCTTCCTTTCTATGTGGAGAAGAACGGCCACCGTCCGGTTTTAGTAGGTAGGACAGGGACACCGATTTAACACAAGGTTATGCCTTTTCCAGACTCATGCTATCATATCAAACGGGTATTTTTTAAGAAATCTAAACTTAATAAAATCGAACGTAACTAGGGTTGGACCGTAGCAGGTGGCGTTTTGTAATTTCTACCAACCCGCTCATGAGCAAAGAGCGTGAGTTTATGCTTGGGTGGAGTTTGATGTCGATTTATACGAGTGTCTTGAATAACTATACAGTTTAATGTAAACTTAATAAAATACAGTAACTAGGTACAGTCGTTTCGATATTAATTACCGTACGAAAAACGCAAAATCTTCTTGTAGATAAAAGTAAAATTCATACATAAGTACATTCTCTTTGAGCTCTGAGAATTCCACTTTCCGCTTTCCTTTGTACTAAGAAACCCGCGTGCTAAGTGTAAACACCTCGGAAGGGAATAAAAGAAGCTGTAGTAGCAATCTGTTTACACTCCCGTTTCTCACTATTTAATTTACATGACGTAAATATCATGCCAGTTTCCCCCGAAGGGTTAGGTTAGAGAGGAGTATTTATTGTGTAACCGCATTTTCCCGTTTAAGTCCCATGAAATAGTGACGTAATTAGCACAAATAAAGACTTAACAATTTCCCTGTCCAATGAATCATATATGATTCACGTGATTGTTTAACTATTTTGTTTTGGACAGTGGCTTCTGAGTTAAAAATGGGCATTGTTTTTATTTTTCATTATCAATGCACATCTTTGTTACGTTATCGTCACCCGTTGTCAACATCGTTGTTTACGAAAACGGTGTTGGACATCGGCTAGCGTACTGGCTTAGGCCGAGTTTCTCACCTCTAAATTATAGCAGAATTAATGTGATAAATTGTCCAGCACGCGTTATCTGCTGTGATTGGCTACGCGTGCTGGACAATTTGTCACATTAATTCTGCGATAATTTAGAGGTGAGAAACTCGGCCTTAGTAACGTTTTGTTACGTTGACGTTTTCATTAATGTTGTTATGTTGAAGTTCAATACGTTTTGTTTAATAGTTCTACATTTCGGCATCGGATGCAACATCATAGACGAAATTCCGAAAACGGAATTTCTATTATACCATGATCCGGGTATCGGAACCAGAGGTTCAAAATTTTATGTAAATATCGAGCGTTATCGAAATGTAACGTGCGCAATTACTTACATTTTAGCATTTCGACTATCGCCAATGCTAATAGGCTTCTTAACCGACTTTTTTTTTTTATAATTTATAGGCTCGCGTTTGACCACTATCTCGCCTGACGTTAAGCGATGGTTTGGGCTACGGTGAAGCACGCTTGCCTAGAAGAAACCTATTCACTCTTGACTTAAAGACCCCAAGGTTGTAGCTATCAGGGAACAAAGACCCCGGAAGGGAGTTCCACTCCTTAGCTGTGCGCACAATGAAAGTATTAGCAAAACGCTTTGTGCGTATGGGAGGGATGTCCACCATGTACCGATGGCGCATGACCGTACGTCTTGTAGTCCGATGATGGAAAGGGCTAGGCGGAATCAAATTGTGCAGTTCCGTCGCACACTCCCCGAAGTGTAACCGATAAAAAACCGACAGGCTGGCAACTCGGCGACGATGTTCGAGGCTCTGGAGCTTTGAGGCGACCAGTGCATCGTTGCCAATAAGCCTTTTGGCCCGTCTGTCAATCGACTCAAGTGCATCAAGCTGATCTGGCAGATCCATCCCAGAGGTGAGAGCAGTACTCCATGCAAGATCGAACTTGCGCTTGATACAATGTTCGACATTGTCTGCTTTTTAGGGTTCCGTACCCAAAGGGTAAAAACGGGACCCTATTACTGAGACTCCGCGGTCCGTCTGTCTGTCTGTCTGTCACCAGGCTGTATCTCATGAACCGTGACAGCTAGACAGTTGAAATTTTCACAGATGATGTATTTCTGTTGCCGCTATAACAACAAACTACTAAAAACAGAATAAAATAAATATTTAAGTGGGGTTCCCATACAACAAACATGATATTTTTGCTGTTTTTTTTGCGATAATGGTACGGAACCCTTCGTGCGCGAGTCCGACTCGCACTTGGCCGGTTTGTTTTTGTTTATGTTCACCGGTTTCTTCGTCAATTGTATTTGAAAATTATTTTTTGTTTGAAAGAGTATGTGCCCAAATTGGTCCCATTTTAATTTGGTCAAGATCTGATGAGGAACTTGGGAGATATATAACAGAACTTTTCAATTAATGACGGCAAATCTCTTGGGAATGCTACAATCGCATGTCTGTTTATTGTTAATACCATTTCATAACATAACATCACACCAGTATGCTGTAAGCTGTGGTTGTCTGTAATTTGGTGTGCATGGCAGAAAAAAAAATATTTTGTTTGATATTTTATATTTTGTGTAACATGCTGTTGTATTGTGGCACTCGTTGTTGATGCTTAAATAAAATAAAAAAAGGGGGTTGGCTGATGTTTACAGTTCACCTTGGTACCGTCTCATTTCACCGGGTATGTTTAAGTTTCATGATATTCGGCTAATCTATTCTGGCATTATAGGTACCTTACTAAAGAACTTGCCTATTAGGTACAACTAGAAATTGGACATAATAAAAACATTTTTACAAAAAAATACTACCGACTTCCAAATAAAAACGCTACAAAGTGAAAAATAACTTTCTTTTTGGAAGTCGGTGTCTTTGGTTGGTACCTACTTTTTTCGTTATGGAAACCGAATTCCAAAAATAAGGTTATTTTTAATTTTGTAGCGTTTTTATTTGGCAGTCGGTAGTATTTTTTTGTAAAAATGTGTTTTTTTATTATTTTTCACTTTTTAGTTGTAAATGTTTTTCTAGACCCTCAGGACTTCATGCTTAGTAGCAGTAGCAGTTGCGACTACTGGACCGACGAGGCACCCAGTATTATTTTATGTATTACTGTCCAAACACACGCAAATTCCACTAGAGAAACTTCTACAGTCAACATAAAAAAGGAACTCATATACAAATGCTTGCAAAAAAAACCAGCCACTAAAAATGTAAGTGCAAAGAAAAGCGGCCAGTAAAACGGGCACAGCATTAGCAGTACTGCAGGTGCGGCGTGCATTAGCGGCGGTAAGTGCGTCCGCACTTTGCTACGGACACGTTGATTAATCCCCCGGTTTATACTTTATTTTGCACTGGAGTGTAAATTTCACGTTATTAGTCTGACTCTGAATTGGAATGTGTAGGTTAGTAATTACTAATTAGTTTTTGGAATTTGGTTACATGGGTGTTTTAAAGGGTATATTTATTTACTACATAAAGTGTAGTATAGCTAGTTAAGTAACGTTTTTGTTGCTATAATTAAATTCCTTCATTTCCGCCTTCCTTTAAATAGATAAAACACTCTATAATGATACTTAATGTGAAAGATACTTCGACGAAGAACCTTTTTAACCGACTTCCCAAAAGGGAGGTTCAAAATTTTTTTTTTCTTTTCTCCGTCATATATAAACGGATTTGTAAAAATCTTGATTTTGAAAGCAGAAAGTCACATAAAAAAAATAGTCCCATTTAAATTTAGTAAAGATCTGATGAAGAACTTCGGAGATATACAATAGAACGGCTTATGTTTAACAAACCACCAAATATAGTAATATACTGCCAAAAATAGTAAATGATCACCAAAATTAAATTTAGAATCGCAACAGAGCCGAGCCGCTGCGCGGGGCTCCTATTTCTGTATGCAGGGTCTAAAGTAACCTAACACGAAGGAGATGACAGGAGCTGAGTTCGCTCGCTTTGCTCGCTCACTTCAGCTCCCGTCATCTCCTTCTAACCTAACCTGTCCGTGTCGGGGTGCCCTTAGCTCCCGAGCTCGCTTCGCTCGCTCTTGGACTGATTCATTGACCAAATCACTAGATTTGATATCTTACGGTTTTAGCACTTATGAAATTTGGTGATCCATTTACTAAATTTGGTGATCAATTTACTAAATTTGGTGATCAATTTACTAAATTTGGTTTAGGTTATTTTTTTTTGCTGATTGGTATATATTTTAGGTGATAGAGGTTATGGTCACAAAGTTTTTTTTTGGTGGTTATTATATTTATTCCCCAATAGAACTCTTCAATAAATGAGGCCAATCACTCGTGACTGCAGCAATCGCATGTCTTTTTATTGTTAATACCATTTCATAACATAACATCACGCCAGTATGCTCTTAACGGGTACGAAGATGTGTACAGTTCACCCTGGTACACTCTCATTCCACTGGTTATTTTCAAGTTATATTATTCGGGTAATCTATTCTGGCATCACTTTGGGCATTATAGGTATTTTCCTATAAAACTAGTCCATGTAACATTCATCATCATCATATCAGCCGAAAGACGTCTACTGCTGGACATAGGCCTCCGCCAAGCGTCGCCACTTTGAACACGGGACCGTTCAAAGTGGCGACGCGTCTCGCAACCAGCGGCTCCCAGCAACCTTCACTAGGTCATCGGTCCACCTAGTGGGAGGCCTTCCATCCCAACGTCTACCAGTTCGCGGTCGCCACTCCAGAATCTTTCTGCCCCATCGGCCATCCGTTTTGCGAGCAATGTGCCCCTAAAAAGAGTAAAATAAAAACTTTTTTACAAAAAAATACAACCGACTTCCAAATAAAAACACTACAAAGTGAAAAATAATTTCAATTTCGGAAGGCGCTGTCAAAAAATGAAGAAACGAAAACAGGAACACCGACTTCCGAGTAATTTTTTGTGGTTTGAGAATTAACAGAACCAAGACGAAGATGATGATTGTCGATCGCATTAACGAAAATTCGTCAGAAGTCACTCAAATCGCGAATTGTGACGTCGTACAATCATACGTCTACCTGGGCGCTTTAATATCAAACCATGGTGGTTGCGGGGACGAGATCAAGCGACGCATGGCTATGGCCAGGTCTGCCATGGATAGGCTGAAGAAAATATGGAGGAATCACAATATCACCAAAGCTACGAAAATCCGGCTCATACGGGCACTTGTGTTCCCCATATTTCTTTACGCAGCCGAGACCTGGACGCTGAGAGACACTGAGAGGAAGAGAATAGACGCTCTGGAAATATTGTGCTGGAGAAAAATGCTTGGAGTGTCGTGGACAGAGTTTCGCACTAACATATCCATCCTTCAAGAGCTTGGTATCAATAATTTTGTAAAATAATCCTAATATACTTAAACACTATTAACTTAGAACAAAATTACTAGGATTGGCCTATCCTAAGCAGTGGGGGATGGGTAAGTCGGTTTGTATATGGTGACGTTGATGCTGATGAAAAGTTATACACTTCAGCTTGCCTCTTCGACTACAAGCATGAAACCGAAATAATTGCCGTATACTTAAACTCAAGGACAATCATGTTCAACAAGTATACGGACCTACCATCTCTATACATAATTTTCTATATAACATCAACAATACTCCGCCCACGGCTCTCCCTGTAAGTGCTTGTATTTTCCGTGCGACAGTACCTTTATACCTGTTCCCAGATAATAACGGCTGGAGTGGCGTGTAAATAGCGCCATACATCACACAGTGGCCCACTCACCGTGGCCCACTCCGCTGGATTATTTACGTACGAATTACTTTTAGAGTGGGGATCGCGATGCAGTTTAGGGTTATCTGTGGAGGTTTTAGTAACCAGGTGGCTACTTTAGCAAGCAGGTTCAAGAAGACAACGCAGGTATATGTACAGGTTATTACGATATTTAATTATAATTATCAGTAATATAGAAGTACCTACGAAAAACTTCAAACCGAGAAAAAACCCGGTATGCAAGAGCTTCCTTCATACTACCATTTTTATTGTTGAGGTAAAGTTGTATTGTACCGTGTACCGGATCGAAGGATGCCAGCCAACAGTTTATTCCAACGAATTTCAGACTTTTTTGTGAATTGAAATTGTTTTTTTTTATGAATTTTTGCGATTGATCAAAAACTATCTTTTATTTACTATCTAGACCTCTATACTTCATAAAAGATAGCTTGATCTCTGCGACATATGTCAAACTGACGTATACGTTATTGTTAGCCTGTCAAGCGCTATTGTTACTGACAGCTGTCGCAGAGATCAAGCTATCTTTTATGAAGTATAGGATATAAACTACGTTGCCATAACTAAAGCAGCTGCCGTACTATGCTGCATCCCTATCAATAAACTACAAACGGAACTTCATACAAAAACCGTACTTCGACTCAACAAAAACCTATCAGCACCAATTTTCGGGCAACGCGCTAACCGAAAATGTTTTTCGAATAGGCATTTCTCCTCCAATATGCTCGGTCCGGAACGAACCTACAAAACTATTAAACAAAGCGGTAAAAGCGCTAGAACTGGCTTCCCGTACTGCCTGCCTACTCCTATAGCTAGAGTGTCACTATCTGACAAAATCATATTTTGAGTTATTAGACGAAGAGCAAAAATACCGCGATATAATAAAATACATACCAACTACAAATCATGCTATAGTTTCCAGTGTCAAAAAATAGGACTAATTGCGCACTTTCGTGTAGGTCCTTGTTAGTTTAAAATCAAATAATTAAATTTATGAAAAATTTCTTTGTATAGCAATTTGGGGCGTTAATATTTTTATCTGGCATATTTGGAATCAAGGCAATGCAATTAAGGGAGCAGTGGTGGCCCAGTGGTATCGGCCGCGACTTACAAGTTGTAGATCGTGGGTTCGAACCCAGGCAGGCGCTTTACTTTGTGTAAATTATTTCATCACCACTGCTCTCAAAAACGGTGAAGGAAAACATCGTGAGGAAACCGGCATGTCCTAGAACCAAAAATTCAAAGACATGTGACATCCACCAACCCGCACTGGGCCCGCGTGGTGGATTACGGCCCATCCCCCTCTCACAGAGAGGAGGCCTGTGTCCCAGCAGTGGGAACATTAATAGGCTGATGATGTGATGATGATGATGATGTGTATTTGGAATCTATTAATAGTAGAAAAATACTTCAAAGTCGTGAAAATCTAAGAAGTCGGATTTGACAGCTATTACAATACTTAATAATAATTAAACTTGATGCTTACGAATGATACTTGTTTTCAGAGTGTATGGGTAACATAGTAATTATTTAGGATTATGGTTTGATTTTTCAACTTCTTACGTACACGTTACGTTATCGCGGTATGTAAAATGAGAAGTGTTTTCTTTATTATTTTTTTATTTGATTTCTGATTACGGAGGTATTCATCATCAACCTTAAAATTTTCCCACTGCTGGGACACAGGTCTTCTCTCTGTAAGAGGGAACGCCATCCACCAAATCCGCAATGTGGTGGATGTCACATGTCTTCGAATGGGATGTCACGGTATTAAAAACTCAAAATCAGCTAAATTTCATATAGTGACAGTCTAGCAGTGTGGCAGCGTAGTTAGCTTTCAGCGGCACAAAGTATACGTTCCACTGCTCATAGAGATAGGAAATTTTTGCTAATAGCCTTCCTATTGCGGCTTTTGTTTAAGTGGTTATAGTGATCCGGTTTGCGGACGCGTAATGGAATGGAAAATTGTTATGAATTTGGGTTTAGTAGGTGTTCAGGTTTTGCATTATTGTGCGGTTACGTGTTTCAGTGCGCGATTAAATGAGGGTACTGATTTTTAAGGTCGATATGGCCCGTTTATAACATCTGAAAAAATAAAGATTTCATTTTCTGGAACCGTATTACCCTTAATTACTGTCAATGAACTACAAATAATAGCAAAGTTAAAGTCAAATGTATTTATTTCAACTAGGCCATTATGCGGCACTTTTGAACGTTAAAACATTTAAAATTTACATGTAATAAAAAATTTATTCTACCGAGCATTCGGAAAAGTAGGTTGTTATGGAGAAGAATGCACAGGAAACTCCATAACTAGCTTACTGCCACTGCCACTGCTTAATTATCAGTTACGGCGTGATATTATGGGGAAACAGCACAGATGCACCAACACTTTTCACAATGCAAAAAAGACTCATAAGAATCCTAGTAAATATAGAAGATACCGATAGCTGCAAACCTCATTTCCAAGAACAAAAATTACTTACCCTCCCCTGCCTATACATTCTAGAAATGTGCAAATTCGTTCGAAATAACCAACACTTTTACACGACAAGAGAAAATATACAATCAAGATACACATTACGCCATAAAAACAGGTTAAACCTACCAAGTTCTAAGCTAAAAATGCACTCAACAAGTACATTAGTAATGTCTATGAAAATATATAAAAAATTACCAGAAATAATTAAGGAACAACAAAAATTGAATCCATTCATTAATAAATTAAAACAATTTCTATTAACTAAATGCTATTACAATGTAAATGAATACTTAAATGACAAATTTTAAATTAAACTAATTGCAATCTAATAAATAAATAAATACATAGTCATATAAAAGCCCTCTTCCTCTCTCCTACTTTTGCAGTGCCCGACAGGGTCCACAATGGTCTAAATTTGTAACCTACCATCTAAGTTCACATGTGGAAGCAATAAATGTATTGAGTATTGAGTATAATGACACTTTATACCTACCGAGTGTAGCAGTCCCATCCACGGAACGAACTCGAGAGCTCTTCTTAAAACATCTCAATTGAATTATGTCAGAGTTTATTTTTGAAGTGAACCACATTAACACTTAGTCGAGAAGTACATTCATTATTAATTTCAATCGTCCAGCCAGTAGCCAGGTGCTCTCATCCTTATGATTTGTATTCATAAAAACTGTAGCCCAATGAATATTTAAGTCGCAATGAATGCTAAAAACATGTCGCCCTCTTCAGAGAATTCAATACGGAATAATGAAAAAGATATAATATTAATAGAAAGAAACATTGATAATATAAAGGTAATATTGTTACAGTATAACATTTATTCACAAATTCAAATTTTCCTGAAGGTTGTGTCAAGGATTGGCTACTTTACCTTGGCAAGGGATTATGGCTCGAGGCTATATTGAGATTCTCTGTTGTTGGCGAAATTAAATGTCACTGTGTTCTTGTAGCTGCAAAATGTTAGTAAAGATAAATATTTTCTTCTCGTTCCTTGTGCCACAAACTAGAAGCCTAAGGCTTTCTAGAATCATCGAGGTTTTGATCATATAATATTACAAAGTATCCATTGAAAACTTTATCTCGATTTTAGAATTATGAATAATAACTTAACTGCCAAGTTGAGTGTCTGTCAAACTTCATCTCAGCCTGAACATCTGTCAAACTTCGGCATTAAACTAGAGTATTACGCGTCCTTCAGAAACCGAATCTTTTCTTCGATAAAATTCAAATTTATGCTGTCGTAAGTTTTCGTGAAGACGCCGATTGTGATAAAAATTCAAAACCGATAAACACCAAAAATAAAAGGAGATTACACAAAAGTGTCAACAAGTTGGCAGAAACTTTTCAAACCCTAAGTATATGATTACAACTTCCATCCGTACCAGGTGTTACGAAGCTCGTTAATTTTGAAATATATAGTACCTAAGCTTTTTACATTTCATTTCTTCGGTATCGGAAAGTAGATAGGTATTTTTATTTGAACTTTACGAAGAATGAATTGAAAAGATGATTATCTTTTTATATCTTTGCGTTACTTAATATCAATTGGTTTTCGCTTTCCTAGTAAAGGTGAAATGAGTCAAGCTCTCAGAATTAAGCCTCCCCCAGATAAGCGCTACGCCACAATGCGTACTTACACTTACTTTCAAAATCAAAATCAATGTTTTTTTCAATACAGTTGTTAAACATGGCGTACTTTCAGAGGCTATAATTATGATTCGAAAATTAAATCTTACGCATAGGCATCTTTCTGTTACGCGGTCGTGACTTTTGTTTACGAGCTCGATCGTTAGTTTTGCAGTTTAGTTTTAAATTTATAAGTTAATTTAAAAAGTTTAGTAGCAAAGAGTTTTCATACATAGAATAAAATCGGATGGATTTTATACGAGTAAAAATGAATGATTCCGTACGTTTTAGCATTGAACTCTCAAAAGTCTTTTAAATGGTTGTTTAATATATTTAATTACCAGTTTTAATTTAATTATTTTCACATCAACATTTGTCTAAAATCGAAAAGGCTGTATAGACAGTTTTCGTTGTAAAAAATTTCCAGTTGCAAAAACGCGCCTTTAGTTATAAGTCAATTTAAAAAAGTTTAGTAGCAAGGAGTTTTCATGCATAGAATAAAATGGAATAGATTTTATACGAGGAAAAATGAATGATTCCGGACGTTTTAGCATTTAATTCTCAAAAGTCTTTTAAATGGTTGTTTAATATATTTAATTACCAGTTTCAGTTTAATTATTTTCACATCAACATTTGTCAAAAATCGAATAGGCTGTAGGCTGTTTTCGTTGTAAAAAAAATATGTCCAGTTGCAAAAACGCGCGAATTTTTTTTTTTTTCTGAATTACCAAATCTAATTCTTTGATTTGTTTTTACTATTTCCCACAACTGTATTGAAAAATATCGTGTGATACACGGGCGTGTAGGTTATTGCAAACGAGCTGTCATTAACAAGCCCGAGCCGAAGGCGAGGGTTTTTAATGACACGAGTTTACTTTCCACCCTTGTATCACAATGTACTATTATTTTACATAGGCCTACATGGTCACTTATAAAACGTCGACAAAAGGCGCACGGTTCGGGTTGGTCGTTTCCTATGGAGAAGAACCGGCAAGAAACTCCATGGTTACTCTTTTAAAAATATGGTTTGTTTTTACAATATTTCCATGTTACAGCATTACTTAAATATGGGAGGACAACGTAGGCCCGACAATAAATCGTTAGAACCTAAAAATAAAACGAGATATAAAGTTATCAAATGTTATCAAGCATCTAGAAATCTAGAAGGCCTACAATGTTCACACATTCACAAAACAATCGGTAAAAGCATCTATACAAAGGTAAAAAACCATTTAACCATTGCGTTAATTATTGTTTTACGAATAAGATACCCTTAAGGCAAATGAGGCTGAGGATGACTTCCTTTGACATGGTGGACCAGTATGACGAAGTTTCTACAGAAGGAAAAAATATCTAACCCGACAACCCTCGACAGAACGTTTTGGTGCCGTGAAATATGGAGAGCCAACCCAGGCGTGTCTTTTTTCCGCTAAAAAGAGCCAATTTCACCCGGCTCCAACATTCCGTGAAGTGACCGTGCCAAAAACGGACCATCATGAGCTTCTTGGTGTTACGTTAACATCGACCCTCTATTTTGACCCATACATTGAGGCAAAGGCTCAGCTGGCTGCCAAAAAATTGGGGATCCTTGCGAAGGTAAGAAGGTACTTTACGCCGGAACAGCTGCTCAACTTGTATCAAGGGCAAGTTTGTTCATGCATGGAGTAATCTCAACTCTGGGATGGATCTGCTAAAAACTAGCTTAATGCACTAGAGTCGATCGAAAAGCGGGCCAATACACTCATCGGCAATGAGGCACTGGTCAAGTTAAAGCTCCAGAGCCTTAAACATCATCGAAGAAGTTGCTGGCTTGTCGGTTTTTTATCGGATACATTTCGGGGAATATGCAATGGAATTGCATGATCTAATTCCGCCCAGCCCGTTCCATCATCGGACAAACAGATGTACGGCGTTGCGTCATCGGTACATGGTGGATATCCCACCCATACGCACAAAACGTTTTGGGGACACTTTTATTTTGCGTTCAGTTAAGGAGTGGAATTCCCTGCCGGAGTCTAAATTTCCCGATAGCTACAATCTAGGGGTCTTTAAGACAAGAATGAATAGGTTTTACTAGGCAAGCGTGCTTCACCGTCGACCACATCATCACTTACCATCAGGTGAGATAGTGGTTAAGCGCAAGCGCATGCGCCTATAGAAGATAAAATATAAACCTAGAGTCCGAAAAAGATAGGCAGAGAAACAAGAATAAGAATGCACATAGTTGTCGCATTGTTGCGTCGCGCTAACTTTTGATTCTATCAGTATCACAATATACAAGTATGAAATAAGTTTCTTATACATGTGTATGTTTTGATACACTATATACGTGTAATATGTATTAATTTAAAACATGCATTTACTGTAGCGACATATCGTATGCCGTGTTTATCGCATTCGGTGGAAAATAAATGGCTTTTTAGTTCGTTACAAATTTGAGTCGACGCAGAGCTCAAGATGTTTATACGGGACGATATTTTGCGCGGATACGTTGCAGTTGTAATTAAGATCCTGTAGAGATTAACCAATATACGCGCGTGCAGATACGTGTTTAGAAACACCCAAAGTCGCTGAAATACTTGGGCGTAAGTAAATATATCACAAGATACGAGCGTTTCGCTTATGTACATCGTGTTTAGATTATAACCTAGGCTTCTTGTAGTTTTCAGTTTATAAGGTAAGTATTTCATATAACACTTATGGCCTTCCAAGAAATGCTTAGGATCTTACGATGATATGCAGCTTTAACTGTCATGCCACCATACTAGATCGATCTGAATTGACGATGTTAACGATCGATATCTAGTTGCACCTTTCATTGTCAGCAATAGCCTACAGCTGAGTAGTGCAGTAGATCACTGCTGACCGTAGGCTTCTGTTATCGCACGCCAGTTGGACCTTTCATAATCATAATTTCAGCCGAGAGATATCCACTACAGCACTGTTGAACAATGTCCTCCCCAAGTTGGACCTTTACAGAATTGTAATGGGAATGAAACATAATAGTTTCATGTCACAATTTCACTTTGTGTGTTTCCGCACAGCCCGCCGAGGGACGTTGCTTTAACGTCATGTGTTATTATGACATGTTATTCACGAGCACACACAGTGTACGGTTACATCGTTTTTATTTTAACACACACTCACGGCGTATTAACACAGAGTAACACAGAATTATGTTGATTAACAGAGTTCTCATGTGAATGACTCGTTTGGAACGGATGATGAGTTCTCGTTGTGGCTTTGTTAGTCGTTTAGGTTGATATGATTTTTTATGTTTAAGTGATGTGTGAGGAATTATGTGAAAAAAGAGGGAGTCAGTGATGGCCTGATAGTTGAAAGGTCGGGATGGAAGAATACAAGTCAAATTTAAAAAATTCCGACACATTTTTAATGCTTGCTACATAATTTATCTAGCAGTAGACGCGCTTCGATCGACAATCTATTGAATACGTAATTATGACACGATATCTTGCGAAGAAACGCCGATTCAAACAATAAAACGCCCTTAACTTTTGAACGGCTGAACCGATTGTCATCAAACATAGAACACTCCCGATAAAGTCATCATTCAAATTAAAAAAAAACTAAATCAAAATCGGTTCATCCGTTTAGGAGCTATGATGCCACAGACTGATACACAAACACACAGGTACACACGTTAAACTTATAACACCCCATATTTTCAGTCGGGATTAAAAACATGCTGCACCGGTTCCAAGTAAGACGGATCAAGGCTCGGCAGATGCTTTTGTTTTGTGGTTGGGGGCAAAAATGCTGAACCTCAATTTCGCAGAGATTCGCAGGTTGGGCATAATTAAGGTCTATCCACACATATCAGGGGCGTTCCCGGGACATCGTTCACACACGTCCGTGCACGGGACGTGCCCGGGCCCGTGCACGGACGTGTGTGAACGATGTCATATAAAATGTTCCCACTGGTATTTTTTGAGCCCCTGACGGGACACGGTCTGTCCACGTCCCGTGCACGACCCGGGCACGGCCTTGATATGTGTGGATAGACCTTAAGGTTTTCATTTCGGGATTTTACAGGAATTGTTACTATGAAATCGTGGAGCTGCGGTGTTTAAATTTGTATACGGCTAATGGCAATAGGCTTGATCCCTAGTTATTACATGGTACTTAAACCCTGGCGAAAAGAGGTGTAACAGTTTACTATATAAACTTTGCTTTTTAGTTTGTGGGGAATTCGTCATGGATACCCTCTGTCTAGGGTCAACGGAGGGTTATGTTAGACCACAACTGACTAAAAGCCCACAGTTCCTACCGCTACCATAAGTCGAGGGCCCGAGATGCAACTAAATTCACGAGCATCCTGGACTGGTATCGGCCTGCCATTGCTAGCGAGCCCCATCACCTAATGCGGCTGATCCAACGGCCGCACCTCCTCCTTTAAAGGAGCGCATGGAACAACTGCGCTCCATTTCTGTAGGCCTGACTGGTTGGGCGACGGCTCAGCCCGAAGTTCACCGCCCGCAGGCACGTCTTTATGGTGGCTGGAGATCGTTAAACGGCCTTCGACGCCCTGCTACATATAAACTTTACCTACCCCTTTAGACAATATAGGCGAGTGTGATTCTCATTATTTTTCTTTTTCAGCTAGCTTCATCATAATGTATCAACTCAGTAAAAGCCAGTCTTCCTACCTTCAACAAACAATTTATTTTTTTCCGTGGTGGAAAATCCTCATTAGATGTCCTCCGTCCTGGAGGGGGGTGGAGGGGTTTATCAGACTCCTACTGCCTAAAAACCACCCCGGTGTTCCATTTCACACGTAAGTCGCGGGAACGTACGATTTCTTTCTTAGCTACTTTATAATTTTATCAACTCCGTAAAAGCCAATTCCAATATCTCTTCTACAACCTACTCCAAGTCGACGTTTTAAGTTCCATACACGCTTTAGAACAAGCATTTTTGCTGAGTACACTTAGTTTGATGGGAAAGGGTAATAATTCAGTCTCCATGCAGCGCATGCGTACTAGCTTGAGTGTCTCCACAGACCACCGAGAAGCTTCAGTGGCCACTGCTAGAGATAACTTAACTTAAGACCCTATGTCCCCTAGTTAGGGATGAGGGCGTCCACAGTAGTCCTCCAGCGCGACCGGTCTGAAGCTTCATGCTTCACCTCGCTCCACGTCATTCCGACGCTCTTTACTTCAGCCAATACGGTGCGTCGCCAGGTTTGACGGGGACGACCACGCTTCCTTTTTCCTTGAGGATTCCAATCCATGGCCTGTTTAGGAATGTGATCGGAATTCCTCCGAAGTGTGTGTCCAATCCATTTTCATTTACGATGCCTGATCTGGCTGTCAATCGGGCGCTCGTGGCGTCTCCCCAAAAGCTTAGAGATGGTCTCGGGCCAGTATATTCCGAGGATGCGACGAAGGCATCGGTTGAAGAATGATGAAGACCTGGGTTTAGCGTGAAATTTCCTTTGTTACCTTCCACGTTTCGCACCCGTAGAGTAGCACAGATTTAACATATTACCTGAAGATGTTGAGTACTAACTTAGTTCGTGGTTAGGCGATCCGTGAAGTGTTGTCCGCTTCAGTTCCTCTAGGCTCTTACTCGACGCTCACGAGGTAAATAAATTGGAGGACACTGCTGGAGATGGGATGCCGAATCTCTTCATACCATGCGTATCTATCAGTGAGTGTCACCGTTTCCTCATAAAAATGGACGGCCCGTGTGTCCAACTATGACTCTGACAGCCAGAAACATGTGCTCAGCGTACAAGCACTGCATGCTTGCATGAATATTAAAACCCCGTCAGTATGAGAAGTTTCCATGGGTTCTAAAGTAGGTGCGAAGTATCTAACATAAGATGCCGCAGTTTACGTCCACACTGAAGTAACTACGGTGTGGCTGCCTCCTGACGGAGCAGTCTCACTAGCAAGCGATCGTCTAATAAAAACAATAGACGATCGCTTGCTAGTGAGAGAAGGTGAAACACATTTAGCCTCTGCTGCCTTTTTTACTGGATATCTTTGCGGATATCCACCGAGCGAGGTAGCCTCTACTGCCTGCTACAACAACTAGCGGTGCATTGTGGTCGCTTATCGAGTCCGCTCGCGCCTTTGTCCATAGTGACAACCCGTCACTATGGACAACGCCTATTAGTTTTCTAGTCAATACTTGCTTGCTTGCTTTTTTGCTTGCAGTACCTACTCAACTAATTCTACTAATTGTTTGTTGAAAATTTGCACCGAGTGCAACCCTATATCATTAATTTATTTACAATGCATGTCCTCGAAAAGAGCGTTTTCTAAGCAGCCAAACTGTGCAGAAAGTGTCACTTTTTTAACTAGTGCTTTTTACTTTTCTGTATTTTTTTAATTCTTAACTCCAACGTCAGCCCGACGCATAGAGTTTTTATTATTTAAGAAATGTTTTACAAATTAGTTAAGTACAGATTATCATTCATATAAAAGGCAAAATAAAACTTATACTTCATTAAAGGAGTTTTTAGTTACTCTAGATTTAGATTTTGAAGAATTAATTAATTTTAAAAATTCATTAAATATGTTTGGCAGAACGTATATTTTGCTCGTGCCTTTTTGCGTTACGACGTGACAGCTATTTGAACAAGCGCAGTAGATATGCCCGAGGAACTATTATTTAATCTGTGGATATGCAGAGCGCACTTAAAAAAGCCCGCCATTTTATTAATTTCTTGCTTGGTTCAGAGATTTCTTTTTATTTCCTCGCACAGTGCATAGTAAAATGTTGTATGATACACGTACGTAAGATGATTTCCGACTCGTGTCCTCGTGTCTCCTGAAATCACCTACCTTCCGCACTTGTAGCATAAATAACTATTATTGTACACCAAAAATATGTACAGGACAAACGCTCACAAAAACAACTGAACAATGGCCGGTCTTATCGTACTAGGCAATCTCTTACAGACAACCTTTTTCAATGGAAGTTGCGGGACTTGCCATCCAGTTCCGCATACCTCTGTACTTCCTTGCTCTGTGAGTGTTTCATTTCGCAGCTGCTCGCTGTGAAGTTGCTATCTTTAAAGTAATGGTTGTTTTATGGTGCTTTTTAGGGCGTTTGCATGGTATATCGGTTTTGGGAAAGTGATGACCTAATTTTGTTGATTAAGTTGCGATGATATTGTATCTCACTGACGTAAAAGGCGAGCGAAAGAAATTCTCTCATCTTAAATGCGTTTTCGTCCAAAAGAAAGAGCTAAAACATCTTATGAGTCTATAATCCTATCATATTATTTGTAAGTATGTGAGAACCATGTTCCTATTTAACAAATTAATGAATTATAATATTACTTTATACCTGTACGTAGTATAGTGTGTAGTGCTATTTTTGGGTGCATCGTCCTCACATATATGAATTTATTAATGTATGTACATAAGTAAACATTGTAAAACATTTTAAAAAGAGTAAGTATGGAGTTTCTTGTGCGTTCTTCTCCATAACAAGCTACTTTCCGAATGTGCATTCGGAGAGAGTAGAGTCAATTTTTATTACTTGTACATTTTTAATTTAGATTTAATGTTTGACGTTCAAAAGTGCTGCTTATTGGCCTAGTTGAAATAAATATATTTGACTTTGACTTTGACTTTTGATATTAATAATTATTACACACGTAGGAAAAGATTTAGATTATTAAATCGTAGGTGTAGGTTCTTGCCTCGGTTGTGTGTTGCGTCGTGAGGTGGTGAACACGACCGCTCTGGCAAAAGTATACCGACGAATAAAAAGAAAGGGGACTATATTTCTTTTCACCAAAATTTATGTTTGTCATCTAGTTGTATCGCCTAATAAATAGATCTATCGCCACGAAATATTTTAGTTCTCAGATAAACAAAAAGTGTTCCCAGGTATGAATTATCAAATTAATGTTAATATATGTGTAAAATAAGAGATGGATTACCAATAAAATTGTAATGCATTAGATGAATATAAACTTCGTTCTTATAATAAAAGTTTTATTACTTAAATAATAGCTTTGTGCTCAGAATGGTAGATCACTCACCAAATAAATCGATTATCGATCCCTGACTGCGACTCCTTTTTATTTGTTATTTTGTCACCAATACAGTAGTTACATTTTATTTCGTTCAGTTATTAAAATAATAGTATTCGTTACCAATTTAATACATCAGTTTAAAATTTGAATGAAAATATGTTCAAAGAGGCGGAGACAAATAAGCGCGCTTTTAAAAATTTACCAAGCCGGCCTCAACGATGGGTCGTAGGGGGATGGTAGATGGGATGCACCTATTATTAAAACGAATGTCAACATTAAAATAACAAATTATGGTCAATGAATCGGTCCAAGAGCGAGCGACGCAAGACTTCGTGTTACGTTACTTTAAACCCTGCATACAGAAATAGGAGCCCCGCAGCGGGGCTCCGTCGACTCTGTCGCATAAATACTAATCCAACTTGCACCTATTCTATATTAAAACCAATAAATAAAAAAAGAATTTTATGAAATTTTCTAGTGAAGTAATATATGATTTATTGCTGATTTCTTTAAATTAGTTTGCTTAAATACTTATTAGGACAAACCTATTATAATACATACAAAAACATTTATTTGGTACTAGACCCTATATCTCCATGATTTTAGGTGATTTAATGTGGAATTGATTTTATATTGTTTGGTGACTACATTTTGGTGACAAATCTACTATTTTGCGGGCAAACCCTATTATTTAAGAAACACAAAACTAATTAAATTGGCGATAGCTTAAATGATACCCAAAAAGAAACAGAAGTGCGTTTCTGTGGGCAAACGTTGGACACGCGGGCTAAGTCGCTGTTAGACCGTAGTTCTCTATAACGACCCTAGTTCGTAACACCACTAAGAACCTTCAAAATGGAATACAGTAACGCTGCTTGGTGGCAGAAATAGTCGATAGTGCTCCAATCTAATTGATACCTTCAGCCCCACCAATCTAATTAATATAGTAGCCTCACCAATTAAATTATCATCAAAAGAGACGTGAAACATTAAAAGTAACACGTTAATAGTCCCACGGCGGTTTCTCGGTTTCAGTACGAGTCCGGTGTTGCCTCGTGGTGCTTAGTTTACGAGGCCGGTGTCGCCCCGTGGTGCTCATTTCCGGCACCCGGGGTTTTACCGGACGCCGTTGTAGATTATGATGATTATTATACATTGAGAGGAATTTGTGAAATGGAAGGACCGCTATTCCATTAAAGTTAACATCTTAGTCTTTATGATTAGTGGGTACTTACTGGATAGTAACAAATATGATTAGCTTGAAATATATGAACGGTAAGCGGTTCAAATACGGGCCGAAAAATAAGAGCACAAATACGGTTGTGGTCTTATTTCAAATTGGTATGGTCCAATCATAGCCAACATTAAGAAGTCAAGATGCCGCAGTGTGTGTTAAAAAATTGTGCAAGTAACACCGATATTTTGGAAGCTATATCGTTTTTTCAATTTTATCATTAAGCGTTGTTCATTAAGTAAAAACTGAATTAAATAGTAAATATAAATCAATTACCAAATATTATGATTGTTTGTTTTGATGTATGTTGAGCAGCGAAGAAAGGTTATAATTTTTAGGGTTCCGTACCAAAAGGGTAAAATCGGGATCCTATTACTAAGACTTCACGATCCGTCTGTTTGTCTGTCTGTCCGACTGTCACCAGGCAGTATCTCATGAACCGTGATAGTCACACGTGATGTATTCTGTTGCCGCTATAACAACAAATAATAAAAACAGAATAAAATAAATATTAAAGTGGGGTTCCCATACAACAAACGTGATTTTTTTGCCGTTTGTGCAACGGAACCCTTCGTAACTGGCCAAGTGCGAGTCCGACTCGCACTTGGCCAGTTTTGTATAAGCTTTGTGAATGGAACTTTAAGGTTGAATTTGCATTAAGGTATATTTATTTCTACTAGAATTCTTAACGTAAACACAATTGGCGACAGTTTTAAAGAGAAGTTTTGTAGGGGATTGTGTATTATTTATCGAGGGATATTATTATTATTTATTGTATTATTATTGCCTTTGGCGTTACGTTTAAAGCTTTGATAGCAAAATAAAAGCCAGCAATAACATGAAGTTCCTAATAGAACCTCTTCAAGCGCGCTAAGGAAACTTACTGATCAAATTAATTTCTGCAGTACATACCTATATATAGGTACCTACTGTAAACATGTATCGTGTATATCAACACACAATAAAATACCTACTTGTTGATATGGTTTAGCTTATATATTGATAAGTTAATCGAGAAAAACTTATATAATTTACCTTTTAGGCAGGTTTTGTTCGACAGTGATAAACATTTCCCCACTGTTTGTAGTTATCACCAATTCATCAAATTTAAAATGGCCAATTAATACTTACTATCGTTCTGTTTTTAGCTCGTATGCGGTCAAAAAAACAAAGAAGTTTGATTATAAAATAATAGTTTTGACGAAACATACAGCAAGGTTCCCACCTTGCTCCTAAACGTTTCGTACATAAATAACTTAGTTGCCGGAGGCTACACAGGATGACGTGACAAAAACTCTTAAAGCCGGCAGACCAACAGTTTAAATATTTGAATGAACAACATCAACACTCAGTAGTAAAACTTCTTACAATCTTTTTGTAGGTCATGACATAAAATACTGCACGATTTCTCCGCTACCCTCTAGCGTACAGTCGAACTAAGAGTTTGGTGCGCAGGTAAAAATCTTCACCTTTTCACTACTCTGGGAATTTTAGTTTTCATGGTGTGCGTGTTACCTTTAAACAGATATCGAAGATTTTATAATATCTAAGTATTTCTTTCCTAGCTATGCTGGGATTGACTTACATTGTTATCAAATGCTGCTGAATACCAGTGCTAATTTCATGGAGTGGCTGCCTCTGCAGGCCAGTTTCCGAGTTATACGATACCACTTGCAACCCTAGACTATCGGGCTCCTGACTAAACAGTAACGACTATCTAACTCATATGTACAAAGATTTAACTTCATAGCACACATTTTACGTCAATGAGGGGCCCAACTGTAAGTAAGTGTCACTGCCATTTTTGGATATCTGCACACATTTTACGTCAATGAGGGGCCCAACTGTAAGTAAGTGTCACTGCCATTTTTGGATATCTGCACACATTTTACGTCAATGAGGGGCCCAACTGTAAGTAAGTGTCACTGCCATTTTTGGATATCTGCACACATTTTACGTCAATGAGGGGCCCAACTGTAAGTAAGTGTCACTGCCATTTTTGGATATCTGCACACATTTTACGTCAATGAGGGGCCCAACTGTAAGTAAGTGTCACTGCCATTTTTGGATATCTGCACACATTTTACGTCAATGAGGGGCCCAACTGTAAGTAAGTGTCACTGCCATTTTTGGATATCTGCACACATTTTACGTCAATGAGGGGCCCAACTGTAAGTAAGTGTCACTGCCATTTTTGGATATCTGCACACATTTTACGTCAATGAGGGGCCCAACTGTAAGTAAGTGTCACTGCCATTTTTGGATATCTGCACACATTTTACGTCAATGAGGGGCCCAACTGTAAGTAAGTGTCACTGCCATTTTTGGATATCTGCACACATTTTACGTCAATGAGGGGCCCAACTGTAAGTAAGTGTCACTGCCATTTTTGGATATCTGCACACATTTTACGTCAATGAGGGGCCCAACTGTAAGTAAGTGTCACTGCCATTTTTGGATATCTGCACACATTTTACGTCAATGAGGGGCCCAACTGTAAGTAAGTGTCACTGCCATTTTTGGATATCTGCACACATTTTACGTCAATGAGGGGCCCAACTGTAAGTAAGTGTCACTGCCATTTTTGGATATCTGCAATACCAGGGGCACTACTTAACTGCTTCGGCCTGCTTTTAATTACGTACTTATTAAATTTTTAGTTTTTTGTTTTACTCTAGACGCTTTTACGCGCATGTCTTTTTACATCGTTCTCACATATTTATTTTTCCAACAAGAATGATGTAACAGAATAATAGTAATTTAAACTGATGAAAGGAGTGTCCGTGGAGTTTCTTGCTCGTTCTTATCCATAGAAACTTATTGACGCTTGCAAACGTGCAACTAGATTCATATTTTGTTTGACAATTCAAAAGTATGTATGTATATAGTTGAATTCAAAAAATATTTTGTTTTTTTTACTACAGATACGCTACCTACCCTTTTGGTAGAAGACGCTCTTTATTTTTGATAAAACACAAAATATATATATATAAAAGGGTCTTTCAACAAGGACGGGTCGATGTTAAAATTGAATAAAACAAGATGTGTGTGAGATATTAACGAAATTTATTTTTTATTTAAAAGGCCCATTTATGCCATTATGGATGAAATATGACATCGTTCAAATGTCCGCCGCGGCTTCGTATGGTGGCACGAATCCGAGAGGTTCAATTTTTAATGACTCTGCTGCATAGATCGAGCGAGCGCTACAGATCAATGATAAACAATTTCTTTTGGCTTGAATTGAACAATATGGACGTGAACGACATGTGGTTCCAGCAAGATGGCGCTACTTGCCACACAGCGAATGACACAATCGACATTCTGTATGAACGGTTTGAGGGTAGAGTTAGAGTTCCACTAGACTTTTTCTTGTGGGGTTTTCTGAAGTCGCAGGTCTATGCCAATAAACCACATTCGACCGTTGCCCTGAAAGCCAACATAACGCAGGCCATCGCTCGGATTCAGCCGGATCTATGCAGCAGAGTCATTAAAAATTAGACCTCTCGGATTCGTGCCAACATACGAAGCCGCGGCGGACATTTGAACGATGTCATATTCCATCCATAATGGCATAAATGGGCCTTTTAAATAAAAAATAAATTTCGTTAATATCTCACACACATCTTGTTTTATTCAATTATAACATCCACCCGTCCTTCTTGAAAGACCCTTTATATAGCCTGTCACTTTGTTTGACTGTACAAAGAAGGCGGTAAGATCTCTCAGGTATGTTTGGCTGAGTCTTAAAATTTCCGCCTCCGTGTCCGCTCTCACGAGCTCACGGCTATTACCGGTCCAGCTTATTCTTTAATAGATTATGTTCTCATATTCGCTCTACCTTCCACGTTTACTATATTTTGTAGACGAAATAATAATATTGATAGATTGAATTAGGTGGTTACTGCTAATAGCTAATGTCTTTTAGAATGGGAATAGTAGTCGACCTATATTTAGCATTCTTAATTTAAAAACTAGCAATACGAGATCAAAAAGCCTTCCATCGTGATGATGAATATAAAAATAAATATAAGGGAAGCAGCAATGACCGCTATTGCCATAACAAAAAACTTTTCTGCAATCAATTTTTTTTGATTTAGTGCGTTAATCTCAATTCTATTCAAAATGAGCTTTCAACTGATTGCTTCAAGAGAACAGCAAGGGTTGAGCCATAATCGCCACACCAACAAAATCAATTGACTATCTCTATATTCAGCCAGCATCTCCACTGTCACTGCCGCCACATTTTTCCATTCTACTTCCATATCCTCCTAATCTAAACTTTAAAACGGCAAATAAGTACCTTTCTCAAAATGGCACTCCAAGGAATCCAAACATACTTACCTCATTGAGTTTCCAATACTGCCTTTATTTTCCAAGACGGAGCTCCATTCGGTAGCGGATCCGGGGTGGGGAGCATGGCTAAGGGGCTCAAGCCCAAGCCCCAAAATATCTCAGTTATTCCGTGACAAATCTTAAAGTGAACTTGATATTATTCAAATTAAACATTTTTGCTAGTATTACATTACATAAGGTACAATTGTCATCAATTCCTTAACTTAATAACTATTATGTGTTCAAATTTTTTAGTTTCTTTTACATCTTTTGTTCAAGCAAACGACAATCCTGGATCCGCTACTGGCTCCATTCTGAACACTCTCCCACTATAGGCATGAGCTCACTCGCGCCAGTACCTGGCCCGCTATTTGAAAACGCTTTTAGCAAAATAGACGAAGAGAATTTTTAAAAGTAATTATTTGCGCCAGTTGATCCCCTAATGGTTTTCACACGTTCTTGGAATCCAGTAATTGGATACTGAAAGGTTTGAGTTTGGATTGTATTGATGGGTTAGATTCATTGTTTTATTAGGAAATGGTTAAAGATAAATTGAGTCCTGATTGGAAGGTAAGTATTTGCTTTTGCGGATATTTTCCACGAGTTATGATTTATGCCGTAATTTGATGGGTTTTTATAAGGAAGTTCGGTTATTTGTAATTGAGATGTCGGTTTAAATTAAGATGGAACTTTTCTTCAAAATTATAAATATGTATAATTAATATAATTCGGTCGTGGGTTCGAACCCAGGGAAGCGCTTTACCTTGTGCATATTATTACATCACCACTGCTCTCAAAACGGTGAAAGAAAACATCGTGTAACCGGCATGTCCTAGAACCAAAAATACGAAGACAGGTGACAACCACCAACCCGCACTGGGCCTGCGTGGTGGATTACGGCCCATTCCTTCTCAAAGAGAGGAGGCCTGCATCCTATCAGTAGGAAAATTAAAAGGCTGATGATGATGAATATAATTAATGGTGCTCAAAGCATAGGTGAAAAAAAACCGGCCAAGTGCGAGTCGGACTCGCACACGAAGGGTTCCGTACCATTATCGCAAAACACTGCAAAAAAATCACGTTTGTTGTATGGGAGCCCCCCTTAATTTATTTTATTTTAATTTAATAATTATTATTTTTTGAAGAGAATATACAACTAAATATTCTGTGAATATTTCAAGCGTCTACCTGTTGCCGTTATTAATATCGAGCAAAAAACGGCAAAAATATCACGTTTGTTGTATAGGAGACCCCCTTAAATATTAATTTTATACTGTTTTTAGTATTTGTTGTTATAGCGGCAACAGGAATACATCATCTGTGAAAATTTAAACTGTCTAACTATCACGATTCATGAGATACAGCCTGGTGACAGACAGACAGACAGACAGACAGACGGACAGCGAAGTCTCAGTAATAGGGTCCCGTTTTTACCCTTCGGGTACGGAACCCTAAAAAGGTGCTCAAACAGGCATACTTCATTTTATCTTCTCTCATATCGTAATATTCGAATTGTAAACTTCAAAACGAGTTTATATTGACATAACACAATTTAAATATAGAATCTTATTAGAACACTTTTTCAAAATAATGCTTTATAATATTTTACAATGCATGTCCTCGAAAAGAGCGTTTTCCAAGCAGCCAAACTGTGCGGAAAGTATCACTTTTTTTAACTAGTGGTTTTTTTGTTTTCTGTATTTTTTTAATTTTTAACTCCAACGTCAACTCGACGCATAGAGTTTTTATTATTTGAGAATAGTTTTACAAATTAGTTAAGTTTTACAAAGTTTTACAAATTATCATTCATATAAAAGGTAAAATAAAACTAATACTTCATTAATGGCGTTTTTAATTACTCTAGATTTAGATTTTGAGCCATAAATTAATTTTAAATATTCATTAAATATGTTTGGCAGAACGTACATTTTGCTCGTGCCTTTTTGCGTTACGACGTGACAGCTATTTGAACATGCGCAGTAGATATGCCCGAGGAACTATTAGTTAATCTGTGGTATGCTGAGCGCGCTAGAATAAGCCCGCCATTTTATTAATTTCTTGCTTGGTTCAGATATTTATTTTTATTTTCTAGCACAGTGCATAGTAAAATGTTATGTACGTAAGATGATTTCCGACTCGTGTCGATTTATCCACTCACTCGCTTCGCTCGCTCGTGAATAAAAATGCCACTCATCGGAAATCACCTACCTTCCGCACTTGTAGCATAAATAACTATTATTTTCTATTACGATACAGGACACATTCAAGAAGTTAATCTAACCTAGGAGTTCCCATCAATTATTTTTTCGTAATGGAAAGCTTATGCTGGGTGCGCCATTTTTACCTGACTGCGGGAGGGAAATGTTTTATATCTACCTACTTGTTATAAAAAGTTTTTATTCCAATTTTTACATGTCAGTAGCAACGCCCGCTTTAGCGCATGCGCGGTTAATGCAGTGATGTGCTGGGTTAATCTTATCTTATCTTATGGAGGGGCCGAGAAATATCTCGGACACTTCGACCCATTGGGATCTATTGTGGTCCCCTAGATAACTTACTCATCCCCAATCTCGTTGAAAACTGTTTTCATGAGTTTTACAACGAGACTAGGAGATATGAGCCTATAGTCTTCTGGTTTTGGATATCCATCCCCTAGTAGACTCATTCGCTTACCAGCCAGTGCATCGCATGTGCACAGAAGGTGCTCCATGCATTCCGTATGTTCCCCACACAACCTGCACATTGGTGTCGCGGTTAGACCCATCTTCATGAGCATGTCGTTGGTTCCAAAGTGCCCAGTAAAGGCCCCTAGCAGGTAGCGGATTTGCCCCCTGCTCATGTTCCAAATGCATTCCCGGGCTCTGAACGTAGAGCCTAGGAATTTCTTGGAGTGTTGCAGACCGGTATTAGACAGCCAATAAGTTCGTTGTCTGTGATCTGCAAACTCCCTAAATGCGGCTTTTACGAGACACGTCGAAATGCCTACACATGGTTCTGGACCCACAAAGTCATTTGCTGAGCCCTCTCTTGCCAGTTCATCAGCCACTTCGTTACCATGGATTCCTTTGTGTCCAGGGACCCACATCAGTCTTACCCTGTTGTGCTTCCCAAGCCTGTTTAGGGCCTGGATAGCATCCAGAATAAGCCCGGAGTCCACTTTGTAGGATGCCATGGCTTTAATTGCAGCCTGACTGTCACTAAGAATATATATGGATTTACCTCTGGTTCCTCTATCTATATTCTCTTGAGCACAGGTTATTATGGCAAATGTTTCCGCTTGGAATACAGTTGCCATCTTCCCTAAGCTTTTGCTACATTTGTAACCTTTTGCGTATATGCCCGCTCCTGTACCTGATTCCATTTTGGATCCATCAGTGTACCACACCAGACTGTTTTGTTCTGGTGGATCGAGTCCCTTCTTTCAGTCCTCTATTGTAGGGATTTGGACCTTAAAAGACCTTTGAAACACAAATATAGGTTGCATTTTATCGGATAACATGCTTGTTACCCGATCCAGGCCTTCATTCTCATCAAACTTTGTATGGTTAGTCTTTGGCTTGGAGGCATCCCATAGTCCAGCAATAGCAAGACGATGTAATGCCTTCCTTGCCTCGAATTCAACCATCATATGCAGAGGAGGGATATTGAGGTATCTCTCAATCGCTGCCGTAGGTGTTGTCCTGAAAGCACCCGTGATGCCGAGACACACTGTTCTTTGTAACCTGGTGAGTGGCGCTTTGCACGAAGCAAGCTTTGTTCTAGGCCACCACACCATGCTTCCGTATGTGATAATAGGTATTATCATTGTCCGGTACAGCCATCGTATCACTTTGGGCTTTAGCCCCCAAGTTTTACCGTAGGTGGAACGACACATGCCGAACACTCGTAAGGCCTTTGTCGTTATATTTTCCACATTAGTTTTCCACCTGAGTTCTTTATCAAGCGTTACACCGAGATATTTAACTTCGGTGGACCAGGGCAGCTTTATTCCATTGAGGGAGAGCTCTCCTAGGTTTTCTAGTTGTCTCTTCCTCGTGAATGGAATAATGACTGCTTTGCTTGGGTTGATAGAGAGGTGGTTCTTTGTACACCATTCCTCTGTCATCCTCAATGCCTGTTGTAATAATCCAGACACTATGTTCGGGAATTTACCATTGACCATTATTGCTATGTCATCTGCATAGCCTACTGTGTAGAATGGTCCGGTATTGAGTTTGGTGAGTAGCGAGTCTACTACCAAGCACCACAATAATGGTGACAGCACCCCGCCTTGCGGGCAACCTCTTGTTGTTTTTGCACTAAGTCTGTCTCCCATCAGTTCCGATCTGACTATTCTGCTTCTCAGCATATGGTCGATCCAGTTGCACGTGGCATCGTTGATGCCATGTTCCTTTGCAGCAATGCGTATGGACTCAAATGTTGTTTTGTCAAAGGCTCCCTCTATGTCGAGGAAAGCCCCGACACAGATCTCTTGTCCCTCTAGCGCAACCTCAGCTCGACTCGCAACATAGTGCAATGCCGTTTCAGTCGATTTGCCAGGGTTGTAGGCGCACTGTAGTTTATGTAGAGGGAATACTTTCAGTGGTCCCTCTCTTAGATACCTGTCTACCAGTTTCTCCAGAGTTTTTAAGAGAAAGGATGATAGACTGATGGGCCTGTAAGCCTTAGCTTCTTCATAAGACGGTCTACCCACCTTCGGTATAAAGGTGACTTTGACCTCCCTCCATGCCTTGGGTACGTACCCAAAGGCTATGCAGGCTCTGTAGAGCTTACTTAGATGGGGTATCAAAACAGATGCCCCTTCCTGCAATAGTATTGGGTAGATGCCATCCGGACCAGGGGATTTGAGAGGCTGGAAGCCCGCTATGGCCAGCTTCAGTTTATTTTCATCTACCACTTCCTTTGCCGTGAGCCAGTTACTTTTGGACGTGTGCCTTGTTAGCTCGTCCCTCGCGACTGGTTCCTCTTCATCGCTATTGCGCAGTATACATTCCGGGAAGTGGGTCCTAAACATCACGCCCAGAGTGTCCTGTCCAGTTTCCGTGAGACACCCATTCTCATCCTTTACAGATGATAGTGGGTTTGTCTTAGTTATGGACATTGCTTTGCACAACCTCATTCCACTTGGCAGAGTTTCGATGGAGGTGCAATGCTGTCGCCAATTGGTTCTTTTGGCCTTGCGTACCGCCGTATTATACCTCGTTAGCATGCTATGATAGCCAGAAAAATCCTTCCTGGCTTTTGCATCATTAAAGGCCTGTCGTGTTTCCTGACGTATTTTGACTAGTTCAGGAGTCCACCATGGTACCTTTTTGCAAAAGGCCTTTTTCTCTGGGCAGTTATCTTCCCATGCACCGATGATGCCCGCCTTGATTCTGTCCGCTTCGAATTCTATATCCAGTATGGAATTAAGCTTACCTTTAGGGCTCCCTAGATTTACTCTGAGGTCCCTCCTGTATGAGTCCCAATTTGTATGCCTTGGGTTTCTCCTTCGTCTAGTTTCGGCTTCTCCCGCCGTCCTAAACCTAAAGCATATATAATTATGGTCAGACAGAGAGATTTCGTCCGATACATGCCAATTTTCAATATGAGCGCTGGCCCTGTTTGAAGCCAGTGTCAGGTCAATCACTTCAGTTCTCGCAGAGGTCCTGAAAGTAGGTTTATTGCCTGCGTTAAGGATTTGTAAAGAAGAGCTTACCACAAAGTCCAACAAATCCTCCCCTCGTTTGTTGACATCTGAGCTGCCCCAAACGACGTGGTGTGCATTCGCGTCGCAGCCAAGTATCAGGTCGAGATTTCCTTGGTTGCCGTAGTCAACCAGTCTTCTAATTAGAGGTGTTACTGGTTCCTTTTGTTCATATGGGAGGTAGGCAGAGGCAAGGATAATTCTCCTTTTCTCTGTTCCCGCCCCCACTTGGATCAGAGCTGTTGTGAGATCCCTGTAACAGAAAGTACGTAAGGGCATTGCCTCTAACCCGCCCCTGATATAGATACAAGTCCTCGCGTCATTAGTTGGACAGTCATAGAGCACCATGCCTCCTGTCCCACCTAGGCCTTTTATAGTTCCCTTATACAGATAAGGTTCCTGAATCAAGGCAATGTCGTATGTATTAAGCTTCAGTTGCCGAGCCAGAAGGGCAGTAGCGGCTCTGCAATGATGCAAATTGATTTGTACACACCTTAGTCCTTCCATCTTGGATGTCTTGATGGGTTCGTGTTGTTGTTGGGGTACCTCAGTTTTGAGGCTCCCCCTCCATCGCACCCTCCTCGAGAGCAGTTGGCGACTGAATCCCCAGGGTATCGAGGCCCTCAAGGATGTCATCCTCGAGGTCCCCCTCTGACGCCCCGGTCTGGATCTCTGCCTCCTGCGCTACGTCGTCAGCAGAGACTTCGTTGATGGCCTTCTCACCCTGCGGTGGACCATCTTCGGAGGGCTCCACTCCTGCTTCCGCAGTGGTCGCCTCTCCCTTGTCCTCTTCCAGGAGCTTGAACGAGTAACGTTCAATTCCTCCTGGAAGAGAGTAGCCCGCGGCCTTGATGACCCCAGCGGACACCCCATCCATGAGGACGATACGACGGATGCCGGTCTGCTCAGTGAGAGTATTCAAGACCTTCCAGTCGTCCGTCCTCAAGGCAGGATTAAGCCGCTGGAGCAATCGAATGGCCCGGGCAGAGTCCTTCAACGCCAAGTTTCTACTCTTCCATGCCATTTTGACTGGCTTTGGAAGGTGCTTGGCGTCGACGACCTTGAGTTTCAGGGGGCCAAGTTCCACATTGTGGATGGCACCCCGAAACCAGTTAGCTGCTTCAGAGTTGTCGCAGGATACATGAACCGGGCCCGGGCCGGGGCTCTTGTCAGCCCGTCCCGAGGTCGCGGCTGGGTGGCCGCCCTCGCGGACGGCGTTGGCATAGTTGGTGCATATTTTTCGCCCAACAAGAGTCTCGCCGACTTCGAGAGTTTCCTTGTCGAGTTGGGCGCCGTAGTAGGCCGACTCCACCCTCGCCCTGTGCTGTTACTAGGGGATCTCAACGCCAAGTCTTCGGCGTGGGGATCTCCGGTAACCGATGCTAGGGGTGAGGCGCTGGAGGAGTGGGCAGTAACCACCGGCCTGGTCATCTTGAACCGGGGCTCAGTTTACACGTGCGTGCGACAGCGGGGCGGGTCAGTAGTGGACGTCTCGTTCGCTAGCCCTGCTGTCGCAAGCCGTGTCCGCGATTGGCATGTCGCCGTGGAGGTGGAGACGTTATCGGATCACCGGTATATCCGTTTCGACGTCTCCACCCAGACCGCCGGCGGCCGCGGTACGCCAGCCCCGTGAACGGACGGTCCACGCTGGGCGCGCAAGCGCATCGACAGGGAACTTCTCGAGGAGGCCACCATTGTCCAGGCCTGGATCCGGGAGTCGGCAACAACCGAACCCGTCGACGTCGAACAGGAGGCGCTGTGGTTCCGCGGGGCGATGACGCAAATCAGCGACGCGTCCATGCCCCGGGTCCACGCACAGTCAGCGAGGCGCCAGGTGTACTGGTGGTCCGCCGAGATCGCACAGTTGCGTGTCGCGTGCGTAGCGGCCAGACGCCAGTACACCCGATACCGAAGGAGACGTCGTCGGGTCCCTGATGAAGAAGCCGCGCGGTATGAGGTGTACCGCGCGGCGACGAAGACTCTGCGGCTGGCCATCGGCGAGGCAAAGAAGTGGGCCAGGGAGGAGATGTTGGAGACTCTAGACGGGGATCCGTGGGGGCGCCCTTATCGAGCGGTTCGAGGGAAACTTCGCGCCGCCGCGCCTCCACTTACGGAGAGTCTCCAACCCGAGCTGCTGGAGGAGGTAGTCGCAGCCCTCTTCCCGGCGAGAGCGGAGCATATCCCGCCGCCGATGGCTTTGCCCACGGCCGCAGAGTCTACAGAGGAGGACGCCATTACCGTCCCAGAGGTGACACAGGCAGAGATGGGGGCGGCCGTGATGCGGCTTCGGGCCAAGAACGTGGCTCCGGGGCCCGACGGAATCCACGGCCACGTATTAGCCCTCGCTCTGAAGGAGCTAGAGCCCTGGCTGAGAGGACTCTTCACAGCGTGCCTTGAGCGGGGCCAGTTTCCCACTCTATGGAAATCTGGTCGTCTGGTCCTGCTCAGGAAGGCGGGGCGCCCTGCGGACTCACCGTCCGCGTACCGGCCCATAGTGCTGCTAGACGAGGTGGGTAAGCTGTTCGAGCGGATAATCGCTGCCCGCCTCGTCAGCCACTTGTACAGAGAGGGGCCGGACCTGGACGAAAGCCAGTTCGGCTTTCGGCATGGGCGCTCCACCATCCACGCGATATCGCAGGTGAGAGTCCTGGCGGAGGAAGCGGTGTCCCGGGGTGGGGTGATGTTGGCGGTGTCCTTGGACATTTCCAACGCCTTCAACACCCTGCCCTGGAGTTGTGTTCGGGAGGCACTGCGGTATCATCGAGTGCCTCCCTACCTCCGCCGCATCGTCGGGGCTTATTTGGCGGAGAGGTGTGTCACCTACGTGGGACGTGATGGCGTCGAAAACCAGCACCGCATGTCGTGCGGTGTTCCACAGGGCTCGGTCCTGGGCCCGCCCCTGTGGAACATCGGGTACGCTGGGTGCTGAGGGGCGAACTCCAACCGGGCGTAGACCTGACGTGTTACGCGGACGATACGCTGGTCACCGCCCGGGGGAGTTCGTACAGGGAGGCAGCGTTGCTGGCGACGGCTGCGGTCTCACAGGTGGTGAGCCGCATACGGCGCCTTGGCCTGGAGGTGGCCCTCAACAAGTCGGAGGCCATGGTCTTTCATGGCCCCCGGCGGGCGCCACCGCCCGATGCCCACATCATCGTCGGGGGGGCCCGAATTGCTGTCGAGTCAACCATGAAGTACCTGGGATTGGTGCTCGACAGCCGGTGGGATTTCGGCCCCCACTTCCGGCGGCTGGCGCCTAAGTTATTGGGCGTGGCTGGGGCGCTGTCAACGCTGCTTCCCAATCTGGGGGGCCCGAGCGCTGCCTGTAGGCGGCTCTACGTGGGGATCGTGCGATCGATGGCCCTGTATGGGGCCCCGATCTGGGCGGCTGACCTGACGGCCGGCAGCATCGCTGTTCTGCGAAGGCCGCAGAGAGCGATGGCCGTCAGAGTCATCAGGGGGTATCGCACGATCTCCTACGAGGCGGCTTGTGCACTGGCTGGATCCCCGCCCTGGGACCTGGAGGCGAAAGTACTCGCGTTACTATATCGGTGGCGCGAGGAAGCGCGGGCGCGGGGCGAAGGGCTGATGCAGCGAGATATAGAGTTGCGTCAGTCTCAGCTTCGTGAGGTCCTGGTGGCGGAATGGCGGGATAGGCTTTCACGCCCTACCGCCGGCCTCATTACCATCGAGGCGGTCCGGCCAGTGCTCGAGCGCTGGCTCGGGAGGAGGCACGGCTCCCTGTCGTTTCGGGTGACGCAGGTGCTCTCGGGGCATGGTTGCTTCGGGAAGTACCTGTGTCGCATAAACAGGGAGCCGGACGCCCGGTGTCACCACTGCGTCGACTGCCGGGAGGACACGGCGCGGCATACGCTGGCAGAATGTGCCGCTTGGGAGGAGCCACGCCGTGCCCTCATCTCTGAAGTAGGCAGTGACCTGTCGCTGCCGGCCGTAGTAGAGTCTATGGTCGGCAGCGAGGAGTCCTGGGACGCGGTGGTATCCTTCTGCGAAACAGTCGTCTCGCAGAAGGAGGCTGCGGAGAGGGAGAGGGAGATTTCATCCAATCACCCAATCCGCAGCAGACGCGCCGGGCGTCGGCGGAGGGCGGACAGCGCCCTCTTCCGGCCCCCCTAAATGGGTCCAGGGGCGACGGACTCGGGGACATCCGTTGCCCTCCACACATCTGGACCCGAGGTGGTGGCGCGTAGTGTTCCACGCGCGCCCCTCTTAGACGTTGCGGGGGAGTCAAACACCTCACTCCCCCCAAACCCGAGATTGAGGCCCGGAAGCGGGCCGGCACTAGCCGGGGGTTGCGGAAGTATCGTTGTTCCCGCGACCCCCGGCGTAGGTGTGAGATGGAACACCGGGGTGGTTTTTAGTCAGTAGGAGTCTGACAGACCCCTCCGCCCACCCCAGGGCGGAGGACATCCAATGAGGATTTTCCACCCCGGAAACAAAAAAAAAAAAAAAAAAAAAATAAGGATACATGAACCGCACCTGCGACAACTCCGGGAGCAACCGTGAGAAAAGGCAGAGGATCCGGCGCCACTTCCAGTTTCTCAATTATGAGCTCCTGGATTGGCACCAAGTCCTCCGCCTTCAAGTACTCCTCCAGGTACTTGACTGTGATGACAGCGAGTTTCACAGCCGCCACCGCATCCCTAAAGGATCCGGCTGAGGATGATTGCCCTTGGGTCTTCATCCTCTTGGCCGCCATGTCCCCGCTGTCACCGCTGAGAACAGCACGCGGTCTCTTTGATGGGCCCTCCGTAGGAGTCCCCTCTAGAGCCGCCTGCTGTCTCAGCTTTTGGCGCTTTTTTCGCTGCGCCCCAGATCGTCCAACCGGAAGCCAGCCTGATTCATGCCGGCCGCCGGGAGACGACGAGGTGCTGCCTTTGCAGGTCGCGTCCGGGGCCGCAGGGTCCGAGGTCGTTCGACCTCTAACGCAAGGGTCCCGTGTCGTGCCAGCTTTGGCAGCACTTTTATGCCCGGTGGGTTGGGTTGCAGTTCCGCCCTTCGGTGGTCCCACAGCAGTGCCGACCCTCGACAGTGCCGCAGCAGTACCGTCATATGACAGTCCCGCCGCAGCCCCACCTCGAGACGATCCCACTGCAGTCTCGCCTCTGGGCGTTCCTGCTGAGGAAAATGCAGTCCCGGCTTGCGCCGGTCCTGCCTTCTGGTGTGCAGTCCCAACTTTCGCCGGTCCCGCCTTTTGGAGCGCAGTCCCAGCTTTCGCCGGTCCTTTCGCCTTGTGGTTTTTTTTATTAAACGTATCCATTTAAAAATACCGATTGAAAAATTTCGTCCCTCGACTATCCCCACCCGCCATGGAGTGCTCAAGTGGCGATGCTACGGTAGCACCAGGGATTAGTCGAGGGATATAGCCCCCCCCCATTAGTTGCTCACGAGACTGCACGGCACTAACCCACACCGCTACCACTAGCGATGCGAGCGAACGCCGCCGTCTGCAAGCCCCCAATGGGAGTGAACTCGCCTGAGGGCCGTCTGACCGGACCCCGCAGCCGATTGACCGTAGCTGGCTAGGCTACGGCCTCCCGTGTGAGAAGAAATCCGGGCCAAAGTGGAGTGTTGCCTCAGAGACGTTAAACCGCCTACGCTCATCGGCTCAGCCACCAGGATCCCATCATCCTTCCGTACGGGTCCCCGCGCACGGCACAAACACGCGGGAGGTCATTGCTATCCATCAATTGTCAATCATCTTGATCAATGGTGGACACCCAGGGGTATGACCTCGCCACCCCTGCGTTGCGTCGCCCGGTGTTTTCAGTTACGTCTATTTCAGAGGGAATTAGACCAATAACAGGGCGGCAACCACGAGAAGGAAAATCACCGCACTTGCCTTGAGGATCTACACGACCGTTGCGCTCTCCCTCAAGACCACGCCACCTTGCCGGCTCTGAAGGAGCCAGGCAAAGTAGGACTGCATCAACAAAGCCAAGCCCACAGGGCTTGTCGCTGACAGCTCAAAGCGTAAGTTTGCTAACACAGACCAGCCCCATGTGCTGGGTTTAGGTGCCATTCATACGTTTTGCTGTACTGATTTTTTCTTACCCTTTTGACTTTTTCCTCCTACCTCAGAAGCGGCAAGGTGGTGTGGTCTTGAGGGAGAGCGCTACAGTCGTGTAGATCTTCAAGGCAAGTTTGGTGATTTTCCTTCACGAGCCACCCTGATATTTGTCTAATTCCTTAAGAATTACATTAGACATTGAATTTATTTTAAAAAAAAAACAACGTACCAATCGAATTGGTGGAGGTGGAAGATGTGAGCCAAGCACATCTGCAGCACCGAAGAAGACACAGAAGGTGCCAAAAGGAACGCGCATTAAATTTGTGCACCCACCAACCCCGGTTGGCGATGAGGTCGCTAGTGATGCCTGCGAATCTTCCTGCTCACAGATGTCATTTGCCTCAGAAAAGACAACGAGATCAACTCGATCCCGCACACACAAGCGTGAGCAGCCATTTACGTCCAGGAAGAAGTCTGCAAAGCCACTAAATCTAAGCAAGGCAATTACCGACGAAGACGTCGGTAATTGCCTTGCTTAGAGTCGTGAGCAGGACGGAGCCAGCACGCCCACCCTCTAAGCAGGCCAAATCTCGGGCGACGGCAAACCAGAATCTGCCAGATTCGGAGCTGTTGGCTAAAACGATGCAGGCGCAACCAACAGCAGAACTTACCGCCTGCATCGAGGATAGTCTTAAGGCTATAGAGGAGGTTGCGAACGAATCACGGAACCTCAAAGGGAGTTTATGTACGCAGCCTCAAAGTGGCGGCAATCACATTGCAGGCTGCGGCATCTGAGTTGCGAGGATGATGGACCTAGACGATGCCTAGACGCCTGAGGACGTAGCAGCTGCTATTGCCGAGGCGGGAGGATGTTCGTCCATAGATGTAAAAGTTGGTGAAATCCGTCGTCCACATACTTCTCTGGGGCACGTCTGGATCCGTGGCCCACTGGCGGCAATAAAAAAGGTCTCGCAGCGGAGCATCGGCTGGGTGGCAAAAAATGCACTCCGCGCAAGCAGCGGATTTCGCTTGCCCCCTCCGCGGAATCCGCTGCTTGCGCGGAGTGTGTCGCGAATCGGAATCGGAGGAGATGAACACCTCAACTTCCCAGCCCTAAAAGTCCTCCAATGCAACCTGAACCACTGCCGCAACGCATAGAATCTATTTTTGCAAACCGTTGCGGAGTGGTCGTTTGCCTTTGCGGTGGTAGCAGAGCCATACGGTCTTAATGACCATCCTCGCTGGTTCCGGGAAGCTGTAGACGCTGTCGCCGTCTATTAGGCTGGTGGAAGGATTTGTTGCTGTGGAATGGGGATCTCTGGCCGTAGTGAGTTGCTACGTGTCTCCCAATATTTCCCTCGTCGAATTTGAGGGATATTTGGACGGGGTTGCTAACTGTATTCGGTACAAATGCTCACCCCGTCCGGTGCTCGTCCTGGGTGACTTCAACGCTCATTCCAGAGCTTGGGGGAACACCCGGGACTCACCGAGGGGACGCGTGGTAGAAAACTGGGCGGCTTCGCATGACCTTCGACTTTTGAATCGGGGGTCTGTGCCCACATGTGGCAGGGGGAGTCTGTTGTAGATCTCTCATGGTCGACTCCTTCTGTTGCCCACATGGTGTTGGAATGTAGGGTAGCGGAGGATATGGTCACACTCTCTGACCATCGACACATCGTCTTTGACTTGACAATGAGCCATTCCGATAGCAGAGACACCTAGTTTCTAGCCCACCGGCGCGACGTAGGGCCCTCAAGCGGCTCAATCGAGATATGCTCATCTCCTACAGGCTCACTCAGGTATTCACCGGGCACGGTTGCTTCGGTGAGTACCTAAATAGGATTGGGCGAGAGACCACGGTAAATTGCCAAGTTGCAGAGGCGACCTTGACTTTACACAACACACGCTTGAGGAGTGCCCTGCTTGGGCCTCTGAGCGGCAGGTCTTGGTCGCCAGGATCGGGTGAGACCTGTCTCTGCCAGCAGTTGTGACGGCCATGCTGGCAGAGACAGAAAACTGGAGGGCAATGGCCTCCTTCTGTGAGACCGTGATGGTACAGAAGGAGGCTGCCGAGCGGGATCGTGAGAGGGCCGATCCCACTCGGAGAAGAAGGCGTCGTTGAGGCAACAGCTTCGATGCCTTAAACGCCGAAACCCCGCCTGTATCATAGGCAGGCGGGACTCCGGGGTCATGGGCGGTCAGATTGGGGACTCTGATCGTCCATCAAGTGACTCCAGGAAAGACGGTGGCATAGTGATCACGTGCTGCCGTGCACAACGAGGCTCGGGGGAGGTTCTTTATTAATCTCACCAGGGATGTGCCCTAACAGGAGTTGCACAGAGGGGGTTCCGGGGTGGTCTTTTGAGAGGTCACGGGGTCCCTTCTACGTGCTGATGTTGATCATACGGTGGGTGGTTTTAGTGAGGTAAAAATGCCACACACCCTGGTCTTTTCCCCAAAATTCCAGGCGCCTTTTGAAGGTTTCCCCCCGTAAACAAAAAAAAAAGGTTCAATCCCATTGCATGAGTGTAGATAAAGTAGTGTATGAAAATGCACATAAACATTCGTGTGATATTATTAAAAACCTCGCCTATTCATGTTTTAATACCCCTAATTATGCAATAGTTTCATAAACTATTATTATGTGCCTCTCATAATATCGTCAACGAGTCCTGGACGTGTGCCTGTGGGTGTGTCCAATATAGGTGGACCTCTGACTAACCCTTCATCGAATACAGGCATGATATTATATTTCTTTCGTATCAGGCATTATCAATCACAACTGCAAAACAAACGATGAACATTCCAGTAAAACAAGGAGACAGCCCTAAAATCCTGTCAACAAGAAAATTTTTAAAACCTCCGACACTTTTTTTATTTTATGCTACATAATTTATCTAGTAGTAGACACGCTTCGATCGACAATCTATTGAACACGTAATATTATAATACGATATTTTCCGAAAACACCCCGATTCAAACAGTAAAACGGCCATTACTTTTTACAAGCTGTACCGATTTTCATTAAACATAGCTAAGAACACTCTCGATAAAGTAACCTTTCAAATAACAAAAAAACTAAATCAAATTCAGGTCATCCGATTAGTAGCTATGATACCACGGATAGATACACAAATACCCAAACACACGTCAAACTTATGACACCAACAATTTTCCATCGGGGGTTAAAAACCGCACTATACGTTACTCTAGCCGAAGACACCGTGTATGAGTGACGTCACTCACTGTAAATTGCCGGGACACGTATTTACCGAGACACCAATAAGAGCATGATTGCTCCGGGGACCAATGGAGGCGCTGCATCGATTACGTGAGCCTCGACGTAACGCAATCTTCTTGCTACCGTAAGTGACTTGATATGCGGAAATCTGATAGAAAATTCAATTTCGCTTATTGATGTCTGACTAGATGTATGGCAGCTGAAGAGAACGTGGCTCCTTGTTGCTTTCTGTGTCACGTTTGTTTATTATTTATTTATACTTCATGTTGTACAGAGGTACAGAGGTGGTCATTTTTTAATATCGATAGGCTCGCTTTTGACCACTAAATTCCTTACCAGGTATTATCTAACAGGCAACCAAGAGTAGTGAAGATATAAGTTGGTGGGTGGAATGTTTATACCGCTGAAAGTAAATAATATAAAAAATACCATTTTGTTTTTGAAGTGAAATTTAATGAATGAATGAATGAATAATTTAAAGGAGGCCTCGATAGAAATCGTTCACTCAGGCCATATAATTATATTTGAAGCTGAGTTTCGCGATCATACCGACTGCGCCCGTTATGTTTCAGCGAACAAGATAATTATTAAAAAAAAACCGGCCAAGTGCGAGTCGGACTCGCACACGAAGGGTTCCGTACCATTATCGCAAAACACTGCATAAAAATCAAGTTTGTTGTATGGGAGCCCCCCTTAATTTATTTTAATTTAATTTATTAATTATTATGTTTTGAAGTAAATATACAACTAAATATTCTGTGAATATTTCAAGCGTCTACCAGTTGCCGTTATTAAAATCGAGCAAAAAACGGCAAAAATATCACGTTTATTGTATGGGAGCCCCCCTTTAATATTTATTTTATACTGTTTTTAGTATTTGTTGTTATAGCGACAACAGAAATACATCACCTGTGAAAATTTCAACTGTCTAGCTATCACGGTTCATGAGATACAGCCTGGAGACAGACGGACAGACGGATCGCGAAGTCTTAGTAATAGGGTCCCGTTGCTTACGGAACCCTAAAAAAGATTTATTTAATTAAAAACAATGTTTACTAAGTCTTTAGGATTTGGACTACAAGACTAAAATTGATAATACAATTATTCTAAAACTAAACTTATTGGTGAATCAGCAGAACTGCAATCGTGCAATTCACGCGCGGACCAGGTGCATGATCAGCAGTGACGCACGCTAGGCGATTGTCTAACTGTCGTCTTGCCACTTTTCGTTACATAAGAAAGAAGAAAGATATACCCCTCCTGCCCTAACTCCTTAAGAATTTTCACTTATGACACTTGTACAGTTGTTGTCACTAAATTTAATCATAAATATTAGTGAAATATGAACGTACTGTACTATGCACCTCTGTTACACACTTCGGAGCATACAGGCTTGATTTTAAGTTTATCGAAGGGGATTCTGAGAACGGTATTATTCAGATAAATCTTATTAATTTCGTAGTAAATCTGTCCCGGATTTTCAGATATATTGCGCTAGCGTCAAATGTTGGATAATTTAGCTACAAGCATAGACTATCGCTCAGCTGCGAAACGCTTCCAAATAATTTAAACTCCTCTAAATCCAACACCTTGAGCTATTATAAGGCGGCGTTTGCACTGTATGTAAGTTGTAGAAATACGTATTTTAAAGTTATTACGTATCTAAACGTTTAACGTTTACGTAGACTATTTCTTTATTTTCCTTGTCAGTTAAATGTTCAGTTTTTTTGCGTCAGTTCTTTCAGTATAATTTATAGGCGATAACTTAGATCGTCGTTATTCTCTTCCTAATAAAGTTTAGGTTGGCTTCAAGTCTAACCGAATGTAGGTGAATACTAGTTATGCAACCTTCTGTTTCTGCTTCCACAACTGCGGCAGTTTCGCACGCTTTCTTACACCCGTTTCTGCTGCCGCAACTGCAGCAGTTTCACACGCTTTCTTACACCCGTTTCTGCTTCCGCAACTGCAACAGTTTTGCACGCTTTCTTAAATCCGTTTCTGCTTCCGCAACTGTAGCAGTTTCGCACGCATTCTTAAATCCGTTTCAGTTTCCGGAACTGCAGCAGTTTTGCACGCTTTCGTACATCCGTTTCTGCTACCGCAACTGCAGCAGTCTCGCACACTTTCTTACATCCGTTTCTGCTTCCGCAACTGCAGCAGTTGCACACGCTTGCCAACATCCATTTCTGCTGCCGCAACTGCAGCAGTTTCACACGCTTTCTTACATCCGTTTCTGTTTCTGCTTCCGTTATGACACTTCCGTTGCATCACTAGAATACCAAATATTTTACATGGGGCGACAGCCCATGTAACTTCCATAACCTAATCACTGAGTAGGTTATACGAACTTTCATGGTAAAGGATGAATTATGCTAGACCGTGGCGGGCGCGATCCGAGCCCCGTGCGAGGCACGTACGAGGCACGGATTCAAAACTTCACGGACATTTTATAACGGCTTATGTTATATCGTGCGACGTCCGAGCAATCCGAACGTGTCCGAGAGGTGGACGCCGCAAGGTATAGCATAAACCTTTATAAAATGTTCATGAAGTTTTGAATCCCTGCCTCGTCCGTGCCTTGCTCGGGGCTCGGCTCGCGACCGCGACGCGACGGTCGCCAGACTTTCGGGATTTTGACTACCCGTAACGTCAATTAAAGTTATACAAATTACAGTTATATATTACATTGTACATACATTCAGTTAATTATTATTTTATAGACAATGTTATAATTCTAAACTTTTCTCAATTTGTACAAAACTTTTGAGTAACTACTATTCTAATGTATAATGCAACGTCTAAACTTCTGAAACTAAAACAATAAGTTTGGTGTGATTATTTCAATGTAATTCCAAAGATAAAGGCAGTCAAGTGTGCTCGCGGCATAGCTTATTCCATCAGAAGTCTGCCAATATCTTCGTAATCTTGCTAGATGCGAACGTGACCATCCCTACCACCTCTCCCCCCTTTGAGAAGAGGAGAAGGAGGGCACTGAGGTTTTATTAAAACTGAGTTGGATGTAACACGGATTTCTTGTATTTCGAAGTAGTTTTTCCTGGGTTTTTATTAGTTTTGATAACCTTCTTATTTATTTACATACACTTTATTGTACACCTTAATAAACAAGAAAAAAAGAAACTTAATACTATAATATACAATGGGCGGCCTTATCGCATTCCGCGATCTCTTCCAGGCAACCTGCAACCTTCTTATCTGTCTATGTCGTCTAAAATGCTCTGTTTAATAAATATTGGAATAGTATTTTGGGTTACCTTTTGTCACGGGGTCCCAGCGCTAAGAAAGAAAATTTGGTTCTAATAAATTTCACTAGATGGCGCGATATGCACCGATTTATTATTGGATTTTGCGTAAAATTAAAATTTTCTGAAATTGAACATAAAAATTGTATGTTCTTGTTTAATCAACTCTGCTAAGCACACAATTATGGAATATTAAGCTCTTAATCTTAATTGAAATTTAAAGATCATTTGAACGGATCATTTAAAATTGATGCCAATAGATGGCGCGCAGTGGCGGCTGGTGGACCATATAAGCAGTAGTGCACTTTACCAGCTCAACACGGTATCGAATGTGAAATCGGTAAAAATTCACAGGGGCCTATGTAAATCGGAAAACCATCTCGCTAGCGACTTCTAATTCGACGCCAACGCCATCTAGTTACGTCGTTGTACAACTTGACCAAAAATTTAACATTTTGTTGAAATGATGGGTGACTATTGATCATTAACAAGTTGTATTATAAATAACAACATTTCGTCTATACTAGGTATTTTTATATTTTATAAATTAAATCGATACGCCGATTTTTTTTCGCAGCGGAATGTTTTATCACCTTTTTTTATTAAAATCTGGTATTGACTGAATAATATTTGTTTCAATGGTGAGCACAGAAAGTGCATTTAACCTGTCCTGAGACATGGTGTTTCTGAGAAACATTTTAATTCACTTTAGTGTCGAAAACTCACACATATTGTCCCAGAACTCAGTAAGTATATAAAAAAAAACAATAGAAATTAGAATATAGAAGTAACTAAAAGCCGCGATCAATTGCAAAATTGCAAGCTGCGCACTGTGTCCAAAAAAAGTAAACAAGCCCCGCGCCCGCCACATTTCCCACCCGCGTAATGTTCGTGAATTTCGTTCGTCTAACTTCGCCCGCTCTCGGTAATCTTCGGCTCGCTGGGACGGCGCACGAGAGTGTCGTATTTTGCCGTACATTTTCTATTGAACTATCTCTGTCTCACGCGCCAGGCGTTTTCGCTCGTGTCTCATAGAAGTTGTATGAGCACTCGCCGTGCGCTGTAGTCTAGCGCACGGGGATTATTTTTTTATAGCAATATACGTCTTATTACTTAAGCAAAGAGCTTAAATTGGTTCGTCATAATTTCGTTAATATTGAATAGATCGTTTATCAGATATTATTAAACATTTATATCTTTTTTTCTAAACCTGTTAAAATCTGGCAGTTCAGCGCACGAGTGAACTTAAAGTACAGCCGCCTCTGATGGCGCGGTTTTAAATTTTTGAGGCATTCCACTCGATTGTTTAAATTTGTATTGTAACATATTTTGGTGCACTGAATCTGTAAAAACGTGCAAAAAAATACTATAATATAAAACAAAATACATATCCAAAACACAAACGTCACTGTATTTAAAGAAAAACATATTCACATATTCAGATCGGCGTATAAAAATAATCTTAACAATCGCAATCAGATCAAGATGCTACCGTTTCCATCTTAAATCACTACTCAAATACTTAACAAAAAAACTGCTTGCATTTCATCTCATCTAAGACGCTATCGAACATTTGCATCACTAAAAATTAAGGATGCTTTAAAGCACTAGCACTAGGAATATTAAGGAGTTCTTCTGAAGGATTCAGTTCATGAATTTCAAGGGGGTAATCGAAATGCATTAACTGGAGAGAAGCAGCCTTGGAACGTAGATGGCCCTCAAATGATTTATGCGGAACCTTTTCGAAAAGCCCGCACGGATATTTGAATCGTATGGATTTAGATTTAGAGTGAGTGCGCACTTGCGACCAATCGTAAGTCAGGCTGAACTTAATAAAATCTTGTCTTGTTTTTCAGAAATACAGAGACAACCAAACAAATGTTATGTAGGTAAAGTTTTGAGACAAACTCGTCGTAGTCGTACTATTTAATATACATAAGACACGTTTAACGGTTCTAACATTTTTGTTGTGTGTGTGTATTGTTGTTTCTGTTGTGGTAGCTATTGATATTGAGATTCACTCAGTAAGTATTTTTGAATTTTGTGTTGTAAGTCAATCGATAAAATACATAACTCTACTTTTGGACCCTGCAGTCGCTCATAAATCGGCTCTTAGTAAATCTAATCAAAGTAAATAAAATCATCAGAGTTATTTCCAAAATCATGTCATTGCATTGTCCATTGGACTGTTGCAAAGGGTGATTTATTTGAGTATCCTGTGACACACATGCAACTACAACAACCACGTAAGCATTTTATCCAGTTGCATCAAAAATACTTGCCAAACTAAAATGATAAATTCAAATTCAAATTCATTTAATTCTGACAACAGTGATCCATATTGGGTTATTATTACAAAAAGCTTCAATTCTAATGTTAGTATCATTTAAAGTTTAGTTTAAGTTTAAAGTCTATATTATAAACACTGCGTGCCGAGGATGACCAGCCAGGAACACATGTTTCCTATCTAATCACCCTCCGCACAAAATGTCGGATATCAGGAGTATAGCTCTCAGCCACAGCTTTTAGGATATAGTTGCAACTACTTCGCACTCTGCTATACCGAAGATATCCCGGACGTCAGCCTGTACGAGATTAGGATGGCTCTGAAACAGCTTAAAAACAACAAGGCGCCGGGTGATGACGGAATCACGGCTGAACTCCTGAAGGCGGGTGGAAAACCGGTCCTTAAGGCCCTTCAGAAGCTGTTTGATACCGTCATACTTGAGGGCAAAACGCCAAAGGCATGGTGCAGGGGTGTGGTGGTACTCTTCTTCAAGAAGGGCGACAATGCCCGACTGAAGAACTATAGGCCCATCTCACTTCTTAGCCATGTCTACAAGTTGTTTTCAAGAGTCATCACGAATCGTCTCGCGCGCAGGTTTGACGATTTCCAGCCTCCCGAACAAGCCGGATTCCGAAAAGGCTTAGGACCGTAGACCACATACATACGCTGCGGCAGGTCATACAGAAGACCGAAGAGTATAACCTGCCTCTCTGTTTAGCGTTTGTGGACTACGAGAAAGCCTTCGATTCGATCGAGACTTGGGCAGTACTGCAATCTCTCCAACGGTGCCAAATTGACTACCGGTACATCGAAGTGTTGAAGTGTTAATACAAAAACGCCACCATGTCAGTCCGTCTTCAGGATCAGACCTCGAAACCAATCCTTCTCCAGCGCGGCGTGAGACAGGGAGACGTCATTTCTCCGAAACTGTTCACTGCTGCGCTGGAGGATGTCTTCAAGGTTCTGGATTGGAAGGCGCTTGGCATCAACGTTAATGGCGAGTACATCACTCACCTTCGATTTGCCGACGACATAGTGGTCATGGCTGAGACCATGGAGAGCCTCAGTACAATGCTCGATGACCTCAATAGAGCTTCCGAAAGAGTGGGTCTTAAAATGAACATGGACAAAACCAAGGTCATGATGTATGTCCATGTAACACCCACTCCTATCAAGATCGGAGACTGTTTACTTGAAGTTGTAGATGATTACTATTGTCTACCTGGGACAAACGATCCAGTTGGGTAGATCCAACTTCGAGAAAGAGGTCAACCGTCGAATCCGACTCGGCTGGGCGGCGTTCGGGAAGTTGCGTGGTATCTTCTCGTCCAATTTACCGCAATGTCTCAAGACAAAAGTCTATGACCAGTGTGTGTTGCCAGTGATCACCTATGGGACCGAGACGTGGCCGCTCATAATGGGCCTTATCAGAAAGCTTAAAGTCACCCAAAGGGCAAGGGAGAGGGCTATGCTCGGCATTTCCTTGCGTGATCATGTCAGAAATGATGATATCCGCAGGAGAACCAAAGTTACCGACATAGCCCGAAGAATTGCCAAACTTAAGTGGCAGTGGGCAGGGCACATTGCTCGCAGAACGGATGGCCGTTGGGGCCGAAAAGTTCTGGAATGGCGACCGCGAACCGGAAGACGATATGTTGGAAGGCCTCCCACTAGGTGGACCGATGACCTGGTTAAGGTTGCGGGAAGGCGCTGGATGCGAGACGCACGGGATCGGTCAATGTGGCGACGCCTGGGGGAGGCCTATGTCCAGCAGTGGACGTCTTTCGGCTGAAATGATGATGATGATGACTTCGCACTCTTCACAGCAGCGACGCAGTTTTTTTGCGCATTATGGCTTGGAAACCATCTGTGTGGGTCTCAGCAAACATTGCCGATGCGATGCAGAAACGAGGCAGTCGCAACAACATCCTAAATGCATTATTTTATTGCACGCGCAGGACAGCCAGCGATCGCTTGGTGTATTTAATATAAAGCCGATGATTTGAAACTTATACAAACCTTGGAATTTAGTATCCATTCATTCTTTTGACAATCAACTACAATCTACCAAACAACCACAAATCTACTTACTCTTAAGACAAATTAGAATTCGTCTATGATAAGCACCCTGTTGGCTATACGTGTACGTGAGGTTTGATTTCCACTGTTTTGATGGGCTCAATATTATGATTAATATTATGGTTATTCTAATTTGTCTTGTCTTCAATCTTCCGTCTGTTTGCTTCCAATAAATTAACGATATTATTTGAAATATGTTATCATGGATAACTTGGTGTGGTAAGTTATTCGAGCAAGTTTTTGATCATTCTAGATCACAACGTTCCAAAACTAGATCAATTGTTTCTCTCAGGAATTTACTTTATTAGTTTTTTTTTTTGCTTACATTTTTATTAGCCCCTCTATGCCACTAATTAGCGAATCAAAAGAAAAGTCTGACCCTCTTACAAATAAACGCGGTATAAAGTTATACCAGGTATAACAAAGGTATACCCATACATTTTCATAGGTTTATACTTGGTATAACTTTATTCCGCGTTTATTAGTAAGAGGGATTGTGTCTTGCGTAGATCTGCGTTCGATACGGGGGGTTAATCTTCAATTTACATTAAAACATACTTACGTAAACTAGTATTTTTTCCCATAGGGGTAGTTTCACTATAAAAAACGCCATCTGGTACGAGTTTTACTTACTCCATTTGCTTCGTTTTTATGCAACATCGTAGTCAACGTAGTATAGTCATACAAGCACGCCAGTTGCGACTTGCGAATATTCAATAAAAAATTACTAAATAATTAATGTAAGTTACTCAAACATAATTATTCTCTTGGATGAAAATGTTTACATAAATAGGTATAAGAATACGAAGGGCAGTGGTGGCTCAATGGTAACGGGCGCTTTAATTTGTGAAACTGATTTCGTCACCATTGCTCTAAAATTGGAGAAGGAAAACATCGTGAGGAAACCGGCATGCCCTAGAGCAAAAAAATCGTAGACATGTGACAACCACCAACCCGCACTGGGCCCGCGTGGTGGATTAAAGCCCATCCCCTCTGCAGCATTAAAAGGCTGATGATAATAATACAATGATGATTTAAGAACACTTGGCATAGAACTATTGACTTGGGCTTTACTTAAAAAAAAAGGTCCAAGGTCAAAATAAATCCAGGTAAATCAAGGTAAATCCAGGTGGAAGGATTAATTTAAAGGTTCCTTAGGCCACACGTTAGTAGTCTAAACATGGGAAAATACCCTTGAGCTGGCCAAGCGTAGACAGCATAGTCTTCTTTTTTTTTCTCCTGGCTAATATCCCAGTTTATTTAGGGTCATCAATCCTAGTACTTCTGCGCCACACCATACGGTTGCGGGTTGACTCTTCTGTTGTGTTGCTCGCTGTCATGTCATTTTTATTGCCCGTAGCAGAAAGGAAAAAAGTTTGTTTGGTCGTCCACGTTTCTTTTTCCTTATTTTATATTCATGACTCTTTTGACGCTGGCCTAGAGTAGTACGGAGTTTCCATAGTATACAAGGTTTGCTTAATCTGGTTAATTGCCACTGACAGCCTACTAAACATCGTTATTAGGTGTTGCAAAAGTTTACTAACTATGAACAATGAAAACAAACTTATAAACATAAATGAGCAATATTTCAGTAACGCAAAATAATAAAACCCACAAAACAGGTCAGATACGATGTTCCAAATACAAAATATTTACCAGTTACCCAGCCGCTTTAAAATACATTCTGCATTTATACTTGAACGCACAATGTCCACGCCTACCGTGCATACTGTACATTTTGTACAATAGCCAGAAATTCGCTGAACATTGTAATAAGAGCAAAATTGTGGGAGCTGGCATCCAAATACCGCGATACGTTGGTGAATGCCGTTCGAAAAATAGGATCGGTTGAAAAAAGACGCGGTTTTAGGGCTAGGATATATGGACGGCTAGGAGTGGATTAACTGTCAGTCACGTTGTTGGAGTTTGTGGTGGAATTTACTTCGATGGTCTAGGGCTGCCTGATTTTTCCATCTGGTATTTCAAAGTAGCCTCGGTCTAGATTTGGAAAATTTTAATATAATGGCAAAATGTGTGTGTACTTATTACCTATACATACTTAACTGACTAACCATTCCATGAAGACAGTAACTATGATATATTACCTCGGTTAAGTACCAGTAGTCGAGCACATATAAAATTGTCTTTGATGACATGAATAGTCAATTTTGGACACTGGTAAAAAAATATTTAACCAACAAGTATGGTACTGACGTTACTTTTTATGAAATGGGGCCATAACAATAAAAATCACAATTATCAAGAAAGAATATTTAGATAAAAACACTGAAGTTTTTGTATCAAAATAACAGCGTTTTTATTAATAAAAATAATGTTAAAGCCAAGTACCTAAACTTTACCCACAAGCGTCACCACTTACTGAACGCCCAAACACAATTTGGCGACCGCCGTCGATAAACGTCAAAGCCACAATGCCCAAACCTATTCACACCTAGCAAAGTAGCCCCCTAGTGTACCCCGCCCTTTACTATCGCCTACTCTACCGCCGGAAACGGATGTGGCTCGCGGCTCGTCCTGAGCTGTGTAATTTCGCGCGCTCGCTTTCCGCATTCTATTTTTAAATGTTAGTATGCGTTCCGGCTTTTTTCTTCTTGTTTTATGGCTATGGAATTCTTTGCACTGACCTAGTGTCGCTAGTGAAGCTTGTGGTAAACAGAAATGAGTGGAATATATTCATTTTCATTTTAAGTTTGTGCGTTTTATGCTTAACACGAATGGCGAACTTTATTTCAGTTTGAAGATGCAGTTTTTCATAAAAAAATTATGCAAATGTTGTTTAAAGTTACAGTCATAGTTTTATTAAATGTTTCCTGCGTGGTTTTTTCTTAGAGTTCGTTGGTATAGGCTGAATACTTACACTGTACCGTCGGGGCAATCAATTGTTTATTTAATTGACACCACTACGTCAATTTATCTACGTTTCGTTCCACTCCTGAGCAAAGGAGTCTTTACACGCCTTCCATCTCTCACGAGTCCGCGCTTCCTCTATCCAGTTTTGGTGAAATCTGTTTAGTTCCTCTAGCCATCCGCTTTGTGGTTTTTGCGTGACTCTGGCTCTCCGACTGGTGCCATGAAACAGAGATTGAGTATGATAAACGACGCGGGCTAGCTCGTTCTTTGTCCATAGAATCATCAATTCAGCGTGGCAATGCTGCCAGTCTTCTGGGCTCGTTTCCGGTTGACAGTGATATGGAGGAGTACTTCGACGCCTAAGTGTAACTTGTTTTTTATCCGACTTACCAAAAAGGAGGCGGTTCTATGTTCGACTTTATGTATGTTTTTTTGTTTATGTTCGCCGATATCTCCGTTAATTGTGGACCGATATAGATTTTTTTTTGTTTGATAGAGTTTGTTCCGAAATTGGCCTCATTTTAATTTAGTGAAGATCTGATGAGAACTTCGGAAATGTAGAACAGAACTCTTCAATAAATAACGGCAAATCTCTCGGGATTGCTGCAATCGCATTTCTGTTTATTGTTTATACCATTTCATAACATAACATCGCGCTAGTACGCTCTAAAGGGGTACGCAGATGTGTACAGTTCACATTGGTACACTCTCATTTCACCGGTTATGTTCAGTTTCATGATATTCGGGTAATTTATTCTGGCATTATAGGTACCTTACTTAACTCCTTGCCTATAGGTAGATACAAATAAAAAGTGAAATATAAAGAAACTTTTTTACAAAAAAATACTACTGACTGCCAAATAAGACAACTACAAATTGAAAAATAACTTTATTTTTGGAAGTCGGTGTTCATAACGCAAAAAATGGTACCTACCAAAGACACCGACTTCCAAAAATAAAGTTATTTTTCTGTTTGTAGTTTTCTTATTTGAAAGACGGTAGATTTTTTTTAATTTTTTTTTGTTGTATATTCCACAACCAACACCATCCACCAACACCAACAGCATCCTGGCTGTTATAGCGGATAGGCTGGACACGCGGTACGTCCAACACTGGGTCAGGGCCCACATGATGAAATAAATGTCTTTCTGTTTTCATTAATTTTAGTTACTAACCCTATTTGTTTGTTTTGTTTACTATACTCTATGGATTCTATGGATTCCGTAAATCTGAAATAAATAGTTTTTTTTTTATAATCTATGTAAGTAGTTAGGTTTAGTATTATAAATTAGTATACATAGTGTAATTAGTTAATAATACTATCTCGCATGATGGTAAGCGATGATGTGGTCGACGGTGAAACACGCTTGCCTTATCGTAACTTATTCTCTATTGACTAAAAGACATACTTTGTAAGTACATAAGCAATTAATTTTCCTAACTTTACATCATACATTTCCTTGAAATCTACATAATACTGACCACAACCCAAGTACAGGAAAACCGTTTACGTCCTACCAAAATCCTAACATAGGAAATCTAATATGGGTATCAAGCAAGAACAATGATGTTTCAGAATACTATACAAACTATTGTTAGTTAATGACAAGCATAGCAACTCATAAATGGTACGAAATGCAAACGGAATTCAAGCTTGTATAACTGTTAAAATATTTTGTATGCTTTTGCTGGGACAGACAGATTTTCTCTTTCCTGATTTAAAAATGTACGTAAATTAAAAAAGAAACCGCAGGCTTATTACGTATCTTTTGCAAGAGCAAAACGATAGCGATTTTTGCGCAGTAATTGCTCTTCAATACAAAAGTTTTAGAGTTGTTGGCGGTTTTTTTTTAAATAAATAAATTTGACAAACAGCGATCGATTAGCAAACGATTGTGTATACCTACACTGCAGGTAATGTCGACTTTTATGACATAAAGCGTTCGATCGCTATCGTTTTGCTCTTGCAAAAGATACGCAATAAGCCGGCAGATCATACTTCTCCAAATTAAAAGCAAAGAGGTACATTTTTTGTTTGTTGTGAGATAATCTCTGGAGCACTATTGGGATTTCAAAACTTCTTTCTACGAAAGGAAGAAACAGCTTCGGCAATTGGCAATTTACGGAAGTATCTGGTGGAAGCGCAACGTAAGCTGGATATGGTCGCACTGAATGCCTCAATTATATGACGCATTAGCCTACGTACCCACACCTCACTTATTGTCACACTCACCTTATTTATTCTTATGTAGTGTACACGTATTTTCTTATTATTTGTAATATACACTTACAACCCATCTATTTTTATCTTTTATATAAGTAAGTACTTTTATCACAAACACATTTAGTTACTATAAAACTGCTTTACGTCCGTCATGTCATCAGTCACAGGTCCAGTTGAAAACCAGCGTCGGGCACTAGCTGCCCGACATTTTGCTGAACTGGTCCTATTTGGCGCAGCCGTGGGACACACAAAATATTGTGTATTGATATAAACACTTTTATTTTGTTTTATATTATTGTCGTTTAATCAAAGATAAAAGTTTTCTTTTTTTATGTTTATGTTGTGTGCTCGGCTTGTGTCAAATAAATGTGTTTTCTTTCTTTCTTTTTTTTCAATTGCCATTTGATCCTTAATATTTCGGAAAAATATTAACTGTTCCTGTGCAGTGGGTACGGAAGTGAAGCTGCGGGCAAATGTGCAGTATTATTCATATTTTCGAGCCGTTTGGGTCATTGATCGTCGGTTAATCATCCATTGGCCAAGTTTACGTCTAGTTGCATCAGTTGTCCACTACCAAGTTGCGCCTGTACAATATAATAATAAAATTAATGAGTATATAGATTTAAGGGTACACTAGTCGACGGCACGAACTATTTTGTGCGCGGGGTTAAAATGCGTGCTATATCAACCGACAACACGTGCGGAACAGATAGATGCTGTTATGAGCAGTAAGAAGCTAGTACGCGTAGGAATACACACTTTTGCAAATTTGTAGCGAAATGGATGATGATTTAGAATGAAAACGAGCGCGCGAAATTTTATAAACAGACCTTTGGGAGTCTGGATATCATTAAAAAACGACTATATTTAATTTATCTGTTCAAAATAAAATTATTTGCATTGTTGAACTACTAATCTATCCCTGTATGGAGGCCGATTTTATTTTTTTCTTATGGTACTTATTTGCGCCCAAAGATGCGTTACAATGAGTGTTAAAATATGGAACTTTCAAAGCTCATAACTTCCAAGTAATTTTTTTTTTTACTTTTTTGCTTCCATACAGGGCTAGATAATGATGAGACAAATTGATATCATTTTTTATTTTGAACGTACATCGTCAAACAGTGGAGTAAAAGCCATACTACGTTTGTATGAAAGAATTTTCGACTAGTGTACCCTTAAATAATAAATGTAAAGCCGTTTCAATATTTGCGTGCACGTAGTCGCATTTTTAATGTCTCACGGACACGACCGCTTTCATAGATAGCCGACCACGTTGCTTGTTCACTTATGTTTAACTAACATGACCTATATGTGCTCAAATTATGGCGTCAGAAAAACATGCGGTCCGCCCTTGTTCTTACTATGTCAATTGTTGTAAGTCTTTTTCAGTACAAATAGTTATCCATCAAACAACACACTCAATCATGCGCATCTTATGTGCTTCTAAATTGGCGGTATTGGCTTTAGCCACTGGTCTTGGCAAACAGGTTGGTGACCGCAGAAACCGCCTCGATTCAGTGACGGGAATACGGTACACACACTACTACGGCTTGCGGTATACCGGGCAAGCTGCATGAAGATATGTGTAGTACACACATACTTAACATGACGTATGTATTCCTAGAAGGGAATAGTATCCATGGTGACGTTAATAAATATTCTTCGGCATTTTTCAGTGGAAAAAGTACTCATGAATATGTATTACTACGAAATATATGAAGCTTTTACTACGGAACCAATTCAGTTTTACGAAAAAAAAAAGGAAATTCTCAGTATACTGTGATTTTTAATTTCGTAGACTAAACTGACAGCTGCAAATGACCTTATTTTTTTTAAATGTTGCAAGCGCGGAGTATAGGGTTGTAGATAAGTTCCAATCATAAGTGATTCATCGAATCGATGTGACATGACTCATCAATTTAATTTGACTAATTGGTGTAAATAAATGTTTTATGAATATAAACGTAATATATTTAAATATAACAACATTCATACACATAGTACATACACTTTTATTTTGTTAAAATATGAAATCAACAATAAAATAAATGCGATTAATAAAATAAAGTCTGACATAAATGAAAGAGTAGAAACTAAGTATGGGCTGCTAGTTTCTTAACAACAAATTTCTTTTTGCCGTAAAATTTTTCATTCTTCGATTTTCGATCATCTTTCGATCACTCAGGATAGTCAGAATACGACACTATTTTTATGTAACGATAAAGTGACAACCGCCCAAATGTTAGTTTAGTCTACGAAATAAAAAATCAGATTATAGGTACATTTATGTTTGCAATAACTCTACATAATTTAGGGAACTGCTCAAGCTGGGTTGACCCTTGTGTAACTCTCTGAAACATTGTCAATGAATTAAAAGTCACATTTTAAGTTTAACACATTAAGTTTGAGTTTTTGAAATTTAATCTTAGGCCTACTTAGCTATACAACATACAAAACATCGTTCATAAATAAACAAATGAAATTATAATTCTCTTTTGAATAAAACTGAACTATTAGCAAGCTTTTATGGTCTAATATAAAATTCCCATTTTCTTAATTACCACAGGCTATAAAAGGCGCGAAATGAGGCGTAACTGTCACATAAAGTCCCTTATTATAGTCGTATATATTGTTTAACGAGTAAATGTAATAATTTTTGGCAGATATAATTATTTTCCTATGTATTTAAGTCGTAATCAGTGAATGTGATATAAAATGTTAGGGTAGATGATTATGAAAAGGATTTTATTTGAGTAAGGGTTTTGAGATTTATTTTAGCCCTAGGGTGTGTACTAGGCGAAGCACGCGTGTTTTAAAATCTTTTCTAAAATAAAATGGAGTTCTCCAGATTGAGAAAAACATCATAATTTGGATTTATTGCTAACAAGTTCGACATGACAATGCAACAGAGCGTTTCCGTAGGTAAATTTCTGTAAAAAACTTTTTATCAAAAAAATTACATCGGTGTCTCTGATACCTATTTGTTATTAATTTTTTGACACCGACTTCCGAAAATAAAGTTTTTTTCACTTTATAGTGTTTTGTTTTGTGTTCTGACTAAGTATAACATCTTTTCTTCCTCTCAATATGGTTTTAGAAGGGGAATGTCGGCCCAGGACGCTACGGAGGAACTTGCAACTGTGATAACCAAGGAAGTAGACAAGGGGAACAAATGCCTAGTGGCCTTTCTTGACCTCAAGAAAGCCTTTGATACCGTGATCTCTAAACTTATACACAGGCTGCAGAACATAGGATTTCGAGGTTCTGCTCTCTCTCTTCTCAGCAGTTACCTTCAAAACAGAAAACAGGGGGTAAACATTGAAAACCATGTTAGTGACGAGGAGAACGTGACGTATGGCGTCCCGCAGGGCAGTGTCCTCGGGCCGACGCTCTTTTTGATTTACATTAATGAACTCTGTAACCTTATTATCAACGGTGCGAGGATACTGTCCTACGCGGATGACTCCGCTATTATCTTCTCTGCTAAGACCTGGGACAAGGTTAGGCTGGAGGCTGAGAGGAGACTGGCCAGAGTTAGTGATTGGCTAAGGGAGAATCTACTTACTCTAAATACCCTTAAAACCAACTTCGTCTGCTTCACTAAATATGCAAACTCTCAGCTTGCGCCTGACTCTAACATTAGAATACATTCTTGTCGTACACCAAACCAATCTACCTGTAGCTGCCCTGTAATTCAGAAGGTAAATTCCGTCAAGTACCTAGGTATTGTTGTAGATCAAAGGTTAAGCTGGTACCCACACCTCGAATTAACTATAGGGAGGGTAAGAAAACTCATATGGGTTTTCAAATCATTGAGACATGTTATTAGTAAAGAACTACAAAATAAAATATATATCGCATTGGCCCAATCTGTAATCATATATTGTATCTCGGTATGTGGTGGAGCAGCTAAGTCGTATTTTATCCTTGATTAAGGTCATGTACTGTAAGCCCTACAGGTACCCTACTGAATCTCTATACGCAAGCTCTAAGCTGCTCTCCGTCAGAAAACTCTACGTACTACACATGGTACTAAGATATCACAAAATTCTTCCCTTTAGCCATGCCAAACTTAAAAAAAAGACGGTGTGATATAGTAGCCCCTACATACTCAGCACGTTCAACTTTTGCTAGTCGCCAAAATGTAACTCAAGCCCCACTCGTTTATAATAAAGTAAATCGCATACTTAACATTTACCCTATGCAGCTGTATGAGTGTAAGAAGACATTGACGGAATGGCTCTTCACCCTTAATTATGATGCCGTGGAAGACATTTTGGCTACACTGGGTTGAACGTCATGCATATACATACACACACACACTCACACACACCAACACACACACACACATACACACAAAATATACATTCACACACTCATAAACACACGGATAAACATACATGTATACAAAACACACTCTACTTTCTCACACTGCCATAAGCACTTCATTTATGTTCATTTGGGTTTTTTTTACTAGTTTAATAAAAATGTGTAACTTATACCTAATTAGCACAACGAAACTATTGTTAAGGTCTATCCACACATATCATGACGTGTGTGAACGATGTCATATAAAATGTTCCCACCGATATTTTTTTGAGCCCCTGACGAGGCACGGTCTGTCCACGTTCCGTGCACGTCCCGGGCACGGCCCTGATATGTGTGGATAGACCTTTAATAAAACGAGGAAGAGCGAGGTTTATCCCATCACAAGTATCTTCGGATTACTTTCTGGAAGCCCCGACAACTAAATTGTATAGATTTAATTGTTTATTGTATAGATAATAAACAATTTTTGTTTTTTTGTTTTGTTTTTGAATTCGGTTGAATATTTTTTGTGATTTTATTTTTATTTTATTCTTTTTAGTTTTGGTACCTTATATTAGCATGAAAATCATTAACAGTTAAAGGGTCTCAGGCCAAGACCTCATAACAATTCCAACAAGCCTAAACACGACTGCGATACATTGTTTTATTACGGAGTTCCGTTGTCTACCTTCCGGCTTCATTACCAGATTTGTTTGATGTTACCATATTCAATATAACCATTAATTTTAATTTGCTTCATCACAGCCATGTAACTATTCGAGATATCTTATACCTAAAATATACTTATCATTGAGAAGATTCAGTGGCCATCTGTGGTCTTCTTCATCAGCTCCACTTCACAAATGATACTTTCTAAATGCAAATGCGTACCATATGTTGATGAAAATACCAAAATCGCTTCTAAGTGTGCCTATAAAATTTGAAGAGTTCCCTCGATTTTGACAGGATCCCATCATCAGATCCTGACCTGATGACCATGGAACCACCTGTAAAGTCTACCCTTTTAAAGAAAAGAAAAAATTTCCAAATCCGTCCAGGCGTGTTTGGGTAATCGGGGTACATAAATAAAAATAAAAAACCGGCGAATTGAGAACCTTCTCCTTTTTTTAAAGTCGTATAAAATGTTCTGCCTCTCTGCGGGACCCTTAAGTTGTTTCAAATTACGGGTTCACTTACACGAAGGATACGAACTCGCATAAATCAGAAAATGTCATTCAGTCTAAAGTTATACAGAACTATAAGAAAACGAGAGCAGTGGTGGCCCAGTGGTAAAGGCCCCGACTTACGTATCGATCGTGAGTTCGAACACAGGCAGGCGCTTTACTTTGTGTAAATTATTTCATCAACACTGCTCTTAAAACAGTGAGGAAACCTGCATGTCCTAGAACCAAAAATTCGAAGACATGTGATATCCACCAACCCGCACTGGGCCCACGTGGAGGATCAAGGCCCCTTACCTCTCTCACAGAGAGGATGCCAGTGTCCCAGCAGTGGGAACATTGTAAGGCTGATGATAATGAAGATAAGAAGACGATGAATTAAACAATTCGCGACGAAAACTGTCAAACGTTTGCTTTCTAGACACCAAAAATGCAACTTTGTATCTGAACGAAAAAGCAAATTTGTATCTATCTTGATCTAACCGAGACATTTATAGGCGAATGCTGAGTAGTGTATACGATACACTGTGTTGCATACACGTCTGGTATACGATACACTGTGTTGCATAAATGTTTGGTCATCAAACCCAGTTATGAATAGACGTTATATTTAACTACTGCAGTCTATAAAGCGATATAAATATTGGTTAGATTTTTATGTTCAGCTCGCAATGGTATTGTTTATTATTGATAGGCTTGTGTTAGGCCATTATTTCACTGATGGTAAATGTTGTTGTGGGCGACTAAGGTATATCCTCCGCTCTGTTTTATAGTATGTTTTATTATAGTAACCGTATATTAGGTTGCAACTAGATTGACAGCGGACAGGTAGATAGATTGAGGTCGACAATTGACGTTGAATGACAAGCAATCGATGTCAATCGATCGTTAATTGCCGTACACCGCACTGGATAGACCTGAACGCTCCCTTATCTTGATGGCACGATGATATGCCATTACTGCCCTCGTTGGTTTCATGATCGCACGCAATTACAGAGCATTTGGTCCTAGGGTTCTAGACAGAGAAACATTCTTTAAGTTTCACTTTATTTTGGCTCTCTGGTGGGTCTTAGTTACCGTGGTTTCGATTCTCAAGTCGGTTTGAGTGTTAATAGAATTTTCGAAATGTCTTTATTAACTTCTGAAGTTTGTGTTGGTCAAGTGGCTATAAAACACTAATTTGGCACAAAGTAATTATATTAAATCGCCCCGATCTATCCATACGAGATAAGCTACATATCTAGCCAGGCAAAAAACGAGGTCGGAAGTCACACCCATTCCCATTTGCATTCTAAATGGTAACGGTATGTTTTTGTTTGGACGGCAGATGGCGGTCGCTCATGACGGGCGGCCATGTTGTTACACGGTGTGCGCCCGAATTGAGTTTGAAGATCGAGTCAAACTGTCAGTTTGCACTGGTGGTGATGGATTGTAATTGAGGAATGGGGAAATGGTTTTGTTTATTGTATTGTAAAAGGAAATTGGTGATGATAACCGTTTGTATGCTGTTGTTTTGTAACTGTGATATTAATACTAACATTAACATTAGAAACGGGATATTTACCATGTTTACTGTTTGTTGCGAGTTTCCGATATTTCGGTGCTGTTGCAAGCGCCATAATCACGGATAAACTGAAAAGTCATTGCGGGTGGGTGTTTATGAGGAGACAAATCGGTCTACCCTTTTTCTTGTTCGTTTTTTGCACTCAGTACTGCTACCACTGTCACTCACAACTCGATTCTGATGTTTAGTATGAGTTTTTACTCACCGTCAATCGCGTTAACGTAAACCTCAATTTGTATAGAAACTGGATAAGAGCCTGGAGGAGAAACCTCTTTTTTTGTATACATTTTGACATAAGAGATCGTTTACGGTATCACGAGTGAGCGAGAGTAAAAACTCACACTAAGCCCACTGTTCCAGACACACGAAACTCACTGTATCCGCTCGCGAACTTTTTTCGGCACTTTTTCGGGTTTTATACAGCTGAACCACTGGATTCCAAGCTCTCGACAGTTGAAACCCATCCTCCCGGTTGTAATTCTTATATTTGGTAATCTCGATAGCTTCCCTCACCAGCCTAGGGATATAGTGGCGTTCTGTCGAAATGACCTGAGGGTTATGTAACTCAATCCAGTGGTTCAATCGGAAACTCGCAAAAAACAATAAACATGGCAAATATCCCGTTTCTAATGTTAATATTAGTGACCATGACAGTTTAAAAACTTATATTGTGATATTAATAAATTGACAAACTGCTTTTTCGCTAGTTAGTTGGATTGTAATGAGATTTATAGCAAGATTCATTCTGAATTTCGTACTAAGCTCAAGTGGCTGCTAATCTGCATTCGCCAGAATGCCCACATTTTATCGTTATTCTACAGTGTTCTGTTTATTCCTACAAACCCCTCTTATCTCAAAGAACGCTTTAAGTTCCTTCATGACACATATTCTAGACACTTGAGATCATCGGATAATTTGAGACTTTTGAAGCCTGCTCATTTTAATAAATTCTGCAATAAACCGTTCACGGTCCAGGCTGTGCGATAGTGGAATGAGTTGCCGATGTCACTAAGACAAGCCCAGTCACTAGCATCTTTTAAAAATCTTGTTAAGAACCATTTTCTTTCTCTTTAATGCTTTTCTGTTTCTATCTAATTTCTTCTATCATTGTCCAACCCTTCTTTGAAATTTTGTAACATATTATGTATGTATGTTTGTGTATAGTATTTAAAGGTTGTCTGGTAAATATCGCTGTCAGCGATAAGACCACCTTTGTACCCATACTATTAAGTTGCTGTAAAATATATGTGTAATTTCATTTTTTGGTGTACAATAAAGTATATTCTATTCAGATCTATTTTCATGCATATAATGTGTACGTAAGTAAGTAAACAATTATTTTATTTCTTGTTTAATATAACATAAAAACACGACTAGACATGCCGAAAGATTAGGCCGAAGAAGATTATAGGTATTTTTCTTTTTCAAAAGAAAACAATTAATCACCTTATCACACTGCTTACTTTAATGCTACAATTCCAGACTAGTACAAAGACCTCTTTGTCGCACATACCACAGTGTACCAACAGTCGAACTGCTGAACTAACCAAACACACAGAACACCCGCATTCAATACGTAATGACTATTAAGTGCTGAGCTGTGGCAGCATTGTTGTTGGCGACGAAACCCCATCTGCAAGCTGATTAGGTAAAATAACGAAATTTATGCAATACCTATTCATGCAAGTGCCTTATGTACATATGTAAAGTACAGAAGAACTGTATATTATAAAGTGCAAGTTAAGTACATCTAATAAGATTTCAACTAGTAAGTAAGAATAACTAAACAAATTGTAAGCAAATGACAAAGTACTTAGTAATTGATAATAATTTATTGTTAGATACCAATTAGAGTGTTGTAATTGTTTTGTTTTATGTCTAATTAGCATGTACAATCAAATGTTATCATAATTTGAACGTTAAACGTTACTATAGATAGTTTTCTAAATAATTGATATGAGATATCATTCATGTTAATAATTACGCGAGGAACTTGAAAACGTGATTTCTTGTTTGTGGAGATATTTTGATGAGATTAATGCCAAATGAAAGGTGACCCATTTATCCGTTTGAATCATGTAAATCGGTCCACACGTTTTCGAGATAATCGCATATCTTTATAATCAATATGTAAACAAACCGATTTTTTTATGTTTTTGTTCTAGAAACTTTTTAATTATAGTAAAATTTGTAAGGATTATGTTGAAATTTGAACTAATTACACGGCTCCAAAGATTTCGGCTAAGTGAAAATGAACGTAAGGATGGTCTCAAAACGCGCGGTCGTCAATTTGGGAACGACGAGCCATATAAAAGACGGGCTACTGGCCCAGTGAATACGAGAGTCGCTCGCCAGCCGTCGCCCCGTGCGGACGTCTCGCTGCTCGTCGCCCCACCGCGCTCCCCTGCGCCCCACTCTCCGTCTCGTCGCGCCCCTGCGTGACGTCACTGCGGCCGTCGCGTCTTCGCACGCCGCTCCTAGGTGTCGCTACTAGTAACTTTGGTTACTAGTAGTGGCAGCTATTTTGGCCCTTCCGGGCAAATCCACTTTTGTGGTCCCTGGCGGGAAACCTAGCGGTGTTAACAAGCCAGTGGGGTGTGCCCCAAGCACCCGCCAAGTCCCTTAAGGACACGGCAGTCATTGGAGTCGGGAGCGGGATCAGTTGGCCTTGGTAGATAGCCTAGTCAACCCCCGCTTCGTCCCCCAGCATTCACCTGGCACGGTCGGGTGTATCTACCCCGAGGTGCTAGACTTCTTCGGTACACATTGGTGGGTGGCCCACCTTCGGTGGGTTTACCGGTACCTTAGGGCCCTGTCACCCAATAAGATTGGTGACAGGTAGACAAGCTTAGGGCTCACCAGATACTCACCTCCCAGTCTAACCCGACTGGGAGGGTAGGTTGCACACATCCCCGGGCCCCTCCACCCGGGGAAGATACCTCTCCCGGCTTCACCGGATCTATATTTTCTCAATTATGTCGCTCGCGGCAGTAATTGAACTCCTTCACGAGATTCTCGAGAAGGAGAAACTCACCAAAAAGTACAGCCATGCTGTTAGTCAGGCTTTAGCCACTTATGTGCCCGCTTCGGGCCCGACCGGGGCCCCTGGACCTAGCCAGGCACCCGTGCCGAGCGAAGCCCAGGTCTCGCCCAGGTCGCCCTCCCCGGCAGCCAGGCCCACTTCTGGGACTGGTGAGCCATCCCTACCTAAGCCCCCAGCACCGGCCGTCGAGCCTAAAGCTACTGTCCGATCATGGAGAGATCCTCCTTCTCCTAAAGCTTCATCTTCCCAACCGGCCGTCGAGCCTAAGAAAACCCGATCATGGAGAGATCCTCCTTCTCCCATATCCTCTCAGGTCAAAGCTTATAAAAGCTATAAGGAGCGCATAGCCGCCCTTCATAAATATAAGCCCAAGTCCAAGTCCAATAACATCTGGGCGGACGATGATGACTCCCCCATGGAAGAGGGAGCAACCCTCAGCACTGATGAGGAATGGGAAGCTATGGCTGACCAAGCTGACTCAGTTGCTGACGACCCAGTAGAACCTAATGTCCCTGATAGGTCAGACGACTACGACACCGTCACCTCCGACGGTGACTCCGTAGTTTGCTCTGGAGGGAAGAGGAAAAAGAGGAGTAGTCCCCTCAACGCTACCAAGGTCAAAAAGGCGGTAACGAAAACCTCCCCTCAGTCAGTTCTGCCACCGGCCTCGCCCGTAAGGCAAATCACCCCCACCCCAGACATTGCTTCTTCTCAGCGGTCTAACCGCAGCCCCAGTCCCATGGTAGTAGTTACCAATAAGAAGCTCCGTCCCCCTCCACCTGTTTATCTTCAGGATAAAGTCAAGTGGAACGATGTTTCGAACGCTTGTGTTGAGCGGAAAATCAACTACACTAAAGCCACTGCATGCCAACAAGGCATCAAAATCCAAGTCCCCACTCCCACTGATTTCCGGAATCTAACCCGGTACCTCAAAGATAGGAACATCTCGTTCCATACTTACTCCCTCCCTGAGGAAAAGCCCGTCCGTGTAGTCATTAGGCGAATCCCAAAAGAGATCCCTACGGAGGAAATCCGTAAGGACCTTCTAGACCAAAATGTCCCCGTCACTGAAGTCCACCGCTTGCATAAAGCAAGAGGCGGACAACAGTACGATATCGTATTAGTTGTCTGTAGCCCTACTGAGGGTTACAACCCGATTTTCAATATAAAGACCGTGTGCTCCCTGTCGGGCATTTCGATCGAGAAACCCTACCGCCCCCATCTTGTAGGACAGTGTCACAACTGTCAACTTTATGGCCATTCTCAGGCCCACTGCTATGCAACACCCAGGTGCGTTAAGTGCATGGGTGATCATGGCACTAAGGACTGTCCCCGTCCCAAAGACCGCTCACAGTGCACGGAGCCTCCCAGCTGCGTGCTCTGTGGCCAAGTCGGGCACCCGGCTAATTACCGGGGTTGCCCAAAAGCCCCCAAACTCGCGCCTAAAATGGCCAAGCGTTACAATGCGCACATAATGCGCATGGCTCCCTCTTCCCAACCACCCCCCCGTCTAGCCCCTCAGAGGACTTCACCATGGGGTAAGCTGAACCACCAAAGTGTGGCTCCTCAGACTTACTCCCAGCCTATCCCAGCGCTGATGGCCCACCCCATAGCAGCTCCAAATCCAGTCCCCGACCCAGTGGCCCCAGCTGCCCCCATGCCCGCACAAAGCCGGAAGGTGGCTTCCACCACCACCGCCGCCATGTGCCCGCCCCCTGTCGCCCCCTCCGGGCACAAGCCATATTTGAGCGTCGCTGAGAATATTATCAGCGCGTATTCCATATGGATGACCCCTCAGGCCCGTGCTCTGGATGCAGAAATCCGGAATGCAGGCTCTCTCACCTCCGCTTCATGCAGTGCCCTCTTCTCGAGGTACGAGTGCATTACTAGGGAACTTGACAGCCTTGTCTACAAGGACGGTCAATGGGTTCGTAAATAGTACGAACACCTATTCAAACGTAGCATACATACCGATTGGTCCGTCCTCGCCGCCGAGGCCCCGCCGCGAAGTCCCAGTCATTATTTATGTAGCCAGCCCGCGAATAGCTGTGCCATAGTTAATTCTAATTAGTTAATTGGAGTTTCTTGTCCGTTCTTCTCCACGTAGGCTTATTCCGAACGGATGGTAGAATCACTTTATTAAGATCCAGCCTTAGTTGTCCCCCCAGCGACGCCCTGAGCCGAGGTTCGACCCCAACTGGGGTAGCCCTCAGCGTTGTCGCTTAGGTTTAGTAAATTTTTGCCTAGCTGGAGGCTATATAGTTTAGTCTCCGTAGGAAAGCCCGGTTAAGCAGCTAAACAGTCATTTTGACTGAGTTGCGAGACGCCCCGTAGAAAAAAAAAAAAAAAAAAAAAAAAAAAAAACCCATTGAATACAGTCGCAGCTCAGCAACCCAAGAGGCAACAACTAGGAAGAAAAGCCGAAATCTGAGGCACAAATTCTCAAGAAAAGTCCGCCTTTTTTTGTGAGTTCCAGGAAGCAACACATTTGAATGTAATTTCTTAACAATAAAAATTATTCTTATTCTTATTCTTATATCCTATTTCTTTGACCAGTCAAAAACGTGGGTTCTTGGGTCGTCCTCGTACGACGCATTCAGGGGTGCGTGGTGACGTGTGCCACCAGCAGAGTCGCAAGACTCGGTAGGTAGGGAACGCACGTCAAACAACACTGGGATACTGTCCCAGGGGGCACGTGGGTACTTGCAACACCCAGACACCATACCGCCACCGCAACAATTGTCATCTGATAGCCTTTGAACTTAACTAAAGAAATTGTAATATTATTTTGATCGGTGCTAGCACTAATTTGCTTGTCCATTTTTTTTACTAGTGGCTCTGTGAGTTGGTTGATGATTTTTATGTCTTTGTATTAGTTTGTTTTTTTTTTTAAATTTCAAAACTGAATTGACAAAAACACATATAATTATCGAACCTTCTTACAAAATTTCATGAGAATCAGTTGAGAAATGCGACCTGTAGAGGAGAACAGCCGGACATCCGGACATACGAAATAATTTTAGAGCAAGCTGAAACGGATACACTCCGCTTGCGTTTCGCGCTCGCTCGGTTAATAAACCATAGCTGCAGCATAGTCCACTACTTCGTCTGTTTGGATTTCAAAGTCACATGAATTTAGAAAAATATTGAAGCACATGTTTCATCGGTTAAACGAAACTCTTCACTTCACTCTTTCACGCAAAAACTACTGAACGGATTTTAAGAAAGAAAGAAAAAAAGAAAGATAAAATATTTATTTGTGACCCGCACAGGAGACACGAGATAAGCAAAACACAAACAATAATAAAAAATAAATAACCCCGTGCATACGAAACATCCGGATTTTGATGAAGCTTTACAGACATATTCCTTACTAGCTTATGCCAGCGATGTCACCCGCGTGAAAATTGTTTTCTTATCCCGAGGGATTAAAATTAGCCATTATACCGGGATGAAAATTAACATATGTGCTATTTCAGACTATAATGTATCTCAGTGCCAAATTTAATCTAGATCCGTCCAGCCATTCTGGTATGATTGAGTAACAAACATACACAAATACATCCAAACTTTCGCATTTATGACTAGCTTCTGCCAACGGCTTCGCCCGCTTGAAAATCGAAAATTATACCGAGGGAACTTATATTCTCGGGATAAAAAGTATAGTATGAGCTATTCCTGGCTATAATCTATCTTTGTGCCAATTTCATCCAGATCCGTTCAGCCGTTTCAGCGTGAACAAGTAACAAAAATACGAACACACACACTCACAAAATTTAGTAAGATACATCAGAATAACACAATACATAAGCTATAATTTATAAAGATATTGGGAGAAGTACTAATACCACGCGGGCGGCAGGGATATCAAAGGATATCAAAGTCAATAAAAATAATCAATAAACAAGCTTTTATATTAAAAAAAAGATATTTTTTTAACAAGCTTTTATAAAAAAATGCACTGTCATTAGAAACAAATGTGTGTGCAGAATTTCAGCTTAACTGGAGACTGGGAAGTGAATCAAATTCAACTTGCATTATTTGAATACAGCACCACCGAGACAGGTGGAAGTTTAAGTTTTATTTAAATGTTTTTTTTGTTGTATGATCTCAGTTTTTTTAATTATTTTATTTCAATTCCATTATAATTTGTTTTAAATATTGACATGTTTAATTTAACTAATATTGATTTTTATTTTAATTATTGACATTGCTGTTATTATTAATTGAGGTAACACTAAGTTTTATTGTTTCGTTTTTTTGTTATTGTAATAATTAATTTATCACTTATAAATCACGAAAATTTATTATATTTTGATTTTATTTTATTTTATCTAGGTCATTTTATGTATATTGTCTGGTTGTGATTAAAATTTTATTTAAATTCCATTATAATTTGATGTAAATGTTGACATAATTTAACAAATTTTAATTTTAATTATTGACATTACAGTTATTATTTTTTGACATTCAGGTTATACCAAGTTTTAATGTTTTGGCTTTTTTTTGTATATCGTATTCGTATTGTATGTCAATTAATTTATATTATATACTTTTAATATTCTTCATCAATTGTATTAAACTGTGTAAAACCTGTGGTTGCCTGTAATTGAGTGCGCATTGATGATGTGTACCAATTTTTATATTTTGTGTGAGTTATAAGGTTTTGTAAAACTCTTTGGTGATCCTTAAATAAATTGATAAATAAATAAGTACCTATTAACTTTGCCATATTTTTTTAAAATAAGCTTTTTAGCTTAACGTGCATAGTCATCCAAACCAAACGTGTATGCAAAATTTGTAATCGGTTGAGGATAACTGCTTTAATTAAAATTAAGTTGCAAGAGTTGACCCGAACATACATACATACATTGCAAGTTAATAAAAAGCTTGAAATAATAATAAAAGCTTGTAAAAAGGTTATTCATAAGTGATATCACTGGACGTTTCAAAGTTTTCACTTCAACTACCAGGGCACTCACTATGAGTACTTCAGTAGTGCCGGTCTTGGCACTACAGCATGTCTCGTCAAGTGCACTTAACTGCGCAAATGTTGACGCTGATGGAGACAACACCGTGTCACTGTGTACACGGTAGGGTTAAGGGCAATGTGGTGCTTGAGAAAAATTTGCTGCGAATTTTATAGGATTAAAGGGTTTTCGAAACAAATGAAAATCTAATTTAAATATTAATACTAACAACATATTGTAACTGTCCCACAGCAGCGCAATCTAAATTTGGTCATCTAAATGGGTTAATTGCCATTTGTTACAAATGAAAATCTAGAATTCGATAGCCTAATAAATTGTCAATTTATATGATTGGGTATTAATGATTATTGTTGTTAATTTAATTTTTGACCTGAGTTATTGTCAAATATTTTGTGGGATAGGTTCACCATCATTATCAGCCTATTAACTTTCACACTGCTGGGACATTTGTGAGAGGTTTGGGTCGTAATCCACCACGCGGGCCCTGTGCGGGTTGGAGGGTGTCACGTGTCTTCGAATTTTTGTTTCTAGTATATCGGTTTCCTCACGATGCTTTCTTTTTTTTTAGAGCAATGGTTATGAAATAATTTACACATAAGTAAAGCGCCCACGAACTTCAACTTATAAGTCGCGGCGGATACCACTGGGCCACCACTGCGATAGGTTTTTGAATAACTAATTTGGTTTTAGAGATTATTATATCCTTTATTCTTCTTCATTCTTATTTACTACATTTTTAAATATTAAAAAACAAAACTTAAAAACATTTAAAAATATAAAAATAGAGGCCAACCGGTATCGGGAACAGGGTCCAAGCTACCGGTGGTTAGGGCTCCAGAGACAGGAACCTCCTCACAATGCGAGCCGTATCGAGGCGTACTGCCTTCTGTATCAGACCCTTGATCCAACCGCCCAATGACAGCCTCGACAGATGGTCGTCGAGGCTCTTGGCCATCAGGCCGTTGGCCGTAACGACAATCGGCCCAATGATAGCCGAGTCCACATTCCACATGTCGACAACCTCGTGTGCTAAGTCAAGATACTTGATTTGTTTTAGAGATTATTATTATTATTACATTATTACAAATGTAGTCTCGTTGATCGCAACAGGATCCTACTACATAGGACTTAAATTTCATTGGCGAAAAATCTTTGGTTGCACTAAGTTTATCACTACATAATAAACTGCCGAGCAATGAAAAAGTTCCACCCACAAAATAAATAAAAATAAATTACATTTTTTTAAACATTTAATTTAAAATTTGAACTCAATAACTACGTTTTTAGTTGGTAATATTCTGATGCGCTGTTTGTTGAATGTACTTCAATATTGCAGACGGCGTCATTAAGCTAGCCTTTCCCGTTTAGGAGTAATTTGGTGCTATGTCATTGGAACTTTTTCATTGCTCGCGAGTGTATAAAACAAGGCCCTACCGCGTCTGTCTATTTGTGATAAACTCGAAAACCACTAAACCGATTTTCACGCGTTTTTCACCAATAGAAAGAGTAATTCATGAGCAAGGTATAAGTGTATAATTTGTTAAGGTTTTCTGTAAATTGGTGTAAATATGACGAAAGTTGTTGAAAATGTCGGCAAAATCAAGCCACCTGAAAGCTTTCATCGAAAACGCTGCCTAGTCCATTTGAGATATAACAAAAAAAATATTATGGTGGAATATTTCTCTTTTATAGGTCTAAAGATAAGTCCACGATGGTATAATTATGTCTATCTTTAAATGATGGTTTACTATACCCATTCTAACTTCAAAAAAATAAAAAGCTTTTTTACAAAAAAATACTACCGACTTCCAAATAAAAAAACTACAAAGTGAAAAATAACTTTATTTTTGGAAGTCGGTGTCTTTTGTAGGTAGGTACCAATTTTTTGCGTTATGGACACCGACTTCCAAAAATAAAGTTATTTTTCACTTTGTAGTTTTTTTATTTGGAAGTCGGTAGTATTTTTTTGTAAAAAAGCTTTTTATTTTTCACTTTTTAGTTGTACCTACATAATAGGCAAGTAGTTTAGTACCTATAACGCCAGAATATATTATCCGAATATCATGAAACTTGAACATAATCGGTTAAATGAAAGATCTGCGTACCCCTTAAGAGCATACTGGCGTGATGTTATGTTATGAAATGGTATAAACAATAAACAGACATGCGATTGCAGCAATCCCGAGGGATTTGCCGTAATTTAATGAAGAGTTCTGTTGTATATCTTCGAAGTTCTTCATCAGATCTTCACCAAACTAAAATGGGACCAATTTCGAAACGGTTTCGGTTAAAAATGGCCACGTGCAATGCGATAATTGGAAAACTGAAAGACGGATTCAGTATTAAACCTTATCAACCTAAATACGTTACTTACCTTAAGCATTTCATGAACATTATGAAAATCTCTTTCACCATTTAATTTAAATGAATATCTTAGGAGTTATCGCAAAATAAAAACTAACCAGCGCGAAAATTAATTCAAGCGCGAGTCTCACACCGAGATGGGACCCTACGACGGAATAAAAAGCTTTTTTACAAAACAATATTTTTATTTTTCTTTTTTAGTTGTACTGGCGTGGTGTTATGTTATGAAATGGTATAATCAATAAACAAACATGCGATTGCAGCAATCCCAAGAGATTTACCGTTATTTATTGAAGAGTTTTGATGTATATCTCCGAAGTTCTTCATCAGATCTTCACCAAATTAAAATGGTAAGTCGGTTAAAAAACATGTGGCATAATACGAGTGCGAAGCCGAGGCTGCTCGCTGGTATTATACAAAAAATCAAGACAACCTTTAATCTTACGGTTAGTATCACTCCATTAAAACTGAAAGACTTGAAAATAACACGCCAACGACGAATCCAATATGCAAGTTAAAATTGGATTAGAGTTTCCCGCAAGGCAACTTGTTACACAGCCATTCTTGAAAAGGATTTTCCTTCCGATCCTTTTGAAAACGTAAATACAACACCACTTGCAAGGAAACTTTTGACAGTGCTTGCCATAGAGCATTGAGACGACTTGGCAAGCAGTGGTAGATGGCATTGTAAAAAAAAATAATATAAAGAAAAAAAACATTTTTTACAAAAAAAATAAACCGACTTCAAAAGCAAAATACTAAAAGTGCAAAATAACTTTCGTATCGGAAGTCGGTGTAGAAAAATGATAAAAACAAGTGTACCAAAAAATTATAAAAACAAGAGGTACCAAAGACATCAACTTACGAAACGAAAGGTATTTTGCAGTTTTTAGTGTTTTGCTTTTGAAATCGTTTTTTATTTCTCTCTTGTATCACTAAAATTGATTGACAAAATACCGATAATAACTCAATTTACACGTTCTTGCTGTTTGACGCTAAGGTGTTCGGTTGTTTACCCCATGTCTTGAAAACTGCTGGACCGATTATGATGAAATTTACACTGTTCCCTAAGCTGAGAGATACTCAATCCTACACAAAAAGAATGATCACGATCAGATAAGTAGTTTCGGCGAAATGCGTGGACAAATATACATACTTACATAAAAACAAACATACATACACTTACGAAATTTGGCACACGTGTTTAGAAGCCCATACAGAGTACCATATGTGAATATTGTGCAATTCCAACAATATTATTTAAATACGTGTCTAATTGATTACCTCCTTTTTTGTAGTCGGTAACAAGCTTAAGTCATAAGTAATTTATTTCATAACAATATATGTTGTTTCGAAATTTGTAATAAGTAAAAAATTTAAAACACCACTAATACGTTACAATCGAAAAATAAAAAATAATTAAATAACAAAAATTTTAAATATTAACAATTCGTAATAATTTACCAGTAAAATCAAAATGTCAGAGATAAAGATTAAATAATAAAATAGATTTAATCAATTAAAAAGATTCAGGGATGATGATTTAAAACTACGAGTCTAGTTTAGAACGCACGACCTTGTATGTCACGGCCGTTACCAGTCTCAATGATTCCATGCTCTGTGCTGCTAACAAATCTGACTTGAAACTTACTTGACGTGTACATTGTTCTCAAGTTGAACTTGATTCCGGGCCTGAGTTTAATCTAACGTCTCCTACTATATAAGCCTTGCGCGTATTTTGAGGGCCTCAGAATTTAATACCTTGTGCAAGGGCTGCATTGATTAACGTGTGTGTGGAGAGAGATTTGTGTGTCAAGGGGTGAAATTGAGTGTGGAATGAAGGCTTAAATAGCAATAGGCTCGTTCCTTATTACATGGGATTATTAACTAACTGTTTAAATATAGGTCTATCTTTGATACAGTTCTACTTAACCATTCGAGGAAAACAGACGTGCTGTTACCTATGTTATGAAAGCTTGAATTAACTATTTTAAGTAAACTATGGTATCTACTTCATAGAACGCTTACTTGTTGTTTTTTAGCCGACGAAAAAAAAGGAGGAGGTTCTCAATTCGACATGTATATACAACTCTTTTTTTTAAAGGAGCCATTCCTCACATAACTATATAATAGTGTTCCGATTTCAAAAATTCTTCTTTTATTGGATTATTATATTAAATAAATAATATACGTTGGTCCCATTTAAATTAGAAAATTAAAATCTACCCCTTAAGCACAAAGTACGTACGCAGTGGTATTTTTAGTTATTATTTATTGATATTTTTTCCACAGAATTTTCAATTCTGAACTGGTTCTATTGAAAATAGATAAACTGTAAATTTATTTAAGCTAGGTTGATCTCCGTTGATTATTTGTTTAGCACCGGCTCAAGGTGCTAGACTAAAACATTTTTAATTTTTTTGTTTATCAATTTGTTATTTCATGGGTTTAATTTTGTGATAAAAAGGTTTGTTTTTAAATTACATTGGCCTCTCTCTTCCTTGTACAACAAATGTTTAGCCAAAAAAAATCTTCAATTACTTTAAATAGCACATCCAAATCAAGCTACTTCAAATACCTCTCCTCAAAAATTCCACAAAGATGTCTGCTTAATTTGGTGGCGTATAAATAAAGAAGTTGATAGCCGAGCAAACATTTCGGCTAAGTCTACACGGAGGCAGCCAAGTCAGCTAGATGAAACTGACCTCGCACTGAAGTTCGTTGGTTAATTAAAAACCTATCTTCACGTTAAAAATCACAAAAGCTTTTTGGTGAGGCCTTAGCGTTAGCGATTAGTATGTAATTTTCATTGTGATACCAGCCATTTACCTAAATATTATTGACCCAGTTGCTGGGTTCATGATGATGTCAGATAGGCATTTGCTCTGTGTAAAATAATGGTATTAACCTCTATCCAGTTAGACTGGGAGCAGACCCTAACATTGGCCGGGGAAATTCCATACTTTTTCATACATTCCACCATCCTGTTCCACACCACTGCAATTCCAAAAAGCCAGAATCAACATTGACCACCATCTGTAAAGCACCGAGACAATGCTCGACGATTTTCAGAAAAGCGAATCAAACGTCTTGGACTCAAAAGAAAATAAAACCGGCCAAGTGCGAGTCAAACTCGCGCCTTGTGTGTTCCGTTTTTTCCTTTCGAGGTACGGAACCCTAAAAATATGTGATGTAACTAAAAATTTAAGTTTTTCGGATTTTTTTCTTTATATGTGCGAGACGCACGGGATCGGTCAATGTGACGACGCCTGGGGGAGGCCTATGTCCAGCAGTGGACGTCTTTCGGTTGAAATGATGATGATGATGTGCTATAAAACATTGCTTCATGCCAAATTTCAACATTTTAGGTCAACTTCCTATTCATCAACATCAACTTATATACAGTATCCTTTAGGTTTTGATTCCCTTGCGAGTAGTTGCGAGTTTGAAAATATGCGGCTTAAATTGCTGTTTCTTTTGTTTGTGTTTATTTTGATTTTTGATTTTGTTATAGCTTAAAGGTATTCAAGACTTGAGCATTTGATATGAATTTCAATTTAATACCTCTACGATGAAACAGAAAACAGTAGCAATTTAGTGTTAACACACCATATGACCATACACACCACCGTATACATACCATCGCAAACACTCCATCACTTACATACCAGCACACTTACGCTTACACCTTTAGTTACCTTTCAGTTTTTGTTTAAGGCTCAGTAGCTGATTTTAATATGAGAATCCCATCTAAAAGGCTAGTCGTAATTTTAATGAAAAAACATGTATTTCTGTTGCCGCTATAACAACAAATACTAAAAACAGAATAAAATAAATATTTAAGTGGGGCTCCCATACAACAAACGTGATTTTTTTGCCGTTTTTCGCGATAATGGTACGGAACCCTTAGTGCGCCAGTCCAACTCGCAATTGGACGATTTTTAAATTCATAGAATAATCAATCAATCAATTTATTTCAAAGTTCAGACAATTTACAGTCCATATCTTGTTAGTAACAAATTCTTATAAAACTAGTGTTAGTAAAGGTACATTCCAAATCAAATCAAATAAACATTTTCAATACATTGCAAAAATGGACAAGAAGTTGAATACAAACAAATAAGGAAAGTACAAAAAACTACCAAATTTTGTGTCACGCGGGTGTAATACGAGTGCGCGTTTTGTTCCTTCAAGGTCGTTGGCGACTCTCGTCGTATTTAACCTCTATCCACACATATCAGGGGAGTGCCCGGGACGTGACAGAGCCGGGTCCCGTCAGGGGCTCAAAAAAATATCGATGGGAACATTTTATATGAACTACGGGCCCGGGCACGTCCCGCGCACGGACGTGTGTGAACGATGTCATACAAAATGTTCCCACCGATTTTTTTTTGAGCCCCTGTCAGGGCACGGTCTGTCCACGTCCCTGGCACGACCCTGATATGTGTGGATAGACCTTTAATGATTGGAACCGTTCCATTTGATATGTCTAATCAAACAACCATATTATTTGTCGAGAGAGACTGGATTCTGCGACTTAGGATATCCTAACACTCCTAATACTTCCTAACACTCTTAATACTATAACACTTTTTTTATTGAAATAAACTTTTTTTTCTTAAATTAATATTAACATAACATCACGCCTGAGTTCACCGAGGGCTTTGGCAGAGGTGCACACACATTTCGCCAGATATAACAAACTGTGCTTTATGTGAGAAAACTGTTAGTAGAGCAACCGCGAACTATGAAACTCGTTTAAGCACGAGGTGTTTGTTCGCGCAAGTTAAACCCGTCTTGCATAACCTAGCAAGCATGACTGACTTTGTAAATGATGTGACTATAGAAGTATCTCACATATTAAGAGGTTACATGTTGTTTTTATCACGCGTAGATGCGCGTACAACTTGTAACCTCTATAATAGTATCACACGCGTAACCTCTGTATGCATAGTATCATCGTATAGATGTACATTGAAAGATGTAAAAACACAACCTGCTTTTGCTGTCACGTAGTCAGACAGTAATAGTATTCGTGACTGTAGCCCAATTATGAAATAAATGTGATTATCCAGCACACACTGAATTCCACAAAATATTACTAATTTTATAAAATGTGAAATCCTGGTTGTTTGCGTGTTTGTTAAGCAATCACGGCGTAACGGATTAACGGGGTTGGATGTTTGGAACACCTAGATCATGACATACTACATTTGGAAATAGGATTCTTATCATCGCGGTAGTTCCTTCAGGATAATAAAATACTTTAACACGAGTAAAGCCGCAGGCAGAAGTTAGTAATGAATAAATTCACCCGTGTGGACGAATAACTTAAAATAATAATTATCATGAGATAAGCCCAGCTGTCTTTATCTAGTAAGACTGGATTTATAATAATTATGCGAAAAAGGGTTTCGTTTAGAGCTAGGATTGCTTGAGGTTAAACTCTTCATTCCCGTGCATTAATTAACACAAAATTAAATTTGATAACAAAAAAAAATCTTAAATTTAAATCCCCGACACATTTTTATTTCATGCCACATGATTTATCTAGTAGTAGCCACGTTTCGATCGACAATCTATTGGACACGTAATTATGACACGATATCTTGCGAAAACACCTCGATTGAAGTAGTAAAACGCTCATAAATTTAGAACGGCTGAACCGATTTTCATCAAACAAAGCTAAAAATAAGTTCGATAAAGTCACCTTTCAAACAAAATAAACGAACTTAAAATCGGGTTATCCGTGTAGGAGTTATGATGCCACAGACATATACACAAATACACAGGTACACACGTCAAACTTATAATACCTCTCTTTACCCGTCGGGGATTAAATAAAATGATAAAGCAGCATTACCTTTCACTATAATTTTTAGTATTTTTCTTTATCTGTCATATATATTTATTAGTATATTAGATATGTAGTATAGTGTGTATGTATTTTATGTTATTATGTTTAAGTAAGTAATATTATTTATGATCTATTGTACACTGACAGCCCTAAATTCTTCTCCTATCGTTCAGTCCATCCAAAGGTTGTCTGTAAGAGATTGCCCTGTGCGATAAGACCGCCCATTGTATACTTTATTTTTGAAAATGTTTGTCCTTTATGTTTTTATTTTGTGGTGTACAATAAAGTTTATAAAAAATAAATAAAAAATATTATGGGTGAGTAACTAACAAAAGGTATTTACAAGGCAGACGTGAATGAAAATACCGGGAGGGGCGCCCTTGAAGGTCACACTGATCTTATTGATGATGCTTTTCAGAAAAGTCAGGTGTGCAGAACTCATAGCCTGTGTTTGTATGACTAGAATATATGAAGCTACATGAAGCAAACGGACCTATGTAGGGATCGTACACACAGGTTGCGTTTTGTAGTTTATGCCTTTCTTTTATGGGAAAAAGTCGTGAGTTTATGTATGTGTGTGTAATATACCTAATGGAATCGCCCCACAGCTCTATTCTATGATCCCTCCCAGTGGGTCCCCGAATTGTAGAGGCGGCTCATTAGCCGTGGCTTGGTCACCCACGCTGAAGCTAAGAGGAACCCGGGGAGGGGCCGCAGGGGAGGAGGAGTGTCGGTTTAGCGTTGGCCGCTCTCCCTATCTCCTTCGGCCGAAAAATGGTAGGTGGCGGGGCCGTTGGACTTGAACCGTCACAAGGGGACCAAGGGTTCGTTTGGTGCCCATGTGCTGGTTTGTTGTTTTGTACAGTGTGTTCTGGTGTGCCGGTGATGGGGAGTACTCCTCAGAGGAGAGTCCGGTGACGGACAGCCGCGGCGGGTCCGCGGTGAGTCCTAACGCGTACCCGAGCTCCCGCCATAAGCAGCATAGGAGGACACCGTGGATTTTTAGTGGGCTGGAGTCCCACATAACTGCACTATCTCTCCGTGGTAGTGCAGTATGCATGAGCAATTATACACTTAAAAAATAGCTCTATTCTATGATATCGATAGACAATTACTGTACCACCAGTTCAGCCTAAATTACTGTCGAGTACTATCTCTGATTGTCACGTCGACCATCCAATCTACCATTTAGAAAAAAAACTACTATAAATCTACTGCTTTGTAGATGCTAGACCACGATTTCCCTTTACATCTAAGAATCATCCAACCGAAACGGTTACACTTACTATACCAGATTACTAAGTTCAAACAATAAAACCAAATTAAAAATGTAATAATAATTAAGATCACCGAATCACCAGCAGAGAGAGATGAATATAAAAGAGCAATAATAATAAAAAAGTACACTCTATTACCCTGAACATTAAGCCGAGTTTTTTACGCCCTAAGCCCTCTGTTATAGTGTATTTAAAAAGTTGCTGTCGTACAGTCAACGTCCAAATTATCTTGCTAACTTTAAATTGAGGAAACTCGTAGGTATGTTTATTTTTGTTTTACTTTTTGTTCTGTTTGGTTTATTTTTTTATATGATGGTGACATGTTGTTTTTGCGAAGTGGACTGAAGTGGGAGTCGAAGGGGTTATTATATATTTTAATGCAAGCAGTCTTATCATGTGGAAAACTACTATTAATGGTAAAAGTGGTCAGATATATTATTTCTAAGATAAAAGCCTTGTAAGGTTCATATACAAGGCTTTCCAAGGCCACTGCTGGACATAGGGCCTCCCCCAAGTGGCACCACTTCGACTAGTCCTGCCTCCTTTCTTTTTCGTGTGAGGATGTGGCCACCTCTGGTGTCAGAGTTAATTAAGCCGCCTCTGGGCACCCCACAAGCCTCTGACTTGGCTATTTCAGACTTACATTAGCTATATAAGTCCAGGTTTCCTCACGATGTTTTCCTTCACCGTTGCCTGTGATGTCCAAGATAAACTTAGAAAGTACATATGAATTTGAGAAAGTCACATTGGTACTTGCCCGGATTTGAACCCACATCCTCAAGGAACGAAAGGCGAGGTCCTAGCCATTTGGCCACCAAGACATTCTGTAAGGCGATTTCAAATGGCCTAGCCCTTGCCCAACTATATTGGGGTCGGATTCCAGTCTAACCGGATTCAGCTGAGTACCAGTGTTTACATGGAACGAGTGCCTATCTGGTCTCCAGAACAAAACAAACTGGTGTCTGATTTACTGGCTTTAAACTATCTGTAACAACTCTCACGAGTCATGTAATGCTATCATCATTTCAGTCAAAAGACGCCCACTGCTGGACATAGGCCTCCCCCAATCGGTCCTGTGCGTTTCGCATCCACCGGACTCCCGCAGCCGTAAGGCTTATAATAGGTAATAATTGAAACGCTAATTTCACAGCCCCACCCTTACATTCTGATCACGTAAGAGAGTTGAAAGTTGGCGGGTTTGTCTGACTTTTATTAAGCACATTGTTGCTATAGTTCAAGTTTAGAAAAGTAATAGGAAGCGTTGCCTTTCTTATTTGATTCTTATCTTTGAGCTTAACTTCAGGGGTGGGCAATTTCGGATTTGTTTTTTCCAGGTCAAAGGCCATACTGTTAAGTGAAGATGTAAAGGTGATACTGCTATATGTAGTCCTCCTGATTGATTACGGTCATCATCATCAGTATTTTAATGTATCCACTGCTGGGACACAGGACTCTTCTGCTTGGACGTCACATGTCTTCGAATTTTTGGTTCTAAGACATGCCGGTTTCCTCAAGATGTGTTCACCTCCACCGTTTCGAGAGCAGTGGTGATGAAATAATTCACACATAGTAATGCACCTGCCAGATTTCGTACCAACGACCTACAACTTGTAAGCCGCAGCTTTTGCCTGTGGGCTAATACTGCTCTCATGATCGTTTCTATTCTATTTCATTGTCATGGTGGCCATTGACGCATGAGATATTGTAGAGCACAAACACAGGCGCACTCTCATTCCTGTCACTCTAGTAGGTCGAGTCGGATTGTGGTCGGTGGGTCAGCAATCCAACACGACTGGTGAGAGGTCTGGTGGACGAAGAAAGGCTTACCTAACGTACTTTTAGACGGACGGGGTTTTCTCACTGCCAACATTCAAACTTCGAGTTCTCATTTCTGATGAAGAACCCAACTATACCCAAAGATCCCATGCTCAGCAGTCGCACATGACGAACTAAATAATGACAGTGCTTAGTTAATTTAGGCTTGCGTTGCTGTGTGTTGATACGACATAACAAAGTTTGTATTGTTGCTACGGCGTAGCTGATGGAACAACGACTACGCGACTACGCTGCTACGCTAGCGTAACCGATGTGCTACGAAGCGTATTAATTGTCGCCTTATTCTAAACTAGCTGTTCCCCGCGGCTTCGCTCCCGTGGACCACACCAGAGGACCCGTTATCGGGATTAAAAAATAGCCTATGTTACTCGGGAATAATGTAGCTTTCCATAGGAGAAAGAATTTTTAAAATCGGTCCAGTAGTTTCGGAGCCTATTCGGCACAAACAAACAAAAAAATCTTTCCTCTTTATAATATTATTAGTATAGACTAGCTGCTCCCCGCGGCTTCGCTCCCGTGGACCACCCCACAGGACCCGTTTTCGGGATAAAAAAATAGCCTATGTTACTCAGTAATAATGTAGCTTTCTAATGTAGCTTTTTAGACGAAAGTCATTTACTTGTAAACATTGTTTTCAAGTAAATGACTTTCGGTCACAATTTTTTTTAAACTTCATCGTATATGAAAAAATATTTTTCTGCTTATTTAGCGAGTTAAAAGCTAAATATAGCGAAGATACGAGTATTTATAGCATACCAAATATTGATTTAGAACAAAACGTACGCGGCATGAAAATTTTTAGCTAAATATTTGTATACCTCATATTTCACATACTTATATATATTTGTACACGTACATATTTGTTTTTTCCGAAATAGAAAGAAGAAATCTAGCCCAATTTATTTCTATACAAAAAGCAAAATATAATTATTAATTATACACTTAACTTAAATTGGAAAAAATGTCGTGAGTTTATGTATTTAACTCTAAATGACCTGATCGATGCCACGGACGCGCCAACAGACTTCGCAACTTGCTGGGTATAAACGCATAATAAAGTTGCAAAAAAAATATATTTAGTCCACCAGTCAAATAACTTAGAAATATTGAACACGTATTTTTTTTGCCACGTAAACAAATAATTACGACGATACAGTGCGTTGCAATATCGTGTGACGTCACGGTATGCTACACTTTATACTGATAAAGTGACGTCACAAGCCCCCACTCCTGAAGCTTGATGCGCTTTATCTTTGTCAATTTTTATTTATCCTTATAGGTGCTAATCAACCTTATGTGGATGGCTACAAAAATAGGGAAACCGCTGACGCACCTTATAAGGTCGCTGAGAAAAAAAGAGGGCGAAGAATAAAGCCTGCTCTATTGCTTACCTTTTCGAACACACACAATGTGTCAAGGGTAAGACAAGGAGGACATAACATCATTCACTCATAGATATGGCTGCGGTTTATTTGATAAAACAAAAAATACAAGTCCAATATTATTTGATTATCTCACTGACTAAATATAATTATCATTTTTCTACCCGGGAAACATCCCTATTATAAAACGTACCATGACACGAAAAAAAGAAGGTTCTTTAAACATCAATTGCCACAATATTACAGAGTATGAATAACCAAAATTAGATAAATTTCCAAAACGTAATCTTTCAACCTAATTCCAACGAATCATCTTACTCGGATAATCGATTTGGAATTTTCAATCAGACCAATATAATCGATTCAGAGTGAGATCGAATGTGAATTGGGTACACCCGACTCACATCTAGCTACACATTTCCAGTATAAGCTGATCTGTCGCTGTATGGATAGCATAAAAATTAAAAACAGCCTGTAACGGTCCCACTGCAGGGGAAATGCCTCTTCTTCGACAGAGAAGACACGACCATTAATAATCTCGCTTGCATAAGGTGGGTTACGATATCAGACTGGTGGACCGACCGTCTGAGAGGATCTTGCTTAAAAAGATATTTAATGAAGCCGAGAGTCATTCGTCTTGTCCGTCATTGTGGTTTTTTTCTTAAACTTCACTGGTTAGGGAGATATTGAAGTTCAAACTTCTTCTTCTTCTTCTGCCTAGCTTTTTCCCAACTTTATTGGGGTTGGCTTCCAGTCTTACCGGATTCAGCTGAGTACCAGTGTTTTACATGGACCGACTGCCTATCTGACCTCCACAACCCAGTAACTGGGTAACACGGTACCCCTTGGTAAGACTGGTGTCAGATCTCAAGCTTCTGACTACCCGTAACGACTGTCAAAGATCTTTAAATGACAGCCGGGACCAACGGCTTAACGTGCTTTCCGAGGCACGGAGGAAACTCGGTATGTTGAAATGGTCACCCATCCACGGACCGACCTCGTCAAGCGTTCCTTAACCTTGATGATCGACCCGAGCGGCTGTTATTATTTAGCCACGAGCTCCTCCACGAGTTCAAACTTCAATTTTTATTTTTTTATTTGTGATGGGTTTGCTCTTGACTCTAGTCTAGGTCAGAGGTGACTGAGACAGAGTCGACGATGGAGTGAGCTTACCCAGAAGAAGCCTGTTCACTCTAACTTTGAAGAGATTCAGGTTGAAGGCGTTCGGAAACACAGACGCAGGTAGTGAATTCCATTCATTCGCTGTGCGCATTGTCTTTTTTTAATGAGTCCTAACTTTAAGTTGGACCCCTAACTTTAAGTTGAGTAATTTTATCAGTATTGATGTTTTATGAAACCATAAACGCAATGTTTTGCTTCAAATTGTCCCATTGCTAAACACTGTAAAGTGACTTTTGACAAGCAATTATTTTGTTACAAACTTAGTTTGATGTACAGAATAGAATGGGTTTATGATGGCTGTATCTTTTTACTTTAAAGATGCAATGAGAGGTATGTCGCGGTGGCCCAGTGGCTAAGACCTCGCCTGCCGTGCTTGAGGTCGTGGTTTCAAATCCGGGCAAGTACCAATGTGACTTTTTCAAATTCATATGTACTTTCTAAGTTTATCTTGGACATCACAGGCTACGGTGAAAGAAAACATCGTGAGGAAACCTGGACTTATTTAGTTAATATAAGTCTGAAATAGCCAAGTCAGAGGTCTGTGGGGTTCCCAGAGGCGGCTTAATTAACTCTCTCACCAGAGGTGGCCACACCTCACACGAAAATAAAAAATGTTAATAAAAAAAATAAAAAAACCCGACTGCTTGAAAAGCGAACTAAAAAGTCGTAAACAAGGAGAAAATCATGCTGTGCTGTCGGAGGACACATCTTCGCGAGCTTGCTGACCAAAACCAGACGTTTTTTTATTTATAACTTTTTAGTTATTTTTTTTTCGAATCAGGTACATTTAAACATATAAGTGTTATATATTTTTGAAATCACCTCTTAAAATCCTTTATTTTGATACCCCACACAATAGGTTCGGAGAAAAAAAAAATTTGGGCTCCCACAATATGGCGCCCAAGAACCGCTATTTTCCTACTTTCCAATTTTCATGTAGCCAGTGACACTCGCGGGGTTAAGACGAATCGATTGACGTAAGAACCATCAAAATCGGCCCACGCATTTGGTCTCTAGAACGCCACATAGGAACAAACATACATACATACATACATACTTACATACATACATACATACATACATACTTACATACATACATACATACTTACATACATACATACATACATAGACTGATAAACACATTACCCTCCTTCGGCAGTCGGGTAAGAAGAAGATGAGAGGTCAGCTTATACTAGGAGAGCATAGCTTGCTACGCCATCGTGTGTACATTCGTCCGTCGAATGCGGAAACTGAGCTATCACCCATAACGATTGATTGGACGATTCTATTCGATTTGAAATGTGACGACTGACGCTCGGCCTCGCTTTGACGAAGCTTGATTACGAGTGAGGGCATTATACCGTCTATATATAGGGTGATTTTTTATTCATTTGCTATGTTTCATGGTGAGAAAGAATTCTTGACTACCCTCACTATTATTAACACTTTTTTACAATGGGATTAAAATGTTAAATAATAAAAAAAGTTAATAAAATCAAAAAAACCGACTGCAAAGATGTAAACAAGAAGAAAATCATGCTGTGCAGTCGGAGCTTTTTTTTTATTTACAACTTTTTAGTTATGCTTTTTTTTTAATGTGTTTTTTTTTTTAATATAAGTGGTATATATTTTTGTAATCACCTCTAAAAACCCTTCATTTTGATACCCTACTCGATGGGTTTTGAAGAAAAAAAAAATTGCAACCCCTATAATATGGCGCTCAAAATCCGCCATATTCCTTTTTTTAACGGCATCTAAGCATCTAACACTTGGGCGGCCAAAACCTATCTACCGATGTCTTAATTATAAAAATCCGTCAAGTGGTTTGAAAGATACGAAGTAATATAGAATATTACATACATACATACATGCAAACATACATACCTACAAGATACGCGGTAAACATCAAATTGTATTGAAACTAGATAAGCGCCGTCTGGGGACGGTAAGGAGAAACCTCTTTTTTTGTATACATTTTGACATAAGTGATCGTTTACGATAACACGAGTGAGTACGTTAAAAAACTCGCACTAAGGCCTCAGTAACCATTAACTATCATACTGCGTGAGCAAGGACAGAAAAAGCACGAGCATTATCAATCCATACGGTTGCTGAAGGCGGATTGATGATTTCAGACTAATATAAACCAACGTCCTCACGATATTTCACCGATGTCAGTATAACTCGACCAAATATATCATCATCATCATTATCATTTCAGCCGAAAGACGTCCACTGCTGCACATAAGCGTCCCCCAAGCGTCGCCACATTGAGCGGTCCTGTACTGCCCGCATCCAGCGGAATAATAAAAAAACCGGTCAACTGCGGGTCGAACTCGTGCGCCGAGGGTTCCGTACCTACCCATTATACCGCCATAATAAAATTGGTTTCATTTTTATTGGTGGCTAAGTTTTAAAGATCAAGGTCTTACAGCACAATTGACAAAAGGGAAAATGCCGAAAAATAAATATAGTTGAATATTAACGTACATTTTGGTACTTACAGGTTTTCGCAAATATCTTAATTTGCTTATATCTTTTAATTGTGTTGACTCAGGACCTTGGTTTTTATTAGGGTTCCGTACCCAAAGGGTAAAAACGGGACTTTATTACTGAGACTTCGCGGTCCGTCTGCCTGTCTGTCTGTCTGTCTGTCACCAGGCTGTATCTCATGAACCGTGATAGCTACACAGTTGAAATATTCACAGATGATGTATTTCTGTTGCCGCTATAACAACAAATATTAAAAACAGAATAAAATAAATATTTAAGTAGGGCTCCCATACAACAAACGTGTTTTTTTGCCGTTTTTGCGATAATGATACGGATATCGGATCGGATATCGTGCGCGAGTCCGACTCGCACTTGGCCGGTTTTATATCTAATAGGGACTATAGACCTCAGTATCTGGTATAAATTTCAACTTGCTAGGTCCCTGAGTTAATTGGTGGTTACACACGGACAGACGGACAAGAAAGTGATCTTATAAGGGTTCCTTTTTTAACTTTTGAGGTACGGAACCCTAAAAAATATCAAATATATAAAACAGTACAATTGTTTTTTGCGATTTCAAGTTTAGTCCCATAACGAAAGTTACTCATATTTTGGTCGACAGTGATCTGCTAAAATATTTCCAATTAATGAAAAGTTATCCTGTACCTATATTGATAGGTCTAGGGTAATTTAATACCTTTCCTTTCTTGTTTTTATTCTTCTGTCCTATGTAGAACGTTATAGCTTGAGTTCTCATTTCGGAAAGCTCGTAAACTTCGGCTAAGGAAAGCTTCCTGTTTGTGTAAATAAAAGCTTTGAATGTAAATTATGGTTACGTTGTTTGTTATTTTTTTATTATGTTAAAGGTTAGATAACTATCGGGTGACTAACTTAAATAATTACTTGAAACATTAAACAAAACTTAGAATAAAAATATAAATAGTTGGAACGAAGTTCCTTTCGCTATTATAATAACTGGCTCAATGAAATAAAAAATGTTTAAAAAACCCAATAAAACTTATAGCAAATATTCTCGTTCGTTTAACAACGTTGGACAAGTGAACGAGAATATCATTAATTACTCTATTAAACACACTGGCCTTCTATAAAAAAAACTGCATTCAAATATCGAACTAACACGGAATAACGTACTATAATGTGATTTTTTATTTCGTAGACTAAACTGACATTTGGGCGGTTGTCACTTTATCGTTACATTAAAATAGTGTCGTACCCTAACTATCCTGAGTGATCGAAAGTTAATCGAAAATCGAAGTAGATCGAAAATGAAACTATTTCACGGCATAAAAAAATAATTTGTTTAGAAACTAGCGGCCCATATTTAGTTTCTACTCATTTATGTCTGACTTAATTTTATCGATTGCATTTATTTTATTGTTGATTTCATATTTAACACAATAAAAGTTCATGTACTATGTGTATAACAATATTTAAATATATTACGTTTATATTCATAAAACATTTATTTACACCAATTAGTAAAAATAATTCAGGAGTTATGTCACATCGATTCGATGAATCACATATGATTGAGCCTTACCTACACTATACTCCGCGCTTGCAACATTTAAAAAAAATAAGGTCAATAGCAGCTGTCAGTTTAGTCCACGAAATTAAAAATCAGATAGTACGAATGTTTCGGTTTGACACTTATTTCCGTGAAGCTCCACACACATAACCATTTCATGAAGTGATCAAAACTAAGATCTGACCACGACATTATGTTTAAAAAAAGTCTTGTCACCTAAACCACAATCAGATAAAACCATAAACACATTCACTACGGTCGCCACTTCGTATCTAGTTACCGATCAATTCGGTCCCTCATTGATTCGACCACGGCCTTCTCTTAAATTCTATCGATGTACACCGCGGGTCATTCCCTAGTGGACAAACACGCAACCAGCCTCAATAGCTGTGCTTATCTTAAAACATCTGACATAACATGCAAAAAGATACTCTACAGTCTGAGTTTTAAGGTTATATTTTAGTTGGGCGAGGTCAAAAAGGAAAATTTACTTTCTGATAGAGGTCAAGTTGCATATGACGTGCAATAGGACCGTCATAGCCTCCTCCTCCTCGTCTTATTGTTGGAATTATTTATTTGTTTTCTACTTGAAACAATGGACAAAGATTAAGTTTGTAAAATGAGCAGAAATTTATGTTTTATTCCACATAAATAACAGTTGCCTACCACACCTTTCTAAGTTGCAGTTATTATTATGGGCAGACGCATCATCATCTGCCTATTGGTTGCCTAACTTCGTGGTATAATGGAAATGACAAAAAAAATATTAAAATAATGGTATGGGAATGAGCTTCCCGTTTCACCAGTTGGAGCTAATTAGCAGTTTTCAGTTTTTATTGCAGCTTTTTTGCCTCCACTGCCCTTAGAAAGGCTTCATCATCAACCTTTTAATGTTCCCACTGCTGGGACACAGGCTTACTCTCTGTGAGAGGGGATTGGACGTAATCCACCACGTGGGGCCAGTGCGGATAGGTGGACATCACATGTCTTCGAATGTTTGGTTCTAGGACATGCCGGTTTCTTAACGATGTTTGCCTTCACCATTTTTTGAGAGCAGTGATGATGAAATAATTTACACAAATTAAACTACCGGCCTGGACTGGACTTTCTTAGAGTAAAGTAAATAATGTAATTATTTATATGCCCACAACCGGATACTGTTATGTCCCAACATAACCTGTTAGTCGATTATATCGCCCATGAGACGTGACCTTTCAGTAATCATAGTTTAGAACCAAGAGAGGTTTATTCGAAAGCCCCTTGCGAACTTGCTCTCCTAGTAACTACAGAACTGTGAAACAGTTTCCAGAGAATCATAACAACATTAGCACAAGAACTGAATAACTTTGAAGTAATAGTTCTGCAACGTTACGAAGTTTAAAATGGATAATTGATTGATCAAATTTAAAGCAAGTATGCTTTATGTCTTAATTGTTATCATGAATGAGTATGAGAATAGCTCGTGCAGTTTTTAACCTGGTTTGTCCTTCAACCTTTGCGGGTGGCCGCAATTACTGTTATAAAACCTTTTTTATAACAGTAATTGCGCCCACCCGCGTATTCTTAGTACTTCCCCCACTTCACCCCCGTTTTGGCTGAATTGCATAATATCTTTATAAGTTATGGCCAATGTGTTATTCGGATGTATAATGTAGATGTAAAGTTTCATCAATGAGCCATGAGCCTTTTCGTGAAACAGTAACAAACATCTTTCCATCGAACCTTCCTCACAAATTTAAATATACCTATACTAGCTTCTGCCAGCGGCTTCGCCCGCGTGAATGTTGAAAATTATGCCGAGGGAACATGTTGCCGGGATAAAAAGTATCTTATGTGCTATTCCAGACTATAGTCTATCCCTGTGCAAAAAATTCATCCAGATCCGTCCAGCAGTTTGAACGTGAAGAAGTAACAAACATACACACTCACAGACTTTCGCCTTTATAATATTAGTGTGATAGTACGAGTAGTAGGATTGAATCAGTAAACAAGCTCAATGTTGTATCGGGTGTCCGTCTTTCGAAAATCCATTTACAAGTTTTTAGCGATAAGACAGCCCTAAAGTTTTAAAAGTAAAACAAAAGTCCTTATCATTTTGGTATACAGATGAATACAGTCAAACAGAGTACTTTATCTATCTAACTAGATGATCGAATCTTGTTATTTTGTACTTCCAATCACAAAAACTAACAACAAATTAATTTGACAGCAGGTTTACCGACCAGGCTTGCAGAAACTGGACAGTAGTGTCGGGTCTGATCAAGTTATAATCTATGTCTACTCTAAACAATGGACGTTTGGTGTCCCGCTGTCAAAGGAAGAAATTACAGGCCGTGGGGCGAAGCGACACAAACATTGTGTACTTACTTAGCTATTGTAATGTATTTTTGTATGTATACGTGTGTGTTAATTTGTGTGATGATGTCTGGTATCACGGAGATAGTGGATCTGTCTGGTGGTATTTTTTTAATTGATGCAGATGTTAGAAAATATAGTTTGCTTTTACTGCATACTGTTTACAATACTATTTCAGTTTTTTATTTAGTCCTCTGGTGTTTTTGGTACTGGCACGTAGAAAAAAATCCAGAGCACTAAATAAAAAACACACAGGAGCACAGGGGGGTGACCATTAGCTCTTAGAGTGTATGCAAGGGACAGATGTATATGTCTTGTATACATCTGTCACTTACGCGATCTCAAAATAACCTTACTCTAAGAGCTTATGGTCGGGGTGACCTGGAGATTATGATGCCCAAGTTTTCAAAAAATTGCTTAGTTAATATGCAGTTTGTAACATTTAAATTAAAAGACAGAAACTTGAATAGTTTATTTCACACATACTAAATACACATTATAAACATAAAGATGACAGTACTGCCAAAAGCCCTGTATTTGGTGAAAACACAAAGTTATTATATAAAAAGAAACAAAAAATATTAATAGGGCAGGTTAATACTACTAATGTGTTTCTGTTTTTTCTCTTTAAATACCTAAACAGGAAAGAGCATAAAGCATTAAATAATTTATGTAGACAGTCTTCCGCCGCATCTCTTAGTTTTCAGTACAAATATTGAAATACAATAAAAGTCATCATAATTTTTATAACATGTACTAAAATATTTTATTTCTACCGCCATGTTTTACGATACGTTGCATGTTCTCTGCATATGTTAGTCGTTACGACGTGGCCCGGTAGCCATGACACATGAGGAGTTAAGTTACAGAGACCACGCTTCATACTGTATACATCAAATAGCCTTTATGAATGGCGAAGCTTTATATCTCCCGTACGCAAAATACGCACTTGCACGTTGTGTAGCAGACACCATTCTAAAATACAATACCTACACGGAACACATAGCTATATTAAAGTTGGAGTCTCCTATATCTTTAGCGTTTAGTATCAACGTAGAAATAACAGAGTATCTATTCACAAAGATACAATATCAATACATTTCCATAGCAAGCATCAACACGAGCCATATGGGGAAAGGTGAAAGGGCGATTCAACTCTAAACGTACATTGGAGCACTCTGCTCCCCAGTTGCAGGCTTTTTCTCTTTAAGCTAATGTTTTTCCATGGAATTAGTTAATAATGGCCTAAAGTGCATACCAATACTGTATACACTTAGGCTCACTTGCACTATAAAAAAACATTTTTGCAAAAAAATACTACCGACTTCCAAATAACAAAACTACAAAGTGAGAAATAATTTTTTTTGGAAGTCGGTGTCCATTACGCAAAAAAATGGTATCTACCAAAGACACCGTATTTTTTTGCAAAAAAGATTTTTTATTTTTCACTTTTTAGTTGTACCTACTTAATAGGCAAGTAGTTAAGGCAATTACGTATAATGACAGAATAGATTACCTGAATATCATGAAACTGAACATAACCGGTGAAATGAGAGTGTACCAAGGTGAACTGTACACATCTGCGTACCCCTTTAGAGCGTACTGGCGTGATGTTGTGTTATGAAATGGTATAAACAATAAACAGACATGCGATTGCAGCAATCCCAAGAGATTTGCCTTTATTTATTGAAGATTTCTGTTGTATATCCGAAGTTCTTCATCAGATCTTCACTAAATTAAAACGGGACTAATTTCGGAACATATTCTTTCAAACAAAAAGAGAATTTTCAAAATCGGTCTACACTTGACGGAGATATCGGAGAACATACAAAAAAAAAAACATACATAATGTCGAACATAGAACCTCCTCCTTTTTGGTAAGTCGGTTAATAAAACACTAAATACATTTACCGGTAAACCTATTAATTTTGCCTCGATCTTCTTCAAACGGTTTGCAGAAATGGAATCATGATTTAAATTCGTTTAGCAAATTAGTAATTAGAAGTGCAAGCGAGCCTGAGTAAGTACAGCTTTCTTGCCTATTTCCTTAACCTATTAGCAATAAAGTATAATTCTCACGAAGTTAAGACTCTGTTGGATAATCTACTCCTGTGACACAGTGGCCTGTTTTCCTTGATATCAAGATATACGAGCACATTTCCTTTATTTTTGTTTGGTATGGTTGAAGTACCTGTGTGTCCTTTTATAGCTCGGGTAGACGACAAATTGGACCTTAGTAGTTCATTATTTATGGCATGGTGAACTTATAATTTATGGAGGAATGATAGGAAACCTTGGGAGTTTATTGTGGTATAGCTATGCATTTATAGAATAGGAATTTCGTTATAGGTAATTTTGACAAGACATTTGGCAAGCAATCGTTCTTACTCCTCTACTGTTAATTTCCAATTTATTTCGTTGAGGGTTCCAAGACAGTTGAATTATTTCTTCGCGACTCATCGAGTTTCATTAACTCGAGGCTTTGCTAGTGGTCGGCACTGTCACAGTTATATATCTATACAGTATTCTATCTTCATACAAACGGTTGGAACGTGAGTCATATCTATGCGCCTCGAGTTCGGTGAACTCTCGGTACATTTTACAGTCGCGAACGCACCGCAGCTCGCGCAGTGACGAACAAACGGTGTGATGGTGTACCGCGCAATTCTAGGTAAGTATTTCAAGGACAGGGCCGAGTCACAATACTGTATAGAGATATCATTATTGTGGCACTGTTGATACCGCAGAGCGTATTCAGTTCCTCTTCGAAAGCATAATCGTTGGTTTTCACATGTGAATGAATGGCATTTGTTTTCATGTCTGCATGTTTATTAAGACGACAACTAACGCCAACGACCTTGAGGGAACAAAACGCGCACTGGTTTCACCCCCACGCGACCCAAAATTTAGTAGTTTTTTGTACTTTCTTAGCGGTTTTGGTGCGGTGGTCGTGTTTTTGTCCATTTTAGACATAAATTTACAAATTAATTACACTATGTTATACGAATAAAACTCAAAATTTTCTCAAATCAAATTATTAAGAAAATGGTCTAATGTAACATAAATTTTCCAAAAAATTACTACAAGCCGTTTAGACGTGATTCTCATTTTTAAAATCAGCTACTCTAGGGTATCTGCGCCTTAAGTGGCGTTCTGTAGTTTCTGCCTACGCCCATGGGATGAAAGCGTGAGTTAATGGGAGTTGCAGTGGTTGGAAATAGTGCGGCGAGCCTATTAAAAACATCATGAATACCCTAATAGTAAGGACACTTTCCAATTTGATATTTTATTTTTTGTCTTACTAGCTGTTTCCCGCGGCTTCACTCCCGTGGGCCAAACCACAGGACCCGTTTTCGGGATAAAAAAAATTGCTTATGTCACTCAGGAATAATGTAGCTTTCTATTGGTGAAAGCATTTTTTAAATCGGTCCAGTAGTTTCGGTGCCTATTCGGTACAAACAAACAAACAAAAAAATCTTTCCTCTTTATAATATTAGTATAGATTACTAGCTGACCCGGCAAACTTTGTTTTGCCATAAAAACACCAAACATTCATCTACCTTACCTACCCTAACAACCCTACACTACCTACCCTACCCTAACTACCCTACACTACCTACCCTACCCTACCCTACCCTACCCTACCTACCCTACCCTACCCTACCCTTCCTACCTACCCTACCTACCCTACCTACCCTACCCTACACTACCCTACCTACCCTACCCTACCTACCCTACCCTACCTACCCTACCCTACCCTACCCTACCCTACCCTACCCTACCCTACCCTACCCTATATCTCAAGTTGGACCAGACTGCTCACGGTGTGCCAATTTAATTTAAAATCGGTTATGTAGTTTAGGAATCCATCGCGGACAAACATCGTGACAGGAGATTTATATATATCGGAGGAAGGTAAATGATTAGTAATAAATATCCCTTGTAAACTTATTACTTCAGGTTTGTTTAATTGGCAACATTTAGCTTCTGATCAGTTCTCAGTTCGATTTTATTCGATTGACAACACTTTATTTTTCTTATGTCAAAATACTCGATTTGGATTGGATAATACAAGCAGTAATTTGCCGGAAGAGATTCTCTTAGCCAATAAAAAGCAGGAGTGTCATAGAGGCACTCTGAGTGGGTTCTCCCGCGATATTGGGTCGAGAAGTTAGAAAAGATACGCGCGGACGCGCTGTTTTTGGAGTTGAAAAGAGTTGTGAGAAAAAGGAGTTGAGAAGTAGCCTAAAGTGGCGTGTGTGAACTTGAACAAGTGTGTTTAAGTTGGGAAAAAGCGAAACGATTGGTGGCCGAATCCGCTGCTTTGATAAAATTGGAACAAGAACTATCTCTAAAACGGCTTAAGTTACCTGCTTTGTGCATCGCATACCCACGATATGCCCACAGACCGAGGGTATTATTGAAGATAGCCCTCCTATCTCCGATATCGGAAGTGAAAACAATGCACGCACAAAGCGATAATGGACCAAATGAGACGAGTAATGGCTGGCGCGCTCTGTTTGGGCCGCGAAAATTAGCATGGAAGTACCTACCTACCTACCTAATGGAGATGTTTTGCAACTTGCCGGCTACAAGAGACAGGAATTTCATGATGCCCGAGTTCAACTGTATAGTGTGGCCTATCCTAGACAATATGCGAAGTCGAGTTGCAGATAATGATGAAGTTAATGATGACATCGACGCCCGATCCTGACTAGATACTTGGGAAACGCAACTGTGGTGGTGATGTTCAGGGAAGTATAAACTTAAGTATTCCGACAATAATAAGTACCAATCTAATGCCTTATGAAGTTTAGCCACAATATTGTTTTTCTTGGTTTATAGTGGCTAAAATTTAAAATAAATTGTTATTTTCGTTATGATGCTAAATGAAACTCAGCCAGATTCATACTGCCAGCGGAATCCGCAAGAGATTAAGACCACTTGTGCAAATACAGTGCAAGAGAGCAAACATCCTAAGCTACAACTTGATTCAATAAAACTTTATGCTTGTGGAAATCTTGCTCATAGACTTGAATTTTTCAGCCATTCACACAATATGCAACAAATAGCACGGACATCTGAGCCCTTCAACATGGCTGTGGATACCACAAGACCTGTTGTGACCGGCTGCATGTAGTGCTACAAGATAAGTGTGGAGCTCAGGTTCCATTTCATGAGGCAACATACAACCTGCAGTCTACAGCGCTATGAAAGAGGAAATTTAGTGGTTTTATTCATGCCGCTGCGGTGATCAATCAATTTAATATTTTCTGATAGCACCTAGGAGTCTGGACATGTGCATGGTTGGCACTGCTGCCTGACCTTTCCGGGAGTACAGGCTTAAAGGTATGTTACTTTGATCTGCATTCAACTATCTGTGCATTGGCATACATTTGTGGCAGCCGAAGTATGTATTGGATTTGGAAGTACCTAAGTTTTATAATTAATTGTTGCATTAATTGCAATTTATAACTATTGCATTATGTTGTTTAATGGAAATGTTTAATGTAAGTTACATGAAAAGAGTAGAAAAATCAAACAGCGCCATCTATGTAATGGTATTGATACTGTAGGTTTCTTTCAATAATCATCGAAATTGGATTCGGGACCCCATTATGCTGTGATTTACTGCTTGGGGGAGCTTATTGAATACGAGCATGTTGTTTTATCGTGACCAATTTAAAAACAAACAAATAATTTTTGCATAGACAGAATGAGAAGTCCGTGCATGTCACGCCATCTTTTAAATCTTTGACGGGCTCAAGCTTTGAAATATTTTGTTTCAAGTATTTAATTGTTTTTCTTTACCAACAAAATAAACAATGAAACGATTTTTGCAATTTCATCTTTCTAATGTACTTGGAGCATTGGAATGTGAGAACAAAACGGAAAGAAATTAGATTTCATTACATTATTTTATGTTGCATGATGTTAGAACAATATACGGTTTTGTGACCACTAGTGCTGTCACAAGAGTACACACATTTATGAATAGGTTGTTAGTTTACTCACTACTGATAATCGAGAAGTAAAGATACTAGGCATTTTAGCCATGCATTCTTTATTAATAGGTATCACTTCAGATCGCCCGTAAATATTATTACCACTGAGTTTGTTGTTGATTTGATCTTCAAGGGAATTTGTGAATATGCTTTTCTTTGAAAATAACGTACATTCTAACTATTCGCGTTGGTATTTTTAATGCAAGTGTGAATCCAGTTATGGAAAGCAAAAAGAAAAATTGTAATAATAGTCGATCTTTTAACATCTTCGGCTGATTGGGATTGTTTTTACAACTAAATTAAAGTATCAGGTAAAAGGGAAAGAAATTTATTTTGTTAACGATGAATTCACATATCTTTGTGTAATACATTCAACTATTTTTAATTAATATTTTGTTTCATATTAAAACAGAAAAATCGAATCTCGATATTCTAGGGCGAAATATCGATTCGCTGGATCGTTTCAGTGCTGGATATCGATTGAAAAATTGTTTATTTATTTTTCGTCCTTAAAATCGATTCGTCGATTAATCGATAACAGATCGCCATCCCTTACTCATCTCTATTAGAGTGACATATGTTAGTGTCAACATTCGAAAAAGTTCGAAAAAAGTCGGACAAGACAAAACAAAAACAAATAACTTTTAACTGTGATATGATTTTTAACTTATAAGTTACTAGATAAAGACTAGATTATTAATAAATCGTTACAAGGTGTGAGTCACTGTGAGGATTAAACTTTTAACTTTTGCTTCATTTCAAAGAGTTGCGATAATTTTCAGTTAAGAGTTATGTGATCAAGATTATTTTCAAACCGGTGTTAAAGTTTAGTGAAATAGTTTGCTGGTTGACTCGTTTTGCGATCTTACAACCTGGAAATATCACGAGGATTAACGTTACTATAGCCTAGACAGTTGGCGTTTAGTTTTGTTGCTACCAATGGTTGAATAAAGGTAAAGTTAATGTCTGTAGTTGTTATAAATCACTATGTAGGGAACTAACCAACTGATAACATGTCATTCTAACGATAACTACAAATAAAAACGATTTAAATTGACTATGGCAAATGAAAATTGCAACTAGACATTAAGATGGCGTCTAGAAGTCGTATTCAGGTATTATGGGATGCCCGAGGGCCAATTACTGTTTGAAGTTGTGGCTGAAGATGAGATAGATGTTCAATTGGCAACATTTTAATTTACATAGAACGGTTTCCCAGTTTTGTGTGTTAGAGAGATGACGGAGTCAAGAGTTGATTCGGCATTTAAGTTGAAAGTGCATTGTGTGTAGCAAATGTATTTGCTAAGTTATTGTTGATTGTGGACCATGAATGGGACACTTGGGTTCTATTTGATTTACTTGGTACAGGAGCTTTTGTTTTTTGGTGGAAACTAGGAATGGTTTCCTTGTTCTGTGTTGTTCAACGATGCTTGGCCTCGGTAATCTTGAACATTGTTCAAAAGTTTTAATAATTGTAACATCTCTTTAAGGAAAGGTGTGAATTTGTGAATTGTGTGATTGTGTGGTGTCATGTAGGCTAGTACCTACCTTGAATAATAAATGTGGAATTTAAAGTATACTGTCAGTAATGGTTGTGGTGTTCTAACTTGTTGAATGTTCTGTGCTGGTCATTATGAACATACCTAACGTAATTTTGTTTTATTTGCTATCTGAGCAAGTTGGATAAGATAATGTTAATGCAGATGTAAACTCGGTGACATGCGGTGCATGATTTCATTTTCAATTTTAGTTTGCAAAATTGGTAATGTTTGATGTTGGTAGTTATTATACCTATCGCACTGAGGGTTTGGTATGAAATCATGAACATAAAATGGAGTTCTTGAATATGCTTTTGGCTGGGTAAGAAATCCTGAATTTGAGATTGCCGTTGTAGTCAGTACTGAGAATGAAGATTGAAATAACTAATTTGATTTTGGTTTAGAGGTGCTGTTTATGGTTATTAGAGTTCTGAATGGTGGCAGCTATGTGTTGCATTAAAGGCTTTGGTTCATGATGAGTTAGAGGAAAGCTGAAAGATCAAGTACCCATTGAAGTAACTGAATGTACTGTGTTGAAGACTGATTCAAATCAATCTAGCAATGGTGAGGTCGTGTGTATGGTCAAAGGACTGACTGTACGGTGATGAGTAGTCGCTGCGGTGACTGCTGTAACCGAGGTGGGTTACGAGGTGAGTGGTCAGAGATGACTGCTGTAACCAAGGTGGGTTACGAGGTGAGTGGTCAGTAAGATGACTGCTGTAACCGAGGTGGGTTACGAGGTGAGTGGTCAGAGATGACTGCTGTAACCAAGGTGGGTTACGAGGTGAGTGGTCAGTAAGATGACTGCTGTAACCGAGGTGGGTTACGAGGTGAGTGGTCAGTAAGATGACTGCTGTAACCGTGGTGGGTTACGAGGCCTGGTCAGGATGACTATGGTTGCAGGGTGGTCACTGGGTTGACCATCAGGAGCTACAACGATTGCTGTGGGACCAAGAAACATTGCTGGATTTGTCAGGGGGGAACCTGGTCCCTCTGGGGCTTTGGAGTCCTGTTATCTGTCTGGGGAAGCCTGGTCCCTCTGGGGCTTTGGTGACCTGTTGTTTTGTGTATGTGGCATGGGTATCTGGAAGTCTTGTTGCTTCGAAAGGACCGGTTGTCTGGGGGAGCCTGGTCCCTCTGGGGCTTTGGTGACCTGTTGTTTTGTGTATGTGGCATGGGTATCTGGCAGTCTTGTTGCCTCGAGAGGACCGGTTGTCTGGGGGAGCCTGGTCCCTCTGGGGCTTCGGTGACCTGTTGTCTGGGGGGAGCCTAGTCCCTCTGGGGCTTCGGTGACCTGTTGTATGTCTGGGGGAGCCTGGTCCCTCTGGGGCCTCGGTGACCTGTTGTTTGGTGTATGTGACATGGTATGTTGTGTTGGGCGTTTGGGTGGTTTCTGGCACACTTAGTGCTTCGAGACCGACTTGGCGTTTGTTGGGAACCTGGTACCTCTGGTGCTTCGGTAACCATTTAGAATGTGTTAATATGGTTGTCTAAATGGTGAGGTGGCTGGTTCGATAGTACGATGATGGTTGTGTACGGTGTATGGTGTGGAGACCTAAATTTACATGGAGAAAACAAATGAACAGTGTGAAAGCTAAGAGAATTCAGTTTTCATGAGTAAAGATGTACTTGAGTTTTGTTGTAGGCTGGTAATATAAGGTGTTGATTGAAGGTTTCACGTGGAAGATGTCACGACCACGTTATTTTTTTTATTTGGTCAGGAGCGGCCGAACTTAACCTATTACTTATTTTTTTATCTCTTGGTTTTTGTTTTTTTTTTCTTGCAATTGAGTAACGATGTTGCTCGTCGCTTTACATCAAACGTGGGACCGTTTGAATGTCAAGATGGCCGTATCGGAGGAAGGTAAATGATTAGTAATAAATATCCCTTGTAAACTTATTACTTCAGGTTTGTTTAATTGGCAACATTTAGCTTCTGATCAGTTCTCAGTTCGATTTTATTCGATTGACAACACTTTATTTTTCTTATGTCAAAATACTCGATTTGGATTGGATAATACAAGCAGTAATTTGCCGGAAGAGATTCTCTTAGCCAATAAAAAGCAGGAGTGTCATAGAGGCACTCTGAGTGGGTTCTCCCGCGATATTGGGTCGAGAAGTTAGAAAAGATACGCGCGGACGCGCTGTTTTTGGAGTTGAAAAGAGTTGTGAGAAAAAGGAGTTGAGAAGTAGCCTAAAGTGGCGTGTGTGAACTTGAACAAGTGTGTTTAAGTTGGGAAAAAGCGAAACGATTGGTGGCCGAATCCGCTGCTTTGATAAAATTGGAACAAGAACTATCTCTAAAACGGCTTAAGTTACCTGCTTTGTGCATCGCATACCCACGATATGCCCACAGACCGAGGGTATTATTGAAGATAGCCCTCCTATCTCCGATATATATATTAGATTATTATATTATAGTATAGATATAGATTATAAGCTCACGGTAAAAAATGGGGGTGTATGATAACGTGCCGGTTAATAGGGGAGAATAAAAGTTGTTGCGACGACTCCAAGTATCATGAGACGAAGGCAGACAGATGATGATTTTGATTTGAGTCCCATGTTTAACAAAAATAAGCTCAAAAACTAAAACCCGACTACTGAAAAATCACGCTGTAAAAAGTATGAAACAAGTAAATATTCTCTTCTGAAATTGTTATGTATACACTATTCGATATGTATCGGGTATAATAAACAACTTACATGTAATAAATAATTTATTGTATTTCATACCTAATCATAGTGGTGTTCAGAGGATAACCGTGGTCGTATGCCACATACAATACATTCAGCAAAGTAGCATACGACCACAATTTTTTTTGTTCATGACTTCGGGCCCCCTAGAGGGAGCCATATTCAATTTAATGTGACATCACATAGCCTATAGCCCCCGCTTTAATGACGTAAGACAATATTTATTTTATTTGTTCTCTTTTGTTAATGGGCACATTGAACTTTTATTTTTGTTGTTTTTTTTTTACAAAACAATTCAGTATATTATAAATGTGTGTTGATGTTTTCGAGCGTATCACACGAGGCACTCGTTTGCTGCAGCTGAAAATCAGCGTCAGGTTGTATACCCTGTATTACCATTTGGCTTTATGCTGAGCTGAGGCCCTTTTGGTATTAATAGTTTTAATTATTTATTTTGTTTAATTTTAAGGTGTTTTTGTTTTTAATGCCAATAAACACATTTTTCTTTCTTTCTTTTCAATAACCAGCGGACAAACAACGCTTTCAGCGACACCTCATTTGTCAAATTATGATAACTAGTTTAGAAGTTGTGAAGGAGCAGGTGAACATACATACATACACACATACATACATATACACATACCGGTCAAAAAAATAAACCCTTCCTTTTGCTTCGCCGTAGTTGGGTAGAAACAGATTTCACTACGTTTGCGTTCTTCATACAGGCCAGGGGGGTGACCATAAGCTCTTAGAGTAAGGTTATTTTGAGTGTGTGTAAGGGACAGATGCATATGACTTGTATACATCTGTCACTTACTCGATCTCAAAATAACCTTACTCTGAGAGCTTATGGTCACCCCACAGGTGTGTAACTGATACTCGTAACCGGCGTGATTGTATGACCCCGTAATTGAAACAAAAGGAGTAGGTATGTAAGGAGCGTAGCAAGTATCGTTCTGTAGGGTCATGAAGGTTCTAAAGGGGCATGAATAGGCAGAAATGCCTACACCCATGGGCAAAAACCATAAGTTTACATGGCGTGTGTATGTACGTAATGGCTGTGAGTTGAGCTAGGTTTTTTTTTAAATCAAAATCAAATGTTTTTAATTTCACATTGGCCTACATGGGCACTTATAAAACGTTGACAAAAGGTGAACGGTTCGGGTTGGTCGTTTCCTATGGAGAAGAACCGGCAAGAAACTCCACGGTTACTCTTTTAAAATAAAAAGGTTTGTTTTTACAATATTTCCATGTTACAGCATTAGTGCTTAGATATGGGGGGACAACGTAGGCCCGACAAAAAGTGGTAAAAAAAAAAAAAAGTTTGTATAAACGAGATAAGAGTTAACAAAAGTTAACAAGCTTCTAGAAATCTAGAAGGCCTACAATGTTCACACATTCACAAAACAATCAGTAAAAGAATCTATACAAAGGTAAATATATATATAGAGATATCATACTGTTGATACCGGAGAGCGTATTCAGTTCCTCTTCGATAGCATAATCGTTGGTTTTCACATGTGAATGGATGGCATTTGTTTTCATGTCTGCATGCTTATTAAGTCGCGTTCTGTAGTTTCTGCCTACGCCCATGTTATATATATATATATATAACAAGACAAAATTTAAATGTTATGTTATGGTATAACAACGCGCTAGGCACATTTTCTGCAGATCAAAGGACCAATATTTTTTTGATTTACCCTAACAAAAATTCTTTTCAGCTATTTTTATATTTTGATGAATTGACATTAACTTTTTTGTTCTATTTTATTTGCTTACCGTCTGTATTTGCTAAAACAAGTCTACAAAAAATTGTTTGCTTCGTTGGGTTTGTAAAGGCAACACATTTATTTTAATGTCACTCTACTATAAAATATAACATCGTAAGTAGAACTATAAAAATAGTTGATGAATCTATGTTTTGACAGTTCAAAAGCCATCCATATTTAAATTAAGTCTAAAATGTAAATATTGTGATTGGAAGGCATGTGTAACTTTTATTTATATATATATTATTATTTCACAGGATTAGAAAAAGAAGCGACTACTCCTAAATGTATTTCTATCTGAAGGGATGACAAAACATCAAATTTTGTAGTCAGAATACATGTCTTGTCAGAAATTTATCCCCCTGGTAAGTGGCGTTTAGAGGCAATATAGTCTATGGAGCTGTGCAAATCACGGTACATAATCGCTTGAAACTTCGCAGTTTACTTTTTGTCAAATATTGTCCTGATAAACAATCTATCGTAACCCCAGTACTGCTAATATCCTCATGTCCAAGCAACGACTAACATATTAAGCTCCTTCGAAAGTGGACATTTTATAAAACAACCAATATTATCATACTGGTTCGTAAGTAGCAAACAAAGTAGCCATGTAGCTAGTAGAGATGTTACGGAAGTGTCGGATCGGAAGTGAATCGGAAGCAAAGTTGGGAGTCGGAGTTTATAAATTTTGGTTAGTGTGAGTCAGAAACGGAACCGGAGTCGGAGGCATAAGAAAGATATGTAAAGATTGTTAAGGATTAATAATATTTAAAAAAATATACAAAAATTAACCAACCTCATTATTATCAAATATAAAATTATAACACTTACCTAGGTGATTAATTTTATCTTATTTTTAGGGGTTCCGTACCCAAAGGGTAAAAACGGGACCCTATTACTACTCCGCGGTCCGTCAGTCTGTCTGTCTGTATGTCCGTCTGTCACTAGGCTGTATCTCAGGAACCGTGACAGCTAGACAGTTGAAATTTAACAGTTGATGTATTGTTGTTATACAACACGTACTAAAAACAGAATAAAATAAATATTTAAGCGGGACTCCCATACGTGATTTTTTTGCGTTAACGGTACGGAACCCTTCGAGCGCGAGTCCGACTCACACTTGGCCGGTTTCTTTTTATGGAGTTTTCCCAACACTAGTAATTTCTTCCTGTATCCTGGGTGCGTTTACAAACATACTAAAACACAACACACACATACACATATGTACAACACATACAAAACATATTTGATTAAATATATAGAATATGATAGAATAATCTTTTTTTTTTTTTGTTTTTTTTTTTGTTTTTTTCTCTATGCTTTGTTTTCTCTTTATCTCTTAATTATGTGGTTGTTAATAAATACCAATGAAGACTCCAAAAGTAGCATTTGACGTCAGATAACAACCACCGATTAAGTAGTGTCGGAGGCGAAGTCGAAGTTGCAGGTGTAATATCTATCAGAAGTTTAACTCATCGGAATCGGAATTGAACCTCCGTAACATCCCTAGTAGCTAGTAGGTACTGGCGCGGTGTTCCCATGTTATCGCCTCGAGCAAGCCCTAGCGGCTAAGTTCGCGACTGAATTTAGTAACTATGAGAATTTATTGGTCTTTCACTGTGTTCGGTTTTGTTATGGCACAAACTGTACTTTGAAAATTGCAATTTGAATGTTGAACTTTGTGTTCTTAGCTGGATTCAGCTGCACTATTATTACCTACAATGTATTTTATAACGTTAGCTGTTTGTTTGTGTCCGTCGATTATATAAAGCAACTTATTAGATACTATGTTCGTGTACATTTGAGTTTATATTGCGTTGTGTTAAAACAGGTGGCATGAGATAATTAAGCTTAATTTGCTTCAATAAGTAGAACTTTTCACAAGCACCACACTGCCCTTAACCCTACCGTGTACACAGTGACACGGTGTTGTCTCCATCAGCGTCAACATTTGCGCAGTTAAGTGTACTTGACGAGACATGCTGAAGTACTCATAGTGCCCTGGTAGTTGAAGCGAAAACTTTGAAACCTCCAGTGATATCACTTGTGAATAACCTTTTTACAAGCTTTTATTGTTATTACAAGCTTTTTATTAACTTGCAATGTATATATGTAAGTATGTAGGTTTGTATGTATGTAAGTATGTTGGTTTGTGTGTATGTTAGGGTCAAATCTTGCAACTGAATTTTAAACCAGTTAGCCTCAAACGATGAAGATTAAATTTTGCTTACACTTTTGGTTGGGATGCACGGTAAGCTAAAAATCTTGTTTAAAATAAATAAATAAATGTTTTTAATTGGAAAAAAGTCGTATAGACGTAAAATACCAACAAACCGATGGACGATGCGCCATCGGTACATGGTGGACATCATGGATACATAAACGTTTTGGAAATACCTTCAGTATGCATAAAGCTAAGAAGTGGAATTCCCTGCCGGGGTCTATGTTGCCCGATAGATACAACATCGGGGTCTTTAAGTTTAGAGTGAATAGGTTACTTTTAGGCAACCGTGCTTTACCTTCGACCACATCATCACTTACCATCAGGTGAGATAGTGGTCAAGCACAAGCCTATCTATAATAAAAAAAACCTTAACGTTGAACCCATTCCTAACTGTCATTTATAGATCTTTGACTGTTGTTCGTAATGACAGTACCACTAGTCAGAAACCTAAAAGTATGAGAACCAGACTTGACAAGGGAGATCGGAACACCAGTTACTGGGTTGTGGAGATCAAATAGGCAGTCATTCATGTAAAATACTGGTATTCAGCTATAGCGTCAGTCCCCAGGAAGAACTTAACATCTTGAGTGCTCAAACGTGGATCCACGCGATAATATTTTCGGTAATTACGGCATGCAATCGGTTAAAAAGCCCTTTTAGACAATATTCACCCAGTTCGTTAATTTAGTTTTCTTAACTGATCGAATAAAACCATATATTGTACGTTTAATATGTGTGGATAGACCTTTATACTTGAGAAAAGGCAGTTTGATTTTTTAGGGTTCCGTAAACAAAGGGTAAAAACGGGATCCTATTACTAAGACTCCACTGTCCGTCTGTCTGTCTGTCTCTCTGTCACCAGGCTGTATCTCATGAACTGTGATAGCTAGACAGTTGATTTTTTCACAGATGATGTATTTCTGTTGCTGCTATAACAAAAAATACTAAAAGCAGAATAACATAAATATTTAAGTGGGGCTCCCATACAACAAACGTGATTATTTGCCGTTTTTTGCGATAGTGGTACGGAACCCTTCGTGCGCGAGTCCAACTCGCACTTCGCCGGTTTTATTAGTACTAGTCACACGTAAATTATCGTAACAACAACCGTACAATCCGCAAATATAAATAAAACAAAATTTTGTCACCGCGAACCTCTTCCTCATTAAATGCACAAACATACAGCGTCAGAACAAATATGTGTAAGGTCTACCCTCACAAATATTTGTCCCAGTGCGTAACCGAACCCGACACCCTGAGTACATAGAGGGGCAACCACCAGCCCATTACCTTGTCAAAATAATACAATATATTACAATCTGTTTTCTTGAAAACACTCAGATCGTACCGCCATTGTATAGCAATAAAGAAATTTTCCCTCTTTCAAACTAAGTACACAAAATACGAGTCTTATAGATCCATCCGTATCCGAGCAACTCTTAGGGGAACCTCAAACCGATCCTACGCTTATTTATACATAATCATAACATATTTCTGCGTTTTTTTTGCCTTCAAAACAAAAAAGAAGTTTCCCTTAACTCGAATATTTCGTGGAATATTTTTTTTGGAAAGTAAAGTCCCCTAAAGTTGTAAACATGGCGTCTCCCAGAGGTCACATATTGTTACCACTCGATCGCGCCACCTCGTTTAGAGGGACGCGAGAGGGTACGGCCAGATATTACGTTTGTGTTTGTAAGTAGGATCTCCATATAATCGAAGTAAATATTAGGAGGTAAAATTTCTTTTTTTTTTGTAGTGATTTGTCAAGTCTAATCTCTGGATATCCAGACTTCCCTATACTATCGCTGAGCATCATCATTTCGGCCGAAAGACGTCCACTGCTGGATTTAGGCCTCCCCAAAGCGTCGCCACACTGATCGGTCCTGTGTGTTTCGCATCCACGCTGCGTCTTCCGGTACGCGGTCGCAACTCTAGAACTTTTCGGCCCCAACAGCCATCCACCGTTCTGCGAGCAATGTACCCTGCCCACTGCTACTTAAGTTTGGCCATTATTCGGGCTATGTCAATAACCTTGGTTCTTTTGCGGATTTCTTTATTTCTGATTCTATCACGCAAGGAAACGCCAAGCATAGCCCTCTTTATTACCTTTTGGGTGACTTTAAGCCTTCTGATGAGGCCCATTGTGAGCGACCATATCGCTGTCCCGTAAGTAATTACTGGCAACACATACTGGTCATAGACTTTCGTCTTGAGACACTGTGGTAAATTGGATGAGAAGATACCGCGCAACTTTGCGATCGCTGCACAGCCGAGTCGGATTCGTCGGTTGACCTCTTTCTCGAAGTTGGACCTACCTAACTGGACCGGTTGGCTCCGTAGTCACTCGGTCGGTTGGAACCGCTGAGTATCACATCATCAGCCTATTAATGTTCCCTCTGCTGGGACTCGGGCCTCCTCTCTGTGGGAGGGAATGGGCCGTAATCCACCACGCGGGCCCAGTGCGGGTTGGTGGATGTCACATGTCTTCGAATTTTTGGTTCAAGGACATGCCGGTTTCCTCTCGATGTTTTCCTTCACCGTTTTGAGAGCAGTGGTGATGAAATAATTTACACAAAGTAAAGCGCCTGCCTGAGCTCGAACCTACGACCTACAACTTGTAAGTCATGGCTCACACCACTGGGCCACCACTGCACCTGCGCTCTCTGCTGCTGAGTATCATAGGATATTAAGCCCCAAGCGTTTCCAATTTAATTCCCCCAAGCGTCGCCACATTAAAAAAAAGTAGAAACAAATAAATAACAGCGCTCGCTAAGCCGATTATGATAGATGAATATTTTATTGTTAAAACTAAAAACCGATAAAAACGGTTAAATACGATTCAAAGTTGTTTTTGTTGATTTCACAACAATTGAGTGTTGTTCTTTTTAATTAATCTCGGTGTAATATCCAACTCTGTTTATTGTTAAATCAAAATGTGTTATTTCAATAAAAAAAATTAATGAACATTCAATGAATATATTCAGGTAGGTATTTTATAATGTAAGTATTGCATTCATTATCATCATCATATCAGCCGAAAGACGTCCACTGCTGGACATTAAAATAAAACAATTAATAAATGAGACAAAGGATATTTCAAATAAAATGATATTGGTTTCTGCAAGGAATACAACACTTTAAAACTCAATACTAGTTTTTTTAATAATTATCACAACGTTTGGGGAATACTAAATCATGGATAATAAATATCACATCACACATCATCAGCCTATTAATGTTCCCACTGCTGGGACAACGGCCTCCTCTCTGTGAGAGAGAATGGGCCGTTATCCACCACGCGGGCCCAGTGCGGGTTGGTGGATGTCACATATCTTCGAATTATTGGTTCTAGGACATGCCGGTTTCCTCACGATGTTTTCCTTCACCGTTTTGAGAGCAGTGGTGATGAAATAATTTACACAAAGTAAAGCGCCTGCCTGGGCTCAAACCCACGACCTACAACTTGTAAGTCGCGGCCGATACCACTGGGTCACCACTGCTCTCTATCTATACTATATAATAATATTATAAAGAGGAAAGATTTTTTTGTTTGTTTATTTGTTTGTTTGTACCGAATAGGCTCCGAAACTACTGGACCGATTTAAAAAAATATTTCACCAATAGAAAGCTACATTATGCCTGAGTGACATAGGCTATTTTTTAATCCCGGAAACGGGTCCTGTGGGGTGGCCCACGGGAGCGAAGCCGCGTGAAACAGCTAGTAATAAATATAGGTGATCATTTTTGAGAGGTTCTATAAAATAAGCTGTTTCAGGCTCTGCCTATCAGTGAAACAGCAAAAGGATTTTGAAAAAATATTCTGGGCCATTTAGTGGATGATACCCTAACGAACCATTTTGTTCGCTTCCATTCTGACCGCCGTTCTAACTATAAATGAACGTCGGTTTCTGATTCCGTCTGATACTGTCACGACGTGTTTTATTTCATTAAAACTTCTTAAATGTTTCAAACCTTACCTCATTTAATAAATTGTTCACTTTGTGTTTGCCTCAAATAGCCTTGCCTTGGATAGTGCTATTCGTTCACACACACTGGTATTAGTTAGTAATTATGTCTATAAAACATCATGATAAGACCCTAAACTAAAAAGTTGTTATCGCATTTAATAACCTTGCAAAGAGAGTCGGCAGCTAAGAATATATGTAACCTTTGCAAGTTAAAACCTTGAGAGCAATGAAAATACTAAACAACGGTTCTCGTTATGAATAGAATACCTACAAATTTCACAAAAAAACATAATTATACCAAAAAAAGCATCAGTGATTTAGGAAAAAAGACACCAATTTACAATCTGGTCCTTCGAGCCGGATGGAATGAAAAATCATGGCAGTCCCTCCATTATTAATAGTGCGTTCGTCCCAACTTCGTGACTTGATGACATTCGCAACTGTTTCTTACATAATTTATCAACACGACCAAGCACGAGATGTAATGAGAATTGAATTATATAGGCGTGTAACGAATATCTTTCAATGTTTTAAAACTTGCTGATTTATGTTGTTTTTAAGTATCTTTCTGGAAGTGTTTATGTCTCCATTAGAAGATCGTAAAAATGTCTGCCAACGTTTTGTGTTGTTCTTTCTTATATTTTAATGTCTTAAATTTTGAAATGGTTAATGAGAAAGCCTTTTAAGTTATATATGTGCATCCAGAAGTAGGCACATTTTGAAATACGAATTAGAGGGAAAATATCAAACTGTTTAAGTTACGTGGATGTTTATATTATTTCAACCCGTTACAGTTAGTTTATCTATAATCTGGGTGTCTTTAAGTCAATAGTTAATGTGTAACTTCTTGGTAAGCGTGATTCATCGTCGACCACATCATTGCTTGATTAAAAAAATATAAAGTTGGCCAATTATTTTTAAATTATCCTTAATGACAGAGGTGCAACCACATTTCGCCAGATATGTTTAAGTCCCATGTCACACCATCACCGCTTCTGCCCAACCCTCCGGGGAATAAAGGCATGATGTTATGTTGTTACCCTAAATAGAAACTGGTATATTTATTAATAAAAATTACGTTTGACGACACTCACGGCAACTTAAACGGTGTAGACAACGAATTATTCAACCTTCACCAAGCACAGCTAAGACTCCTCTACAACACTATCATTCTGGTCTCCTGGTCAGTAGTCTCAAGGTACTGTCTTCATTTATTAAATACTGTTTCAAAATGTACAGACAGCAAACCTCAATTTCGTGGTCTAGAACTTCAGACTGGAATTTGTAAGTCGTAATTTATGTGGTGTCGTAGATTTTGGAATGAGCTTTAGAACTTGTGAGACTTCCAGGAAGTTAACGATGTTTGTTTGATAGGGTTTTGAAAGAGGCGAAGTAGCTTAATCGTTCAATGTCGCTGTTCCGGATAGTTTTGTGGGAATAAATGCATTCTCAAAGGAATTAAATTATGAAGAGATAGGGAAAACGTGTACCGGGATATGCTACGTTGCAAGGCCTCCCGGCTGCGGGACTCCACTGGATGCAAGACGCACAGGAGTGATCGATGTTTAGACACTTGGGGGAGGCCAATATTCAGCAGTGGACGTATTTCAAATGATATGAGAAAAATGCCACCAGCCCCCTTCTACCATCGGACATCGAGACGCACTGCAAGTTACCATCCTTACCTTGTTGCCATTCCACCAATTCGCACCAAGCGCTTCCAGACATCCTTCATAATGCGCACAGCGAATGAATGGAACTCACTACCTGCGTCCGTGTTTCCGAACGCCTTCAACCCGAATCTCTTCAAAGTTAGAGTGAACAGGCTTCTTCTGGGTAAACTCACTCCATCGTCGACTCTGTCTCTGTCACCTCTGACCTAGACTAGAGTCAAGAGCAAACCCATAACAAATAAAAAAAAAAAAAAAAAAAAAATGGTTGTGATGATGAGGGGGAATCAAGAAGTATGGCAGAACAAGCATGACAGTCGGTGTTGTCCAATTATTTTAATTTAAAATAAACAACGGTCTTGATGTAAAACGTGATTTTATTGAATCTAAACACTATAATGTTTAAAAAATACTTACGCGTAATTTAGCGTAACATTGAAACTAAATATCTTAAATATTTTCATTTATTTAGACCTAGGTAAGTTATAGTACCTCTTGTAGTCTTGCCAACGCTGTAAAACAAAAGAAATCGTGCTTCTAGCAACTCGTGACGAAATTCTAAGCTCACTTCAACATTCAAACTAACTAAAATCTCACAGCTAAGTTTGCCAGCACCAAGAACCATCAGCCTCTAATCAGATCTGCGCGTCTAAATCAAATCATTTTGGACAATGTTCATCAGTATGCCAGACATAGAATAGATTGGTACAGAAGGTCAACTCCGTACAGTGAGCGAAAGCGCACACATACACAGACAAGCTTCATGTATAGTGAGTGCAAGCTTACTCACGATTGGCATTTGTTGGATATCTCCGTCGAATGTGTTTCAACGTAAACGAATATCAACTTACTGCAAGTGTAAATTAAGTTAATTTCAGAATGACTAGATTCAAACAATTCTACGTATTAAAAAGCCATATTAATGTTTGAAGTTAAAAGTAAGTAAGTGTAAGTGAAAACTAGACTTTACATTGGGTTTAAAGTAGTTTTTACAAAACACAATTCGTTTACATGTTTCGAAACTAAATTGCGAGAGCATTTCGGCGGTTCGGCGTTTGTTTTCAGACGGTATACAGAGCTGACCTTCTGCACCTTATCTCGATATTCAAAGGACACAAATTCTAACTAGTGTTTGTCCATCTCATTATTGTTCTTTGCTTAGTTAGTTAGTCTCGACTTGTTAGTGCCGTCACTACTTGATTTACTTAAGTTTGGACTGTTTGATCTGAAGTGTGAGCGTGCTGGCTTTGTGGGAGTTTCACTGCATTATGGTGAAGACCGTGTAAAATCTTGACTACTGAAGACTCAATGAAACTGACTAGCTTTTGTCCAAAAATATTGATGTATGTAAATGCAGCATAAGGAGTATGTAAGGATCGTAGCAGCTGGCATTCTTTAGTTTCTGCCTAACCCATGGGAAAAAGGCCTGAGTTTATGTATGTTGTGGTCAGCTTCCAGTCTTACCGGTTGCAGTTGGATATCAGTATTTTTAACCCCTGACGGAAAAAGAAGATCGTTATCAGTTTGATGTGTGTGTATGTTTGTGTATATGTGTATCTGTTTGTGGTATCATAGCTCCTAAACGGATGAACCGATTTTGATTTAGTTCTTTTTGTTCGAAAGGTGACTTTATCGAAAGTTTTCTTAGCTATGTTTGATAAAAATCGGTTCTGTCGTTCTAAAGTTATGGGCGTTTTATTGTTTGAATCGGGCTGCTCTCGCAAGATGTCGTGTCATAATTACGTGTTCAATAGATGTTGATCGAAGCGTGTCCACTACTACATAAATTATGTAGTATGAAATAAAAATATGTCGAGGATTTTTAATTATCTTGAACTTAGATTAATTGCCTTTCTGACCTCCACAGCGCAGGTAACTGGGTAACATGGTACGGTACCATTTGGCAACACTGGGGACTGACTTTCTAGCTTCTGGGTATCCGTAACTACAGTCGTAATGACAGGCTGGCTTAACGTGCTTGCCGAGGCACGGAGGACTCTCGGTTTGTAAGGAATGGTCACCCATCCACGGGCCAACCTGGTTTTGTATTGCTTGACTTCGAAGATCGAACCGTGTGGCAGGCAGTAATTATTAATCCACAAGTTCCTAGTACTAAAAACTGAAGTTGGAAAATATTCACTGTAGACTTAGTAGTTGACGTCATATTTCGTAGATTCAATTTATTATCTTGCCATTCTGTTTTATGTTCTTTCCAATCTAAATATCCGATCAATGAAAAATGCGCCCTGAAACGACATCTAAAAATATGTCATAATAAATTCGAATCTCGTCATCTTTCTGCCCTTGTCCTATGTTGGTTGGTGCGACACGTTTTCTTCAGCTATATCCCTGTTCACCGTCATGCTTTCATACGCTCCCTTTTTTTTACAAATAATATTCGAAATTTCGAAACGAAATTTAAAGTTGTTTCAAAACTATAGAAAGAAGGAAGAAAAAGTGTTTATTGTCACAGAAGACTACATACCTATACATACATATAATATGCTTAAACGAAAACCTCAGCGATAGTATTAGTGGTACTTAAATAATGTTAGTAAAGACAAAAAATAATAATACAGTACATTTAACGTTAAAATAAAAGGAAGAAATAGGATGGAACAAAGACTGAAGCAGATGCATGTCGTGACTGTGACAAGAAGCTTTAGACAAGTAATAGCCGCGTGCAGAAAGTTTGCCGATGACTGCAGCTCCCGCCTACCCCCACAGCGCCCCACGTTCGCCTTGTTTGTTCGCGAATCTCTGACTGACGTCTTGTCATCATCGGCAAACTTTCTGCGCCCGGCTTATAACATTCAATCAAGAGCGTTGCGATAGCGATTGGAAAAATATATGGGAATGTCAGGTACTATCGAAATGACACGTGATGAATCCCTTACATTTTGGCATTTCAACCATCGACATCTCTGATTGAATGGAACTTTGCCTACAAAGAGCCCAAGAAGGCTATTTCTTTTCTAGTTCCATATTCTACGAACTATACGGTAACATTACAAGCAAACAGACCGATATCCAGAATAAACATCTTCTTTATACAAACACTGGTCTATACGACCATCATAACACGTAGCGCATGGCAGCCTTATTGAGGTCACACGAGTATACCTATCGGGCATTTCATCCAGTTTTCTTTTCATAAAACTCGCATGGTATTGTATATTATTCCAGTCACCGGCAAGTGGCCGTGAATGGAACGATAACATGGATATGTTTACCCACATTACGAGGTACATGTCGTGGACTCGGGGCACAAAACAAGAAAGAAGGACTTGAAGTCCGATAGACTTGGAGTAGGTAGGAAATGGAGTATCATGTTTGTTTATTACAGCTTTTATTTAACTTGCAATGTATATATGGAAGTGTGTTCGGGTCAAATCTTGCGACTGAAGTTTGAAGCAGTTATCCTCCACCGATTAAGAACTGAAATTTTGCATACACGTTTTGCTTGGATGACAATGCAAATGCATGGTTACCTAAGTGACGTCATTCTAAATGGCGGACGGCTCAAAATGGTATACTAGTTATTTTTTCTGCACTGCCATGATATGGGTGTCAAATGAAAGGGTTTGCTGAGAAGAATACGAAAAACGCTTGTTTTAAAAAAGATTTTTAATGAATACTTTATTTATTCGACAAAAATATACACACAACAACGGAAAGGTGCGATATTATTTTTTAAACTGTACATGTAAATGAACAACATAATCCAAAGAAATAATAGTTCAATTCTCAAAAAAAAAAGGTTGGTCGCAATAACTTTGTATAGAAAAAAATAACACTTTTTTTGGGAATTGCCATTCTTTATTCTTTACAAATGGGAGCTGAATTCAATAAAAAATTTCGAACGAGAACGCATTTTATTCGGCGTTAGCATTCTGGACTTTCCTACTTAGTTGTCACGAAAAGACATGTTGCAACTTGTTCCATGACATGTCATCTGTGTGCGACAGAGCTTTGTGAGAGGAACCTCCTGTGTTCTCTGTTAACCTGTTACCTTCGCATTATTATTACGTTTGCCAACCTGCTAAAATAAGCTACTTAGTAAAATTATTATAACTTTGTGTGAGGATTTTAAAAGCCTTTTAAGTGACTTTTCTTCTACAGATTATCTAACCTTCCTATATTTTAGACCGGGTTAACACGGGTTGAAATTAATGCTACCTACCCTGTTTTCTTTTTCGATTTTCCCTGTAAGCGTAGGGTTTAGAAAGAAGGGTTCTGTTGTCATCTTTCTTAGAATTCGAACTTTTATTAGAGGTGGTTATTTTTGTATCTTTATTTCTAAGCCCTAATATAAAGAGGTTGTCAATTTATTTGTATTTAGTTGCGTAGGTGAATTTTGTGTAGGCTGGCTTCTAGGAGATTAAAATAAAATGTAGAAATTATAATTATTTATTTATTTATTTATTTATTTATTTATGTACACACAAAACACTTAACAGAGAAAAGAAATAATACATATAGAAGAGCACAAAGGTACTGCTTATTTCAAATAGAAATTTCTTCCAGCAGACCTGCGACAGGAAAGTTGGATGATATACGAAGACACAGTGTGTAGAAGAAAATAAGGAAACTTAAAATAGACTAACAACTATATAACTATTTATCTTAACTAATTATGTATAAATAACACATATACCTTAAATAAACATATAGAAGATAAAAATACATACATAATAATATATAATAATTACAATATGGTGGAGAGGTAATGATCTTTGACTTGTTTCTTGAATAGATGTACATTTTGGGAATCACGAATATTAGGTGGAAGTGAGTTCCACAGTCGTACTGCATGAACAGAGAAGGAGTGGGAATAGAAATTAGTACTATGGGATGGGAAGTTTAGGTGATGCTTAAGGTGTGATCTACATGGGACATCGGCAGGGCGAGTGAAGGAGAAGTGATCGCGTAGATATTTAGGGTAAGTAGGGTTAAACAGGATGTTGAAGAGGAGACATAATACTCGAGTGTTCCTGCGAAGGCGGATAGGGAGCCACTTGAGATCCTTGCGGAACTGAGAGACATGGTCGTATTTCCTCAGACCAAAAACAAAACGGATGCACAGGTTTTGCAAGCGCTCAAGCTTATTTAAGAGCTCCTCCGTGGCATCCAGATAGCAGGCATCAGCGTAATCGATAATCGGCTGAATTAGAGTTTGAGCTAGATAGATTTTAGTTTTAAAAGGCAAGAGGCTTTGAAGGGATTTTAACGAGTGAAAGGAAAAGTGCACCTTACGACTTACCTCATTTACTTGAGCTCGCCAAGAAAGATTACTGTCTATTAAAACACCAAGGTTCTTAGCAGTTTCAGTGTAAGCGATGGTCGTACCGTCAAGAGATAAAGGCGTCATATTGGATATGTCAAGCGCAGTGCGATAGTACCGACTGCCTATGATCATAGCCTGGGACTTGGATGGGTTGATTTGTAATCCGTAGGACTTAGCCCATTTACTTATACTCTCCAGGTCACGATTCATGGCGTCGATCGCTAAGTCCACATCTGCAAGCAAGAAGTGTCGGTAAAGCTGCAAATCGTCTGCATAAAGATGGAAGTTGGAAGTGATAACTTTGGTAACAGTGTTTATGAAAATAGAGAAAAGAAGAGGAGAGAGAACGCCACCCTGAGGAACACCAACAGTGAGATCACACCAATCAGAGAACATCTCTTCAAGGCGAACACACTGCGAGCGACCCCGAAGATAAGAGTCAAACCAGGCTAATGCAGAGGAAGAGAAGTTAATAGACTGAAGGACCCCAAGCAGAATGTCGAAGTCCACTGAGTTAAACGCACAACTGAAGTCAAGCAGGACTAACACGGTGAGAGATTTATTCTCCATAGCCCAGCGGATGTCGTCAGTGACCTTCAGAAGTGCAGTTACAGTACTGTGACCTCTACGGAAGCCAGATTGAAAAGGACAGATAAGAGAATTAGACGAGAGGAATCTGTAAATTTGACCATGAACGATGTGCTCGAGAACTTTAGAGAGGAAAGGAAGAATGGATATGGGTCTGAAGTGAGATAAAGAAGAAGGATTGTTTATTTTGGGAAGGGGTATTATGTGTGCCTGTTTCCAAGCTGATGGAAATGTGCCAGAGAATAAAGAATAATTAATAATGTGAGTGATAACGTGTAGGAGTTCCGGGAGAATAGGTATTATCATTCTCGAGCACAAATTATCATGGCCAACAGCAGAGGAGGAAATAGCAAGAAGAGATTTTTTGACATCGTCATCAGAGACAGAATTTAAACTAAACAGTGGGCAATTCGGTAACGGCAATTCGGAGAGTTCAATCAAAGTGGAAGTTTTGACACTAGGGTCCAGAGAGACAGGTGGAAGAGAAAAGTGCCTATTAAGAGCCGACAAGTCGACATCTTTACAGGTATTAGTGGGAGCTTTGCCGATACCGACAGACCTTAGAAATCTCCAGACATCAGAAGGCTTCCGATCGACTAGAGATTCATGGAAATAGCGTCTCTTAGCATCTCGACACAGACGACTGCAGTGATTACGTAGAGCTTTGAAATGAGCAAGATTCTGATCCGTGGGTCTACGCTTGTACCTGCTTTTCGCCTTGTCCTTACGAGCAATAGCGTCTTTAATGAGAGCACTCATCCACGGAGCAGGATCACGCCTAACTTTAACTCGCCGACGCGGTGCATGCTTGTCGAATAATCCCAGCAGTATGGAATTAAAATAATTCACTTTTTCATCGACACTGGCGCTTTCGAAGACGAGAGACCAGTCGACATCACCTGCATCACGCTTCAACGCCACCAGATCAATACCATTATAATTACGCAAAAAAATGACTTGAGGTTTGCGTTTAGGAGGCCGGATACGATAAGAGAGATAGATGAGGTCATGGTAAGAAAAGGTTGCAGTAAGTTGCCCAAACTCAGCAACATTGTGAGGGGAAGAAACAATCATAAGGTCAAGAAGAGAAGGCGTGCAGTTGGGAAAGTTATGTGTCGCAGAGAGAGGTAGAATTTCAAGATTAAAAGAAGATAAGAGGGAACGGAGTTTTAGTGAACGTGAGTCATTTTTGATTAGGCATGTATTAAAGTCACCCATCAAAATAACATGATCGTACAATGGGCAAAAATTATTTAGTGACAATTCCAAAGAGTCAAAATAGTTGATGTGAAGATTAGGAGAATAGAATACTGCAAGTAATATTTTGGCATGATTTAGGATAATCTCTAGGAACAAGAATTCAGCCGACTCAGAGAACTGAGATGGGGATGCACTAACAACTTTGTGAGGTATATCAGCACGTATATAAATAGCGACACCACCACCACCCTTGCCGGTCCTGTCATTTCTGACCAGAACAAAGCCAGGAAGTGCATAGTGCGCGGAAAGGAGAGAAGGCTTAAGAAATGTTTCAGATATTAGAAGTGCATCAAGATGAGCACTGCTAAAGGATGCCAGAAGATCGGAGTGGTGACCAGGAACACTCTGAGCATTAATATGGGCTATGTGGAAATTTTTAGGATACTTGGAGAAGACAGTGGATATGTTTTCATGCAAAGTTTGAGTCGGGGACTCACTTCCCGCACTAATAAAACTACAAGTCGAAGACGAACATGAGAAAAAACTGTCATTTAGGTCGACAGGGTCATCCATAAATAAATATAAATACGTATATACAATAAATACAATAAAAAGAAAAGAATACAACAATTTTTATACAAAACAAAATTATGTAAATCTAAACGTATAGGCTGGTTTATTTTAAAATAACCACCCTAACTCACTGGTGCGTTGATTATCATACAAGTCATCAACCAAAAACAAGTAACCAAAAAAAAAACATCATAAACATGAATTTCTAGAACTGCGTAAAACGAAACGCATTAGCAAACTGACAACTGTCAGACTGCTGTCAACAGTCAAATTGACAATGACAGTCCAGACGATATGAATATGTTGTTCGAATGACTTGTTTCAAGTGCAATAAACCTATTATAAATAAAATAATGATACCGACATCGTAATTAACAACACAGTGAAAGAATGAAGGTGAAGCGGAAAGTAACAAATATTAAGGTACCGGCACAGACATAACTAAAAGTGATAAGTATGTATTACACTCCGACATAATGAAGAGTAGATTGGCAAACGGACAAGACAACAATAACATTAATTACGCCTGCGCGCCCTCCTTTGATCCCTTGAGGGTGTAGCAGTCGACTCAGTCGCACTCACGTTCTTTGAAGGATGATCCACAGACTGCGCAGAGTTGCTACATCCACTAGAAGCCTTGGGGAACCGCAACACTAGAGCTTGAAGTTCGCCCGGAGTTTCAATTTTGTGGCGCTTGGTATCCGGTGTGATGATTACTATCCGCCCCTCCACCGACCAGCAACTCTGCATTCCAAAGTGCTTGCGCGCGTCCATAAAGGTGCGGTGTCTTGTGTGCGTGAGAAATTCGGAGATTGTGATACCTGTACCCTTCAGAGACTTTTTGCTCTCCCAGATCATGTGACGGTGCTCAGTGGTGTATAGTCTGACCAGTATAGGCCGAGCTTTGCCCCGCGTCGAACCCAATCTATGACAGACATGAATGTTGTCCTTACTAATCTCAGGCAATCTCATTCTATCCAGCAACACCTTGTGAACTACTTCTGGCAACTTTTCACCGGGATGCTCAGTTACACCGTGGAACAGGAGTACCTTCCTCCGCATCAGGGTCTCATGCCTATCAAAGCCAAGAGACAACATCTCTATTTGGCATTTAAATTTGGAGAGTGCTTGCCATACAAATAGTTTAAAATCTGCAAACTCACTTGCAAGCGCTGTTATCTCCACGGTAGGCCGAGTTTCAGATGATGCATTCTTGAGCTTCTTCTCGTATTCTGACATTCGTGAATTGAACAGGACCTCCAGATCTTCCAAACTAGTCGCTAATTTAGAGTCCATGATGTGGTTGAAGAAAAGTAAGTAAGTAGAAAGAAGTATGAGGTATCAGAATGATTTGGAAATATTGTATAATGAGTATAGGGTGGTAAGTATAAATACTAAATAATTAAAACATTAAAAATACAATTAAAAATTATTTAAAATAAATTTAAACTAGGAGCTGTATAAAAGGCGTGTTTACCCTGCGTCTACCCACAGAGGAAAAAAATTATGTTACTTCCAGAAATATGATTTCAATTTTCTAACAATGTGACAAAAAGGTAAAGATCACACATATTTCATAGTTTCATTTTCCATTGCATAGGTAATTTAAAATAAAAAATAACAATAGACGTAACAGCATCACTACCCATTACAGTAAAATGATACATACCCAAGGTATAAGTTAATCCGACGGCCAGAAACATGATGTCCTAACTAAAATCACAAAAATCACAAAACATAGTCCCATGATCTTCCGTCACAACATGCCTTGGTCGTCTCACCCACAAAAAAAAAGCAATACAACTCAATAATCTCATCTGTTCCCATCCCACAGTATCAGGCTTACATGAAAATCATGATGTCCAAACCAAAACGACCATAATAACAAAACACGTGGAACATAGCCCGAAGTCCTTCCATCGCACAATATACCATGGTCCGATCTGCCATAAAAAAGACAATACACCTCAATAAACCCCATCTATTCCCATCTCATAGTACCAGGCTTACATGACAATATGGAGATTCTGACCTTCTGTGACAAGTCATATAATACCTTGGTCTTTTCTCCCACAAAAAAGGCAATACACCTCAACAACCTCATCTGTTCCTATCCCATAGTACCAGGCTTACATAACAATACAGGGCTTCATAAAGATAACATGGGGAGCGATAATTAGCGGGCCCCGGGCCCCGGCGCAACCTGTTGACGACCCTGTGGGGACCTGCCCTGCCGTGATACGTGTGAACGTCCCTGGATTGGCCTTACTATAAATAAACAGGGGTTGTTGGTAGGATTATAAAGATTTGGTCTGTCATGGGGGGTTTACATATAACATTAACGTATGTATTTATGGAATGTGTAAAGTTAGATAGAAAGGACGGTGACTACTGAGAGCGCGACTAATACAGAAGTATGGTACAAGAAGATAGTGACCTCAAATTAATTAGAGTAAGGGTTAGACAATGATAATTATGCTATAATAATTGTTCGAATGACTTTTAGGATTTGGCGTTTTACACTTGGAGTTTTATTATAGTCTTTACAAGTCGTGGAAGTAAGCTGGATTCGAGAAACACAGGACCGTTGTTGCGATGCTTGGGAGAGGCCTATGACTTTCTTTGACTGAAGTGTCGATGGTGAGTCTCTATAAGACCCAACTTTTCTGACTGGTCGTTTTATCTTGTTAACGATCCAGAACATCGAATCACACACTAAATTATTAATAGTAAATTACATTTATTTGTGAAAATATGTTTACAAGCCAATTTTATACGCAAGAGACAAAAAATATGAAAACAGGGGGTCGGTACCTACTAATAAATGCCTAACAAAATGAAACCATGTCCATCTCGCAGACGTAAATTAATTAATGTAATGCAGAGCAGGGTTAATGAATGGGGTTCGTCGACCTGTTGATAGGGCTGAAGGGAGATGGGGCCGGTGTGACTCTTGTTACATCAGTGTAAATAATGTTTGTAATCAGTATGAATACGGCTGGATATTATTGTGGCAAAATTGGACACCCCAAAAGGGTGTCCAATTTTTTGCAGTGGACAGTCCACTTGAGTGTAGCAAGGATGTGGAGCGGAGCGGAGTTGTGGACTAGATCTGTGTGTGTGTGTGTGTTGGAGCTAGGTAGTGGAGTGGAGAGAAAAAGGAATAGCGGAGTGAAATAGCGGAGCGGACTAGTGGAGCAGAGTAGCGGAGTGGAGTAGCGGAACTGAGTAGTAGAGTGAAGTAGTGGAGCAGATTAGCGGATTGGCGAAGCGGAGCGGAGTAGCAGTGTGTGTTTTTCCCTACGCGGAGATCGGTTGCACTCCTTTCTCCTCTCCGTTTCGCCGCTCCGCTTCTCCACTCCTACTCCTCGCTCCGCTTCCCCGCCTTGCTTCCCCGCTCCGCCTCACTGCTCTGTTTTTTTATCTCCATGGCCTCACTCCGCGTAAATATATATTAAAATTTTGAAACTAGTTATCAAATCCCTGTCCACTAAAGTGTAGCGGAGTTTTTATGCAATTCGATTGGTTGGCTCCGCACCTCTTTTCTCCGCTCCACGCTAAGTGTACAGGTAACCTTATGTGGATGCAAAAAAAAAAAGGGCTAAACCATAACTAGCGAACTTTAGGCATATGTAACTATTTATTTTCGTATAGACAACGGTTTGTTTGTGCCCAATAGATAGCAAAGTTTATTGCGACTTAAGGCGCATATATATCTTTTATTATATATCCTAAGGCGTATAGGCTAGTCGTATTTTTTTGTAAAATATATATGTTACATTAGATCATTTTCTTAATAATATGATCTTAGAAAATTTTGAGTTTTATTCGTATAACATAATGTAATTAATTTGTAAAGATAAGTCTAACACGGACAAAAAAACGACAATCGCACCAAAACCGCTAGGCGTATTTTTTTTAATGAAATTGTTACCATATCAAAGACAATTTAACAATCTACATTTTTATCTGTGGCTTTTTTCTAAAGTCATAAAATAATATGGAAAGTACAAAATAACTACTGCCCCCGTACCCTGACATGTCAAAACTATCATAGTTTGACTGTAATAAAGTGACAGATGCATACAAGTCATATATATCTGTTACTTACGCACACTCAAAATAAACTTGTTCTAAGAGCTTATGGTCACCGCCCTGGACTATGGATCGCTTTGTTCCTTCAACATAATTGGCTACTGTCGTCTAAAGAGGTATTGGGATATTCCAGCAAATGGGAAATAGTCTGGTTTGTAGTACCTACTTTACTCGCTCTAGGTTTTGGATAAATCAATAATCCCCCATTTCCCCAAATAGCGCCTTGCCCAACTTTGTTTTTTATTGGCATTTTGTAAAAAAGGATATTTACGAAATCGACTTTTTTCACCCAAAACCTCGCCTAACATTTGTTAATTTCTTAGATTATCACGATAAGATTCAGATAGCAACATCTTTACGTGTCAAAGGACCATCAGGCTCGTGGTCTTTCTGATGTTATTTGTAAATTTTTGAGATTTTTTGCAACTGCCAACCCCTGCCTAGCCAAGTTACAAACATTTCGTATCTAATCTCTGTCTACAATAGTTAACGCCGTCCATATGTTTGTTCAGACGAGTAATTCCCATTGATTCGTTTTCTATTATCGTTATCGATAGTAGATTGTCAACTTGCCTACAGGTGCTGAAAGCCAGAATCAACATTGGCGAACACCAGAAAAGCAAAAGGCTTCATCGAATGAAGCTCGACCAAGTCCCGGAGAATGAATTCAACTATCTTGGATCTCGCAACGAAATTAATCAGAAAAGAATAACAAAGGAGTAGGAAAAAATACATAATTTTGACTTCCCTCCATATCAAGCAGGAGACAGAACAAATAAGGCCAATAGGCACAAGGGATCATTTACAACGGGTTTACTACTTGATTTCGAATGTCATATGCCCGATGGCTAATTCCCTGAAGTCATCAGATCGAACGTCCGAATCGCCGAAATGCCATAGCATAAATGTACCACAATTTCGAATTGCCATTAGATCGAGCGTCCGTTTCGCCGAAAAGTCATTGCAACGATAGTCATATCCATTGAATGTCCATTGGCACGACGTGTCAACAGAATTCTATAGATTTCCTAGGAATTGTATACAATTTCTGGTTTTCAAAAATTGCGTATAACTTATATGTTGATTAAACCCTGTACAGCAGCTGAGATAAGCGCAGTTGGCTAGCACCACGGAAAAAAACATTAAAATTAATGGTTCCTAACATTGTGGGATGTTATATTTGATCTTTTTGAGTTAACATGCAGTAGCAACTCAAAAAAAAACAAATCTAAGCATAACCAGCTGATGTTCTCAAAAAAACTTTTTTACAAAAAAATACTACCGACTTCCAAAAATAAAGTTATTTTTCACTTTCTAGTTTGGAAGTCGGTAGTATTTTTTTGTAAAAAAGTTTTTTATTTTTCACTTTTTAGTTGTACCTACCTAATAGGGAAGTTGTTAAGTAAGTACCTATAACGACAGAATAGATTACCCGAATAACATGACACTTGAATATAACCGGTGAAATGAGAGATCTGCATACCCCTTTCGAGCGTACTGGCTTGATGTTATGTTATGAAATATATATATATATGGTATAAACAATAAACAGACATGCGATTGCAGCAATCCCGAGACATTTTCCGTTATTTATTGAAGAATTCAGTTATATATCTCCGAAGTTCTTCATCAGATCTTCACCAAATTAAAATGGGACCAATTTCGGAATATACTTGTTCAAACAAAAAAAGAATTTTTAAAATCGGTCCACAATTGGCGGAGATATCAGTGAACATAAATAAAAAAAAAAAAAAAAAAAACATACATAATGTCGAACATAGAACCTCCTCTTTTTTTGGTAAGTCGGTTAAAAACTGGATCACAGGCACCCTTTCTGAACTCCATAACTACGACAAAAAGAAACAAATCGGTCCCTTTCAAAACTTTAGCCAACGAACTCAACAAAATAAAATTATATCACGTCACTCCTAATAAAGATAATGTATGCGACCATGTTAATGAGAGACAAGCCGGTCACAACCTGTCCACGACCCTGTTGGGACGTGTTGGCCCCACTGGTGAAATCCGGCGTTCGTAGTCCTGGGGTCCCGAGGTCCCGCGGTCTCGTAGTCTCGGACTTGCGGGATCCGCACGCATTATTGTGTGTAATTAGTTTTATTTGCTTCTATTATTGAGTAGGTTTTGGTTAAGTGAACAGAGAAAGCAAAATGTGTAGATTTTTCGTTATGATTTTATTTCTAAGTAACAGCTTCAATTTAAATTAACAGCTTACTATTTTAGCATAGTGTCCGTAGGAATTGGGCGCTTGATATCTTTCATCTCTTCCTACTTTGTACAAATCTTAAATCACCTATTTAGTGACTTACACCGCAGCTTCTTACAACCTTAAATACGCAGTCTTTTAAGACTGCGTTTCAACCTTTAGGTTGAAATATTGTAGTTTTTTTTAGAGAGCAGTGGTGACCCAGTGGTATCGGCCGCGACTTACAAGTTGTAGGTCGTGGGTTCGAGCCCAGGCAGGCGCTTTACTTTGTGTCAATTATTTCATCACCACTGCTCTCAAAACGGTGAAGGAAAACATCGTGAAGAAATCAGCATGTCTTAGAACCAAAAATTCGAAGACATGTGACATCCACCAACTCGCACTGGGCCCGCGTGGTGGATTACGGCCCATTCTCTCTCACAGAGAGGAGGCCTGTGTCCCAGCAGTAGGAACATTAATAGGCTAATGATGTGTGATTTGATTGTAGTTTAAGAGTAGTGTCTCAATAAAACAATAGATTATCAAAACCACATGTATTCACTTAAATTAATTGACACGTCTACACAAAATAATGATCGCATAGAGTGGCTACTTCTCGTGTGCGCCTTACATTATGAATAATATAAAGTATATAATAATTATAAAGTATCATCTTACATACTAGATAGGTACCTACGTACATACTCGTCCCTACAGTAGAAGCTTTAAGGGTACACTAGTCGAAAATTCTTCCATACAAACGTAGTCTGGCTTTTACTCCACTGTTTGACGATGTACGTTCAATTTAAAAAATAAAATCAATTTGTCTCATCATTATCTAGCCCTGTATGGAAGCAAAAAAGTAAAAAAAAAATACTAGACAGTTATGAGCTTCGAAATTATTTCAACACTAATTTAAACGCATCTTTGGGCGCAAATAAGTACCATAAGAAGAAGGAAAATTGAAAAACGGCCTCCATACAGGGATAGATTAGTAGTTCAACGATGCAAATAATTTTATTTTGAACAGATAGATTCAGTCGATTTTTCATGATATCCAGACTTCCAAAGGTCTGTTTATAAAATTTCGCGCGCTCGTTTTCGTTCTAAATCATCATCCATTTGGCTACAAATTTGCAAAAGTGTGTATTCGTACGCGAACTAGCTTCTTACTGCTCATAACAGCATCTATCTGTTCCGCACGTGTTGTCGGTTGATATAGCATGCATTTTAACCCCGCGCACAAAATAGTTCGTGCCGTCGACTAGTGTACCCTTAAGGAAGGATCATTGAAAAAATCATCTTCAAAAGGGATTGAATAGGTATGAAAGTATTGGACTTTGCCATTTTTTTCTTGCATGTACGTTTTAGTTAAAAGCTATTTCCACATTTATTTTGCAAACATACATTACATACTATTCATACAACCATAGCCCCATGGGAAAACAAACATGGCGTAGATATCAATGTAATACTCTCATCATTAAAAATTTATGACAGTTATAATCATCATAATACATGATTACTTATTTATATAACGATTAGCCGCCATTATTAATACAGTTAAAGTCTTCATAGTTAGCTCAACGTAATGAGATAGAATTGACTTACTTGAATTAATGTCCTATGACCCCTAGATGGGGCAGAGGGTGTCCACAGATGTCCTCTACGTCAACGATGCATAGATCATAGAAACAACATGTTGTTTACATGATCTGTGTTGCGATGCTAGTCGCTTGCCAACACGTTGCGACGCCATGTTTGACGGGGACGCCCACGCTTTTTTTCCGGGATTCCAGTCCATAGCTTGCTTGGGTATGTGAAGTAACGTCCGAAGAGGTCTCCTTCGGATCGTGTGGCCAATCCATCGCCACTTGCGACGCTTAATCTGGTGGTCGATCGGGCTACCGTGGAATTTCTCCAACGGCTCTACATTGGAAATGGTCTCGGGCTAGTAAATGCCGAGAATGCGACGAAGACAGCGGTTGGCGAAGACGTTTCGCACCCGTAGAGCAGCATGGATTTGACATAACTACTTATTTATATTATGATTAGCCGCCATTAATAATATTAATACAGTTGATGTACTCATTGTTTGCACAACGTAATAAGACAGTATTAACGTTATGATATTAATTTAGAGTGATAATATTTACTTTGAAAACGTTAATTTTCTAATTAACCTCCAGCAAAGTCTGTATGATTTGAAAAGGTTACGGCACAAAGTTAGAATTTAAAAGGTGTACTCTAAGGCCTGTCTTATTAAATCTAACTAGCTTATAACAGTGGCTTCGCCCGCGCAAAATTATCGAAAATAATCGCATGGGAAAGTAAAACCGAGATATATGTTTCCTGTTGCCTAATTCAGGTCATGGTCTACCTGTGGGCTAAAATTCGTTCGGATCCATTAGGCTATTGACGATTATATTTTAACAGTCATCCAAATATCTAATCATCCAAACTATAATATTTAATTGCAAATAGGATATTTAATCATAATTATCATCATGTGTCGAGTTTAATATTAAAAAATATCCTATCTTTTCGGAAACGCCGGCAACTCGCAAAAGTTTTTTTTTTAGAGACAGATTCGTATCTAATAGTGTTACTACATTTTTGAGAATCGCGGATAGCTTTTCGTCGTATTCCTACTATTTCACACTGTTGCGAGGTTTAGGCTGTCGTGTTTGTAAAACGAAAAGCCGGTGAAAGCCGTTTGGTAGTCTGACACCAAACATACAAATTGTAACTAACATACTACGAAAATAAAACTGTAAGACTGAAGATTTTACATTTTTCAACAAATGTACAGATCTTAGCTATAGTTAGAATGTCTAATTAGTAACTAACTTTACAATCAAGCATACCTAATTTAACTAAAATTTAAATGGAATTAAAACGAACTAATCAGCTTTGAAGTAAGTAACTCTAATAATTAATCAACATTATTAATGCTAAAAACTAAATAAAATGACGTAATTAAGAAGTTTTTCAGATCCCATTCATCGCAATAAGAGCTTTGTAAAACATAGTAATTAAAGAAAATTGATCTTCTTTAACACACACTGTTAATGATTTCATAACCTCCACTCATATTGTATCGAAACTTCTTGTTAAAACAAAAGTATTCTGAATTTTACTGCCAAAGGAATTGAAACCTTAAAATTTATGAGTAAAGTTCAGAATTCAGTGAGGTCGGTATTACACTTGAGGCCACAAGTAAGTACACATTCTGGTATTTCGGAATGGCAAGCATGTGAGCAAGGGTAGCGAAGCTTTTACAGAATTTAGTGGGAATGGCACCTTTGGGACTTGAGCTGGGGAAATGGGCAGCCAGTGTAGTATATTATATTTTAAACACAAACCACATAAGTAACCGCTGTTTAGTAGTTACACTGCGGTGTAAAGAGGTACGTATGTGTAAATTAAAGTAAGTTAATGCGGATGTATTACGAATGTGGAAGGCGAAGTTTATCTCATTATATTTGTGGGCGAAAATTCTGAAGGAATTTATAGCTATCTTAAGGGATTATTACACTACACGGTATTCAGGGCCCTAATCCCTAATTTAGGGTAATGTAACTGTAAGGGAGTTAGGATTCCCAAAATATCGACCTTATTGACTCGAAATGGTGGAGTGACCCAGTAGTCAGGGCCCTGAATACCGTGTAGTGTAATATGCTCTTTAAGCCTGCTGAATTTCGATATATTTTTGGTAGTGAAAACTTTATCGCTATAAAAAGCTTTTTTACAAAAATTCGGTGTCTTTGGTAGGTACCATTTTATGCGTTATGGACACCGACTTCCAAAAATAAAGTTATTTTTCACTTTGTAGTTTTTTTTATTTGGAAGTCGGTAGTATTTTTTTGTAAATAAAGCTTTTTATTTTTCACTTTTTAGTTGTACCTACCTAATAGGCAAGTTGTTTAGTAAGGTACCTATAACGCCAGAATAGATTACCCGAATATCATGAAACTTGAACAAAACCGGTGAAATGAGAGATCTGCGTACCCCTGGCGTGATGTTATGTTATGAAATGGTATAAACAATAAACAGACATGCGATTGCAGCAATCCCGAGAGATTTGCCGTAATTTATTGAAGAGTTCTGTTGTATATCTTCGAAGTTCTTCATCAGTTCTTCACCAAATTAACATGGGACCAATATCAAAACATACTCTTTCAAACAAAAAAGTATTTTTACAATCGGTCCAAAATTGACGGAGATATGCGTGAATACAAACAAAAAAATAATAAAAAAACAACCGTAATGTCGAACATACAACCTCCTCCTTTTTGGTAAGTCGGTTAAGAATAGTTCGGTTTCTTTTCTCATTATTAATGTATGTTCTTCTGCTTCCCATCCTTTTATTCTGTATAAATCGTGCAAGAGTAAAATTTTCATCATAAGCTTTTCCTTAAATGACAAAAGGGAAATGTGGGCTAGGCTAGGTTTCAAATAAATCCACAAATCACCATCGGTAAAGATACAAACGGCGCTAAAACAAACACATTACCGGAACTCATTACAGCCGAGTACCAGGAGAGCATGACAGACAACTGGTCACTAAATTCAGTTGAAACGGTATTTGTTCGCGACTCGCAAAACATTCCCTTGATTGTCGTTTCTAAACGCGCGTGTTGTTGGCAATTTAATCGGTTTGCGATGGACCAGGGACTCATTATGTTGACAGATGCGTTAAAGCAGGAAAAATTAATACATGGGCGGCTGTGTTATGACTTGTCAGAGGGTATCATTACTTGTTTGCGGGTATAAGCCGGGTGCAGAAAATTTGCCGGTGACATCATGACGTTACTCTGACGTTCGGCGAACAAACAAGGCAAAAGTGGGGCGCTGCGCTGGTATGCGGGTGGGGTAGTCATCGGCAAACTTTCTGCGCCCGGCTAGTACGTAATGACATTAAGACAGTTCACAAAAGCAATCTAGATCATATACATACATAGTATTAAGTAACTATTAAATAAACCGGCCAAGTGCGACTCGGAATCGCGCACCGAGGGTTCCGTACAAACCTGTAGGTAACCTGTAGGTTCCGTTTTTTCCTTTCGAGGTACGGAACCCTAAAAATATATGATGTAACAAAAAAATTAAGGTTTTCGGAATTTTTCCTTTATATCTGCTATAAAACATTGCTTCATGCCAAATTTCAAGATTCTAGGTCGACTGGAAGTACCCTTTAGGTTTTGATTCCCTTGCGAGTACTTGCGAGTTTGAAAATATGCGGCTTAAATTGCTGTATCTTTTGATTGCGTTGACATAGAAGTTTGATTTTGTTACAGCTTAAGGGTATTTATAGACTTGAGTATTTGGTATGAATTTCAATTTAATACCTCTACGTGTTCATGAGGAAAGGGATAGTAAGTATAAAATTGTTAAAAATATTTTTATTATATGATGTAACTAAAAATTTACGGATTTTTTAATTTTTCCTTTATCTGTGCTATAAGACGTTGCTTCGTACCAAAATTCAAGATTCTGAGTTCACGGGAAGTATTTGCGGTATAAACAGCTGTATGTTTTGATTGCGTTGGCTTAGAAGTTTGATTTTTTCACAGCTTTAAAGTACAGTAGACCTAAGTATTTGATATTTTCAGCTTGATATCTCCACGCGTTCCTGAGAAAAAGGGTCTTGACAGACAGACGGACGGACGGACAACAAAGTGATCCTATATCGGTTCCGTTTTTTTCCTTTTGAGGTACGGAACCCTAAAAATCAATACTCTAGTCCTTTTCTAATTATGTGGGATTGGCTGCCAGTCTACCCGGATCCAGCTGAATACCAGCATTTTTTTAAAATCACGGTTTTTTTTTTCTTAATTGTTTTCCCCGATTACTCAAGGACCGATTTAAAAAATATCCTTTGTTTGAAAGGGTATACTTCTCAGATGGTCCCTTGGTCATCAGGTCAGGATCTGATGATGGAATCCTGTAGAAATCTAGAGAATTCCTTAAAATTTTATAGCCATACACATAGCGGTTTTGGTATTTGCATCAGCAAGGCAAGCATTTGTAAAGTTGGTTGTTGTTTTTTGTAAAGTGGAACTGATGAAGAAGACCACAGATGGCCACTGGAACTACTAAATGATAAGTATATTTCGGGTTTAAGATATCTCGAATAGTTAAATGACTTGAAATGGTTCCATCGAACTGATCTGGTGATGAAGCCGGAAAGTTGGCGCCGGAACTCCGTAATAAAACAATGTATCCCAGTCGTGTTTAGGTTTGTGGGGATAGTTATGAGAAGCCCCTCTGGCTATAAATGATTTGCATGATAATATAGTTTACCAAAACTAAAAAGAGATAAATAAGAAAAACTTTTTAACAAAAATATAAAACAAAAAGAAAAAACACCGCAAGTTAATTTTCGCTTTGTGACGAAAAATAACCTTCTTTTCGCAAGTCGGTGTCAAAAAAGATGAAAAAAAGTTACCAAAGACACTAATTTCCGAAAATAAAGTTATGTTTTGCTTTGTAGTGTTTTGTTTTGGAACTTAGCAAGACTGATGTCAGTTGTTCTGGCTTTTAACTAATGGTAGTGACAGTCGTGATCTACAAATGACAGTCGGGACCAATGGATTTCCGAGGATAAAATCGATGGTCAACTATCCACGGAGTGACCTCGGCAAGCATTGCTGCAGCGAAAAATAACTTTATTTCCGGAAATCGGTGTCAAAATAGTTAAATAAAAAAACAAAAAACCGACTGCTTGAAAAGCGAACTAAAAAGACATAAACAAGGAGAAAATCATGCTGTGCTGTCGGAGGATACATCTTCGCGAGCTGGCTGACCAAAACCAGACATATCCTCCGACTGTACAGCATGATTTTCTCCTTGTTTACGTCTTTTTAGTTCGCTTTTCAAGCAGTCGGTTTTTTGTTTTTTTTTTAATTAACTATTTTTATTTATAACTTTTTAGTTATTTGATTTTTCGAATCAGGTACATTTAAACATATAAGTGTTATATATTTTTGAAATCACCTCTTAAAATCCTCTATTTTGATACCCCACATGATAGGTTTGGAAGAAAAAAAAAATTTGGGCCCCCACAATATGGCGCCCAAGAACCGCTATTTTCCTATTTGCCAATTTTTAAGTAGCCAGTGACACTCGCGGGGTTAAGACGAATCTATTGACGTAAGAACCATCAAAATCGGCCCACGCGTTTGGTCTCTAGAACGCCACATAGGAACAAACATACATACATACATACATACATACATAAATACATACATAGACTGATAAACACATTACCCTCCTTAGGCAGTCGGGTAAAAAGAGGAAAAAATCGTTTTTAATAAAGTTGTGATTTACTTTACTTCCAAGATCAAGCTAAACTAAAGCGAAATACCAAAAACTGTCAAGTTAGTCAAAAAGTCTGTCCAAGCTAAGAAACTCCTTAGTCACCAAATCAGTTCGCTACGTGATTTTCCGAATACCGTCGTCAATATAAAGGAAAATTTTATGTTCGAAACGTCAAAAGCGACACGAAAATTCACTTTAAAGTGACATCACCTGCTCTGAGGGCACCATTACTTTGCTTGTATGAAAAATCGGCAGACTGCTAAAGTTTGAGGCGCGTTTTCTTTTTACCCGACTGCTGAAGGAGGGTAATGCGTTTATCAGTCTATGTATGTATGTATATATGTATGTTTGTTCCTATGTGGCGTTCTAGAGACCAAACGCGTTGGCCGATTTTGATGATTCTTTCGTCAATCGATTCGTCTTAATTCTGCGAGTGGCACTGACTACATTAAAATTGGAAAATACAAAAATGGCGGATTTTGGGCGCCATTTTGTGGGAAAAAAAAATATTTTTTTCTTCCAAAGCCTTCGTGTGGGGTATCAAAATAAAGGATCTTAAGAGGCAATTTCAAAAATATACAACACTTATATGTTTAAATGTACCTAATTCTAAGAAAAATAACTAAAATGTTGTAAATAAAAAAAGTTAATTAAAAAAATCTAAAAACCCTCAACATACATCTGGTTTTGGTCCGCCAGCTCGCGAATATGTATCCTCCGACTGCACAGCATGATTTTCTTCTTGTTTACGTCTTTTTAGTTTGCTTTTTAAGCAGTCGGGTTTTTTGTTTTTTTTAAACATTTTTTATTTTTGTTAGAAAGTTTTATAGAAAGCGATCGCCTATCTGTACAACTCAGCTTCAGGGATACACGATACCCCTTAGCAAGACTGATGTCAGATGTTCTGGCTTTTGACTAATCGTAATGGCAGTCACGGTTTACAAATTACAGTCGGGACCAATGGAATTACGAGGCACAGAGGAATCTCGGTAATAATCGATGGTCAACTATTCACGTACTGACCTCGGCAACCATTGCTTAACTTTAAACATCGATGCATAAGGCTGTTATATTGTATTTAGAGCGCACGGTTGGCGCAGTGGTTGAGCGATTGACTGCTGCGTTGCGTGTTGCGAGTTCGATTCCCGCACGGAACAAATGTTTGAATGACCTACAGATAGTTGTTCCGGCTTTGGGTGTTGTGTATGTGAGTTTATATGTTTGTAAACGCACCCACGATACAGTAAGAAACTTATAAGTATTTATTTAGGGACAACAAACAGCAGTGTAATCTTATAAATCAAATTGAAGTGTCTGTATGTAATAACAAAACATCAACGTTTTATTGAATGCACGTGAAAGTATATACGGTACTAACAACAAATAAGCAATTTTTAAGATTATTGTCTGTCTGTCTGTCTGTTTGTTCTGGGTAATCTCCGAAACGGCTAGACCGATTTTGACGGGACTTTCACTCGTAGATAGCTGATGTAATAACGAATAGCATAAGCTACGTTTGATCACGAGAAAATTCATAGTTCCGGCGGGAAAATAAAAAAATAAAAATATATTTTTTACGAGTTTGACGCGGACGAAGTCGCGGGCAATAGTTAGTAATAACTAAACATAGGTTAGAACTTAATAATAAAGGTAACAAATACACTGCAATAATTAAAAGAATCGTTCAGGCACGATGGATTGATTTATTATCTTTTACTTAGATTATTACAAGAGACCGGTCAAGCCGCGTTACTATCCACAGACAATCTCCACTGGCGCTAGAGTTAGGACGCATCGTTAGTGATGTGACCTTATATTATGACATATACTACTTAAAACGTTATGTTCATATTGATAAAGAGAACTACTAGTTGCTAAAGAGAACGATATAAAAATAAACAGAGTAAAAGTGAACATTACTTAATTGTTAGGGTTCCGATCACTTAAAATAGTAACGATTTCTATTCTAAATATAGTCGTGCCGAGGAACATAATATCAGCTGAGCCAAACTGCCCATTGTAGGTGTCAACTAATCGATACAGCGGTGAGGTACGCCTGAGTTGGTTTTACAAAAACCGGCCAAGTGCGAGTCGGACTCGCACACGAAGGGTTCCGTATCATTATCGCAAAACACTGCAATAAAATCACGTTTCTTGTATGGGAGCCCGCTTAAAATATTTTATTTTAATTTAATAATTATTATTTTTTGAAGTGAATATACAACTAAACATTCTGTGAATATTTCAAGCGTCTACCTGTTGCCGTTATTAATATCGAGCAAAAAACGGCCAAAAAAATCACGTTTGTTGTATGGGAGCCCCAATTAATTTTTTTTTTGTTTATTAATTATTATTTTTTGAAGTAAATATGCAACTAAACATTCTGTGAATATTTCAAGCGTCTACCTGTTGCCGTTATTAATATCGAGCAAAAAACGGCAAAAAATATCACGATTGTTGTATGGGAGCCCCCCTTAAATATTTATTATATACTGTTTTTAGTATTTGTTGTTATAGCGGCAATAGAAATACATCATCTGAGAAAATTTCAACTGTCTCGTTATCACGGTTCATGAGATACAGCCTGCTGACAGACGGACAGACAGACAGACAGACGGATCGCGAAGTCTTAGTAATAGGGTCCCGTTTTTACCCTTTGGGTACGGAACCCTAAAAAGGAGTTGCAAACAATCAGTATTAAGTGATTATTGTCAAATGAGTCATTGGCAGTCCAATTTTGTAAGACATGGTTTTCTTAACTCCACTTAATATTCAGTAGGCAACAAAAAAGTATTCGTTCTATTTTTATTTTATTCTGCTATTTAAAACGTCGTCAAAAGCCTCCAGACTTAATAATCAGCTTCTCAGATCTCGAATGAAAACAAAAGAAAAATAAAATGAAACCTCTCAGTTCACTTCAAAATTAATTATTAACTTTTTGTGTGTTTGACAAAAAGCAATTTTATTTATACCCTAAAGTTTCAGGTCACCACGACCCTTAATGTATAGGTTAATATTATTATCAACGTCACATTTATTTTTGTATAAGTACCTAAGTGATTCTGAAAAAATCAGCAGACGTGAAAATATCTATTAAGCTCTTGTTGAACTTAATGTGGTTGACAGTAATCCTAGTTGTGAAATGTCTAGATATGCTCTGTTGAAGACTCTTACTTTCAGGATCTAGTTTTGATCACTTTTATGAGAAAAATATACAAAATCAAAGTGGCTGAAAAATCAAGTTGACATTTAGGACGTTATGAGCAAGTTCTCATCATCATTTCGTCATTTATTCTCTAACTAGCTTTTGCCCGCGGCTTCGCACGCGTAGACTACATGCTTCTCCTTATCATATTTTAACATTTTGTAGAGAAAAAGTAAAAAAAAAATGTAATGCGAAAGTGTTTCTTAGGACAGACTTATACTTACTAACTTTATCATCAATACTCTCTATCCTTGGCCCGTCCCCATCCCTTCACTATTTCTGTGTTTATCCATGACTAATAATAAGTAATCATAAGCATAAGTAAATAATTCACCAAAAATTTGGAAAAGGAAAAAAAAACTAAGTATTTTAGAATTTCGGGAACAAATTATAAAAGAGATGATTAGCAAGCCCAGCACTGATAATCAACCCCATGACGCTGCAGCTGAGGGTGGGCCCCATGCACAAAGAAAGTTAAAACACAAGTTCAGAGATACCCGAAAGAGATGTAGACCTTATTACGACCATTTTACAACAATCGAATCTGCGGGTATGGCGTGTGAAAAACCAATGGATGGTTTGGATTGTTTCAATATGATTCATACAAAATAATTTTCATTTTATACCATCCATGATGGCATTTCATTTTATACTTATTTAATTTTATAATTATAAAATTTTCTCAACGTAATCTACTTATATATATATATATAAAAATGAATCCCTATTTCTCTTGGTCACGGCATCACGCGTGAACGGTTGGACCGATTTCGCTCATTATTTTTTTATTGTTTGTTATTGTTAGGAGAAGGATCTTATGAAAAAAAAATTGGTACCTTACCTACACTGGTAGGGTAGTTATGTAGGTAGGGTAGGTATGTAGGTAGGGTAGGGTAGGGTAGGGTAGGTAGGATAGGGTAGGTAGGGTAGGTAGGATAGGTAGGATAGGGTAGGTAGGGTAGGGTAGGTAGGTTTGGGTAGGTAGGGTAGGGTAGGTAGGGTAGGGTAGGTAGGATAGGGTAGGTAGGGTAGGTAGGATAGGTAGGATAGGGTAGGTAGGGTAGGGTAGGTAGGATAGGGTAGGTAGGGTAGGTAGGATAGGTAGGATAGGGTAGGTAGGGTAGGGTAGGTAGGTTTGGGTAGGTAGGATAGGGTAGGTAGGGTAGGGTAGGTAGGATAGGGTAGGTAGGGTAGGTAGGGTAGGTAGGATAGGTAGGATAGGGTAGGTAGGGTAGGGTAGGTAGGATAGGGTAGGTAGGGTAGGTAGGATAGGTAGGATAGGGTAGGTAGGGTAGGTAGGATAGGTAGGATAGGGTAGGTAGGGTAGGGTAGGTAGGATAGGGTAGGTAGGGTAGGTAGGATAGGTAGGATAGGGTAGGTAGGGTAGGGTAGGTAGGTTTGGGTAGGTAGGTTGCCTGCACAGTATAAAGTATCTATTTGCAAAATTTCAAGTCTAGACGATTTCACCCTCATGGGGGTGGAATCTTCAAAATCGCTGCGACACGTGTAAGTTATTTTTTAATCTTCAGCCTAAACCCAAAATATGAAGATCCTGACTTTAAAAGTGACGGATTTTCATACAAACTTTCATCCCCTTTTTCACGCCCTTAGGGGTGGCATTTCCAAAAATCCTTTCTTAGTGCTCACCTACACTACCAAAGGAACCTACGTGCCAAGTTTCATGATTGAAGCTTCAGCCGTTTGACCTGTGCGTTGATGGTAAGTGAGTGAGTGAGTGAGTCAGTCAGTCAGTCAGTCAGTCAGTCAGTCAGTCAGTCAGTCAGTCACTTTCTTCTTTTATATATTTGGATAGATGAGGGCAGTTTTGCACAGGCCTTATTTTTAGAAAAAGAAATTAAGATTAAATTTTCCAAAACATAAACTCTTATAAAGAAATATCTATCTTAATCTCCCTTTTTTGGAAAATATTCATGACACTAAAAACTAGTAAATAAACTCGCGGTAAAAACCAAAATGTGTGTTGCCAGTGATCACCTATGGGACCGAGACGTGGTCGCTCACAATGGGCCTTATCAGAAAGCTTAAAGTCACCCAAAGGGCAATGGAGAGGGCTATGCTCGGAATTTCCTTGCGTGATCCGCATCCGCAGGAGAACCAAAGTTACCGACATAGCCCGAAGAATTACCAAACTTAAGTGGCAGTGGGCAGGGCACATTGCTCGCAGAACGGATGGCCGGTGGGGCCGAAAAGTTCTGGAATGGCGACCGCGAACTGGAAGACGATATGTTGGAAAGCCTCCCACTAGGTGGACCGATGACCTGGTTAAGGTTGCGGGAAGGCGCTGGATGCGAGGCGCACGGGATCGGTCAATGTGGCGACGCCTGGGGGAGGCCTATGTCCAGCAGTGGACGTCTTTCGGCTGAAATGATGATGATGATGAAAAACCAAAAGGCTATGAAATTTGACATTTTGAAGACCTCGCTCTACACCAGCGCTCCTGGCGGGATTTTCATACACAAAACGATAGCCCTCATTGCAGTGTAGTTCTTTTTGAACTACTAGTTACCTCCTCAAAACCCTCCTCCTTCTCCTCCTCTCAATGGAACTGCGCCCTTGGAATATTGTATTATTGACTCCAACCAGTCATACTGAGTTGTATAGTATCAGGATGAGGCGGTCAAATACTGATAGTTACACTGGCAGTCGCTCCAATAAAGTTGAGAGAAGGCTAGGTAGATGATTATGATGATGACTCCAGGAAAATAACTCTAACTGAGAGTTATTTTCCTGGAGTCTAACTAGTTTTGGATTTTGTTTTAGTACTGTGTAATATATGCATAGTGTGTGTTAGTGTGTTGGTTGTACAAAGATAAAAACAAGAGGTACCAAAGACACCGACTTCCGAAACGAAACTTTTCTTTTACTCTTTTTAGTGTTTTGCTTTAGAAGTCGATTTATTTTTTGTGAAAAAGTTTCCAATAATAACGTTATTTTTCGCTTTGGCAGTCAGTTGTTTTTTTTTGTAAAAGGATTTTTTTCTCTTTTTAGTTTTGGTACCTTATATGACCATGAAATACGCGTTATTAAGGATAACTTAAAACTACTACTCAAATCTTGCTCAAATTTAAATGGGATCACATTAGAAACACCAGTTTTCAAATAAAAATTATCATTGAAATCGGATCATAATTAAAACAAACATTCAAAAACATCAGTCGAAATGAGAAGATCCTCCGTTTTGAAGTCGGTGGAAAAATGAATGTTTATGTTTGTAAAGGTTAATTAATCTCTCGAAGTACTGATCCAATAACAAAAAAATCTTAACTGATAGTAATTTAGACTATCGTAATGTGTCATATGCACCTTTTTAACCCCCGACGGAAAAGAGGGATGTTATAAGTTTGTCGTGTTTACCTGTGTGTTTGTGTATCTGTCTGTGGCATCATAGCTCCTTAACGGATGAACCGATTTTAATTACGTTTATTTTGTTTGAAAGGTGACTTTACCGAGAGTGTTCTTAGCTATGTTTGATGAAATCGGTTCAGCCGTTCTAAAGTTATGGGTGTTTTACTGTTGCATCTGGATGTTTTCGCAAGATATCGTTTCATATAATTACGTGTTCAATAGACTATCGATCGGAGCGTGTCTACTACTAGATAAATTATTTAGCATGAAATAAAAATGTGTCGAGAATCATTTTTATTTATTTTTAAATTTTTAAAGTTTATTTTTTATCTTTTAAAAATGTTTGGAACCGGTGGGGTAGGACACGGGAGCAATGCCAGGGGAAAAAGTTAGTTAAAGATATGGAATGAAAGTTTAAAATTCAGAAGAAAGTTTGTATTGTTTCTTACGACTTATTTCAATTATAAACTCTATTAGAACTTTAAGTTTTCAAAATTAGTTTCTCTGAATTTAATTTACTTACTAGATCTTGTAGTCTAGACACGGTGACATTCTGTCACTGACAACGATCATCATAAACCAAGAATATATATACCTACTGGGATTGAACACATACCATTTCTGTAGCAAATGTCGATCCCCAAAAAGGTTATTTTTTTGTAAATATATCTCTATTGCTAGTAGTCACTTTGTCACTTTGTCTTTAAAAAAAAACACATATCGAGATGTAACTTTGCGAGCTCAATACCAAAAAGTGTTACGCACAGGTGGATATAGAACTGCTTTGTGGAGGAAAAGTGTTTTGGTATGTCACCGGCTATTTTTAACGATTTTCCTAATTCCATAAAAGAAGAACCAGTAACAACTGTATTTCTATTAAATAAATGTTACTACGCCGTATCTGATTTTCTAGCTAATAAATTTGAATTGTGTATCAATGTTTGTATGTTTGATGATAAATTGCATCAATGATTGCATGCCAAAATGGTAGAATGTACAAGGATTCTTTAATATTATTGTGAAAACCTTAATGTAAATACCAACATTCTGAGAAAATAAACGAATATTCTATCTATTATGTTCTGTTCTGTTCTATTTTGTTCTTTTCTGTTCTATTATGTTCTATTCTGATCTATTCTGTTCTATTCTGTTCTATTCTGTTCTATTCTGTTCCATTCTGTTCTATGCTGTTCTATTCTGTTCTATTCTGTTCTATTCTGTTCTATTCTGTTCTATTCTGTTCTATTCTGTTCTATTCTGTTCTATTCTGTTCTATTCTGTTCTATTCTGATCTATTCTGTTCTATTCTGATCTATTCTGTACTATTCTGTTCTAATCTGTTCTATTATGTTCTATTCTGTTCTATTATGTTCTATTCTGTTCTATTCTGTTCTATTCTGTTCTATTCTGTTCTATTCTGTTCTATTCTGTTCTAATCTGTTCTATGCTGTTCTATTCTGTTCTATTCTATTCTATATTGTTCTACTCTACCCTACTCTATTCTATGCTCTTTTATTATATTCTTGTCTAGTGTTCTATTCTATTCTTTTCTACTCTACTCTATTTTATTCTATTCTACTCTATTCTAATGTATTCTGGAGTCTTTTCTTTGTTTAAGTAATTTATGTCCATTCCTAATGCTACCTTAAATTAGATCAGCCTTTTTGCACAACGATTGAAAGTATTCGTTAATGATCTAGTGAACGCAAAAGCTACTTCTGATCATGAGATCCTGGAAACTAATTGTGTAAGTTCAAAGAATATCGCAAATTGCTTTGTATGTTCAAAAATCCGTTTACTCAAAAAAATACACGGAATGAATTCTGTTGAGTTATCAAAATGAAAGGGATTAGTGCGCTTCATGGTATCAAAACAGAGTACGCAGTGCGCGTGTTAGAATTTGAAGTATGTGTGACTCCATTAAATCATGATTAAATTGAACATGATAATTAATTGAACATGATAATTTTAATCCATTAAATCATTTTGGGGGCTGTGTCACCCTCGTCCGTAGGAGAGCACCCCATACGATTCCCTACACGTGGCCCCCGGGTGGTGCTAATCAGTTGACATAAACTGGTGGTAGGCTTCGGCCGAAGGCTTGCGACCACCCACCGGGCAAAGACGTACCGCCAAGCGGCCTAGCCGTGTTCCGGTACGATGCTCGGTGTAGCCAATTAGAGGAGTTGGGTCGAGCTAGCTGTTCCACTGCAGGCGGACCGGTCTGACTCGCGCTGTTATGGGCGTATCGGGAGACTGGTCGCGGAGGGTAGCGGGATCCGAGGCACGGTGCGCCGCTGGCCGACCGCAGGTAGTTGGGGGCCCAAGTAGTGTGCCAGCCACACACGAAAGGCTGCCTCGCCAACTGTCGAAAAATCCCGGAATGCACCATCGTGCTGGTTGGCGACCAGAAGACAGGGCCCGATGGACATTCCCGGGGGGGGCTCGGGCGTCCCCGCAGTCTCCAGACCAGTCCCCCATAGATGGCGTCCTATCAGTGCGTGTCTGTGGGTTGCCAGCGTGGAACCTCGTCTCACTGCCTTCTCCTCCCCTTTTTCACTGAACTATGCCAAGGAAAGGTAAAAGAAAAGCTGTACAGCGGCAGCACTCCCTGTCACACAAAGTGCACCTCAGCAACATAAGAGGACTGCACTCAAATCTCGAAGCAGTCCATCACCACCTGGAGACTGATAGACCAGCTCTTCTTTTCCTTTCGGAGACGCAGATCGGATGTCCGTCAGACGTGTCGTACTTATCATACCCAGGGTTTACCCTGGAGCACAATTTTAAACCACGCGCGGGTGTATGCATGTACGCCCGAGACGACATCTGTTATCGGCGTCTCCGAAACCTTGAGGACTCAAGGTTTTCCGTGCTCTGGGCACTGGTGGACACAGGCCTGGATAAAATTATCTACGCCTGTGTCTACCGATCGCACAGTGGAGATCAGGAGACAACCAGGCTTACGGAGCATCTGTGTGAGGCGGCTGATGCGGCACAGCAGCGGTACCCTTCTGCCCAATTAGTGATACTGGGGGATTTCAATGCCCACCACCAGGAGTGGCTCTTCCCATACCAGTGCACTGATCATGCTGGGCGAGAGACGCGAAAGCTTGCGCTTGCGTTAAATCTCTCCCAGCTGGTCCAGGGAGCAACGAGGGTGCCGGATGTTGATTCGCACACTGCCAATTGCTTGGACCTTTTGCTGACAACAGATCCAGACCGCTACTCTGTGTCGGTATCTTCACCTTTGGGTAAATCAAATCAAATCAAATCAAATGTTTTTTATTTCACATAGGCCTACATGGGCACTTATAAAACGTCGACAAAAGGTGCACGGTTCGGGTTAGTCGTTTCCTGTGGAGAAGAACCGGCAAGAAACTCCACGGTTACTCTTTTAAAAAAATTGGTTTGTTTTACAATATTTCCACGTTACAGTATTAGTGCTTAGATATGGGGGGACAACGTAGGCCCGACAATAAGTCGTAAGAAACTAAAAAAAAAAATTGTATAAACGAGAGAGTTAACAAATGTTAACAAGCGTCTAGAAATCTAGAAGGCCTACCATTGGCATAGCTCCGACCATTGTCTGGTGAAGTCTGTATCCGTCTACTCCCCACCCGATCCCAGCCCAAGAGGCACTCGGCGGGTCTGGCGGTACAGGTCAGCAGATTGGGATGGGATGCGTTCGTTTTTTGCTTCTTATCCTTGGCGGCCCACTTGCTTTTCAACAGCTGATCCCTCGTCGTGTGCGGACGCCGTCACCGATGTGTTGCGTCGGGGAATGGAGTACTACATTCCATTCTCTGACGTAGCAATGTCTAGCGTAGACCTGCCATGGTTTGGCGCCGAGTGCAATCGCGCCAACACGCTTAAACATGAGGCGTACCTGGCATGGGTCGATGCTCGGACGCGCAAGGCTAGCGACGTGGGCCAGCGGAAGAGAGCCTTTAATAGGGCTGCCAAGTCCTGCAAGAGGGTATTGCGAAGGGCTCGGTTTGACCACATAAGCCGTATTGGGACCAAACTTGCTTCCTACCCAGCCGGTAGTAAAGCGTTCTGGTCCCTGGCTAAGTCGGTTGAATCGAATTTCTGCCGTCCCTCACTACCACCACTGCTGAAACCCGATGGAGCACTGGCCCACACCGCTGAGGAAAAGGCAAATTTATTTGCCTCTCTTTTTGCGGAGTCGTCACGTCTGAATCCTGGTGATGCGCGCCCCCCTCCTTCTCCTGATGGATGCGAGACGAGTATGTCGGACATTCGTATCCATCAAAAGGACGTCCGTAGGGTGCTGCGCAACCTCGACGTGAACAAGGCTAGCGGCCCTGACGGAATACCAGCAATTGTTCTTAGAACCTGTGCGCCTGAACTGTCTCCGATCTTGACACGCCTATTCCGCCTTTCGTATGAGGCTGGAAAAGTGCCGAATGCTTGGAAGCAGGCTAACGTACAGCCCGTGCCCAAGAAGGGCAGTCGTGCTGACCCGGCCAACTACAGACCCATATCTGTAACCTCCATACTCTGTAAGAGTATGGAACGTGTACTCAATTCTAAGCTCCTGGCATACCTAGAAGCAAACGATATCTTAAGTGACCGCCAATACGGCTTCCGCCGAAATCGGTCAACTGGGGATCTTCTAGCGTATGCCATTCACATCTGGAGTGAGGCCATCGAGAGGCACGGGGAAGCGCTTGCCGTCTCCCTCGACATCTCGAAGGCTTTTGATAGGGTCTGGCACGAAAGCCTTATTGGTAAGCTTCCTTCATTCGGTTTGCCCGGTGGTCTGTGTGATTGGATTGCTGACTTCCTGAGAGACCGGTCCATTCGAGTGGTTATCGATGGCTGCTCGTCGGACCACTTGGATATAATGCCGGGGTCCCTCAGGGGTCGGTACTTTCAGCAACTTTATTCCTGCTGCACATTAACGATCTGCTAAAACCCGGCACCTTTGGGTATGCAGACGACAGCACTGTTGCAGAGAGATACTTGTCCAACGCTCGTGCTACCGGGCCTCAGATCCAGTCTCTCCGGGAGGCCATGGTGGAGCGCTTGAACCTGTCCTTGCAGGCAGTCTCCGAATGGGGCGATGCCAATCTGGTCAGGTTTAATGCTGCTAAAACCCAGGCGTGTCTTTTTTCCGCTAAAAAGAGCCAATTTCACCCGGCTCCAACTTTCCGAGATGTGACCGTGCCAATAACTGACCATCTTGAGCTTCTTGGCGTTACGTTGACATCGACTCTCAATTTTGGCCCATACATTGAGGCAAAGGCTCAGCTGGCTGCCAAAAAGTTGGGGATCCTTGCAAAGGTGAGAAGGTACTTCACGCCAGAACAGCTGCTCAGCTTGTATAAAGCGCAAGTTCGATCATGCATGGAGTACTGTTCTCATCTCTGGGACGGATCTGCCAAATACCAGCTTGATGCACTAGAGTCGATCGAAAAGCGGGCCAAGAGGCTCATCGGTGATGAGGCACTGGTTAAGTCAAAGCTCCAGAGCCTTGAACATCGTCGCCGAGTTGCCAGCTTATCGGTTTTTTATCGATTACATTTCGGTGTGCGTTTGAATTGCATGATCTAATTCCGCCCAGCCCGTTTCATCATCGGACTACCAGACGTACGGCGATGCGCCATCGGTACATGGTGGACATCCCACCCATACGCACTAAACGTTTTGAGAATACTTTTATTATGCGTACAGCTAAGGAGTGGAACTCCCTGCCGGAGTCTGTGTTTCCCGATAGCTACAATCTAGGGGTCTTTAAGTCAAGAGTGAATAGGTTACTTCTAGGCAAGCGCGATCCATCGTCGACCACATCATTGCTTACCATCAGGTGAGATGGTGGTCAAGCGCGAACCTATACCAAATAAAAAAAGAAAAAAAAAAATGATTTTTCATTTTTCAATTCACAATGGTTTGCTTTGTATAGTTCTCGCCAAACTTCTTGGCCGCCCTAAAGTTGGCTTCAATGGCTGCGCAGTAGTAAATCTCATACAAAACAGCACCGTTTCGTGCGTCGCGCATCCTGTAAACCAACTTCAGGGCGTCCAAGAAGTTTGGCGAGAGCTATACATATTTGAATATCGAATATAAACTTACTGATAAAATGCCACTGTTCAAAACATCGAAAATTAAAATAACGATTGTATTGAAATATCGAAAATTATTATACCTAAGCATACAACATCTAATATTAGAATGCCGACTGATTAAAATATCGACTGATTCAAAATGTCGATAGACATTATTAATATACCTATGTTCAAAATGTCAACATTAAAACACCTAAGTTCATTATATTTACGTTAAAAATACCTACTCGTAGAATATAAAAAAAAATGATATATGTGGTATGAGTGGAAAAAATGTAAGTAGATTTGAAATTGTCACACTCTGCCAACACATTGCTATTAGTCATTAGACTATCCTCCACTGCAAACATTTAAAGTATTGTTTAGCAAATATTATCATGTCGGAAAACGTATTAGAAGTCATAGACTAATACTCGTATATATAGATTGTTAGAAGTTTTCAAGCGCTCGCCGGCCGCCGCCGCGGCACCACTCGCTTTGCTTGCTCGGGTCACGCGTGGGACAGCTAGTAATTAATAAATATCGATATTTAGGACATTCGATACTCTGTACTTCGATATTTGGGGCATTCGATACTCTGTACTTTCGATATTTAGGTCTTTCGATATAACTTTTGTAGATAATTATATTTTAGATATATTGGACGTAGGTTATCTAACCATTCGACATTATTAACTTACGTTATTTAAATTTTCGATGTTTTAAACAGTGACATTTTAACCGTAGGTATTATAATTTACGATGTTCAAATATGTACCCTGGTTTGCTACATAATACATACCTGTCATATTTATTAAGCACCTACCGACAAATGTTTAAGTACCTACCTAAATTATTATTGTGTCGTCAACTACCTACAAATGTAAAAGAGTATCCACTTATGTAAATATTCTTGTGTGTACAGGAAATAACTCTAAACTTATATTTAAGCCACATTGATGATATTCCTATAAATTATTACGTAATTTGTAATGATCATTTTGATGTATCCTGGCTTTTATATTGCTATTTTAGTATTATAAGTACTTTGAAACAATTAATACAATACTGTCCGTTGGTATCAATATTCTTTCGAATATTGATTAAGAAAGACTAAATAGGCAATTTTAAATTCCTTAATTGTCTTGATACGTTTTAAAACCATTTCATTACAAGAGAATTGATTATTGTTTACCTTATTGTGGTATTATTTAAAGCAATATAAAAAATGGCGGAATGCCGCACCATTTTCTCATATTGGACGTATTGAGACATAGATAGACCCGAGATTATAAAACATTATGTAATTGATAACCTGACTTACTTTTTGTGAACCACAAGCCAGTACAGGCCAGATATATAATTCTATTTCCTTATTCATTAATACTTGGTGTAAGATCGACTACACAAGACTAACGTAAGTTATTTGATATTATAACTTTATTATTGCTAATGGTTGTGTTGATTATGGCCTTTATTCCTAATATGTTAAATTGATTTAAGGGCTAGTCTATGTTCTTTGCCTTATCCTTTTTATTTTGATTCTATAATATTTTGAATACCATATGTGGTTGTAAAAGGTATCGATAAATACTATGAAAGAGCTTCCGTGGAGTTTGTTCCCTTCATCTCCACGAGTACTAGTCTAGCAACAGGCGGTAAGCTCAATGAGCCTTCTAAATTTGAATTAAATGACAAGTCTTATTTAAATAAATACCTAGTCTTGTCTTGCTGTGCTTTTATTCATAAAACCATTCCCTTACACGCCACATTTAATAACCAACAACCATCTTGACATTCAAAGATATCTTTGCAGATATATATTTTAACATACGAGTTCCATTCATGATTCTAACACGCGCAATACGCGCCACCACGTTTGAATTTTTCGCTAGGGGCGCTGGTGTATTCTGAGTTCATTAAAATGACAAATTTCATAGTTTTTTGACTTTTAGAGCGAGTTTATTTATAAATTTTAATTTTTGTGTATATTTGCCAAATATACAACCACTTTACCAACCACTGCTTTAATAGAGTTTTATGTTATTCTACTATTATTCGAAAAAAGGGGCTGGGCGAAACTGCAGCATACTCGATTTTATATTTAATCGCACTTCTATGACATTACAAACTTTGCCGCGTTTTAACAACGTTTATCTATACTAATTATACTTATACTAGTAATATTATAAAGAGGAAAAAATTGTATTTTTGTATCTAACGAATAAACTTAAAAACTCAAAAATTCTTTCTCCGTTAGGAAGCTACACTATCCCCGGGTGACATAATCTGCTTTTTATCCCTGTATTCCCACGTGAACGGGAACTATGAGGGTAAAACCGCGAAGCGTTTGCTAGTCAGCTATATTTATGGACCTTAGTCAACAGTGGCGCTAACTGGGGAGCAAGATATAAAATATAACGTTAGTCCCCATTAGGGAGCTGTGTTCGATTCCCTGGTCGGTCAATGTATATTTTTATTGGGTATTTACCCGACTGCCGAAGGAGGGTAATGTGTTTATCAGTCTATGTATGTATGTATGTATGTTTGTTCCTATGTGTCGTTCCAGAGAACAAACGCAATGACCGATTTTGATGATTCATATGTCAATCGATTCGTCTTAACCTTGCGAGTGTCATAGGCTACATTAAAATTGGAAAATAGAAAAATGGCGGCTTTTGGGCGCCATATTGTGGGGGGCAATTTTATTTTTTCTTCCAAACCCATCGTGTGGGGTATCAAAATAAAGGGTTTTAAGAGGTGATTTCAAAAATATATAACACTTATATATTTAAATGTACCTAATTCGAAAAAAAATGTTAACTAAAAAGTTATAAATAAAAAAGTTAATTAAAAAAATCAAAATACCCGACTGCTTAAAAAGCGAACTAAAAAGACGTAAACAAGAAGAAAATCATGCTGTGCAGTCGGATGATACATTTGGTTTTGGTCAGCCAGCTCGCGAATATGTATCCTCCGACTGCACAGCATGATTTTCTTCTTGTTTACGTCTTTTTAGTTCGCTTTTTAAGCAGTCGGGTATTTTGATTTTTTTTCATCTCGTACTTCTCAATAGCAGTATTTTTATGCCTGATTAATGTTACTAAGCTCGTTTCCTACAAATGGGTCTTAAACCTATCTGCAGAAATGTGCACTATCGATATCTCTCTACCCAACCCTTCAGTGAATATAGGCGTGAAGTATCGAAGTCAAGTCTCAATACTTCGTAACAATATCACAAGTTTACTCGACACGCTTTCATTCAGTTATTAAACTTTGCCTCATTATACTCGGAGTGACGTCAATAGGAACAAACTAACTTTGTACAATATTGATGTACACAATGTACCGAATTCTGTAGTTTGTGTTACAATTATCAAACTGGCTAACTATGTAATAATATTTTTAATTAAAGTACGTAATTCTCAACTGATTTATTTACTTTGTTTGTGGTGAAAGCATATTTAGTTAGTAAACTGTCTGACCGTATAAGAAACACCACGCTGTGCTCCAGGACGCAACTCAAAAATCAACAAAACAGAAATTGGGCCTGGGCATGCCATGTCTGCGAAAATATGCCGTCAAATCTGCAGGCCCGTATATTGCAAGACTGGACCCCTGACACAGGTAGACGAGGTCGCGGTAGAAGAGGTCGTGGTAGACGAGGTCGCGGTAGACGAGGTCGCGGTAGACGAGGTCGCTGTAGACTGAGGCGAAAATGGCGGGACGTATTGGATGGCTTTCTCGAGGATTGACGTGAAGAAGCATAACACAAAAAGAAATAGAAGGGATGGGAGAGGCCTTTGCTTTTTGTAGTAGAAAAGGCTGACTGATAAAAAAGTTATGTATGGGGCAAATAAATGTATCGCTTTTTTTGTGATACGCTTGCTTTTGACCTCTATCTCGCCTGATGTTAAGCGATGAAGTCGTCGATAGTGAAGCACGCTTGGCTTGAAGTAACCTATTCACTCTTGAGTTAAAGAGTGAGGGGTAGTAGCAATTAGGAAATAAAGTCCGCGGCAGAAAATTCTATTCCTTAGTTGTACGCACTTTGAAAGTATTCGCAAAACGCTTTGTGCGTATCGGTGGGATGTTCACAATGTACCAATGGTGAATTGTAGTACGTCTTGTAGTCCATCGATCTTCAAGGCTCTGGAGCGTTAAGTCGACCAGCTCATCGTTGTCGATAAGCCTCTTGGCCCGTTTGTCAATCGACTCAAGTAAAATTTACTAAAACGTATATAAACATACATACATACATAAACTCACGCCTTTTTCCCATGGGGGTAGGCAGAAAATACAGAGCGCCACCTGCTACGATCCTTATATACTTCTTTTGCTTCACTCACATTCATACATCTAGTCATACACACACGCCGGTTATGAGTACTGCGCACCTGGCCTTTAACGTATATAAAGTATAGAATAAAACAAATAAAATAATAATAATAAACCAAGTCAAGCCCATCCACACACGTAAACACACCCACACACACACACACAGACACACTTAAACACACCACACCACACACCAGAATCCCACACACACATACCTTCATACTCACATGCACACTCTTACGCATGATAGTAATAAAATAAATTTTAGTACACCCACATTAATACTGACAAGTTTGGATCCCATGTAATAGGGGTCGCCACTTATCGTAGGTAGGATTGCACCTATTACCATCAACCAGCCACATATTGAGACGCGGGCACCTACTGAAAAATCCCAGAAGAAAAAAACCATTGACATTTGCCCGAACCGGGCATTGTATCTAGAAATTGTTCTGCCACATCGCTTGCGACCTTAGAAGCAATGATTTTCAAAAAAGATTATTAAGTACCTATAAAATATCTGATTTATAACCAAGCTTTCAAAGAAATAATGTGGTTGCACCACATTATTTCAATTTTAATTGTTATAAAAAGCATATTTCACTTAATTTGTATTATCCAAGAGCCTATTCATCCTCAATAAAATACATACCAGCACTATATTGGCAAAAAATATTCACTGCCCTAATAAAAATAAAATAATTTTACATCATTTTCGAATTTGCTCTCTCGGCTTTTATTGGGCGACCGAACATTGAACTTTGCAATAAATATGGTACATAATCTATTAAAAAAGGGGATTACCTTAATGTCGGTCACAGTCATACGGTAAAAAGTTGCATAAATATATTTGCAGTAAAACAGAAGTTACGATTCTGTACGACATTTTACGTGCCAAGTTGGTTTACGACAGTCCATATTAGATACACGCTGATGGAATCAATAATGTCGCTTTTATTTCTACTATTATATCCCATGTCCCAGTTTTAATACTCTTATGGACTGGAGGATAAGTTAGGATGAGAAGTGTATGGAAACCAAATTCAATTTCTCGCTTTAATGGTTTTCATGGCTGCCAGGATGCTATTAAACGGAGTGAAACTGATAATGTAGTTTTAAGCTATATGGAAGATATAAAAAAGACTATAGAATTGGGTTATACACTAATTAGTTGATTCTTAATTCAAACTTTGCTAGGGAGAATTTGAATTAAGAATTTTCTGATAACTTTATTTTTATTGGCACTTGGCAATAAATAAGTTGAATGTTGTAAACGCTAAATGAAAAACACAAGTGATACCTAAAGTTTTCTCTAGAACTACAACATTCAATTCGTTTCGTTTCTCATATTTTTTTCAGATATTTGATTCAATAATTTGTTCAATACGTAAGCAATCAGGTGGAATAGGAATTTTTGATATCGTTACGTCGAAATGTTGTGAATAAAGAAAAATATTGTATTTTGTGAAATTCGTTTTATGCCACATTCGTCATTGTTACAGTATTTTCAATATAATATCTATTGACAGACTTACATTAGGTTTATATTGCAACAGTTTCGCGTGGATGCCAGCGATCATCGAAGTAATTGAATTTGTATTTGAGAATGTTTTTAAATAAACACATACAAACACACATAATAACATGTTAGGAAAAATTATTCAGTACCTAATATAAGTAAAGTAATTGAGGTGATACAGGAACGTAGGTATTGGCAAAAAAGAGTGGCATATGCCCAATTGTGGGCGAAGTCAGGTCAGTCGAAGGATGATGACGAATTGATATTCAACTAGTTTTTATGCCGCGGATTCAGTCCCGTCCCTTAAGGACCGTTTATATTCTCGGCAAGTAACCTTAAGACACTAAGCGATAGTGTAGCTTTCTATATGTGAAAGTATTTTCAAAATCGGATCAGCCCTTCTATAGATTATTCATTGAAAACATTGAAAACAAACACACAATTTTACCTCTTTATAATCTTAGTATAGGTAATTTAATGTATTATAATCTTCTACTTGCTACGGTGGTAGGTACGTACTTACTTAAGGTTTATTTTGATATAAAACTTTATACAACTCTGAAACCATTAAACCTGCCTCAACCAATAACCTCAAGGGTTCAAACCTGTAGTTAACCTTGACAGCCTGACAAATAAAGTTAACAATTTTAAACCAAAGAAATAACCGTATCAGTTACAGCGACTGAGGGTACCAGGACAGCATAAATTGTTCGGAGTTAATATTTCAAAAGACGAAGACCGCGGGCGACGACGTGATGCGACTGCAAATTTAAGGCGAGCTGTATACAGATGGGAATTAAACTTTAGAGGGAGGGGAAACGTATAGCACTGCACTTTCTACGCGTTTAAACGATATAAATTAGCTTTTAGCTTGAGAATTAAATTGTAAGGAAAAATAATCATCATTTGTTTGGCTTTAGAATGGAATGGTAAAACGTCTTTGGTTTTGTGCTTGCTTATAATTAAGATGTCATCAAAATACCAATAATAATAATACTAAACTACTTGTTTATTTATATTTTTAAATGTTTTTCTTTTTAGTATGAGTTTTGTAAAAATATTTAAAAATGTAAAATAATAAGAAAAAAGTGGAATAAACGAATATAATACTAATATTATCAATACGAAAGTAACTCTGCCTGTCTATTTGCTATGCTTTATAAACAAATTGGACCTTGCAGAAGGACATAAGATATCTTTTTACCCCAGGGTTTGTCCCTTGGGATAATGTCTGACTATAACGCGAGCGATGCCGTTGGCAGAATCTAGTATTTCAAAAGGCAAACAATAGAGATGTTCCATGGGAAGAAAAATGATAATTCAGTAGATTGTCAGTAAGGTTATCAAATAATATTAGACACGTATTTTTTGCTTTACCAAATCAATAAAAAATACAAAGATAAAGCGCATCAAAGTTCAGGTGCCCCCTCACCTGAACTTTGATGCGCTTTATCTTTGTATTTTGTGCTTGTGACGTTTCTATGTCAGTATAAAGTGTACTAACGGCTTGACGTCACACGATATTTCAGTTCCCTATCCATTTGCATAAAAACTTTAGACATAATATAACATGGCATACTTTTGTTTATCCTAATTATATTTACGCATAAAATTATTTCCGCATAACAGCTTACGCATTTTTTTTTTTGCATAATTACTCTAATCATAATAATGTTTAAGCATAACATTTTAAAGCATAAATTTGTTTACGCATAATGATATTAAAACATATTTTTTTAAGCATAACAAATATGCATAATAATTAACTCCTTAAAAGTTTTTGGGTTTATTGCCTGTAAGAAGCATGCATACACCATGCACCATGCAGCAGCATGCAAACATGTAAATAAGCATACACCATGCATGGAGCAAGCATGCAACATGCAGCAAGCATGGTTTCTGTCACGGCTTCGGCGCTGCGGGACTCCGGCGATCCCACGCGAGCTGCTCGTCGCAGAAGTGTTTAACGCTCACCACTGCAGCTTATACTACAGACAAGCAGACAAGGGCAGACAACACTACGCGGTGTCGTTTTTGCAGTGATTCGTTTCTGTCACTAAAAAATTAATACGTAAAAATAACTCAAATTTGTTTCCGTTATTGCTATTAACTTTTATGCCTTAATACTATTATGCTAATAGTCATTAGGACTAGTAACATTATGAGAATTAAAATTATGCCAAAACAAATTTGTTTTGGCATATTTATTTTTATTTTTTTTATTTTTAATTATCTTGAAGGCCAATTGGCCTTCAAGATAATTATGCCAACATAAACAGTATGACAAAAAAAAATGTCATGGAAATATTATGGCAAAATAAATTATGCCAAAACAGTTATGCTAAAAAGTATATTAGGAAAAAGAACTTTATGCAAAAAAAGGGATCCCGATATTTCAACGCGTTATATCGTCGTCACTTTATCTATACGTGTCAAAAGAAAAAATACGTGTCCAATATTTTTTATTAATCTACCATTAGGTCAAAAAAATAATTTTCAGTAAACATCCCTATTGACTGATTAATTTAAAGAATTCATATCTAAGTATCGATAGAAAAATATTACTTTTTTCACCCGCTTTGGTTTGTACCATCCTTTAGGCTAAAATTACTCTTTATATTGGTACAATTTATCAGCCACAAATAAAGCCAATTCTTTCCAAAAATAACCAAATCTCCCCAGCCAATCAATACAGTGTTTGTACGTTAAAAGTAGATTATTTTCCCACACTCAAGTGTGCCGAGGTCCCAATTTTCTACGCGGCTGATTTTTTCCCTTTGAATCCTCTTCGATCCGGCTCGAACTCAAACAAACAAGGATTGTTGACTTGTTTCTGCTCCAATAATGTCACTTCCGTAATTCTGTATCGAGATTTTGTTTATGGCGCTGATTTGGGTCCCCCATTGTACGCAAGTATATCCTTGGCTTACACTGAAAAAAATAATTTGGACTTGTGATCTTTTTTTTGTTACTAGCAACAAAAAAAATGCTATTTACTAATTATTAGTTTTGTTATGATTTTATTAAAGACAATTTTAATTTTTTTGTAAAAAATACATTATTTTTTTTCAAATCAAATCAAATCAAATTGTTTATTTGTGATACATGGGGGGTTTGTGAACTATTTCGTTTCAAACCGGATACGATTTGTAACTTTTAATTTAAGCTAACATTAGTTAACAAATAGCAAAACTCTGTTTTGGTAAAAGAAAAGTTCGCTAGTCCCAATTATATTTTTCAGTGTAATTCGCCAAATCCTTTAGGCAAAATAAGAAGGCGAATGATTTTGCATATCAATTGCGCGTACTTGATTATATGGGTATAAATAAGCTTGAACAATCAGCATTTTTATTTTTTTGTGTGTGCGTGTTCCCTTATGTTGAAAATGATGCTGGCTGAAATTGTGGCGCTGGAATACAACAAAAAGGAAAATTACACATCCAATCATTATTATTCTCTGTTATTAAGTACATTGTACATTTTATTTCCGGTCGTGCTTTGTAAAACAATAAGGTCGCGAATTTACGATCGGCTTTATTTGGGCTGATAGCAAATCAAATCAAATCAAATGTTTTTTATTTCACATAGGCCTAAATGGGCAGTTATAAAACGTCGACAAAGGTGCACGTGATAGAGGTATCCGAGTTTTTGTTTCTAATCTAATTACTTTTTACGAGCTTTTATTTAACTCTCCTCTTCCTGTTAGTTCGTTGTCTTGTTCAATATCTTGCAAATAATTTTTTTAATAATTATTTCCAACCGATTAAGCTGAAATTTTGTATACACTTTTGGTTTACACGGTAATCTAAAAACGGCTGTTATTGCCTTATTAGCTTCAAAATGTTAAAACATAACTGATAAAATTAGTAGATTTTTAGAATATGGAAAACGCACACTTTCGGGCCACCATCACAATTGACCCGAAAAACGTAACGTACTAGGCCGACCTCATCTAGTTTTAAAAAATATGATCGACATGTAAAAGTGTTCGTACAAACCAACTTACAGAAATAAAATCATTTATCATTTATCACTACGGTACGTAAGGGCCGTCAAGTAAATATATAAATATGTTCCAAAAATAAGTGTGAAAATGTTAGCTTTCAATACTATTAAAATCAACCATAGAAATATTTCTAATTCAACCTTGCAAAATATCTACATGAGCCGGTTCTGGTTATCGAATGCACCACCATCGGAATTTTGCAGCACTGTTGAATGGGACAGCCGGGCGTCTCGTTTGCTTAATGAAATTCTCCTCCGACCTCCATTTCTATAAGTTTCTGAGATCCTAGTGATTGACTGACTAGTGTCGTTTTTAACCGACTTACCAAAAAAGGAGAAGGTTCTATGTTCGACATCATGTATGTTTTTTTTTTTTTTGTATGTTCACCGATATCTCCGTCAATTGTGGACCGATTTTAAAACTTCTTTTTTTGTTTGAAAGGGTATATTCCGAAATTGGTCCCATTTTCATTTGGTGAAGATCTGATGAAGAACTTCGGAGATATACAACAGAACTCTTCAATAAATAACTGCAAAACTCTCGGGATTGCTGCAATCGCATGTCAGTTTATTGTTTATACCATTTCATAACATAACATCACGCCAGTACGCTCGAAAGGGGTATGCAGATCTCTCATTTCACCAGTTATATTCAAGTTCATTTTATTCGGGTAATCTATTCTGTCGTTATAGGTACTTACTCAACTACTTCCCTATTAGGTAGGTAACTAAAAAGTGAAAAATAAAAAACTTTTTACAAAAAAATACTACCGACTTCCAAATAAGAAAACTAGAAAGTGAAAAATAATTTTATTTTTGGAAGTCGGTGTCCATGATGTAAAAAATTGGTACCTATCAAAGACACCGACTTCCAAAAATAAAGTTATTTTTCACTTTCTAGTTTTCTTATTTAGAAGTCGGTAGTATTTTTTTGTAAAAAAGTTTTTTATTACATTATTGATACGGTTTTCTGTATATATAATCGTATAATCAAATTACATGTGGTAAAAGCTCTGTACTCCTATTTCCTCAAAAAAACATTACGCCTCGTCGTTAGAGTAATGTGATTGTGTGTTGCTGTAACATGTTGCCAGTAACGTTGCATCGTTGCGTTTACTCTACTGTATCTACTGTATTAGATTTGCCATCATTTATTTTCTTGTAAACCCACTGCACTTGAAATAATATGTGATTCAACAATATTGTAATTTTTATATAAGTAGGAGTATGTTCTTAGCAATCGAATTAATTCAATTCAATTCATTTATTGCATCATATATGGTAGGTACAAACAGTTCTTATATAACATATTTGGCCAATATATAGCATACAATAGTACAAGTTTTTAAAGTTATGAGATAAGATATCTGTGCATTAGTGTATAAAACTTCCAGTGACGTAAGTTAAGATTTTCTTACGCAAAACACAAGACCATAAAATAAAGTTAATTATTAAAATCATAAAATACGACTGCTAAAAAAGCAAACTAAAAAGACGTAAACAAGAAGAAAATCATGCTGTGCAGTCGGAGGATACATATTCGCGAGCTGGCGGACCAAAACCAGATGTATCCTCCAACTGCACAGCATGATTTTCTTCTTGTTTACGTCTTTTTAGTTTGCTTTTTTGATTTTAATAATTAACTTTTTTTATTTACAACTTTTTAGTTATTTTGTTTTAGAATTAGGTACATTTAAACATATAAGTGTTATGTATTTTTGAAATCGCCTCTTAAAATCCTTTATTTTGATACCCCACACGATGGGTTTGGAAGAAAAAAAAAAATTTGCCCCCACAAAATGGCGCCCAAAATCCGCCATTTTTGTATTTTCCAATTTTAATGTAGTCAGTGACACTCGCAGGATTAAGACGAATCGATTGACGAAAGAATCATCAAAATCGCCCAACGAATTTGGTCTCTAGAACGCCACATAGGAACAAACATACATACATACATACATAGACTGATAAACACATTACCCTCCTTCGGCAATCGGGTAAAAAGAAAACGCGACTCAGACTTCAGCAGTCTGCCGATTTTCATACAAGCAAAGTTATTGTGCCCTCAGAGCAGGTGATGTCACTTTAAAGTGAATTTTCGTGTCGCTTTTGACGTTTCGAACATAAAATTTGCCTTCATATTGACGACGGTATTCGGAAAATCACGTAGCGAACTGATTCGGTGACTAAGGAGTTTCTTAGCTAGGCTTGGAAGTTTTAGTTTTTGCTATTTCGCTTTAGTTTAGCTTGATCTTGGAAGTAAAGTAAATCACAACTTTATTCCCGGAAGGGATATAAATTAGGTTGTGTGTTTGCTCAATCTTTGCGATTTGTAGGTAGGTATTTTACTTCATATTCGCTATTACTCTATCTTTAATTTTTGAGGTCTAATCTGAGGGCAAATTAGCATAGAACATCTTTGCATTCGAATCTAGCTTCATCTTTTTGACTGGTCGATTCCTTGACAATTTAATAATGCTGTAATTAGTTATTCTATTATCTGGCATCTGCGAATCCTAATTAATAATTCTCGACGGACGGACGATTGAATGGATGTTTGTTACATTTGCCTGCAAAAACTACTAAATAGTTATTTCATACAGATAGTTCATAACCTAGATTAACAGTTAGAATAACTTTTTATCTGGGTATTAGATTCCTTCCTTTGGGATAATTTTCAGACTTTTATGCGGGAGCAGCCGCTGGTAAACGCTATTGTCAAATAAAATTAAATGAAAGTAAACGACAAACTTAAACGGTTAAAAGATTAAGACCGTTCTAAGATTATCAATCGGGCAATAAATCCTGTTTACACCGCTCTGATATTCGTGAAAACTTACAACTTTATCTATCCGAGGATATTTGAGAAAATTGCGAAAGCGATTTCGTTTTATGACCGGAAAAGATATTTCTTCTGGAAGCTTTTAGAGAAACTCCGAGCTTATTGTCCGTGTTTATTTTGGAAAGTCCTGAATTATGATAATTGCTCATGCTCGTGTAAGATTTAACAGAATTGTAATTTTGTTAACAGTTACTAGTTGTTTTTTTACATAAATAATTAGCTAGGTACTTTGATTTTTAAAAGGTCTTCTTGTAGGCTATTTTATTATTTTAACAATAGTTTCAACTTTAACATAGTCTCTTGAACTACCTAATTTAAGGATCCGGTCTTTTAAATGTGTTTCTACTATCTCTAAAGCAGGTAACCTAAGGAGTAGTGGACATTGAGGAAAACTGAGAGGAGAAAAATAGACGCTCTGGAAATGTGGTGCTGGAGGAAAATGTTTGGTATGTCTTGGACCCAGTTTCATATCCATTCTCCAAGAACTCGGCATCAAGCAGCGTCTATCGGCTGGTGTCCGGGCTCGAATAATCCAGTTCGTTGGCCATGTGTCCCGACGAGGCAACGCGTCCATTGAGTTGCTTGTGGTCCAAGGCAGAGTGGAAATAATGGTGGTCTCGCGACGCGGCAGGTTGCCCATGCGATGCACCGACCAGGTCAAATCTGCAGAAGGCGGCCCATTGTTTGATTGCACACGAGTCACTGCCGACAGACCTCTCTGTCGGCAGTGACTCGTGCCTCACGATGCGACGCCATCCCTCGACGGCGTCGCATAGTGAGGCGTGTCATGTCAGCCCGAAATCTCACTGCAACATGATGACAACGACCGCTCTGTCAAAAGAGTACCGACGAAAAAGAAGAAGAAGTTTGCCACATTTGTAGTCATCATCATCATCAGCCTATTAAAGTTCCCACTGCTGGGCCACAGGCCTCCTCTCTGTGAGAGGGAATGGGCCGTAATCCACCACGCGGGCCTAGTGCGGGTTGGTGGATGTCACATGTCTTCGAATTTGGTTTTAGGACATGCCGGTTTCCTCACGATGTTTCCCTTCACCGATTTGCGAGCAGTGGTGATGAAATAATGTACACAAAGTAAAGCGCCTGCCTGGACTCAAACCCACGACCTACAACTTGTAAGTCGCGGCTGATTCCACTGGGCCACCACTGCTCTCAATTGTAGTAATATCAATCATTAATGCTAGTTCTACGAAATTATATTATTATGGGGATAATATCCGCAAAAAGGGTCGTCGTATTCCCTGCTCCGCCTTCCTTCCTTCTTGATTCTCTGCCGTCTCAAAAAAATGTACTTTCCCAAAAAGTACAGTTTTATATTTAGAAATACAGAGACATTCCACATCCCCATTTATTCTCAAATATACTCGGAACTAACACGTAATACACAAAGTTTAGGTGTTAAGATTTACAGCTATTTGCCGCTGCTACATACAGCTAGACCAACTTGAAGTACAGGCGAGTGCGGTGTGATGCATATCACTTACATTTCTGTTTGCAGTACATTTAGGAGAGAATTTGGGTTTTGATGTGGCAGTGATGCTAATGCAGGAAACCGTGGTAAGACTAACAAAAAATAATAATAAATACAGGAATTATTATTTGACTCCTTATTTCTTTTTAAAGCTTATAATAATCCAACATATCCCTAGGTAACACATTCCCATATAATATATCGTGTGTGCTATTCCTGACAATAATCTATCTCTGTGCCAAAATTCATCCAGATCCGTTGAGCCTTTCTGGCGTGAATGGGTAACACCACAGAAACGTACATCCAAACTTTCATATTTATAATATTAGTAAGATACCTACATACTTTGTTCAGATAATTATAATAATATGAGTTCACAATAATATATTTAAGGTCATAGTAAACTTTTAAGATAGGAAATATATAATGTTACAGAACATAATTTATCTACGATTTAACTGTGAAATTGCCTGAGGTACCCGGGCTGTGAAGGGTGCGTAGTTGTCAGTCATTAACCCGCTGTTTGGTTGTAAACACCAAATCTTGCAAAGCACAGCTACCTGAGGAAGGATCTCAGTTAAGCAGTCGGGCTATTGTTTCCTTTAACAACAGACAGGACAATGAGATTGACCGTCGAGTAAAAAATAAACAGAACATACAAATTGAGGAACAAAAAATAATTAATTCGTAAGTGTACGGAGTTAATTTTGTCAGCAGTGATTACATTTTAGCTGTAGGTTCTGCTCCAGCTTTTAGAATACTGTTCAAAATTAACTTGATAATACAATTATTGTGTCCATTTCAAAAAGCACTATTCAAAGTAAATATCTGGCCGCCACATCCACCACTTTCTAGCTCAGAACACCCAATATTACTTCACCAAACTTTGTTATTACTCCAGCCAAGTTTATTTGGTAAATGAACTGAAAACTGGCGTCCAGTGACACACGCGATTTATAACCCAAAACATTACTTCTGACAACACTGAAAAACGCCAATTTGAATCTTATTACAAAGTGTTAGTGTCCACTAAACTGCAATTTTAAATGAGCTGGTTTAGAGATTTACCAAATTGTAATGCGGATAACGTAAACTAATTTAGTCTTTATTGTTTTAGTGATAAGTCTTTATATTGGTTATTAACTCCTCAGGTAAGTTCTAATTAGGCAAGGCAAAGGCTCGTTTAAGTGTTTTAGAGGCCCTTTGTAAAACAGTAAAACGTTTAATCACTCTTCCCGGATGATTTGAATACAAAGTGCTGAATGTTACACGTAGTATCTACGCCAAATTATTCAAGTTAGTAAGTGAGTATCGCTTCTAAGTAATTCACTATAGAAGTTATTAGGTGCCCCTAGGCTTCTTACTAAATGATCATTTTCATCTAGGTTTTTTAACTGGAATCCTTTGTTCATTCTTCCATTATAGATATAATTTCTGTTCTTTTTACAATCTTTTCCCAAACTTAATTTTTTTCTTTTCTGTTCATTTTTAGGGTTCCGTACCCAAAGGGTAAAAACGGGACCCGCGGTACTGAGACTCCGCGGTCCGTCTGTCTGTCTGTCTGTCTGTCACCAGGCTGTATCTCATGAACCGTGATAGCTAGACAGTTGAAATTTTCACAGATGATGTATTTTTGTTACCGCTATAATAACAAATACTAAAAACAGAATAAAATAAATATTTAAGTGGGGCTCCTTTACAACAAACGTGATTTTTGTGCCGATTTTTGCGATAATGGTACGGAACCCTTCGTGCGCGAGTTCGACTCGCACTTGGCCGGTTTTTTTTTATTTGTTATTTTGTCGATCTGAATTAGAACTGCCATTTCTAATTCTGTCGCTTTTTATTAAACGACTGGCATAAACAGAGGGTAATTTCTTGAAGAATTTCAATAATATCAAAGGCCATTTTTGTCTTTTAAGTCGTTATATATCATTTCGGATAAAAAAATTATCGATGTCTAAGAACACTACCATAGTTCATTGATATCCTATATAACAAAAATAAAGGGCCTATATAACGTAAACAAGTTGGTCGATGCTTTATTATGAAAACATATTTTAACAATTAATTAAAACGATTCGAATACAAAGAAATAGGGGAGGGCTTTAAAAACTTCACAACAACACATATATACATTGTCATAAAACTAAAGTTCCTGGAAAGATTAACACAACTATCATTATATCAGACTCATTTATATAATGCATAATAAATCGATATTTTGTTATCATGGAAATAAACATTTACTTACCTTTTTTTAATTTAATTTTTATATATCACAATATTTAACACACGAAACAAAACGGTTGTCGTTGAGTCGTACTACAACGTTTCAGTCTTTTGAAAACGACATTGTAACTGTTATGTCACATAAGCGGTCACTTATGGGACTCATCATAACCAGTATTGCACCGTAAAGTCGGTCTTTGTACTTTAATTTAATTTGTATACAACGTTTCAACGTTTCAACTGTTATTGGCTGATTTCTACGTAACTACTAAACGATAATATTGTCGTGTAATTTGGGCCTAACTCGCGTTATTTATACATTTATATTAGGTCCTTACCTATGAAATTAGCGTTTTGTCGTACTGGCCACTTTGATCTCAAATATCTCCTCTTTCGTTTGGAATTCCAATTTTAAATTTGTACAACTATTTACTCATGCTTTTGTGTTTTTTTCTCTTTTGGTTTTTTCATTGCGCTAGTCTTTTTAAAAATGGAAAACTTGAAATATAGCGTTATTTACGAGTAGGTACGAGTTCCATCGTGGCACCAGTGCTGCAGAAAGGGCTCGAAGGATTAATGATGTGTATGGCGACAGTGTCGCAAAAGAAAACACAGTGCGTTTTAGGTGTTCCAACGTTTTGGAAGATACTTTACAGATAGTTGTTCCGGCTCTGGGTGTTTGTGTATGTTAGTTTATATGTTTGTAAACGCACCTACGATACAGGAGAAATGTTTGTGGGGCAAAGTTATTAATTTTTTTTTTTTTTTTTTTTATGTCTTGTCGTCTGTCTGAATTAAAACTGCCATTTCCAATTCAGCCGCTTTTTATTACTCGACTGGTATAAACAGGGGGTAATTTATTGATGAATTTCAACAATTTCAAAGTAAGAATAGCATCAATTATGGAAGTAGAAGTGTTATTTGGGCAAGAGATATTGTAAGCAGAGTGGCGCAGTGGAAGCGTGCTGGGCCCATAACCCAGAGGTCCGTGGATCGAAACCACGCTCTGCTAAAATCTACTTTTTGTATTATGCGTTATTTTATGCATGGATTTTTTCCTGATTACCATATTTTTCTTTTTATTTGTTTTATGTTTTTACTTCCAAATCTTACATATTTTTAAAATTATCTTACGCCTTGTAATGTTTCGTTTTTAGCGATATTTTTAACGGTATGATAAAATTACAGTAAGATAGCAAGGGCTGACTGCTCTGAAGGTGAAGGTGTAGTGGCTTTTAATTCCAATATATTTTGGACATCATGTTTATGACTAATACGAGTATACCTACCTTTTACCTTTGTGACTCTATGTAGGCTATCACAATGCGCAAGACTACATATTATATATATATAATTTATTTATTTATTTATTTATTTATGTACACACAAAACACTTTACAGAGAAAATAAAGAATACAGATAGAAGAGCACAAAGGTACTGCTTATTTCAATAGAAATTTCTTCCAGCAGACCTGCGACAGGAAAGTTGGATGATAGACGAAGACACAGTGTGTAGAAAGAAGTAAGGAAACCTAAAATAGACTATAATAACTTAACTAATTATATATAAATTACACATACATTAACTAAATATAAGTATAGAAGATAAAGAAAAATATATATACATACATATAATATACAAAATTACAATATGGTAGAGAGATAATGTTCTTTGACTTGTTTTTTGAAAAGAGATACGTTTTGAGAGTCTACTAGATAATAATACTACCCATAACTTACCAATTTACATGAAGTTATTCTTTACTTAATTTTAATGAAATTGTTACCATCTCAAATACTATTTCATTATCTACATTTTGACCTTTTTTAAAGTGTTCGAATATTAAGGAAAGTAGGTAGAGCGAGTGTGAAAGGAGTACGCGTTTTGTTCCCTCAAAGTCTTTGGCGACTGTCGTCATCAAAAACAGTTGAAATGGGGATGTGAACTGCCATTTTTTCTCGATAGGTGGCGCATCGTCGCTGTGGCTATTGAAAGCTGTCAAATTCATACATTTTGTAACCTTATCATTCAGTAAATTTAAATTTACTCGAAATATGCCTCTGTCTGCTGTACCAGGATGTACCAACCCCGGTGTTCAATTATGTTGTATGGAAGTATAAGTAGAAGTGTTATTTGGGCAAGAGATATTGTGAGCAGAGTGGCGCAGTGGAAGAGTGCTGGGCCCATAACCCAGAGGTCCGTGGATCGAAACCACGCTCTGCTAAAATCTACTTTTTGTATTATGCGCTAATTTATTCATGGCTTTTTTCATGATGAACATTTATTTTTCTTTTTATTTTTGCTTCCAAATCTTTTTATTTTTGTTATATTTCGTTTCAACGATATTTTCGACGGAAAAATAAAATTAACGTAATTATTAATTAAAGATTGCAAGAGCTGACTGCTCTGAAGGCGTAGACAAGTAGCAATCAATTTCAAATGGCTTCGTATTTTCTACAACGACTTTCAAAGAGGTCGAAGTACGCTTTTAATTCAATATATTTTGGACTTTTCCGTCATCGTTATGACTGTTATTGTATCTAACTTTGTGACTCTATGAAAACCATCCATTTGCCCAAGACTACATATTATATCTGTATAGTAATGCTTTCCATAATTTACCAATTTATATGAAGTTATTCTTTACCTTAACAAACTTATGACTCTCTAAATTTAAAACTCCCTCACAGGTAACTCCCCAAATTATGATGAAGCTTTACGAGTCTCCCATGAAGCCGTATAAACAAATAACGAGGCAAAATGTTCTGTCATTTACGAGGCTCTCTTTACGATGCCAAACATTACGAGATCGAGTTCCAAATGAGAGAGAACTGTTAGAAGGAAAGTACTGGCTGGATGAAAGGTGTCCTGTCGGCGTCTTTTAGAGCTGAGGCCATTTTTGACTGAATAATTAGGGAGTGTTTGAGTGGACAGAAATAATGGAAAGCGGATGTAAAAATCAAGTGAATTGAATTACATACCATTCGCAAATAATTCCCGAAGAAGATAGAGATCTTGCAAGAGCAAAACGATAGCTACGATACTCAAATAATAAACGTTTGCGTTCAACTCTACATTTGTTTATGGATATAACTGCAAGACACACATTCTGTCGTGCTGGCCCTAAAACGCAGTAAGAGTTTTTTTACGTTTTGAGTCTAATATTGAATTTTGGTTTACAGCTAGTTATATTTTTTTGAAAAACATATGTTAAGTACATTAGAGCATTTTCTTCATACGAGATTATATATAAGAAAATGTTGAGTTTTATTCGTATAACATAGTGTAATTAATTTGTAAATTTTTTTTGGAAACGAAACACGCAAACCGATAGGTACCAAAGACACTGGACACCAGAGACACTTCGGAGAAGAAAGTTATTTTTCGTTGTGCAGTGTTTTTTTGGAAGTCGGTTTGTTTTTTTGTTAAAAAGATTTTTTTGATCTAAGATTTTTTTTTAAAGTCATAGAATATTAGGGAAAGTAGGTCGAAGACGAAGGGCAAGTGTGAAAGGAGTGCGCGTTTTGTTCCTTCTAAGTCTTTGGCGTCTGTCGTCATCAAAAATAGTTGAAATGGGTATGTGAACTGCCATTTTTTCACGACAGGTGGCGCATCATCGCTACGGCTATTGAAAACTGTCAAATTCATACATTTTGTAACCTATAATTCAGTAAATTTTAATTTTCTTGAAATATGCCTCTGTTTGCTGTACCAGGATGTACCAAACCCGGGGTTAATTTTTTGCCCAAAGATACAACGATAAAAAATACTGGGAAAAGGCTATACATATTTATAGGTTATGTTATTAACCTATAAAATTAACTCTGATTACATTGCTTAGTAATCTTCGACGATATAGTGGCGCTATCAACGTATTGATAAAGTTCTACAGCAGGAAAGTCATTTGCTTGGCCTCAGAAGCTTTCAGAGGGCGTTGATTGCCGAAAATAAAATAAATCTTCTAACCTAAACCGTAAAGAATACCAACACACATTAAAGTAATGTTCTCTCATTTTATGTAAATTTTCCTACCATGAGTTAAGTAAGAATAAACTCGAAACAGCTAAAAAAATATCCAAATCTAGAACATATCACCGATGACAAATGTTTTATTATATAAAAAAAAGTCTGCCTCTCAATAAGATCTGTTTTCTGTCCAGTTCTCCTTGCTCCTTATTTTTTTAGTTAGTATTTCAATACCTTAAGCTTCCAGGGACAATACATATTATCAATAACGATGATAGACCAGTTTAAACACAAAAATAACAAAAAGACGTGATGTAAAGAAAGCAAAGACTATTTGACAGCAGCCATTTCGCCGCCAGCGACATCTGCGCTAAACTTTGCGTTCACATCCGCATTGCCTGGGATTTCATTTCGATTAAAAACTAAAATCGATTTCTTCTTATTCGTTGTTGTTTAAGTGTTTTAGAGGCCCTTTGTAAAACAGTAAAAATGTTTATCACTCTTCCCGGTTGATTTGAATACAAAGTGCTGAATGTTACACGTAGTACCAATACTGAAAAATTATGCCGTTTTTTGCGATAACGGTACGGAACCCTTCGTGCGCGAGTCCAACTCGCACTTGGCCGGTTTTTTTACTCGACTTATGCCAGTCGGTACAACAGAGGGTAATTTCATGATGAATTTCAACAATTTCAAAGTAAGAATAGCATCAATTATTGAAGTATAAGTAGAAGTGTTATTTGGGCAAGAGATATTGAAAGCAGAGTGGCGTAGTGGAAGCATTTACAAAGTTAATATAATCGAGATATTGCAAAATGGTTGCGGGCCGAAGTTACATCGCATATGGAATAGCCGTAGTAGACATTTAAAAAAATGAAGCAACTTAAGGGACTAATTTCGAAAAGAATATAACAGATGTAATGAACCAGTCAGACTACAGCAAGACCAGCAAAGTCCAATGTCAGCAGTCTCGGATGTTCTTCTGTATATACTAAGAACGAAAGAACGAAGAACGAAAAGAAGAACGTTTGAGACAGCCATCCGATAATTTCCGACCCGAAATCGGTCGTTGACTCGGTTCTGGTATACGCGTACCGTTAGACTTTTCTTTGCAAATACAGATACATTCCACATCCCCATTTATTCTCAAATATACTCGGAACTGACACAAAGTTAAAGTGTTATGATTTACAGCTATTTTCCGCTGCTACATACAGCTAGACCAACTTGAAGTACAGGCGAGTGCGGTGCGATGAGTATCTCTAATATCTAATTCAAGTTTTGATGTGGCAGTGACGCTATTGCAAGAAACTGTCTGACTAATAAAAAATAATAATAAATACAGGAATTATTATTTGACTCCTTATTTCTTTTTAAAGCTTATTAATAACTAGCTTCTGCCAGAGGCTTTGCCCGCGTGTAAGTCAATAAGTATCCCGAGGATTCATATTCCCGATCGTTCGAAGTATCGTTTGTGCTATTTCTGACTATAATCTGTCTCTGTGCCAAATTTCATCCATATCCGTTCAGCCTTTTTAGCGTGATTGGGAAACAAACATACATCCAGATCGAGACACACAGTCATCCATTCAAATTTTCACATTTATGATATTATTAAGATACCTACATATTTTGTTCATATAATTATATGAGTTCACAATAAAATAGTTTAGGTCATAGTAAACTTTTAACGTAGGAAATATATAATGTTACAGAACATAATCTACCTACGATTTAAAGATTGAAAGTGCCAGAGGTACCCGGGCTGTGCAGGGGGCGTGGTGGTCAGTCATTAACCCGCTAATGGGTTGTAAACACCCGTCTTGCAAAGCACAGCTACCTGAGGAACGCTCTCAGTTGAGCAGTTGGCCTATTGTTTCCTTAAACAACAGACAGGACAATGAGAATGACCGTCGAGTAAAGAAAGTTAATGAACTCAAAAAACCCGACTGCTTAAGAAGCGAAACTAAAAAGATGTAAAGAAGAAGAAAATCATGCTGTGCAGTCGGAGGATATATAATTATTCACGAGCTGGCTGATCAAAACCATTTATGTATCCTGCGACTGCACATTATGATTTCCTTTTAATTTACATCTTTTTAGCTTTTTTGATTTCATTTGATTTTTGATTTACAACCTTTTTAGTTTTTCTAATTACTTTGAAACATATAAGTAGTATATATTTTTGAAGTCGCCACTAAAATCCCTTTATTTTGATACCCCACTCGATGGGTTTGGAATAAAAAAAATAGTGGAACACCCACAATATGGCGCCCTAAAAGAATTTTTAATTTTTTATTTTTAACGTCACTTATCTAAAAAAATCCGAATGCTTAAAAAGTGAACTAAAAAGACGTTAACAAGAATAAATTCATGCTGTGCAGTCGGAGGATACATAATCGCGAGCTGGCTGACCAAAACCAGATGTATCCTCCGACTGTACAGCATGAATTTCTTCTTGTTTACGTTTTTTAAGTTCACTTTTTTAGCAGTCGGGATTTTTGATTTTTTTAATTAACTTTTGTTTATTTACAACTTTTTAGTTAATTTTTTTTTAGTATTAGGTACATTTAAACATATAAATGTTATATATTTTAAATAACCTCTTGAAGTCCTTTATTTTGATACCCCCCAAACGAAGGATTTGAAAGGAAAAAAAAAAATTCTCCCACAAAATCGCGCCCAAATCCGCCATTTTTTTCTTTTCCAATTTTAACAGGTTCACTGTCCAGGCTCCAGAGTAGGAATGGTCCATAAGTCCAGTTATGTTTTTATTTAAAGTCAGTGTCCTGCCAAGTCCGCATTAAATACGAGACTTTCTCCATACGTCCACAGTATCAGATGACTTAGAAATTGTACGGGCGAACATACCACATATGGTCTGTGGACTGATATGGAAGTCTCTCTACAGACCGTATGTGGTCTGTGCCAGTGACACTCTACTCGTAGGGTTAAGAAAAATCGATTGACGTAAGAATCATCAAAATCAGCCAGTGCGTTTGGTCTCTAGAACAACACATAGGAACAACACAAAACATACATACATACATACAATTTACTGATAAACACATTGCACTCCTTCGGCAGTCGGGTAAAAACACTCAAGTGTCGGTCAAGACCTATCTATCGATGTCTCAATTACATAAATTCTTCTAGTGGTTTGAAAGATATGAGGTTAGAATATTACAAACATACAAGATACGCGCGAAAAACATAACCCTTTCCATGCAGTAGGGTAAAAATCACCTGTGTAACACAAAAAAAATATATTTGTAGGTGCACGGACTTAATTTTGTTAGCAGTAATTACATTTTAGCTGTAGGTTCTGCTCCAGCTGTTAGAATACTGTTAAAAATTAACTTGATAATACAATTATAGTGTCCATTTCCAAAAGCACTATTCAAAGTAAATATCTGACCGTGGCGGTGGCATCCACCACTTACTAGCTCAGAACACCCAATATTACTTCACCAAACTTTGTTATTACTCCAGCCAAGTTTATTTGGTAAATGAACTGAAAACTGGCGTCCAGTGACATACACGATTTATAACCCAAAACATTACTTCTGACAACACTGGAAAACGCCAATTTGAATCTTATTACAAAGTATTAGAGTCCACTAAACTGCAATTTTAAATGAGTTGGTTTAGAGATTTACCAAATTGTAATGTAGATAACGTAAAGTAATTTAGTCTTTATTGTTTTAGTGATAAGTCTTTTTATTGGTTACTAAATCCTCAGGTAAGTTCTAATTAGGCAAGGCAAAGGCTCGTTTAAGTGTTTTAGAGGACCTTCGTAAAACAGTAAAATGTTTAATCACCTTTCCCGGTTGATTTGAATACAAAGTGCTGAATGTTACACGTAGTGCACTGAATTATTTAAGTTAGTAAGTGAGTATCGCTTCTAAATAATTTTCTATAGAAATAAGTAGGTGCCCCTAGGCTTCTAAACTAAATTATAATTTGCATCTAGGGTTTTTTTACTAGAAACCCTTGTTTATTCTTCTATAAGGTACTTTTTTTTTTGTTACTTATAATTTCTGTTTTTTGTACTATCTTTTTTACGTCTAATCGTCTATCTGAATTGTAAATGCCATTTCTAATACTGTCTTTTTATTACTCGACTGGTATAAACAGAGGGTAATTTCTTGACGAATTTCAACAATTTCAAAGTAACAATAGCATCAATTACGGAAGTATAAGTAGAAGTGTTATTTGGGCAAGAGATATCGTAAGCAGAGTGGCGCAGTGGAAGCGTGCTGGGCCCATAACCCAGAGGTCCGTGGATCGAAACCACGCTCTGCTAAAATATACTTTTTGTATTATGCGCTATTTGATGCATGGCTTTTTTCTGATCACCATATTCTTCTTTTAATTTATTTTATGTTGTTCGCTTCCAAATCTTATATATTTTTATAATTATCTTACGCATTGTAAGTGTTTCGTTATTAGCGATATTTTTAACTGTATGATAAAATTACAGTAAGATAGCAAGGGATGACTGCTCTGAAGGTGTATTCAAGTGGAAATCACTTTCAAACGGCTTCGTATTTCTACAACGATTCTCAAAGTTTTATAATAATTTTATTTATCGGTACACACACAAGTTACAGCTAAGAAACATTTTGCACAACGAGATAATTGATAAACATGTTACAAAATTTAAGTGGCAATGGGGCCAATGTGGGCCCCAAAGTAGGCATAGCCTGTATCTTGGAGGCCCAGAAATTGAAAGTAGACAGATTGAGTGTTTAATGTTACACAGCACAAAGTTACTAATTGGGCATTAAAAACCAAATTTTAAATAAATTGAAATAATAATAAAAAATAATAATAATAACAGGCAAAACCAAAACATACATTAACAGTTATAATGAAGTGTGTTAACATTCAATGTAATAACTGCTTTATTTAATACACCACCTAACGGTGTAGAGTTATTATCTGTGGTTGTAGAGTTATAATATGATGTTATCTGTGCGCACTCTCCAAACTTGAACCGTTGGTATCGATTGTGTGTGATCGTGCTAAGTGCTATTAATAAATAAGAAAACTAAGAAGACCTAGACTTTTACTTCCAAAACTATATTATTTTCATCAAAGTGAATAACATGAGTCAAATACAATATTCATCTTAACTAAGATTAACAGAATCAAAGTAACAAATTAAAATTGAAAATAAATATATGATTTTATAAATTTCATAGCTAAATTAAAATCAAAAGTCAATAAGTATGGATCAACGAATCAATAATAAGATGAGTAAGCATCACTCAGTCAAACATAAGAGTAAGTGGAAGGATGATGAGGAGAGAGTGTAGAGTTATGGAGTGTGTGAGTTTTTTGGATCTGTCATTGCATTATTGCAAACACTGTAAGTTTGGAAGAAATCGAGTAACACTTTCAAAAAAATTAAATTCAGACAGTAGAACATAAATTATTCTTAACTAATAAACATAGCCAAAAAGGCTTTACTAACATGTCCCCCTAATTTATGTTCTAAAGACCTAGTCAACATGCCCCCTTAATTAGTGCACTTATCTCGAAGCCCTAATCCTACCATACATTTATAAAGTTTACATCTAGGTAAGGCTTTCGTTAATATATCAGCCGTCATATCATTTGTAGAAATTTATTGCAACGAAATGTCCTTGTTCTTTTTTAACACATCTCTAATGAAATGATATCGTATATCAATGTGTTTACAACGAGAATGAAGAACTGGATCCTTTGCTAACGAGATAGCACCCTGGTTGTCTGCATATAAAGTTTTTCTAGCATACCTGAGTAACCCAACTGCAGTAAGCAGACTATTCAAATATACCGCTTCTTTCATACATTGTGATAAACTTACGTACTCCGCCTCACTTGAAGAAGTAGAAATACATTTTTGTTTCTGGGACTTCCATGAAACACTCGCACCACTTAAAATGAAAGCATATCCGAAATATGAACGTCCGTTTATCTAATTCACAACTTCCCCAGTCCGAATCTGAATCGCCGATTATTGACTCACCAGTCTTTTTAAATGAAAGCCCATTTAAATGATCGTGTGTTCCTTTTAAATATCGCAACACACGTTTTGCGAAATTCCAACACATTTCATTTGGATTTTCATTGAATTGCGCTAATTTCACCACACAATGCATTATATCGGGTCTTGTTTCGGTGGCCAAATACAGGGTGTCCCAGAAATCGACGTCAAGCCGTAAATGGGTGATAGACCAAGTTATAACAGTTCTCAGAAAATACGAAAAAAAATCTATCTCATGTTTTTAAAAAATTATGTTCACTTTAAAAATTTACTAAAAAAATCAATCCCTGTAATGGTTCTTTAACTCCAATTGCTACAAATCCCATAATTTATCAAATTTTTTTATTATTATGTAATCTTGAATAATGCTTGTGTAGATTTTTGCCTAAAATTTAAAGCCAACTCCTCCTACTTAGAAGAAAATTAAACTTTTTCAAAACCAAATTATTCAAATTTACTGTTTCGCCCAACTTTAACTGACTGTACTGAAATAAAAATGTACTACGCTAGTTTGGCAAGTAACATGAAAAATTGGCGCATTTAATAAGGATTCAAAAATGGTGTAACACTTGCTAGATTACAATTCAATTCAATTCAATTCAATCATTTATTTCGGACCATGATCCATAATTTGTTAGTAAACACTTATGACTATGTTAGTAAATTTACATAATATGGAAGGCAATGTCAAACTAATATAAATAAATAAATAACAAATACATTATGAAATAAGCCAAATCAGTTCATATACCTATTTCCCGTTGCACTGGAGCCGCCACTGTGCAAGCGGGTCCAGTACCCCAGGAAAGGGCAGTCCGGTTTATCCCTAATAACCTTTAGGACACCGTTTACGCTCCCCCGCATCCTGTGCATCAGGGATGCTGACCTCTTCCGCATTATTGCCTGAAAACTATCAGGTTTTGCTTCTGCAAACATCCCCGATGCACTACAGAAACGTGGGAGCCCCAACAGTATCCTAAAAGCATTATTATACTGGACCCGGAGAACGTTGTAAGCCCTCTGCGTATGTCTAACCCACAGGCTGCACGTGTAGAAGGTCTGGCAATACGCCTTGAAAAGTGTAATTTTCACTTCCTTCGTACATCGCGCAAACCTGCGGGCCAGCATATTGCATCGGACTGACAACGCCCTCCGTTCCCTCTCGATGTCATCGTCATCGTGCAGATCCTCGTTTAAAATGTGACCTAGGTATTTCAATCTTGTCACCCTCTTTAGTGGTACACCATAAAGGCACACCGGAGGAACTACCCTAGGCTTCTTTGTACCCACCCTGAACACCATAACCTCACTCTTCCCCACATTATACAGGAGGCCATGTGACTCGGCGTATCCTTCACACACCTCAAGCAACCGTCTGAGTCCGTCAATTGAAGGGCTCAGCAGCACCATGTCATCGGCGTAACTTATGCTGTTTATCATCTGCCCATCAATGGAGCATCCGACACCAGTACCGCTGAGCTCCTCAATCAACCGATTGACGTATAGGCTGAAGAGCGCCGGGGAGGTCAAACCTCCCTGCCTGACCCCACACTCCAAACCATAAGACCCGGACAATACACCCGACCATCTGACCTGGTTAATTTGATTGTCATACCAGTACTGCAGAAGGTCAACTAGCTCATCAGCAATACCCTGTTCGCGTAACTTTGGCCACAGTATGTCATAATTAACCAGGTCAAATGCCTTGGATAGATCCAAGAAGGCAGCGTACACTGGCGTGCTTCTGTCAGTATAGTACCTGACGGTGTGCTTGAGCGCCAGAATAGCAGTCTCCGTGGAAAGCCCAGCCCTAAAACCAAACTGGGCATCCTGCAGACTGAGCTGTTGAGTTACTCTCCGCTCAAGCACACCGTCCAGAACCTTTGCAGTTATAGTCGCTAGGGATATTGGCCTGTAGTTATGTCTGTCCGAGACATCCCCGGCTCTATTCTTGACTATGGGGACAACCATTGTCCTCATCAGTTCAGTGGGAAGATAGGAGTGCCTGACACAGAAGTTATAGAACATTGACAAGACCCTAGGTAGATGCGGACCAGCACACTGAAAATGTTCTATGCTAAGGCCATCGTGACCCGGTGACTTACCCCTGGTCATAGACTTTATAATTTTGCTGATTTCCTTTGAGGAAATGCTAATTGGTACCTCAGAGACTTGTCTTTTGGGGTCACGATCCCTCGCCTTCGATGGAAGTCGCGAGGCTACCCGAAAGTGCCTCATGAACATGTCCGCCACCTCCCCCGCGCCCGTCTTGCCATCAACGCTCACCGGAACAACAAGTTTCGGGCTCAAACGCTGGGTGGATTTCCAAAACTTCTGGAATCGCTTGCTTTGATGTTCCGCAGCCAAAATGTTCATCCTAACCTGTTCTTCATTCTCCTGACAGAACTTCAAAGCTCGTTTAAATTCCTTACGCGCTTCCCTCATTTCTACGAAAAGCTGTCCAGTTTGAGGTTTTCCACTCCAAACCCAGTTGAGAAAGGCCCTCCTTGCACGCCCGTGAGCGTCCCTGACATACTTGTTCCACCCAACGACTGTACGCCGACCTCCCCTATTTCCCACCAAACCAGAACTGCCTTCTGCCGCTTGCCGAAGAGCTGTGACAATATTGTTATACATGAGGTCAATAACTATTCTATGGTCCTCGTTTTGGCAAAAACTATCACAACAATCACACAATTCATCTGGGAAGTCTATATGTTTGAGATTTTCCATACATAGCCTATAATAACAATCTATTTGGGCTGCATTTCTTTCACCCCATATAGCCCTATCACAGTTATTACGTGGTATTACTGAAGTATCCGATGGCCCAGCCAGGCCCAGGTTAACATGAATGACAAGCGGAAAGTGGTCAGACCAGTACACATCATGATAAATTTCAACCTTCTCAAGCGATTTCCAGCCTGCTTCAGAAACCAGGCAATGGTCAAGCCAACGTCTACTTCCCCAAGCATCACACACAAAAGTATAAGTATGGGAGTCTATGCCTAGCTTAATATAGTCAGCACAACGCCATCTCTGTTCATCACAGAAACTTAACATTTCCCGACTAAATAGACCTCCTGGGTGGGAGTTAAAATCACCGAGCATATAAACACTCTCCACATTCTCGCTCTCAATAACAGCCGCAAGCTCGCTTAAACACTCACAAAACTCGCTTAAGTTATTTATTGAGTCAGTAGGCATGTACACACTAAACAATAACAAAGTGCGACCGGCGCATGTCAATTTTATAGCTGCGACGCGGTCACTCACACAAGGTACAACAGACACAGACGTAAATACAGACTTTCTCCACAAAAGAGCTACACCGCCATACGGTCTTCCCCTCAATACCCCCGATGAAGTATCCACCGCAGATTTGCCAAAATATCCAAAATTTACATCTAGGCTACCCAGTGTGGACACCTCATGAGGCAGCAACCAGGTTTCCTGCAGCGCAATGACATCCATAGACTTACATAGACCCTGTACACACACGATTGACCTCTTCAACGACTTACAGTTGTAGCTTACAAACTTAGTAAGAAAATCATTATTATTATCCATCGTTTGTGTACTAGTCATTAACGATTTTATTTTTATATGTACCGTCACTCGGCTGCAAGTCACCCTGCCGCCGCTCGCTCATGCTTCCATAATTAACAAACCTACGGAAAGATACACCATCGGGCCACAGGCTTTCATTCATAAATACATTCAGCTCCCGCTTAGGTATCAAAAACTTATATGCAATAAAACTTCCACATTTGTTTTGTTTTTAATGTAGGTAACAATATCTGCCATCTTAGTGTCTTTGTTTACATTATATATATAAAAAGGTACATTAATATCCGCTGCCTTAAATGAACAATGAGGCAGCGTATCTGCCGTACCTTTCAACCCAACAAAACGATTTCGCACTCTTTTACGTTGCACTTCAACCCAACCCTCACTAGGAGACTCATTTCTCCAATTACCCTCACGCACTACATTTGAGAATGTTTTACACTTTCGACGGTTCGGAGTTGACGCGCTTGGAGTTTCAACATGCACCAATACGTCACCGTCCGTCACCACAGTGGGCCTCATCGCACCGTCACTCGCTCCTTCGTTCGCAGCTATTGTCGCTGCGCACGCTTCCATCCTCGTCGAAACCGCAGTATGGGCCTCACCGCGCTCGGAACCCTTTTCGCCTTTCTCCGAAAATGTATGCGCCGGCGGCGAAACGACACTATTATTTATGATGGTATCGTTACATGTCTCGCTCACACCTTGCACACACTTTGCGATCGCATCGTTCGTTGACCTCTCCGGAATAACTTGAGTAATTAGACCAATTGGGCCACTGTCGTACTCAAAATTATTTTCTAATAAACATGCAGCTCCTCTCTTACGATTGACATTCATGCTCCTGTAGCAGGTATCACTTGTCACCTTCATGTCCGCAATATCATCCAACGTTACATACTTTTCTTTAATCACAGCCACCTCTTCCTGTAGTTTTAATAGATCTCTCAGAAGTCTAGTAGCGTCAATATGATCAAACGCTTCTGGTGGCAGTTTGCCGAGATTTCTGGCTACAAAAATGGGAAGTAACTCCGGATCCACTTCCTTTATCATTGTAATGATATCCTCAATGTCTCTTCGGCTCCTACCCTCCTTTCTTCTATTAATTTTTCGGCGAGATGTATCAACCGACTCGAAAAGTAAATCTTTTGCCAACGTTATATCTTCATCCTTAAATGCAGTAGTACATAACCGTATCATGCTAACCTCATCCATAAAGGCTGCCTGGTTTTGCACAAACGCAAGCAACTCGTTAATCACTACATTACAACTATTACATTTCACTTTATTTCTCAACATTATCGCGTCATAGGGTCACTGACCGCTCGTTCTGACACTAGCTGCGCGTGCGCTCGCTCACATAGCTGAGTGAACACTGTTATTATTATATATTACGTTTTCAATAATTGGTCAAATTTTTTTTTGTAAATAGTATCGGTTTTTACCCAAAATGTCCATACTTTGATGAGAAAACTGGTCCTGACTTAAAGTAAAAAGGTTGAGTCACTATCATAACTTTGCTCTTAAATTACGTAAAATTTCGATTTCTTATCTCGCTCACACTTCGTAAAATGACTCTCTCCGTCTCTATCGAACTAGAAACGGAGTTTAGCAAAGCTTTAGGTAAGCTAAAGTCATTTTAAGGAAGTATGGACATTTTGGGTAAAAACCGATACAATTTACAAAAAAAAATTTGACCAATTATTGAAAACGTAATCTAGCAAGTGTTACACCATTTTTGAATCCTTATTAAATGCGCCAATTTTTCATGTTACTTGCCAAACTAGCGTAGTACATTTTTTTTTCAGTACAGTCAGTTAAAGTTGGGCGAAACAGTAAATTTGAATAATTTGGTTTTGAAAAAGTTTAATTTTCTTCTAAGTAGGAGGAGTTGGCTTTAAATTTTAGGCAAAAATCTACACAAGCATTATTCAAGATTACATAATAATAAAAAAAATTGATAAATTATGGGATTTGTAGCAATTGGAGTTAAAGAACCATTACAGGGATTGATTTTTTTAGTAAATTTTTAAAGTGAACATAATTTTTTAAAAACATGAGATAGATTTTTTTTCGTATTTTTCTGAGAACTGTTATAACTTGGTCTATCACCCATTTACGGCTTGACGTCGATTTCTGGGACACCCTGTATATTAAACTTCCAATAAGCGCTCTATATCTATCTTGCATTTTAACTGCAGGCATATCTCGTTCGCCCTTTTTATATATTAATTTTTTATTCGGACACATTGGAATAGAAACACTATTACAATTCTTCATTCCGAAATTAGTTAATATATTCCAAATATATTTCGACTGTGACAATGTAATGCCATCTTTGTTACTGACAATTCAAACTCAAACCACAGAGAAAAATAATATATAGGGTACTCAAACTCTTTTGATAATTGTTTCTTAAAGTCATCAATTAGAGACTTTTTGCTACATGCTATCAAAATGTTATCAACATAGATCAAAACAAAAAGTTTTGTTCCATTCTCCTCCTTAAAATATAAACTTACTTATGGATGCCTTAAATTTCATTTTAATAAGTTTTTGATCCAGCATTACTTTTTTATATTCCATTGCCTTCCAGCTTGCTTCAATTCAAAGAACGCCTTTTTTAATTGGCATACATCTCCTCCAGCCTCAAGATCCTTCAACATCTGTTCAGCTTTGCCCCTAACAGTCAAACATTCACTCTCATTTCCTGAAATGTTCAAAAGGCAGACTTTCAGTAATTGTGGAACTTTCATGTAAATTTCTTCTTCCAATAGTCCATTCAAATACGCTGTATTAATGTCCAATTGATGGATTTCCATATCCATCTCTGCCGCAAGAGCAACTAGCAGCCTCACCAATTCAAGTATTGCCACAAGAGCAAATGTACTATAATCAATACCAAACCTCTGACTAAATCGTTGCGATACTAATCTTGCCTTCTTCTTTTCAGTTTTATCAGAGTTTAATTTCGTTGTAACATAGCGGTATCCAACAAGTTCACGATTTGCTGGTTTCTTAACTATATCGCAAGTTCCATTTTTCAGTAAACTTTTGACTTCAGATAAAATAACCTGTTCCCATCCATACTTCTCATTACTAGAAAGAGCTTGTTTCAATTTAATCTCTATCGCACCTGCAAAATCATTACCGTCTGTAAATTTATCCGGGTCCGACGATACGCTTTCGTTTTCACACGGATGATGTGGTAGCGCATTTCTTCGGGGTGCTATTTCAACCATGGGAAATCATCCAATGACTTCTCCCGCTCTGGGTGAAGCGGGAGGGCGTGTCAGACTTTTACTGACTAAAACCCAACCGTGTTCCTTCAGTTGCTTGTGCCAGGGCCGCGGTAACTCTCTTTCAAATTTATCCGCGACAGACGTGGCCTGCCTGGAGTTCTCTTATATATTTTTTCTGGTTCCGAATGCCTAACATCCGGTCCCATATCGCTACTTTGACAATGCGTTTTAACATCCAATGTTTTTTTAAATTTATTTATTTAATCCAATATGTTACACTTTTATTAACACATATTCACCTGCCAAACTGCAAAGCAATTTGTCGGCAGTAAGTTCTCGTGGATGACTAATCTTTGTTTGGTAAAACTAGAGATAAAACTATGACTAAAACCATGGCTCTGCTGGCACACACTCCATATGTGTATACAGAGTAGTTACCCACACAACCATAGATTCCACAAGCACAGCTACTACACTCAGCGGCATCAGCCAACGAACGTCACGATACCACCCCATAATACCTATTCCGTATTTGTTTAACAAAGTTAGTAGGTACAAGTGACATTGGCTGACCGAGGCCGCCGAGGACCGCAGCAACTATGGACACATTGACATGTAATGTTTCCTTAGAACATTTTTAAGGTAGTTTTTACTTTTTACACAATCGATCATTCCCTCAGGTAATTCATTAATTAATGTAGGTGTAATCCATCGTCTCGTACGCTTACCATAATAATTATTTACTTTTGGCACCTGTAGCTTATTTTTCTTTGCAAGTCGGGTTGGGTAGTTATGTACTTTTTCTTGTTTATGTTTTTTATTATTATATTGTTCAAGAATCATTGTCATTTTTACTTTCATGTCAACCGGTAATATATTGCACTTCTTAGATAATTTTTCATATTCCTTGTTCAAGCTTTGTTTAGTTCTTTTACTTACTAACATTTTTAGAAGTCGTGTTTGCAGTATTTTAATTTTGTTTAAATGTGTTTTAAAAGTAAGTCCATATCCACACAACCCATAACTTATAATCGAATCGGCAAGTGCATAATACAGTGCATACAAAAGTCCTCTCTTGACGACAGGCTTCAGGGTATACAATTTACCCAGAACTGACCGAACTTTATTACAGACATTGTCTATGTGTACGTTCCATGCAAATTTAGTATCAATGGTCAATCCCAAGTACCTGTATGTTTTTACCTGCTCCAAGTTGATACATTGACAGCTTGATTTTCCATTGTGAAGACATTCATAACTATGACCTTTAATACTCAAGTTAATGTTTTTGTGACTTGAATATGGAGAATGTATTGGCATGCTATTGGCTTAGTTTTGCTTACATTAATTATTATGCCGTTATCGTGCGCCCATTTAATGATATTATCCAAATCGTCTTGTATTGCTTCTTGTATGGATGTTTCAAATTCAAATTCAATTCAAATTCAAATTCTTTATTGCGAACTAAGTGTACAGAATATTTAAGATGTTAACATAAGGTAGGTTCTTAGAACTTAGTTACCTGTTAAGGCATTGCAATTTAAATGGTTATACTCAATATTACAGTATATCCAACTTACATTAAATTATATTAATTATCATTATTCATACATTTTATTTTATATCATACAATTCTTATACTAATTTCTATTACATTATATTAAGTATCACGATCATTTTAATATATTAAACAATTATTTTTCTTCAAGGAATTCTTTTACAGTGTAATATGCCTTTTTAATCAGGAAGTCCTTTAGCTTCCTTTTAAAGATACAAATTGAATTTAGGTTCTTAATATCTATGGGTAACTTATTATATATTTTTATGCTCATACAAAAAACACTATTGCTATACACTGTAGTGTGGGATGTTTCATTGTGTAATATATTTTTAAGTCTACTGCTTGTTAACGTGTCATAGCTACTGATGTTTGATTTAACTAAAATTGAGGCCACATAGATATATAGAGCAGGGAGGGTTAATATCTTGAGATTTGTGAAGTGAGGTTTACATGAATCTGTTTGGTGTATCCCACATATTGATCTGATACACTTTTTTTGTGCCTTGAACGCAATTCCTTTATCAGTTGAGTGTCCCCAATATAGTATCCCATAAGATAGAGTGGATCCCACATAGGCATGATAAGCATTAAGTAGTGTGGTTTGGTTAGATACTTTTTTGAGCATATAGAGTGCATAAGAAAATTGGTTTAATTTGCTACATACACTATTTACATGTGTTTTCCATGACATATTAGAATCGATATAGAAACCCAGAAATTTTGTACTTGTAACCTCAGATACAGTTTCATTATTGTACTGAACAGATAATGGAATTGATTTTGCGTTTTTATTTTTGAAATTCATGTAATGGGTTTTTGCAAGGTTTATTTTTAGATTATTTATTGTTAGCCAATTTATTAATTTAGATAGTGCATCATTTATTTCTTGTTCATGATTTTTATTTTTGTTTTTTGTGAAAAGAGCCGTACTGTCATCTGCAAATAAAATCAAAGGGTGCCGAATAGCGTTAGGTAAATCATTTATATAAATGATAAATAGTAGAGGTCCTAGTATCGACCCTTGAGGTACACCATATTTTATAGATCTTGGGCTCGATGTATATTTAATTTCTGTTTTTGTGAAAGGACATAATTGTGTTATTTCAGTAAACTGTATTCTATTACTGAGATAGGATTTGATTATATCAAGTGCTTTACCTCGTACGCCATAAATTTCTAGTTTATGTAGTAGTAGTCCATGGTCAACACAATCAAAAGCCTTTGTCATATCCATGTATAGGGCTGTGATCTGATTTTTTTTATCTAGTTCCGAAAGAATTTTTTGTAAAAACTGATGCATTGCTGTATTAACCGACTTCCCTTTTCGGAATCCAACTTGATTTTCTATTATTATTTCATTTTTTTCGAAATATTCACTAAGATTATTTTTTTATTTTTTTTTATTTTTAAAAAACGTTGCCCCACACTAGGAATTTCTTCCTGTATCGTGGGTGCGTTTACAAACATATAAACTCACATACACAAACACCCAGAGCCGAAACAACTATCTGTAGGTCATACAAATATTTGTTCCGTGCGGGAATCGAACCCGCGACACGCAGCGCAGCAGTCAATCGCTCAACCACTGCGCCAACCGTGCGTGATTATTATATAGTACTCTTTCAAATATTTTTGTTTATAGTTTTAATTAAGTTTTAATTAGTAAATAAGTTTGGTCGTTACCACCGAATAGGAGACATGTATCGTCAGCGTACATGTAAGCTTTACATTTTTTTATAACATTACACATACTATTAACATGAATAATATAACCAACAGGCCCATATACAGATCCGGTAGGAACACCATATTTGACAACACCCTCAATACTTTCCGCATTAGCGACCCGAACTTTGATCGTTCTTTGCTCTAAGTACTGGCCAAACCATCTATTGATTGGTCCACTTATCCCGCACTCATCCATGGCCTGCAACAAGCCGTCGTGATCCAGAGTATCAAAGGCTTTTTTGAAGTCTATAAATACTGCTACCACTATCTTTTTATCATTTAAGTAATTATTTACATCGTCCGTAAATCTTGCTAACGCCGTTGCCGTACTTCTATTTGGTCTAAAACCATGTTGAATATCGGTAATAATATTATTTTTGTCTAAGTAAGCTGTGATTTGATTAACTATAAACTTTTCCATAATCTTATTAATTGTATTTAAAATAGCTATAGGTCGGTAATTTGTATATTCCAGATGTGATCCTTGTTTGTAAATTGGTCTAATAATTGACTCTTTTAACCTACTCGGGTATCTGCTTTCTTTTACACATAGATTAATAAAATATGCTATAACAGGACTAATGGAGTTCTTGATTTCTTTTAAATCTTTTACCCTTATGCCATCTGATCCCGGTGACTTGTTGCAGTCCAGAGAGTCTATTATTCTGGCTATATGCGTGGGCGTCGCTTTATTGAACCTAATACTAACATTACATGGCTTAACATAATCATGTCTATTTAAGAACGTATTGGTGCATTTATGCTTGATATTGTCAATTTCCGTTGTGAATGTGTTACAAAAATTATTACAAATGGTTGTCAAACATTCTTTCTTATGTAAATATCTCACTATTACGCTATCTACGCCTACTTTACTTCTACCCAGCCAGTTATTAATATGTCCCCATATCTTCCGCATGTCCCCCTTACATTTTTTGATTTCCTCACGCCTATGATGATCTTTAGCCAACCTTATGAGTTCATGTGTTTTATTTCTGTATTTTGTGTATTGTAATCTAAGATTGTTATTGTTTGGATACATTTTCCACCGCCTAAATAAGTCATCCTTGCGTGTTATCATGTTTTGTAAAGTATTATTAACCCAAGGTTGACTATCGCGTTTTTTAACTGATGATGGTTGCTTCGAAGACTCATAAATATCGCTAAAAATCGTGTACATGTTATCGTATAATTGAATAGGATCATCTGTGTTTAATAATTGCTGCCAATCAACATTGTGAAGTTTGTTACTTACTAGTTTGTTTTGTATGGCCATTCTATTCGTTTGAGTGCATTTGTTTACGTTCAAATCAGCTGATAATCCCGTTAGGTAGTGATCCGCGATCTTAGTCGTTACCACGTACGTTTCTAGAGCGCATGCCTTCTCAGTCCGTACAAATACATGATCGAGGCAGGACGTCACATTGCGATCGCTCGTGACTACGTCCCGAGTTATGTCTCGTAGGCCGCATTGCAATCCCCTCTCCGACAGTGCGTTCAGATACCTGTCAGCAGTTGAATCCATATTACTTGGCAGTATGTTGATGTTACAGTCGCCGACCATAATTATGTTGTTTCGTTTTGGTATACTTTGGATGTAATTTTTAATTTCTGCTACAAAGTTTATTTTATTTGTGCTTGGCGGTCGATAGATGACTATAATGTCGGAAGTGTATTTATTAATGGTTAGCCGTCCGTGTACAAACTCGTGTGTCGCTGTGATTCTCGATTTTACTGGATTAAACTGCACTCTTTCGTTTACGTAAATTAGTAATTAGTATTCCTCCACCTCTTCTGTCTTCTCTTGTTAAAACATGCATATTGAAACCACTAATCTCGTATATTTTTGTTTCTTCTTCCTTAATATTTATTTCCGATAAGCAGATAAAATCCAGTCCGTGCAAGCATTCCTTTGTTAAAACAATTAGCTCATTAAAATGTTCTTCAGTGGAAGTCGCGTCGCCCCCGTCAGGGGGCGAGGCGAGCGGTGCCGGAACTTGGTTCCTAGCCCGCGGGTGCAACACCGGGGCTCGTAACAGCGAACCCGTCGCTGGATGGCCATGATGGGCGTAGCATGTTGCGAGCGGAGTTTTCTAAAAACTCACGCTCGCTATGTTTGGCTTGTTGTATGTGACTGTAGGCGCGCCTCGGTGACGAGCGTTACTGAACGACTCGTCACTTTTTCACGGCACCCTGGCGGTCCACCCCCACCAGGTGAGACCCAGAGCGTACTCTGGGAAGCCCAGCGAAGGTAACCAGCGGCAGGAGTGCCGACTTGGACGAACCTACAGTTTAGAAAATGTAAGTGACTACTAGCGCCACCGTAAATGTATGTGGGAGCGGCAATGTTCTGAGTTACACCACTCATGAACCAATAGCGTGCGAGGTACTCGCGACGCTATTCGGTGCAAGTGTACTCGCGAGTGTGTAGTAATGAGTGTCTGTTTACAACGTGAAGCATGTCTATATTAACTTAGAACAAACTTCACGCTGTGGGTGCAATGTAGGGTGGGCAGTGTTACTGTTTGAGTAAGCAGCGTGTAGACTGTTGCTGCTTACTCAGGCGTCATATCCGGGAGGTGGATGGGGTTGCAGTGTCAGTAATGATGAGATCCCTAGGGAGGCGCTTCTTGTCGGGCGGGCGCGCGTGCCATGGCGCTATGTCCTGGATGTGCGGCCAGGCAGAAGCGTCGGCCCGCGCGAACATGCTTGTAGCTAGTCGTCCCACAAACTCGTCCAGGCTCTCTATACCGGAGTCCCGCTGGATGACATCGTTCCTCACGTAGCGAGGGGCGTCTAGGATGTGACGCAGCACCAGGCTCTGCTGGGCGCGTAATTTCTTCTTGTTCGTCTCGCTAGTGAGGACGAACCAAGCTGGGGCTGCATATGTGAGAATAGAGCGGATGTAAGTTTTATAAATACCCAGCTTGGTGCGGGTAGGAAGCCGGGATGAGAGCACTGGGAAGAGCAGGTTTCGGGCGACCCTGCACTGTGCCACCACTCTGGTGACATGCAACCCCATCGTGAGCCGACGGTCGATGGTCACACCCAGGTACTTGGCCTGGGGCGTCCACTCGATGTCGGCTCCTTGTAGTGTCAGGCGTGGTGGGAGGGGCGCGAGTCCTGTAACAAGAGCCTGCGTCTTACCCACGTTAACCGACAGTCTCCATTTCTCTAGCCACTCGGGGATGAGGTCGAGGGCGCGCTGCATTTTTTTAGTGGCATGTTTTGCGTTCATGGATGTTGTTACATAGGCCGCGTCGTCGGCGTACAGCGCCAGAGTTGCCTCTGGCGTTGTGGGAATGTCGTCGGTGTAACGTGTGTAACACGCAGGCGATAAGACGGCGCCCTGCGGCACGCCCGCCATAATCGGGCGGGGGGCCGACAGCTCGCCCTCCACCACCACTCTGAAGCTCCTGTTGGACAGAACGGATTTTATGACTCTTACCACGCGACGGGGCGTGCTGGATTTTGACAGCTTGTAAATAAGGCCATCGTGCCAAACTCTGTCGAAAGCCTTTTCCATGTCCAGGAATACTGCACAAGCGTATTCCTTCCTGTTTATTGCAGCCGACAGCAGGTGCAGCATCCTGGACAGCTGGAGCGTCGTGCTATGTTCCGCGCGAAACCCGAACTGTTCTTCACGCGGAGCGATGTGAGGTTCAAGGTGTCGCAGCAGGAGTGATTCGAACACCTTGGAGATGGTGGGCAGGAGAGTGATCGGCCGATAGCTCTCAGGCTTCAGGACATTCTTTCCCGCCTTGGGCAGCATAATGACGCGCCCTTCTTTCCACGAGGCCGGGAAGGAGCCCGTGCGGAGAATCCCGGTGAACAGGCGCGCCACTGCCGCGACCATGCGGCTGGGCAGGTGGCGCAGCGCTGCGTTGGAGATGTGGTCGGCACCTGGGGCCTTCCGGGGCTTCGTTCTCAAGAAGGCGCGTCTGACTGCACCTGGCGAGAAATAGATGGCATCTTCATCTGGAGCTATCGGCGTAGCGAAGTAGTCTCCAATGTGTTTCTCGACTGCTGCGACATGTTCATGTTGTACAGTCGGGTTCGGTTGGAACTGACGCTCCAGGTGCTCGGCGAAGACCTCTGCTCGGTCTCCTGCGACGTATTTTAGCGCCCCGTCAGTGTTTAGTAGCGGTCGTACCGGAGCTGGGGTGTTTTTCAGCTGGCGGCACAGTCTGTGGATGGCGGGCAAGTCGCCCACCGCGGAGTCAATACGTTCCTCCCAGCTCGCGGTTCTAATAGCACACAACTCGGCCTTTACTCGTTCTGTGAGTTTATTTAGTGCTGTTTTGAGTGTGGGGCATCTCAATTGTTGCCACTGCTTGCGTATTCGCCTCTTTTCGGTAATAAGTCGTAGGATACGCGCCGGCAGGGGCGGCTGGTGCACTCTCCCCTGCGGCTGCGATATCGTAGCTGTTTCCAGAGCTTGTTGTACGCAAGCAGTGATCTCCTCGGCTAGTACGTCGACGTCGGCGGCGGTGTTTATAGGCCGAGTTGGCGTGGTAGAGTCAATCCTTTCTGCGAAGATTTCCCAATTAATTAGGCGACGTGGCGCCTGAGGCTGTAGGCGGGTCGGCATGTCTGATAGTACGACGAGTACTGGGTGATGGTCAGATCCCATCTCGTCATCCAGCACCTGCTGCGTGACCTGGCAGTGTAGCCCCCGGTGTACGACGATGTCTATCACGTCGGGCATGTGTGCAGTGTTTTCTGGGTAATGTGTTGGAGTCTCAGGTCCAGACACCGTGTACCCGTGGGCTTCCGCGTCCGCGAAGAGTCGTCTTCCCTCATGGTTGGAGCAATAACTATTCCACGCTGGGTGCTTGCAGTTAAAGTCACCGGCGAGGATAGTCGGGTTTTTCGTGCCATTCAGTAGCGTTCTGAATTCCGACATGTTGAGTTTGGATGCTGGTGGTTTGTAGAAGGCGTAGATTGCTATGTCCTCGCCGGCTACATGCAGCTGAACACCCAGCGCGTATGCTGAGTGTATGTCTGGTGTGGGAAGCTCTTGGTGGACGACTCTTCTCTTTACTAGTATGGCCAGGCCACGGAAATTATATCCACATGCCGACCGCTCGTCCTTCCTATAAGCGAGATAACCTGGGAACTTGCACCTATCTCCAGGTCCCAGGAGAGTCTCGCTTATTAGCGCCACGTCTATGTTCTGTTCTTGCAGGAGATGGCGGAGGAGTACGACCTTTTGTTTTAGGCCGCGAGCGTTCCAGTGGATCATCCTTAACGACTTATCCATGGTAGAGAGTTAGTAGTTTCGCTAAGCCGTCAAGGATGACCTGCTCGACGTCCTGTCCCTGCCTGATGGCCTTGATAAGGTCCATCAACAGTTGGATAGCACAGGCAGTGAAGTCCTTGTTCCTTATGTTAGGATTCTGTGTCGACCCTCTATTGGTCGACTGTGTTTGTCTAGTGCCTTCTGATTGGTCGGCACTACCTTTAGTTTGGTGTTGTGCCGACAGGTGGCGCTTGAGTGGCGCGTTGTTTTTATTATTTGTAGCGAGTGTTAGCTCGCTACGATTGTTCACTGCCTGTGTAAGTGTTGTGGCAGGGACAACTTCCTGGGTCGGTTTTTGGGTTGATTCCTGAGTTTCTGGGGGTTGATACGGCTTCCTGCCCTTCCCCCCTCTCTTCTTCTTCCTCCGCCTTGAGGAGGAGGCATCAGTTCCACGTTGTGTGGGCCCATTTGCTGCCGCCATCAGCGACGCACCTTGGGCCTCTTCTTGTGGCCTCTCTGTGGTTTGTACCTCTTTCTGAGGGCGGTGTGTTGATGAGGTGGTGATGGCGACAGTGCCCAGACGCCTGTGCTTTATCTCCTTCTGGAAGATGGGGCACTTTATGTTACTTGCTGGATGTGCGCCCCCGCAATTTGCGCAAGTAGCTGGCTGATCTCTTGGTCTGGGACAGTCCTTAGCTGTGTGCCCCTCTCCACATCGTACACAGGCGAGTGGGCGGTGGCACTGGTGCGAACTGTGACGAAATTGTTGGCAGCGGTGGCACTGTGCGGGCCCACGTTTGCCACGCCATGCCTCGATCTTGACACCTCGCATCATCAAGAAAACCGAGGTGTCGTAAATAGCTCTCACATTTTCTGTCTTTTTAAGGACGGCGTGGAACACGCAGCCAGGCCGGCCCTGGCGTGCGTTAATGTGCCTCACGTACTCTGGCTCATAGCCCAGAGTACGGAGCTCCTCCTCTATCTCCTGCGGGTCCGTGTCCGCCGGCAGCCCCCTGATGGCCACCTTAAATTTTTTGTCGGCCTGCAGAGAATACGCGAACCAACTTATGCTTTCCTCTTTTTCCAGGGCGGTCAGGTACCTCTGGACCACCCTGTACTCGTTTTCGCTCTCAGGTGAGAAGCGTACCCCCTGTCTGTAGGGTCGGGCGTTTGGTGGTTTGCCCAGCTTGGCAGCCAGGGCCCTAAAATGGGTCGCCCAGTTGGGCAATTTCTCGACCACAAGAGGTGGGTATCTAGGTCGCTTGTTTTTATGTTGTTGCTGACCCGCATTAACGTCTGTTGGGGCCGGAGTGGGGGCTGCATGGGGGTTGGGGGTGGGTGGTGGTGCCTCACTTACCCCTGTTGACCTTCTGGGTGATGCAGCAGCGGTGGTCGTCCTGGGTGAAGGCGTGCGTCGCACCGCCTCAGCGAAGGTAGGCGAGTTGGCGCTCTGTTGGCTGCGCATCTGTGCGCGTTGTGCATCAATGCAGTAGCGCTTCGCCTCCTCTGTGGTGTCTTCGGGGCTCCTACGTCGCCTTAGAGCCCTACCTCCCGCCTGAAAGTCAGAATCGACATCCATGTACGGTGTAGGTGAAATAGGAGTATAAACCTCTTCCGAGTCCTCGGTCTCTGCCCTACGCCCGTACGACGCGAGCGAGGTATTTGACCCACTTAGACTCGATTGGCCCGATCGCATTGCGGGGGAATCATAGGTGCGAGGGGGTGCAGGTGAATCCTGATTGGCTAATGTCGCCGGCATCGTAAGTGGCGCCATCTGAGTTCGAAGTTCTCTGTTCGAGCGCGGGTCGCGATTGGTCACGCGGGTCGCCTGTAATGTGCGACACGCTTGTAATGAGTGTGCACCGGCTGACGGCGCGCTCGAACGTAGAGTGTGACACGGCTGTAATGTGTGTGTCGCGGGCATCTGTTCTTGGGAGCTTTGTGAACTTTGTGTTCTTGCGCTGGTTGTTGGTTTGGTGTTTGTAGTAGTGCTATGGGCACGTACGGTGGTGTCGCTGCTATGTGTCGCACGCCTAGCTGGGGTGCGCTGCGGCGCAGATGCGCGCTGTGCATCCGTGCGTGCATGCATTGGTGATGCGTGTTTGGTAATGTGTTGCGAACTTTTTAAAATGTTTTCTCAGTGAGCATACATTTATATGTATAACTTGAAGTGAGGTAGGTCGTTTGTTTACGTGCTCGGACCATTCATATAACTGTGTGTATTTTGTATATACTATATCTTGTATATCTGATTCTAAGTCTATTCTAGATATTTTCGCTTAAATCTATGTATGTACTGTTATTATATGTATTATTTATTTATTAATCTGTTGTTGTATAGGGTAAATTTGAAGTTAATATGGGACTACTCTTTGTTTTTTGGCAGGTAATTCTCAATATCGCTTTCAAAGCGTATGTGGTGTACTTTTTTATCATTATCATCTTTTTTAATCATGACTTTAGAATTTTGAATCCATATATATTTGTAGGATTCTTTTAAGCTAGTCTTAACAGCCCAGAACAGGTTGCGCATTTGACGTGTTAGATGTTCGTTAACATATATTTGTGAATTATCATTGTTTTGGTATATCGTGTGATTTGTGATTTTTGTCTCTTTGCGTGTTTTCAACCAGTCTGACCGGGCTGCCTTTGTGCGTAGTGTGACGATTATTGGTCGCGGGTTTTTTCCATCGACGACACCGCGGGTAGGAACCCTCCATGCATTTTCAATATCTTCCATCTTTAGATTTAATTTCTTCGCAATTCTTGCTACAATTTCCGTTACATTTTCTCCATCCTGTTTCTGTACATGTACTAGTTCAATGTTCCTACTCAGTTCTTTTTGCTCCAATATCATGATACGCTCCTCTAACGCCTTGTTGCATTTTTCCAAATACACTTTATTTTGAAACATATCTTTTATTTTGTTATCCTGTTTTTTCATATTTTCTGAGAAATGTTTTTGAGATTTATCTAAATCTTCATAATTCAATTTCAGGTCGTTAACTGTTTTTTCGGTATCTTTATAATTTTTCTTCATTTCGGTTTTTATTTCCGAAATGTCCGTCTGGATACGCACGAACCGTGAATTTTGCTCTTCTTTCATAGTAGTAAGGAGACAATGCATAGCTTTCATTTCCTCACGAAAAGCATTTATTGTTTCGTTCAAGGTATTGGTGGAGCAGCAGGCAGTTTTAGGTCTTCTGATTTCCTGTGCTCCTGACGAATCACTATCCGAATCCACTGCAATACGTTTCTTATGATGTCTTGGGTTAACCCAGGTACCAGACGGTTTTTGCTTATCGGTCATAGTCGTTATATTTGGATCAGACGCATAGTGTTGTCCACTTTTAGGTGTTGTGCGGTGCTCCATGGTAATTTAAGCTGTTGGCATCAATCGTTAGCAACGTGGACAGGGCTGCGCAGTAATTTATGATGCCGACACGTGGCCCCGTGTGCGGCTCGATCAGCCTTACCACTGTTGTTTCGCGAACGTAGTGCTCACTCACTTTATAGTATATCTTTAAATGTCCTCTATAACAACTTTATAAGTATGTTCAACTTTGACTTAGCTATTCGGTTTAAACGCGTCCGTACGCCACGCGCGATCCACGAGAACTGTTAATGGCATCGTTGATTCAATACAGGAATCAATACAAGAATGCTCACCATCAGGTCTTACTTCGTAAGAATTACGATCAGGATAAAGCTAAACTCAAACTCATGTAAAAGAAACAGAGCGCGTTCTTTATTTTCTCTATATATATATTATGATGTTATATCGCCGCCACATCCACATGCTGCTGCGAGGACAATAACCTCAACATGGTGGTCTATTGTAAATGCAACTAATAAATTTTTCAGCATAATTTTTTTTTAAACATTGCTTTAAGCGACGTAGTAGCCGGCAAACTGGCGAGCCATCCCAACAAGTTCGGGCTCGCTGGTTGATCGGCCATTTTCGGGCGTCATCGGACGATGACGGTTGTCACGGGATTTCTCGCCAGTTTGCCGGCTACTACATCGCTTAAGCAATGTGTTTAAAAATTGGGTGCTGAAAAATTTATTAGTTGCATTTTTTTCATTCTCCACTGTGGGACAAACATTCAAAAAGTTACTGTAATCGAGATATTGCAAAATGGTTACGGGCCGAAATTGCATCTCATATGGAATAGCCGTAGTAGACATTAAAAAAAATGGAGCAACTTAAGGGACCAATTTCGAAAAGAATACATAACAGATGTAATGAACCAGTCATACTACACTTCAAGACCGGAAACGTCTGATGCTGGCAATACTATATACTGACAATCGTCCGAGACACCCGTCCGATGAGTTCTGACCCGAAATCGGCCGATGACTCGGTTCTGGTGTACGCGTAGTACGCTTTCTTTGCAAATGCAGAGACATTCCACATCCCCATTTTTTCTCAAATATTACTCAGAACTAACATAAAGTATAGAGCAGTGGTGGCCCAGTGGTATCGGCCGCGACTTACAAGTTGTAGGTCGTGGGTTCGAACCCAGGCAGGCGCTTTACTTTGTGTGAATTATTTCATCACCACTGCTCTCAAAACGGTGAAGGAAAACATCGTGAGGAAACCGGCATGTCCTAGAACCAAAAATTCGAAGACATGTGACCATCCACCAACCCGCACTGGGCCCCCGTGGTGGATTACGGCCCATTCCCTCTCACAGAGAGGAGGCCTGTGTCCCAGCAGTGGGACATTAATAGGCTGATGATGTGATGTGATGATAACACAAAGTTAAAGTTTTATGATTTACAGCTATTTGCCGCTGCTACATACAGCTAGACCAACTTGTAAGTACAGGCGAGTGCGGTGCGATGAGTATCTTTTACATTTCTGTTTGCAGTACATTTATGAGGGAATTCAAGTATTGATGTGGCAGTGATGCCATTGCAGGAAACTGTGACAAGACTAACTAAATATATACAACCAATAATAAAAACAGAAAAAATAATTTGGCTTCTTATTTCTTTTTAAAGCTTATTAATAATACCTACATATTTTGTTCATATAATCATAATGAGTTCACAATAATATATTTTAGGTCATAGTAAACTTTTAAGGTAGGAAATATATATAATGTTAAAGAACATAATCTACCTACGATTTAACTGTAAAAGTTCCTGAGGTACCCGGGCTGTGCAGGGTGTGTGGTCTTCAGTTTAACCCGCTGGTGGGTTGAAAACACAGACAGTTACCTGAGGAAGGCTCTCAGTTATGCAGTCGGTCTATTGTTTCCTTAAACAACAGACAGAACAATGAGATTGACCGTCAACTCACAAATAACCGGAGTAACATAAAACATTTAATTTTTAGGTGCATGGCGTTAATTTTGTTAGCAGGAATTACATTTTAGCTGTCGGTTCTGCTTCAACTGCTAGAATACTGTTCAAAATGAACTTGATAATACAATTTTAGTGTACATTTCCAATAGCACTATTCAAAGTAAATATCTGACCGCCACATCCACCACTTACTAGCTTATAGCCAAATTTTGTTATTACTTCAGCCAAGTTTATTTGGTAAATGAACTGAAAACTGGCGTCCAGTGACACACGCGATTGATAACCCAAAACATTACTTCTGACAACACTGAAGCCAATTTGAATCTTATTTCTTATTTAAATTGGCTGGTTTTTTAGATTTGCCAAATTGTAATGCAGATAACTTAAAGTAATTTAGTCGTTATTGTTCTAGTGAAAAGTATTTATATTGCTTATTAAATCCACAGGTAAGTTCTAATTAGGCAAAGCAAAGGCTCGTTTAAGTATTTTAGAGGCCCTAAGTAAAACAGTAAAATGTTTAATCACTCTACCCAGTTGATTTTAATACAAACTGCTGAATGTTACACGTAGTATCTAGACTGAATTATTCAAGTTAGTTATTGAGCATCGCTTCTAAGTAATTCACTATAGTAGTTTGTAGGTGCCCTAGGCTGATAAACTAAATGATCATTTGCATCTAAGTTTTTATAAAATCCCTTGTTCATTCTTCCATTATATATACTTTGTTATTTTTACAATCTATTCCCAATCTTTTTTTTTTCTTTTCTGTTTATTTTTTGTTTTGTTATTTTGTCTATCTGAATTAAAACTGCCATTTTCAATTCTGTCGCTTTTTATTACTCGACTGGCATAAACGTACGGTAATTTCTTGACGAATTTCAACCATTACAAAGTAAGAATAGAATCAATTATGGAAGTATAAGTAGAAGTGTTATTTGGGCAAGAGATATTGTAAGCAGAGTGGCGCAGTGGAAGCGTGCTGGGCCCATAACCCAGAGGTCCGTGGATCGAAACCACGCTCTGCTAAAATCTACTTTTTGTATTATGCGCTATTTTATGCATAGCATTTTTCCTGATTACCATCCTTCTTTTTATTTGTTTTATATTTTTTGCTTCCAAATCTTATTTTATTTTTATTTTTCCTTGCTTATCTTGCAATCGGTTGAAAACCTTTAGTAGATTTTTTGTGCGGGCATTGGCTTGTGAGGTCCAATCTTCCAGCGAAGAATCTGCCTCTCAAAATTGTTTAAACTTTATTCAGTAAAGGCCTATATGTGGTGACGTTTGAGCCTTTTCATGGTTAATGGTTCTCTTAGGGCTATAGTCAAGGTGTTGGTATGTGTCGTTATTCGATGTTTATATGACTGTATCCTTTGTTCTATTTCCTCTTTCACTGTTTTGATTTCTAGATGCTCATATATTTCTGAGGTCTTCATGAACCAAGGAGCATTTGATATAATTCTGAGAGCTTTATTTTGGAATCGCTGAATAATTTCCACATTTGATTTCCTCGCAGAGCCCCACAGCTCGACTCCGTATGTCCAAACAGACTTTAACACTGCTTTGTAGATAAATATTTTGTTCTCCAGCGACACAGGTGAAATATCCAAATCTTATATATTTTTTAAATTATCTTACGCAGTGTAATGTTTCGTTATTAGCAATATTTTTAACGGTATTATAAAATTACAATAAGATAGCAAGGTCTTACTGCTTGGAAGTTACAGAAAAGTGGCAATCACTTTCAAACAGCTTCGAATTTCTACAACGTCTTTCAAAGAGGTCGAAGTACGCTTTTAATTCAATATATTTTGGACCTTTTCATCATATTTATGGTACCTACCTTTGTGAGTAGGCCATCAAAATGTGCAAGACTATCTAGATATATCTATATAGTAATTCAACCAATAACTTACCAAATTACATGAAGTTATTCTTTATCTTAACAAACTTATGACTCTCTAAATTTAAAACTCCCTCACAGGTAACTCCCCAAATTATGATGAAGCTTTACGAGTCTCCCATGAAGCCGTATAAACAAATAACGAGGCAAAATGTTCTGTCGTTTACGAGGCGCTCTTTACGAGGCCAAACATTACGAGATCGAGTTCCAAATGAGAGGGAACTGTTAGAAGGAAAGTACTAGCTGGATGAAAGGTGTCCTGTGGGTGTCCTTTACAGCTACGGCCATTTTTGACTGAATAGTTAGTGTGTGTTTGAGTGGACAGAGACAATGAAAAGCGGATGTACAAATCAAGTGAATTGAATTACAAACCATTCGCAAATATTCCCCAAAGGGGAAGATAGAGATTCCGCAGGCTTATAACGTAACTAGCAAGAGCAAAACGATAGCAATTTTTACGAAATAATTGCTCTTCAATACAGAAGTTTTTCGCAAGACAACCAGGGTTACCGACATGGCCCGAAGAATTGCGAAAATTAAGTGGCGGTGGCCAGGGCACATTGCTCGTAGAACGGATGGCCGATGGGCAGAAAAATTCTGGAGTGGCGACCGCGAACCGGAACCGACGTTGGAAGGCCTCCCACGAGGTGGACCGATGACCTGGTGAAGGTTGCGGGGATCCGCTGGATGCGGGACCGGTCAAAGTGGCGACGCTTGGGGGAGGCCTATGTCCAGCAGTGGACGTATTTCGGCTGAAATGATGATGATGATGACAGAAATTTTAGATGATTTGGTGTTTTTTATAAATAAATGCATTTTACAAACATCGAGCGATTAGCAAACGATTGTATAGGACTGGAGGAAAGTAACTTTTATGATATGAAGCGTTTGCTGTTTTTTGCGTTTTCGGCTATGATTGCTGACTGCTGTTTCTTACGTAATAAGCCTGCTGAACTCATCATCATCATTATTTCAGCCGATAGACGTATAGACGTCTCTCTGTGCCAAATGACTGACAGATGTCACATCACATCACATCATCAGCCTATTAATGTTCCCACTGCTGGGACACAGGCCTCCTCTCTGCGAGAGGGAATGGGCCATAATCCACCCCGCGGGCCCAGTGCAGGTTGGTGGATGTCACATGTCTTCGAATTTTTGGTTCTAGGACACGCTGGTTTCCTCACGATGTTTTAATTAACACAAAGTAGCGCCTGCCTGGGCTCGAACCCACGACCTACAACTTGTAAGTCGCGGCCGATACCACTGGGCCACCACTGCTCTTTAGCTGCTAGCAAATGTATCCATAAACAAATGTAGAGCAGAACGTAAACGTTTATTATTTGAGTATCGTCCAGTCTGGGCCCGCTGTTTGTTTCAGCTCGTCCTCTCATCTTCTTATCTGTAAATACAATACAAAACAAAAATTCAGAATAAAGGGCTATATTATTATTATTATTTGAGTATCGAAGCCTATTTACCGAACGGATCAGGCTGATATTGCATTGCGCGTGTTTTCAGTTCTTGGAATATCATATTAATCGAACAGTGGTATAGACAGCTATAATAACATCATGCCTGGAAATCCCAAGGGGTAGGAAGAGATTTATCTGAAAATTAGCCAGTAAAGTGCCATGTTATACTTTTCCGGGAAAACTCATATTAGGATCATCATTCATCACTCATAGAGGACCAAGTTATTCAGAAATAAAACAATAATTACTTACTTACCACAGCTATGATATAACCACATTTATGCACTTATGCTCTTGTTTTCGAGTTTCCTCAAATATGACGTAGTATGTGGAATATGGATAAAGTTATAAGTATGGATTAAGCATTGCGAAAAACTACTAATCTCAGATGTAGTTAGCTCTACCTTAATAATAATAAAATATTAAAAATGTGTAAGTTTGGATGGATGTCTGTGCGGATGTATGTTTGTTACTCAATCACGCCAGAACGGCTGAACGGGTCTGGATGAAATTTGGCACAAAGATAGATTATAGTCTGAAATAGCACATATACTATTTATTATCCCGGTATAATGTTCCTTTGGGATGATAATCCTTTTCACGCGGTTGAAACCGCTGGCAGAAGATATTAATGAATTATGTCATAATTATCTTTAGGTTTAGGTGCATTCCCACTCACAGAGAGGAGGCCTGTGTCCCAGCAGTGGGAACATTAAAATACTGATGATGAGATACTTTTCTATATAAATTGACATGTAAATACCTAAATCACTATATATTGTATATGTACTCATAATAAAACTATAGGAGTGATTAAATGAGGTGTGTTTTAAGTAACATTTATAAAAGTTTTAGTCTTATTTAGCTAGACTGTTTTTAAATACATTACGATCACAAACAAATAAAAAATAAACGACTCAACTATATACCACTCTCTTCACTGCCATCGCCATGGGAGAATAAGTTAAATAAACCAAAAAATGGCGCACAAATCCCGATATTTCACGGTGCTTTACAAAATTCCCATGACGAATATGACGACGTCGGCTGAGTGAATAAAGCCGACGTTTGGAAACTTTAAGACAATTTATTATACTACCCTCCGAAGTAAAAACGCGGCAACTCGATCGAAGTAAGTTTCGAGAAAAAGGACATTTTGTTTAAAAAAAACCGGCCAAGTGCGAGTCGGACTCGCGCACGAAGGGTTCCGTACCATTATCGCAAAACACTGCAAAAAAATCACGTTTGTTGTATGGGAGCCCCCCTTAATTTATTTTATTTTAATTTAATAATTATTATTTTTTGAAGAGAATATACAACTAAATATTCTGTGAATATTTCAAGCGTCTACCTGTTGCCGTTATTAATATCGAGCAAAAAACGGCAAAAATATTACGTTTGTTGTATGGGAGCCCCCCTTAAATATTAATTTTATACTGTTTTTAGTATTTTTTGTTATAGCGGCAACAGGAATACATCATCTGTGAAAATTTCAACTGTCTAACTATCACGGTTCATGAGATACAGCCTGGTGACAGACAGACAGACAGACATACAGACAGACGGACCGCGAAGTCTCAGTAATAGGATCCCGTTTTACCCTTTGGGTACGGAACCCTAAAAACAGTGTTATATCCCGCGAAAACAAGTGGTCTACTTTTAGGGATAATAAGTGTGGGACACGCAGCGGTAATGTAGCTTTCCATACTTAATATTTGCATGCCAACTTATGGCGAAATGTGTCATTGTGCTAATAATTTATTTATACCATCTTTTGTACCGCATTTAATGCAAATAAATGGCTTTGACTTTGACTTTGACTTTGACATATTTTTTTTTTATATAAAGCATTTACCAAATGATTAATCAGAGCACTATATAATGCCTAAGCATTATGAAATTAGTCAAGTCAAATCAATCAAATGTTATGAATACTGATTTAAACTTCTATATTTATCACATTGTCTGGTCATTATGAATATTGCTACGTAACGGTTGGGCAATTTGATAATTATGGTCAATGAAGTAGTCCAAGAGCGAGCTCGGGAGTTTAGGGCACCCCGACACGGATGGGTCATCTTCTTGGTCATCTTCTCTCTCAGGAGCCTTAGTAAGCCCTAAAAGAAGAAATTTGACATTTGCATGTGTCATTCGACTCTGAGATTGAAAAACAGACTTTAAGCACAAAGTACGTAAGCAGCGGTGCGCCGCATTTAAGTATGAATAGTATTTTTTTATCAATGTTCTAATAAAGCTACAAGTTTTTCCACTAACTGAAGCGGAATATTTCAAGCTATCCAATGCAAATAAAAACAGGATTTTCACATTTCTGAGATACTGTTTAAGTCTTCCGAGAGCAATATACGTGCCTTAGTTCCTGCGGCTATGCGCTACTGTTTAGCGAAATGAAATATCTAAAAAGTTTTCTTGCTCGCTGCCCGCCTTGAATTTTACACTGGGGCTCGATTTTTGAATCGCTCGCACAAACTTGTAATTGCGAATAACTCTCGCGTGACTGTCGAGATGGATAGGTTTTTGTTTATTCATTATGGGTTTTTAACGGGCTCTGTTGGGTTTAGAGTTATACCACAAATTATGGCAATTATGGTAATGCGGTTTTTAAGCGCTAAGTCTGTCTTGGCGCAGTGTCATTTTTAGGGTTCCGTACCCAAAGGGTAAAAACGGGACCCTATTACTGAGACTCCGCGGTCCGTCTGTCTGTCTGTCTGTCTGTCTGTATGTCTGTCTGTCTGTCTGTCACCAGGCTTTATCTCATGAACCGTGATAGCTAGACAGTTGAAATTTTCACAGATGATGTATTTCTGTTGCCGCTATAACAACAAATACTAAAAACAGAATTAAATAAATATTTAGGTGGGGCTCCCATACAACAAACATGAATTTTTGTAGTTTTTGCGATAATGGTACGGAACCCTTCGTGCGCGAGTCCGACTCGCACATGGCCGGTTTTTTATTTTTTAATTTTTATATTTTTCGATTGACTCTCGTTTGACCACTATTGTGCCTGACGGTAAGCGATGATGTGGTCTACGGTGAAGCACGCTTGCCTAGAAACAGCCTATTCACCCTTGAAACACGTCAAGGTTGTAGCTATCAGGAAACAAAGACTCCGGCAGGGAAATCCACTCCTTAGCTGTGCGCACAAGTGAAAGTATTAGCAAAACACTTTGTGCATATGGGTGGGATGTCTACCATGTACCGGTTGCGCACTGCCGTACGTCTTGTAGTCCGATGATGGAAAGGGCTAGGCAGAATCAGATTGTGCAGTTCCGTCACACACTTCCCGAAATGTAACCGATATAAAACCGACAGCCGGGCAACTCGGCGTCGATGTTCGAGGGTTTGACGCGACCAGTGCATCGTTGCCAATAAGCCTCTTGGCCCGTTTGTCAATCGACTCAAGGGCATCAAGTTGGTATTTGGCAGATCCATTCCAGAGGTGAGAGCAGTACTCCATGCATGACCGAACTAGCACTTTATACATGTTAAGCAGCTGTTCAGACGTGAAGTACCGTCTCACCTTTACAAGAATCCCTAACTTTTTTGCAGCCAACTAAACTTTCGCCTCAATGAATGGACCGAAATTGAGGGTCAACGTAGTAACACTAAGAAGTTCGAGATGGTCCGTTAACGGCACGGCTACTCCACTAAAAGATGGAGCTGGGTGGAATTGGCTCTTTTTAGCGGAAAAAAGACACACCTGGGTCTTAGCAGCATTGAAACTAACCAGATTGGCATCGCCCCATTCGAAGACCACTTTCAAGGTCAAGTCATAAATAAATTCGCATTGCTATAAAATAGAAGCTTTTCCGTTGACAAGCATACACACAAACTCACGCCTTTTTCGCATGGGGGTAGGCAGAAACAACAGAACGCTACCTGCAACGATACTTACATACACACTCCTTTTGCTTCATTTGCGTTCTTACATCTAGTCATACACGCACGCCGATTATTAGTACTTTGCACGTGGCCTTTCTGAAGAACATGACCAATAAGTCTGTATATTATATCCTTCTAGCTATTTAGCTGGAGATGGTTAACTGATATGTCTACCATGGTCATATTATTTCATTTGGCAAAGAACATCAACAATCGGAGGTATCGAAAAGAATTTAGCTCATGTGGGCCGCTTTCAGCAATTTGGACGATATCTGCAAGTCAGTCAAAATGCCACAATGTCACAATATCTTAAGGATGAAATGTCTGCGGATGATCATGATGATGCCATTCTAGCTCGGGTTTCCCCTCCTGGCAAGAAAAAGTAAGTAAGTTTCAATTAATAAAATTATCGTCTTGAAAGCCAGATGGAATTGCACCGATATTTATCAAATCACGGTGGCAAGATAAACACTTCTTATTTTACTTAGAAAACGCTTACAAACTTTGTAGGTACATATTAATTTGTGTATGAAATCAAACTGTAAAAGTTCATCACAAAAATTTACCAAAATCTCGACTCAACGAAAACATTACTATTTTCATTGCGAGTGTACTCGTGATATTCCTCGAGCGATTTGAAAATCTCTATTTCTCATAGTCGTGCACCTTTTATTTGTTTACGAGTGATCTCTCTTTGTCTTTGAATGTTCAGTCTGTCATCAAAGTGGGGAAACACGGCAAAGAGCAAAGATAAATGGATAATTGGAAGGTGTTAATGGCAATTAACTGAATACAGGAGGGAATCATTCGTTAATGTTTGTGTATTTATGTGTGTTGCTTTCTGTTTGAGTTTAGGGGTAAAGGGGACGAACTTTAACACGTTTAGAAATTGTTTAATATAGTTTTGTTCTTTACATAGTATGAGAATAATGTTAACCAAAACCGGGGTGAATGATACAAGTACCGTATCCACATGTGATACAGAGAGCCAATGTCCTGAAGTACGGAGAAATACGGAGAACAGGTTCAGTTTACATATTACGCAATCACCCAATCGTGATTGCGTAATATGTAAATTGAACCTGACGATGACGAAACAAGTCATGATTCAAATGTTTTTTATTTCACATAGGCCTACATGGGCACTTATAAAACGTCGAAAAAATGTGCACGGTTCGGGTTGGCCGTTTCCTGTGGAGAAGAACCGGCAAGAAACTCCCCGGTTAGTAAACGGTTAGTAACCGTTCTTTTAAAAAAAAATGCCCTGTGATGATTTAATTATGATTGATTGCCCCTGATGATTTGACATGATTGCCCCAGTTTTGTATGCTATCATAGGTCAACCAATTCAATTTTCAATTGCCAGAGTTGCCCTTAGTTTCCGGAAAGATAGGATGTCAAATCAAGTGATGATGATTGGGTGTTGAATCTTCATTCATTTATTTTTTCCTACGACTACAACTCCGGGTAGACTAAAAAGTCACAAGAGATTCCTACGAACTACACAGGTAATCCAGGATAAGCCACCTGAGGAGAGGAGAAAGTTGTAGGTAGATAAGTGTCCACCACTCCATGACTTTGTTGAGCCCAAGAAACATCTGCCGCTTGGTCATGACTTGCAGTGGCCTATATGGAAGGCATTGAATTGGCTACGAACCCAAGTAAGACGCTGCAAATATATTTTGGCAAAATGCGAGATTATTGATCTGTCCAAAACCTGGTGCAAGTGTGGTGCCCCTGTACAGACTATGTCCCTCTTGCTGATATGTCCTGGCTGCACCTTGGACGACCTGTACAGTGCAGACAATCTATTTAAATGTACCATCGAATCGAAAAGAAGAAGAAGATTTTCATTCAACTAAGCACAAAAGCTATCGTACGTTTAGTAATATCACATTAATTTTGCGGTAATTTTCATTTCAGAAACTAGACTTTCGTATCTGAAAAAGGACAAAGGGTAGTTGATATCCCGGCAAATGGAAAACTAAAACTGCACATGCTAAACCCATTCTAAATCCACGAAAGGAAACTCTCTCCATAAACTGAGTTCAGATTACGCATCTAGCCCGGACGCGGCAACTGCCAACACGGATATTATAACTAAAATATTTTACATTTCAAAACTAAAACTTGTCGGAACGTGTGACGGGAAACGCGCAGTTAAACAAGTATTTAACCGAAGTCTGTTGGAAAGTGACTGAGGTTAGAGTAGGGATGAGGGGTATTTAGTACTTAGCCGTACCTAAACGGTACGGATAGTCGACGTGGCTGAAAAGTTCTGGAGTGGCGACCGCAAACCGGAAGACGCAGCGTTGGAAGGCCTCCCTCTAGGTGGACCGATGACCTAGTTAAGGCTGCCGGAATCCACTGGATTCGAGACGCACAGGATCAATTGGTATGGTGACGCTTGATGGACATCTTCCAGCTGAAATGATGTTGATGATCATACCCAGAACGCGGTGGCAAGAACGATAATGATGGTATGGTAATGTCATTTACCTCAAGAGCCCACCTCTGGCGTTAGGACATGGGCATAATTACAAGGTAATTTTAAGACCATTAAAATAGACTTCTGAGTGTGTTTCAATGCTTCTTCTCAGTATATAAAGACTATTTCTTTCTTTCTTCTTTCTCAGAGTAGTTGGTTAAAAAAGGCATCATAGATTGATGGGATTAGGAGTAACAAAAAAAACTGACGTAATAAAGTGTCATATAAATGACCAGTTTACAAAGTTTATAATATTTACACTCTCTACTGAATATTTCATACGGACTCAGAACAGGTATTTTTCTTAGTATTTCTGAATACCTAGTACGAAAATAACCCAGTACGGTCCACATCTAGGGAAGAGCAAGCAGTAGCACTGTTGTTATCCAGTTGGTATGCAAGTTTAAACAAAAGATTGAATGTTGGATTATAGCTCGTCTTATGTTGTTTCGTGTTGGCCGCAAACATTTGAGGAATGTGGGTGCTATGTGGCAGGAATGAGCCCTGAATATATTCGTAATTGATCAATTGGGAACGATTATTCAAGAGTATCTGGAATCCCCAATTCGATATTAGTTTTACTATGCCTACTAAGTATACGACAATCGCAATCTAAGCTTTGCCCCTATTCTGTTCTCTGTTTGCCACAATATTTATACGAAGTGTGGCCAAAGTGACCTCTGCGCTGCCACGAATGATGTCGCGAAAGTGGTGAACTTTTGGGCCAGCAAAATTTTATATTATAGGTAATCATCATCATCATCATCATATCAGCCGAAAGACGTCCTCTGCTGGACATAGGCCTCCCCCAAGCGTTGCCACATTGACCGGTCCCGTGCGTCCCACAACCTTCACCAGGTCATCGACCCACCTGGTGGAAGGCGTTCCAACGCAACGTCTTCCGGCTTGCGGTCGCAACTCCAGAAACTTTCTGTCCAATCAGCCATCCGTTCTGTAAGCAATGTACCTTGCCCACTGCCACTTATGTTTGATAATTCTTCGGGTCATAGGTAATATATATATATTTAACTAATTAATATAAACACTGTCATGCTAACAACACGATGTAGAAGAAGCAATAGAAAATAGAATACAACCAGTATCGAGTTCGAATGTTGTTGTAATAGAAGAAAAGAAGTAATTCTGCCGTCAATAGCGAAATAGATATTCCAATAATAGTCCGAGAACAACTAGGTCAATTCCTGGCTAACGAACTTTATTTTTTTATTATTCTAAAATTCTGCAAAAATATTTATTAGCTTTTAAAATAACTGAATTTTAGAATGGACAATGTTAAAATACCCATTTGAAAATAACTTTTACATACAAACGAATCCAAATATTTCGATCTATCCATCTGTTCAAATGTACTGCCAGTTTCGACGATGCATTTTTCACATCTTTTTTAATCTGCCCCTGCACGAGTTATCAAATCGTATTGAATTGGTTTTCAGCAACTATTTCGAACGAAAATAGCCAATAATGTTTGTAAAATAATTAATGTTGCTTTGATAAAAGCTTATTGAGTTAGTTTTATACACTTTGATTTTAATCAAGAATCGACTACTCTCTTGTTAAAGTAATCCCTCTAAAATAGACACTAGTTCACACTTTTTCCCATGTAGGCCTTTGTTTATACACTTTGGTGGTATTAAAGACAACAGTACTTATATGCAATCACGGGCTCCATCATTGCTTACGATAAGAACCTCTGGCTAAGCAGCGTGACATTTTATCGGCGACACCAATTCGGTATGTAAAGTATTTTTTTTATATTTTTAATTTATAGATTTAGCTTTTTCTTCTTCTTATTTGTTTCGTTTTCGTTTGGTCGTGGTCACGATGAATTTTGTCCGATCGCTGGTGTTCTTGTTAAGATTTAGCTTACGTCAACGCATTTCAATATTTCGTTATTCCAAGCTGTAGTTATTTTTTTAAAGTTTTGTTCGTGCTGACGTCATAAAGTAGACTGAATGTAATAGGACTTGTCGTTGACATTGACGCTTGATACGTACAAAATAACTTAATTATTTCGATAAAAGAGTTACTGAAAGTCAAGTGATTTTAAATATTTTTATTTCCTGCCCGATCTACTGCCTGGATAACTGCCCACGTCGTGCGAAGCCGGACCTTAATTTGTTATATATATATCCTTTTTCTTAGTTTTAATTTATAATTACTTTACTTTTATTAACGTGGCTTACGTATAGCTCTTCTGACCTATACGTAACGCTATAATTTGGCGCAATAAATACGATCTTAAAATTGTCACCTAATGGTGCTGCCAGCGGTGACAAATGAAGTTTTGGTAGGTGTTTCTATATTTTTTGTTTGCCTGCAGCACCTCATAATATATAATGTATATATTATACCTAGTTTTCCAAATAGGTTATTGGTACAAGATTATTTATTATTGCTATCAATGTTACGCATATCTTGAATTTGTACCAAAATAGTAACATAAAAGTGTTATGATATATATAATTTTGGAATGTGTATATTATAAGTAGTAATAGTATTGTTAGTAGCTTTCATTTGATACCCATATTGTTACGATAAGGAAAAAAATTATTGTATCACGCCCCTTTTTGTTTAGGGGGTTGGGGTGCCATATCTATTATATTATATCCTATGCCACTCCCAAAATTGATACAACGATACCTCATATGCCATAATCCGTCAAGCCGTTTGGGCTGTAGAGCGTGCCATAGAAATGAACATACATATATACTTACATACAGACATACCTACAAACATACATACATACTTATATACATACATACGCTCGAAAAACATGACCCTCCCACAGTCGGGTCAAAATAAGGCATACAAATCTAAAATCTCGAAACGGTTTTGGAATCGGCATGGGTTAATTATTACTTTACATGCCAAATTTTCGAAATGCCAAAATGAAAGGGATTAATCGCGTCACATTCCAAAGCGCATGTAATCCCACACATATTTTTCGTTATATCGCTGATAAAACGTCGTCTTGCCTTGAGCTGGTGAGATAGTAGTTAAACGCGATCCTATTTATACAAAACGCCCAAGTGCGAGTTGGACTCGCGCATGAAGGGTTCCGTACCATTATCGCATTGTATGGGAGCCCACTTAAATATTTATTTTACTCCGTTTTTAGTATTTGTTGTTATAGCGGCAACAAAAATACATCATCTGTGAAAATTTCAACTGTCTTTCTATCACGGTTCATGAGAAACAGCCTGGTGATAGACGGACAAACAGACAGACAGACGGACCGCGGAGTCTTAGTAATCGGGTCCCGTTTTTACCCTTTGGTTACGGAACCCTAAAAATTACTAATTCTGTTGCAACCACTCAGAAGCAACTGCAGCCACCGAAACTTTCTATATAATTAAACAAGTTTTCCTCAACAAAATGTCCAAAATATTTCCTGACTTAACATTGTGTTGGAAATGAGTTGAAACGAAACTATGTTTCCACAATACCTATTTGACGTTATAAAAATGGCCGCCAAACTTGTTGCGACTAAGTTTTACAAAGTTTTGATATACTGCAGTTTTTTATGCTATTTAGCACCATGTGTGAACGTCTGTGGGCCATCTGTTACAGTGTACCCTTTGGTGTCGAAGTTCAAGCAAGTTTTATGGACTAACTGGAGTTTAGTGTTTAGTTTCGTTAGGCTATAAGTTATGGCAGTCGTGTGAATTTTGTGTTATTAATTTATGTTGTTCCAAAGAACACTATGTAATTTTTGGTTGGTAGTACTTTAACCAACTGGAGCTTGTAGCTAAGGGCAGATTTTATCAATTAAATTTATTTTATTTTATTTATTTATTCATACAATTATTTTTACAAGTAGAACCCACCAAAAGTAGTCATACAATACGACATTCAGAGACGCTCCGCAAAAACTGATCACACACCGACACCCGTCCATGATTGAATCCAAAGTACGGCTCCGGGCGTCCGCACAAGTTAACTAGAGGACAACACAGTAATTGCGATTAGTTCAATAAATTAATCGCGATTAGTTCAATTAAACTCAGTTTATGCAAATACAGCGTTCTGATTGGTAGTCTCTCAGCGGTCTCAACCTAGTTGAACTAAATCGCGATTAGTTCAACTCAAGTTTCATTGGTGATATTGGCCTTAAGTAACGCACGGGTCGGTCTTCATCTAATACCTTTAAACAAGCAATTCTTGTATATATGTATGTATATATGCAATCTAAAATCTCGGAAACGGCTCTAACGATTTTCATGAAATTTAGTATCAGGGGCGATAAATCGAACTAGCTAGGTTTCATTTTTTGAAAACGTCGTTTTCTCTACTTTCACCCTCGCAGAGCTCGAGGTACTGGTTTAACAAAGCTTGCAGTGGTTGGTATGTGCATGGGTGACCATTACATACCGACTCTAGCTTGCCTTGGAAAACACGGTAGGCCGTTAGTTACCAGCTGTCATATGTAGATCTTTAGTCAGGAATCAGAATATCTGACACCAGTCATGGCAAAATATATTGTGTTACACAGTTACTGGGTTGTGGAGGGCAGATAAGCAGTCGTTTCATGTAATAAAATAATGATATTCACCTCCATGCGGGTTGACTTAAAATCAACAACTTTTTCATAGTTGAAAAAGTCTAGGCAAACTTATCCATAGGGCTAAAAAATGTAACTTACCAAGTTATATATCTGGATTAGTTAAGTGTGCAATTAGATTGATTATAAGTATTTATTGTCACAAATTTGTGCGTGGATTCGCCAAAGATCAGCCGAACTGCATAACAATAGATGGTCATATCATGGTGGGGGTCATGGTACAGACTGTAGGCAATCAAGAACCACCTTACCGAATGTAAATCCACGATTAACCAAAAAAGTTCTTAGCCTATGCAGAAATAACCTCAGAATAACTTTGCAGGGGCTGTTTTAATGCCGAGCTTCTGTGCTTTTGGACGGAGCTAGGTTGGCTACTTTAGCCGGAACCCCACGCACAAGGGACCAAACGGGGGTCTATGTGCGGAAAAGGGAGTCCCTCTTCTATTCTATTCTAAGTATTTATTGCAATCGATCGTTGTCAAAGGCAAATAGATTGAAAACACGTACAGTTTATTTCGCCGTTTCTAAGATTAGTTCGCACAAACGCACAGACAAAGAGACAAACAGACAGCGATCAGTTACAATTGTATTACATGTATCTCGCACTAAGGTTCGCGCTTGACCACTCATCATCTGCCTAGACTTTTTCCCAATTATTGTTGGGGTCGGCTTCCAGTCTTACCGGATTCAGCTGAGTACCAGTGTTTTACATGGAGCGACTGCCTATCTGACCTCCACAACCCAGTAACTGGGTATCACGATACCCCTTGGCAAGTCTTGTATCAGATCTCAGGCTTCTGACTACCCGTAACGACTGTCAAAGATCTTCAAATGACAGCCGGGACCAACGGCTTAGCGTGCTTTCCGAGGCACGGAGGAAACTCGGTATGTTGAAATGGTCACCCATCCACGGACCGACCTCGTCAAGCCTTGCTTAACCTTGAAGATCGACCCGTGCGGCTGTTATTATTTAGCCACGAGCTTCTCGCTTCACCACTATCTCACCTAATTCAAGTAAACAATCAGTTCCCACTAAAAACACCAATGTATCAGGAACTACTAGGAAAAACATAAAAACTAAAAACATTTTAGTATCAGACTTACTGCAAAAAGTACATTTGAAACTGCTTTCAAATTCCATGAAGCCACCAGAAAGTGAGCCTCAATTCAATCATTCAGCCGTACTCTATTCGAGGCTGGCGCACCTCTAGTAGCGCAGAGAAGTAGTGATGTCCCCGCAGATTCCCGGCTAATGCACTCGATAACAGATTTCCCGGGGTGGTCGTTTGTCCCGTGAAATAGACCGCGCATGCGCGTTGTTGCAAATTTGATGGCCCCGCGCAACTTCAGGTGAGTAATAAAATATTATATTTAGCTATCAGTTTTGATAAAAGTTTGCTGTTGAAGACATTGAGTAAAGATAGTGGATAAGCGAATAAAGTGATTTTAGAGTTATAGGGTACTTATATGTTTTATATTTTGCAATCATCGCTCGCAGTATGGATGACCGATCAAGAGCGCGGTGGAAGCTTGGCAAGGAGGACTGATGACATAGTGAGAGCCGCGGGAGTTCGCTGCATGCACAGCATGAAGAACAGCACCAGTATATATGGTGACTCTTGGTATTAGTAGGCAGATATACCTACATTGGCTGTTTTGCCCCAACTGAATTTTTCTTATTCCAGATACAATTTAAAACAATATTCCAAAAGACAAACAAAACACAATCAATTTCAAATGTGCCATCCGCTTCCAACGCTGCACAATTATAACAACCACGCTGCCTGACTGCCATCTAAACATCGCTACCCAAAACACAATACAATGCCATACTGTTAAATACGCACCACAATTTCGAGCATAGTTGGCTGTCTGTTCATTGCGCACCGGTCCCCGGGAGGGCCGGGATAATGGGGTAACTCGATAAAAGATTTCCCGGGACGACGATACCTCACAACACTGCCATCGCGGCCATTTTAACTTCATCCCGGAGTGGCAAGTTGGCCGGGATTTACACTTCTGATGGCCCAACGCTGTTATCATAAACAAGAATGGAGTTGAAAAGTTTTGTTATTATTTACAGGGTTGGGGTATGTCACCTGGGTAAGTGGGTGCATGTATGAACGTAAGTGGAATTTATGGGTTTGACTTCCTGGGGAAATGAAATTATTATTTTGTTGATAAGTTTGTTTGGCATTACTTTTGTACATCAGAAATTTTGATACCTTTTTTATGTAAATTAATGTGCTTGAATCGTTCAATTCATAAATTATTTTATTTATTCTTGAAACTATAAGTTGACCATAGAATTTTGAATCGTTTTATTAAATACTAGCTGTTCCCCGCGGCTTCGCTCCCGTGGGCCACCCCACAGGACCCGTTTTCGGGATAAAAAAATAGCCTATGTCACTCAGGAATAATGTAGCTTCCTATTGGTGAAAGAATTTTTCAAATCGGTCCAGTAGTTTCGTTTAGTATCTTTCCTCTTTATAATATTAGTATAGATATAGATAGTATAGATTATTAACCGACTTCCCAAAAAGGAGGCGGTTCTCAATTCAATTGGTATGTTTTTTAATATATGTACACTATATATTACTCAAAGACGCCTGGACCGATTTTGAAATTTCTCCTTTGGTTTGAAAAAAAAATTGATGGGTATACATCTATTTATTTTAAATGGTGTTGTCAGTTCCAATGGTTTTTTTTATTATAATTTTTCCTGTATATAGATTATTTTACCGATTGTTTTGTGAATGAGTGAACATTGTAGGCCTTGAAATTCTAGATTTCTATATGCTTGTTAACATTTGTTAACTCTTTATCTCGTTTATACAAACTTTTTTTTTTAGTTTCTTTCGACTTATTGTCGGGCCTACGTTGTCCCTCCATACCTAAGCACTAATGCTGTAACATGGAAATATTGTAAAAACAAACCAATATTTTTAAAAGAGTAACCGTGGAGTTTCTTGCCGGTTCTTCTCCACAGGAAACGACCAACCGAATGCGTGCTATATCAACCGACAACACGTGCGGAACAGACAGATGCTGTTATGAGCAGTAAGAAGCTAGTACGCGTACGAATACACACTTTTGCAAATTTGTAGCGAAATGGATGATGATTTAGAACGAAAACATGCGCGCGAAATTTTATAAACAGACCTTTGGGAGTCTGGATACCATGAAAAAACGACTGAATGTATCTGTTCAAAATAAAATTATTTGCATTGTTGAACTACTAATATATCCCTGTATGGAGGCCGTTCTTCAATTTTCCTTCTTCTCATGGTACTTATTTGCGCCCAAAGATGCTATAAAATTAGTGTTAAAACATGGAACTTTCGAAGCTCATAACTTTCAAGTAATTTTTTTTTTTACTTTTTTGCTTCCATACAGGACTAGATAATGATGAGACAAATTGATATATTTTTGATTATTGATTTATTTTGAACGTACATCGTCAAACAGTGGAGTAAAAGCCAGACTACGTTTGTATGGAAGAATTTTCGACTAGTGCCCTTAAGTGCCCATGTAGGCCTATGTGAAATAAAAAACATTTGATTGATTTGATTGATTGATTGAATCATGTAGGTATATCAGTTAAAGTCATGCAGAATAAAGAAGTAATATTCTAAATTTCCAAGAAGGAAAACCTTTTCTTCCTTCAGAATCACAAAATACTCAACCAATATTATCTTTTCGAACAAAAACAGAAAACCCAACTTCAAATTGAAGTTCGACCAGAGCAAATTGAGCGTGCCATCCGTATCTCAATCGATCAAGGCCAAGTCTCTCGGTCACCAGTAAAGATATCTTCCTAACCTAGATCTCAGGACTCACATAACTTCTCTTAACTGTCTGGGACATATCTCTAGAAACAGTTACCACAAATAAAAGTGCCATTGTCTGTCCGCCGATAATCAGGCCGAAGGCTAATTTTCTCGACGCGAGAATGGCCGAAAAACAGTTTTATCTCGCCCATAAGACCACTAAGGAAGTAATTCCACTAAACAAAGGGTCCCAATAACGATGCTAGTGTTCAGCCATAAGATATTCGCTGATCGGTCCGCCGGATAACTTCTTGTGTAGAGTTAGAACGTGTAGCTCAGGCGACACTCAGGGATTGTGTAAGCGAGACTAAGTATGAGTGAGAAAGAGGAAGTGCGTAGATGGCGGTGTTCACGTTCAGTATAAGCAAAATTAATTTCATTGAAAGTTGAAAATGAGAGTGCACTTATATAGGTATAGTACACGCTGTTGAACTTTTTCTACTCCCAAAAATTTTAAGTATTATTAATGAGTTACATAGCCTGAATTATTGCCAAACTAGAGCAGTGAGCAGGACAAATTTCGTCCAAAACAGATAGCTGACGAAGTTGAAAGGTTCTAAAGTGACGATCACGTATCGGAAGATTTAGCGTGGGAACGACAAGGTGGACTGGTAACCTGGTGAGGGCTGAGAGGGATTGTAAGAAGCACAGGACTCTTCGTTGTGGCGACGCTTGGTAAAGGCTTATGTCCAGCAGAGAAGATCTTTCTGCTGAAGTGATGAATTTTCAACAGGAGTGTCGTGTCTATAAGTTTGTATTCTATGGATCTGGTAATGCTACAGTTAGGGCGTTTGCATATGGGGGTGTAATGTGTAATATCTACGCGTGTAGATGCAACGAGGGTTTAATGGAGGTGCTAAGTTACTTAACTGAGTAGGGGTCGTCTTCATATAGTACTATTAAGTAGACTTTAGTCAAGAAGAACTGACCTATAAATTAGCTGAAGATCGCTGGTATGCAGATAATGGAGAGAATGTAAATGTACTGCAAATATTCAAAGTAGTAGAAGATTAGGGGCTAGTAATAATTGATTTTGTAAAGATTCGTTTGTAAAAACTAAATTGTCATCTAAATGGGTAGAACTTTTCTTTTAGGGTACTTTGAAGACAATAATTATTTTATTTTAATCATTAGTACCACCACCATGAACACCCGTTATGTTCGATGGGGTAAAAAGTTCTGGAGTGGCGACCCCGAACAAGGAAACGCTGCGATGGAAGGCGTCCGACTTGGTGAACCGATAACCTGGCTAAGGTTTCGGAAATCCGATGGACGCGAGAAGCACGGGACTGGTCAATGTGGCGACGCTTGGGGGAGGCCTATGTCCAGCAGTGGACGTCTTTCGGCTGAAATGATGATGATGATGAATTAGTACTAATAAGTATACTAGTAAGTATTAGTAATTTATCATAATTTTATTCCATCGACTAATTTAAATGTATTTTATTATTATTATTTTTCTTTTAGACATTTTGAATTGCTTTCAATTTTATTATTTTATTTTATCAATTTTTATGACTCTGACATTTTTATTTCTTATACTTTTGTGACATTTTTTTTGCTGACATGTTTAATATTATTATGACAGTGTTGCTGACATTTTAATTTGGCTTTGATAGATTTAATTTTAATGTATTCAGTATTTTTAAAGTCTAGTACTAATGAATGACATTTTATTTTAATTTCGGATTGATATTTTTTTATGTAATGCATGAATGTAATCATATTATGGACTAATATGTCTGAAAATAAATGAATTATTATTATTATTATTAATGAAATCAGTTTAAACAAAGCGTGTTATTCCAATTCTTTTTGTTAAAAAAAAATATATATTCTAACACAAAAATGTGAGTTCGCTCTTACAATAATATTGAAGTTTCTATTGGAATGTTCCACAAAAATTCGGGCGTACCGCGGTCGGTCGAATGTTTTCAGCGTTCAGATCCCAGCGGATAAACTCTCAATGGTCGGTAATAAACGTAGTTTTATTTCACACAATCATTTTGCTGCATTTATCCGCAAAAAGTTGAATGAGCGCCACAAATCTTTTTTTTTTTTGATAAATTATCCAACCATTCAAAATAAATAAATTCTTGGTATATATATTTTTTTTTTTATTATCTGGACAAAAGCCTCTCCCTCCCTTCTCTATACATATCTGCATTCCACTATTGTGTACCTTCGGCAGAAGGAAGAAAGAATACGAAGATTGTGCAGAATAACACTGGCCATTTCTATCCTACTCATATGACCATCTCACCCAGGGAGCCCGGTAGAGACAGCCAAAAATAGCTTTTAAAAAAAAACGTAATTTTAAGATTGATATCTATACTATAATAATATATCTATATATATAAAAATAATATTATAAAGAGGAAATATTTTTTTTTGTTTGTTTGTTTGTTTGTACCGAATAGGCTCCGAAACTACTGGAAGAAAAATTCTTTCACCAATAGAAAGCTACATCATTCCTGAGTGACATAGGCTATTTTATTATCCAGAAAACGGGTCCTGTGGGGTGGTCCACGGGAGCGAAGCCGCGGGCAACAGCTAGTCATTAAATAAATCTTCAATTATGTTGATAATATTCAAGCTTAACGTTCAAATTATGAAAAGAATTTAGATACTCGTAATGCATTTATTTAATTTTGACACACCCTTGAAATAGCTAAAACCAACTTCCACGGACTTACCCTAAATGTTATTATAATTTAAATTGGTACTAATTGGTGTAATTTACTTGTCAACAATCTGAAAAAGCATTGTTTAGGTAGCACATACATAACATAAGACTATACAAATCTATTAACACTAAAACTTAACCATTCCCGAATGCCAAGATTTTTTTTTGCGAAGCCGTCGTATATCTCTAAGAACGGGGACCCCAACGTCTGAATGGTTGACAATGCGGCACTGAACACGACGAGGCACATATAAACAGGGTATAAAATATGTCACCAATAAGCAGGACCAAATGTCGGATGAGGGTGAGGGTATGTTGGTGAAAGATAGCGGGGAATTGAGATATCTGTCAAGGGTAGCAAAAGATGTAGAATGAAGATAGTGAAAGAAAAATTGGATTGAGAAGGGAGAGAATTATTGTATGAGCAAGTAGTTGCTCGTTGTGCCGATAGATGGCATTTTTTAGTTTTAGCCTAATCCTGAACCGCGATGTTAAGATTCGCCGACGATTAGCTAAGGTCATGTAGTCATAGGGCTGTTATTTTTTTTTTCCCCTATGTAGTTCAAAGCAGCCCGCGAATTGCTAAACAAAATCAAAATAGTGATAGTGGAGTTTCTTGTCAGTTCTTCTCCACAGTAGGTACTTTACGAACTGATGGTAGAATCAATATTAGTAATAATAATCAAGATCCAGCTTGTCCCCTTGCTGTCCCTTCAGCGTAGTCGGTTTGGTTTAGAACTTTGTACCTGGCTGGAGGCTTAGTTAAGTCTCCACAGGATAGTCCGGTTAAGCAGAAACCAATCACTTGGATTAAAAACTGCGAGACGACAATAAAAAAAATAAAATAAAAAAAGGCCCGATTTTTAGGGTTCCGTGCCCAAAGGGTAAAAACGGGACCCTATTACTAAGACTCCGCGATCCGTCTGTCTGTCTGTCTGTCCGTCTATCACCAGACTGTATCTCATGAACCGTGATAGCTAGGCAGTTGAAATTTTCACAGATGATGTATTTCTGTTGCGCTATAACAACAAATACTAAAAACAGAATAAAATAAATATTTGAGTAGGGCTGCCATAGAACAAACGTGTTTTGTTTGTCGTTTTTTGCGACTCTTCTTACGCGAGTCCGACTCACACGTGGCCGGTTTTTCAATAATCTGATAACTTTAAACTGAGGAATAAAAATGGCCGATTGACATATTTTCCAAACAAAAGCTGTCAAACCACCATTTTTATTCCTCAGTTAAAAGTTATCAGACTTGACAAATCGGGCCTAAATACATAACCAAAAGTAAGAACTGCTTTATTTAGAATCAGCCCAGATACGATAAGTTTATGCTGCAGTGTCTGCGACACGATATTTCACGACACCACACAACACACACGGTTGTTAAATTTTACTGTAACTGTTGATAGGGGAGAATAGAAGAACATTTTGTAATTGATCAATCATATTACCCAAAGTATTTTTTTTTAATGTATTAGTGTTCTGAATAGAACATTTTATGAATTTTAAAATAAAATCATCGCCTACCGCTACAAAGGCTAAACGCGGCCAGACTAATAAAAAAAAAACATTGTCATGAATAATATGGAACTTGCCGAATTAAATTAGTATATAAATTTTATTTAATAATTAAAATAATATATTATAGAGAGCAGTGGTGGCCCAGTGGTTACGGTCCCGACTTACGAGTTGTAGGTCGTGGGTTCAAATCCGCTTTACTTTGTATAATTTATTTCATCACCACTGCTCTCAAAACGGTGAAGGAAAACATCGTGAGGAAACCGGCATGTCCTAGAACAAAAGACATGTTACATTACCAATCCGCACTGGACCCGCGTGGTGGATTACAGCCCTCTCCCTCTATGAAAGGAGGCCTGTGTCCCAGCAGTGGGAACATTAAAAGGCTGATGATGTGATGTGATTATAGTAAATATATTATTTTAATAAAATCATAGTGGTGTCTGAAATGAGTTACTGAAAACTGAAAAAGTTTTTATATTTTAGTACTTACATAATTTGTTTCATGCATAAACTATAAATCTGTTCTAAGAAAAAGCAATTTATCCAGGCTAGCTGGAGTTTGCTGTATTAACAAATTGCCAATTTCAAGAAAATTTCATTGTTATTCTTTTAATTTATTCGAGAAGGATTTTATAAAGAAATTTCCTTGAATTTTGAAGGTAAGTACTGCAACTATCGGATAAAGTTAATCAGTCAATATATTATCAGGAGTTTTATTCTGTAAACAGTCAAAACTTAGGTGAAGTGAGCTTTCAATGCATTCAATTAAGGTAGAATGATTCAATTTCAGCTTTTTAATTGATAAGGAGCGTCCTCACTGGGAGTATTCGTTCGTGAGCATTTGTAAACAAGCAATCGTAGGCGAGCAACAAATGCTTCCCAGCAAGCCCTACGTTCGCGTTCGAGCAAAACTATGAACGTTCGAGTCGAACATTCCCTTGCGAGCTTGGAGCATTCGAATACGATTTCGTTAAATGTCGTTCATTTCAAAATGTCAGATAGTGCGGTTGGGGCTGCAGCATTTTAGTTTTTTTATTGACCTCGAAGGTCACAAACACTTAAGATCAAGAAACTGTTCCTTGTTTTACAAGTGGCCAGTAATATTCCTACATACATACTCATTCATTTCATCATCTGAGTACTCGCTTTCGGGCGTTTTATTTGTGTGAACATTCGAATGCGAGCCGTTTCCGCGAAAATCGTTGCAACGTCCACACCGGGCGAAGTTCGCGCTTGCGTGTAAACTTTGTAACGCTCGGCTCAACGTCCACATCACTTGAATATTCGACATCGAATGCTCATGCTGTACAAGTGAATGCTCTCAGTGAGGACCCTCCTATAGGCTCGCGTTTAATCACTATCTCACCTGCTCGTAGGTGATGATGTGGTCGACGGTCGACGGTCGACGGTGAAGCACGCTTGCCTAGAAGTAACCTATTCACTCTTGACTTAAAGACTCACTCCTATCTAAGATTTCATGCTGAGGTGTTGACAGAATAGGCCGGCTGTAGCACGTTTCATAATCACTTCCAATGATTCTTTTTTTTAAAGTATAAGTACGGAGTTTCTTATACCTGTTTCACCATAGCAATATACACTGGCCTTCAAAACTTAGAACCTACCACACTTTTGAAATTGCAATTTCGCCTAAACTATAGAAGTAAGAGTTATGGTCGATAAAAGAACTCTTTTCGTTTTCCCCACTGTGAGTGGGGTACTCGCGGGTTTCTTGTAAATCGCTCTAGCCGCCACCAAGCTCACACCAGCACCAGAGCAACAGTGAAATGTAGCGTAAAAAGAAATCCTTGAGAGGGCCAATGTCGATCCTTATTTATGAGTCAGCGTATTATTATGACTTGCCAATTTTCCGGAAAATAAAACCCGTTACGGCTCCGATCCGGCTCGGAGACGTGACGAAGCCGGATCGCGTTCCGATTTTACTGACGCTCTGTATGATAATTTGCCGGTTTCGACGGACGGGTAGTAATGTATGATTTGATTTTAAGGAATGATCGAGAATTGAGAATTGGCTTGGCTCGTTTTGGTAGACCTGCTGGCAAATCCTATCGTTTCTGAGTATTATTTTTGCCGCTATTGCTTCATCATCTTCATCCGCAGCCCGACTGCGCCCAAAGCTGAGCATAGCCTCTTTTTCTTATGCCAATCCCCACGTCTCTGTGTGAGCAATTACCTACCTACGTTTTTTTAATTTATTTGTTTAAATTACTACCTGATTCGAAACTGTACCTATAACTAAGCTACTTTGTATTTTATTTCCGTTTTCTCGAGATAAATGTCGGCTATTCGAAAGGTTCCTTCCAACTCAATGTTATTCACGCGATTTATTGGTTTCTTAACTTGTGCCCCTAGAAAAGTCACACGGTTGAAGTTTTAACCAGTTCATAATATTTCATACCGACGACGCGGCATGTGGACGTGCACAAACTCACGTGGTCAATCCACGAAGCATTTATGTCAATCCCATGTAATTATATTTTTCTGAATGTATGCCACCAGGCATCAACTAATTGCAAAAAATGTAAAATTATAAACATTCCCTTCAAAAGTCTGTTTATTATAAGCATACGCTCGCGTGAAATCGCTCGGCTTATATAGCAACACTAGCACTTCGCCCGCGACTTCGTTCGCGTGATCCGTGTTTAATCCTACAGATAACTTTTTAATAAAAAGTTTCATACAAACTTTTATCCCCTATTTCATCCCCTTAGGGGTTGAATTTTGAAATATCGTTCCGTTGTGGATGCTTACGTCATAAGAGCGTCACCACGCGGGCCCAGTGCGGGTTGGTGGATGTCACATGTCTTCGAATTTTGGTTCTAGGACATGCCGGTTTCCTCACGATGTTTTCCTTCACCGTTTTGAGAGCAGTAGTGTTGGTTTTTATTTTGCGATAACTCCTAAGATATTAATTTAAATTATATGATGTTAAGGATTATCATAATGTGCATGAAATGCTTAAGGCAACTAACCTATTTAAGTTGATAAAGATTAATACTGCATCCGGCTAAATAGCTTTCCAATGTCCGCATTGTACGTGACAAATTTTTGAAGTTAGAATGGTCATAGTAAGCTATCCTTAAAAGATATGCCATTGCGGCTTTTTCTGTATATTTATAAAAGAGGATTATGTCCGTATCTTACATTGTTTTGTTATATCTCAAAGGGATTTGGTAGCGTTTTCGATGAAAGCTACCAGGTGGCTTGACTTTTTCCGACATTTTCAATAAATATAGATATAATTACTTCATCCAATTCACACAAAACATTAACAAATTATTCAATTAAACCTTCACCACAAATCACTCTGTCTATTGGTGAAAACCACACGAGAATCTGTTCAGTAGTTTTTGAGTTTATTGCGAACACTCAGACAAACAGTCGCGGCGGAGAACTGTGTTTTATAATAAACTAGCTGTTCCCCGCGGCTTCGCTCCCGTGGGCCACCCCACAGGACCCGTTTTCGGGATAAAAAAATAGCCTATGTTACTCAGGAATAACGTAGCTTTCTATTGGTGAAAAAAATTTTTTATGTCGGTCCAGTAGTTTCGGAGCCTATTCGGTACAAACAAACAAAAAAATCTTTCCTCTTTATAATATTAGTATAGATTATATAGTATAGACTAGCTGACCCGGTAAACTTTGTTTTGCCATAAAACACCAAAAATTTGTCTACCCTACCTAACCCTACCTGCTCTACCCTACACTACCTACCCTACACTACCTACCCTACACTACCTACCCTACACTACCTACCCTACACTACCTACCCTACACTACCTACCCTACACTACCTACCCTACCTAACCTACCTACCCTACCAACCCTACCCTACACTACCTACCTACCCTACCCTACCTACCCTACCCTACCTATGCAGGTAAGGTACATTTTTTTTTTCTTATTTTTTTTTTTCATAAGAACCTTCTCCTAACAATAACAAACACAACAAAAAAAGAATAAGCTAAATTGGTCCTTCCGTTCACGCGTGATGCCGTGACCAAGGGAAATAGCGATTCATTTTTATTATATATATATATATATAGATATAGATGTAGTGATTTCTAAACATTTTGAGATCTTTAAACACGTTGATTATCAAAAATTGTCCCAGATGAGAGAGAAAAAGTACGTAAAATGGCTGAAACAAAATAGCTATCAATATCAAGTTTTCAGAAACCAAAGTCTCGTTATATTGGATGGACTGAGCCCCAACACTTTCTATTATGTTTTCGCGGCAAAAACAATTTCCTCAAGGTTTTCGTCGAGGATTTACGAGACACCTTTTTTCGCTTCTCAAAATAGTTTTTGGGCGTGTTATGTTCTTTTGAAACAGTGGGAAATAGAATTTGAGATAATCTTATCGATCTTGTTACCCTGTACTTGATTTTGTTTCTTTGGGACACTGCTTAAAGTGGAAGCGATAGGGATGTTTGTTAATCTTTTGACAGGAGATACTTTTTTTGGGCACATTTGACAACCCAGCTTTTATTGATGGCAGTGTTTTTAAGACCTGTCAAATATGTAGAATGGGTTTTTTTATAAGTAACTACTTCAAATACTTTTACTGTAAGGCCAACCAAAAAAATCCTGAAAATATATTTGCTCTATCATTTAGTTGACTTAGAGAAACACAAAATTTACTTACAGCTATTTAACAATTTTTTTTTTGTATTATTTTTTTGTATTGTTTTTATTTTTTGTGTGAATGCCACTCTTTATTTTGTAATGTGCGTTTAGTTTGCACAGAATAAACAATTTTTCTTTCAATTTTTTTATATTTCGCTTATTTCAGAGTTAAACCTATCTTAAAAGTGGCTCCTTATTCATGAGCAATCTTAAGAGGGGTTAAATAACTCATCCCTCCTAAGATTGCTAAAGAATTAAAAGCCAGCCTGTATGTAAAAAAACAACCCACCTGTCGAAAGCGCTCGAAGGCTTCCCGATCACAGCGTCTTGAATACCAAAATCTTAATTATGTGTCCGTTAATGTAATTGCACAAATACCCTTCCAAATAGGAACATAGCAAGCATACTATTACTACCGGTAGAATTAGGTGTGGAGCCACAACACAACTTCTCCAGTCAAACTGCTACTCAAGGAGCTTTGTCCAGTCGGACAAACTTAAACAGTCATTTAAATTACTTGCTTGTACCTACTTGTTGTCTAGAGTTGTAACGAAACCGCAAGTTCGTCTTCGCAAATAAGCGGCATTACTGCAAGAAATTCTCCTCTGCATCCACCACCGCAAGTCTTTAGCGGTGTTGTAATGGAGGCCTTATCATCTTCTTGCTCTTCTCATTCAAATCTGTTACTAGGGGACGGTGCAATACGTTCTCTTCTTCCATTATCTCCTATCAACCATCACGTTGTCATCACCTTGTCTGTCATGTGAATTCTCATACAATTTCTTCATGAACCTTCCTGTCTCTTGGTCAAAATTAGCTCTTAATAAACAAATACCCTTTCTGGTGACCCTTTGATGTACTGAAGACAAACCTATAGTATTAGATACGAATGACCGCAGGGAGGTAAGGCAGAGCAAGGAGTTTCACAGACGCTTCTACCGGGTCCTACACGGGTCCGATGTAAAAATTTAGCTTCCGTGGCCTGGCTGCGATTTGGTGACCTTTTCGGTGAAACCAAAGGGTTTGTCTTTGCGATTATGGACGAAGTTATGATGACGATCAACTACCAGAAATACATTGTAAAGGACGGCACGGTTGAAATCTGTCGGGCATGTCACCGGCTGGGTGAATCCATCCGTCACATTATCTCCGGTTGTTACAGTCTAGTTAACGGAGACTATTTGCATAGACACAACCTTGTAGCCAGCAACTTGCTTGATCTGTGCCTTACTATAAGAATGAGGCCGACCTAGTTCTCGAAAATGGCAATGTCACGTTGTATTGGGATCGGTTTATCATCTCTGAAAGTACTATTGTTGCCAATAAGTCTGCATATTGGTGATAGACCGACTGGAGCATCGCGCAATGATTGTTGATATAGCGGTCCCCCATGACGAAAACCTCGTGAAGGCTGAGACAGATAAGAAAAATAAGTATCTTGATCTGGATCGCTAGGTTGTCGACATATGAGATGTGAATATAGCAATCATTGTGCCGATAGTGACTAATGGCTTTCGTTGGGCAGATGGATCAAGGGCTTGAAAGCGGTACTCCTGGACACGGCGCGTATCGTTAGGAGGTTCCTCTCTCAGGAGCGCTGACTACCGTTAGCTTGGACTTAGACCTTGTCCCCGATACCGGTGGGCTACTATTTTTTATATTTCTAAATGTTTTTTTTTCTGTTTTGTATGTGTTTTATAAAAATATAAAAAAAAAAAATAAGAAAATATTTAAATAAGTGCTAGGTGTTGACAAACTCCCTGGATCCCACACTAGGGTTCCCTGTGTTGTGGGCTCCAGTCTCTTCCCAAGTAGGTAAGGCAAAATTTTACACAGACTAAACTAACTAATTACACAGAGAAAAAACTTAATTCTAATGTAGATAAATAGAGGTTGTTATTAATTCTATAAATTGAATTTATGTTTCTTTTTGGTGAGTGTATGTATCTGTATGCTTCAAGGTACTTTCTTCTGGTGCGAATGCTGTTAATGTGAAATTTCCACCTACGCTTCCACGGAGGTCAAGCTCTGCACCTCCGTTAAGGTGAGTTCCTCTACATCCCTAGTTACGCTTCCACGGAGGTCAAGCTCTGCACCTCCGTTAAGATGAGCTCCTCTACATCCCTAGTTTCTACTACTGCTACTGTTGATTTTACAAAAGAAGACGCTGTTTAACTTACAAAGCCTAAACAAGTTGTTTACAACTTGGAAGTTAGCAGAGTCGACAAGTATTTGGCTCGAACTGGTTACTGAGTTACTGTAGGCTTTTATTGTAAGAGCGGAAAGGAAGGAAACGTTGTTTGTTTGGAAAGAACTTGGTGTTTTATTTATTTACACTGCACACTGCTATCACTCTGTTCGTCTATCAACGGTTATGATGTATATTGTGAGAATGAAGACTTTTCGATTTATAACGATCATTGATGATACAAATGGATACCTACATACAGATTACGTAACCTAATAAACTCCTCTCGAATTACAATTACTGTATCCAATCCTAACTGAGACTAGCCAAGTACGCAGGAGTTATTATAGTGTACAAGTGAGTGAGCACCGGCTACTTTCGTCCAATGGAATCGCAATACTACCCGACCGGAGATCAGACGCTAGAGCAACGGCTTTAGGTGATTGCCGAGGCACGGAGGTGTCACACCACCAAATGCTATGGAATCATTTCTAATGTAAATACTAAACAACACTTTGTCCTTTGTAGGGATCATACCCAGGACCCAACGAGATAGTTGATCGTCTATAGCTTATAATTACACCAAGGGGATATGTTATAAATGGAAATATTCGCACATACTACTGTCAATCTTCATATTTCATCCACGTGTAGATAATATTAAGGTCAGGCAGTCTCTTTCCCCAAAATCAGCCAGGCCGCTTGGGATCTTACGAATGAGGGAATCGCTGAGTTGGAAATACTGTATGAAGTGGTTAAATTGTGACATACCATTTAATATTTCTGAGAATTCCCATCGTTATGTCTTCCTGGTGACGGCCCGCGAAAAGAGCAGATTAACACTTAGGTTTTCGGGTTTCGGTTTGTAGGAAGCCACTTGATCCTTTTAGTATGAGATCCCACTGCAAACATCTGCATGTTATTAGTGAAACTTGATTTTTATGAATGATTCTTGATTTTAGAATGGATAACTGCATGGTTGCCTAGCCGCAACTAGATTTTCGTTTTATTTTTAAGTTTACCCTACACTAGGAATTTTTCTGTATCGTGGGTACGAATGCAACATCATCTAGCTTTCAGATACGCCGCCATTTATGGGTTACCAGGTTTAGCAGATAAACTCGCAAGCCATAGATAGAAGCTAACTGAGAGCTGGCCACCTTATTTTATTCTATTTTCTACACCACTTTCTTTCAAAAGACACTTGAAAGAAATTATATATTAGGGTTTAACTATCAAATATAAATTTCAATTTATTTAATGAAGGTAATTGTAGCTAGATATTTTTAAGCAATCCTCCAGCAATTTACGTATTGTAATTGTACTATCAAGTATCAATATATAAAAATAGCTGCTGATTTTTTGAGTCGGATCTTAGGCTATTTCTGCGACGTTATTATATCAAATGAAGTGGTTAAACTATGGCATACCACATAATATTTCTAAGAACCACCTCTAGCGAATTATGTGTTCCTGGTAGTTAACGGCCCTCAAAACGACAGATTGACACGTTGGCTTTTGGGTTTCGAATTATAATGATTTATAGGAAGCCACTTGACCCCTACCTGGCTAAGTTATTATATCACCTTTACTGCCTCTCCACTCAACAGAGCTTTGCCAGCGATTTCGAATGGAACTTGAACGTTGACCATTGAATCGTACTTTAGACGCTGCGGGTACAATTTATTGAAATGTTCACTTTTCTACAAGATTGAATTGATGATTATACTCTGATTTCTTTACATTGAGAGTGGAAACGTCGCATGAATAGCATGCGGAAGGGACACCCTAGAAAGACCTACCTACACGTATTTTACTGGTGATGATCTTCAGAAAGGCCAAATCACGGGGTCCCAGCACTAAAAATGAAAATTTGGTTCAAATGTATATCACTAGATGGCGCGATATGCACCGACTTGTTTTTGAATTTTCTGGAATTGAACATAAAAATTGTATGTTTTTGTATTAATAACTCTCCTAAGCATAACATTATGGAATATTGGGCTCTTAATTCACATTTCAAAGACTATTTCAACAGATCATTTAAAATTGATACCAATAGATGGCATGGTTTTCAATTTATTAGGCATTCCACAGATTGTTAAAATTTGTATTGTAACACATTTTGATGCAATGGAACTGTAAAACATGCAAAAAAATACTATAAAAATAAATCGACACTGTATTTAAATAAAAAAATGTGCACGAACTGAGTAAACCCTTTTACTTACAAGTCGCTGCTAACACCATCTATCTATCGCCGTGGAACGGAACCGAACACGATCGATGAACTAAAAATAATCAGTTTAATCAGACGAAAAACGCTAGTTACGTCGGCACCGTTTCTTTGTATGGGATGAGGCATCTGTATGCTATGTATTATATTATTTATGGCCAATTGCACAGTACTCAATACTAGCGTGCGTGTAATCATGTATGACTAAAATGTCTGAGTTTATGAATGTTTATGTATACATATATGTGGATTTGATGGTTATAGTCTGTTTTATTAAATGCCAAATATCATAAAGGGAACAAGATATTTATGAAGATATAAACTGCCAGTTAATTTGAGACAAAAGCGCAAAATATTTCTTATCTATACTAATATTATAAAGAGGAAAGATTTTTTTGTTTGTTTGTTTGTACCGAATAGGCTCCAAAACTACTGGACCTGGATTTAAAAAAATCTTTCACCAATAGAAATCTACATTATTCCTGAGTGACAGGCTATTTTTTTATCCCGAAAACGGGTCCTGTGGGGTGGCCCACGGGAGCGAAGCCGCGGGCAACAGCTAGTTAGTAATATATTTATTGCCCCTAAATAGTATGTTCATCATCATCATCACCCTTTTAATGTGCCCGCTGGGACACAGGCCTCCTCTCTGTGACAAGGAATGGGCCGTAATCCACCACGCGGGTCCAATGCGTGTTGGCGGATGTCACATGTCTTCGAGTTTTTGGTTCTAGGACACGCCCGCCGTCTCTTCACGATGTTTTTTGTCCTTTATCGTTTTGAGAGCAGTGGTGATGAAATAATTTACACAAAGTAAAGCACCAGCCTGGGTTCGAACCCACGACCTACAACTAGTGGTGGCCGTTACCACTGGGTCACCACTGCTCTCGCTATATAGTCTGTTACGTCGTGAGATCAATTTACAAAGATTTCAGAAAATAGATAGAATCTACATATTATCTCTACATTGTAGATAATGCTCAACAATTGAGTGAGCTTAAAGGAATCCCTAATGGATCCCTACTATAATAGCGAAAGGCCTGAATCCTAAGCAAAAAATTAAATTAGTAGAAATTTTAATTACAATTAAGAGAGATTGAGTACATAGGACAGTTTTACAGTTAGATTATTCCCAGAATAAAAAGGTTTACATTCACTCGAGATTAGCTCTCAAATCGCTACATTCAAGGGTACCAGACGAATATTTTTTGTCAAAAAACAGAAACTCATTTCCATTTATGTAGCAGCCTGTATACAATTTCAGCGTGTGTTCATCTTTTTTTGTATTACATGGGAATGAGGTCCGAGCCAAAATGAATGACCATAATGTACTGCTATAGTGTTCTTGGGGTCCCGTCAAGTGGGTAGTTTGGGCTTTATACTGTGGGTTCCGTCAATCTGACTGTCTGTCTACTATACTGGGCCGGCTGCCAGTATAACGGATTCAGCTGGAACCAGTATTCTAACAAAGAGCGACTGCCTATACGACCTCCACAAATCAGTAACTGGTTAACACGGCACCCCTTGGCTAGATTGGTGTGAGATTTCAGGCTTCTGAATAACCGTAACGACTGCAGAAGATCAACAAACAGCTGGGATCAACGGCTTACCGTGTTATCCGATGTAAAAAGGAGTCTTGTTTAGGCATGGATGGTCACCCATCCACGGAATTACCTCAGCATGTATTGCTTAGCTTCTAAAATCTAGCATGTGCGGCTGCTATTATTTAGTTACGTATAATAGCTAAAGAACTAGACAGGAAAAAATAATGTTTCAATATTGACACGAACGATTAAATGCCAACGTTCACTTTTGTATATTAATATATAACATTTAATCGAAGAGTGCTCAGCGGTAATAAGGAAAACTGATTTATAAGCGTATCAATCATGGTTAGGGTAAAACCAGCGCAGTTCGGAAAGGGTAACGTTATTGAAATCTCAAGTTAACTTTGTATGTAAGTCAATGATCAATTAAGCCTTAATTAAGAACATTATTATTTCACTGTTTCGCCCGTGTGTTATTTAAATTGGATTGTTATTAAAGTAACATTGCTTTAATTTAACAACTACACAAAAGGACCCTGATCTCGTATTTCAAATGGTAATCAGAACCATCCCCTACGGAACTCCAAAAAAAAGCGAGACAAAAACGTCGTAAACATACATTCAATCTGGGGCCAAATGTTAACTTCATAATAAAGTCATAAAGCCCCGTTATCTGATCGCCATGCGTCACTGGTATCCTAGTATCTATCCCCCCTTCGTCTGTGTATCCCTCTGTTTAATTCGCAAACTGGCGTATTTTCGCTTGTCGTTCCGCCATCTTTGCTAGAGAATAAAAGTTGTCTTTTATGGGGACAGTGTAATAAGTTGATGTTTGATACGGTTAGAAGACAAAGTTCTTTGATAATATTGTTGTTGAAGTCCGGTCGGATTGGTCGTATGTCAACTGTTTGATGGATATACTGTGTGATAATTTTGGGGACAAAATATTTTGGTACCTATTATTATTTTTCATCAAGAGTGTTTAATTAATGGAGGAACCATTTATGAAATACATAACCTGTTAGCGACGCGCTCAATAGTTTAAAAAAATAAAAATATAGTTATGTAGTTATAAGTTAGCTATAGAGGCGGGTCACACATCGAAACCTCCGCCACCGACAGTCTGCCTCTAAACGCCGATCTATGAGTACGCTCAATTTTGTAATTTTGTGCAACGGCCTTCTTGCCTTTTTGTAAAAAAAAGTTTATTCAAAAAATCAAAAAACCCGACTGCTTAAAAAGCGAACTAAAAAGACGTAAACAAGAAGAAAATCATGCTGTGCAGTCGGAGGATACATATTCGCGAGCTGGCTGACCAAAACCACATGTATTTTTAACTTTTTAGTTAACTTTTTAATCCAATTAGGTACATTTAAATATATAAATCTTATATATTTTTGAAATCACCTCTTAAAACCCTTTATTTTGATACCCCACACGATGGGTTTGGATGAAAAAAGAAAATCCCCCCCCACAATATGGCGCCCAGAAGCCGCCATTTTTCTATTTTCCAATTTTAATGTAGCCTATGACACTCGCAAGGTTAAGACGCGTCGATTGACGTATGAATCATCAAAATCGGCCAACACGTTAGGTCTCTGGAACGCCACATAGGAACAAACATACATACATACATACATACATACATACATACATACATAGACTGATAAACACATTACCCTCCTTCGGCAGTCGGGTAAAAACGTAATAAACGAGTTTGCTAAATCATCCCGTCTTTCTGTTGCGTCACACCTGCCAGTTCCTGTAGCTCCACCCCTAACATAATTATGGCTAACGATCATGAGAGAATTATTAATTTTAAGTTGGCAGATCTCAATGTTTGTGTTAACCCGAATAATAATGGGAATGTGTGGTCAATTATCTATAGTCAATTTCTTTGCACTACGTAACTTGCAGACGTTAACGTAGCAAAATAGCTATGTCATGACCATGGGCTCTAGATAGTATAAGCGATGGTAACATATGGTATCATATGTACTTTCTAAGTTTATCTTGGACATTGCTGACAACGGTGAAGAAAAACATCGTGAGGAAACCTGAAGTTATAAGTGAGTTTATTATAAGATTGTGCTCCATTGGTGTAATTGCTGCAAGGCGTTCCAGTGCGAGTTTAAACTAATAAAATAAATAAATAAATGGTGATTGTCAAATGTCAAAATATAAGAGATTAATCACGTGGCATTTCGATATCGCTTGCCATGACCCATTTGTTAGAGTGGTCCAAGTGCTTCTTATCTTATGGAGGTGCATCTTATCTTATCTTGTGGAGGAAGTCTTTAGTTGCCGAGAAAGTATATTTTGTGGTCCCCTAAATAACCTACTCCTCCCCAATATCGTTGAAAACTGTCTTCATTAGTTTTACAACGAGACTAGGAGATATGAGCCTATAGTCTTCTGGTCTACCCCTAGGAGACTCATTCGCTTACCAGCCAGTGCATCGCATGTGCACAGATGGTGCTCCATGCATTTCGTAACTTCCGCACGCAACCTACACATGGGTGTCGCGGTTAGTCCTATATTTATGAGCACGTCGTTGGTTCCAAAGTGGCCGTAAAGGCCATCCAATCGCCCACAAATCTACACTTTGGAGAAGACTTGATGAACGCTTCTGAAACTATAAACGTGGCCACCTACTGGACCCAAACTGTCTAAGCCTCTAAGGTTTAAATTACCATTGAATCGAGAAGAAAAAGAAGAAGCGCTGGGAAATGCCATCCATTTTTTATTTTGCCCAATTATTATTACTTACGTCACTTTCTTTCTAGAGTTTTACCAAATTCCAATAAATAAATGTATGAGTGAAATTGTATATACCATATGTCATTAATTGGGTCACAATTACACTATTACATCAATCTTTTCAACTGGTTAAATACATCTTTTTCAAACCAAATATTCGCAAAAATTTTCCACCTACCAGGAAAACAGAAAGCAGGAAACAATATCATACAATAATACGCAAATAAACTATATTGTCAGCATAAATAAAACGCTGCTATAAATATGTCCACTCTCCATTATATTGCCATGAACTGATAGAGGTTTTATGGGCTGCCGGGATGAAGCAAGGCCTTGGACACAAATACACAGAATATATGGCTAGCTTAATAGCTTTTCTTGAAATATTTTGAAGAAGATAGGGTTAAGGGTTTTTATGGAAACGATTTTTGTTGGATAAAGATTTAGATAACTATGAGTTACTTTTGTCCCTGTGAGGCATCTCAATGGTAATTCAGACACATATAATCAAAGGAGTTTCAAGACAATTCAGTTTGATTGAGCGTAGATTCAGAGATTGATGCGTAGTAGTAGATTTAGAGAAAGTGCACTATTATTATTAACTGAGCAGGCGCGAAGCGTCTCCGTTTCAGCTTGGACAAAAATGCTTTTATATATCCTGATGTTCGGCTGTTCTCCTCAACAAATCGCATTTCTCAACTGATTCTCGTGAAATTTTGTGTGCAAGTTCAATAATTTTAATTAGGTATGGAATTTATTTGTCTATTCAGTTTCTGAAATTTTTCAAAATGGCTCCGCCAAGACAGACTCACGAGGTCAAAAGCTCACTGAGCCTCTAGTTCATCCATTTGTTTATTTCATAATAACCTACGTATATGGACTGAAAACCTGAGGCTGATTTTAGGTCTACCTTAAAAAAATCTACAAAAAATAAAAATAAAGCCTGACTGCGGCATCTAATCACTTATCGCACAACATTCGACCACCAAAGAGAGTTTTTAACTGCAGACGACCGACCAACGACACCAAAACCGTAACCACCATTATTACAATTTGCTTCCCTTTCAAATAATTTTATAGCATCAAAACTCCAGAACACAAAACTCGAATTTGGAAACAAATCCCTAACGGAACCGAGAAGTTAAGGCAAAAGCGCTTTCTGTTTAATTTTTAACTGACTCCGAAGTTGTGATACAAATTTTGTACGTCAGCGTTCCGCTGGATGCAGCTTAGTGCAGTGCTGCAGCGGTTGTAAAAGGAATATGAAATGAGGACTGCCATCTTACCTTTGCGCGCGAATACCAATGAAATGTCCCTGAAGGTTGCCGTAAAGAAACACTTGATCTTTGAACTTGAGACCCGATAATATTTTAGAAAATATTTGTGAATTTTAGACGTAGTATTATACGAAAATGGAACGCGGAGGGGATCGGGGTTTATTTATTTGTTACTCAGACTGTTTGAATTTCTTGAGTAAAACCCCTTTAAGACGGACTGGTACATTGCCTCCTTCGCTTCTAATCACTTTATCTTTACTTCGAGTGTTTCTCTCCTGTAAACTAAAATGTTGATAGTCTTCTGTATTTAGCCAATACGAGCTACACAAGAATAGCTCATTCTAGATTTGAATAAATCGATTACCTAGTTAATAGCCAATGCACAGCTCAACGGGCGTTGTAGCTATCTGGAAACACATACTCCGGCAGGAAATTCCACTCCTTAGCTGTACGCATAATAAAAGTGTCCCCAAAACGTTTTGTGCGTATGGGTGGGATGTCCACCATGTACCGATGACGCATAGCCGTTCGTCTGGTAGTCTTTTCTGGATATGATGATGTATTTGAGTGACAGAACTCAAAAATACCTATCCACTCAGTTACGTATACCAATTCATTGATGACTTCACATTGTAATACCAAAGCTGCACGGTTGGGGCAGCGGTTGAGCGAAGGGCTTCTGCACTGTGTTTCACAAGTTCCCACTGATTCCCACACAAAACAAATATTAATAAGGCCTACAGATAGTTGTTCCGGGTCTGTCTGTTTGCATATGTGAGTTTAAATGTTTGTAAACGCAACCACGGTACAGGAGAAATCCTAGTGTGGGACAACTTAAAAGAAAACGTCGTATCCGTGGTCTGCCTGTGGTCGGTATTTTTATATTTCTTTAATATATCCTAGAACAACCGTTATACAAAATAGTTGTCATATTTGTCTGTGGGAGACTTCAATTCACAAGATGCTTAATAAAACCAGAACAGCAACTTGCTCACCTCCAAAATCTTCAATCTTAACCTCAATTTTATCTTCTAACAACCCAACAAGCATCATAACCGAGTTATTCTCTTTGTAAACACGTGCTTCATAAAATGCAGCTCATCCGTGAAGAGCTGATGAATAAGTAATAGCTTCCTGTATGAGTACAGCGTTTAGTATCGAGTTAAAAATGAATTCTTGAACAAACAGCCTCGATTTGTAGCAAACAAATTTCTTAACGTTATCTTTTGTAGACTTGAGATTAAAATAAAATGAATAGGCTTTTTAAAAATTGCATCTACATTCAAACATTTTGGTATTATTTAGTACTAGCTTTTGCCTGCGACTTCGTCTGCTTAGCATTAGTATTTCGACTAGCCAATATTTTTATATCGCGCAATTATATTGTAGGTGATTCACCCTACAAACTTACACCCCCCCGTTCCCTCCCTTTAAGGATAATTTCCCGAGTCCTTCCCAGGATCTCAAACTATCTCTATACCAAATTTCATCTAAATCAGTTCAGTGGTTTAAGCGTGAAAATATAACAGATAGAGAGATAGACCGATAAAGTTACTTTCGCATTTATAATATTAGTGTGAATTTGGATGTGATGACAACTTGTGTCTGACGAATGAACCATACACAGATTTTTTTTCAAATTATTAGATGATTATGCCAGCAACTGACATGACTTAACCGATGATCCAGACTAGACTGGCCCAGATGATTCTGCTGAATGACCCGATGATCATTTTAATTTGGTTTAATTACTAATGTCATCATGGGGTTTTAAAAGCGTGTATATTGTAAGCATCGATGTCGTCGTACCTAACTGTGGGATCAGACCGCATGTTGTTTTAAAAAACTTGGTTACGACTTGTTCATCTTCAAAATAGCCAATCTTAACATCAACTTTATCTTTTAACACTCCAACCGAGGTAGCCTCTTCGTAAACACGTGCTTCATAAAATGCAGCTCATTCGCGAAGAGCTGATGAATAAGTTATAGCTTCCTATATGAGTACAGTGTTTAGTATCGAGTTAAAAATGAATTCTCGTGCAAACACTTCCGATTTGTAGCAATACAAGGTCGTTAACGTAATCTTTTGTAGACTTGAGATTAAAACGAATAGAATATGTAAAAGTTTATTATATTTTTGCTAGTCTTTGGCAGATACAAATGATCATTCATTTGAAGATTTTTTTTATATGTACCTACATTTTCATATCAAATACTAAGCGACCCAATCCTACCTTAGCCCGGGGCTAAAAACATACAAAAATCGTAAGCATCTGTGAGCGAATCGCTCTTTCTATAATAAAAAACCTTATCCAAATGCGTTGCGTGGTTTAGAAGAAGTTAGCGGACAAACAGAAATGAGTTGTCCTTTCAGAAATGTTGAATGTCCTTTCTTTGGTATTGTTCGTCGAATCGTTGAGCTCCTTAAATTCTGAGTTGAGCTGCACGGTTATTGAAAAATGCGTGCACTGACTGGACAGATCCACTCAATCTGGCTGGTTCTTTCCTCAAATACCATTTCAGACATCAGTCTACATGGTCTTCACATGATCTAACCAAGATTTTGTCTGGACTTTAAAAGAGACTGCGATTAGAAAACTCAGAGAGTTTGTTTCGGCCTTTCTTCTCAGAGTAGTCAGATAGGAAACGCCGACCTCATCAAGTTTTATAAAATATGATCGACATGTAAAAGTGTTTGTACAAACCAACTTACAGAAATAAAATCATTTATCATTTAGTTCGACAGACGCGGGCAGCAACTTAGTTTTATACAATTTTCAGAAAAAAATATGCGAGCAGACTTGACTGATGATGGGTCCAGACTAGACTGGCCCAGATGATTCTGATGAATGATGCGATGATGTTTTTTTTTTTCTTATTAGAATGAAACATACAGCTCATTTGTCTATGCAAATGTTCTGTTAGATTAAAAGTAGACGGGAACTAAGCTATATGAACTCATCAAAAGTTAGATCGACGGCTGATACGAGTCTAAAATGTATTCTTCATCTCCGTTCAAACACTAATAAAACTTCAAATATCGAAGAACGAAATCACATTCCTAAGAATATAAAATTGACAATGTAATCGTATATTGTCAGTGCAGCTGCACCGGAGACCGGAACGCAGCCGTGATTCCCTCAACGATGACGTAAGCGATCCGAAAAAGCGTCGCAATGCGGTTTATGAGACTATAAACATTGACGCTCTATCTTATGTCAGTCTCAGGAATTTCCTTTAGTCTAATTTGTTAATCGTTTAGTACAATGTACCGCGTAAAACTATTTGGAAGGAGTTTTGGAGACAGTCAATTTTCAATTCTAAAGAGGGTTCTACAAGGTGGGGTTTTGTTTGAATGCTGTCATAAGCAGAGCAACCTCTGATCGCTGACTGTTCAAAATCCCCAGCGAGAGATACGGGCGTTGCCAATTTTCCGCAAGAAAGCCCACCCCTTCCGGTAAACGCTTAAGTGTTTGATACCTTAATTGCGTATCTTCACAGTTCGATGTTAGGCCGTGTAACACGTGCTTATTGTTTATTTCATCTTGTTTTTCTTCCATTTTGAATATTTTATACAAATAAGCCCCGAAAGAAAATTTTCGCCGAGTGAAAAAATTAACGCTTTCATTAAGGTTAGGCGAATATTTCGAATGCGGATTTTTGAATGTAAGGAAAATTTGTCGGTCGCGGGACAGCGTTTACGAGACTGGGTGGTTTGACAACGGCTTCATAGATGAGCCAACTAATAATTATGATAAGTAAAAGGTAAACTGGAAATCCTGATACAATTACAAAATACTTCACGGGAAGAAAGTTACTATTGAGAGCTATAGGCTATTTCTATAGGCTAGTTTGTACTCCAAAAAAATGCACGATTTCTGCGTGTCAGACCCTGGTGACCAAAGTATATAGCTAGGAAGAAATTAAGGAAGTATTAATCGTACGAATAACGCTTTAATTCTTACAATCAACTTTAATGTGCTAACTACCCATCTTATCCATCTCAAACAAGATAAAGATGTCCGTAACTCCATTAACTTTTTGCTCCACTAACAGAATACCAGGACGAGTGGGTAACGTTGCAATGTGGACGCTTCAGTACGTGTTACAGTAAGTGGCAGTGAGGTCAACAACCTCACTGTCATCCCCGGGGAAAAGTCTGTCGTAAGATATGGTAAACTTTAAATTGGAAACATAGGGGGAGCGGTTGTGAGAGAAATTGGAGCGGTTACAGAGATTAGATACAACTACTGAGTGATAGGTACTATTCATGAATAATATACGCCAAGTTGGAGACTCGTGGATCAATAATAACAACCGCACGGGTTAATCTTCAAGTTAATCTTGCAAGCAATGCTTACCGGGGCCGGTCTGGATAGGAGGCCATCTCAAAATACCTAGATTCCTTCGTGCCTTACAAAACACTTTAAACTTTTGGTCCCGGCTGTCATTTGAAGATTTTTGACAACCATTACGGAAAAAAAATAAGTTAACATTACGCAAAGTTTAATAGCCAGAATATTAGACAACAGTATTGCCAAGGGGTGCCGTATTACCCAGTTTCTGGATTGCGGAGGTCAGCTAGGCATTTGCTCCATGTAAAACGCTGGTACTCACCTGTATCCGGGTAGACTGAACTCCGACATAGTTGGGAAATGAGGAGGCAGGTGGATTGGATTCCAAAGTTGAGATTTAGGTTTGATAATAATAAATTGTAAAGTGATTATACTCGCAGAAGAGGTAGAACTTCTCTGAAAGTGCCGTCTTCATTTGCATTTAATCTTAAATCTCGGTTTTACCAGAACACTCTTGTAAAAAAGCACATAGATAACAATTTAAACGAACGTTTGAACTGCGTTCCGTTCCCAACTCGAGCGCCATACATCCATCAAGTGCATACCACGCTCTGCATTGCCGGAGTGGTCTCCTCGCGCTTCGTTACCCCGCAGCCTCAACGACAAGGGTTTTTGTCTCCTCAAAGGAACGAGGAAATCTGAACATTTCTTCCCTTTTTCACCTTATTTTTTTGTTTTGAATTTGCGTCTTCTCAACAGCTTGTTTTACTTAATTAGTGTTATGCTCGTTGCTTGATAATGAGTTGGATGGTTCTGTTTCTTTTGCGCGGTAAATTGTTGCTTGAAGTTATCTTTGCCTTTGTTCTCTATTTCATTCAAATCTTCTCAATTAACTTTAGTTTTTTGCATCATGATAGATGAGCTAGAGACATAGTGGTAGCCAAAGTTTCATTCTATCAGAGATGACGATGGTGGAAATGCCATAATGTAATGATTTGATCACGTGACATTTCGATAGTGCTTGGCATTCCCATATATTTTTGACATATTTTCAATCGCTATCGCGACGCTTTTATTTATATAATCATTTATTAATTCATTTATTTATTTAATTATTAATTCATTTATTTATTTAATTATTAATTCATTTATTTATTTAATTATTAATTCATTTATTTATTTAATTATTAATTCATTTATTTATTTATTACAATTACTCTCTGCACTCATAACACAATGTCACTTGTCTAGTCTCAGAGAACAGGCATCATCACGATAAAAACCTAAGAACCGCTAACGTGAAAGATTGGTCAGAGCTACAATCCGGGCAGAGTAGAGGGCCATTGGGAATTGCCAAACAGTGGCACAAAAAAGGTTGACAAATTATTAGTAAAATTTAAAATAAGTATGATTTCATGCTACATAATTTATCTAGTAGTAGACACGCTTCGATTGAACACATATTTATGACACGATATCTTGCAAAAACACCCCGATGTTACTGTTTGCATAACGCCCATAACTTTTGAACACCTGAACCGATATATAAAAATAAAAAAACCGTTGATGATGATGCCACAGACAGATACATACATATGAAAACACACAGGTACACACGTCAAACGTATAACATCAATTTTTCCTTCGGGAGTTAAAAATGTTTTAATTGTGCTATGTGACTTTTTTCATCTTTCGGACCTTGACGTTTTCAATTTTCTTGTGCAAGAGTTCATTTGAATATTGTGAAACATCTCGTTGATTCTCGCCACGCACCGCGCACGGTATGCATGAGAATTAATGTGAGCGTCAGACTTGGGTGTCATCTACTCCTCGGTGAATAGTAAATGCATTATCGCGTCTCCTGCCACCTGATATATTATTCAGATCTTTTCACCTTCAGAAACCTACGTTTGGTTATTAACTTATTGGTTCTATGTGTCGCTGTTAGTTGAGTCGAATAGGAACCCGTAGCTAAGTTAATAACACTGCACGAGTCGATCTTCCAATTAAAGCAAGGCTTGCCGAGATCGGTAAGTAGATAAATGACAATTCAGCACATACTGAAAATCCTCCGTCCTTCGAAAAGCTTGTTAAATTGTTGGTCCTGTTTCATTTGAAGATCTTTGACAGTTGTTACGCTAGTTAGAAGCCAACTAACTGAAACAAGTGCCTGACTGGTTTCAGTTTGTTGCCTAGTAACTAGGTTATGGAGGTTAGTACAGGAGACAGTCGCTCTAATCAAAATACTTGTAGATTCAGCCAGGCTCCAGCTAGGCATCCAGCTAGGCTCGAAGTCGACCCCAGCAAAGCACGGAAAGTGTTAAGCAAATTTTGATAGATTTACGTTGATTCACTACCATGAAAAAGTAGGTAGTTGGTAGGTATATACGTGTATGTTTTTAGGTAGTATTATCTTTAAAGCCTTAATAATTATTTATTTACATCAAAACACTTTATAATAAAGGAATGTTTAATCGAAACTCCTTAGGCAATTGTCCTATCGTCGACGATCAGCGAGCAGCCAATAGAGCTAGAACCTAGATACGAGTTATTGAGCAGCGAGAAGCGAGTGTGTAGTTCCGATGGTTTTACCGCTCGGCTATGAGCGAGTATTTTAAGCGACGACGGGCTATTATTCTTACCATTCGCTCGGGCGGTCAGTCCTGCCTGCAAGCGTTGGTTTTTGGGCGTGAGTTCTGACTGCCAAGCGAGCATTGCCGAGCGAGTATCGCTGAGCGAGTATTATCTTTGATAGCTCTTATCGCTGCGACAAACTTGTGGTGAGAGATTACTCGCCGGCAGTGTGAACAGCCAGCGATAAACTATTACTATATGTATATCTTTTATTGGCACGGGATCTTATATATTTTTAACGATTCTCAGTTTTCAACGAGAAAACAGTTGATAACTAATCGCTTACTCGTCGACGGTGGAACAAGTGCCTTTATTTTCGCGACTCATTGTTTTTCTGATCGCATAAAGCGAGTCTCGTCTGCGTTTTTGTTGTACAAGTACCTAATTGCTTTTTTAGCTTGTTGTTTTGATGTCTTTTTCTAACTTTAATGATTCTCTTTTAATTTGTGTTTTTTATATAATATAAATAATTGACCTACACAATTCAATTTTGGATATTATTTCATGCACATGACGAGTTCTAGTTCTAGGTTATCATAATCGTCATAATCGAATAAACTAATATTATATAGACGTAGGAGGTAATCTTTGAAATAATAATTTCACTAATACAAAGATGCAATATCATTGACTGCCACAGGCTGATCCGGAAATATTTTTCCAATTAAAAAATCTTTTTCTTTTTAGCTTACCGTGCATTGTGCACCAAACCAAACGTATATACAAAATTACATCATAACCGGTTGAGGATAACTGCTTTAAAATTCAGTTGCAAGATTTGACCAGAACATATATACATTGCAACTTATTAAAAAGCTTGTAAAAATAGGCGATCGCTGTGGGGTAGCCCTCGGGCGCAAAGCTGCATGAAAAACTGATTTACAAAAATATGAAAGAATTTATAAAGTTAAATTAAGCACAAGAAAACGAAACCAAAGAACTGCAGAACAATAATGGAAGTTCAGGCTAAATTTAAAAGCAGACTTACAACACCCAAGTTTAATTTAAAAGCAGACACAGTACTAGTACTAAATTAAGTCATGAAAGCCTATGCGAAATTCCAACAGCAATCATCATAACAAATCTAAATACAAATGAACCGAGTTAAAACACTGAACAGTCCCAGGCTCCACATTTTAAAAACAGTAAAATCTCAACAAGAAAAGTAGATTAAAACAAAAAAGCCATAGTACTAATAACAAAGTTCGTTAAACAGAGGTGGTGATACTAGGAGAGCAGCAAGAATGGGGAGATGTGTCCCTGTACTGACGTTAGGGGCCCTAATGTCACATTCGGGGCGAGAGGGCCTTTCACGCGTTATCGTTTCAGTTTCGGCTGGCGGGTTGATGGGGCGAATCTCTCTCGGTGGACGTTTGGCCGTTTTATGAACGGGACGAAACAATGTTGCTTACAGATGTTGGGACAGGTGAGCGGTTTTTTGTTAGAATAAATTTATTTGTGCTGTCGGTTTTGTGAGATTTTTGCCTGAGATTTCTTTTTAAGATATCGTAACTATTTAAATAGCACAAAACTGAAGCCGTATTAGATTTGACATTAGGATTATGTTATTAAAGTTTTTCTACCCAAATGCATCTATTCTCACGTGTAGGTAAATCGAAATAATCCAGCCATAAAAATAACACCATCCACACTTTTACATCCAATATTTGTGGAATATTGTTAGTCGACAAATAAAACTCTGTGTCCTGAGCAAACAAAGTAATAAAACAAATTTTCAACGCGCTCGCGGCTTTATGTGTGACTCATAATGATAATTTTAGTCAAATTAATAACAATTTCACACTATACGAGGTTTCAATGAGTTTTGAATACAAGCAAGCTATAATAAAAACAAAATATCACATCACATCATCAGCCTATTAATGTTCCCACTGCTGGGACACAGGCCTCCTCTCTGTGAGAGGGAATGGGCCGTTAACCACCACGCGGGCCCAGTGCGGGTTAGTGGATGTCACATGTCTTCGAATTTTTGGTTCTAGGACTTGCCGATTTCCTCACGATGAATTGATTGTTTGAATGATGAATTGTTTATACAATGAAAACAAAATATATACGAGTATAAAGCTTATGACGTTGTATTTCTCATAACAATATTTGATTGTATTTGTGAGTACTTCTAATACTTTATGTCTGTAGGTGGTATAGTGTGTAGTGCTATTCTGGGTGCATTGTCCTCACATGTATGAATTTAATAATGTATGTACCTATGTTCCTAAATATTGTAAAAAAACATTTTTTTTTTAAAGATTAAGTTTGGAGTTTCTTGTGCATTCTTCTCCATAACAAGCTACTTTCCGAATGCACGGTAGAATCATTTTTATGTACGTTCAAAAGTGCCGCTTTGTGGCCTAGTTGAAATAAAATATCTTTGTCTTGTCTTTGTTCATTTAATAGGATCATCATTTTCGTAATTTAAGCCAGTAAATTACCACTGGGGGACATAGACCTTCCCCGAGTATTTCTACATGACCTGGACCAGCCCCCGTGTTAAAACTATCATGGTTCGCCTGTGAAAAAGGGCAGACAGATGTCACAGATGTATACAAGTCAGATATATCTGTCCGTTATGGACACTAAAATAACCTTGCTCTAAGAGCTCATGGTTACTACCCTGCTCTTCAGGTTATGGATTTACCATGCGAGAGGCCTTCGAATGCTGTGATTCTAATTATGATGCTTGTTTGCATAAAGTTGGTTTGAGGACTTGAAGAGCTTCATGACAGATTGGCCAGGCGCAGAAAATAGTGTAAGCCTACGGAGGAGTCTTTTGGCCAGCAGTAAGGACGACGCAGGCTGGAAAATTATATAAAACAGGCGGCAATTAACCACTTAAAATTATGATACTGTTTTAGAGAGAGAAAATATAGCTTTTTGGGCGTAGTATGTATCATCATTCCCTCTTTCTCATTAGATCTTAGACATGAAGCCGTAGTCTATGTTAAAATGTCCATGAAAAATACGTGAAAATGTTGCAACAATATAAAAGGATCAGTAACAAACCCACGCCACCTTAAACACAAAAGCGCGGCAGTAACTGATTTTTTCACCTCAAAACCTAATAAAGCAACCGCGTTGCCAATCCTAAACTAACATAAGACACTGACGTAGCCACAAGCTTCAACGATTCGATCCTTGCGATCTTCAACCTTACCTGTATTAAAATAAGTGTGACAGAAAAATTTGCGGTTCATTTTGGCGCCAAACTAAACAAGACTTTCTTACGTGCTTCTCGGTCTATTTCAATTTTCGCTTCGTTACCTTGCCAGGTTTCTATCGTGTTTTATTTTTTCTTACATGGCAACTTAAATTCTTTTGAGAAAAGTGATTTTCTTGGTGTGTACTTTTTTTTCGTGTCTTTCTTGATGGAGTAATTTGGAGCGTGAAGGTCAATGTGAACGATTCTTAACGTTAATGTTTCTACAAAAATCTTAATGTGTTTCGGTCTGAAATTTGTACTTAGTCAGTGACAAGGCCTAAATAAAAACGAAATTTTATAAATCGTTTTTAGGGTACCGTACACGAAGGGTCCAAACGGAGCCAAACGGTTGGAGCTACAGTCTCCAAATTTTCACGGTATAAGCATCTTGTTGAACCAAAGCCACATAAATTATTCAAAAAATATTTTAAATCCTTTTAAGGGATTTAAAAAGATTTAAAGATATAAAGCTAAAGGGGGGGGGGGGCGAGAAAAAATAGTTTTGCGCTACCCTATCGAGTGGGGTATCGTTGTTTAGAAATTGCGGCGTAGATAACTACTGTATTTTTTGTTTAAAAACATATTGGAAAACAAAGGAATGAGAAGCCAACAAAGTCAGCGTCATTTCTGACGAATTTTTTAACTGCCCATTTTCTTAACTTAAAATTTATTGGTAATATTTATATTTACGAAAAAATACCAATATATTAATAAATCAGGTTTTTTATTTGAAATACCCTAATTTTTCCTATGACAACGAACTTAATTTTGAGGTTTGATACAGAACCCTAAATGTGTGAAGTCTGACACGGTTAATTTTTTGCCAAATTAATTGGTATTCGCACTTTATTGTTAATGCATTGCAGCTATAAAAGAAGCTTTTTCGTTTTACTTAGGAATAAAAGTACTAACTTACAGCAGTAATGATACTAGACATAAAACAATTTCTGTAATTTCAGTTGTATTTCTAACGAAAGCGACGTAAACTGTTTCTTGAGCAATTAAAGTGTCCTGAACTTGGAAAGAAACTTTATGATTTGATCTTTTTCAGTCATTTGATTTATTACGAAGACTTTCAAAGATAAGTTTTGGAAGTCTGTTGGAGAAAAACTCATGAGATCAGAGGAAAAATTTAATAAATAATGTGTGTACAATATTTTAGAAACTCTCTCTTACTTCCTTTATGTTTTTCATTTTCTTATAAAAAATAAAATACGCTGTTTACATCAATATGAGCCAAATATAACCACATCTGATGTAATTGTTGAACATCATTTTAACTCATAACCTGCCAGCCCTTATAGCCCAACTAGCTTCTGCCAGCGGCTTCACCCGCGTGGTAGTCGGAAATTATCCCGAAGGAATATACCTGGGATAAAAAGTATTATATGTGTAATAATATTCACACGAATGTTTTAATACCTAGTTATGTGCAGTTTCATACACTACTTTATCTACACTCATACATTGGGATTGAAACTACTAAATACCTTTGTTGCATTTTCCATGCCATAAAGTCGTGATAGCATTTATCATATAATTTTGTCCACTTTGCTGGTAATAGATTATGAGTAATTTCCTTCGCCGCATATAAAATATTGGGCGAAGTCAAATTTTCTTCACATTTACTGATATCAGACATTTTTAAGCAAGAACTTAAAAGACTCATGAAATTCAATACAGCAAAACCTGCAAAATATGAATGGCTTATGGCGCCAAAACCCAGCACATCACCGCATTAACAACAAAAAAAATTATGAAAACTCCTTAGAGATTAACTTCTTGGATTTGTATCATAATAGAAAAAAAAATGTATTATAGCTTTATTAGTTAGAGAAAAAGTGTTAAGATTCTATTTTTTAATTTCGGTATTGTGTTTATAAAGTATGTCAATATAAACTCGTTTTAAAGTTTATAACTCGAATATTAAGATATGAGAGTAGATAAAATGTTTTATAGCATTATTTTGTTAGAGAAAAAGTGTTATAGTAAGATTCTATTTCTAAATTAAAAAAGAAATATACCCCTTATATGCAACAGTTTCATAAACTACTATTATTAAACTAGTACTCCTAAAAGTTATACAAGATCAGCTGGCCTTTAAAAGTTAAACTCTAACTGGGCCGTCCCGTCTGCCTCGGGCATAGGTCACCAGGCAAACAGCACTATTGTGGAAGTAGAGCCTCCTTTATATGGCTTTAAGTTGAACTTGGACACACTAAGCGGGTATAGGTCATGTTTTATAGTGCCCTCGTCTTCTTTTAAATGCACTTTTGTTAAATTTCTGATTAATACAGGTACAAGTAACATTGTTAAAATTTTTACAGTGATGTTGATGATTGACTTGACTTTTTTAAACTACATTACAGATATATGTAATTCTTTTATTTATCGTATTTTCAAGGCCAATCTCTTTATACCTTTCTGCCGCTGAACTGATTTTTTGACAATTACAGAAACACTTTGAATACAAATCACTTAACATGACCAAATGCCAATTTGACATAACCTGGCCAAGGCCAATCACTAAATTAAACAATAATAATAATTACCTATTTAAATCATCTTCACACCATAGTGGCTAAGTATTTAAGGCAAGCCATAGTGGATATAATATCTGAAAAGCCTTGATTTCACTTTGTTTCAAAATATCCCTAAAAAGATCGGAAGCTCTAATCAAAATTTATTGCACATTGAAGATCGTAATCCGTGACCCCAACACCAAAGATACACTTAAAAGAGGCTATTACAAAAATTCTTAGATTAATTACTTCTCTGATCATCTCTTTAATGAAAAGGGTACGGCCGGCATTAAGAGATTAATTCGAGAAAGATTCCCAAGGGACTTTTTGTATAGAAAATCTTATTTACTTCAAGTGAGTTCTGAGAGGGTAAAAGGGGGTAAAGAGGGGTGTGAGGTGAGAGCTGTTGGCGATTCATGACGTTGAGAAAATATAACGTAACTGTATGTTTCTTTAAGCTTTGGTTAGGTTCTTTGATTGGTGTTCTCTCAACGAATTCTTTAATGAATAGGTAAATAGGTGCTTAATGTTGCTGCTGTCACCAGAATATAAAATCATGTTGGTTTTTAGTTCCGTACCCAAAGGGTAAAAACGGGACCATATTACTGAGACTCCACGGTCCGTCTGTCTATCTGTCTGTTTGTCTGTCTGTCACCATGTTGTATCTCATGCACCGTGATAGCTAGACAGTTGAAATTTTCACAGATGGTGTATTTCTGTTGCCGCTATAACAACAAATACTTAAAACATAATAAAATAAATATTTATGTGGGGCTCCCATACAACAAACGTGATTTTTTTGCCGTTTTTTGCGATAATGGTACGGAAATCTTAGTGCGTGAGTCCTACTCGCACTTGGCCGGTTTTTAATTTGATGTTGTCCTAGTACTCTCTGCCTGAGAATTACATAATCTGATAGGTTAATCCTTGATGGTTGACATTTACAGTATGGAAGTAGAAAACGTGTTACATCAACCCTAAGTAACATATGATTAAGGCAGAAACATGACGATGATGGTAATAATATCATTATTTTTATCACCATTATATTATTATTTGTATGTTGATACGATATGATGTCGTAAGCATGCATTCAGTAATAAATAAATAATGTGTGATCCTGAAGTCTCAGTTCCTAAAGATTTTCGGAAGAATAAATCTATATATATAAAAGAAAGTCGTGTTAAACGTAGTGTGGTAGGTAGGGTTTTACACACTTTATAACTCAAGAACGGCTTATCCCGTTTAGGGTAGGGTAGGTACGTAGGTAGGGTAGGGTAGGTAGGGTAGGTACGTAGGTAGGGTAGGGTAGGTATGTAGGTAGGGTAGGGTAGGTAGGGTAGGGTAGGGTAGGGTAGGGTATGGTGGGGTAGGTAGGGTAGGATAGGGTAGGGTAGGTAGGGTAGGTAGGGTTTTACACACTTTATAACTCAAGAACGGCTTATCCCGTTAGGGTAGGGTAGGGTACGTAGGTAGGGTAGGGTAGGTAGGGTAGGTACGTAGGTAGGGTAGGGTAGGTATGTAGGTAGGGTAGGGTAGGGTAGGGTAGGGTAGGTAGGGTAGGGTAGGGTAGGTAGGGTAGGATAGGGTAGGGTGGGTAGGGTAGGTAGGGTAGAGTAGGGTAGGTAGTGTAGAGTAGGTAGTGTAGGGTAGGTAGGGTAGGGTAGGTAGTGTAGGGTAGGTAGGGTAGATGAATGTTTGGTGTTTTTTTGGCAAAACAAAGTTTGCCGGGTCAGCTAGTTTAACATAAATTAGATAAATTTTTCATCTCGTTTGAACCAGTTTTATCCACATACCATTTACTACCTGAAACCAAAAGAAAATAATCGCTGAACGCTTTCAGTTGGTCCCATTCAAGACGCGAGTGATCGGGCCGAGTCCCGACAATTTGTAGTTGATTTTTATTGAAGCACGAATCGAGGATGTTATTTCGTTGCCTTTATTTTTGATTCGATACAACTGTGAAATGAGTTTGTGTTGGTGTTTGAATCGATTTGCATTTAAACGGTTTTTGTTTTTGATACTACCTAATGCTTGGATGATTCTGTTTCCTTTTTACCCCACTTCGCGACGCAAAGGAGGGTAATGTGTCCATCAATGTATGTATGTTTGTTTGCTAGAGAGCAAACGCGTGGGCAGATTTTCATGATTCTTACGCCAATCGCTTCATCTTATCTATGCGAGTTTCACTGGCTACATTAAAATTTGTCCATCCGTTTGCCATATTGTGGAGATCCCAATTTTCTTTTTCTTCCATACCCGTAGTTACCCCACAGTATCAAAATGAAAGGTTTAGGTGATTAAAAATATTTAATATTTATATGTTTAAATGTAATTAGTAAAAACATTATAACTAAAAAGTTTTAAATAAAAAAGTGAATGTAAAAATCAAAAAGTCGACTGCTTAAGAAGCAAACACCTTGATTTTAATTTTGTTTACATCTTTTTAGGCAGCAGACTACTAACTAGACTAAGGGCTGATTTTTCCATAGACTGATAACTTTTAACTGAGGATTAAAAATGACGGTTTGACAGCTTTTGTATAGAGAAAAATCGGCCCTAAGACTCTAGACTTCTTAAGCAGTCGGGTTTTTTCAATTAAACAATAACATTTTTTATTATTTAAGGATTTGTACAAACCCAACGATCAATCGTAGCAGGAGGCGTTATTATGTAATTCTGATTACTATCCCATTGGAACATCCGTGTGTGTGTTTATACACTCATAAACTCTTTTTGTGACAATTAAATAGACAAACCATGTTCAGAAGCGCGTGCTGTTGTTAAATTTCCAAAAAAAAAATAAGGCGTCTAGGGACAATAATGACACGAGAACTATATACCCAAATATTTAAACATGAGCTAAATCCACTGACTTGGATCACAGATAATATAATACTAGCATACTTGGGTAAAGAAAGTTATCGTAAAGAAACCAAAACTAAATGATTTGCAATCGCCGTACTTTATGTTGCTGGCACGACAGTAGATCAAATTTTGTTTGCTCCGAAATTCCACCACTTCCACGCGGTTTTAGACTCAGTAAACTAGCGAGGTGTTCAATACTCGTTTTGCCTCCATCTTGCGTCTCTATAATAAAACTGGCCACGAAGTTGGACAAGAAAAAAACGTTTTTATTTCCACTAAATACAGAAACAAATATCCTGACCACAAAATCTAACATTCCCAGTAATATAAAAACAACTTTCCTGAATTGATTGGAATTCTTCGTAAGCTCACTTAAGCTCATCTGTAAGTATTTCGGCAACAGAAATAATTTCAGGAGTATATTTATTGAGAAGTACAACTATTTAGATTAAAATCCTTGAACAGACTTATAATGTTAGGGGATTGTTCAAGAAAACTTTTGAACTTGTGGCACCCTTAAAATGAAAGTGGCCTAATTCAAAATTCCTGTAATTTCTGATTTTGCTCCTAATTGACCTTAAAAAGCCTACTCCAAAATCTTGTGGCGAAAAAGAGCCCGAATTATGAGTACGAAAGGGACAACATCGGTCACTTTTGTACAAAAAAAGTACAGTCAACACTACACGAGTCTACGCGAGTAACTTATACTTGAACCGACATCGACAGCGCAATGATCTTGATTTAAAAATATTAAGCGTTATTTTTAATGTGAGAATTTTATGAATTCATGTGGACTTAATGGTTTAATGTTTTTTTGAATTTTTCTCAATTTTTAAAAAATACTTTTTTTGCTCATTTCTCACAAATCCCATTTTTGAGATAGGTCAATTTCAATCTAAGGGAACTTTGTGGGAATTTTGCCGTGGACGCAAAATAAAGTTGAGAATTTCGATTATTCTCAGGCGCCATGTTTTTCTTTTTATTCTCTTTGCGTAATTAAAGTTCGTAGTGCGCGAGTAGCTAAGTTATTAGCTTGTTCTTTGCTATTATTGTAGAACGAACAATACGGCTTTATTAAGTTATGCTATTTATACTTACCAATCTTTGAAGTGTCAGAAGTTTTTGCTTGTTTTTATTGAAGTTTTTTTTTATTAGTTATAATGCTTCGGTTTGTGTTTATACAAACATAACAGTAAATTTTGCATTATAGCTCATTATATAAAATATATTTTGCAATACTTATAGTATTCCGACACGCGTTTTGTGGCCACATTTGGAAACCTTTAGTACACACAGTAGATCCCTTTTCCTTACATAATCCAATGAATATTGCAAATAACACAATCTTTGGTTTTCAGTGTAACGGATGCAACTAAATCTGACCTCAACAACCTGGTTACTGGGTAGGTAACACCATATTCCTTGATAAGACTAATTGTCAAACTTGCATCAAATTGTCCCTTTTATTATGTAAAAGCAACCCACCCCCGCTTTGCATGGCACAAATTATATACGCAAACCTTCCTCGTTTATTACTCTTTTTATTAGTAAAAACCATATCAAAATCCGTTGCGTGGTTTTGAAGAAGTAAACGGGGAAACAGCGACAACCCGTCTCCCTTTCTATCATCGGACTACACGACGTACGGTCATGCGCCATCGGTATATGGTGGACATCCCTCCCATACGCTCAAAGCGTTTTGCTAATACTTTCATTGTGCGCACAGCTAAGGAGTGGAACTCCCTTCCGGAGTCTTTGTTCCCTTATAGCTACAACCTTGGAGTCTTTAAGTCAAGAGTGATTAGGTTTCTTCTAGGCAAGCGTGCTTCACCGTAGACCACATCATCGCTTAACGTCAGGCGAGATAGTGGTCAAACGCGAGCCTATAAATTATTTAAAAAAAAAAGACCTGGGAATCTTTAAATCAAGAGTGAATAGATTTTTTAACCCACTTAAAAGGAGGAGGTTATCAATTCGACTGTATTTTTTACGTGTGTCACCTCGAAACTTTTTACTTAGTGTACCGATTTTGATGATTCTTTTGTTATTTGAAAGCCGGTGCTTTGCAATTTGGTAAAGATCTAATGAAGAACTTCGGAAATATACAACAGAACTCTTCAATAAACAAAGGCAAATCTCTCGGGATTGCTGCAATCACAAGTCTGTTTATTGTGTACCCATTTTATAACATAACATCACGCCGATACGCTCTAAAGAGGTACGCAGTACGTGTACATTTGACCCTGGTAAACTCTCATTTCAAGTTTTATATTATTCGGGTCTATTCTGGTATCTATTCTGGCATAACTTTAAAGAACTTGCTCACTATGTACCACAACTGAAAAGGGGACGAAATAAATATTTTTACAAAAAATACAACAGACTTTTAAAAAAACACTAAAAACTGAAATATAAAGGCAGTTTCGGTAATCGGTGTCACAAAATGAAGAAACTAAAACAGGAACACCGACTTCCGAAATTGAAGTTATTTTCCATTTTGTAGTGTTTTTTGGACCTCTGTTGAATTTTTTCGTAAATATGTTTTTATTCTATACAAGCATGCTTTATTGTCGACCACGTCATCACTTACCATCAGGTATTATAGTGGTAAAGCGCGTGGTGAGTTTTTATAAATAATAAAAAAAACTTTAGTTTAATACAAATTTTTAATGATTAGAAAAGAGAAGTTCCTGTTACGTTTAAATATATCATAACACCTACTTACAGGCTATATACATAATTATAATCCTGCCAAGCCACCCAGACAACCATTCTTTCTTTATTCATTACCAATTACTTACATATCTTAGATATTGTAACATATCACATAAGAAAATAAATAAAGGGAGTTCGGATTTAATGAAAAAATAAAACCTTCTGATATTAATAACGAAAGATATGGTTTCCATCGAGAACCGTACGTGCTGTGAATGGGAATTGTTCGTCTTAGGAGGCCTTATTATGGAACATTGAATAGAGAAATGGCAACGACATCGATTGAAGAATGGTAAGTGAAGTTTAACTGCACAGTAAGTGAGGTCTTGTCGACATCATAGTTGCCAGTAAGAGACCTCGAGTTTAGACTACCGGCTGACTAAGGGCCAACCAAACTCAGTTTATGCAAATACAGCGTTCTGATTGGTTGAGACCGCTGAAAAACTACCAATCAGAACGCTGTATTTGCATAAACTGAGTTTAGTTGAACTAATCGCGATTAGTTTCATTGGTGAAATCGGCACTAAGTAGGTATACAATGTACCTATTCAAACCCTATCTTAGATAACCCTAAGCCTCTGAAAAACTATTTTAAATATCTATACTAATATTATAAAACTTTAAAACTTTCGCGTTTCATAATGGAAAACAATATATTACGGGAATTAGGTAAATAAATAATCTAAATCATCGCGTTAAATTCCCGTGATATATTGTTTTCTAATATTATAAAGCTGAAGAGTTTGTTTGAACGCGCTAATATCAGGAACTACTGGTTGGAATTGAAAAAATCTTTTAGTGTTGGAAAGTCCATTTATCGAGGAAGATTATAGGCTATATAACATTACGCTACGACCAATAAGAGCGGAGCATAAATTAAAAAAATTGCAAAACCGGGATCTTTTTTTCCTTTTTGAGAGCTTCCGTTGAGTGCGCCGCGTAAGCGGTTAAAGTTACGGGTAGGTATGTTAGGGTAGATAGGTAGCCAGATGACGGGAGCGACGCCGCGTGGGTCAGCTAGTGCCTTAAAAGACTGATAGCTCTGTGACAATTTTTGAGGGATAGTATAGACCACTAAGCGCTCAACCATTGTATAGTACAAAATACAGATCCCTCTTGCAATATGTCTGGAGAAGATTTTGAGGAATACACATCATTATTACATAAAATCAAATTAAATTAAATCGCAAAACGCCGCAGATTTGCTGTTTACTGATGCGAACCGACGAAAAAACAAAATGGTATTCGCTTTTAAAAATTTCATCCTGTATTTTATAGTATTAAAGGTATTTTCTTTTGGCAATCAATTGATTCTATGCTCATTTTATTTAACGCTAACTAAGGAAATTGGAAGGCGACGTTATTATCGCTTCTAAAAGCAATCGGTTGTGAGTAACAATGAGATTTTTCCCCAGCTTTAAAAGTTTAAAGGTTTTTGCTTAAAGAAAGGAAAGTTTCCAGTCCAGTAGATTTAGATTTTATTAGCAGTAAAGTTTCTTGTGAAAGACTTATGGAAGAACCGTAGTAAATAGAGAGTTGCCCAAACGAACTTTAAGTCCCTTGGATAACAAATTTCTAATGCCATACGTCATTGCATGCTTTTCAGTTTGGAAGGTATGGATTCTGGTAAAATCGCTGGCCCCGGGCAATAAAGCGGTAATATCAAAAATCAAATTTTACAGGAGAAATAAAAGAAGCTAATTTATTTATATTTCAGCGTTAAGTGATCCAAAACAGGAGTTTAATATGTCAAATGAAAGCTATTTTTTTTACCAATTAAACCATTTAAAAATAATTGTAATGGTATATAAAATTAAAGAAATAATTAAGAAAATGTATAATACAAATTATAGACGATACCGTTTAAATTGTAACATCATTAACAACTTTTTAGACACACCGACCACTGAGATTTAGGAATGTAAGTATGTAATACGACGTAATTTCCACTTTAGATCTCGAGCGTAATGGCCGATTACCACCTTTTTCAGGGAAATTTTATAGCCAAAGCTTAGCTGTATTATGCACTAATCGCTATTTTAGAATCCTATCAATGAAACATATTTTTATGTAACCATCGTAAAAGACTGACCTTATATTGTAATTTTTTTTATTTTTAGTCATTTTAAACAGTATTTTATGGTTTATTTTTTTATTATTTTTTGTTAATTTGTATTAAGTATTAAACTTTGCAAACAAAAATAAAACAGACAAATCCTTAAAAAAATAAAAACATGCACACACATTCAAGTTAAAGTAGCATAACTTTAACTTGAATAAATTCATATAATTATTATTAACTACTTTATTTATTAACTACTAAATTTTTATAAACAATTCTGGTTGTCGATATACAGGAGAGAGCAATATTCAATGTTGCAGTTTTAGTTTTCATCAAAATCGGCCCCGTGTGTCCCTTTGAGTGTTTTGCTATTCTTCATAGTGTCTGATTTGACCATCCACGCCCACTTGGAAAACTCAGCCTGTATAGTATATCCAGGTACAGGAAGCATTAACATAATTTAACGGCTTAACTTATTTAATTTTAAATGTTGGTACTGACCAACGTCTAGAATTAAATAAGTTAATCGTTAAATTAATATAAAAGAATTCAATAACAGGTAGATGTTAAATACTTAAAAAAGGGAAAAAAAATCTACAGAATCATAGGTTCGGCTTGCCCGCCAATTGAGGATACCACTCTATCTTAAATTGTATCTGCAGGTAATTGACATATGGGCATATGCTATGTATAGCTGGTCGTGGGTGTACCATGGTTTTTCAAATGCACCTCTGCTACCTTACACCCTCGAGCTGTGGTTAATAATTATTACTACTTAGTTTTGCTATTGATTGGGAACTTGGAATGTACAAATATCTTTTCTTTGCTAACACGCGCTGGATAGTCCAGCAAGCCAAAAGGATCTGTACCGGCTTGCTAGTGCTAGGGAGAAAAGGACGAGAGATGTATGTCAGATAAGATGTATAAAAGATGAGGCTGGAATGATTCTTTCTGATGATGAAAAAATTAAGGATGGGTGGAAGAAATACTTTGAGAAACTGATGAATGAGGAAAATAACTGGAGTGGTATGTTAGAAAATAAACCTGTGAATGAGGGGTTAGTGAGAATAGCTAGTATGGAGGAAGTAAGAATAGCAGTAAATGGAATGAAGAATGGTGAGGCAGTTAGTCCGGACGGGATACCAGTTGAAGTATGCAAGATAATGCGCGTCGATGGATGGTCGTGGTAAGCTTTATTCTTCAATATTTTGTTAAGGGAAAAAGCTATACCTGATAAATGGTGTAATAGTTCACTGGTGACCATCTTTAAAAACGAAGGTGATGTGCCAGATTGCTACAACTATAGAGGAATAAAGCTAATGTCACATAGTATGAAAGCTTGGGAGAAAGTTATTGAAAGGCGGCTGAGAGAAGAGAGTGAAATATCGCATAACCAATTCGGTTTTATGCCTGGTCGGAGTACAACGGATGCCATTTTCGCAATCCGCCAGTTGTGCGAGAAATACAGAGGTGCACATAAAAACTTGCACATGGTGTTCATTGATCCCGAGAAGGCATACTAGCGGGTGCCCCGTGAGGTTTTGTGGTGGGCCCTTAAGAAGAAGGTTTACTTGGGATGTATGTACAGTTGGTCCGAGGGATGTACAGTCGATGCAGTACCCCAGTCCGATCTACAATGGGCACAACTGACAGCTTCAGTGTGGCAGTCGACTTGCATCAAGGGTCGGATCTCAGTCCTTACCTCTTTCTGATGATAATGGACGCTCAGACGTCGGACATACAGGAAGAGGCTCCCTGGTGTTTGCCGACGATATTGTGCTGGTTGCCGAGAGTGGCCTTGAGGTCCAGACTGGAGGTTTGGTGGCACAGACAAGAGAATGAAGGGCTGGCACAGGGCTTGAAATGAGCAGAAATAAAACAGAATACTTGTTCTGTGATTCTGGTGATCTCTCGAGTTCCGTGCCTATAGTTGTCGTTGGAACACCCATACCGACGTGCTCCAACTTCCGGTACCTAGGGTCGCTTGTCCAAGGGGATGGTGAGATAGACCGAGATGTTACGCACCAAATCAACTCGGGATGGATGAAATGCGGACACGGCCAAAGAAAAGATAGACGGATTGTGTGAGGCGTGATATAAAAGAAAAGGGAGTCAGTGATGGCGTGACGGGGGACAGGACTGTATGGAAGGAGAAAATGTGTTGCTTTGATCCCAAGTAACATGGGGCAGGGGCAGGAAGTTCATAAAGATGATTAAACTACCCATCTGCCAAATTTCAGCTTCATGAAGAGAATTTCTACATCTTATCTTTACAACCCCAAACTTTCTGCGTATTTCGTTCAGCGTAACATGACAATAAGTCGCCGGGCTACAATAAATTTACGGGAAGAAAGGCGTAATAGCTCGTACAGAATAAAATCTCTCGTGAATACTTTGTATTAAGTGTTTACAGTTTATTGATATAATAAGCTTATTTTCAAAAACGTGGTTAAATATATTACTGTTTCTCATCGTTAACAAATTTAGTGTAAAGATGTTTACTGGTTGTTTGTGTTATGTTTCTTAGAGTAATGCAATAATACATAACTTAGTCATAAGAGAATTTCCCATGCAATAAAGTCGTTATTGCCATAAATTCTGAAGGAATATTAATAAAAAAATCCGAAAAAAATTGGAGTGATTGATCCTCAGAGAAGCCAAAAATCAAATAACATTAAAAAGGGCGTAACCGGCGGTTACCGCTTTATTGCCCGGGGCCGGCGAAATAACAGACAAGGATAACCAAAGGATTGCCATTCGGTATTGTATGCAGTTTAGAAGATATAAGAGCTGGTAAAATTACAGACAATGATATGAGAGCGTAGATAGGAATTTTATTATATACAGCGGCTCCGCTCGTGTTAATCTAGATTTGGACAATAAATTCTGGTTATTGATTTATTTCTTCATGATTCTGATCGCCTGGTAGTTTGAGAATCTTTACCACAAAAGATCCCATCCCCGGATATACTTCTTTACTTTATGTTTCTGTTCTCCTTGTAGTTTGAGAGTCAATACTCATGATACCTGCCCCGGGTATTTTTTTATTCATGATTCTGGTTTCCTGGTTAGTGGCGCCCAGCATAAAATCTAACTGAGTGGACCCTTTTTATTACTTGTGAAACAAAACGAACACTAAATTTTGAGTGAAGCTTACAACAATACATTACAAGCGAACTAAAAAGACGTACACAAGTAGAAAATCATGCTGTGCAATCGGAGGATCAGGCGGGCAGCCAGCTCGCGAATATGTATCCTCCGACTGTACGGCATGATTTTCTACTTATTTACATCTTTTTAGTTCGCTTCTTAAGCAGTCGGTTTTTTGATTTTTAAATAAACTTTTTTTTATACAACTTTTTATTAGTTATGTTTTTTTTCGAGTAACTTTGAAAAATAATTGGTATATATTTTTGTAACCACCTCTTAAAACCCTTCATTTTGATACCCCACTTAATGGGTTTGGAAGAAAAAAAATATTGAGGCCCCCACAATATGGCGTCTAAAATCCGTTATTTCTGTTGTTTTTTTAACGTCACTTATCTAAGAACACTTGGGCGGTGAAGACGTGTCTAACGATGTCTTAATTATATAAATTTGTCTAGCGGTTTGCAAGATATGAGGTAATAAAGAATATTAAATACATACAAACATACGTAGTAAGTACATACAAGGCAAGCAACCCTTTCCTTGCAGCCGTTAAAAACCGCACAAAAATCGGTTAACACGTTTCGAAGAGTAGCGCGCAGAAACGCACAGATAGACAGACAGCGATCAGTTACATTGTTATAGGAATTTTATTATAGATACTCGTATATTCATCCAATCCAATCTAAATATATATTTTTGAGAGGTACAATTATTAATATGTCTGATAACAGGATGTATTCTATTATGAAAATTCCTTACCAGTTAGTTACATTATCACAGCGTCTCCATAAGCTCTTTTTTGTCCTGGAAAAATCACGGTTACTCTGGATCTATTCCTGAGCAAAGTCACTGGCAAAAGCCAATACCTACCGAATAATTATTGCGAACACGTGCGCAATTACAACCCATACAAAATACAAATAATTACACTAACTTCGGCGTTACTGAGGCATAATCCCCGAAGGTAACTGCTACAGTACGTACTTACGAAAGTAAGCCAGAAGCTAAATAATTAATGAATTATATCGGTCGATATCGAGCTCCAGGAACGAAAACGCAAGAGGGGGAGACCCTACATCTTTGGTCTCTTGATCAAAACACACAAAGCTGCGGTATGCGATGCCAGACACTTAAGACGACGACTAACGCCAACGACCTTGAGGGAACAAAACGCGCACTAGTTTCCCGCCCGCGCGACCCAAAATTTTGTAGTTTTTTGTACTTTCCTTATTATTCTATGTCTTTTAAAAAAAGTCAAAGTCAAATATATTTATTTCAACTAGGCCAATAAGCGGCACTTTTGAACGTCAAACATTAAATCTAAATTAAAAATGTACAAGTAATAAAAATTGACTCTACCGACTAAAAAAAACTTCTGATCAAAATGTAGATAATTAAATTGTCTTTGAGATGGTGTCGATTTCATTAAAATACGCTCAGCGGTTTTAGTGTGATTGTCGTGTTTTTGTCCGTTTTAGACATAACTTTACAAATTAATTACACTGTGTTATACGAATAAAACTTAAAATTTGCTTAGATCAAATTATTAAGAAAATGGTCTAATATAACATATATTTTTTCCATAAAATTACGACTAGCCATTTAGACGTGATTCTCATTTTAAAATCAGCTACTTAAGGGAATCGGCGCCTTAAGGGTATGAAAAAGTCTAATAAAGTTTCTTGTTCCGTCGCAGTATGCGTCTGCGGTGAGTAGGATTATATACTGTATAGGTACCGCAGCGTTCTGCGTTCCGATCAAGAGAGCTTACGCTAGATGGGAAGGCGAAATCAAAAGGATAACTGGAGTAAACAAACTGGCTTCAAATAGCCCAGTCTAGAGAAGACTGGATATCTTTGGATGAGGCTTTCATTTGAAGAAGAGCAATACAGAATTTAAAAAAAAAATAGAAATTAATACACTTAATAATTCTACACAAATTAATAAAATATTTCTGAAAGAACGTGTTTAAAACACGAAAGAACGAGGCTAAAGTAGAATTTGATAAATACTCAACTTTAAATTCTTAATTCAAAAATTGAGTTAACTAATTAAGCTTACAAAAAATAAAAGGCATTTTATTTATCGAGCTCCGGAATACGGCGGCCGCCCGTTATTGGATAAGTTGGTTTTACGCGTGATTGGTGCAGACCGGTCACAATATATGGCCATTGTCGTATGGAATACTAAGTGAAAGCGATTAAACGCTAAACCAATCTTTTGGAGATTTTCTTGTACAAGAACTTTACTGTCTTTTGTGTTCGTGGGTGGATGTGGGCGTTTGATTTGAGTTTCTTGTATGTGGTGTGATTGCTAATGAATACAATTAATGTCAGTATGTTAAGTTTGGTATTTCATCAGTGATGCTGTTATACGTGGCTAACCCACTCAATTCTTGCTATCAATTTTGAAGCATTCTAAAGATCATTCGGAAAAGGAATATTTGGATCGTTCAAACGTATTAACTAACTCAAAAATCAAATTTAATTGCATATTTTTTTAAACATATTCCATTGTAAGGTACCAAAGCTACAGGCAACACAAGAAGAGTTAACTTGACCCACCAGCATTAATAAAAAATAGTAGTTATATGAATTTACTGCTTTAAATGGTACTAAAATTATAAGATCCTATAATTAATATATCACTATTTTATAAAACCATCTCAGCCAAATTTAATCCATTATCACAAGATATTTTTTTATAGAACGAATTCAGAAAATAATGTTCCATCAAAAACATAACATGTAAAAAACACAAGTCTGGCGGCGCAGTTCTTCTTCCGCAAAATGTAGTGAGATCGAATATAAAACCAACTCGGATAATTTATTCAGTAGGTACCTTAATAATTAGGTTAGAAACAAACACATTAACCGATCTGGTTTTACTTTTACATAAGGGGTCGACACAGTCCCTTCTCATAAAGAGGAGGCCTGTGTCCCAGCAGTGGGAACATTAATAGGCTACTGAAGAAGAAGAAGCAGAAGAAGGGGTCGACATTATGTGTTCTTCTAGTGTAAAACCAAATCGGTTAATTTATTTGTTTGTAACCTAATTATTAAGGTACCTTTTTTTTTGTTTTCGGGGGAATCCTTCAAAAGGCAACTGTACTTTTGGGTAAAAAAAACCTGGGAGTGTAAGATTTTTACTTCACTAAAGCCAACCCCATGATCACCATCAGCACGTATAAGAGGCCCTTGACCTCTCAAAAGACAACCCCTGGGCCCCCTCTGTGCAACGCCTGTTATGTTAAAAGGCTGCTAAGTCATAAATACTAACATAATTTAACACCAACATTATACACTTAGTTCACAATAAACATTTTGACTTTGACTTTGACATCGTTTATGACTAACTTTAAGTACCTATCTATATTCACTGTTTACCTAATTACTTAGATAAGCAGAGTAGGCGACGAAAAATTGTTGAGTAACTTTGTAATGCCGTATATTGGAATTGGATGACTATTTATATAGGATTACAAAGTTACTTATGCAGTTTGTATAACTCGAAAACTGGATGATAATTGCTTGTTGTTTATTTTTGACTTGCTTTATAGGCTAAACAATAATTGTGTTCAAAATTTGAAGCTTGTGAGTCTACTAGAATTTAAACCTTAGAATTTTGAAGATCGGTGACTGTGTGAGTGAGTGAGTTAGTCAGTAACGAAATTAAGGAATTCTGACTTGCAATAAATAATTTATAAACTACAAGTTCAAATATTGAATGTAATTAATAATTGGGATTATATTTAGTTATATTATGTTCTCTTAGGCACTGAAAATCAGCGAAGTTACAGGGTCGAAAATATCCTGAATGGCTTCGAGAAAAAGATGGTACGGCTGTGCTTTTGTTTGATCGACTTGTTGGGGCCACTGCGGTGCCTCCACATTTCTAAAATGCAGGAAGAAGATATTCAATAATTTCCTTTATGTTCCACTCCGAACATAAAAAACGGAAATATGTCGCATTTCTGCGTAAAAAGCATTGAGATTCAATTCCGACATAAAAGAATATTTCTCTGCGTTTCAGATTTTTTTCCGTGTTCATCGAGTCATTAAAATCGCTCGCAATAAGAGTGTCCTTTTGAAAGAGAAATATGAAAGAAACGTGTAAAGAATTATTGCTTAAATAAATTGTTTTAATTCCCAATGTATTTTCCATACAAAGTTGTCGTCAGCTAATCAAAATTTGTATGAGCGATGCAATTTTTTTTTTGGTATTTGTCTATGGTTTCATGGAGAACGTTGAAGTGGGCTGCTTTTGTAAGACAACTAAATTGTCACGGCGTCAAAAAATCTCTAAAAGTACTGATTCGTTTTTTTACCCGACTGCCGAAGGAGGGTAATGTGTTTATTAGTCTATGTATGTATGTTTGTTCCTATGTGGCGTTCCAGAGACCAAACGCGTTGGCCGATTTTTATGATTCTCACGTCAATCGATTCGTCTGAATCCTGCGAGTGTCACTGGCTATATTAAAATTGTAAGATAGAAAAATGGCGGATTTTGGGCGCCATATTGTTCAATTTTTTTTTTCTTCCTATCCTTTCGGGTGGGGTATCAAAATAAAGGGCATTACGAGACGATTTTATAAATATATAACACTTATATATTTCTACGTACCAAATTCGAAAAGAAGTAACTAAAAAGTTATAAATAAAAAGTCGGAGGATACATCTGGTTTTGGTCAGCCAGCTCGCGAATATGTATCCTCCGACTGCACAGCATGATTTTCTTCTTGTTAACGTCTTTTTAGTTCATTTCTTAAGCAGTCGGGTATTTTGATTTTTTTATTCCCTTTTTATTTACGTAATAGAAAGCACACGATCACTGAGTCACAAATTACCCATCGTCACTACATTTTTATTCGGATTAATTGCACGATTTTCACGACGAATTTTAATTTTCTTCTTTACGTGTCGCCTCGACTTAAATGTTGTCCCACCAGAATGTAGCTACCTGGACAGCAACGGTCGTTAAGGTATGGGTCTAGCTGACTAACCCCCGATTTTTGAATTAAGTATTTCAAATTGAACGTTTCTCAAACTCTACTTTAGATTGAAAAACTGTCAAACTCTGGCTGTTAAGTACCCATCACATCACATCACATCATCAGCCTATTAATGTTCCCACTGCTGGGACACAGGCCTCCTCTCGGTGAGAGGGAAGCAGTTAAGTAGGTATGCAGACATTGACCCTAATCCTCCCATCACTCATAATTTTGTCTTAGTGTTAATTTTACAGATAATTAGGTCTTGCCTTTTACTTCTGTTGTAACTAGTCTAAATTCAGTACTGAATACTATGGCTTTTACTCAAAAACATAGGAACAGGAACCGATTATGACTGACCTATTTTCGTCGGGCAAAAATATATAGCCGAGGTTAATTGACCTGTCAAATGGGTGCTAACCACGAGGGTGGGATTAGTGCCATAAATAGACAGGAAGGTACCTTTTTCTGGTCATAGTAGGGTAGTGTTGAATACCGCCTCATTGGGTCAACTTTTCTGTTTTATGTGGATGACTTTTTCTGCTTCATTTGATGGTCATTGAACTCATTGGTCACTTTGGTCAGTGGTAAATATGAGGTGGTGGAAAATTAAGTCAGGGTGGATTTTTGGACTTGATTTGTGGGTATTTTTAAATTGTATTATAAAAAAGTTTTATTACCTGTTAACATTTTCAATTTAAATACCTGATTACCTATTAAAATGGTTGAGTTATTTGGTTTTTCCAATGACTTGTGCATTGTTGCGGTATTACCTTACCGATGATACGGTATACGGTAATATATGATTGCCGTTACGGTTACCTTACCAAATTGATGTCCAGATATTTATGAGCATGCATATTTTATCTCCCACCAGATGGACCGATGACCTGGTAAAGGTTGCGGGGAGGCACGGGACCGGTCAAAGTGGCGACGCTTGGTGGAGGCCTATGTCCAGCAGTGGACGTCTTTCGGCTGATATGATGATGATGATATTTTATCTATTGGAAAAGCAAATTGTCAAGTAATTACATAAAGAACCTAGTACTTTTTACGAAACCTTGACTAAAATGTAATTTTAGAAGCCTCTTCTTAGAGCTGTGTTCACAAAGAACAAATTACTAACATAACAAGCCTCTATTACAATAATATATACCAAAATCTACTCCAAACCTGCCTACTAATTACACGAAAATTTAATATTAAAATAATTACGGGAGCGCCGTGACGCGGTAACGGGTTACCTATAACTAATCTAAGTTAACAAAGGCTTGTTATTAAAACTTTGGGTTTAGACGAGAACAATCGGTCGCCTGAGGCTTTCGTTCCACTGATTATTCTCTAGAAATGGTAATGAAGTAAGCACTTACAACGTTTTGGTGAAACAGATCGGAAATTGTGATTTTGTAAGGCGAGGGAGTCATAAGAAATGGCTAGGTTAGCGTTTGAAGGATTATCCTGGGCCACTTAGATTATTATTTCTGCAAAAATATCTAGATCTTTTGATTATTAATAATAAAATCAAGCCTTAAGCAGATTAAACGATATAACTGATGACGCAATTCGATTTATGTCGTACTGACGGGCGAATAAAATTGCAAGTACTTTCACATGGATGCAATGAGATGCATATCGACCAATTTCGAATAGAAATTTGTTTAGAAAATACGCAATTTTAAATGCTTCTCGTCATTAGGAAAGACCCTTAGAGATAAGCTAGATTAGCACTGCACGCATAGCTGAGGTATTAATAAAAAAATTTGGACGTGAACAATCGGTCGCCCGAGGCTTTCTTTCCACTGATTATTCTCTAGAAATGGTAATGAAGTGAGCACTTTCAACGTTTTGGTGAAACAGATTGGAAATCGTGATTTTGTAAGGCGAGGGAAACATAAGAAATAGCTAAGTTAGCGCTGAAAGGATTATCCAGAGCCACTTAGATTATTATTTCTGGTAAAATATCCTCATCTTTTAATTTTGGTAATGACAATCAAGCTTTAGGGCTGATGTCTAATTTGAGTATTTGACATTAAGATCGTCTCAAACCCACTACTCATCTCAAAACTACTACGGTGCCAAATTTTAGGCTAAAGTACAGTTTGAGAAATACTCAACTTCAAATGAATCAGGGATTAGTCTTGATTTCTGGAATAAGGATTTGGTTGAGTATTTGTTAAAATATATTCTGGCAACTTGACAAATGCCGTCAAAGTTTGCACATTGCCTTTGGTTTTAAAAATTATTACCATTTTTATGTAGATTTTTAGACTTCTATTTCACGTCACTGCAATAAAATTTAGATCGAAGTCACGACCTTTCGCTCAGCAATCCGAGCTATAAATTCCGAGCTATAACCACTTTTAAATTTATCTTGCCCGCAGTGTCAACCAACTGAAAATAGCTCTAAAGATTTATCTGCAAGCCGTCCGATTTCCGGGCGAACTGCCGGTGCTTCGATCATAACTTCATTTGTCTATCCGGTTCTGACGACGCGATCCGGCGACAGTACGGTTTCCTTTAATGTTTTATAGAATGATTAACTACCAAGACAAGATTTCTGACTATCCTGTTAGCCTATAACTGGGTTGTGGTGGTCAGGCAGATAGGTATACCGTGTAAGATACCGGTCTCTTAACAAATATTTTAAAGATTAGTTTTTTCAGTGGGTTTACATAGCTTCATTTTACCCCGAAAAAATACTCGGTTCCTGTGAGATTAGATCACGGGGGCCAATTTGCAAGAAAAAGCTTGTACATCATATTTCATCATATCATAATTATACAAACGACAGAACTAAGCCTGGTTTAAAATAATATTCGCTGCATTTCATGAAAAAGATGCATAAGTAAACACGTCACCCCTAATCTGAATTAAAAAATATCTCACTAACTACTATTCAAAAGGACTATTAACATAACACACGTGACGTATAAATTTATGTATTTATCTATACTATTATTAATTAATTTTAATTATATAATATATAATCTAATATATATAAATCTCCTGTCACAATGTTTGTCCGCGATGGATTCCTAAACTACATAACCGATTTTAAATTAAATTGGCACACCGTGAGCAGTCTGGTCCAACTTGAGATATAGGGTAGGGTAGGGTAGGGTAGGGTAGAGTAGGGTAGGGTAGGGTAGGGTAGGGTAGGGTAGGGTAGGTAGGGTAGGTAGGGTAGGGTAGGTAGGGTAGGGTAGGGTAGGGTAGGGTAGGGTAGGGTAGGGTAGGGTAGGTAGGGTAGGGTAGGTAGGGCAGGTAGGGTAGGTAGGGTAGGTAGGGTAGGTAGGGTAGGGTAGGGTAGGGTAGGGTAGGGTAGGTAGGGTAGGTAGGGTAGGTAGGGTAGGGTAGGGTAGGTAGTTAGGGTAGGGTAGGTAGGGTAGGTAGGGTAGGGTAGTGTAGGTAGGGTAGGGTAGGTTAGGTAGTTAGGGTAGGTAGGGTACGTAGGGTAGATGAATGTTTGGTGTTTTTATGGCAAAACAAAGTTTGCCGGGTCAGCTAGTAATATTTTAAAGAGGAAAGATTTTATATTTGTACCGAATAGGCTCCGAAACTACTGGATTGATTTAAAAATTTCTTTCACCAATAGAAAGCTACATTATTCCTGAGTGACATAGGCTATTTTTTAATCCCGAAAACGGGTCATGTGGGGTGGTCCACGGGAGCGAAGCCGCGGGGAATAGCTAGTAATTATAATATTTAAGTACTGGAGTGGCGACCGCGAACCGGAAGACGTAGCGTTGGAAGGCCTCCCACCAGGTGGACCGATGACTTGGTGAAAGTTGCGGGGATCCGCTGGATGCGGGACGCATGCGGACGCGCTTTTATAAATACATATATTCCTATTGTATTTGTATGTTTTTATGTTTTGTGTACAATAAAAAATAAGAATATATTTAGTAACTATCTTTAAACTCTTCGAGAATCATAAGTTGTGGCGTTTAACTTATATTATCATCATCATTTCAGCCGTCCACTGCTGAACATCTCTGCTGACCTCCCACCCTGTAAACTAAAAACATAATTTAAAAAAAAAAAACATAATCTAGACCCAGCGAACTGCCCATAGAAATAAAATCAAAACAAAACAAACCGAAGCAAAACGATTCACGTTCTCTTGAACGATTCTTTTCAGAAAGAGCTTGAATGAGGAAAATAGAATGTTGTTCGTTATTTTCCGGCTAATGTTTGTAAATAATCGAATCTGTTATTGTAACAATATGATCTTTATTTCACCTTAATTACTTGACACACGCAAAGGAAACTGTATTTTTGTTTCTTTTAGAGAAAAATCTGGCTTGTTCCAGTGCTCAATATGGCACATTATCTACGTTATTTTAACGACATAGTAGGTACTGTAAACACTCATTAGGCTTAATAGGCTTATGAAACACTATGCTTCCATACGAAGTACGTTTTTGCTGGGATAAAAAGAACTTAGTAATAACAAAACAGACCAGTGGTGGCCCAGTGGTATCGGCCGTGACTTACAAGTTGTAGGTCGTGGGTTCGAGCCCAAGCAGGCGCTTTACTTTGTGTAAATTATTTCATCACCACTGCTCTCAAAACGGTGAAGGTAAACATCGTGAGGAATCCGGCATGTCCTAGAACCAAAAATTCGAAGACATGTGACAACCACCAACCTGCACTGGGCCCGCGTGGTGGATAACGGCCCATTCCCTCTCACAGAGAGGAGGCCTGTGTCCCAGCAGTGGGAACATTAATAGGCTGATGATGTGATGATGTGATATGATGTGAATAACAAAACACGATATGAGCGTCAGGGTGGTTTTCTATCAGAGAAAGCATTATCCGAATTTGGTCATTTTAGCCGACTGCCGAAGGAGGATAATGTGTTTATCAGTCTATGTATGTATGTTTGTTCCTATGTGGCGTTCTAGAGACGCGTTGGCCGATTTTGATGGTTCTTACGTTAGTCGATTTTTCTTAACCCAGCGAGTGTCACTGGCTACATAAAAATTGGAAAATAGGAAAATGTCTGATTTTGGGCGCCATATTGTAGGAGCCCAAATTATTTTTTTCTTCCAAACCCATCGTGTGGGGTATCAAAATAAGGGGTTTTAAGAGGTGATTTCAAAAATATTTAACCCTTATACGTTTAAATGTACCTAATTCGAAAAAAAAAGCTAAGATGTTATAAATAAAAAAAGTTAATTAAATTATTCAAAAAACCCTTTAACTATTTTATATTATTTGTTTACAAGTGTAAGAAATAATTCTCATAGAAAGATGCGAATGTAACTAATTACTAATTATTTTCTTTGTGAATATTTTAAATAAATATTGTGCAACGATATAACAGTTGTTGGTGCGACAGCCTTACCACATCACAAAATACTTTTTGGTAGTTCCAAAGCAAAGTCGTCGGAAAATCGCAAGTGTGTGCTGGCCCTAATTTCCCCACATATTTTCTCGTCACTCTCTTAGACTATGTAGATGAGGAGTTGAGCTAGGCTAGAAAGGATCAAAAGGGCTGGGCGAACCTTTGTCGTACAATGGACAATACGGGCGCCGAATAAAAAGCAGAACTACCCTCTTATTGACACGTACGGCCACTGACGTATAACCGTGTTACCGGCTTTTTTTGTGAAGGTTTAGACTAGATTTTGTGATAACGTGAAGGGAGTGCTAAATAAGGTGTTAGATATTTTTCTTGCAAAACTTTAGGAACCAAATTTAAGATTTTCTTAGATCGATGGCTCGCGTTTCACCAATATTTCACCTGATGATATGTTCGAACGTGGAGTACGCTTGCTTAGAAATTACTTATTTACTCTTGACTTAAAGACCTCCAGGAAACACAGACACCGATGGGGAATTCAGGAAGAAGCAACAACTTACATAAATAGTACATTCCGGCTTAAGAAAAAGTTATGGTTGGTATCAATACAGAACGGTATAAAAATAATACTTTAACAGTGTTTGTAGAAGGTAAACCGAGCTTACAGCAATTCTGTCTGTGCATTATGGTGCTGCAATAATATTCTTTTATTATTTATTAAAACTTCATGCAACATACAGGTTCATAGACGGACTTAATGCCTGAGGCATTTTCTACCAGTCAACCAAGGGTGATGTAAAGATAACACGACAGGAGCATAAAAAAAAATTACTCAAGTAAAATGTGCACACAAAAAATTATACGAGTATATAGATAAAATAGACATAATATATTATCATCATCATCCTAATTAATACACAAATACCTATATCAACAAATCAGCTATGTATTTAAGGGTCATGCTAGTTTACAGACCAAAAACCCATTTATTTGCGATGGAATTACAAAAACAGTCGAATCAACGGTCAGACAAAGTGTTATTGGGTTTTTCATCTAGAATTTCTCAGTCGCAGCCCGGAGTCGGGTTTTGTACACGGTTGATGGAAATAGGCTTACCCCTTACATGGGATTTAAACATAACTGGCGAAATGTGTGTGAACCATAGATATGTGTGTGAACCATAGATATTTGTAAGCCATAGATATGTGTGAGCCATTGATATTTACATACATAAACTCACGCCTTTTTCTCATGGGGGTAGGCAGAAACTACAGAACGCCACATATAAAATAAACATATTTTTAAACTATAAATATGTGTGAACCATTAATTTATATTTGTGAACCATAGATATGTGTGAACCATTAATATTTGTAAACCATAAATATGTGTGAACCATTAATTGATATTTGTGAACCATAGATATGTGTGAACCGTTGATAATTGTAAACCATTAATATGTGTGAACCCTTAATTGATATTTGTGAACTATAGATATGTGTGAACTGTAGATATGTGAAAACTATTAAGTGCACCTCTACGAGACGCAAACTTCTGAAAGTTATGACACTGTTCAATGTGTGCCGCAATCATTTTGATTGACCGGACCTAAGGAGCCTGTGTTACCTGGTTCCTCAAACAGTTCGCTACGTTTATTTGCTACTAGCCTCTGTAAATCCAACGCTGGGTCGCGTTCACCACTTCATCGTTTGATTGAGACGTATAACAATGAGTTTAATTCAATCGACATTCTTTTTCTTATTAAAAATGCATTTAAGAAGTAAATCCAAGAAACCCTTAAGGATCAACAAAGTAATATATAATAACGTAATGTTTAGTAATGTACGCACACAAATTTACTTTTTCTTTTCCTTTTATGTATGTATTATTTAAAATCCAGATATGAGTTCTAGGACAATGACCGTTGTAGTATTGTATCGGTGTTATTAGCTACTTTTAAATACTTTAAATTGTAATCTGTGCAGAACGTAGTGGGTAGCATAATTGTTTTAACTATTTATTATTGTTATACTGTTTGTTTTTTCTTAAATAAATAAAATAAAATAAATACATGTTTTAACGCTTATTCTATTTATTTATTTACTTTAACATAACACGGCCAAAGGCCAATTACATTAGTTAAAGACATGTTTATAAAATAGCATTAAAAATAAAAATATTAAAAACAAACAACATTGATAATATCTACAATTACACGGCAGTCATACGCTCATCTCACAATACTCCAGACACACAAACATAATCTTCTTCCATTCATCCGCGAACACATCACAATCGGGCTTAGCATCCAACAGAGCGTTGAGCGCGGCGAGTATACGAGGGATGGGAGACTGGGCTCGAGCGACGGTTCGACTTCCCGGTACGGCGAATAATCGTAGTAATAAACGTAGTACGTCTATAATTGACCGGGGCAAAAATATGGGATAGTTCGTCGTGTAGTTCAGGGGCATCAGTTTTCCCGTGAAAGATTTTACACATATTTATGTTTTGATATTATTTTCTTCTGACCTCGAGAGAATTGTAGCCTAAACACCCTAAGAGGAAGTTAGAAGGGTTTAAGAATAGATAATATCCATATAGACTTTTATACAGATACCTCAGAAAAGCTTTCTGAACCTTTTCCAAAATTAGTGAGTATTTCTTTTCATGAGGGTTCCAGACACATGCACTAGACTCCAGCTTACTGCGTACTAGTACATTAATAATAGATTTGATTGCACTGATATTCTTGAAGTCCTTTGCATTTCGTAGAATGAAACCTAATCGCCTAAATGAATCTTTTGCCTATAACTTGTCATCATTATACTTCCACGAAACCTTACACGCATAATTCCAAATCGTATTATTTAGACAATAACGTACAAATCGAAGTAGTTTCCCGTTGGCACACAATGTACCCTCGTCACAAACTTTTAATTGAAAATGACGCCAAACAATTTGCAAGAGATAGTATATCATCAGGAGTTCAGACGAGACTAATAGCACCTGCTGCTGGAATTGTGGTGACTGGTGACGTGGCGTGTACACAATGGGCCATTTTGGTTACATTTGGCCTTGACCTTTACAAGATAGTATAAAGGAATAAATTAATGAAATCAAAGATGGCGACTGATTGATACATGTGAGAGATAATTAATCTAAATCTGAGAGGACTGGCAAAGTGGCGTTTATACAATGCGCTATTTTGGTAACATTTGACCTTGATCTTTACAAGATAGAATAAAGGAATAAATTAAAGTACACAGAGAAAGAGACTAATAAAGACGTATGACCAACACCAACCTTGTGTGACGTACAAACAATAATTGTACTGAAAATGCCCAAGAAATTTTAATTTTATTATTAGATATTTTATAGAATATGAAACATTTATTCGACCCAGATACAATACAACACCAAGAATCACAACTTATTGACTTAACGTTTTGTTCAAACAAATCAAGCATGTCAGTGAGCGATCTTAATGATAGCTCGATGCGATTCGATTTATATCACCCTTACAGTGCGTCAGTGGTGTCTCATCCCATACAAAGAAACTGTCCCGACGTACTGTACTGATTATATTTTGCACATCGATCGCGCTCGGTTCCGTTCCACGGATATAGATAGTGATCTATCTATCGCCGTGGAACGGAACCGAACGCGATCGACTTACAAAAAATAATCGGTATAATAAGATGAAAAACGTTATTTACGTTACGTCGGCACGGTTACTTTGTATGGGATGAAGCATTTGTATGCTAGTATTATATTATCTGTGAGTGCGACAGATAGACAGACTTTGCACAGACTTGACATACATTGACACAGACATTTGTCTGTACCACTGTGTTGCACAGACAAAATTAGAAGTTGATAAAAGTCTGTGCAAAAGTATAGTGTGGACGCATATAGACGATTAAAATTCGTTCACATGAACGCAATGCGCTACAATTCGACCGATCTGCACTTGACATTTTCTTAGAAAAAACAGTGTCCGTGGTGTCAGACTGATATCAACTATATCCCCAATTTAAATTGCGTCGTGCCATCAGTATACTTATTCCAAGATTTTTAACGTACTCGATCATGTTAACGTAAAAGATCTCTTATTTTAAAATGTATACAAAAAAAGAGACAGGGATAACCAAGACGGCGCTTATCCAGTTTCAATATAAATTGTCGTTTACGCGATTGAGCCTGAGTAAAAACTCGCACTAAGCCCACAGAAAGCGCCCTTAGAGTCACCGTTTACGCAAAGAAATTGAAGGCCACTCATATACTTTAACGGCCCGTGACAATTCTAACTATGGCTGTGAAAGCCCATAATTGTGCTTAGCGCTAACAGCAAGGGTCTAATATTATCAGTAATACCTTTTTCTTTTGGGTTCCCGCTCTGGGTGAAGCGTAAGGGCGTGTCAGACTTTTACTGACTAAAGCTCAACCGTGTTCCTTCAGTTGCTTGAGCCAGGGCCACGGTAACTCTTTGCTGCCTGCCGATTCCGCACTCTGTTCATTAAAAAAGCGTTTAATCTCAACCGTAAAAGCTGAAATAATTAACATCCTCATTTAAAACGTCTGACAGTTAACAAAACTAAATCACAAACCACTAATCAGCAGCAAGATTAACACCAACTAAAACGAAGCTCACAACCAAAGCCTCTTACACACGATGTTGCATCCCGAAATCCTGACGCATCCCATTGCTATTCGTTTTAAATCCGACACTGAATGTAGTCCCGAAAATAAATCTCAACAGTTTTAAACTTGGACGAGTTTTTGTTTGTATTGTTTCCTCACCGCAGACGCAAGATGGGTTGGTGCAGAAGGTTGAGTTTATCTACAGTGAGTGAAAACAGTTGCATGTACTCTTATTTTTATCCGACTGCCGAAGGAGGGTACTGTGTTTATCAGTCTATGTATGTTTGTTTCTATGTGGCGTTCTAGAGAACAAACACATGGGACGATTTTGATGATTCTTACGTCAATCGATTCATTTTAATCTCGCGGGTGTCACTAGCTAAATTAAAATTGGAAAACAGAAAAACGGCGAATTTCGGGCGCCATATTATGTAGGCGCAACTTTTTTTTCTTCCAAAACCATCATGTAGTGTATCAAAATAAAGCGTTTTAAGAGGTGATTTCAAAAATATATAACACTAATATATTGAAATCTACTTAATTCGTAAAATAAATGTTAATTAAAAAGTTATAAATAAAAAAAAAAATTAAAAGCAAACAAAATCCCGATTGCTTTGGAAGTTGACGTAAAGAAGAAGAAAATTACACTGTGCAGTCGGAGGATACATCTGGTTTTGGTCAGCCAGTAGCAAATATCTATCCTCCGACTGCACATCATGATTTTCTTCTTGTTTACGTTTTTTTAGTTCGCTTCTTGTCAGTCGGGTTTTTTATTTTTTTTATTAACTATTTATCTTTTATATAAATAAGTACTTTTTTCACATACATATTTTGTTACTATAAAACAGCGTCACGTCACAGTTGAAAACCAGCGTCGGGCACTACTTGCACGACATTTCGCTGAATTGGTCCTAGTTGGCGCAGCCGTTTAACACACAATGTTATATTTATATTGTATTCTCTCTTTTTTATTCTTGTTTAATTTAGATTTAAATAAATAAAAAAATTGTGTTCTAGTGGCTTGTGACAAATAAATATGTTTTCTTTCTATTTGCTAGCACTACTAGCTAGCTATTAGCTAGCGTCGTTTCTACGGGAGATACGCTTTAGTGAGACAACTTGTGAAACTCGACAATAGCGTAGCTTTTTAACATTCAAAGAATTTTCCCCCAGACGTTTCTTACTTGCCATATATGAAACATTTGCTCCAAACATGTTTTGAAATGGTTGTTCATTTTATTTACACCTAGGTCCCGTGTGTGCATTTTAGCACATTTTACATCTATATACCTTCTATATACACATACGTTACACCTTCTGTACCTATCTATTTTGTACAACGGAAGCCAGTAATTTATCTTGCGAGATATAAAGAAGTCGAAAAACAGAAAGATTGCACTTTGCTGAAATCTTTGGACAAACAATGCCGGGACAATTAATGGGGATGGTGGATCCGTAGTTTTTTCCGAAGTCAATTAGTGAAGAAACTTGGTAACCTTGGAAACGGTGTAGTTAGTTAGGAGTTCTGTTGTACATCGTCATGTTTCCGGACAGTTTGTCAGTTTTCTTTATTTGTTTTGTCGAGATAATTGGGACAAGGACAATTATGGAACTGAATTTCGTGTATTTTTTTTAACGGCTTCTAAAATGGGAGGTTCTCAATTCGACTGAAAGATTGTTTTTAAACCTTGAAAATATACATTAGTTTTTAACCGACTTTCCAAAAAGTAGGAGGTTCTATGTTCGACATTTTTTGTTGTTTTTTCACCGATTACTCCATCAATTATAATTATGAACCGATTTTGAAAATTATTTTTTGTTTGAAAAACAAAACACTACAAAATGAAAAATCACTTTCTTTACGGAAGTCGGTGTCCAATACGAAAAAAAATAGGTACCAAAAAAAATTGGTAAAAAGTTTTTTTAATTCTGCAATTGACAGCAACTCAGAATTTAATCATATATAGGGTATTTTTAACCGACTTCAAAAAAAGGAGGAGGTTCTCAATTCGTCGGCATCTTTTATGTTTTTTTTTTATGTATGTTTCCCGATTACTGTAAAACGCCTGGACCGATTTGGAAAATTCTTCTTTTGTTTGAAAGGGTATACTTCCCGGTTGGTCTTATAGTCATCAGGTCAGGATCTGATGATGGAATCTTGGAGAAATCGAGGGAACTCCTCAAATATTTTAGGCATACATATAGCGGTTTTGTTATTTTTATCAACAATGCAATCATATGCACTCAGAAAGTAACATTTGGTGAAGTGGAACTATTGAAGAAGATCACAGATGGAATTCCTTAATGCTAAGTATGTCATGGGTTATAAGATATCTCGAATAGTTTAACGACTATGATGAAGCCGGCAGGTAGGCACTGGTACTCCAAAATAAAACAATGTATCCTAGTCGTGTATGGGCTTATTGGAATTGTCATGAGATGTACTATGGCTATATATGAATTTTATAGCAATTGGAAGTACCTATCAAAACTAAAAAGAGATAAATAAAAATCTTTTTAACAAAAAAACAAATCGTCTTCCAAAAAAACACTGCAATACGAAAAATAACTTTCTTTTCCGAAGTTGGTGTCGAAACACGGAAAACAATAGGTACCAAAGACACCGATTTCGGAAAAGAAAGTTATTTTTCGTCTTGCAGTGTTTTTTTGGAAGTCGGTTTGTTTTTTTGTAAAAAAGTTTTTTCTTTATCGTCAAAGAGTCCACTAATTAACTGGAAAGTTGAAGCTAATAGCCAGTTCCGAAGCGCAGTTTCCTTTGAAGAAAATCTACCTTACCTATATCCAACCCAAACTTAATTATGATGAAAGGTATAAGAACTTCCTAGAATGATCTCAAATCCAACTAAGTACATAAATACCCTTTCAGTTCCCTTTACGTTAACAAAGCTTAAATATTCAACCGTCAGAAATCTACATCCTTGTAATTTACGAGGCACCACATTTAATCTGTAGCGTAACTTGTTGGTATAAAAAAATATGATTTATTGTACTCCTAGACGCAGAGGAATGGACTGAACAATACCGTCACAAACTTGACTACTCTTTAGAAAGAGGCAAAGCTATTGTGCGACCAATACAAATAATAGTAGTTTATGCAATGGTCATATAATAGGGGTTATTAAAACACGAGCGTAGGTTTATCAAATGAGGCGAAGCCGAATTTGATAATAATATTACGCGAGTGTTTTAATACCTAATTATATGCTATTGCATACACTACTTTATCTTCACTCATACAGTTGAAATAAAACAAAAGTAGAAAGGGAAAAAATATGTGGTATCGTATGGCGGGCAATTTAGATTCTCATTGCGCAGCGCGCGTATCCACAGACAACTGACAATGACATGAGCCCATACGCGCCAGAAAATTAAAAAGTAAAAGTGTGCTATAAAAATTAAAAAGTTATTTTATGATGCAGTTATTTGAAAATCTAAGGAAAATGTTGAACTATAACGGTTTTTTTTTTAAATTTTACCTTTCCATGAATATAAAGTAGGGGAAACGGTATAGTTATTGGTCCCTATATAGTTATTAGCCATTTCACCAGCGGTATTGAAAAACTAGCAACCCACATTACTAAATGGTAAATATTAAAATGCATTAAGGCAACACAATTGTTGACTGTCTAAAAGTTTTGTCAAAACACCGCTACATGTATTCGTTCTTTTGTAGCCTGTGATTTTTTCATGGCGGTATCGAAAAAATGTTAAGTTCATACAATTTTAGGATGTGATTTTTTGAAGTAAATTTACATAGTTCAGTGATTAAAATCTGTAAAATATATAGAGTGAAATGCATACTACGCGTATTTGAAGGGTAAAATGGCAAAATCATAACATAAACTTTAAAAATGTAGTGGCCAATTACTGCACCATTAATTTAAATAACATTACAGTAATTGGCCACCTATGCCAATAACTACATTCATTTCATCCGAAACAAAATGCGTTTATAATTAATTAAATCTTTACTGTTTGTTATATTAAGCATCATATTCGTTTGTCACTAATTTTAGGGCTGTGTAAACAGTTATTGGCCTAGGCCAAGTACTATGAAGTCTGGAATAATTTTCAATACAAAAAAGGAGGCCAATAACTAAAATATTTTTATTTTGGACAAGATCTCTCATGCTTATTTTTATGTTCTAACAGATTAAATAAAAAATAATCATGCCAAAAAGACCTCAGTACACCAAAGAAGCCCTGGATGAGGTGTTAGATAAAAATCAGAATAAAAAAATGTCTTTGAGAGCAGTTACGAAAAAATATAATATTACCAGGGCAACTTTACAATTTAAACTTAAAAATCCCACTATAAATCGGAGTTTGGACCGACGCCGTATTTGACTCATAAAAAAGAAGATTCCATCAAGGAATCGCTACTCAATAATCTCAAGGAATGGCTAATCACTGCATACCCAATAATCATCGAGAAAATATCCCGGATGCTGACGAATTTGTTGATTTTATATGCCACAAAAGTTACGTAAGTAACTATAATTCCGAGCCTTCTGATGATTACAACATTTTTAATTAGTAGTTTTTGTTTTTGAATATTAATAATTATTTTGTTTTCTATGGCCAATAACTGTAAGATTACATGGCCAATTACTGTGATTATGGTGGCCAATAACTGTTATTTCAATATTTGTATCTTTAAATAGATTTTATTAATAAAAGTGTATAAAAAAGGAGTAGGTATGCAAGCCATACCATTGAATAAATACTTTAATGTTGTATATTTTAAAAATTATTTCCTTTACAGTTATCCGTTTTATATTTTTTTATATTATAAATAACGTCTTGAGGTAGCTTAACTGGCCAATAACTATACCGTTTACCCTACGTGTTTATACAATATTTTTCGAATTCGTATTTGGAACATTACGTTGTGAGTGTAGATAAATATTTTTAAGATACAATCATCTACCAAGTTTAGAAAACAGGGACAGAAAATTTAGTAAACAGACTGTTTCATACGGCTTTGATGAATATAAATTACTAGCGGACGCCTCGTGGTTTGACCCACTCAGTTCCCGTTCCCGTGGGAATACAGGGATAAAAAGTAGCATATTTCACCCGAGGATAGTGTAGCTATCCAACGGTGAAAGATTTTTTGAAATCGGTCCTGTAGTTTTTAAGTTTATTAGTTACATACACAAATACAAATCTTTCCTCTTTATAATATTAGTATAGATTGAACTGAATTGAATATTTGTCTCTTCTGCAGGACATATAATGACGGTGACATTGAAAGTCTGTGACGTGGACTAATCAGAATTCTAAAAGAAGACAACCACGGGCAAAAACGTTTTGTCTCTCTCACACTGTTTTTACTCTGTTCCCTATAGTAGGGATGGATGAAGAGGGAGGCAAAAGAAAAGAAGGATGGAGAAGGCGAGGGTGGCTAAGAAAAATGTTAATGTATGTGAGGAATAAAACGAAAGAAAAGGGAGTCAGTGATAGCGTGATAGTTGACAAGACGGAATGAAAGAATAAAACTTGTTGCGCCGACCCCAAGTAACATTTTACAGCCGGATATGAGTCTCAGACCATTCTTCTATGTCTTAAATGTACTATCAGAAGAGAATGTCTATGCACAACGCGTCCGTATCTCTGGGGTAATAAATATGTTTGAGTTGGAAACTCTATGGAAAAATATTCGTGTTAAATAAATAAATTAACGTCTGTATTCATAGTGCTTTGTTGCCGGCGCTTGTTTTTGAATATATTATGCTGGGTCTTTCAAACTGTAATATGGAGCCTGATAATGGATTTTATTGAAACTGACAATATTAACAGTTTCAGGAAACTCCATTGCAATTACAGCAAAATGTCATAATGTTATAATCCTCTGAATGCCGTATGTCTACAACTACCAATGATTTCGAAAGGAAGGATACGCCCACCTGAACATTTTATAGAAACCTTCTTATGACAAGCAAATACTCGCTCACTCCCGCCACAGATAACTATATACTAGTCAGAGACACGCACACGGACCACTGTCAACTAAGTCGCGTTGGCCCAAAACTGCAATTTTAAGACCAGCGCGCTGGTGCCATTTAGTCGCGCGGTTGGCCTGGTCCTTACGCAAGTAATATATATGTCAATGACAACTACAGGTTTTTTGTTGCATGTATTTTTTTTCAAGAGCAATGATACTAAAAAGATCATTCCAAAAATATATATATCGTAACACTTTTATGTTACTATATTTGCACAAATTCAAGATAAGCGTAACTTTGATAGCAAAATAAATAAGTAAAACAGTGACATCATTTTTTTTATTCACTAGAGCCATATTATTAAGTATTCATAATCTTGTAGCACATAACTTATTTGGAAAGCTAAAAAGTATGAAATAAAACAAATTATTAAAAAAAAACAAAAACGACTGCTGAAAACTGAAAAGAGAAAAAAATGTACTAGGTATAATTTATTAAATTCTGTGGATAATCTAGAATTTCATCTGCGATAGCGATAGGCCAAAAATATCAAAATGTTTGATTGATAAACGTTACCGAAGTGTCACATATAGTCAATCCTAAATATTTTGACATATTGACATGCGTTGTTGAAAATTCAATGTTTTACAAGCTATTTATTAACTTGCACTGTATGTACCTATATATCTTGCAACTGAATTTTAAAGCATTTATCCCCCACCGATTAAGATGAAAGTATGCATACACGTTTTGTTTGGATGACAATGCATGTGTAGCTAAGTGACGTCATTCTAAATCCAATATGGCGGACAGCTCAAAATGGCGGACTAGTTATTTTTATACACTGCCATGTTATGGGTATCACATGAAGACGTTTGCTGAGGAGAATACGAAAAAATAGAAAGTGCGAGTTGGACTCGCGCACAAAGGGTTCCGTACCATTATCTCAAAAAACGGCAAAAAAATCACGTTTGTTGTTTGGGAGCCCATTTAAATATTTATTTTATTCTGTTTTTAGTATTTGTTGTTATAGCGGCAATAGAAATACATCATCTGTGAAAATTTCAACTGTCTAGCTATCACGGTTCATGAGATACAGCCTGGTGACAGACGGACAGACAGACAGACAGACAGACAGACAGGCGGACAGACAGACAGACGGATCGCGGAGTCTTAGTACTAGGGTCCCGTTTTTACCCTTTGGGTACGGCACCCTAAAAATATTTTAAATGAATAATTTTATTTGAGATTACAGCTGATAAATTCTTACTTTGACTAGAAACTCATCATCATCTGCCTGCCCTTATCCCATGTTACTTGGGGTCGGCGCAACACGTTTGCTTCTTCCATACCGTTCTATCCCCCGTCATGTTATTACTGACTCCCTTTTCTTTCATATCACTCCTCACACAGTCCATCCATCTTTTCTTTGGCTTTCCTCTCCCTCTCCATCCATCCACATTTATATTCATAACTCTTTTTGTAATATGCGTTTCATCCCTCCTCATCACATGACCATACCAATTTCCTTTGACTAGAAACTGTTCTACAAATAATAAAAAAAAGAAAATAATAAAAAAATACTTAACTTATTTGTCACCCTGCCCTAATTACTCGGTAGGTGTGAACCTATCTCTATAAAACCATAATTTTATATCAACTAACAATTTAGGAGAGCCGCCCAAATTGAACACACACCAGAGCTGCCAACCACCTAACCGTGTCCTAACAATGAATTTATGAAACAAGATTAACCCGTTCACTGAATCGGCATAAAAAAACTGTGTACGAATGTACGAAATGATTCAGCGGCTGAAAACAGAATCAACTGAGCGTCAATATAGACTGAATGGGGAATGCTATCGATTCAAATCTGATGTCATATTTCAATGAAAAGGGGTTTGCAATATGCATGTGTGTTGTGTAGGTTAGGGTTCAAATTACTTTAGCGAGTGATTTTCTGAATGAAACAAGCGTCTGTCTTCTACTGTGTTTATTGACAACTAAACTTAAAATACGCATCCATCACATATAGTGGGGTCGGCAGCTAGCTACTTACTATAATCAAATGTGGACTGTATGTACAAATATCTATGTATTAAAATGCTTCAACATAAGCCGCCCACCAAAGGACTATATGAGTCCTTTCAAATTAATCGAAAATGCGCAATTATGCATGCAAATAATCAACACTCATATAATGCTGGATTAATCAGTGCTACTGTCCACTGGCAATGGACAGAGCTTTGTCACAGTTCTCTTTACTATATCGCCACCACTCTTAACACTATAAACTCTCGTGCAGCCATCTGGGCCTGGATGTTTGCTTACTACTCGTCCCAGTAACCACTTCCCTGGTGGAAGGTTATCCTGCTTGATCAAAACAATATTACCAATTTCAAATTCCTTTCCTCGTTTGAGCCATTTTGGTCGTTGTTGTAATCTAGATAAATATTCTTGTTGCCATCTAGACCAAAAATCATGCAACAACTTTTGGACGTATTGCCATCGTGATAACGTTTGCACTTTCAAATTTTGTAAATTTTTTTTTGTAGTTTAGAGTGGTGGCGATATAGTAAAGAGAACTGTGACAAAGCTACTGTCCACTGGCAATGGACAGAGCTTTGTCACAGTTCTCTTTACTATATCGCCACCACTCTTAACACTATAAACTCTCGTGCAGCCATCTGGGCCTGGATGTTTGCTTACTACTCGTCCCAGTAACCACTTCCCTGGTGGAAGGTTATCCTGCTTGATCAAAACAATATTACCAATTTCAAATTCCTTTCCTCGTTTGAGCCATTTTGGTCGTTGTTGTAATCTAGATAAATATTCTTGTTGCCATCTAGACCAAAAATCATGCAACAACTTTTGGACGTATTGCCATCGTGATAACGTTTGCACTTTCAAATTTTGTAAATTTGGACTAGGTATAACAATGGGTGCCTCTCCAATTAAAAAGTGTCCCGGTGTTAAAGGCTCGATATTTTCATTATCCAAATCATCTTGGGGGCACAATGGTCTAGAGTTCAAACAAGCCTCTATCTCACACAGCACAGTTGACATCTCCTCGTACGTTAAATTATTAGTAAGTATCCGTTTCAAGTGATATTTTGTGGATTTTACGCCTGCCTCCCAGAGGCCACCGAAGTTTGGGCTGTACGCAGGAATAAAGTGCCATTGTGTACCATCAGATGCAAGCATGTCTGCGATTACTCCAGAGAACTCCAAACTTGCTTCCTTCCACATGGCTACCAATTCTTTATTTGCACCAATGAAGTTTCTACCCTGATCACTCCATAAATGTGCACACTTGCCTCTTCGAGCACAGAATCTTTTATATGCGCCGATGAACGCCTCTGACGTCATATCTCCAACTAACTCCAAGTGAATGGCCTTGGTAGCCATACAAACAAATATTGAGATGTATGCCTTATGTGTTTTGACTCCTCTGCCCTTGCTCCATAGAATTTGTAAGGGTCCAGCAAAATCGACGCCGGAATGTAGAAATGGTCGAGCTGGTGTCACACGAACCTTTGGCAAATCACCCATTACTTGCGTTCTAGCAGTCGCATTCTGTTTAGCACATACGAAGCATCTATGTATGTATTGTTTCACTTGTACTTTAGCTCGCGTTATCCAATACTTCGATCTCAAATAGCTCAACATTAGTTGGATTCCACCGTGTAGAGTTCTTGAGTGTGCATCGGCAATGATCAAAGGAGTAAGTTTGTTTCTATGACCCAATATGATTGGATGCTTACTTTGATCCGCTATGTTAGCGTGTCTTAGGCGTCCGCCAACCCGAAGCATCTGTAATTCATCTAAGAATGGATTTAAAGTCTTCAGTGTGCTATTTCTTTTAACTTGTTTACCCTTTCTTAGAGACTCAATTTCTTCTGCATATTCTTCACCTTGTACCTTTTTTATGCATGTGTATAGTGCACCTTCTAATTCTTCTGTTGTCAAAGAACTATCTATGTCTTCCTTTAATACTTTATGTTTAAAAAATCTCCTACAAAATGCAATACTTCTAAGTAATTCCTTCAATGAGCTGTATTTTTCAAATTGTTCTGACAATCTTCTCTCTCCTTCTTCATTTTCGGTCATTGTAAAGGTTTGTATAGTTGTCTTCATTTCTAGTTCTGTAGGTGTGATTTCTGGTTTTGTAAAATGTACATCTTTCGAAAGCCATTCTGGTCCTCTCCACCACAAATCACATGTTTTCAACTCTGAAACTAGTGCACCTCTAGACGCTATATCAGCGGGATTCTCTTGCGATTGTACGTGATACCATTGTTCTTTAGAGATATTGCTAGTTATTTCAACGGTTCGATTGGCAACGAAAGTCTTCCATTTGCTAGGTTCTCCTTGTACCCAAGCAAGGACTATTGAGGAATCAGTCCAAGCAAAAACATTAGCTGATGTGACCTTCATGGCTGTCGAAATTTGTTTTAATAGTCTTGACACCAGAACAGCTCCACACAACTCAAGTCGTGGTAACGACACGGTCTTTAACGGAGCGACGCGAGTTCTTGCTGCAATCAATGAGGTTTTGACGGTACCATCCAAGTAATGTACACGACAGTACACAACAGCTGCGTATGCTCTCATCGATGCGTCACTAAAACCATGCAGTTTTATGCTGTTCTTGTTAGAATTGTATGTGCCCATCCATCGATCTATTTTTATTCCATTAACGTTGGCCATATCTTCGCGTATGGTTTTCCATTCTTCTTTTACATCTGGAGTTATTTCTTGATCCCAATCAACCTTAGTTTGCCAGAGCTTCTGAATCAAAATTTTTGCTTGCACGATGCATGGCGCTATCCAACCGAGCGGGTCAAAGAGCTTTTGTACATCTGACAGTATACTTCGCTTTGTAACGATTGCAGGAAGGGGATCTTGTTCAATTGGTATTCAAATTGATCGCTGCCTAAGTTCCATTGTACACCTAAAGCCTTTATGGTACCATCTATATTTAAATCCAAATGTGCATTAATAGATCTGTCCTCTTGAGCTATGGATTTTAAAAAATCTACATTATTTGAAGACCACTTTTTAAGCTGAAATCCGCCTAGTTGTAATAAACTCTGTAAGTCTTTGCTTATTTTAATGGCTTGCTCTAAATTGTCACACCCTGACATAACGTCGTCAACATAAAAATCTTCCTCTAACACCCTAGCAGCTTCAGGATACTTGGCACCTTCATCGTTAGCAAGTTGCATAAGTGTTTTTATCGCTAAATACGGTGCTGACGCTGTACCGAAAGTAACAGTCAGGAGTCTTAAATCTTGAATGATTTCAGTTGAATCACTTCGCCACAGTATTCTCTGGTAATCGGTGTCTTCCTGGGTTACCAAAATCATTCGGTACATTTTCTGTACGTCAGCAACAAAACATACTGCGTGTTTTCGCCATCTAACAATTAAGCTTCGCAAGTCGTCTTGTAAAACAGGACCAGCCAGTAACTCGTCGTTTAGGGAAACTCCATTGTAACCCTTGCATGAGGCGTCAAAAACGACCCGAGTCTTCGTGCTTTCCTTATCGTTCCTGACTACTGCGTGGTGGGGTAAGTAGACAGATCTTTTTGTTTTTATCTCATGTTGTGGCACCTTTTCTAGATGTTTTAAATGTATGTATTCTTCAATAACCTTTTTGTATTCTTCTTTCAGGTCAGGATTTTTGTTTAGTCTTTTCTCCAGTTGCAGAAACCTGTTTAATGCTATCTCTCTTGTATTTCCGTCGGATGATTTTACGTTGTCGGTTTTAAAGGGTAATTTTACTATGTATCGTCCTTCATTGTTTCTTGTATGTGTTTTTTCATATATTTCTTCGCATAATTGTTCTTCTTTAGTAAAATTCCTCTTTGTTTCGATTTCTAACTCCCACATAGCCTTCAACAATTCTTTCACATCGACTTGTTCATTTATCGCCATTAAACATTTTTCTTTTGTATTTGTTTTTATGTTTATTTCACCAAATATTATCCAACCGAGGTTGGTTCTCTGGGCTATAGGTGACCCCGGTGGACCTTTGATTAGACCTTCTTGTAGGATTTTCGCATATCCCTTGACGTCTAGAAGCAGATCAATGTTTCCTGACACTCCATACTTTGGATCTGCTAAGTCTAGATCTGCCAAGTGTGGCCATTTGCTTGTTGACCATGTATTCGCAGGTAATTGTACTGTCAAGTGCTTGGACATCACGTAGGCTTGTATAGGTAGAACAAAATTTGATTCCCATCGTGATAAAACTTCTATATTTACTACATGCTTGACAGCGACCTTCATGGATTCCATCCCAGTTACTATGCAATTAGTTACCTGCCTTTTGAGTTTTAATAGTTGTGCCGCTTTCTCACTTATAAAGCAGGCTTGTGATCCTGGATCTATAAGTGCCTTGAGCACAATGGTGTGGCCTTGTTCACTCTTTACTATCACCATTGCGGTTGCTAGCATCCCTATATCTTTTCTGGCATTGTAGTACGACGCAATCATTGTATTAACTTGCACCTTTTCTTCTACATCTGCTTGTGTTGATACTGTCGGCGCCAGTTGTACAGTTTCTAATGACGCCGAAGTATCCGTCTTCTTTGTTAGATGTATGAGAGTATGATGGCGTCGTTTACACGTGCGACAGGACATTGGAACACGGCATTTGAAGACCGAATGCCCTGATGCCAGGCAGTTAAAACAGAGCTTGTTATTCTTTACACAATCAAATCGTTCTGAAGGTTGCATCTTTGCAAACAACTTGCAGTGAGACAGGGTATGATTCTCTTTACACATTAAACAAGTGTTTTCCCTTTCATTCGTTGAAACATGGAATGTACTTCGTTCTTTAGGGGTTTTTTCCCGCGTAACTGACGTTGAAGAGGGTGCTATTAATTCTAATGCACGAAATTTGCCATCTAGGAATTTTTTCAATTCCTTCCACGTAGGTAATTCATCAGAATTCCCATTGTAGGCGTGTTCTTCCCAGTCCTTGTGGGACTCCGGGTCCAGCTTCTGCACGACCAGAAATATTATAATAGGATCCCAGGAGTCGGTGTTCACGTTGGAGTTTTTAAGGTTGTCTAAGATTTCAGAAGTTGTATCCAAAATTGACTTTAGTTGACTGGCCGATTGGGCGTTCGCCTTTTTTTGAAAAACTAATCTCTTCAACATTAAGTTAACTATCAATCTTCTATTTCCATAACGGTTCCGTAAAGTTTCCCATGCTTGTAAGTAGTTACTTTCAGTTACTTGTATATGTTTAAGTAAGGTCGCAGCCTCACCGCCGATGCTGGTTTTTAAATAATGCAACTTTTGAACGTTGCTTAGTGATTTGTTATCATGTACTAACGAAACATACAAATCTTTAAACGCAGGCCAATCCTCATAGGTTCCAGAAAACGTAGGTATCGTTATACGTGGCAGTCTCACTTGTGTCTGTTGGTTATCTCCATCCGCGTTATCGATGTTCATCGGTTGCAATGGTTTAGTTACGTTTTCTAACATGTCGCGTAATTCACCCAACAAACACAAATAAAGATCTTCGTAAATAAAAAACTCTTCATTTACGAAATACGATATTAAATTACGTTTATCTCTCGGTGTTAACCTCGCCAGGTCTTGATGCGCACCGCTAAATGTTTTCCAGTAGTCTTCGAGGCACTGAATTCTAGATTGAATGTATCCTTTAGTCAATCGTTGTTTAGGACATTTTCGTAAGTTTATTTGTGTTTTCTTTAGTAACTCTGCCGTATCTTCCAATATACCAAGTGCTTCTTCGGCTGATTTAGACATATTTCAATGTTAATTACGTATATATCTACCTTAGATATGTATTTTCAATATTATACGCAAATACGATGCAAACTTGATGTATTCAACAACGTTTTTTCTTGTTAAAATCACTAATGACTTTGTTTACGTCGAACTATTCACTCGCCGGTTTCTTATCTCTGATGGAATGTAGTTCTTTTATATTCACTTCACTAATGATGCGGCTCGATAATGACCATTATGTTGTGTAGGTTAGGGTTCAAATTACTTTAGCGAGTGATTTTCTAAATGAAACAAGCGTCTGTCTTCTACTGTGTTTATTGACAACTAAACTTAAAATACGCATCCATCACATATAGTGGGGTCGGCAGCTAGCTACTTACTATAATCAAATGTGGACTGTATGTACAAATATCTATGTATTAAAATGCTTCAACAATGTGTTTTCATGTGGGTTTTAATATGGATGGTAAAATGCGGTGATCGTCAGTGATTGCCCCAATGAAGATGTAATGCCTATAACTCTGACATAGAAAGAGATATTGATCACCACGATTGTTCATTAGCCGTCTAATAAACGTAAGAATAAGGTAATATTAACTTTAATGCTAATGCTACCAACCTAATGGTTCTACATTTGTATAAATCTCAAACTCGGCGAGGGGGGCCAGGAGTCCATAGCACAGGGTATCCTAGTTTGGATGCCTGACTCCCACAAACCTTTGTACCTCCAATTTGTAACATAATATAGAAACAAAATTGTACTTTGTGGGAGATAAATAAATATTACTAAAAAAAAAAAAATGGTTGGTACTAACAAATTTCCATATTAATAAACACGAAATAAGGAGGTGTTATACTCAACTGTAGGGTCAGTTTAGTATAAAACCTCCTTATTCTCGGACTAAAAGTTACACCATTGTACTAGCTAGTTTAAGGTCGGATTAAGAGTTGTGTAGCGACATGCAAGCGAGTGCTATGGTGACTACAATTTATTATTATCATTTTTATTTATTTTTTATTTTATTAAAAACGTTGCCCCACACTAGGATTTTCTTCCTGTATCGTGGGTGCGCTTTTAAACATATAAACTCACATACACAAACACCCAGAGCCGGAACACCTATCTGTAGGTCATAAACATATTTGTTTCGTGCGGGAATCGAACCCGCGACACGCAGCGCAGCAGTCAATTGCTCAACCACTGCACCAACCATGCGTTGGGCGCACAGTTGGCGCAGTGGTGGTTGAGCTTAACGTCAACGTATTTATAACCGACTTCGCAAAAAGGAGGAGGTTATCAATTGGTGCTTGTCATGTGGTCCCACTTAATCAAGATCTGGAGAAGAACTTCGGATATATACATCAGAACTCTTCATTAAATGACGGCAAATTACTCGGGATAGCTGCAATCGCATGTCTGTTTATTGTTCACACCATGTCATAACATAACATCAAACTGGTACGGTCCAAAGGGGTATGCAGGTCTGAACAGTTCACCCTGGTATACTCTCATTCCACCGGTTTTGTTTATTTAAGTTTCATGTTATTGGGTTAATCTATTCTGGCTTCATTATGGGCATTATAGGTACCTAGCCTATAGAACTGGTCCATTATGTACCACAACAAAAAAGTGTTTTTTTTTTTTTTTAAATTTACAACCTACTTCCAAACAAAAACACTACAAAGTGAAAAATTACTTCAATTTTGGAAGTCGGTGTCAAAAAACGAAGAAACGAAGACAGCAACACCGACTTCCGAAATTGTAGTTATTTTTCATTTTGTAGTGTTTTTGTTTGGAAGTCGGTTGTAAATTTTGTAAAAAAGTTTTATAGCTGTCAAATCCGACTTATTAGATTGTCACGACTTAAGGTTATAGGTTTGCATCTTTGACAATAATTACGAGTAGTCAGAAGCCAGCAAATCGGATACCAGTCTTGCCTAGAAGTATCGTGTTACCCAGTTATTAGGCTGTGGAGGTCAGATTGTTAGTCCTTATTCAGTGCAGGATTACTACACAGTTTTTCTCATGGTAAGGTAGACAGTGTCCTAGACCATATAAATATTTGTGCCAAGCAGAAATCGAACCCACGACACGCAGCGTACAGCGTAGCAGCCGATCATTCAACCACTGCGCCTAAGCTTATCTTGCTGTGATAAAACCAATATCTTTATATTAGGAAATTCTAACCAGGTCCGGACTTCAAATTATGTAAATAAATACATAGTTTATTCTAAAATAGCTTGGTATGCATGCCTTACTCTTCTAAAGTAAGCAGTAAATTTGTTACGTGTTTCTGCACACGTATGCAAGTGAATTTTAAAATAGTACCCACTCTTGAATCTAGAAGAGTGCTACTCATTACAGTAAACTTATGCATAGAAACTTTGGCACAGAAGCAATCTCACATACTAAGTTACTTGTTGACTTGTAACGTTTTCGAACGAAGTTCCATAAGTTATAATGATGAATGAATAGTACTTTGGACAACATGACATCTGTTACGATCAGCAGCTTGGTAAAGTTCACCACTGATTGGCATCTCCAGATGCTCCGATATTTGAACTTTTCCAGTCACCATAATACGTTCCATGTCCCAAGCTACTAGGCAAGCAGAAATAGAGAGGAGACTGCTTCACTTGTTTTTCCGTTAAAACTATACGGGCAAAGTACACCATGCGCTTCCTATTACAGCCAGTGCGTAAGCTCCTTTATAGCGGGTATTAGTTCAGCGGGATTAAATCTCGGCTAGTGTAACCGTGCTTTAGACTTAGTCGCTCATAATCCTACTCATAAGGAAAGCTTATGCTTTGTTTGTTTTGTGAAACTAGTGTTGTGTTTGAAATCGTTTACGATAACGGCGTGTGCTGATATTCTCAGTAAAGAAAATGTGCTAGAGTAATGTTTTCTGCGATACCGATTGTTTTCATTGGTGAAAGAAAACATCGTGAGGAAACCAGCATGTCCTAGAACCAACAATTCGAAGACGTGTGACATCGACCAAGCTGCACTGGGCCCACACTGTGCCCGCGTGGTGGATTAAGATCCATTTCTTCTCTCAAGGGGAGGAGGGCTGTGTCCCAGCAGTGGGACCATTAAAAGGCTGATGTCGACTGTTTTCTGGTAGACCGCGTGAATCCGTTGGGTGCATGGAGCCGGACCCGGTCGATGTGGCAGCATTTGAGGCAGCCTATGTCCAGCAGTCGATATATTTCGGCTGAAACCGATCACAGTTCCATATTCCGGCCACATCATCATCCAACAAATTCCGAGGACTTTTCAACTACTAATGAGAAATACCTAGAATATCCTAATGTGTTATTAGGATTTTCTCCGACCTGATAACAGGGTGACTTCTACTTTACTGCAAATCCTTAAGTTGATCAAAGTACTCATCATCATCATCATCATTTCAGCCAAAAGACGTCCACTGCTGGACATAGGCCTCCCCCAGGCGTCGCCACATTGACCGATCCCGTGCGTCTCGCATCCAGCGCTTTCCCGCAACCTTAACCAGGTCATCGGTCCACCTAGTGGGAGGCCTTCCAACATATCGTCTTCCGGTTCACGGTCGCCATTCCAGAACTTTTCAGCCCCAACGGCCATCCGTTCTGCGAGCAATGTGCCCTGCCCACTGCCACTTAAGTTTGGCAATTCTTCGGGCTATGTCGGTAACTTTGGTTCTCCTGCGGTTATCATCATTTCTGACGTGATCACAAAGTACTCATGGACAATAATAAATTTAATATGGGACCAACCCTGAATTGAATAACAAACAAAATCAGCTGCCCGATACATATTTTCGAATTACGCGAACATAAAACGTATATCCTAATTTTCTCTCACCAAAAATATTGTCTTCTGTTACCAAGCACCGCCGCCGTATCTCTAATACCCTGGTAATATTTACTAAAACGAAATCCCCGTACACCATAAACAAACCAATTAGCCGTCGGCTATATTTATGTTTGTTTCTTAAAAAAAGCTCCTCCAAAACTGAGGAGAGTTTAATTTAACTGAGTTCACAAATACGGTCGCCGAGGTAAAAGCTTTTCTATGTTTGCTTACAATAAATGTTAGATGTTCAATAATTGATAATATTCTCAAAAAGGTGGAAGTACCTTTGAGGAAACCGAGGTGAATTACCTAAGTGGATGGTCGTATGTTTTTCTCGGTGATTGTAGAGTAAAGGTTTCGTTACTTCTGAGAAGGATCGCTCTTACTTGATTAAGCTTCTGTGTATGATAATGTGTTAAACTGGTTAACATTGGTATATGTATGTGTAACTGAAAAGGTACATTCCTATCTTTTACAATAAAGTATTTAAAAGCTGTTTTTAACTGTTTTATTCCATCATTGCCTAATGCCATAATTATTGTATCATTTTATTTTTAATGAAATTTATGTTTTTTTATGAATGATTACTAATTATTATTGTTTTGTATATTTTTATTATTAATTGATTACTTGTTAATCTTTCAATTAATTGACTAATTCTTTATTTTGTATCTTTTTTCTGATTGATGTAAATGCTGTGCACACCCATAAGTGGAAAGTTCGCTGTAGTTACTAAAATTGAGATTATTATTTTTGTCATTGTTTCTGTGAACAATCCGTTGCAGTGCCGTAATAAATAAATAATTAATAATAATTGGTTTCGGCCCCTGGTACGCCTTTCAAAGGTCTGGGACCCTAGGATCCTTTTTTTTTCGGCCTTGATCGTCAATTATAATACCAGCCTGTAACGGACCCACTGCTTCTTCTCATACTCATACGTCTCTCAGGCACGAGCATTGATTACCACACTTGCTCAAGATGGGTTGGCGATTTTAAAATGAATTATTCGTCGTTATTAACGATATCCAGGACAAGGAAGGGAAAAGACACATTAAAAAAAAATAACAACCGGGACTGGCCTTGGTCCGAAACAGCTAGAAGTTATGGGGGAAGGCCTCTTGCCCAGCAGTGGGATAACAAAGGCTGAAAGTAACCAGTTTTCTGATTTTGCAGTGTGTTTTTTAATGTTGATACAAACCAATCGTGGCTAGGTATGACTTTTCTGAGAAAGAAATCTATCAACTAAGAAGCGATAAAAACTAAATCAGCTGTATTTTCGAAATATCAAAAATTAAGTCGAATATGGTTCAAACTTGCAATGGACATCGTTTTCGTATCGTGCTATCCTATTAAACATTTTTAATCAGCGGTTTGGGTTTACTTTTATCTTTTTATGTTATGTTACCCTGGTACTTAAACACGTATTATTTTTCGAAATATTACTATTTTGCAAGCACTCCAAAAGAAACTGAAAAAATTTGGAGACCATACAAAGTCGTCAAAGTTCACGAAATTCCAGTAGTTATTGAAAGCAATGTCCTAATGCAGGTCATAGTCTAAATTCAAATTCATTTATTGCTCAACACAGTACATAAAAATAGACACACACGAGTAGTAGTAGTACACGAGAACATTGTATAAACAAAGATATGTCACAATAAGATAATACGGGTAGGCAAAAGCCGCGCTTATCCTGCAGCAAGCTTAATTGGTATAAATTAAATTTAATCTATTCATGAGACTAGAGTGAAACATATTATTTCGTAATAATGTGAATATAGAATACAAGCATAAATAGTTATAAGAATATATACAAAATTGCTAACGTTAATACATTCTTGTAGAAGTGTTTATAGTTTTCATCTTTCCTAGACCTTCCACAGTCGTTACGGGTCCGAGTATAGAGTCAGAAGCCCGAAATTCTGAAGACCAAAGTGTATCGTGTTATCTACGTTATCTAGTACTCCATATAAAACATAATGGCAGCTATAAGTCTGCCGACTCAGCATTTTCTGGATTTCATTTTCAAAAAGGATACAAGCGGTGGCCTACCGACAAAGCGAAGGCTCCACGTCCCCTTAAAATTTAGTGAAAAATAATAATTATAATAATAATTCCTCCCTGAGATAGAATGTAAGCAAACAACATAAATAAAACACGTAATCTGTTGGTATAGTCTCACATATTGCGAATAAATAGAACACAGCAAACATAGATCCATTAGGACGTAAGTTAGCTGACTCAACTCTGTACGGCCCACCGGCCACAGAGACATATTGTAAAACACAAAGTAGGCAAATAAATGTTATTCTGATTCTGATTCAGCATTTTCTGGAAAAGGCTAGGTAGCATGTCATTATCATTTCACCCGAAAATCATTCACTGCCGGACATAGGACCCAAGCACCGCCACATCGACCGATCCTTTGCGTCTCGCAACTGAATTCCCGCGTTCTTCAACAGGTCTTCGGTCCACCCGGTTGGATGGCCTTCCGAAGCGGGGTGTTCCGGTATGCGATCGCCACTCCAGAACATTTCGGCCCCATCGGCCATCCGATCTGCAAGTATTGTACCTTAACCACTGCGACTTATGTTTTTCAATTCTTCAGGCTATGTCTTCATTTCTGATTCGATCACGCAAAGAAACTCCGAGTGTAGTTTTTCATTGCCTTTGCAGATATTCAGTTATTAGTATAGTAATTGTACCTACTGTTAGTTTTGTCATTTCTATATAGCCAGTGTATCAGTGCAGTTTAATCAATAATTGATTAATTAAATGAAGTACATTATAATTGGATGTATCATAACGCAATATTGAGATAATTAATCATTGTGTGGCCATTAAATTATATACTTAGTATGCAAACAGTTATCAATATTATGGAGATATAAACGATATATATCTCACCCTGTGTTTAATTAGGTAGTTACCTAATATTATATTATCAGGTCCTGGGTTTATATCAGGTCGGGCGAAGTGTCTTTGAGAATTTCTCACCTGGATTTTCTTAGTAGTGAGTTTGGATATGTGCCCGGGTATTAGCAATAGATTGGCCTCTTATTATGAAATCATGAATGACTTGCTAAATGCTGACGCATTTAGCGAGTCATGATGGTTGAGCAGAGTGGTGCCAATCCATGCGTCATGTTCGCGAACGGGCGCCATCAGTTGGTATTGGTCATAATTTATCTGCCTCGGCCTGCTTTTAATTACGTACTATATTCTATGTTCGATTTTATGTATGTTTTTTTTTTAATGTATTTTCACCCAATATAAGACCAAATATCTCCGCCAATTGTGGACCGATTTTGTAAATTCTTGTTTTTGTTTGAAAGAGTATGTTCCGAAATTGGTCCCATTTTAATTTAGTGAAGATCTGGTGAAGAACTTCTGAGATATATAACGGCAAATCTCTCGGGATTGCTGCAATCGCATGTCTGTTTATTGTTTATACCATTTCATAACATAGCATCACGCCAGTACGCACGAAAGGGGTACGCAGATCTCTCATTTCACCGGTTATGTTCAAGTTTCATGTTATTCGGTACTTTCTAAACAACTTGCCCCTTAGGTAGGTTAAATTAAAAAGGGAAAAATAAAAAAACATTTTTGCGCAATGCAAAAAATTGGTACCTACGAAAGACACCGACTTCCAAAAATAAAGTTATTTTCCACTTTGTAGTTTTTTATTTGGAAGTCGGTAGATTTTTTTTGCAATTCGAAAAAATAAAAAAAACTCTTATGTTTTTTTTATTTTTTGAATTGCTTGTTTTACTCTAGATGATTTTACGTGCAACTCTTTTTACATCGTTCTCATATATGTATTTTTCAAGAAGAATGATGTAACCAAATAATTGTAATTAAAACTGATGGAAAAGCGTGTCCGTGGAGTTTCTAGATGGAGAAGAATGTGCACATTCTTCTCCATAGAGACCTACTGACGCTTGCGAATGTGCAACTATTCATATTTTGTTTGACAATTCAAAAGTACCTATATAAGGTTGAGTTGAAAAAAATATTTAGATTTTGAAACCATAACTAATGACCGGACTGCTACTTAGAGATATCAGGAAAAAATAAAACCACTGTTACAAAAAGTGCCTTAGAGCAATTATCTGGTCTGTAACTATTAAAACAATCAGTCTTAGTATATGTACACTTCTGCATACCACCTGTTGAGCTCGAAGTCCTGACTCCTGACTTCGAGCCCTGGTCGGGGAAAGTGTTAGTTTTATTAGAAGCTTGTTATACAAATAACTTAAACATAACATGCAAAATGCGGGTGTGACAGCTTGTTGGAGAACTACCATGGGCATATCCACAGAACAGAAAAAACGCTGTGGGCATATCAATATGTAGGTTCTTACAAAACGTTAACATTAACATAATTAGTACTTTTTATTCTTGCAATGTTACCTACTCATTTTCACACTTTTTATGTACATATGTCCATATACCTTACTATTTTTAACTGTCTGGCATTTTTGCTTAACTGGACCTTTTTGGCGCAGCCGTGAGGCACACTTTCCAGCTAACTTCTTACGTCAGACATAACACCTTTTTTAAATTGATTTGTGTTTTATCTGATGTATATTATTATGAATCTAGTACCTATATTGTGTGTCTTTTAGTCTGTGTTAAATAAATTTTCTTTCTTTCTTTCTTTAATTAATCATCTTCAGCATTTAACCGACTTAAACTTGCTCTAGACTACCATAAAAACCCCGCACAAACTAAACGTCTAGGGTTGCAATAGAGAGCTTCTCATTAAAACTAGTTGAGCTTCGATATCAGGTTCAGTTTATTTAACGCTGCACCAAGAACTTTGGAAGTCCAACTTTTATCTGAAGCCGGGACGGGCGAAAGACAACCACGGGGTCGGGTAAACAGGTCAATTTGTTATTTATTTTTATCTTCTAAATATCGATAATAATGAGGAGCTCAAGGCTAAATAATAATAGCCGCACTGGATGTGTCGTCATGATCATCTTTATATATGGAATGCCTCCATTTTTTGGCAAGCACGTTAAGTCCGGCTGTCATTTGAAGATCTTATAGAGTCGTTATAGATAATCAGTAGCCAGAAAATGTGACACCAGTCTAGCCAAAAGGTATCGTGTTACCCAGTTACTGGGTTGTGGAGATCAGATAAGCAGGCGCTCGATATAAAATATCGGTACTCACCGGTAAGAATAGTCACCAACCCCAATGTCGCTGGGAATATCTAGGCAGATTGATCTTCTAAATATCGATAATAACATTGTACCCGCGTTTTGGCTACCGGTGTGTGTCCCGCGGGAACTGTTTGCTGGTATAAAAGGCCTATATCACTCTCCATAAAACTCTTTACTCCATAAGGGCTGCCGCAGAGAAGCGCAAAGTGACAGTGCGACAACGCTTTTTCATAAAACATTGAAAAAAATACATTGCAAGTTAAATAAAAGCTTGTTATAAGGTGACAAGGCATGCTGCGCACTCCAAGAGATGGACCATGGTCTGCGAAAATAGGCTGCACAAGCACTGAAGACTAGTGCCATCAGGGAACCCCCATCTGTGGAGGTTGTCCTTGCTGCGGCCAACCCGAGTGCGGACTTATTTAGAGTTTTCCAGATCGACCACGGCAGTGTATGCCCAGTTAGAAGGCTCTCCAATGGCCCGATGAAATTGTCCGGAGGCTTGAGTTTCTCTCGCCAAAGGTCGCATCTCGCCGAAGAGGAGTTGCCATCAGATAGACCCACGCATCCCTAAAAACATTTCCGGCTTTTTAGGCGCTGAGGCACTGAGATGTAATTTTGCATTGGGTGGCGAGGGTCGTTTTGTAGTTTGGCCCTTTCTGTGCGACTTGCCATAGTCCTGCGAATTTCCGGGGGCGCGATGCCAATGAGTGGATACAGCAATAGTGCAGGAGTCGGTTTGAGACGTCCCGGATTTCCACAGGTTGCCCTACAACCTGTGGAAATCCGGGACGTCTCATTTAGAGCTGTATCCACTAATTTGGAGAAGGCAGAGCTGCTCCATACTAGAATAGCATATTCACCAGCGGAGAAGCAGAACTACAAAATTATAAATCTACATAAACTTAACATAAAATATACACTAATTTTCAGCCATAATCATAATGTACTCTAAAATGTTACCGTTAATTAATAATAACATCCTATTCCAAACAATACATGAACATTATCAGCAGTTAATATAATAACAATGGCAACGTAAAACAACGGCATAATGAGCTGATACAACAATGGTAACAATTAATTATTTAATAATTATCTGCCCGGATCGAAGGACCAATGATTGATATCTGTTACAATTGAATTGGTCTGCGTTTAATTTATTTGTTCCGATAAATTAGTAATATTGAGATCTTTATGATGATCTTTTGTACACAATGAAAGGCTTGGATCGGCTTGACATATTAGAAAAGGCAGATTCATTTTCAGCTTTTAGAGTAGATATTAAAATAAAAAATTAAAAAATAATTTAATTATAAATGCGAAACTCTGTCTGTCTGTTAGTTTTTAGGGTTCCGTAACTCAAAAGGAAAACGGAACCTTTATAGGATCACTTTGTTGTTCGTCGGTCTGTCAAGACCCTTTATCTTGGGAACGCGTGGAAGCATCGAGTTGAAATGAATATCGTATAATCAAATTTGCAACCCCTTGCAGCTGTGAAAAAATCAAACTTCTAGATTAACGCAATCAAGAGATACAGCCTTTAATGACCCAAATATTACCCTCGCTAAGGATTCAAAATCTACAGGGTACTTTCCATTGACCTGAAATCATAAAATTTGCCAAGAAGCAATATTTGTATAATAATCCGAAAACCACCTACGAGCCAAATTCACTCGCGAGCAATGAAAAAGTTCCAGTGACATAGCACCAAATTACTCCTAAACGGGAAAGGCTAGCTTAATGACGCCGTCTGCAATATTGAAGTACATTTAACAGCGCATCAGAATATTACCAACTAAAAACGTAAATATTGTGTTCAAATTTTAAATTAAATATGAAAAAATTAAATTAAGGTGTTTGTCGGCATTTTGTGGGTGGAACTTTTTCATTGCTCGGCAGTTTACTAACCACATGTACCTATATCAAAAAAGAAGATTGTATCTCATGAACCGTGATAGCTAGACAGTTTAAATTTTCACAGGTATTTCTGTTGCCACTATAACAACAAATACTAAAAACAGTAAAAATAAATATTTAAGTGGTGTTCCCATACAACAAACGTGATTTTTTTGCGATAATGGTACGGAACCCTTCATGCGCGAGTCCGACTCGCACTTGGCCGGATTTTTAATATATTTTTAATGCTCTGTGTCATACCAGGCGCAATTAAATTTTAGACAATTCATCATTCTTTTAATGTTCCCACTTCTGGGACACAGGCCTCCTCTCTGTGAGAGGGCATGGGCCTTAATCAACCACGCGGGCCAAGTGTGGGTTGGTGCCAATCTGTTAAAAATAATAATATTATAGGAAGTTAAAATGCATTACAATACCTATTTTATCGAAAACAATACACGTTACAGATTGATATAGCCCATTCCGGATGACTGTAAACATTGAATTGCACTGGAGGTGCTATTTTCGATGTGGCGGTATTTTCATCTGGCAGTTAGTTGTATTGGCGGTACCTTTGTTGTTTTACGATCACCGATAACGTTATTGTAACTAATTTAATCTACGTTTTATTGATTGCCATAATTTTGCATATATTTTCATAGAAAGTTATCGCACGGATCCGTGCTAAAAATGTCCTGTCCTATTCAGGTTATGGTCTCTGGTGTGTTAAGTTTTATCCAAATTCGTTCTGTCGTTGCAGCGTGATTTATTAACTAACATCCAAACATACTTTCATTGGTACAATGTTTCATCGTCATCATCTCAGATGAAAGGCGTCGAATGCTGGACATAGGCCTCCCCCAAGCGTCGCCACACTGATCGCGGTCGCGTTTCGCTTCCATCGGATTCCTACAGCCTTGACTAGAATCTTTCAGTTTTATTTAATTGCCGCAACATGCCTTATTTTCTGATTGTGTTTTGGAATTTGGATGATTGTCAAGTCTCGTATAGAGAAGAGTCGAGCATTTAATATCTCTCATTTATTCATATTTCAAATCATGCCTTAGCCATGCCTATTAGCTACGAGTATGTACAATATTTTCCTTTTTACCCGACTGCCGAAGGAGGATAATGTGTATGTATGTTTGTTCCTATGTGGCGTTCTAGAGACCAAACGCGTTGGCCGATTTTAATGATTCTTACGTCAATCGATTCGTCTTAACCTTTTTTTTTTTTTTTTTGCTTTGAGAAATGCTCATGCATACTGCACTACCACGGGGAGATAATGCAGTTATGTGGGACTCTAACCCACTAAAACGCCACGGTGTCCTCCTGTGCCGCTTATGGCGGGAGCACGGGTACGCGTTAGCACTCACCGCGAACCCGCCGCGGCTGTCCGTCACCGGACCCTCCTCGGGGGAGCCCCCCCATCACCGGCGCACCAGCACACACTGCACGCCGTGACCACCCCAGGGACCAATCAGCACATGGGCGCCAGACGACCCCGTGTATGGCACCCTTGGTCCCCCTGTGACTGGTCAAAGTCAATGGCCCCGCCACCTACCATTGTTCGGCCGCAGGGGATAGGGAGAGCGGCTAACGCAATACCGACACTCCTCCTCCCCTGCGGCCCCACCGCGTCCGCCATCAGACGGTGACGACCCCGTCCGGGCCGCGGAAGGTAGGGAGAGCGGCGCACCGCAATACCGGCACTCCTCTCCCACCGCGGCCTCCAACTCTCAGCCGCGACATTGTATGGGACCTGGGAATCTCCATAAGACATCGCGGCCCGCCTCAGTTGCGATGTCGCCTGTTACCAAGCGGCACCGCAACCTACTAGTTGGCCGCTACGTCGTCGGCTTAATCGGCAAAAGCCCTGACGAGCGGCCCCTCCTCGGGTTCCTCTTCGCTTCACCGTGGGTGACCAAGCCACGGTTACTGAGCCCCCCCGCATCGACAAAGCGGGAACCCACCGGGGGGTTCGTCTTAACCCTGCGAGTGTCACTAACTACATTAAAATTGGAAAATAAAAAAATGGTGGATTTTAGGCACCTATTTGTGAGGGCAATTTTTTTTTATTCCAAACCCATCGTGTGGGGTATCAAAATAAAGGGTTTTAAGAGGTGATTTCAAAAATATATAACACTTATATGTTTGAATGTACCTAATTCGAAAAAAATAATCTAATAATATATAAATAAAACGGATTAATTAAAAAAATAAAAAACCGACTGCTTGAAAAGCGAACTAAAAAGACATAACAAGAAAAAAATCATGATGTGCAGTCGGAGGATACATCTGGTTTTGGTCCGCCAGCTCGCGAATATGTATCCTCCGACTGCACAGCATGATTTTCTTCTTGTTTACGTCTTTTTAGTTCGCATTTCAAACAGTCGGGTTTTTTGATTTTTTTAATTAACTTTTTTTTCTTTTCAGAAGACGTGTCAGAGATGGTTGATAGGACGAAATGGAAGAAGAAAACGTCTTGCGCCGACCTCAAGTAACATGGGGCAAATACAGGACGATGCTTTTTTTTCAATTGAATGTCTATTTTTTAACTAACTTCCCAAAAAGGAGAAGGTTTTATGTTCGACTTTATGTTTTTTTTTATGTTCACCGATTGCTCCGTCAATTACGAACCGATTTCAAACTTTTTTTTTGTTTGTTGACACCAAGTCAGGATCTGATGAGAGAAATCCATGAAAAACAAGGCCCCTCCTCAAATTTTATAGGCATGTAGCGATTTTGATATTTTCATCTGCATGGCAAGCATTTGCATTTATTTATTTATTTTAAGGCACATCAACAACACAAACACAAACATGGACGTAATACATTTTCTGGGATATTATTCTAGTGTCTCTGTCAATGACAGATGTGCACAGCACTTTCATAAATAAAATTACATGTTAAAAATCGAATATAACAAAGAAAAAAAATATTACAAAATAAGCAAAGATACAATACAAATTATAAATAGAAAATAAGAATTGTGAGTTAACAGTTAAAAATCAATTAAATTAAAACAATGAGAATAAAAATAATTGTATTAAAATCAAATTATGTCTTACCACACAGATCACAACTATTTTTCCTTTCCTTTCCCAAGATCTTTCGTCTGAGCTGAGTGGGGCGGTCATGAAAGATGTCTAGGTCAAGTAGGTCACACCCAGCATTGTATGTTGAAGGAAGCCTTGTTATAGGGGAATTCATCCCAAGATTTGATTTATGTTGTACCAAACAAGTTCCTACATTTTTGTTTGCATTCAGAATGTATCATTTGGTGAAGTGGAACTGATGAAGAAGACCATTGATGGCCACTGAAATTTAACAATGTTAAGTATGTTTTGGGTATAAGATAGCCAGAATAATTAAATTAATGTGATGAAACAAATTTAAATAAATGATTGTTATGAAAGTGGTACCATCGAACTGCTCTGGTTATTAAGCCGAAAGGCTCTTCAAAGTTAGAGTGAACAGGCTTCGTCTGGGTAAGCTCACTCCATCGTCGACTCTGTCTCGGTCACCTCTGACCTAGACTAGAGTCAAGAGCAAACCCAACACAAAAAAAAAAGAAGTTAGGCACCGGAACTACGTAATAAAACAATGTGAACCAGTCGTGTTTAGACTTGTTGGAATTGTTATGAGAAGCCCTCTGGGTATAAATGATTTTCATGGTATAATAAGCTACCAAAACATAAAAGAAAACATCTTTTAACAAAAAAACAAAACCGACTTCCAAATCAAAACACTACAAAGTGAAAAATAACTTTTTTAATTTAACTAGCTTTATATTAATTAAACCCCACGACAAGCAATTACTGTTATCGTACAAGATTCATTTTTGCACCTGTTACAGGAAAACATTTCAATTAAAACATATTTTTAATAACCTGGTGCAAAAATTAATTAATTTTGAGGCGCACGTAGGCATTTTAATTGACTTTCAGATGTATTGTCACTCATATGTCATTCGTCGTACTATAAGCTCGGGACTGGGTGTAAAGCTTGCACTGGAACTGAAGCGTACGGAAGTATCAAAGCTATGAAACTGGATTCGTGATAGAGATAGCTAAATGCAATAAGGGTCGGCCGTTGTATGCTTTGTAGGACTGTACCACAGAACTTCGAGGTTCACAATATTGAATTACGGTATACCTTAATATACGAATGTTGTCCATCTCGACGCATGTGTTAGAATTTGAAGTATGTGTGACGTCATTAAATCGTTAATTTTAATTTTTCAAGTCACAATGATTTGCTGCATAATACATACCTGTCATATTTATTAAGCACCTACCGACAAATGTCTAAGTACCTACCTTAAATATTATTGTTGTGACAACTATCTTCAAATCTAAGTAAATATTGTGTGTACAGGAAATAACTCTAAACTTATATTTGAGCCAAATTGATAATATTCCTATAAATCTTTACGTAATTTGTAATGATTATTGTGATGTATCCTGGATTTTATATTGTTATTTTAGTGTTATAAGTTCTTTGAAACAATTAGTACAATACTGTCTGTTAGTATCAATATTCTTTCTAATATTGATTAAGAATGACTAAATAGGCGATATTAAATTCCTTCCTGTCTTGATACGTTTTAAAACATTTATTGGTTCACCTAATTGTGAGATTATTTAAAGCAATATAGAAAATAGCGGGATACCGCGCCATTTTCTCATATTGGACGTATTGAGACACTGATAGAACCGAGATTATAAAATATTTTGTAATTGATAAGCCGACTTACTTTTTTGTGAACTACTAGCCATTACAGGCCAGATATATTATTATATTTCCTTTATCAATAATAATTGGTGTAAGATCGACTACACAAGGCTAACGTAAGTTATTTGATAATATAACTTTATTATTGCTTATGGGTATGTTGAAACTGTATCTATATCATATTATACTACGAGCCTTCTAAATATGAATTAATCAAGCCTTTTTTTAAATAAATACCTAGTCTTGTCTTTCTGTGCTTTTATTCATAAAACCCTTTCCTTACACACCACATGCATTGGAACTCTGATACACAATATACACGGAGGCACAGATAATATAATACTAGCATAACGGAGGTCAGAATCATTAAGAAGTATTATCATCCTTAAGAGTGCCACTGTGGCCAGTTAGTCACTCCGTATTCACTCTGGGTGTGGCCTGTGGCGGACACCTCAAGCAATGATTCAGAGCGGCCTAGCTAGCGGGCGATTGTCTATTGTTTTACCGTGAGTAAATACATCTAGCTTTTACTGCTATAACAAAGTCATAGCGCCTGTTACCTCGTTCGCTGCCGCCCTAGTACCCACGCGTTCACGCTGGCCCAGACCATAGAGCACTCAGTACGAATCAAGTACGAACTTGTGTTGTAAGCTAGTTTAGAGCAGTTCATTGGCGAACCGGAGTTTGGCGAGTTATGACAGTAGTTATGGTAACTATTTTTGTGCCTTCCTGAGTGATATTTATTTATTTATTTATTATATACTTTATTGTACACCACAAAAAAACATACAGGACAAATGTTTAAATACACAAGTGTACAATGGGCGGTCTTATCGCACTAGGCAATCTCTTACAGACAACCTTTGGATGGACTGAAAGATAGGAGAAGAATTTAGGGCTGTCAGTGTACAAAAAACCAAAAATAATATTACTTAGACTTAATAACATACAATACATACATACAATATTACATAATATACTAATACATATCAAATATATAATAGAGAAAGGAGAATAATAAAAATTACAGTCAAAGGTAATGCTCCTTTACCATTTCCTTGAACGTTGGTAGTGTTTGAGCACGTCTCACTTCAATAGGTAATACATTCCACAACCGAGCTGCTGCTTTATTTGATGATGAAAAAGTCTAAAATGAGTCGTGTATAAATAAGTGTATATTTTCAACATGTTTTTATTAAATTGATTTTAATGTTTGGTAGAATATAATATCACGCCTGTTTTTCCCAAAACTAGACAAAAGTACACAGGACACACAAGGGCTCCCTTTTCAAGGCGTAAAGTATCATACGTCCTATACAAAGCATAAATAATTCATCATCTTCCTGCTCTTGTCCCATGTTAATTGGGGTCGGCGCAACACGTTTTCTTCTTCCATACCGTCCTGTGCCCCGTCAAGCCATCACTGACTCCATTTTCATTCTTATCACTCCTCACACAATCCATCCATCTTTTCTTTGGCCGTCTCCTCCCTCTCCTTTCATTCACATTTATATTCATAACTCTTTTATTTTTCGACCGTCTTTTTCACAGCCTATTCCATTCTGATCCATACAGTACGACAGGTCTAATAGTGGCCTTGTAAACTTTCCCCTTTAACTTGAGGGGCAAAAATTATTATTGTTGCTTATTATTTGATTTAAAATTGCACTAAATGCAAATAAATCCATGTCGTGACCGCAGGAAGAGAAGAGATCGCAGAACGCGCCGCCGCGCCGCCTTTTATACGTTTTTTTATTGTAAGGTATCTGTATGTACTTTTGTTTTTGTCTTGATGTACAATAAAGTATATATAAATAAATTAAAAATTAATAAAGTAGTATAAAACTAGTAAAATAAAACAGTATTCGCATTTAAATCAGAAAACAAAAAAAAACATAAAAAACAAGCAAGCAAAGCTATCAAATTATAATTAAAATTTCGTACAGAACATTAAAATTCAATTTTACCAACTCGATGTAAAAAAATTAAAATAAATGAATATTTTGAAATTAATATTCATCACGTCAGTTTTGTCGACGCATATTAAAATTTGAAAATAATATACCGTAATTCATCACGGGTATTTATGAGTGTCAATTTGGACAGAAATATGGCGTCGTTCGTATTAAACTATGGGTCTGTCATCGCCTTTAATAAGTGCCTATTCTTAAAGAACTCGATAAAAAAAGTACTTTTTGTACGGGTTCTTTGTTTATTAAATGCGGCAGTCACTTGCTGGAATTTATTTAATTTAGACAATACATGCCCACGACTGGTCAAAAACATATTTTCCTAATTAACCCTAATTCCTTTCAGGATATCTTCTCCTGCTCCAAATCCAATAAAGCGTCACTCTATGGGTCTTGCAACCTAATTGTGTAACGCAGTAAATCACAGCTACCATCACAACCTAAAAGGCTTACTCCTTGCTTCATAATTATGTTTAAAAATCCCTCTACTTACCAGCTTAAACACGCATACTGTTGAATTGTCAATATGAAAGAGTTGGTTTCTTTGCGTCTGTCAGTGCATCGGTGCCCGTCCATCTTCTAGCAAATCACCGTGTTTGGAAATTTTACCCAACAATCGTTGTGCTTGTGGGTGACGTGTCACGACCAATGACCATTTGAGCCTTCTTACCTGTGTATATTGTATCTGCACTGCTGTTTTTTAGGGTTCCGTACCCAAAGGGTAAAAACGGGACCCTATTACTGAGACTTCGCGGTCCGTCTGTCTGTATGTCTGTCACTAGCCTGTATCTCATGAACCGTGATAGCTACACAGTTGAAATTTTCACAGATGATGTATCTCTGTTGCCGCTATAACAACAAATACTAAAAACAGAATAAAATAAATATTTAAGTAGGGCTCCCATACAACAAACGTGATTTTTGCCGTTTTTTGCGATAATGGTACGGAACCCTTCGTGCGCGAGTCCGACTCGCACTTGGCCGGTTTTTTAATAACTCTCAACGCGATGAAAATAGTAAAGAAGAGCATGAAAATAAACAGACCGTTAGAACAAAATAGTCTATTTGATCAGACTTCATTTCATATTCACGACCTTTTAAACCTTTTTACGTTATGCTTACACAGATACCAATTAAACCTTTACTACTACCAACTCATGAAATCCTGGTATCTAAAAGGGTAAGAGGGTGTACTCCTTTAATCTAAAAAGAGAACGTTACTATTATAGCATGGTTATTTCTCGATTACCAGCATTTATTGAAGTTGGCACAACGAGGCATAGCGAGGGCTAAGTGGCGTAAATTTAAAAAGTTAGATTGCGTTCAGCATAAAAATTTAGGTACAGAAGGCTGGCTCCTTACTATTATATAGGCAAATTTCGGAGGCTATTGCGGCCAATTACTGTGTAGACTAGACATCTGAGATATTGAAGGATATATATTATAAGAAATGTATGAGATTAGAAATTCTATTTAATTACTAGGCAATCTATTTCCGAAATTCGACCGGAAAAGTATGAAATAAATTGTATTTCACACATTTCCTAGGGATTGTATAAAATTCCTGGTTTTCACAGATTTCCTATAATATACATAAATGTTGGCAAACACAGGTTGTTTACGGCTGTGAGAGAGAAAAATCACCTCTTTGTTGGGACGGTAATCCGGCACAACCGGAGAGAGATAAGACGCAGAACCGACGAGGCATGGGGTGTCATAGCGTCGATTTCCACGCTGCGGGCTTTGAGTAACACCGAACAGAAAAATTAAAGGTCGGTAAGGTCATCGCCTCTATGCAACGAGTGAAATTACACGCACATATAGATGAAGCGCACTCGCAACCAGAATTATGTTGGTGATCGCCATACGTATGCGTCTATGTGTGCGTGCGCCTGTTTTTGCTCGTTGTATGGAGCTGCTAAAATGGTAACACGGAAGAATATAGTGGGCAGGCAACATGTTATGCCATAAATCACATGGTAGGTGGAGTAGAATAGAGACAGAAGCGTTAGAAGACCACGATATAGTTGGATCAATGACTTACTCAAAATAAGCAAGCAACAGTTAGATGCAGGGAAACCTAGGTCGGTGCAAAAGAGTTGGCCCACACTTAGTACTGGATGGATACATGTTGAAGAAGAAGAAATGGAACTGCCCTTCTGTACCTATCTTCCTTAGTGCTCATGGCTAAGAGATTAAAGACTTGATTACAGATTGAAAAGCACAATCTTCATTAAGTACGTGCTTTACCAGGTTCACGATGAAGGTTCAAGGTTGAAAAAGTCCTTTAAGGAAGGGGAGGATTATTTTTTATAGACTTATTTAAAACTCTTTTCGATTACGAAGAAACTTTTCAACCGTGACTTTTTACTTTAGTCGTGATTATTTTATAGTAAATCTATTGTTGAACAATTTCATAGCTATTTCTTCACAAAAAAAATCTTGAGTTCTTTTTAATGGCATAATAACAATGAAAAAACAACAAAAACGTTTTAATGACAGAAAAGCCAGTACTACAGAACAATACACTGTTTTCCAGAACTACAGATCCGAAGAATACAAAATGAAATAATTCCTCGGATGTAAAAAAAATGTTGTTATGACTTCCACAATCCGCTTATTATTGTAATATTCTCTACGACAACACATTATTTCATTTTATAATGCGATATTCAGTGAACGACATAATAGCGACTGAGTCAACAATAAACCCACTGCAAGTTAATGAAAAATGATATTCATGCAACTGGCGGTATAATCCCTTAATTTTAATACTTTTTGGTGCAATAAATTTTACGGCTGGCAATATTTTCCGAGTCATGCCGCGAAGGCTCAGCAGTCGTTTTAATAATGCCGCAATGACAGGTGATGTCAGAGTAAGAGCTTTTATTGTAAAATGATACTTAATTATGGTGAGTTATACGGTTATACAATGTGTTTTTGTACCTTGATTTATTATTGGTGACTGCTTAGTAAGTCATGCTTCCCTGGTACTTACGTGTTACATGTATGTTTTTGTATAGATCGATATATTATTGGTCACGTTTGCGATCTTAGGTGGAAAACTTAACTGACAGTTTGTCAATTCAACCTCGTGCTAGCAACTAACTCTGAGTTAAGTTTTTCGTGCAAGTAGGCCTTAGTAACTTATGTTTGCCTAATTCCTACTCAATAAATTGCAATATATTGCATGTAAGGTCTATGTGAAATTACCATTGCAAAAAAATGTCAGATCCAATCAATTTAGTGAGAAGTTAAAACTTTTAACTACTTACATATCTTTTGTCTGAACATCATCATCAGCTGGAACTCGTCCTCTGCTGGCCATAAGCATCTCCATATCGACCGGTTCTGTGCTTCTAGCATCTAGCGAATCCTCAGCCTTCTTCACCAGGTTATCAGGTCGGTTGCCGAGACATGAAACAGTCAAATTAAAAATAGTTATTGCCGTTCAAAAGCGTCAATTTCACAAAACTGTTTCAACCGCGCTGTAGTGTATTAATTAGGTGTGGTTAGACGCTCCCCACTCTCCCCGCACACCTTACCGCGCAGTAATAATGGCACTTATTAAATTTTCATTATATTTCACCCCTCTCTAGCCGAGAGGGGTGAAATATAAGGTTAGAAGGAATAACTTTGTTGCGTATGTTTTACTGGTAGATTACATAGAGTTTACATGGAAAAGATGAAGTTTCTGGAAAGATTATCTTGTAAGTAAACAAACTATAAAAAATGTGTGTGTGTACCAGAGTACACAGGTAAGAAGTGAAACTTCTTTACGACATATCATTTTTCTACTATTTGCAACTTCACGAAAATGGGGTAGATAAGGCTTAAGCCTTAAGAAAAACAATTTTTTCCGTATTAAATTAAAGCTATTTTATTATTATAGACATGCATACAATTAATGAGTAATTTATTTTATCATTGTTCTTATTATAATATATATTTATAAATTAATTAATTTATAAATATTAAAATCATGCTCATACGTGTTGAATTTATAAAACGAAATATATAATCACTCACTTTTCTTGTAAATTCACTTAAATTTGAATAAGTCTTTTTACTAAACTTTGATAAAAAAGCAACATGGCGCGTAACCGAAAAACGTGACGATAGAGTCCGTCCAACGAAAGAAGTCCCGTAGACGCGGCGCTAGTTTCTATGCGACTGTACGCTGTCCTCTAACAAATCTTGTTAGTTCCATGTATTTCCGCGGGACTTTTTTCGTTGGACGGACTCTACGTACAAAATTTCTCCCATACGTCGATAAAGAAGTTTCACTTCAAAAATTTGGAAAATTATTCTGATTCATTATTAGCTTCTGTCATCGGCTTCGCTCGTGTGAAAGTCATCCCAAGGGTACACACTCCCAGGGTAAAAAATATCCTATTTCCTAATCCAGGACATGTTTTATCCTTGTGCCTAGATTTCATCAAAATCCGTCCAGACGCTCTGACATGAAAACTTAAAAAAATACAGATAGAGTTACTCGTATTTTCGGATTTTTATATTAGTACGGATTGTACAAAATAAGTTCAAATATCCCTGTTTTTAGGGTTCCGTACCCAAAGGGTAAAAACGGGACCCTATTACTCCGTCCGATCCGTCTGTCTGTCTGTCTGTCTGTCTGTCCGTCTGTCTGTCTGTCCGTCTGTCTTCAGGCTGTATCTCATGAACCGTGATAGCTAGACAGTTGAAATTTTCACAGATGATGTATTTCTGTTGCCGCTATAACAACAAATACTAAAAACAGTATAAAGTAAATATTAAAGGGGGGCTCCCATACAACAAACGTGATATTTTTGCCGTTTTTTGCTCGATATTAATAACGGCTACAGGTAGACGCCTGAAATATTCACAGAATGTTTAGTGTAATATTTACTTCAAAAAATAATAATTAATAAATTAAAATAAAATAAATTAAGGGGGGCTCCCATACAACAAACGTGATTTATATGCAGTGTTTTGCGATAATGGTACGGAACCCTTCGTGTGCGAGTCCGACTCGCACTTGGCCAGTTTTTTAATTTATTATGTGGCGCCTCACAGTTCAATCAAAGTGATTGGCTACTGCATAACCAGACTATCCTGTGGAGACTAATCTAACTATCTAAGCCACCAGCCAGGGCATTAAGTTCTAAACGCTGAGGGCTGCTCCTGTGGGGTACGAATCTCGGCTCAGGGCGTCACTGGAAGGGACAGCAAGGGGAAGGCTGGATCTTGACTATTATTGATTTTACCATCAGTTTGAAAAGTGCCTACTGTGGAGAAGAACAGACAAGAAACGCCACTTTGTCTATTTTGAATTAGTTCAGCATTTCGCGGGCTGTTTTGAACTAGATCGGGGCGGGAAATATAACCGTTACAAAAGGACAGCTTATGTACAAAGAAGGGCTTAAGAATCTCAGATTATCTTAGAGCAAACCTTAGTGCGATACATGATGAACAAATAATGGATATTAAAAAATACACAACAAGACTTAAATTGCTATAACAATCATATCTTGAATCGAGATAGGATCATTGTAAGGAATCTAAGGCAACCATTAAATTACGACATATTCTGTGGAGCAGATCAGCAGTTTATAATCTTTCTGCCATTTACCAACTATTTTGAAGTTAGTTAGAAAATCAGTTTTTTACATGGAGCGACTGCCAAGGGATGTGGGCAGGGCATTGCTCGCGGAACGGATGGCCGCTGGGCCGAAAAGTTCTAGAGTGGCGACCGCATACTGGAAGACGCAGCGTTGGATGCCCCCCCTCTAGGTGGAGCGACGACCTGGTCAAGACTCCGGTGGATGCAAAACGCACAGGACCGATCAGTGTGGCGACGCTTGGGAGAGGCCTGTGTCCAGCAGTGGACGTCTTTCGACTGAAATGATGAATGCCAATCTGACGTCCACGTCCAAGTGCCTGAGTAACACTATACCCCTTGGCAAGAATGGTCTCAGTAGTCTAAAATGATCGCCCCAAAACGTAGTCGGTCGATGGTCAATCCAAGCGACCACCTTTCGATTTATTAGTTAATAACCTTTACTTCACCCAGAAAAGCAGGCATCTTGATCAACAAAGAATAAAAGCAGTCGATGTTGATCGACATAGTTAAAAGTTCAGCTGCCATTCACCTCATTGGATTGGTTAAGATTCTTGCAGACTGGCGCGAAACGACAATGCGGCAACCATTTTTATCTAACTGCCGAAGGAGGGTAATGTGTTTTTCAGTCTATGTACATACATAGTATGTATGTTTGTTCCTATGTGGCGTTCTAGAGACAAAACGCGTTGGCCGATTTTAATTGATTCTTACGTCAACCGATTCGCGATAACCTTGCGAGTGACACTAGCTACATTAAAATAGGAAAATAGAAAAATGGCGGATTTTGTGACATATTGTGGGGGCCCAATTTTCTTTCATCCAATACCATGGGGTATCAAATAAATGGCTTTAAGAGATGATTTCATAAATTAAACACTTATATGTTTAAATGTACCTAAATCGACAAAAAAAGTTAACTATAAAAAAGTTATAAATAAAAAAGTTAATTCAAAAATCAAAAAACCCGACGCTTAAGAAACGAATTAAAAAGACTTTAACAATAAAGAAATCATGCTGTGAAGTCGGAGGATACATATTTGCAAGCTGGCTGGCCAAAACAAGATGTGGTTTTTAGATTTTTGATTCGTAGGAGCTATTCCAAACCGGAAAACTTTGTATTTCCATGAAAACGCGTTGTCGGATCTACCCCATTTTTTTAATTTCTTATCACACCCTGTGGCTAGTTTTAGTGTAGAATAAAGTTCGGCTCATGAAGAATAACTACTGCTAGTAGAACTTTACGGTATATTGTCGTGTTAAAAATTCATGAACAGGGCTGAAATATGAGCGTAGTTTCAAAATGTTGAATATTTTGAGAGTGGTATGAAAGAAGAATTAAATTTAAATTAGCACTGGCAACTATAGTTGTAATTCTATTATTATTGTAAACGTTAAAATTTTGCTGATGTATTCTACGATTAAATTATTCCAGAAAGTTGTTTCTGTAAAAATGTACTACCTACTACATACATACCTACTTATTGTATGTGTCGCATGATAATCGCTCTAGAATGTATTTTTACACTAGGTATTTCTCCTGTATCGTGAATGCATTTACAAATTTATGCTTTGAAACTAAAGAACAGTGAAAATGCCTATTTAGTGTGGGGTCATAAGTTCACTGGTTTTTCTGGTAAGTTGCTTAGTCAGTCTGAAAAACGTTAATATCCATCCTAAATTTGTCTTTTACTCGCCTCTCATTACATGGGACTTAGACATATAATATAATAACTTAAAGCTTCACCGTCGACCACATCATCACTTACCATCAGGTGAGATAGTGGTCAAGCGTGAGTCTATAGACTAAAAAAAGGACTTCCAAATTAAAACACTACAAGTGAAAAATAACTTCAATTTCGATAGTCGGTGTCAAAAATCGAAGAAACAAAGACAGGACACCGGCTACTGAAATTGAAGTTATTTTTAAGATAAGATAAGATTTATTTATTTTGTAAAACATGAGTACAGTAAGAAGGTCTTATATTAATATGAGGTGGCTACATGTTTTGCCATTTATGGCGTACAAAATTAGTTGCACTAGACAAACAATAAAGTACAATATCAAAATTTAAATTAAATTGAAATTACAATGTCAAAATTTAAATTCAATAAAAAATCTTCACTTTGTAGTGTTTTAATTTGGAAGTCTGTTGTATTTTTTGTAAAAAGATTTTATTTATCACTTTTTAGTTGTAGTACATAATGGACCAGTACTATAGTTAGGTACCTATAATGCCCAAAGTGATGCCAGAATAGATTAACTCAGTAATATGAAACTTGAACAAAACCGGTGGCATGGGAGGTATATTTATAACTGCGTACTTTAGATAGAGCGTACCAGTGCGATGTTATGTTATAAAATGGTGTAAACAATAAACATACATGCGATTGCAGCTATCCCGATTGATTTTCTGTCATTTATTGGGACCACTTGACAAGTAACAGCTTTCAAATAAAAATGAATCATCAAAATCGGTTCATCTAGTAAAAAGTTCTGAGGTAACACAACAAAAATACATTGGAATTGATAACCTTCTCCTTTTTTTGAAGTCGGTTAAAAATTAAAAACACAATGACGGTTTCCTATAAGAACACTACCGCCTGTACAACCAAATTTAAAAAATTGTGTAATAAAGGCGTAATCTTATGTCGTTTTTTAGGGTTCCGTACCTCAAAAGGAAAATACGAAACCCTTATAGTACCACTTTGTTTTCCGTCTGTCTGACTGTCCGTCTGTCTGTCAAGACCCTTTATCTCCAGAACGCGTAGATGTGTCGAGTTGCTGGCCGCTGCCCGCTTTACTCAAATTTGCGAGCCCATGCAGCAGTGAAAAATTCAAACTTATAGATCAACGCAATCAAGAGATACAGCTGTAAATGAAATCTACAGGGTACTCCCCGTAGACCTAGAACCATGAAATTTACGAAGCAATGTCTCATAGCATAAGTAAAGGAAAAAATCCGAAAATCGTTAATTTGAACCTACATTGAAAAAAAAATGATTAATAACTTATTTGCAATTGGTAAACTGACTGAACCGACCGACTAATGATATATGGGGACTACAGTTTCCAACGGCAAAGTTAATTTTGTCCCTCAATTCTGTTTATCTTATCGTTAGAGCAATTTTTGGTGTCCTCATAGTTTATGAACTTCAATAACGTTGTTTAATTATTTTGGTGAATGTAGCTGTTTGTACGGCACCCTCAGTCCGCGAGTCCGACTCGCACTTGGCCAGTTTTTCTCTACTACTATCTGTTGAAATAACGTATATTAGCTTAGAAATTCAATCGTTAACAGTCTCAATCTTCTTCCTCCATCGATAACCATACATCTTACTCGCGAACGTTTAAAAATCAACACATATTGTATGTACACTGTACAACATCTATCTCGCTATATGCGGTTTAATTCTGCACCAGAGCTCAGGGTACGGCATAAATCTCTCTAAACAACAATATACTGCTCCGTTGCATCCAATGCTGACGATTTATCGCTGAAAAAATAAATAAGGAAACTTCACTTTGTACTGCAATGATAATACTCGTAATCGTGGGTGCCTGGGAGATTAGTTGCCGTGACAAGTAAGGTGGAGTTTTTAAAAGAATGTTTCTGATGGTGTTTATTTCTCGTGCCTTCGTTCCCGTGGTCTATTTTGCAAGAACGATGCAATTTCTCGTGATAAAAAGTATGTAATAATAGTTAAGAAAAATATTAACTGCAAAGAAATATAAGGCTTTTTTACTTTCATTTATTTTATTTAAAAGTAGCCTGTGACACTCAGCGAAACTGCATAAATATAGCGATACTCAGTTTTATGTTAAGTATGGTTAAAAATGATTTTAACAATGGTTTTAATAATTTTGTTCTCATTCTTAGCTATCTACCAGTAGCAGTATAAATCAGTATAGTATGATTTTTAATTTCGTAAACGAAACTGACAGCTGCCAATGACCTTATTGTTTTTAATTGTAAGCGCGGAGCATAGTGTTGTAGGTAAGGCTCAATTATAAATGATTCATGGAGTCGATGTGACATGAATCCTCTATTTAATTTTACTAATTGGTGTAAATAAATGTTTTATGAATATAAACGTAATATATTTAAATATAACAGTATTCATACACATAGTACATAAACTTTATGTATTAAGTGTATGAACACATAGTATATATACTTTAAACCTTTAACATATATATACATGAAATCAACAATAAAATAAATGCGATCGATAAAATGAAGTCTGGCATAAATGAGTAGAAACTAATATAAGGGTCGCTATATAGTTTCTTAACAAATGTAATTTGTTGTCGTGAAATAGTTTCTTTTTTGATCTAGTTCGATTTTCGATCAACTTTCGATCACTCAGGACACGACACTACTTTTATGTAACCATAAAGTGACAGCCCCCAGAATGTCAGCTTAGTCTACGATATTAAAAATCATAATATAGATAGTTCCTTTAACAAACAAAATACATATAAACAAACAAGTATCCATTACCCAAAAAAAGCAAACAATTTACTTGATGATAAGTGATCACCGCCACGATCTGTAATACCAGAGGTATCATAGACATAACATAACATCACGGCTACATTCCCCAAAGAGTTAGGCAGAGATAGCACATATTATACACCCACATTTCACCAATTATTTTAAAGTCCCATGTAATAGGGGACGATCCTTTTGCTATTCACCGGCCACAAGATCAGACTCAGGCTGCTATTAAGAAATTCCAGATGGAAAAAAATTCGTTCAAAAACTAAAATCACGCTCTAAAAAGTATGAAACAAGAAAATATTCTCATCTGAAATTGTTATGTACACACTATTTGATATTAAATAAACAACTTACATAAATATAAAAATAAATATTTTATTGTATTTCATACATATTCATAGTGGTGTTAAGAGGATAACCGTGGTCGTATGCCACCTATCGCATACGGCCACGGTTATATATCCTATTATATTATATAAGTAGTTGTTGTTTGTTTTTGCATGTATGTTGTTGTTAGTTGTTGTTGTAGTATGAAAAACCCAATAAGATTTTACCCGACCCGGGAATCGAATCCAGAGCCTCATGCTCAGCGGTCGCGTTTGCGACCACTAGACTAACGAGACCCTATAATAGATAATATACTACCAATACCAAAGGTAGTTATGAAAAAGCTAGGTAGTTTGATTCAAAATAAGAATTATAAGAATAAAGTTTAACTGTTCACTATTACCACAGATAATATATACTATTATACTTGTTATTACATAGTGAATCTTAAAAATATAACATAATCTCTACCCTACTTTCCCACCCTCCCTCTTATCTTCACACCTCGCCTTCAATATCTGTGTACTTCACACGCTAGGAATCTGCGTTCGTCTAACAATCTTCTCTTGCTTTGTCCTTCTCTTACTTCATATTCAGTCCATTCTTCTTTGGAATGCGCTACCTCTCAATATCTGGACGGCCACCAGTCAATATGCATATGAGCGGCAGTTACGGCATTATTTTCTACACCAGTAGCAGAGTCGTCTCAATCGTCTTTCTATTACTTTATACATATATATTGGTATTTACTATAGTCATTATATGTGTATGTTTATTTTAAGTATATACTTTTTTCATAAATTTTACTTCAACAATTATTTATATTTTTTTTATGCACGTGCCATGTTATCTCACCACCACCCTTAGTTGAATGGTAGAGAATGCCTTAGGCATTAAGTCCGCATATGTACCTGGATGTTGCATGAGGTTTTAATAAATACTCATCTAATCTGTAACGATTTTTTGAACTATCAGTTTGTAAATTTTGTATGGATAGTGATCCCCAAACTAGATATAACCTCTATCTTGGGGACCTGAGTTGATCACATTAAAATTTTAGATTACTGCTTTCGATTGTGAGTAGTGTTTAAATTTAAATATGAATTGCTGTTGTGTGGCCTTGTATTTAAAAAAAAATAAGTAGGGTCTAGTAAATAATGATACTGACGGTATAGTAATATGAAATGATAAAATAAATTAATTTTGGCATAAAGCTATACATATAACCATAAAATATGAAAATAAATGTTTAACTTAAAAAATAATAAAAATAAATAGTGTAAAAGAGTAGTGTAAATGTATGGTGTACTAGCTTCTGCCCGCGGCTTAGCCCGCGTAAAAAGGCTTTTTATCATCCCAAGGCAATAAAAACTATGTCCTTCCCAGGGTCTCATACTATCTCCATGTCAAATTTCATCTAAATCGGTTCAGTAGATCTGGATCTACTGAACCGATTTAGATGAAATTTGAGGAATTTGAGTTTGAGGTAAAGTTTGTGAGGTTGTAGGGGGTAATCTCTGGAGATTACCCCCTACAACCTCACAAACTTTACCTCTTTATAATATTAGTATAGATTTAGTATAATAGTATAGATGTGTACTTGGATCTTGGTAATTGACCATAGGCACACAAAGACAAAACTGAAATGTTGATATAAGTGCCTATAATTACACCGGTCGGCACCAAATACCATTCAAACCGAAACGCAGCAATGCTCTTTGACGGCAGCTATAGGTAAGGTACTTCACTGGACAAGCTCTTTATAGAGAGCTCTGTGTACTACTAAATGTTGAAGTAGAGCTTACTTTCTGTTCCGAGAACACAATTTACTTGTACCATTAAATATTTAGTGAATCAAATTCTACAGTAGGATATGTTAGGTATCCTTAGGTCGATAGCTTATAATTGTATTCATTAAAGAAATTCATATAGAGTTGACAGTACGAGTAATTTCCACCTTTACAAGTTCAAGTTACTTGCACTGTGCATCTTTGCTTACTTCACTAGTTTTTGGTTACTGTCAGCCTGTATTTTACTATTGCCGGGCAAAGGCTACCCTCACAACTTGCAGCTGTTTCTGTCAAGGGACCATTGCATTTTGGTTATCTTTTACCCGACTACCGTGGTCGTATGCTACTTTGCAGAATGTATTGTTTCGTTACCGTGATGAAATACAACCACGGCTATCCTCTGAACAACTCTATGAACATGTATGAAATACAATAAAATATTTATTACATGTACAAAGTTTACATGTATAAATAATACCCGATATAAAATTGTTTGTATACAACAATTTCAGATGAGAATATTTTCTTGTTTCATACTTTCTAGAGTGTGATTTTTCAGTAGTCGGGTTTTAGGTTTTGGACTTATTTTTTTGTATAGCTAATTAGAAAGGAAAGTATGCACTAATTACCGAAACAATAGGGATTTTTCTTGGGTAGAAAAATGATCATCCAATTAAGTCTGTCAGTGAGATTATCAAATAATATTGGACTTGTATCGCATCTGAATTAAATTAAGCGCATCAAAGGATTTGTTCCGGTCTGATCCCCTCGATCTGATCCCCTGGGGGATCAGTTTTTTTTTATAATATTTTCTATTCCGGTCTGATACACCGTGCAGAGTATCACAAATAAATTTCAATATTTTATACCGGTCGGATCCCCTAGTTATCTATTAACAGATTTTTGGACAGTCAGCCACAAAATATAGGTATAGGGTTTAAAATTGTTAAATAAATAATTATGTTCGTAATTCTTATTGTAATGAAAAGGTGTATTGAGGAACAACGACTCTACATTTTCGTCTTAGCCAAGTCACCGCAGCCGGTTTGAACCGTTTTTAATAATGTTTACTGTATTATGCAAGCAGCAAAATTATGATTTTTCCTAAATAATTTGCAATAATTTGCATTTTTTTTTTTTTTTTTTTCGCTACATTTTTGAAATTGTCAAGAAATACATAGGTCTGACGTTGTGATGATATTCAACGCATAACAAATAAAAACAAATATTATTTACATAAACAACTGTTTTCTCTTGATTGTACTTACCTGTCAAAAAGAGTTAGGGGATCAGACCGGAATGTCAAAGTTTATAGTGGATCAGAACGGAAATAATAAAAAAAAAACCAGCAGGGGATCAGATCGAGGGGATCCGACCGGAACAAATCCATCAAAGTGGGGGCTTGTGACATCACTAAGGCAGTATAAAGTGTACTAGTGGCGTGACGTTTCACGATATTTCAACGTAATTATTATATCGTTGTCACTTTACGTTTACGTGTCAAAAGAAAAAAGTGTCCATTATTTTTTAATAATCTACCTGACGGAATAAATAAAAAAATTCAGTAAACTACCCTATTAAACGTTTCGCGTTTCAGCCATTTGATTCAAGGGCTTAATATATAATTTCATACATTGAGTATCAACTATGTTGGCACTGGGGATCTACACTACCATGATTGCCTATCAAATCGTTAGCTACAAGCGCCTTACATACTTGACCAACCAGTTGTATTGACAATCGTCACTAACGCATTACGCATAATTTCACTAATCGGATTAAACCCATACCCGCATAAACGGGATTGTATTAATGGAATTTGTCAATTGAATGAGTTTTGTGTGCAACCCGATTATTTTAGCTTTTAACGCTAGCCCATGGGATGGGGTAGATGAATTATAGGACTGTGCTTTATTATGACAGTGTTTTTGATATTATCAATTTGGAATATTTCAATTAATAATTCAATTAAATAAATCTGCCCAGCATTAACCAGCTATGTTGGGGTCAGCTGCCAGTCTAACGGGATTCAGTTAAGTACTACTATTTAACCCCCGACGGAAAAATAGGGGTTTTATAAGTTTGACGTGTGTACCTTTGTGCTTTTTGTAGCTATGATGCCACAGACAGATACAAAAAGTACCTGTCTGTGGCATCATAGCTACTAAACGGCGGAACCGATTTTTATATCGTTTTTTTTTGTGAATGGTCACTTTATCCAGAGTGTTCGTAGCTATGCTTGATGATAATCGGTTTGGCCGGTCAAAAGTTATTAGCGTTTTACTGTTTAAATCGGGGTGTTTTCGCAAGACATAGAGTCATAATTACGTGTTCAATAGATTGTCGATCGAAACGTGTCTACTACTACTAGATAAAATATATACCGTGAAATATAAATGTGTCGGGGATTTTTAAATTTTACTTATTTATATGGAGCGACTGCTTATTTCTGATCTCCACTACCCAGTAACTGGGTAAATCTTTACGCCTGTCCCCTTGGCAAGATTGTTGTTTGATTCCCTGGCTTCTGACTATCGGCTAACGTCTTAACGTACTGCCGAGGCACGGAAGAGGCTTAGTATGTAATTAATGATCTCCCATCCACGGACTTTGGCAAGTGCTGCTTAACGTTGAAGATCCCCGTGCTGCTCTCATTACGTAGCCACAACCTCTTCTGTATTATTAATTTGGTATATTTCAATTAATAATTGCGGCATGTTTTTTAATTAGATGTACATCATCATCATCATTAGCCTATTAATGTTCCCACTGCTGGGACACAGGCCTCCTCTCTGTGAGAGGGGATGGGCCATAATCCACCACGCGGGCCCAGTGTGGCTTGGTGGATGTCACATGTCTTCGAATTTTTGGTTCTAGTACATGTCGGTTTCCTCACGATGTTTTCCTTCACCGTTTTTGAGAGCAGTGGTCATGAAATAATTTACACAAAGTAAAGCGCCTGCCTGGGTTCGAACCCACGACCTACAACCTGTAAGTCGCAGCCGATACCACTGGGCCACCACTGCTCTAGAAGTACATACAGTCAGTTTATTATGTGTTTATTTCTGGCTTATTTGTAGGGCAGTTTATAAGAGCGCCTCTCGCCATCAAACGTAAAAGTTTGGCGAGTTTAGAATTAAGTAACACATCTGTATTAAAATTTCATTAAATAAATAAAAAAATAAAAAAAAATTACGGCACTGAAGACACTGTAAATATTTCATCATACTTTTTAAAATCTTTATTATTTCCAATTTACCCATCTGACTTCAGTAAGGGACGAATACGATGCATGACCCAATTAATTTTAATTACCCCTACTCTACCTACCCCCCCCTTACCATTATTTTAATTAATATCCCTACCGTTATTTATCAAATTATTATTTTTTGGACACTAGCTAACGCGTAGTTTCTACGTACACATACATAAACTCACGCCTTTTTCCATGGACGTTGGCAGAAACTACAGAATGCCAACTACCACTTCTTTTACGCCATTTACGGTTATACATTTAGTCATACACGCACGCTGGTTATATTATTATTAGTACTACGCACCTGACTTACGTGTCGTGAGTTCGAACCCAGGCAAGCGCTTTACTTTGTGTAAATTATTTCATCACCACTGCTCTTAAAACTGTGAAGGATAACATCGTGAGGAAACCGGCATGTCCTAGAACCAAAAATTCGAAGACTTATGACATCCAACAACCTGCACTGGGCCCACGTGGTAGATTAAGGCCCATTCCCTCTCACAGAGAGGAGGCCTGTGTCCCAGCAGTGGGAATAATATATGGCTGATGATGATGATCCCTGCCGTTAGTTATTTATTAGCAACTAATTTGTTGTTGAGAAAGAAAATAAATTTATTTAGCACAGACTAAAAGACACACAATATAGGTACTAGATTCATAATAATTTAAATCAGATAAAATACAAATTAAAATTAAATAAAAAATATGAAAAGTGTCAGACATTACACTTTTTTTTAATTTGTAAGAAGTTAGAAGGAAAGTATGCCTCACGGCTGCGCCAGGAAGGCACAGTAGCTAACGCGTAATTTTTACGTATACATACATAAACTCACGTCGTTTTCCATGGAGGTAGGCTGAAACTATAGAACGCCAACTACTACTTCTTTTGCGCCATTTACGATCATCCATTTAGTCATACACGCACGCCCGCGACTTCGCCCGCGTGAAAAGTCTTTTTTCATCCCAAGGGAATAAAAACTATCCTATGTCCTTCCCAGGGTCTCAAATTATCTCCATGCTAAATTTCATTTAAATCAGTTTTGTAGATCCAGAGATTACCTCCTACAGCCTCACAAACTTTACCTCTTTAGAATATTAAGTATACATTAGTACTGCGCACTTTTCTGAAGAACATCGTCATTAAGACCCACAGGTAGATACAAGCCTTTTCTTAAAAGTGGAAGGAGTGAAGGGAGGCATTTGCTTAGGAGTGGGATAGAACAGGCCGGTAGGTATTAAAACCAATTTTTTATTTTTTTTTATTCTTGACCTACGGAACACTATATTTAAGAACAAAAAAACCAAAATCAAAATCCTCGACTCTCAAGTCTCAACATCAAAGCATGTATCCAGACATCGAAAATTAAAACCCGGACACATAAACCAAAAACCCAATAAGCATTGGACTTCTCCTTCTGAGTTAAGACACTCCCACCACTCCAAACTCAACCTTACAGATTCTATTTTAAGGTTTAAATTTATTTATAGTGTTACCAAGTCCTAGCCCGTACTTAATTTCTTACTTAACTACACAGATTGTCAAAGGGGACTCTAATTAGAGTTTAACAAGATGCTGCCCGTCCACTGATTACGTCCGACGGTTGAATTAACTAACGTTTTCAGTGAAACAATTTACTTTTAACTTTGAACTATGAACGTGAAGTGGAAAAACGTTGAATGTTTCCTTGAGGAGGTTTGAAGTGGTCAGTTGTGTGTGAAAATAAAGACGGATTTTTGAAAACAATACTACCAGACTGTTGACTACCAGATATGACATAGTCGGAAAATTCTCCAATTTCAATGGAGTATGTGGGACTTTATATTTTGTTACGCATAACTCTATACTCTCTCCATCGCTTTTTTACCCGACTGCCGAAGGAGGGTAATGTGTTTATCAGTCTATGTATGTATGTAAGTATGTATGTATGTACGTATGTATGTTTGTTCCTATGTGGCGTTCTAGAGAACAGAAGAAAAATGGTGGATTTTGGGCGCCATTTTGTGGGGAAAAATTATTTTTTCTTCCAAACCCATCGTGTGTGGTATCAAAATAAAGGATTTTAAGAGGCGATTTCAAAAATATATAATACTTATATGTTTAAATGTACCTAATTCTAAAAAAAAATAACTAAAAAGTTGTAAATAAAAAAAGTTAATTTAAAAAATCAAAAGAGCCGACTACTTAAAAAGCAAACTAAAAAGACGTAAACAAAAAGAAAATCATGCTGTGCAGTCGGAGGATACATATTCGCAAGCTGGCGGACCAAAACCAGATTTGCTTTTTAAGCAGTCGGGTTTTTGGTAACATTGGTTACCAAAAAAGCGATGGAGAGGGTATAGTCGGAAAATTCTCCAATTTCAATGGAGTATGTGGGACTTTATATTTTGTTACGCATAACTCTATACCCTCTCCATCGCTTTTTTGGTAACATTGGTAGTTATGCGTAACACAATATAAAGTCCCACATACTCCATTGAAATTTGCCGACTATGTCATGTCTGGTAGTCAACTCACCAATGGTTGTTGCGGGCCTGTTGTATACTCGCATGTTCAAATCGAGTGGAAAACTTTGATTTTGTGACGTCAGGTCTTTTTACAAGCTTTTAATTAACTTATGTCTGTAGGTGGGTTGGTGGTGTGTGGTGCTATTCTGGGTGCATTGTCCTCACATATGTGAACTAATAACTATATATGTACCTATGTTCCTAAATATTGTAAAAAAACAATAATTTTTTAAAAGAGTAAGTATGGAGTTTCTTGTGCATTCTTCTCCATAACAAGCTACTTTCCGAATGCACGGTAGAATCATTTTTATGTACGTTCAAAAGTGCCGCTTGGTGGCCTAGTTGAAATAAAATATCTTTGTCTTTGTCTTTGTCTTGCCTTGTTGTTTGGGTCAAATCTTGCAACTGAAATTTAAAACATCCACGTTTGCTTTGGATGATAATGCTAAGTAAGCTTGTATAAAGAAAAGTTATTAATTGAGAAAAAAATATTTTATAGTTCGTACGTGTTAGTATAAATATCGCTAGAATGGCTGTGCTTGAAGATTCCCTGTGCGATTATATGAAAAACATAGCCCGATGAATTGCCTAACATAAGTGACAGTGAAATGGCAAACTGCTACGATGGGATGGTCGACAGGGCCGAAAATTGCTGGAGTGGTGACCTTGTATGGAGTACTACATGGTTTAAGTACTCAGCATTACTGATTCAGTCTACTTTAAACAATGCATATTTTAAATTGAAGATTTGCTCAAAAAGCAACTTTATAAAAACATGTAATTTTACTAAAAATTATCTCAATATTGTAGTCGTTAAACTTATCAACACAAAAATTTAAAAAATTTAACAGTAACTCATGCTTATCCAAAGCTTTAAAACTAAAGCTATTTATTTTAATGCAAATGGATCTTTTTGCGTCTAGAGACCCTAAAACTTTAACTTTTCAAAACTTGTGTCTATAATATCAAACTAAAGTAAACTAATAAATGCTAGTCTCTGAGGACACTTCGCTAAAGTTACAATAGGGCGCACGGTTGGCGCAGTGGTTGAGCGATTGACTGCTGCGCTGCGTGTCGCGGGTTCGATTCCCGCACGAAACAAATATTTGTATGACCTACAGATAATTGTTCCGGCTCTGGGTGTTTGTGTATGTGAGTTTATATGTTTGTAAACGCACCCACGATACAGGAAGAAATTCCTAGTGTGGGGCAACGTTTTTTTAAAAAAAAATAAAAAAATAAAAAAAATAAATATCTTAAGTAACATTGGTTACCAAAAAAGCGATGGAGATTCGAGGGTATAGAGTTATGCGTAACAAAATATACTCTATACCCTCTCCATCGCTTTTTTGGTGACATTGGTAGTTATGCGTAACACAATATAAAGTCCCACATACTCCATTAAAATTGGAGAATTTTCCGACTATGTCATGTCTGGTAGTCAACTCTCCAATGGTTGTTGCGGGCCTGTTGTATACTCGCATGTTCAAATCGAGTGGAAAACTTTGATTGTGTGACATCAGGTCTTTTTACAAGCTTTTAATTAACATGCCTTGTTGTTTGGGTCAAATCTTGCAACTGAAATTTAAAACTTCCAAGTTTGCTTTGGATGATAATGCACGGTAAGCTTGTATAAAAAAAAAGATTATAATTGAAAAAAAAAACTAGTTCGTACGTGGTAGTATAAATATCGCTAGAATGGCTGTGCTTGAAGATTCCCTGTGCGATTAAATGAAAAACATAACCCGAAGAATTGCCTAACATAAGTGACAGTGAAATGACAAACTGCAACGATGGGATGGTCGACAGGGCCGAAAATTGCTGGAGTGCCGGCCGAAAATGCTGAATAAGTATTCCATGTAGTACTCCGTACCATGTTGTATGGAGTACTACATGGTTTAAGTATTCAGCATTACTGATTCAGTATACTTTAAACTATGCATATTTTAAATTGCAGATTTGCTCACAAAGCAACTTTATTAAAACACGATGCAATTTTACTAAAAATGATCTCAATATTGTAGTCGTTAAACTTATCAAAACAAAAAGTTTAAAAATTGAACAGTAACTCATGCTTATCCAAACCTTTAAAACTAAAGCTATTTATTTTAATGCAAATGGCTCTTTTTGTGTCTAGGGACACAAAAACTTTAACTTTTCAAAACTCGTGTCTATAATATCAAACTAAAGTAAACTAATAAATGCTAGTCTCTGAGGACACTTCGCTATAGTTACAATATTTTACGGTAAGTATCTAAATATAACAAAGCCTAATATACATTCATGTCTGTATTCCCTGAGGGTTTGTCTTAGGTATACCTGTAGATAGAAACTTAGGTGAAGTGAACGTGAAGTTAGCTGTCAATTTATCCAATCAAGGTGGCATGATCGTCTTTTTTTTTTTTGTTGGGTTCGTGTTTGACCACTATCTCGCCTGATGGTAAGCGATGATGTTGTCGACGGTGAAGCACGCTTGCCTACAAGTAACCTATTCACTCTTGACTTAAAGGCCCCTAAGTTGTAGCTATCAGGAAACAAAGACTCCGACAGGGAATTCCACTCCTTAGCTGTACGCACAATGAAAGTCTTTGCAAAATACATTGTGCGTATGGTTGAGATATCCACCACGTACCAAAGGCGCATTTGTCATACGTCTTGTATTCCGATGATGAAAAGAGCTAGGCGGAATCAAATTGTGCAGTTCCCTCGCAAGGTGGCCGAAATGTAACCGATAGAAAACCGACAGCCTGGCAACTCGACGTCAGTGTTCAAGGCTCTGGAGCTTTGAGTCAACAAGCGCATCTTTGCAGATCAACCTCTTGGCCCGTCTGTTAATCGACTTAAGAGCATCAAGTTGATATTTGGCAGATCCGACCCACAGGTGAGAGCAGTACTCCAAGCATGACCGAACTTGCGCTTTATACAAGTTGAGCAAGTACTTTATACAGCTTTATACTTTTCAGGCGTGATGTACCGTCTCACCTTTGCAAGTGTCCCTAACTTTTTTGCAGCCTTTGCTTCAATGAATGGGCTAAAATTGAGTGTCGATGTCAAAGTAACATCAAGAAGTTCGAGTTGAACTGTTATCGGCACGGTTACACCGCGGAAAGATAGAACCGGTTGGAATTGAATCTTTTATGCGGTAAAAGACACGCCTGGGTCTTAGCAGCATTGAAACTGACTAGATTCTCATTGGCCCATTCGGAGACTGCCTCCAAAGACAGGTTCAAGCGCTCAACCATGGCCTCCCGAAGAGACCGGATCAGAGGCCCAGTAGCCCGTACGCCGGATACGTGTCTCTCAGCAACAGTGCTAAATTTCACTTCAAACACCAGTATAATAAGTTTTCCCGGTGAGATGTTTACAGAATAGACCAGCAACCAGTACACCCAATTATGATTATGTTCAAAGTAATAGAAGTATCACCGGGTACATAACCAGACTCCAGGTGGCTTCTGAGAAATCTCAGATCGATAAACCTAGCTACACTGTTCGGTCCAGGAATCGAAACTTGATTCGAACAATGATTATTTACGAAGGGAATAGAAGGCTTTATCAGACGGACCAAACATGGTTTAATATGACTCGTCGAGCATTCGGAAAAGACCATATTTATGGGTGAAAGCAGAGACGAATGTGGGTCCAGTTAACCAATAAAATACAGAAAATAACTTATGTGGTCTAGTAGAATCGCGGGGCCAGTAGCGAGCGGGTCCAGCTGACTAAGGGCTCCAAAGTCGAATATTTTATAAGCTTGGTGGATTATTTAAGATTCTGGCAGTCTCTGCAAGACAGACTGAAGACCTGGTGAGGGATGTAGGACTCCACTGGCTGCAAAAGCAAAGGAATTTTCAATGATCACTTGGGGACGCTAATAACCAGAGGTAGATGTTTTTGAGCTGAAATAATAATGTAGTTAAACGTACAAAGAAACCGTAATTCAAATGTAATGTGAAGACATACTTATAAAAACATCCGGCACACTTCATGCAAAATAGTTTGTAGTAAAATACCATCCAAGATTATCGCAAACTTGGCAAGCGCACTATCGTGCACCTATGGGAACTTGGCAGCTGCACTGCCGTGCACAAAAAACAAGAACAAACATAATTTGTTTGGGAACGCATAGAAACTGAAATGTGTTTTAATAAAATTATAGCATTTTTTTTATTATCTATTTGCTTGCGCTTGACAACTGCGCGTGGTCGACGGTGGCACGCTTGCCTAGAAAAAACCCATTCACTCTTGACTTAAAGACCCCTAGATTGTAGCTATTGGGAAACACAGACTCCGGCAGGGAATTCCACTCCTTAGCTGTACGCATAATAAAAGTGTCCCCAAAACGTTTTATGCGTATGGGTGGGATGTCCACCATGTACCGATGACGCATCGCCGTTCGTCTGGTAGTCCGATGATGGAACGGGCTGGGCGGAATTAAATCATGCAATTCCATCGCACACTCGACGAAGTGTAACCGATTAAAAACCGACAAGCTGGCAACTCGGCGACGATGTTCCAGGCTCTAGAGCTTTGTTTTGACCAGAGCTTCATTGCTGATGAATCTCTTGGCCCGCTTTTCAATCGACTCTAGTGCATCAAGCTGGTATTTGGCAGATACATCCCAGAGATGAGAACAGTACTCCATGCATGATCGAACTTGTGCTTGATATAAGTCTATGTCAAAAATTGAAAGTATTTTGTTACTATTTATTGTTGCAGCCGTGTAATGTGCTGTGGTGCAGAGGATTTGAGGAAGTTTCACTTTAAAATATTCATAAAATTAATTAATCAATAAAAGTCATTTTAATATATTAAAAGGTTTACTTTATTTGTATTTTTGTTTCCGCAACTCGTTTATAATGTCCAATTCATATACAAATCATTATAAGTACTGAGGACAAATTTTCAAAAACCTGATTTTTTTTAAACTAAAGAATAAATAAGGCTGTTTGAAATATTTTTTATCTCAAAGTTGTCAAACCGCCAATTTTATTCCTTACGTAAAAGTACTATTGAATATTTAGGCCTTACCTACATGGACACTTATAAAACTGCGCGGTTACAATGCAGCAAGAAACTTTACATTAAATCGTTTAGAAACGAATTAGTTTTCGAAATAATAATAATATAACGAGATTATTAACAAAAATAAATTCTTGAATAAAATAAAGTAAGCGGCCAAAAACTTTTTGAAAGCGTTGAAGCTACGCCATAGGCTACAGCGCTACGTGCTACGGCGTAGCTGCTACGCCGTAGCACGTAGTGGCGTAGCACGGGCAGAAAGAAAGCTCGGAACAAATTTCGACAACCTTGCTTAATATAGTGCTTTTGGAAAGAGGTATTTTGCGATACTTTTGTACTATAATGATAATATTATTTACATAGTAATACAAATAAAAACTTCTGGTAAACGTCTGCAATATGACTCACTATAATACTTGTATATCGTTCCATTTGCACTGCACGGCCAACCACAGCTATATCTATCCTTTGCTCAATTATTTGATGGGATTTTGGTACTTAGCTGGGTGAATATAAGTTCGATAATCGTGTGTGGGCTGTGTTAGGATGGCATTGCTTTGATGCTCGGTATACTGCGCAGCACTCGGTGGCAAGCTCGTGAAATTATATTTTATATGCGAGCTCCCGTAACTGCGTGCTATGGGAAGACACAATATTGTTGTAATATAACCGGTGGTGTATTGTTTATTTAGTATTTTTAGCTTGTTAATAAACTTTTCATATACCAACTTTAAACGTATCTACCATACGTTTAAAGTTGGTATATGAAAAGTCTAGCGTTAAGTAGTCTATTGGGATGTATTTATTTTATAGATTCTACAAATGGCTTTCACATCCCACATCACATCAACAGCCTATTAATGTTCCCACTGCTGGGACACAGGCCTCCTCTCTGTGAGGGGGAATGGGCCGTAATCCACCACGCGGGCCCAGTGCAGGTTGGTGGATGTCACATTTCTTCGAATTTTTGATTTTTGGACATGCCGGTTTCCTCACAATGTTTTCCTTCACCGTATTGAGAGCAGTGGTGATGAAATAATTTACACAAAGTAAAGCGCCTGCCTGGGTTCGAACCTACGATCTACAACTTGTAAATCACGGCCGATACCACTGGACCACCACTGCTCTCCAAATAAAAACAAATACAAATGCATACAAACAAGATCATCAACAATATTATCTGATGCATACAAAGGCAAATGGCTTTACCTATTTAAAATACGATGACATCCACTGCCTTTACTGTATTTTGCAGCAAACATGACAAGTAAAAAAAAAGTTTTTACTGACTCAGGCAAAGGTTCAAAATTGGGATTAGTGACTTAAAATCTAAGTACAATACAATTGCCAGAGGGGTCCCCAGTAGCCGGACTAGGTCTTCTTCTTTTCGTGTGAGGTGTGGCCACCTCTGGTGTCAGAGTTAATTAAGCCGCCTCTGGAAACCCCACAGGCCTCTGACTTGGCTGTTTCAGACTTACATTAAGTATATAAGTCCAGGTTTCCTCACGATGTTTTCCTTCACCGTTGCCTGTGATGTCCAAGATAAACTTAGAAAGTACATATGAATTTGAAAAAGTTACATTGGTACTTGCCCGGATTTGAACCCACGACCTCAAGCACGGCAGGCGAGGTCTTAGCCACTGGGCCACCACGACATAGCAATACATAGAGCCGGACTAGGTGAGAACCTCTATTTCGGCATGCAGCTCCACCAACAGCAACATTGACGCAATAAACTTAGTTATTACTAATTAAAGTACGGAACTTAATACAAAATCAATAAAATAATAATAAAATTAAATTGAAATAACAAAACCGAAATCACGCTAATATTATAAAGTCGGAAGTTTCTGAGTGTGTTTGTATGTTTGCTACTCTTTCACGCAAATACTGAATAGATCTGGATAAAATTGGGCAAAGAGAAAGATTATAGTCTCGAATAGCACATAGGATACTTTTTATCTCGGGAATATGTTCCCTTGATATAAGTTTCGTCATTCACGCGGGTGAAGCTGCTCAATCAATCCGTCACATTATCTATGGTTATTCTAGTCAAGCTAACGGAGACGATTTGCATAGACACAACCTTGTAGCCAGGATTATCCATCAGCAACTTGCTTTTAAATACAATCTTGTGGAATCGGAAGTGCCTTACTGTAAGTATGTGCCCGACCCAGTTCTCGAAAATGGCAATGTCACGTTGTATTGGGATCGGTCTATCATAACTGACAGGACTATTGTTGCCAATAAGCCGGACATAGTGGTGATAGACCGACTAGAGCGTCGCGCCATGATTGTTGATATAGCGGTCCCCCATGACGAGAACCTCGTGAAGGCTGAGAGAGATAAGAAAAATAAGTATCTTGATCTGACTCGCGAGTTTGTCGATATGTGGGATGTGAAAACAGCAGTCGTTCAGCCGCTAGTCATGACGGCCAATGGCATAATAGCCAAGAGCTTCAACGAACATCTGAGGAGGCTCTCGTTGGGCTGCTGGATCAAGAGCTTGATCCAGAAAGCGGTATTCCTACACACGGCGCGTTTCCTCTCTCTGGAGCTCTGACCACCTGTAGCTTGGACCCTGCTCCCGATGCCGATGGGCTACTATTTTTATAATTATAAATATTTTTATTTTTCATATAATAATATTTGAAAATGTAAAAGTATGTATATATAATAAATAAATGGAATAATAATAACCATTTTCTTCGGATATGATGAATAAGGTAAATATGGTTCATAGAAGCAGTTATATGCACACACAGCTAAGCTGTAAAGTGGGCAGAAATACTTTTTTTGTAACATTTGGAAACAAAAACGAAGCTTCTTCCTTTGCATAATATTATAAAGTTTAAATTTATATCCTTCATTGTTGGAAAAATAATTTTTCAATACTTATAATAGGTTTGTATTTTTTCAAGCTATCATTGCAACTTTTGAAGTAGATAATGGTACCTACATAGTTTAAATATTAAAACAAGTTATCTACAAAATTAATATCAATCTAGAAGTATCATTTTAATGAGCATTCTCAATACAAATTGTATTTCGGTATCCTATGTGCTATTCCTGACTGTAATCTATCTCTGTGCTAAATTTCATCCACATCCATCCAGCCGTTCTGGCGTGAAGAAGTAACAAACATACAAACACACACTCACTCACAAACTTTTGCTTTTGTAATATTAGTATGGTGGTCCACACTAGCCCTGATCCATAACAGCTGGATTTCATGGGGGGAAGACTTTTGACATCAGGGGGATAATACAGCCCTGAATAGCGTAATTTCAGAATATCATGGTTTTCATAAGTTCTAGATTTAGAATGTTTTTTCATTCTTAATAAAAGCTCCCTATACGCAAAAACTGAATGCCAAGAGCGACCTCAAACAGAATAAATACAAACCAAAGGGACACGTATTAATTCCAATTTAACCGATTTGTAAATATTACTAGCTATTCCCCGCGGCTTCGCTCCCGTGGACCACCCCACAGGACCCGTTATCGGGATAAAAAATAGCCTATGTCACTCAGGAATAATGTAGCTGTCTATTGGTGAAAGAATTTTTGAAATAGGTCCAGTAGTTGCGAAGCCTATTCGGTACAAACAAACACACAAAAAAATGTTTCTTTTTTCCTTTATTGGTATAGATAAATTCACCATAAGTCGTATTGTAGAAATGTATATTATCAATAGTATTGCCTATAATAACATGTTCGCGCCAAATTAATGGACATTTGATAACAATAAGTAGCTATTCATAGCGTGACATGCAATTTCATTAATTAACGGTCATTGCGATGCTCCCGCGGGCAACTAATGTAGCCAATATACAAGGGAATTGGTTCAAGATACAAGCAGGATGGAAGTCTGAATTAAAGTGTTATTTATTTATTTATTATTAGGCTTTTCAACACTGTTACTTTATAAATTTGTACATTTCAAACTTAAGTCTAAGTGCCTCATCACTTAAAGAAAAGCACAGCATGCACTAAATTTTGCGGAGATAATACAGAATTTATTAATTAAATACAAAAAAAAAACTATTAAAAGCTAAATTGATTGAAGTAAATAAAATTAGAACAGATTAAACTAAATTAATATAAATTAAATTAAATGAGAATAGATTAAATTAAATTAGAATAAATTAAATTAAATTAGAATAAATTAAATTAAATTAGAATATATTAAATTAAATTGGTATACATTTAATTATTTATGTAAGATTAGATATTATTATTATTATGATAGTTTCTCAACCATAATATCTATACTAATATTATAAAGAGGAAATATTTTTTTGTTTGTTTGTTTGTACCGAATAGGCTCCGAAACTACTGAACCGATTTAAAAAATTCTTTCACCAATAGAAAGCTACATTATTCCTGAGTGACATAGGCTATTTTTTAATCCCGAAAACGGGTCCTGTGGGGTGGCCCACGGGAGCGTAGCCGCGTGGAACAGCTAGTAGAAAATAAATTCGTTGCAAACCATATCTCGCCTTAGTATTCCCGGTCAAAATTTTACACACAAGAGACAAGAGTATGGATTAAATTTAGTTGAATCTTTATCTCGACTACGTATTAATTCTGTTATGTTTTTTAGACTCCTATTTTTTTTATTGAAAGGAGAATTTATTTACATAGATAATTATAATAATAATAAGCAGTACTTCTGGACATGGCTCGTATTGTTCGGCGGTTTCTCTCGACGGACATTTTTATATAGAAATATTGGAAAATAAATTGTGGTGACCCCAAGGACTTGGTCTCCAGGGAGAAAAATTGCTCCTTGTCTTTATTCAGAAATTAGAAAATGTAAAAACACTGTATGAATCTTAGATAACTAATAGCCTTCATGTACTAAGAATATGCTTATAGTAGAACAACAGAACTTAAATAATATTTAACCTAAGAAATTCTAAAAATAGTAGCAAGATTATATATTTTTGAAACTTAATCCCAATTTACCTAAACACTATAAACATAGAACTAAATTAGTAGGTCATAATTATTTATATAATGTCTTATTTAAGTACCTATATTGCAAAAAGTGCACTTTGATTACACACAAAAATTAATTGCATAAGTAGAATTGTAACAGCTAGTCAACGTTAGGAAATTAAAACAGAGACACTTAATTTTTACGATCAGTAGGCCACTGTAGTGTCAGCAGCAGAAGTTCAACGCGTGTGACCTCGAGCATGATAAATAGAATATTCTGTGGCGCTCTTAGGCGCCTTCATAGTCTATTGAGTTAATGTAGTTGGTCTCTGCATATTTACGTGCCGGACAACTTAAATCACCGGTTGGATGGTCACATTTCCTCTTAAACCGCCTGCACCTCGCAAATTGAGGGGAAGTAGATTTGCTGCTGCATTCCTTCAAGGAGTGTCCAGTTTCTCTACTGTGGTCGCACGTTGGACTGCTGTCACGGCAAAACTTGGTAAAGTCTTTCACGGGGCATGAATTCCAGTTAATAAAAAATTGGCTTTGGTTTATAAGCACTTTTCTTATGCTAACGGATAGTTCGACGATCAAGTTGCAGGTAGGAAGGCCCTTCTTAGCCGATTTATGGCTCAACTTGATGTTCTCAAGAAAGGTGTCTCGAATTGTCAAGAAGAAAGAATTCGGCAATTTGTTTGGCACGCTTTATAAAAATATAAAGAGTGTGTTAAATACTTAATTAACTATAACTATATACATAATTCGATAATTAAATCATAAACTACTTTTATAACTATTCTATCAGATTATTTTTCCCTAAGATGCTAGTTTTAATCGCTTTCTCCCATAAATTTCGCCCCACACCCAAAATCGGTACTCAAACAGCAAGCAGCTCTGACTGAGACTACAACAGCAAGCGTGGTCACCTTGGCCGTGACGTTACCGGTATACTGCATAACAAAGCCGTTTGAGGGATCAGGAATCAGGGAGCTTTGCTATCACTGGCCATGTAAGTTGAATTGTTTGTGACTGTACTTGGACATTTAACTATTGATGCCTAAAGGTGAACGTGCACCTATCCGCGCCGCAAGAGCCGCACGCGCCGCAGTCATCGCATTTTCTCAAGGCCCCACGCAATCCGCGCCGAACGCGCCAAAAGCGCCGAACGTGCCTCACGCATTGTATCCACGTCGGTCCATCTTGAACAATATTTTCTATACAGATACGGATGACGTCTCCGCGCCGCCCGCATCGCACTCGCCGCAAGCATCGAACGCGCCGAAACTGATATCGTCAGTCGTCATCCGCACACGCTGGTGGAATCGGTATACCAACAGCATTTTGCTGAAATGCAGCACGTGCGACGTGGATAGGTGCGAGAGGCTGCATACGATTTTATATAAAGATTTATGAAATGCGATAATTGCGGCGCGCGCGTACTGCTCCTGCGGTGCGTGCGAGTTTGTACATGACTGTACTTATGAAATATTTGGACGTAAACGTACCGATTGCTTTACAAGGTTGCAGGGCAAAGGTATAATAATGGTTGCCTGTGATCAAATGCAGTAGACTTACATCACCTGCATCAATGTTTCGTTGAGTAACTGCAAGATGTATCCAAAAAGGACTCGACTGCTTGCTTTGAAAACACACAGGCCCGAGATCGGTACACAATATTAATACAATAATAGAAAAAGACAACTGTAACTTCAAAAATAAAAATAATTTAGAAACAACATTAAATTTTTAGGTTAGGAATTTAATTGTGAACGGAAGGAACGATTTCGAGGAAATATCGATTTAATGTTCTAGAAGGTTCAGAACGAGTGAACTAGATGGCGTCGCCATAACCATAAACATTAGCTTACGGCTAATGTTTATGGTTGGCCACAAGTTTTAAATGAGTAATTTTTAAGATTACCCATTTAAAACTTAATTTATACCATTCCTACTCTAAAAAGCTTATTTTATTCACTGAAATCAGTGACTAAAAAGCACTTTTAATCACTGTTTTGGTGTTTGAATTTAGAACACACCAATATATATTCGACCTCAATCTCAATGTTATACAAACTCCTTGTGCAAAGAATACTCGTCTTTTAAACTCCTTCATCGATTTTTTTTGAGTTTGCTTATATTTAGGATTTTAATAATGATTTTGATTTTGGTCTAGGATGTTTACTGAATACTTATTTGGATTGTAATTCTAAAATTAATTGCATTGGTGTTTAATTAATCACAATTATGTAACGTAACGGAGGTGGTCACTGGCCCCCGAAACATAGGTGCTGTTACCTAGCTCAGGGATCAAGGTTTCACATTTTTTGTAAATTTAGAAGGTAATCAAAAAAAATTTGAAAACCATTTATTTATTTATTATTATTCCTAGTGCTTTTCGCTTAAATCAATCTTTTTCTCGTAGTCACGCCAGTCATGGTATAAAATATAGTATGCAACTCTTGAATAAAACGGATTTATATCGAGAGCCATGAATCACTCGCGTCGCTCAGGATTCTAACACTTGAATCATGAATCTTCATGAATTACGAGCATCAGTTGTTAGAATCCTTCACTTGTTCGTGATTCATCTATGGCTCTCGCTTTAAATCTGTCCTTTATTCACTAGTTGCATAATTTACCTGCCAAAAAGTACTCATTGAGTAAAAGTATCGAATGCAAAATATCGAGTACAAAAGTATCGGTATCGAATAGAAATGTTCTCGATACCATAAAGTTTCGACACTTTTTTCGTGTCCCTAGTTCCAAACGGACCTCTCAAGAAGAACTACACCCAAAGGATGTTGTAGAACACCATATAGTTTAAGTTAGTAAGAATCTGACATACCACTTAGGCCTTTCACCTGCTCCAGAGCGTAGGACATCTATGAGGATTGTGACACAATTTCATCCAAAATCAATAACAACTGCAAACGTGGTCACCTTCGCCGTGACTTCAGTGCAAACTGCGTAACAAAACCGTTTGAGGGCTCAGGAATAATGAGCGTGCCATTACTAGTCATTTAAGTTTGTTTGTGACTGTACTTGCGAAGCATTGGACGTAAAGGTACCTTTTGCTTTAAAAAGCAATGGTGAAATGGGGATTTGCTGTGATGAGATGCCGTAGAGTTTACATACTTAGCGATATTCCTGATAAAGTGACGCAATTTAAATTGCATCGATAGGATAGTTTGCACTTTTAAGTAAATGGATAGATTAACCATAGGACAATTAAATCTCCACAACGATAGGGTGGCGACTTCTGAACTGGACAAACTAATTATCGATTATAACTTAGATATAGTGCTCGTTCAAGAACAATATCAAAACGTGCGGTTACGTCACAAAGTAGTACAGTTGGATGGCAAAGCACGAGCTGGAATTTACGTGGCGCGTTCTTCTAACTTCACAGTAACGTCTTTACGTAACCTTATGACACCCCATTGTGCCGTTGCGGAGGTCTCATCGTCTTCTTTTAAAGTTTACGTTGTGAGCTGCTACTTTCAATATTCAGACCCTGTTGCTCCTCATATACATAACCTCCGTCATGTCTTGCAGTCGCTCGCGGGCTGCAAAGTTATCGTTGGCGCTGATGTTAATGCGTCTTCGAGTCTATGGTATGGCAAAGTTCGGTCTACGGATTATGAACGACGCTGCGCTGTTGAAGATTTCATTGCTGAAATGAATCTGACTATTCATAATACCCCTGACGCACCACCAACTTTTTGCAGCCAAATGGGCGAATCTTGTATTGACGTCACACTTTCTAGTGCAGACGTACGCTTGGATAGGTGGCGTGTCCTACCGGACGCGTCTTGTAGTGATCATCGTTTGATCGTGTACGAATTTGTTCCGGTTTTTACTCAGGGTACGTCACATGTCATTGGCAACTTTAGGTATAAATGTAAGGGTGCTAATTGGGAATTATTTAGCTCGCTTCTTGCGTGTCACGCCAAAGACTTCACTCGTGTTGGGCTGTCAGCTGAAGAAAGTGCTGAAATTATGTCAGACACCTTCACTTACTGTGCTGACATTGCCATTGGTCGTGGATCTGTGACCAATATACGTAGATGTGATTGGTGGTGTGACTACCTAACTGAACAGCGTAAAAGTTATCGCCGAGCGCGTAAACATCTTAACAAGCTTAAAAAACGTAAGGTCACCGGTGAGCCTCTTTCCATTGCGTTAAATACGTTTAGAGTTGCCAGGTCCCGCTACAGAGCTTCGGTGGAAAAATCTAAGGGTAATTTATTGCGTAAAATAGTAGATAAATTAGATAAAGAAGGTCCGTGGTCTCCTTTATATCATGAGTTTAAAGCCAATCGGTCAGTCGACCTCGCGTTTGTTCAGAACATTAAAGTAAATAATAAACACACCACCAGTATTGAGGAAACAACTGAAGTTTTGCTGAATACTCTTATACCTGATGACTTACTTGCTAATGACAACGACTACCATCAACAGATCAGAGCGTGGGCAGCTGTACCACCTGAATCACCAGCGTCAGACCTTCCATCCACTGACGAATTTATAAACGTTGTCAAGAGGTTACCACTCAACAAGTCATCGGGTGAAGATAAAATATCTAATCGGATGATTATAGAAGCGTGTAAAACAGCCGCTGATGCGATTTTGACCGTTTACAACCGTTGTATTGCGGAGGGCGTTTTTCCTCGTATATGGCGACGCGGATTTATACGAATCATCCCGAAAAATGGCGACAAGCCCCCGGACGACCCTAAGTCGTACCGGCCCATAACATTACTTCCATCTTTGGGAAAACTCCTGGAGCGCCTTATCGTTCCACGTTTGCTACCAGACGGACCAAAATTTCATAACAATCAATTCGGTTTCACTACTGGAAAATCTACCGTAGATGCGGCCCTTACTGTTAGGCAAATAGTTAATACATCTGAACATAAGTACGTAATTGGGATTTTTCTAGATATTTCTGGGGCTTTTGATAACGCATGGTGGCCAATGCTACTACTTAAAATGAAAATTCGGGGCTGCTATAGAAATATATAAAATCTAGTTTACTCTTACTTTTTGAATGGTTCCGCGAAGCTCAAACTCGGCCATCATTCCATGTCGAAGTCTCTCACCATGGGATGTCCTCAGGGTTCGGTTATTGGTCCGCCTTTATGGAATTTAGGCTTTGATGATTTCCTCGCGATTCCTCTTCCAAGCGGCTGTTCATTAACCGGTTACGCGGACGACGCTCTTCTGCTCATTCAATCAAGTACTCGAGCTGGACTCGAGAACTTGGCTGACACTTGCCTACGTTTTGTATCTCAGTGGGGCGATCGAAACCGCCTGACCTTTGCTCCGCACAAAACTTATCAACTCATTTTGAAGGGTAATCTTAAATCGTGTCCTACTATTAAATTTAATAACGTTCCCGTAAAAAGGAAGCAGTCCGTGTGCTATCTTGGTCTCGTGTTAGAGAGGAATTTTGCATTTATTGATCATATTAAAATAGTCGGTGAAAAAGCAAAAAAAAAAATCTATGCCTTAACGAGAATATCTAAATCTACGTGGGGTCTGTCTTTTTTAACTTTAAAAACTATTTATGGGGCTACTTACTTGGGTTGTATTTGCTACGGGGCGCCAGTTTGGGCTGATAGGGCCACCATAGGGGCGGTGCGACGTAAGTTGCTTCAGAGTCAGCGTTTGGCTTTGATATTCTTATGCAAAGCGTACAGGACGGTTAGTACTGAGGCCTTACCGGTACTTGCTGGCGTACTTCCGGTCGACCTTGAAGTGCAGCGACGTGCTGCAATGTACTATTCCGCACGAGAGACCACGGACGCGAACTTTTTAACGCGGAGTGACCGTGAGAAAATCTCTAGATTATTTAAACCACCTATTGACGTCTGGGAGGAACTTTTATCCGAATGGCAATGTAGGTGGGATAATTCTATCAAGGGCCGACATCTCCACCAATTCTTTCCATCCGTTCGCGTTCGGCTGGCCAGGACGTGGCTGGAGGTGGATCACTGTGTTGCCCAATTTCTCACAGGGCATGGTAACTTTAAAAGTAAATTGTTTTCGTTCAAGCTCGTTGCCTCGCCTTTATGTCAGTGTTCTACATCTGACTGCGAATATGTACAATCTGCACATCATATCTTATGGGAGTGTATTCTTTGGCAGAATGAACGTAATATTATGTTGAATAATGTAGAGGCTACCTCAGGAGTTGTTTACTATACGGACCTTGTGGAAACTAGAACAAATTTCCGTGCGTTCAAGCGTTTTTGCCATACCTATTATTGGAATCAAACATAGCAGCTCACAATGTTAGGACCCATTAATTATTAATTCTTATTTTTATCCGTGGTGCTAGGCAACTGGGCTTATCCCAGTTGTAAACGACCCTTTGTGCCTAGTGGCCTTGTTTGTTCTGTCTCCTGCTTGATATGGAGAAAAGTGGAAATTTATGTTTTTTCCTACTCCTCCGTTATTCTTTTCTGATTAATTTCGTTGCGGGATCCAAGACAGTTAAATTCATTCTCCGGGACTTCGTCGAGCTTCATTGCCTCGGCGCTTTTCTGGTGGTCGCCACTGTTGATTCTGGCTTTCAGGAGTTGCAGTGGTTTGGGAATAGTGCGGTGGGTTTGTCCCAATAAAAAAAAAATAATAATACTAGTTTGCACTTGAAATTTTCCAATTTCTATAGAGCCATGGCCACTCGTAAACAATAATAATAATAATTCCACTCGTAATTCAGCTAATAATATTAGTTTAATAGCTCATATCAATAAGAATGAGGATATTAACCTAGTTTTGAATCAAGTATATATTTAAATATTTTTTAACATTTAATTGAAACAGATCATGAATGAAATAAAACAATTTATTATTTTAATGTAATTATATTTATTATTCATATTCATAAGTTATTAGTAAATGATCAAGATACTGGGCAGGTGGGCTAATATATTTTTAATACCTTGCCCAACTTAAAAACCAAACAATGTTCATGGTATGTGTACGGTTGCCTAATGTGCTACGGCCCACCATACAGTTGCAGCAATATTGTTTTATTGATACCCAAAGAAAATATGTATTTTACAGTGTTAATTCATACTAAGTCAATATTATGAGATATTTGCTTATAATTTAAAATATTTTGTTGCAACGTGTTCACTATTGGCCAAAACTGGACAATGCCCTTTTCTTGGAAAATGTCAAGTGCAAACTGTTGAGTTGCATCGTATTAAGTCCATGTAAACGAACTTGCAATTTCACTTAATAAAATCGCTTATTGGAGTGAGTACTTTGTAATGACGTTGCAGTAACTGCAACCAAAATTAACTCAACATCAGTTCAAATAATCATTCAATAGAAAAATTATTGAAACGTAGAACAGTTAGGTAGTCTTTGCGTACAATGTAGGAATAGGGTTTCCTTATAATTTCCTTATATGGAGCGGATTCTACGGATGGAAATCTCTCTGGGGTAAAGTTCATACTACTGAATTTAAACAAAACTAATACAATGGAGTCTTAAATATTTTGTACCTGGGCAACCGATCTTTGCTTGGATGAAAATAGAGATAACGATTTTTTTATAGGTGTACGTCCGAGTTGGTTCCATTGTGAAACTTTTTAATTATATTCATAAGTAATTTCACTTTTAAAAATATTGCCATCGATCTAATAGTCACGCACATGTACCAGGCTATCATGTCCAAATAGGCATTTGATTTACCCACATTATATGAACACAAGGTTAACCGAGTGAACATAATTAATTAATCTGTTTAAATGGATGTCATCGTATTGAAGTTAATCATCTGTAGTATGAATTTATAAATCAGCGTGTTTACGCCTGTCGCCTTTGATGTTTGATTACTTGATATGAGCATCATTTTGACGAGTTTTTAAACCTGCATAGTGGTGCGTCTGCTCAACACAGACTGCACAGACCTGACATACATTGACACTGACATTTGTCTGTACTGCTGTGTTGCACAGACGAGGAAATTGTATAGAATTTTATGATAGTATGTGTAGTGTGGACGCACCATAAAACTATAGTGTGAATAAAATTGCTTTGTCATGTCAGAGATGGGGATTGGGGGTACTACTATATACACCCAAGTTTCACCAGTTATGTATAAGTTCTATATATTAGGGGTCGAGCTTATTGCCATCATCATCAGACTTTTTAATTTTCCCACTGCTGGGAAACTCTCTTTGAGAAGGAATGGGCCGTAATCCACCACGCGGGCCCAATGCGAGTTGGTCGAATTTTTGTTTCTAGGACATGCCGGTTTCCTACGATTTTCCGGTTTCCACCTTTTTGAGAGCAGTAGTGATGAAATAATTTACACAAAGTAAACTGAACCCACGACATAAACCTTATAAGTCGCGTTCGATACCACTAAGTCACCACTGCTCTCACTATTGCCACTATTGCCATCAACCGGCCACAAATCCAGATTCCGGGATATTAAAGAAAAAAAAACCGGCCAAGTGCGAGTCGGACTTGCGCACCGAGGGTTCCGTACAAACCTCAGCTTAAAGGTATTATAGATTACTAGCTTCTGCCAGCGGCTTCGCCCGCGTGAATGTCGAAAATTATGCCGAGAGAACATATTCCCGGGATAAAAAGTATCATATGAGCTATTCCAGACTATAGTCTATCCCTGTGCCAAATTTCATCCAGATCCGTCCAGCAGTTTGAGCGTGAAGAAGTAACATACATACACACTCACAGACTTTCACCTTTATAATATTAGTGTGATGTGACTATAGCTTGGAGACCCAGACTTGAACTATTGTCATATTTATCAAATAACTGCCAGCGGCATCGCCCGCGTGAATTTTGAAAATTATACCGAGGGAACATATTCCCGGGATAAAAAGTATCCTATGTCCTATCCCAGACTATAGTCTATATCCCTGTACCAAATTGCATCCAGATCCATCCAGCAGTTTGAGCGTGAAGGAGTAACAAACATACACACTCACAGACTTTCGCCTTTATAATATTAGTGTGATAGACCTGAGTATTTGATATGAATTTCAATTTAATACCTCTACGCATTCATAAGGAAAGGGGTAGTAAGTTTAAAATTATTAAAAAAAAAAATATTATATGATGTAACAAAAAATTTAGGGTTTTCGCAATTTTTCCTTTATCTATGCTATAAGATGTGACTTCGTACCAAATTTCAAGATTCTGGGTTCACGGGAAGTACCCTGTAGGTTTTGATTCCCTTGCGAGTGTCGAAAATTTGCGGAAATTTGCTGCATAAACGGCTGTATCTTTTGATTGCGTTGGTTAAGAAGTTTGAATTTTTCAAAGTTTCAAGGGGCAGTAAACTTGTGTATTTGATATAAATTTAAGCTTGATACCTCCACGCGTTCCTTAGAAAAAAGGTCTTGACAGACAGACAGACAGACGGACGGACAACAAAATGATCCTATAAGGGTTCGGTTTTTTCCTTTCGAGGTACGGCTATAAGAGCTCCATTTTTTCCTTTCGAGGTACGGAACCCTAAAAATCCAGATGGAAAACTAACAACACTTTGGCCGATCCAGGAATAAAACTTAGGATCTAATGCTCAACTTGTGACCACTAGACTAACGAGTTAGCTTTATTCTAACTTTATATTTGACATTATTAAACTAGTTATTTTTCAGGGACTTCAGTCTCGTGACCTAACCCTTAAGGAATCGTGCATTTCGTGGAATTCAAACCGGGCTCTGCTACCAAATGTTTAGTACAGCCCTGAGGGTCACAACCAAAAGGCAACTCTGGGGCCCATGAGCAGTGCTGCTACTCTTGGATTCCACCAAGTCCGTACCCGCGAAACCATGGTTCGTGGCAGCGGTAGCTAGGGGTAGGTTCTTTTGAGATACTGGTTCCTGTTGAACAGGTGGAAGTTGGTACAATTGGTAGTACTTACCTTTGATTCTCGTGGTGATCTTCTGTGCTCGCTCAATCCTGTGCTTGGCCGAGGGTTTGGTAGGGAGGAAAATATATATACAGGAAGGAATACGGGGCGTGGTCTGTTGGTATTCTCTGCAGACTCCAAGTTACGCTCCCGACATAAGCACCTCGCTGCGCGCGAAATACACACAAAACCAAATGCACCGGGCGAAGCGATATACCACCCGCGAATGGCGGGCACTTTTACAAATAAGCTGGATTGATTATTTTAAGATTACAATTATAATCACACAAGAACCCAATACCAAGTCGCTCGCGCTTGTTCATCAATTTTCTATACTAATCTTTAGAGATTTGAGCTTCCAAAATCCAATCCAAAAGCTGTCAAATTCGAATGACAACGAGCTGATACAGAGTTGCAAACAAATAATAAACAGAGGACAAAACGTTATGTTTCGACCAAAGATGCTTAGATTAGTTTTCTTAGATTATACACCGTTAAATTTTGGATGTTTAAATCCCGGTGAGGGTCGATCCGGTACATGAAACAGTATCAATATGTAAAAACACTGGCCAAGTGCGAGTTGGACTCGCGCACGAAGGGTTCCGTACCATTATCGCAAAAAAACGCCAAAAAACACACGTTTGCTGTATGGGAGCCCCACTTAAATATTTATATTATTCTGTTTTTAGTATTTGTTGTTATAGCGGCAACAGAAATACATCATCTGTGAAAATTTCAACTGTCTAGCTATCACGGTTCATGAGATACAGCCTGGTGACAGAAGGACAGAGAGACAGACAGACGAATCGCGGAGTCTTAGTAATAGGGTCCCGTTTTTACCCTTTGGGTACGGAACCCTAAAAACGACTTCTAAAAAAGCGCAAAACATTATTTTCGTTTAGGTAGGTAGTCGGTGTCTTTGGTATCTCTTATTTATTTATAATTTTGCCACATGTTTATTTTGGTTACTATTCGGTTTAATTGGCAATAGAAGCTACGATTCTAATTAAAGTAAGAAGAAATAATATACCAATTGCGATATTTCAAAATTTGTTTAAATAGCTTACTTATTGTTTGTATATTCTGGATTCGAATTATTTCAATCTAGGTTTATAAAATAAACAGCAGTATTTTCATAGCCAATGATAAACTTTATAGTTGCTCTGGTTATTACAGGCGCATTGTTATAAGCGTAAGTGCCTTTTATTTGATACCGGAGTTCATGCCCAAGATAGACTGTGTTATTGCGGTTTTTCATTAGCAAATTCTCAAGAACATCTGTAAACTGACTCTTCTCCGAATTTGGGTGCAAAAAATATATTTTAAATACTATAGTACTATTCGTTTTAGTGCAAGTATTTGAGGTGTGGTGGAAGTAGAAAACAAATTTTCAGGCCCAAAAAAAAACAAATACCAAAGATATAGCCTCGTTGACGCAATTCATATGTTTGCTTACTACATGGATTTTCATCATCACTGCTGGACATAGGCCTTCTCCAAGCGTCGCCACATTTACCGATCCCGTGCGTCCCGCATTCAGCGGATACCCAGACCTTCACCAGGTCATCGGTCCACCTGGTGGGAGGCCTTCCAAAGCAACGTCTTCCGGTTCGCGGTCGCCACTCCAGAACTTTTCTACCCCATCGGCCATCCGTTCTGCGAGCAATGGCCCTGCCCACTGCCATTTAAATTTGGCAATTATTCGGGCTATGTCGGAAACAGTATATTGGCATAATTTAATGTTAAACAAAAAATAAGAATTTAAATTTAAAACATAATCATAATCATAATCTAGGGGTCTTTAAATCAAGAGTGAATAGTTTACTTCTAGGCAAGCGTGCTCCATCGTGGACCGCATCATCGCTTACCATCAGGTGAGATAGTGGTCAAGCGCAAGCCTATAATAGATTTAAAAAAAAAAAAAAACCCCCGACACAAATAACTCTTTAAACTACGGAATTTATTTAGTAGTAAACACGCTTCGATCGACAATCCATCAAAACTCGTCATTATTACACGATATCTTGCGTAAATACCCCGATTTAAAGAGTAAAATGCGAATAATTTTTGAACGGCTAAACCAATTTTGATTAAACATAGCTGAGAACACTATCGATAAAGTCAACTTTCAAACAATTTTTTTTCATCAAAATCGGTTCATTCGTTTATTAGCTATGATGCCACAGACATACACAAAGAAAAGAAGAAAGAAAGAAAATTCATTTATTTGGCACAAGCCACTAGAGCACACAATATAAAAAAAAAGAAAAACAAAAAGAAAACTTAAAACTAACACGGTAACAACAGTAAAAAAGAGAAAAAACAATATAAATATGAAATTGTGTGTCCCACGGCTGCGCCAAATAGGACCAGTTACACACAGAGATACTGACGTCAAACTTATAATACCCATCTTTATCCGTCGGGGGTTAAAAACAAATGAATTGACTATGTAGGTACCTACCTAACAAACCTCTCGGGAGTCGCAAGCCGATTCCCGGCCACCGTAGGCGTGGGCTTGCCGACGGCAAGTAATGGGTAGCTCGCCGTTCGATAAAGACAAGGCCTGAGTTTACGGCGCTTAGTGTTCCACGCGCGCCTCAAAGAGATGTCAGTAAAAGTGACCGGGCCCGCCAGGGCAATGCCTGTCGGGGTCGCGGATAAATTTGAAAGAGAGTTACCGCGGCCTTGGCACAACCAACTGAAGGAACACGGGTGGGTTTTAGTCAGTAAAAAGTCTGACACGCCCTCCCGCTTCACCCAGAGCGGGAGAAGTCATTGGATGATTTCCAACACAAAAAAAGGTACCCAAAAACAAACCTTAGAAATATTCACCCATATTTCAGCAACTTATCTATTGTCCGTTCTACACGACAGAAGGCATTGCTGGAGTGTCGCCGTCTATTTCGAGTAGCAGTAGACTCGTTCGGGCTGTTGTTATGTAAATCGGAGCGCCATTTGGCTCGGCCGTTGATAGCGCGATTAGATCAGCCATTTTGATCGATTGGCTGGCTAGCGAGGGACTTATTAAGTTTGCTGGAGTCTCGTGGGATGAATAGTTGAGTAGGTCAAAGCTTCTGTTGTAATTGATCAGGCAATCTGTGTTTGGAGTATCGTTTCCTGATTGAAGTACTCGTATGTAAAACAAACCCTAGAACGGCCTGAATAAAAAAAAACTCTTGAACATTGAGTTAATAAAAGATGCTTGCTTTTGTTTTTTGACGAAGACTAAAATTTGAGGTCTTTATCATATTCATTTTCAAAGAAACATTTTAAATAAAATTTAACAAAAATGCGCTTACCCTAAGACACATTAAAACAATGTAACACAGAACACTTTATGAGGCTACAAAATTTACCTTTCAAAATTTATCACAATATGATTTTAACAACAGCTGATTATAATATAAACTTTTAACTACATATTATGGTAATTTATTAACAGTTTTGCAAATTATTAAACACACAAAATTTTGCTGCTTGCATGTAGGTATGTCGAAGTAACTAAAAGTATTTTTTGGTAAATATCAGATGATCGCACGGTATACTGTAGATTCTAGCAGCCGAGCTACCAAAGCTCTTTAGCATATAAGGCTTTAGTAAGCTTCCCACAAGGTAGACTAATAGACCTGTTGAAGATCGCGGGATTCCGCAATACACGAGAAACACAGGACTGGTGTTTTTTTTTTTTAATATAATTTTTAGGCTCGCGTTTGACCACTATCTCGCCTGATGTTAAGCGATGATTTGGTCTACGGTGAAGCACGCTTGTCTAGAAGAAACCTATTCACTCTTGACTTAAAGACACTTGAAAGAGGTCTACGAGTATGTTCAGCAGTGGCTGTGGATCAATTCCCGCTGAAATTATGAAACGATGACGACAATAGTAACTACAATAATAGTATTATTCAAAGAAACTACTTAACCGACGGTGATTTTCAGTCGTTGAAGACCAGGGTCTTATGAAATGTAATCACTATTTTGGTTATTTACTGGAAAAGCCCATGTCCCTTAAATAGTGCACACAGTAGTTCTTCATCGCTACAAATCTCTACAAACAACTACATTCACCAAAATAATTAAATAACATTATTGTAGTTCATAAAATATGAGGGCATCGAACATTGCTCCAACGATTTGAGGGAAAAAAATAACTTTGGAAAACTGTATAAAGACATAATTCGCGGTCAGTTTACCAACTGCAAACAAGTTCATAATCCTTTTTTTTTATTTAGTTACAAATTTACAGATTTCGTTCTTTTTCTTTATTTGTGCTATAAGACATAGCTTCTTGCCAAATTTCATGATTCTTGGTCAATGGGAAGTACTCTGTAGATTTTGATTCCCTTGCGAATGTAAAATATGCGTCATTAAGAGTATTTGATTGCGTTGATCTAGAAGTCCGATTTATCTTCAGCTGCTAAAGTGTCTTAACAGAGACCGACAGACAACAAAGTGATACTATAAGGGCTCCGTTTTTTCCTTTTGAGGCACGGAACCCTAAAAAATACCAACTATTATATGTATAATCTGTCCACATTATCCCCATCTGGTCACAGCAGCGTCTGGCAACAATCTCAGCATCTCATCCGTCACGTCGCACAGTTGGCAACACTGTCGTTGTTATGTAAATAAGAGCCGCTCAAACGACGTCGATCGTGGAAAACGATCAACGATTGAACTTTGCATTTGAACTTCGAGAATAAAATCACTACGCTTTTTGGAATGGTGGTGGTTTTTTGTTAATGTTCTGGACGTGTTACAGCCTAATGGGGGCTTTACTTTTTATCAAACTGTAAAAATAGTCACTTTCTTTGTGTCGATAATGCCATTTTATATTCCACCATCGGACAACACGGCAAAACGCCATCGGGACATAGTGGATGTCAGCTCTAAACCTTTTGGGAATACTTTCATAGTGCGTACAACTAAGGAGTGGAATGTGATGGAGTCTAAATTTCCTGAAACCTTTATGTCAATAGTCTGGGTTCTTTTGGTAAGCGTGTGTACAGTCAAGGGTCAAAAGTGCAGTCATACTCTCCCAAAACTCAAATGGCTAGTCCACCATCAACCACCAGCACCACCACCATCACCACCAGCTAGTGACCATCAAGTGAGACAGTGGTCAAACGCGAGCGTAACAACAATATGAAAAGAACCGGCCAAGCGCGAGTTGTACTCTCGCACCGAGGGTTGCGTACAAACAGCTACGTTCACCAACATAATTAAGTAAAATACTGAGGTTCATAAATAATGAAAGCACCAAACATTGCTCTAACGAAAATAAAATGTTTTACTTTGCCACGTACATTTTATAAGTTGGTTGACTATTATTCGTAAACCTTCTAGCCGACTTAGCTGTGATAGTGTTCCTTTTAATTTCGTAACATATACCACTGCCGTCAATTTTTAAATATCTAAAAGCAACCATTTAGCTGGCAGAACACTTGAATCTAACAAAAATTAGCAATTTAAAGCTCAATTTTACGCACACGGATACCTGAATCGGAAAATAGTTTTCACAGGCCCGAAATATTTTAGAATGGCCTACCCAACGATAACTCATACCATGAGATAGACGTGAAAAAAACGTAAAGTGGGTATGTATTTTTTTGTTTAATATCCATGCCAAATTATAGCTTTCTAGTACTAAGAGTCTCTGAACTAAGCTGCGGACAGACAGACATGGTGAAAATGTAAGAGTTCCTTGTTGACTACGGAAAACAACATATTTTGTACGTATAAGATTTGACCAGAATTCAGGCATGTCGTTAGCTTTGGCCTCGCAAAGATATTTAAGCTGATGTTATTGCGATGAAGAACAAAACAAGGGATTAGTAAAAATGTTTGAGCAGGGTACTCAGCGCAACGTTGAAAGTATTATCTTTAAAACTTACGCGTTTCATTATTGAAAAACAAATTAGGTAAAAAAAGAATCTAAATCATTGCGGTTTTCCGTGATATATTGTTTTTCACGTTGAAAGTACTCAAATGAATGATGTGTTGGTCAAATAGTCGCGTGTTAGAATCATAAAGGAACTCCATATAAAAGTATCGATACTTGTCAAGATGGTTATTTACTGTGTATCAGAGTTCCTATGTATGTGGTGTATAAAGGAATGGTTTCAATGAATAAAAGCACAGAAAGACAAGACTAGGTATTTATTTCAATTAGGCTTGTCAATTAATTCATATTGAGGCTCTGATAGCTTGCCGCCCGTTCGCTAGACCTAGTTCTCGTGGAGAAGAAGGGCAAGAAACTCCACGGAAGCAACTATGGTTGTAAAAGTATTCATAGAAATCTTTTACCACCATATAAATATCGTTTATCACAATAAAGATCTAATTCTATTATGGCCATTATTAATCTTGTAACATTTCACAATGTTACATAATCAAAACAACAAGGATAAAGCAAAGAACATGACTAGCCCTTAAATTAATTCAACATAATTATGAATAAAGGCCACAATATGAAAATAGAGTTTCAACACAACCATTAGCAATAATCAAGTTATAATATCAAATAACTTACGTGAAGCTTGTGTAGTCCATCTTTCACAGAATATAACAATTCAGGAAAACAATATCAATATCACAATATAACAACTGGTCTGTACTGGCTTGTAGTTCACCACGAAGTGTGTCAACTTACGAATTACACACTATTTATAGTAACGAGTCGACCTGTCAAATGTCCCCACCATTTCCTACATTTCTATAAATAATCCCACAATTATGTCAATAATCAATTCTTGAGTAATGAAACCTTTTTAAAACGTATCAAGACAATTAAGGAATTTAATATCGCCTATTTAGTAATTCTTAATCAATATTCGAAAGAATATTGATACTAACTGACAGTCTTGTATTAATTGTCTCAAAAGACTTATGGTACTAAAATAGCAATATAAAATCCAGGATACATCACAATGATCATTATAAATTACGTAATATTTTATAGGAATATCATCACTATGGCTTATATGTAAGTTTAGAGTTATTTCCTGTACACACAACAATATTTACTCAGGTGGGTACTCTAATAATTGTAGGTATTTGACAACACAATAATAATTCAGGTAGGTACTTCGACATTTGTCGGTAGATGCTTAATAAATATGACAGTTTGTATTTTGTAGCAAACCCATTGTGATTAAAAGTGTAAATTCATGATTTAATGACGTCACACGTCCTTCCAATACTAACACGGCCATTCTGACATGTACTTCGTTCTCGAAGTACAATAGATACACTACTTACTATACTTTTTGTACAATTGTAATATTTTTTTTTTTAGTTTTGCCAATTGACTAGATGTGTCAAGTCCCCTCCACCCGCTGCTAGTGGGATAGACTTGCACCAAGTATAACTATACATCATTAATCTAAATATTATTACACTAACCAACAATACATCGCTCGGCCAATCTGACAATATTCTTTCAAATTGTACTGAACGCAGATACTTTCTTCTGACCAAAATCAGATCAACAGAGGGTATATATTTAAATTCTTTATTTAACCAACTAACTCCGTCAAACTCAGAGGTCGCAGATCGCTGCTTGATCATAAAGATTCAGAGGCCCGTCTCAACTTGTTTTGACAGAATCTTATTCAAACAACTAACTCCATCAAACTCAGAGGTCACAGATCGCGGCTTGATCATAAAGATTCAGAGGCCCGTCTCGACTTGTTTTGACAATCTTATTCAAACAACTAATTCTGTCAAACTCAGAGGTTGCAGATCGCTGCTTGATCATAAAGATTCAGAGGCCCGTCTGGACTTGTTTTGAGAGAATTTTAATCAACTTAATAATTTTTCTAATGCACCATGCTGTTGGAACGACCTGGCATTATTATAGCTCTGTCTTTCTCCTGTCATGTCTCTTTTCAAACAAACTACTCAACAGTAAGTTACACCCACATGGTTTTTATTAATCAAAAAATTTATTTTCATTTATTTGTTTTATCCTATAACGTTTTTTTTTAATATATATTCATGACTCAATGATAAGAATTAGATCACGATTTGTTTATATCAAAATCTCAATCTCTAATAGCCCTAAAACTAATTACTTAAATTTATTATCAGATCGAGAAATGCAAGGTATGAAATGATTGATTAGATTGTTTATTTTAATTAGACTTATCATGAAAATAACTGCTCAAGAGCTGTTGCCATAAATAAGATTCCTTTTTAATTTTACTCAAAAAATTAGCCAAGAGAAAAACAGAGTAGAGAGTTTCTTGTAAATGTGAGAATATTGGTGAAAACTACTATTCTGCCTCCATTCACTAATAACGATTATTTGCAAATCCTTTGTACCCCTCAAGTATGTAAGTGGTCACTAACTGTATTATTACCAAGTTGGGTACATTTTTGCAAAAATGCCCTCCGATAAAAATTCTAGACAAATGTCTGATAAATAAACTAACCTTAGGAATTATCGTTTTACGCTTATTCAAACATAATATTATATCTTTATGATACCAAAGATATTCAACAGTAAATAAAAACAAAGCCTCTGATGGCCTTACCACTTTCAGCAGTTTTCGTGCTGCAGCTGTCAGCTAGATGTCCATAGTCAAAATCTGATGCTCTGACCATAGTTCGCAGATCCATTCACCAACTGCTCTTACGGTAGCATGAACAACCGCAGTTCAAATGGTCAAACAGATTCTAGATCCGCAAGCTATGCAGCTCGCAGTGCCATCGGCTGGGGCGGCATCGCTAGGACATCGCCTTGGTGCGATTGCAGTCAGCGACTCGTAGACACGTTGTTTATGAAAATGACAAAATGAAATTCATTCGAATTATTGTGTAAGCTAGAGCTGGATCCCACTTCTGATGTTAGAATCATAAAGGAACTCCATATAAAAGTATTGTTCGCGCCGTTTCGTTGGCGCTTCTTTATTTTAGGTATAGTTTTATTCTACCCGCTTTTTACTTTATATTTTTTACTTTTCGCTGCTTGGTTTTGTACTGAGGTAGAATATGACCGACATCGCCGCCGCGTGGTCGTGTCTGTGCCGCTTTTTCTGGTTATCCACAATTTTGGATTAAAACCGCCCCTTGAGGTTGTTTCGTGCCGTACACAACCCTCATATCGTCCTCATCGTCAAGAAGACCGAGAAGAGCGCACCAAGGTCGCAGCAGCACTGGCACCTAGATCGAGGCCCCGAGCTGGACTGCCCACCGTGGTGCTAAGGTTGGTCAATTTTCTATCCTTAGTTGCGAAATCAGCAGCCTTTCTCAATCTTGTGTTCTTTCCCCCTTTCTTAATTAAATAAAACCTATGGAGATACAACCACTAGCCAGCTAGTACCCACCCGCGCCATCATTTTTTTTTGGCCTTCGAGCCGCACCTTACATTATTTCTCGGCCTTTATCCGAGTATCACATTTTTATATCCCGCTATTTGTGTTTCCGCTTAGTTTTCAAAACTAGTACCTATTTTTTCCGCTTAGTTTTAAAACTATTTTTTCTTACCGCTTAGTTACGAAGGTAATTTACCTGCTGTAATTACCTACCCGCTATAATTTATCATTTATCGTGTTCCATTTCTTAACGGACAAATTGCATTACTTTTAGTAAGTACCTAAACGTATTTATATTGCATTTTGTCAAAAGTCTTTAAGCTAATTAACGACGGTACGTATATAAGAACGTGTTATCACCGGCCGTTCCGTTCCGAGCGTTCCTTTGTTCTCGAAGTCTATGTTGCAGTCAGTAACGCTGTTTCGGGTATTTTATAACTTGAATATTTTTTAACAAAATCTCATCATGCCTGCGAGTTCTAAGGAAGGAGATAAGCTTAATTTAACCATTAAAAGGCTCGTAGGGAAACGCGATGAAGTTTATGCTAGGCTTCAGAGAATTTATGACTCACGATATGAAATGATTTCGGACCCTAGTAAGGTGGAGAATTTTCTATGTAGTATGGTCTCCATTGATACTATGCGCGACGAATTCATAAAAATTGTCGATGAATTTAATACGTTGAATTTGATGTTGGATCCAGATTTCATACCTAACTATCAAAGTTTGTCTACATTTGAGGACTTATACTGTCGTTGCAAATATGAAGCCAACAAAATAGTTGCTGGCCGGGATATACCCAAAGTTGAAAAATCGTCTTCCAGTAACAGTTATAAAAAATCTAATTTGAATCTGCCCAAATTAGAGTTAGTAAATTTTTCCGGTTTACCCGCAAATTGGTCGACTTTTTATGAAACATTTAGGACTACTATACACGAGAATGCTGATATTACTAATAACGAACGTATTCAATATTTGATGGGACAGTTATCGGGCCGGGCACTTTCTACTGTGTCAGGAATTACACCGAACGCTGACAATTATACTTTGATATGGACCACGCTGGTCAACAAATATGAAGACAAACGTTATTTAGCCACCGCGTATTTGGATCAAATGTTTGAATTCAAATCTTTTGCCGTTGCTAACACTAAGAATTTAGACTCGTTTTTAGAACATTTTGCGTCTGCCGTGTCGAGTTTAAAAACGTTAAAACTTAGCAACTTGTCCGATTTTATTCTTCTTTATTTCGCTTTAAAGAAAATAGACCCGGAGACCGCTCGCGCTTTTGAAATGTTTAAGCGAGAGACAGCTTTGCCTAGCTACGAGGACTTGATCACTTTTCTGCGTGAACAATCGAAAATATTAGACCGCACTTCGGCAAACGCTACGACGAAACGCGTCGGTACCGACATGAACAAAAATGTTTCTAAGTCTACCCACTCCTTTGTAGGTACTAGCGCGTCGGTGCAGATAAAGGATAAAAATAAATCTTGTCCGTTTTGCGAGTTGGAAAATCATTTCAACTTGTATAAATGTTTTAAATATCAAAAATTACCGCTGGATGATAAATTTAATTTTATTAAAACTCGAAATGGATGCACGAACTGCCTCAGTTTGTCCCATAATAACGTAGCTTGTAAGTCGGAAGTACGTTGCCGCTATTGCAATTGTAGGCACCACTCGCTGTTATGTAGAAAACAACAGCTGACTCCTCCTGCGCCCGGCGGCGGCGTAGCGCCCGCGCATAATAATGTTATTCCGCCGGCGCCGACATCTACCGCCCCGCAGGTACATGTTGCTTTATCAGCACTATCGACGCCTCCTCCGCTACAAAATAACATTTCGTTGTGCAATTTTAATAACCGCCGAGATAATAATATTACCTGTCTTTTAGGCACGGTTCAAGTTTTAATACCTGACTCTGCGGGTGTGTTGCACAATGTTCGCGCGCTTATTGATCCCGGATCGCAAAACAATTTTATTACAACGACATGCTTAGCAAAACTTAACGTAAATTTTAATCGAATAACGCGTGCTGTTGTAAAGGGGATCGGTTCATCGCCTAATCCGATTAAGGGTTCCGTCAGCGTAAATTTGTTTTCGAACGATAAAAATATTTTACTCACGCTGGACTCTTACGTCATTGATAAAATTACGGATAATTTGCCTTCTGCTCGTATCGAGCCCGCTTCGCTCGGTTATTTAAACCACGTTCAGTTAGCTGACAGTAGCTTCCATTCACCTGGGGAAATTGACATCCTCATCGGTGCACCGCAGTTTGCCGAAATTTTACTCTCGGGACGCGTAAATGGTCCGCCCGGGTTACCTACCGGTATACAAACGATTTTTGGTTACATAATCGTAGGAAATTGTCCTATTAGTAATCCTTCTACTGAGTTCGTTTCTTTGTGCTCGTTTGTACAGAATGAACCTCCGTTATCAAATATGCTAGAAAGGTTCTGGCAGCTCGAAGAAGTAGCGCCCGAGCGCCCGCTGAACGCCGCATCTAGGGAGTGCGAGAAGCTGTTTGTATCAGGCGTGTCACGTGATGACACAGGACGTTATAGTGTAGCGTTACCTTTTGCGCGCGACCCTTCTGAGCTCGGTGACTCATACAAAACTGCTATGCGTCGTTATATGTACTTGGAGCGTAAGTTAACCGCTTCCCCAGAGTTGCGTTTGGAATATGACGCGATTATTAAGGAATACCTATCGAAGGGTTATATCTCGTTACTTGATGATGCTGGTTCGCTACCTACGGGTTTTTATATACCACATCATGCCGTTGTTAGGCAAGATAAAGTAACTACAAAGGTGCGAATGGTTATGGACGCCAGCGCCAAAACTGATTCAGGTAAATCACTCAATGATTTGTTATATCAGGGTGAGAATTTACAAAACGATTTGTTTTTAATTTTACTCGATTTCCGCTTATATCCCGTGGCTTTTACCAGTGACATACATCAGATGTTTTTACAGGTTTTAGTTAACGAGGATCACAGAATGTTTCAAAAATTTTTATACCGCTTTGATAGTACTTTACCGCTTGATACCTATCAATTTAACCGCGTTTGCTTTGGATTGCGCTGTAGTCCTTTCCTCGCCATGCGAGTTTTAAGACAACTTTGTGATGACGTACGCGCATCTTACCCGCGCGCCGCAGATGTTGTTGTGCATAATTGTTACATGGACGATATTTGTTACTCCGTTCCCACCGTCCAGGACTCGTTACGGCTCAGAGACGAGCTGTTAGGATTGTTTACGGCTGGGGGCTTTAGCCTTATGAAATGGTCCAGTAACTCAGCAGAGTTACTCGAATCATTGCCTGATACCCACCGCTATTCTTCAAAAGTAAATTTCGATGAGCCTAATCAAAGTCTAAAGGTTCTTGGCCTTGAATGGTCTCCTACCACAGATGTTTTTTCCTTTTCTGTCGCTCTTGACAACCGTCCATGTACCAAACGCAACATCTTATCGGTTATTGCTCGCCAGTTTGATGTTTTAGGTTTAATCGCGCCAACTATTCTTTACGCGAAATTAATCTTACAGAAGCTTTTTGTTCTCAAGCTGGATTGGGACGACAAGCCGCCCCAGAATGTAATGGTTCTCTGGGAGAATTATCTTCGCGAACTGCCCGCATTACGGGACTTAAAGATAAAGCGTCATCTTGAGGTGTTTAGGAATGACCTCGTCACTATTATCGCATTTTCCGACGCGAGTGAACGAGCATACGGAGCCGCCGTATATGTTAAAGTTCAGCAAGATCCCCACTCCCCAGCGGTTGTCAACCTGGTGTGCGCGAAATCCAAAGTCGCTCCTCTCAAAACGATATCGGTTGCCAGACTTGAGCTCTGTGGCATTTTACTTATGTCTAAACTAGTGCAACGAGTTATGAACACTTATAAACCGCGTCATAATATTGAAAATATATTTTGTTTAACCGACTCAATGGTCGCATTATATTGGATTCATTCGGATCCTCAAACTTTGAAAACATTCGTCGCTACGCGTGTTACAAAAATTTTAGATTGCCTTCCCGCGGAACATTTCTTTCACGTTCCCGGTACCGACAACCCTAGCGACTGCTTATCGCGAGGTTTGTCTCCGAAGCAATTGTTGTCGCACCCGATGTGGTTCAGTGGACCATCATGGCTTCAACAGAGCGTCGACACGTGGCCTGTTACCTCTGTCGACACTAGTGCCATCGATGTACGGTTGCCGGAAACCAAAGTGGTTTCATTACCGGTTGTAGCAGATGTAGGTGTAGACCCGCATCCACTTCTTGCATTGTCGCATCGCGTATCTAAGTGGACGGTGCTACTTCATTCCGTTATCTACGTTTACAAGTTTTTAGGTAAACTGCCGCGATCTAAATCTATTACCGCATCGGATGCGATTTTTGCTGAAAAGATCTTAATTACCGCTTTACAAGAATTTTACTTTTCTGACGAAATTGCACGTTTAAGAGCAAACAAAAATTGTCGCACAGCGTTAAGACGCCTCTCCCCCTTTATTGATAGTGAGGGCTTATTGAGAGTCGGAGGTCGACTCCGTAACGCTGATTTGACCGATGAACAGCGGCATCCTTTGCTGCTTCCGCATAAAGACCGCATCACCGATTTGATCGTGTCGCACTATCATCGCCGCAACTGTCATACTGGTCCGGTGGCTCTTATGTCAATTTTGCGGCAAAGTTATTGGATACTGTCTTGTCGTAATGTCGTACGTCGTATCGTGCATAGTTGCAATTTCTGTTTCCGCGCTAAACCCAAGGCCGTGCATCCCTTCATGGGGGACTTACCCGCGTGCCGCGTAACTGAAGCTAAAGCCTTTACACGCACGGCTGTTGATTACGCGGGTCCTATTAGTATTATCCCGCAACGTAAACGTGGCGTTCGTTCTATTAAGGCATATCTATGCATTTTCGTGTGCTTAGTCACTCGCGCTGTTCATGTCGAGTTGACTACCGATCTAAGTACGAGTACATTTCTCTCAGCGTTTAAACGTTTTTTAGCCAGACGGGGTGCTGTGCAAACTATGTACTCTGACGCAGGAACCGTCTTCGTCGGTGCGAAGAACGCTCTTTCGGACATCTACGCTTTAGTCAATTCTGATGAGTATAAAACTGCGTTCTCTACCGAGTTGGCTGAACATAAAATAACGTGGAAAATCAATCCGCCGCGCACTCCACATTTCGGTGGACATTACGAGATATTTGTTAAGGGCTTCAAAACTCATTTATATAGGGTTATAGGTTCTCAATTGTTGACCTACGAAGAGATGTTAACTGTTTTAACACAAATTGAATGCGTTTTGAATTCGCGTCCGCTCACGCCCCTTAGCGAAGATCCGTCTGAGCTAAGCGCATTGACTCCATCGCACTTCCTGATGTCTACGCCGCTAAAGAGTTTACCCGCTTGCGAAGCTACCGGTGATGACACTAGTTTAAAGAAACGATACGCTTTATTAGATCAATTGGTGCAATCATTCGCAAAACGATGGAAACGTGAATATCTTCACCTTTTGCAATCCAGAGGGAAATGGAACACACATTCAGATCCTATAAAGATAGGTAGCGTCGTGGTTGTAGTTACTGATAACGTTGGACCTCTATCTTGGCCATTAGGTATAATTCTTGAAACCTATCCCGGCAAAGACGGGATCAGTAGAGTCGCTCTTGTTAAGACGGCGACAGGGATCTATAAGAGACCTGCCGTCCGCCTCTGCCCTCTACCTTCGCAATAGCGCCTCTCCCGCTCCCCGGCTTATAGTTTAGTGTATTTTTAAAACCGATGGTTTTAAGGCCGGGGGCATGTTCGCGCCGTTTCGTTGGCGCTTCTTTATTTTAGGTATAGTTTTATTCTACCCGCTTTTTACTTTATATTTTTTACTTTTCGCTGCTTGGTTTTGTACTGAGGTAGAATATGACCGACATCGCCGCCGCGTGGTCGTGTCTGTGCCGCTTTTTCTGGTTATCCACAATTTTGGATTAAAACCGCCCCTTGAGGTTGTTTCGTGCCGTACACAACCCTCATATCGTCCTCATCGTCAAGAAGACCGAGAAGAGCGCACCAAGGTCGCAGCAGCACTGGCACCTAGATCGAGGCCCCGAGCTGGACTGCCCACCGTGGTGCTAAGGTTGGTCAATTTTCTATCCTTAGTTGCGAAATCAGCAGCCTTTCTCAATCTTGTGTTCTTTCCCCCTTTCTTAATTAAATAAAACCTATGGAGATACAACCACTAGCCAGCTAGTACCCACCCGCGCCATCAAGTATCGATACTTGTCAAGATGGTTATTTACTGTGTATCAGAGTTTCTATGTATGTGGTGTATAAAGGAATGGTTTCAATGAATAAAAGCACAGAAAGACAAGACTAGGTATTTATTTCAATTAGGCTTGTCAATTAATTCATATTGAGGCTCTGATAGCTTACCGCCCGTTCGCTAGACCTAGTTCTCGTGGAGAAGAAGGGCAAGAAACTCCACGGAAGCAACTATGGTTGTAAAAGTATTCATAGAAATCTTTTACCACCATATAAATATCGTTTATCACAATAAAGATCTAATTCTATTATGGCCATTATTAATCTTGTAACATTTCACAATGTTACATAATTAAAACAACAAGGATAAAGCAAAGAACATGACTAGACTTATGATACTAAAATAGCAATATAAAATCCAGGATACATCACAATGATCATTACAAATTACGTAATATTTTATAGGAATATCATCACTATGGCTTATATGTAAGTTTAGAGTTATTTCCTGTACACACAACAATATTTACTCAGGTGGGTACTCTAATAATTGTAGGTATTTGACAACACAATAATAATTCAGGTAGGTACTTCGACATTTGTCGGTAGATGCTTAATAAATATGACAGTTTGTATTTTGTAGCAAACCCATTGTGATTAAAAGTGTAAATTCATGATTTAATGACGTCACACGTCCTTCCAATACTAACACGTGCATGCTGATCTTGAGGTCTTTTATTTGACCAGGATGAGAGTAATTATTCCCTAAGGGAGCAAAGTTATGCATATAACTCGAAATATCACACAAACGATAAGATAGTCAATTCAATTCAATTTGCTATGACTCAAATATTGGAACTTAGTACTTAAACGGCCAGCGTATGGAAACAGCTGTAATAATGACCTCTGTACCGTTCTCAGTATCACTGGGATTCGTTCCACACCTTTACTTCGCTCTTATGTAAATCACATCGCCAGTTCGCTTCCGAATCGATGCTCCGTGCTTGATAATCCATTCTACATAAATGTTTATAATATTGCATTGTACATTCTTTAGGTATATTGTGTGCTTCAGCTAGCGGCTTTGCCTGCCTGGTAACGGTCCCGGGATAAAATGTATCGAACTTCATTTTACAAAACCTAACCAATCGAAAAATTCATCAGAATTGGTTACACCATACAAATAGACAGACAATTATTTTCGTATTTATATTATTAGTGTGGATGAGAATATGGATGTAAGTTAGGCGTGGCAAATAAATTTAGAAGGAGCACTTGTACGAACAACTTAACTCGGCATTAGTTGCTAACATGAGAATATATTGATAATAATGTATGACAAACTGTCAATTCAACCTTAACTCAGAGATCGTGCAACGATCTCTGAGTTAAGGTTACAAGTGGACGGCACGAACTAATAGGTGTGCGGGGTTAAAATGCATGCTATATCAACCGACAAATCGTGCGGAAGAAATAGATGCTGTGATGATCAGTAAGAAGCTAGTTCGCGTACGAATACACACTTTTGCAAATTTGTAGCGAATTTGGATGATGATTTAGGACGAAACCGAGTGCTCGAAATTTTATAAACAGACCTTTGGGAGTCTGGATATCATGAAAAAACGATTAACCGTATCTGTTCAAAATAAAATTATTTGCATTGTTGAACTACTAATCTATCCCTGTATGGTGACTGTTTTGCAATTTTCCCTCTTCTTATGGTATTTATTTGCGCCCAAAAATGTGTTATAGTCAGTGTCGAAATGTGGAACTTTCGACGCTCATAACTTTTAAGTATATATATTTTTTACTTTTTGTTTCCATACAGGGCTAGGTAATGATGAGACAAATTGATATATTTTTTTTATATCGAACGTACTTTTTCAAACAGTGGAGTAATCACCTACGCCTAGTAGCCGCCGTACTAAGTTTGTATGGAAGAATGATCGACTAGTGTAACCTTAAGTTTTAAGTGCAAGTGGGCCTAAATAAACCCTTTATATTTAAGCAGAACATATAATCACTCTCATTTAATATGCTCGGGTCCAAAATTCGAGAGATAGTTAATCAAACGCGCGATCTAATCGCACAACAGCTGTGATCTACGACAAAGACGCGTGATATAATCGCACGACTCGCGATTTGCATCATAAAGGAAACGGGCGAGGCGTGAATGTGAGGAATGAGGCACCGAGACTTCCGCTTTGTTAGTAGATAAAAATACGGTACTATTAGGTTGTCTGTTGAACTAAACTGTGATTTTTTGATAAGTGAGTAACATAACATAACATCACGCCTGTATGTGAAGAGTTAGGCAGAGGTGCACCTATTTACAGCCATGTAGTAATAATAATAATAACCCCACCGCAGTATCTCTACGTTACGCTAGCATAGTATGGTGGCCAAGAACAAAGCTTGCGTCGTGCAAAATGCCACTCACCAGGTTACAAAGAACAGTGTGTCTCGGCATCACGGGTGCTTTCAGAACAACACCTACGGCAGCGATTGAGAGATACCTCAATATCCCTCCTCTGCCATAATTATGATGGTTGAATTCGAGGCAAGGAAGACATTACATCGTCTTGCTATTGCTGGACTATAGGATGCCTCCAAGCCAAAGACTAACCATACAAACTTCGATGAGAATGAAGGCCTGGATCGGGTAACAAGCATGTTATCCGATAAAATGCAAACTATATTTGTGTTTGAAAGGTCTTTTAAGGTCCAAATCCCTACAATAGAGGACCAGAAGAAGGGACTCGATCCACCAGAACAAGATAGTCTGGTGTGGTACACTGATGGATCCAAAATGGAATCAGGTACAGGAGCGGGAATATACGCAAAAGGTTACAAATGTAACAAAAGCTTAGGGAAGATGGCAACTGTATTCGAAGCAGAAACATTTGCCATAATAACCTGTGCTCAAGAGAATATAGATAGAGGAACCAGAGGTAAATCCATATATATTCTTAGTGACAGTCAGGCTGCAATCGAAGCCATGGCATATCCTACAAGGTGGAATCCGGGCTTATTCTGGATGCTATCCAAACCCTAAACAGGCTTGGGAAGCACAACAGGGTAAGACTGATGTGGGTCCATGGGCACAAAGAAATCCATGGTAACGATGTGGCTGATGAACTGGCAAGAGAGGGCTCAGCAAATAATTTTGTGGGTCCAGAACCATGTGTACCATGTGTGTGTGTTTTGACTAATTTGTACCTTTAGTGAATGCCACTCTTTATTTTGTATTGTGCGTTTAGTTTGTGCAGAATAAACAATATTTCTTTCCTTTTTTTTTTTTTTTTGTAAGCCTTTCGACGTGTCTCGTAAAAGCCGCATTTAGGGAATTTGTGGATCACAGACAACGAACTTATTGGCTGTCTAATACCGGTCTGCAACACTCCAAGAAATTCCTAGGCTCTACGTTCAAAGCCCGGGAATGCATTTGTAATATGAGTAGGGGGCAAACCCGCTACCTGCTTGGGGCCTTTACTGGGCACTTTGGAACCAACGACATGCTCATGAATATGGGTTTAACTACGACCCCCGTGTGCAGGTTGTGTGGGGAACATACGGAACGCTGAGAGACTATAGGCTCATATCTCGGGAGGAGTAAGGTATCTAGGGGACCACAATTTATAGATCCCAATGGGTCAAAGTGTCCGAGTTATTTCTCGGCCCCTCCATAAGATAAGATAAGATCTCTACGTTGACGCTATGATGGGGCTTGCGCGCTTCAATGATCTCTAGGTGTGTGCCGGTAGATTCAACTACTTATTAACAAAAAGACGATTGTCTTTTTTAGGGTTCCGTACCCAAAGGGTTAAAACGGGTATGCCCTTTACTTAGGTAAAGGGCATACTTAGATATTACTGTTAATCGACCAATATTATTAATGACCAACCATTAACGTATATTCATAGTTATAATTAGTGTCAAAGCGCCAACTGATGAGGTTTGGCACGAATATGATTGGTCAAAATTTGGCAATACAGCATAGTGATAGACTTAATATTTTTTTATTAGTAGCTGCCCGCAGATTCAATTCTATATTTAGAAACCTACATTTGCAGGGTTTCATTTAAAATATAATACCCTATATTTTAATCCTATGTACCAATTTATATCAATATCCATTTGATGATTTAAGTGTGATTGATTAACAAAGATACACACATTCTATCACGGTTAAAATATTAGTGGAATTATCCACGTCCATAGAAAACCTGCATAACATTTTTCACAAACCACATTAATTCTTTTAACGGAGAGAGAAATCCGCGCACATGATATAATTAACCATAAAGCAACCTCTGAAAGTCAAACTATATTTCATCTTTACTTCCCTTTGTTCATTGTTTATCCTCAAACAATAGCTATCATTTTCATTCATGAAAATTGGTTGATATTTAATCCAAGAATAAAGGAGAGAATAGTTAATTCAAAACCTCGCTGTTTTGCTAATTTTCTCATTATATTTCATAAAGGAGTAGATCACTCACCGATCGCTTCGAGAAATTATCGTTGAATAATTAAATCTGAAAGGGCGGCCATCTTTGTTTCACGTTTTTAGTAATCAACTAGGAAACGGAACAAATATTTGGAATCGTTTAACCGTCTTGTTATGACGTGGAGTTCGTTGATTGGTGTTTAATTTGAGGTAGTTTATTTAACGAAATATCACGTAATTTGCTGCGGGGAATTAGATTGGGGATCTAGACGTCATTTTTGAAAGTTGAACGGAATGAGATTGGTCAAATGACTCTTTTTATTTTGAAAACTTAGGAACAAATACACATTTAAATATCGCACGAGCTCTTTTTCGAGGACATCATCGGATTAACGAGACACGATTTTATGATGCAAAAAAGGACATCGGTTGGCGTAATCGTCAATTACTGCATGACTAACAGAATTTTCGGCATATTTACCGAATATAATGCCAAATAATTTATCAAGCATGAATAAAAAAAGGCAAATAGAGAAACAGCAATATATTCAACAAAAATCATGCAGGAATCGGAATTTCTATTTGCAGACTTAATTCACTGCTGAATATTAATTTTTCAAAAATAATTGAATAACTCCTTATATCAAGTTTTGATAAAAAACGTGAATGATAGTAAAAAAACCAAACCTACAAAATTTTCAATTATTTGATGATTGAATTAATATGTTAAGATTAGTAATCCTCAAGACTCAAACTGGGATTAAATACGCCTTACACTTTGTACATAATAAAATAATGTTTTACAGAGAGATAATCTGTAGTTGCATTGGTAAAGTCTGGAACAGAAGATTTTGGTTTGGTAGATCCAAACCAAAATCTTCTGTTCCAGACATTATCAATGCAACTACAGTTTAAACATACTTAACTATCCTTACTAAGTAGGTATTACTACAAAATACCCGCTTTATACATAAACTGTTCCACTATTTTGTGCGTTAAAATAGACATGCTCATAACATAAGATAGCTTACAGCTTATTGCCATAAATCCTACATTCAAAGTCAAATATATCTATTTCAACTGGGCCACCAATCGGCAATTTGAACATTTGTAAATCTTTAAATATTTGACCATTTTGCAAACGCTTTGAGTCCAAAGCATGTGCTCTGTTGACTAGTTCATTGATATCGCAATGCGGGTACTGAGAAGTGGAAGCGTTTTGTGTTGTTCTAAACTTTAAATTAAGTTTAAGTTACTAATATGACACAGTTTTGTTAGCAATAAGGAAGAAAAAGAAAATGTATTTATTGTACAAACTGAGATGCCTATAAATTATGAAACCAGCTCCTTCCAGCGGCTTTGTGCTTATGATTGTCGAACATTATATCCCGAGAACGTAATACCGAGCAAAAGCCTATTATTATGTTAAATTCCGTTACGCAAAAACGTAAAAATGTATCATAACTTCCTCCTTTTTTTCCGTCGGTTAAAAAGACAGACACAATTTCATATTTGTAATGATATTAAGGTAATGGATTTCGTTGTAAATAACTATATTTATAAAATATTATTGTAGATTATGCCGAATTACTCGTATAATGTTGGTTCAAATAAAAACCGGTCAAGTGCGAGTCGGACTCGCGCACGAAGGGTTCCGTACTGCCGATTTTACCTTGAACATCACATAAGTACCTACATTTCTAATTCTATTAATTAATCGATTTGTTTGTCTCGTCACAAATTCTCAATTTTAATCTAACGAGTGAAAACTGTTGCCACCGATTTCCCATACATTTTTTCTTTAAGTTTCGACAAGGAGTATCATATCACTTACTAGGTAGCTGTTAAGTTTGCACATGCGGTTGTAGGGAAATGTAAGTGTTAATCAAACGCCACCGGTATTAGCCACACTTTTATTAAAGATGGCGGCTGGTACAATAGATAAACTATTAGGGCAAAGGTAACATGGCATACAGCTTATGCTCGACACAACAGTAACTCAGTAATACCGACAGTTACTTCTTGTAAAATACTGGTATTCAGTTGCTTAAGTTTAGACTGGCAGCTTAGGAAGAAGCTAAGATGATGATATTAATTTAGGACTTTAGTACTAATTTATCGTGATCTGCTATTCCTCAGACGTTATTACAAAGTACAATTTGTGTTTATATATAGTGATATATAAACACAAATTGTACTTTGTACATTAAAACAGTACATACCTAAAAACGAAGCAATTCCAGTAAATTGCATTAGTATTTTCAAATTAACTTCAATAATATATCCATCAAATAGCAAAACTTATTTTAATGCGATGTTTATTTATTATGTTTATGCTGTATTTGGTTTCATTATAATAGTGAAATGTAGTAGGAGTGTATTTTAAATTAATAACAAAAGATTTTTGTTCACAAGTTTGTCGGGTACCATGAATCAAAACCTTTAGACTAGCTTTATCGGATTATTAAACCTATATTCTAGGTCCCTTTGAAGGAAACTTCCTCAACTCCACTATACTCAGTTACCATGACAACGGAAAAGAACATTAACGATTAATGCCAATAAATTACAAGCTGTAACTGAGAATTTGATAATTCTTCGTAGTAGAGTTGAGTTGGAGAACCTGACTTGGAATTTATTATATTATGAAGATTTAAATTTTGTCAGAACTACAGACATATCATAATATTTCAGAGAGCTAGTATAATATTAAATGGCCCTCTCTGTTGCATGAAAATACTGCTACATGCAGTATTTTCACTTGAGTCAAAAACAAACATTTTAATTAACTGCTACCCTCATTAAAATAAGCGTACTGCTCGGTTCTTTATACAAACACTAGCTTTTGCCTGCGGGTTCGATCTCGTGGTCTTTCCTACGGCAAACGAACATATTTTTTTCGGGGCAAAGACTACCAACCGCTTATGTCTTTGCAGACAATACGTAACACTTGAAAGAAGAAAAACTACCAAACAAATTTTTACTTCTCATCAACTAATTTTACAATAAGGTAAAATCTTTTGAATACGACATGTCTGGAGGTAATGATTCGATTAAGAAAATCATTAGGCATTTGTTCCACATAATGTATACATATGTAATGATTCGATTAAGAAAATCATTAGCACTTGTTTCAGCGAGCAGCGAGTAGAGCTAGAACCTAGATATGAGTTGGCGAGCAGCGAGAAGGGAGTTTGTAGATAGTTTTACCGCTCGGCTATGAGCGAGTATTTTTGTGTGACGGGTCAATACTCGCACCATTCGCTCGGATGGTCAGTTCTGCTCGCGTTTGTTGGTTGGTCTCATGGCGTGAGTTCCAACCGCCAAGTGAGCATCGAAGAGCGAGTATTATCTTTGATAGCTCTTGTCGCTGCTTCAAACTTGTGTCGAGGGAGTACTCACCGGCAATATGAACAACCAGCGATCAACTATTATTATATTTGTCTCTTTTATTGATACGGGATCTGTATCTGTTGTTTGTTTCTTTAGCGAGAAAATAGTCGATAGCTAATCACTTCGTCGCCGGCAGTGGGACAAGAGCCTTATGCTAATAGAAAGTTATGCTATGACTGAATACTATAATACACTTTTTATCCAGAAAAATACACGGTCCCTTTGAGATAGACTGCAAGAAAAAAGTAGTTTACAATAAAATACAAGTGGGCAAGTAAGATACGATTCTACCAAATATAACTATCGCAGTCTGCAGAAGGAAATGCAAATGATCAGGTTGGTTTCCTACCCAGACGGTGTGCAGAAAATTATTCATTCTGAATACATTCTGTTTGGAAGGCGCTGATTAACTGGTGTCTAATTGAGTAACGAACTCCCCTCGACTCGCTAAATACTCGACGGCGACTAGATGACAGGATGTGGCGTGAATAAGTGGCAGTAGCGGGACGGAGAGTGATCGCTGGGGTGCTTCTAAAAGTTACGATGTCCTAGTACTATACTTGACCAGGGCCTGCAGTCTCGACATAGATAGCGATCGTTAACTCGTAGCGATCGGCCGCTAAGTCCTAACGATCGATATCTAACGATTTTTGGTAGTCTCGACTGCCAAAGCTAACGATTTTTGACGTTTGTCATCGCAAACTTAACGTATATTTACGATAAGTTAACGATTTGTCGGTATGATATCGGATTTCCTAGCGAGCATTTTTGACAGCCCGATAAGTATTCGTAACGATCGTTAACATTGGTTTTAGAGATTATAAAAACAATAAATAAATAATAATTAGACAAAAATTTGGCTGTAGAGTATTTAGCGTGAGATTTGGTCGTGCTCGAAGACAGACGTGATTGTTAATAGTGTTAATACAGCGACAAATTGCACAAAACCGGCGTGAAGGTGAAAATCCTTTGGATTTAGAAGGATGGTCAATATCTCTACCTTCACCGAGTAAACAAGGACATGTTTCATGAGCTAGTTGGTGAACTTCACCCATCTATTCAAAGACGACTGCCTTACGAACTTTCTGTGGAGTCTCAAGTGTTTTTGTGTTGGGTACCTACCGTGCCTAAATAATATTTCTATTTATTTTTTCTTATATCCAAGATGTACTTATAATTTTCTTCTTAATAGATACTGACGGCACTCCGATTTTACGCAAGTGGGAGCTAACAACTACCTGTTGGCTTGCAGCATGAGTCAATAGTCAGTAAGCCGAGTAATACATGCTGTAACTTTGGCTATTGATGAAAACCTTTTAAAAAGATACGTCAAATTTCCCATGACCAAATAACAATGGTGAGCAGTTAAAGCAAACTTTAGAAATACTCCACAGCCATTCCCAGATGAGATTGGAGCCATATAAACACTGCACACAAACATTTTATCAATTGGGCCCACCGTACATGGCTGCTTGGTAAAGAATAATAAATGTTCATTATAATCTATCTGGAACAGATTGCCCATTAGACTGCTCAAAGTACACTCTATGTTTTATCTTTTAGGTGATGATGGATATCCTCTGGAACCATGGTTGATGACTCCTTGTAAAAATCAACACTCAGTGACACCGGAGTATCAATATACAAATGCTCATTGTCCAGCCAGGAATGTCATTGAAAGATGCTTTGGTGTGCTTAATTCTGTTTTTAGGTGTCTGTCCCACCAACGCATAAATACACATAAATAAAATATAAATTACATGAACCAGAGGCCACCACACCCACATAAATAGTGTTCAAGAAGATGGCCTAGAAGTTACAGGTACCTAACCAATGATTTATCTTAAAGTATTCATTAAATGTTTTATTATATTATATTTATTAATTAGATATACCTATATTTGTAGAACATATAATTTTTCCTAAATCTTTATACCTACTTCATTGGCATTTCCATTTATTTGACCCAAAGGTGATAGATAACGGCTTATAGCATCAAGTCCGACTTATGTAACACCATTTTATGAATACTCCTAAAATCTTGATTTTGTTATAATTACAGGACTTGTATCATGCACTGGGCGAGCTGTTGCAGAGCACATAAGAAGAAGACTCATCAATACTAATTTTACATAATTTTATTTTATTGACCCTCTGTGATTTAAATAAAAAACTTATTAAATCATACATTATTTTTATTTACAAAAGTTGTAAAAGCGTTAGCTGTTTTATTTGCAGCCTATGCAAATAGCACCGACGCTCGGCTTGTGCCTTGCTACCTTAGCCTGCATCTTGGCAGCGTCTGCTTGCACTTGAGTTGCAGCTGTCAGCATCTGTAAAAAAGTTAGATGTACTAAAATATCTCTTAATGCCCTCTAGCGTGCTAGTGATTCTAATAATAAAAAAGGAAATAGCATAATGTCCGGGCAGTCAATGCCAAATGTGTACTCTACACCAATTAAGGATGTTATACATCTCTCCACCTCAGTCAGAGGAACAATAATGATGCCCCGGTTGTCAGATTGTATAATTTATTTATTTAATTTTGCCTTAGTGCAGGTACAACTTTTTATGTCTCTCCAAACCTGTATATAGAATAATGTATTCTACTAAATATACATAAAACTGACGTGGCTTGTACTTACAGTTAAAAACAAACTTGTGATTTAACGTCATGCATTGCTCGGGCTACTTGATGGATTAGTTTGGGAGTTTGTTGAGCTCCTTATTGGCAACCTCCTTCCAGCCTGTTTCAAAATTTGCCCTTATGGAGATATGGACGGGCTTCTAAAGTCACCAAAAGCGCATCAATCTGCCCCGAAGTACGCCTGAAACATTTAAGATATTCATTAAGTAAACTTAAACACAAACCACTTTGGACAGCAAAGAATTCAATTTATTATCAAAAATAGGATTCGAAAATTGTTGTATTTACCTGACGCTCACGCTGCTGGCACTCGGGCTCGGGCCTGCACCTGTGTAACTGTCCTCCACTATTGAAATACGTTTTATTTTACAGTTTTTCTATCAATTCTATCTCATTAAAGTATTTTGTATACAAACTTGACATTTGACATTGACAGTTTGTTTCCCATGTTCAACGTCTGTGTTGCAAGGAAGCAAACTATTTTCTTCTTTGTTAAGCGTATTCTTAAAAACGGTATAAGCTACTTACACGTTTCGATGCAAAAAAATGTTAACATGATAAGGTTTACCTATCTTCTGTACAATTTTCAAAGAAAAATAGTTTTTTTTGAATATCTTGTCTTGCAATTTTCCCTATAAAACAAGGATTTTTTTCAAATGCCATCATTTTCCTTTAGAATTACCGCACTATGAATAGGAACATCGTTAGCGTACCGTCGTCGCTATGTCAAGATAGTGACCGATTTTGCACGGTAACTCGGCTGTCGAGACTTGCGTTTATCGTAACGATCGTTACGGCAAGCGTATTTTTTCGGTAAGAGTTAACGATCGTTAGTTAACTTATCGATCGCTAACTATGTAGAGACTGCAGGCCCAGCACAGTAGTCTACGGTGACTAGATGACGCAATGTGGTGTGAAGGAGTGGGAGTATCGGGACGGCGAATGGTTGCTGGTGGGCTTCTAAGAGTTATGATAGCCTGGTATTAATTAGTCGCCGGTGAATAAATGACGGGTTGTGGTGTGAAGAAATGGAAGTAGCGTGACGGAGAGTGATTGCTGGTGAGCTTTTAAGAGTATTTTTCTGGTATTAAATAATCAACGGCGACTTCTTGATGTGGTGTGAAGGACTGGGGTTATCTATTTTGGTGCTGGCTTTCAGGCACACGCCGGATGCAGCTGAGTGCCAGTATTTTAGGCACAAACTGTAGTCTTGTTTTAACGCTGTAATTTTTTCAAAATCTATAATTGGGTGGAAATTATAAATAAGATAATGCTCTTAGAGGTTATTATTATTAGTGTCTTCATTTTATAATTTAATGTATCTTGGATATTCTTGGATCACTTGAAAAAATCTGCAATCGCCAACCCGCCCTAAGCAAGCGTGGTAATTAATGCTTTTGCTTATGAGAAGAGGTCATTGCCCTGCAATAGGACGTTTACAACTTGGTTGCAATTTAAAAACATTCAAATAAAAATCGTTCCCTTTATGAGGTCAAGTAAATGCAGTCAATATTCTACCAACTAACATTGCCAATCATCATCATCTTCATGGTCCAATGTTACCTGTGGTCGGCGCAACAAGTTTCCTATTTCCATACCGTCCTGTCAAAACCACACTATCACTGACTCCCTTTTTTTTCATGTTCTTCCTCACACATCCATCTTTTCTTTGGCCTATCCATTCATCCATATTTATATTCAAAACTCTTTTATTGACATGAGTTTCATCCCTCCTCATCAGATGGCCATACCAGGACAAACGGTTTCCTTTCAACTTTTCTGTCACTGGCGCCACTTTCAAACTTTCTCTGATATACTAATTTCTCACTTTATCCATTCTCGTCACTCCGCACCCACACACGATTAAAAAGTCGAAAAAGCTTCCTGTCGGTCACTAAATCAATTAATGGTGATGAGTTAAGCGAAACAAAAAAATAATCTATGGCTATGACACCCCCCTCCAGCTGACTATATTGAGCCTGCAGAAAAGCTCCCTGCGGGCCACCAACTGCCTTAGCCCACCTGGAAATCTCTAAACCGAATGCGAAGCCAGGTGGGTCGCTGCAGGCACAACCTAGTTAGATGGGGGTACTCCAATGACCCACAGTGCGATTGCGGAACCAGGTCCCAAACAATGCCTCACCTTTTGTCGTGCTCTCTGTGCCTGCACCTTAAAAGACCTTTGTGAGGCAAATGACAACGCTGTTGGCGTGGCTGAATACTGGTCAAAACATATTTAAATTTGGAATCATCGATACGACGAAGAAGAAAAACTCCGCACCGTACATCCATCTTAACATTCTCATCTCTGCTACATGCAATCTAACTGGAGCTAACAGGAGGAGGGAAACTATTGAGATGAAGGCATATATAATTGTATGGAATGAGGAGACACTTTGAGATTATGGTATTTTTCCTCTAGGTCTATGAATCTTCCTTACAAGCATGGAAAAGTCTATCTGAAAAGATTTTAGCGGCACTTTTTATTTTACCTTAAAATTTTTCAATAAATTGTTAGGTTAAAATATATACGCTTTGATATGAGAGATTCAATCATAAAAATAACAGCGTGAAACTGAAACCAATGTTTATTTTATTAATATTATACAAAATCCGGAAACCCAAAAAATCCTTTACTGAAAATGAACAAGAAAAATAAATAAAAGAGAATATAAATTGTTTTTAACAGCTGAAATGAAATATATTATGAAAAAAAGTATACTCACTTTTTAATAAACACAAAATTAATTTATGAGTAAAATTAAAAAATGTGAGCGCTGACGTTATTCTTTTCATAAGTTTAATCCAAGGTTTATAAGAGGAAAAAAGAGTTTCAGGAAAGAAATACATAATTTTGGTACACAATTGGACATGACTGTAGTAAATGTCAATAAAAATTACTTCAGATATCCGTTTTTTAGGGTTCCGTACCCAAAGGGTAAAAACGGGACCCTATTACTGAGACTCCGCAATCCGTCTGTCTGTCTGTCTGTCCGTCTGTCACCAGGCTGTATCTCGTGAACCGTGATAGCTAGACAATTGAAATTTTTACAGATGATGTATTTCTGTTGCCGCTATAACAATAAATACTAAAAACAGAATAAAATAAATATTTAAGACCCCCATACAAAAAACGTGATTTTTTTTACCGTTTTTTGCGGAACCCTTCGTGCGTGAGTCCGACTCGCACTTGCCCAGTTTTTAATTAAATTTCATTTTATAACAAAAATATTAGGTACTGGATATAATTAGAGAAAGCTTACCCGAAGTTAGGTTTAGTATTTTCAAATTCATTATTACAATTCAATTATCGAAAATCTTTATATGTACAAAATGCTATCATGAAGTGTACCTATCAGTTATATTTTCCTTTTACGTACCCATTCCCGTTCCTTTTTAGTTGTACGTTTTTGTGACAAATAAAACATGACGTTTTCATCTGAGTGTGCCTTCAGCAAGTCGAAGAAATAATGGCACAGCCGTACCATCCTTTTTACGAAGCCATCCAGGATTTTTTCCGTGTTACTTCGTTTTGGATAAAGCTAGAAGTCTGAATGTTCAGTGATTATTTCTTTCTAGATATTTGTCGAAAAAATTAAGCACTCTAAATTAAAATTTACAGCTTTACAAATCGCGACATGTTACAACTTGTGCCACAGGAAATGCCCCACTATCCACGTCTGTGCAAATTCGTTATCAGTGCTATTCTTGTTAAATATATTCAAGTTCTAATTGTGATTATGTTCCACAAACTACGCCGGCGTTTTATTCGTTTAATATTAAGATTTGCATATGGTTGTAGTATGCATGTTAATTATATTTACATATGTTATGATACGGCTTTGGATTTTAATCAGAAAGACTTTTAAAAGCAGTGGTAAGGAAGCATGCATTACTTTACTTTGATCCTTTTTTTAGAAAAGTTCGTTTTGAATTAATTTAATTTGTATGCAAGCTCACATAAAACCGTAGTTTCTTATATAAGTACAGTAATTAATTTTTCAATTCCAGTCTTACCGGATGCAGTTGTGTACTAGTATTTTACATGAAACGACGAACGTACTATACTTCATAAAAAAAAAGTTAATTAAAAAAATCAATCAGTCGGGTTTTTTGATTTTTTTAATTAACTTTTTTATTTATAACGTTTTAGTTATTTTTTTTTCGAATTAGGTACTTTTAAACATATAAGTATTATATATTTTTGAAATCACCTCTTAAAATCCTTTAGTTTGGTACCCCAAACGACAGGTATGGAAGAAAAAAAAATTTGGGCCCCCACAATATGGCGCCCAAGACACGCTATTTTCCTATTTTCCAATTTTCATGTAGCCAGTGACACTCGCGGGGTTAAGACGAATCGATTGACGTAAGAACTATCAAAATCGGCCCAAGCGTTTGGTCTCTAGAACGCCACATAGGAACAAAAATACATACATACATACATAGACTGATAAACACATTACCCTCCTTCGGCAGTCGGGTAAAAATAGCTTGATCTCTGCGACAGCTGTCAGTATCAATACAGTGACAATAGCGCTTGACAGGCTAACATTAACGTAACAATAACGTATACTTTAGTTTGACATATGTCGCAGAGATCAAGCTATCTTTTATGAAGTATAGTTTATTACCCATTGCAAGTTTTGCCAAAACATCTTCCATCAATGACTCAAATATAGAGTCATCATCATCATCATCATTTTAGCCGAAAGACGTCCACTGCTGGACATAGGCCTCCCCCAGGCGTCGCCACATTGACCGATCCCGTGCGTCTCGCATCCAGCGCCTTCCCGCAACCTTAACCAGGTCATCGGTCCACCTAGTGGGAGGCCTTCCAACATAGCGTCTTCCGGTTCGCGGTCGCCATTCCAGAACTTTTCGGCCCCACCAGCCATCCGTTCTGCGAGCAATGTGCCCTGCCCACTGCCACTTAAGTTTGGCAATTCTTCGGGCTATGTCGGTAACTTTGGTTCTCCTGCGGATATCATCATTTCTGACGTGATCACGCAAGGAAATGCCGAGCATAGCCGTCTCCATCACTGGCAACACACACTGGTCATTGACTTTTGTCTTGAGACATTGCGGTAAATTGGACGAGAAGATACCACGCAACTTCCCGAACGCCGTCCAGCCGAGTCGGATTCGACGGTTGACCTCTTTCTCGAAGTTGGACCTAAGCAAAAAAAAAAAAAAAATTAGTAAAAAATATAGAAAAAAAAAATTAAAGAGAAAAAAAAAAGAGAGTATAAAATATAGTATATATATAAAATATAGAGTAGTTCTTATAATTAGGGGGTCTGTAAACGCACACTATGACATGCTGATGTGTTCAACAGTATGTATACATAATATTACTGTTAAAACAACTGCCCACAGTATAATTTTCATAATTGATTAGCATTGCATAATCTTTTAGCCAATGTTCAGTGAAACAAACAATTTCAAACATAATTTTTTCTAAAAACTGTTCGATTACCAATAGCTTCGAAGAAAACCCCTGAATATTCTGATGGAATAATTTTAAGGAGTTCTGCTCAGACCCTTATTTTAAATTAAATTTGTGCGAGCAAGAAGGTACCTTCTTGATACTCGTAACTATTCCGTTAATGGTACCCTCCATTGTCCTTTTAACGTCTAACTGACCTACAAAACCCAGTAACTGGGTAACACGATACCCCGTTGGCAAGATTGGATTCAGACTTCCTAGCTTCTGACTCAAACAACTGTCAAAGAATATAATTGATAGCCGGGACTTCTTAGTCCCGAACCGGAACGTGCTTTCCGAGGTACGGAGGAATCTCGCTATGTAAAGATGGTCACCCATCCTTTGACTGAACTCCACAAGCGTTGCTTAACCATAAATATCAAGCCGTGCGGCTGTTATAATATAGCCACGGGCTTTTACTCTTCCTTAGAGGAAAACATACTGAAGTATGTAATTGATTCCTTTCCGTTCTATCAAAAGTTGGCTCTTATTTACTTTACCCTGGGGCGTATGTACTAAAAGACGTAACTAAACCCTAACATCATGATCAGAGATAATCGTTCACGTAACAGCCAATTTGGACGCTTTGCCCTGAAACACAGTAATTGTAAAAGATACAGAAGGTTGGCTAAAATGAGAAGTAGCTCATTTTATATAGATTGTAATTATTAAAGTTTTATATATTTTTTATTATAATAATATAGATTATAACATTATTCGATTCCCGCACGGAACAAATATTTGTATGACCTACAGATAGTTGTTTCGGCTCTGGATGTTTGTGTATGTGAGTTTATATGTTTGTAAACGCACTCACGATACAGGAAGAAATTTCTAGTGTGGGGCAATGTATTTAAAAAAGAAAAAAAAAAAACTAACGACAGAATTGTCTTTTAGCAACGCTTGACGAGGTCGGTCCGTGGATGGGTGACCATTTCAACATACCGAGTTTCCTCCGTGCCTCGGAAAGCACGTTAAGCCGTTGGTCGCGGCTGTCATTTGAAGATCTTTGACAGTCGTTACGGGTAGTCAGAAGCTTGATCTGACACCAGTCTTGTGGAGGTCGTATATACAGGCAGTCGCTCTATGTAAAACACTGGTACTCAGCTGAATCCGGTTAGACTGGAAGCCGACCCCAATATAGTTGGGAAAAAAATAGGCAGATTGATTGTACTCTTTATGAAACTTTCAGAAGAAAGCAAAAGCCGACCCACACTTGCCCCGTGGTTTCTGAATTGATTATTTGAAGTAAAGAACTGAAAAAGTTGACTGATAGAGAAAAAGTCGTTGTGGCATTAAGTCCGTCTATGTATCCACTCTGTACATAAGTTTATATACATATTAATTTCTTAAAAGCAAGAATACTTTTGTCTACGGAATAAAATATTGCGGGTTGTCTGAGCTTTCGAAAAATAATATTTCAAATTTATTTTTCAGAATAAAAAATAATAAATAAATAATAAGAAATAAATAAGAAATAATAAATAAGTGTCTTCTGATCTGATTAACTAGCGAAAATGGTCACTATTAAAAATCAGCCCTTAGTTAGAGTTGACTTTGTATTACTTTGGTATTTCTGTCTTTCTCTCTTGTATGTAGGAGCGTCAGATCAGAAGTTTGTCTAGTTAATGGACCACTATGTGTATAAGTCGCGGCCATAGTTTGTTAACTAGGACCTCTGATTGTTCGTGAGGATAGTAGCTCTAAATCTATTGTTTACGTGATTCATTGACTGTTCTCTTAATGGCTTGGGTTTGTTATATGTAAAAGGCTATAAGATACAGAAAATACTAGGTTAACATGAGTAATAGAAAGTAGAAAATGTGTACAGTAAAAATAGTTGTGCAGTCCTACACTGCGGCTACGGCGTAGGTGATTCGTAGCACTTTGCTACGAATGCTACATTCTCGTAGCACATCTATGACCTACTCAAATCATTTTAGAGTTTCTCAGAGATCAATCGATCAGTCAATTCCTACTCAAATCATTTTAGAGTTTCTCAGAGATCAATCGATCAGTCAATTGATAAGAGATCAAAGTCAAAGTCAAATTATAAGAAAAAAGGTTTTGGAATAATGTCTACTTAATTGTACCTGAAAACTAGTTTTTTGAAAAAAATAAACCAATTTGCCGGAGATACATTTGAAAACAAAAGTAAGATTTTTTCTGTCATTTATGTAGCAACTAATTTAAAAAAAATACTGTTCATGCCTAAACAGTACTAGATCTTCTAAAAGCTATTATTATTTATTTAAAGATTATGTACATACTAAATTTATGTAGCAGGTACGAGAAAATACACAGAAAATATGTACATCCTGAATGTGGCAGGTATGAAATTGTATATTTATTCAGTGTATGAGCTACCACATTGTATTTGTGAATTCTACTGAAAATGAAAGTTGAAATTTCCATTCAGAGAAAAATAATTTGAATACGCTGATATTTTTCATTATGCACACACTTACCTACTTTCCTTTCAGAAAACTGAAAGATAAGAAAAATAAAACGAGACTGTCTTTCTTTGAGTATTTTCTTGACAACTCATGTTGGTTTTAATGATAATTTATAATTTACTTTTATCTACTCTCATATCGTAATATTCGAATTATAAACTTCAAAACGAGTTTATATTGACATACTTTATAAACACAATAACGAAGTTTAAAAAAATAATCTTATTATAACACTTTTTCTCTAACAAAATAATGCTATAATACAATTTTTAGGGTTCCGTGCCCAAAGGGTAAAAACGGGACCCTATTACTAAGACTTCGCGATCCGTCTGTCCGTCTGTCTCCAGGCTGTATCTCATGAACCGTGATAGCTAGACAGTTGAAATTTTCACAGATGATGTATTTCTGTTGCCGCTATAACAACAAATACTAAAAACAGTATAAAATAAATATTAAAGGGGGGCTCCCATACAACAAACGTGATATTTTTGCCATTTTTTGCTCGATATTAATAACGGCAACAGGTAGACTCTTGAAATATTCACAGAATGTTTAGTTGTATATTTACTTCAAAAAATAATAATTAATAAATTAAAATAAAATAAATTAAGGGGGGCTCCCATACAACAAACGTGATTTTTATGCAGTTTTTTGCGATAATGGTACGGAACCCTTCGTGTGCGAGTCCGACTCGCACTTGGCCGGTTTTTTGTCTATTACGATACAGGACAAATCCAAGAAGTTAATTACAAGGAGTTTTCATCAATTATTTTTTGTAATGCCATTTTTATAGTAACTATTTAAAAAGATTTGATTCCAATTTTTACTTGTCTATGACAATGCCCGCTTTAGGTTTAGCACGCACTGCGATTTTTATTCACGCGAATTTTGTCTCTTTCTACCTGTTCATAGGGCTCAAAATATTTGCGCGAATTAAATTCGCGCCGCGGTGCTGTGGATTCTGTGGCAAAACACGGATTTCTTGCGGTATTATTTCTGCACGATTTTTTTACCGCAATGCGAGCAGCTTCACACAATCCCATAGGTAGCATAGGCGGAAAAAGATCGCGTGAATAAAAATCGCAGTGCGTGCTAAACCTTAGCGCATGCGCGGTTAATGCATTCATATTTTGCAGGTTTTGCTGTATTGGATTTCAAGATTTTTTTAAATTCTCGCTTTAATATGTTTGATATCAGTGAATGTGAAGAATATTGGACTTCGCCCGGTATTTTAGATGCGGCGAAGGAAATTACTCATAATCTAACCAGCAAAGTCGAGAAAATTATATGTTAAATGCTATCACGACTTTATGACATGGAAAATGCAAAAAAGGTATTTAGTAAGTTCAATCCCAATGTATGACTGTAGATAAAGTAGTGTATGAAACTGCACATAACTAGGCATTAAAACATTCGTGTGAATACTATTAAAAACCTCGCCTACGGCTCGGTTTTTAAACACACACTCATGTTTTAATACCCCTTATTATGCAACAGTTTCATAAAGTACTATTACGTACATATTTTCGGTTTCCAATAATTTGAATTACATTTTAATACACTGAATATTCCACTGAGACAGTAACTCAACGATTTTGTAACATTTTATCATTATAACGTCAGCCAAACGTCCATCATTATAATTATTTTTTTTAACAAAATAATAAATTTTGTAACATTATTCCAATACTAAATAGTATCTCAAGTCGTGGTGACTTGAGATGACTTCAAAATCTAATACAATCGCATATATTAATGTAGGTATTACCTTTTATATTCTCACTAAGGAACCCAAGAACCAAATCCCACAGATGCATAAACGACCTAAGTACAGTCAGAAAAACAGATCGGTCTTTAGGTAGCTAAGTAAAGCGTACAGCTAAGGAGTAGGCCACATAATCATCGACCACATCATCGCATCAGCTGAGGTAGTAGTCAAGCGCGAGCCTTCAAAGAAACCACGCTCTGCTACCATGTTTAAGTTAATTAATACTTCTTGTCAAATATTTTCCCTTGTAAAAAAAGTCTCTTGAAATAATTATACACACTAAGATATTTAGCCATGATGCTTTATTTAACTTTAACAATATAGACTACAAAAATAAAGTTACACTTTTGTAATATGGTTATTAGAAACCCATACAACTGATACAAGTGTCATTCGATGTCAGCGATGGCAATGGTCGAAATGTAAAATGTAAGGGATAGATCTCGTGACATTTCGATTGCATTTGACATTTCCATAAATTGTTGGTATTTTGACAATCGCTATCGCCACGCTTTTGATGATAGAATGTCTCTTGTTTAGGGCCTCAGGTAAGTGAAGTACAAGTTGAAAGAATTGTGACAGATAAAATTAATACATGTTGATTATGTATCATGGGTAGTAAAAAATCGAATGCTAATGCTTTTAAACAGTGTTTTAACTTTTGCTTACCTACTTATGTGAAAATATTGGTACAAAGATGATCTTAATAATACATAGCTTTAATATTGTGGGTATGTCGAAACTCAATTAGAATTGAAAAATTACATAATTATTGAAATGTATTGTACTGCAATGAGGGCAACCGTTTTTGGTTACACCAATTGACGCCACTGGCGGGTAAGGTCCTTAATGTAGTTGTTAAATGTTGTTAAGAGGCGCAGAGAAGAAAAGTTTGTATTAAAATCATTTCTTATACCGTAGATGTCCGATTAAATATAACATCGAGTATGCCGCAGTTTTGCGCAGGCTCTTTTTTTCGAAAAATCGAAGAAAGAATTTCCCGAAACATTAAATCTATTAAAGCAGTGGTTTGTAAAATCCGTACTTATCTTAATCTGCCATATTTGGCAAATATTCAAAACAATAAAAAAGTAGTAAATAAAATTGCGCTAAAAGCCAAAAAACGGTGACATTTGACATTATGAAGACCTCACTCTACACTAGCGCCCTTAGCGGAAAACTCAAACACGATAGCCGTCAAACACGAGGCCTCATTGATATAACACACACAATCAAAATAGAGTAGTAATGAATGGATTTCTTGCACACCTAACAGTTCTTCCGACTGTACAACTAACCCGAACATCGGGACCAGACAATACAATAGAATTTCACCCGAGCGTCCAAATTTCCATTCACCACGACAGCGAGAAGATGCGCGAGGTCGCACGTACGGGCGATGCCGCGGGGAAATCTACTCCTCTGCTTATTATTTATATACCCTTTTGTTACTTGGTCTTGGAGGTAACGTCGCTAAATAATACAATGATACCTGAACACACGGACGATCGAATTTATGTCTACACAGTACGTGGAAAAAATAATCTCTTACAAAAAAAAAATATAAACAGTCTAAGAAAACTGTTTCAAGCCTATCATTAGGAAATTCCCAGTAAACCAAATGGGACTGGTGACCTATGTTAGTACAGAAATTTCAGCTCACAAATACTCGAATTATATTTTTTCGAATACCAACATAACAACCTAATTTCATTGTCTAACCTAATTTGGATAAAATTAGGTTAGAAAATTAAACTACAATAATGTAATTTATCTTAAATTTATTTTTCATGCAATTGTTTTAATTTATTATGTATTATATTAAATAATACATTAAAACAATTGCATGAAAAATAAATTTATAATGTATAATGAATTCTTATGTACATTTCTATGTAATATGGAAATAACTTCCTGAAATAAATGAATAAAATAAAACTACGAACGCGTATAAAAGGGCAGGGGTCATAGGGCGTCAAAAAATTCTTCCACATCGCTGTCAACGTGAAAAGTGCCCAGAACGCTGGCAGCATTGCCACGTTGGTTGGCAATGCTGATTCTCTGGCCAAGGAAAAGATAATGATAAATGATAATTAATTATCTTTTTTAGAAAATAAATAGGTGGTAAACAGGGTTACCTTTTCTTCGCTAGGAATCTTACAGGTGTGAATGTACTCTTCAAGTTATGAATGTGGGAATGAGCCCAACCATGAAATCCAAAAAAATATCAGTTATACCAGTATTTTGCAGAATTATCCGAGCAAACAAGTATTTATTTCAAAGAAGTCATTTAAAGGCGATTTGGAATTTTCTAAATCGGCCAGTCAAAATGATGAAGCAATGCGCGTTCTAATGTATTAATGCAGAGGTCCGAGGAGATATTAAGAGAAGAAGACAGTAGAATCAAATACTATAATCACACTAATATTATAAAGGCGAAAGTCTGTGAGTGTGTATGTTTGTTACTTCTTCACGCTCAAACTACTGGACGGATCTGGATGAAATTTGGCACAGGGATAGACTATAGTCTGAAATAGCACATAGGATACTTATTATCCCGGGAATATGTTCCCTCGGCATAATTTTCGACATTCACGCGGGCGAAGCCGCTGGCAGATGCTAGTTTCATAATAAATTTAAAAAAATGCCATTTAAAAGTGCCGCTTAGTAGCGTAATTGAAATAATTGACTTTGACTATGAAGAAAAACGTGCAAGAAACTTCACAGACGGATAAATATGCTGAACAGCAGAGAGATCTCAGAAAAGAGTCTCAAGTTGTTTGTATTCATGAGTTTTTTCACCCCGTGAAATATTGTCACACTGTATAGCTTCATAGTTACAACCTTTATCATGTTTCAACATGGAGCGTGCAGAAACAAGGCTATTTTGTAATTCTTAAGATAAGTATAGACTAGAGCATTTACTTGTAACAAAACATCGAGAATTCGCTGTTTTGAAATTTACTCGAGCCACACTTCCAACAAGACGCTCCATGTTTTGTTACAAACAGATTTTTAAAACCAACGAGCGTTTCAATATAATATTTTACGAAGCAAAGGCACGAGCGCGGGTGACGTGGAGTGAGGTCAATAATGAACAAAGAAATGCCGTGAGCCGTAAGAACCGTGAGCGAGTAAGCGTTTATCTGTAACGAGTCGAACGCACGTCAAACATTCGCAAGAATGTTACCTTATATGGAAATGCTTTAGGAAACTGTGCATGTATCATTCGTAAGAACGTTACATTACATTTTAATGCTCGCGAAAATGCTCTAGTGTATCTTTTATGCTCCATGACAGCAAGTGACATCGGTTGCTTAACAGCCGGGCGAGCACGGCCTACTGTGACAGGCTTGAGTCACATATTTTTATCATGGTCTGGCAACAAAAACCGTGATAAAATGCGTGACTTTATATTTATATATATAAAAAAAACATAATTTGTCAATATTTATTACTAGCTTCTGCTAGCGGTTTTGCTCGCGTATTTGTCACGGAACGAACTACCGAGATAAAAAGTATTCTATATCCTCATTTAGGCCATGGACTATTCGTGCTCCAATTTTGGGTTAAATCAATGCAGCTCTCGAAGCATGATTGACAAACATCCAAACCTTTTATTATAATATTAGTTACAGGGATAATGTGATGAACTTCAGAGGTTTAGAAATTTATTAATTGATTGTCTGTACTAGCTAGTTCGGGAACGATATTTATATTCGGCAATAATATTGTTTCTCAATACAATAAGTTGACAATCAATACAAAGGTTGACTGGTAGAGAATGCCTTGTGGCATTAAGTTCACCTATGTACGACTATTGTACATGAAGTTTAAATAAACAAATAAATAATGTGACTTTTTCAAATTCATACATGCTTTCTAAGTTTATCTTGGTCATCACAGTTCACAGGCAACGGTGAAGGAAAACATCGTGAGGGAATTAGGACTTATGTAGTTAATATAAGTCTGAAATAGCCAGGTCAGAGGCAAGTGGTATAACCAGAGGTGGTTTAGTCAACTTTGACACCATAGGTGGCCACAATCTCACACGAAAAGAAGAAGAATACAATAAGTTTCACTTTTGTCACTCTTATTAACCTTTATATGGACAGTTTAATCAGGTAAAAGTACACATTACATTATAATTTCACAATAATTTTAGAAGATATATCTACAATTTGCCATGTATCAATATAATTCCAAAATGCTTATCCACGAATTTTGCTCGACTCGAAAACACGTACATGTTTACGGAAAACGAATGATTTGATACTCGTAATTCAATAACTTGATACGTTATCAAAATATCAACTTCTTACGAAACTGACACCTGACTTGGAACCATTCATCCTCACTCAAGAGTGAGGCCGACACCAATTATGTATCGTATTTCTACTATTATTTTAAATAAGGATGTCTGTATGTTTGGTGTAACTTCTCCCAGCGGATTTGCCCGCGTGAATGTTGAAAATTATACCAAGAGAAAATACTCCCGGGATAAAAGCTATCCTATGCACTGCCCCCAATGCACATCACATCATCAGCCTATTAATGTTCTCACTGCTGGGAAACAGGCCTCCTCTCTGTGAGAGGGAATGGGCCGTAATCCACCACGCGGGCCCAGTGCGGGTTGGTGGATGTCACATGTCTTCGAATTTTTGGTTCTAGGACATGCCGGTTTCCTCACGATGTTTCCTTCACCGTTTTGAGAGCAGTAGTGATGAAATAATTTACACAACGTAAAGCGCCTGCCTGGGCTCGAACCCACGACCTATAACTTGTAATTCGCGGCCGATACCACTGGGCCACCACTGCTCCTCAATCCAGGACATGATTATCCCGATAAAAACGGTCTAAAAACGCTCTGGGCTTATAATTTGTTTACCATTTATAGGCACGCGTTAACCGCTGCCTCGCCTTAATGTAAGCAATGACGTGGTTGACGATAGAACACACCGTCTAGAAGTAACCTATTCACTCTTGACTAAGTGGTAAAAAACCTGAACGTCTAAAACCTGAGGGTCTATAGACATTGTAGCTATCAGGAAACACAGACTATGGCGCGGGAAACACCTGGACGAGGGACGGAACCGAGAGTAATGGCAGAAGGCAGGGGAGACCTAGACCCAGTAGTAAGTGACACCAGGCTGAAAAAATGACGATGATCAGTATGTAGAACTAGGTAAATTCCCAAGGGACAATTTTAGAATTTTTGAACTTCCAAGCGAAGCCGTAGGACAAAGCAAACTTTTGAATAACGTAATGTATCCAGTTTATTTACGCTTTTCGTTTCATGAGACGGAGAATTCTGTGAATTTGTTGTTATAAGGTGTTCATTACGGATAATAATCTTTTGGTAGACTTTATGCTGAAATGAATATTTGATTACTAATTACGTGAACACGATATTAATCTGGTAGCAAAGAAATGAATGTTTACGCTTTTGACTAAAAGTAGCCGGTTGTGTTTCTACCATCGTTTTATTACTGAAATGAGTAGGTATTAGCTGTTTCTATCGGTCTATATTATTCTTAAATACTTTTACAAACTTTTGGCAAGTGGTTCCTGGACTACAATTATATTGGCTTTTTCAAACGATAGATATGTTTCATCCAGGGAATTAAATAAAAAGACGTCTGATAGTTTTAGTGTGGGACCTCTATCAATGCATCAACGTCGTGACTATCTTCTTTAGATAGTTATCATATTCAATATTTTAACAGAATCCGTTTCACTTTCTGATTTAAATGAGGGTATTTAGGGTATGTTTCTGAATTGAGTTATTTGTTATTTAAATGCCAGTTTGACAAATATTCAACTTTAAATTTAAAAAATCAGGTCGAATCAACCTCGAGAATCAAGCGCCAAATTCTTCAAAACAAGTATCTTTGGTTTTAGGAAACGACACAAGTTTAAATCTTTCAGCCAACTCAAGTAGGTACCAGGTAACCAGAAACAAGCAAGCAATCGTATACAACCCGATAAACAACGTCATTGAGCGCACGGCATATTTAAAAACCGCTTCAATTCAGCGGACGCTAATTATTGAATTAAATGCTCCACTGGGACAACAGGATATTGTGACGGTCATGATGAATTTAATGACGCAAAGAATTAAAACAATACTCGATTATCAAATTAAGTATTTATACTGGCAGGTATTAATTTAATTATTACTGTCATTTTATACTTGCTTAAGGCGTATATATTCCTCAATGTTAACGCAGTAGTGATAGTGCGCCCGCTTGGAGCCAGAATATCAATATTTAACATACTTTTGGACAGTTTTGTTTGCAAAATATTCTTTGATTTACTTATGCAATTTCAGTTATAAGATTTTTTTTTGTGTAAAAATATTTTTAAACATTCAAGTCATTTTGGAGGCGTATTCAAAAGGAACGAAAAAGATCCTGTTGTTAATTTCTTTTTAAAGCAAAACTATTAGTTACACGAAAAAACAATGTTTCATAAATAATGTACATGAATCAATAATATATTTTTTTCAAACCTTTTAATCTGACTGTTACTAAGGAGTATTCTTTAGAAAGTATAGTTCTCACCAAACTTCTGGGCCGCCCTGAAGATGGCTTTTGGTAAAATATGGCGAAACTGAAACAACAACAACAACACAGCTGATGCTGCAATAGCGGCTGCTAGCGTAGGTACTGTATGTATCTCCTCCCCGTTGGGTTCCCGCATTGTCGAGGCGGGGGAGCCTGTTTTACCCACGCTGAAGCGAAGTTGAACCCGAGGAGAGGCCACTCGTCATGGCTTAAGCCGACCAACAAGTAGGTTGCGGTGCCATCTGGGCGACATCGCAACTGAGGCGGGCCGCGATGTCTTATGGGGCCTCCCATACGCGCTTAATGCGCAACAGCGCAAGGCACGGATCGGTGCCGTTTTTGTATACGATTCACTACTGCGCAGCCATTGTAGCCAAGTTCAGGACGGCACTAAAGCGGTGGAAGGCCCTTAACTGTTTATGCATCAAGCACCGCAAGCTTGAGATTTGGATTTTCTAGTGGTCGGAAAATATACTACTGCTGAATATAAGATAGGTGCTAGGCTCGATTCACGGGCCGGGCAGTGTTAACAGCCCGGAGTCCGGATATGATACCCGCTTGATGGCAATAAGTTTGTCCCCTAATAAACTTAAACATAACTAGTCACCTTTTACTACCTATAAATACACGTCTGCCTTGCCTTTCAGGGAATGCCGCCGTGATCTTGTTAAGTCATCATCATCATTTCAGCCGAAAGACGTCCACTACTGGACATAGGCCTTCCCAAGGCATCACCACATTGACTGTTTCCGTGCGTCTCGCATCCAGCGCATTCCCGCAATTTTAACCAGGTCATCAATCCACCTAGTGGGAGGCCTTCCAACGCATTGTCTTCCGGTTCGCGGTCGCCATTCCAGAACTTCTGATGCGATCACGCAACGAAACTCCGAGCAAAGACCTCTCCATTGCCCTTTGGGTGAATTTAAGCTTTCTGATAAGGCCCATTGTGAGCGACCACGTCTCGGTCCCATAGGTGATCACTGGCAACACACACTGGTCATAGACTTTTGTCTTAAGACATTGGGGTAAATTGGACGAGAAGATATCGCGCCACTTCCCGAACACCGCCATCTTGTTCAGTATGTTGTGTTATTTATCATATGTATAAGGTTTACATATTCAAAGTGAAGTCCGTAATTGTTTTGTTCCTTTACTTAGTTAAATACCTATTAACATGTTTCACCTCGAATAAGGAATCTCGCATCCCATTATTGTTCGTATATCACAATAAAAAGCCTGTATCTTTGTAATATTTCTTACAAAAATATTGACAAGAAATATATCATGCAATATCCAACGGAAAACACTGAAAATTCGTCGCATCTTGATTTGATCTTTAAAATTTAAATAATAAAGGTTAAATTGCGGTAAAGATAATTCCTTTGACGGTAAATATAATTTCGCGAGTCATACTTTCGTGTTCGAGTACGACCTAAAGCTTTTAGCGGTAAGTCTGTAATGTTTTTATTAGGGCACCGGGAGCAAACCGGTGAAAATATCGGAATGGAACCGGCAACGAACCGGATCGAACGGAAACCGGATACCAGGGAATTAGTGAATGATACATGTTGCACGGAGCTTAATCGATGGGATTTTGTTAGGTTTACCGTTAAACCGATTTTTTGTGAGGCTTCATCGAAATAAGAATAGGAATAAATTTATTTGATAAGGTTACATTCAAGTGGATTGAATTCCTAGACCTCACACTAGGATTCCCTGTGTCGTGAGATCCAGGCTCCTTCGTTCCGTTAATATTTTTTTTCAATTTTTATAAAAGACACAATTTAAAATCTTAAAAATAGGTAAAGAAGAGTGTATACATGGTGCAGTGATTTGTGTCAGTTGTGTTGGTGTTATAAGAAAGTGTCTGTATGTTATAAGTATGTTAGTGAGTGCACGTGTATATTTGTGAATTGGCAATGCGTGTACTGTGTGTAAATGGTTTTTCATCTGACGATATTTTTAGGAGTGTTTTATTATTTAATGTAACAGTGTCTTCAATTTGTCATGTTTTGAAAGAGCTTAATCCTTTCAAGAAGGCTCTACAATAGTATTTAAGTTCAAATCTGTTACCTAGAAAACATGGATCTTTTAGCTAGTTCTCGAAAATGAAAAGATGTTGTTATTTATTTTTACTGAAAGATAAATTTTCAGAAAAGCTTCATATTTCTAACATTTTCTTAAAGTGTAACAGATTTTTTCATACACGTTCCACGAAATATGTTTTACTTTTATACAAAATCAGCTTATCTCGGCCTTAAACTATTATTTTAACAAGATTTTGTTCAAATATTTCGTATCAAAATTATGTAAATAAAATTCTGTGGAAATAGTGAAGCAGTTCGTTTATATAATTCTATGATGTTATTCGGTTGGTTATTTGATTAGTCTTTTGGTCCAAACTACTCTGATTAATCCTGGCGATTATGTCAACCAAAATATTCGTCGAAATAATATTATATAGGGTTTAAATGAATTGCCGTCCCTTTATAGACATAATGGCCATGGATTCCTCATTTTAGAGAGCCAAGCATATCTTTCATCAAGCGAGGTGCATACATTTTCGATCTCGCTTCGCTCGCTCTTGCATCCTTCTGTTTAATCACACTAATATTATAAAGGCGAATGTCTGTGAGTGTGTATGTTTGTTACTTCTTCACGCTCAAACTGCTGGACGGATCTGGATGAAATTTGGCACAGGGATAGACTATAGTCTGGAATAGCACATAGGATACTTTTTATCCCGGGAATATGTTCTCTCGGCATAATTTTCGACATTCACGCGGGCGAAGCCGCTGGCAGAAGCTAGTTTCTTCATAAGTCGACAAAATTAGTGCTATCTTTATACAAATGGGGAAAAAATACCAGCTCATTCGACTTAAAGATGCATTCCGCTGAAAACAGTCCGCCGGCGATATATGCTGACAATTAAAAATATTATAAAACTACAAGCAAGTATCGGTTGCAACGGCCTAGAGTACAGGGTATTTACCTAATACTTGAAATCATGAGTTTTTTTTCTTTTATTTACGTTTTTTCATTTATATACGCACAAAACGTGGTATGTACCTTCATTGTGCGTACAGCTAAGGTGGGGAATTCTCCACCGGAGTCTGGGTTTGTTTTTCACTGAGGTTCTCTTAAGTAAAAGTGAATAGGTTACTTCTAGGCAAGCGTGCTTCACCGTCGACCACATCATCGCATCAGTTGAGATAGTGGTCAAACGCGAGCCTATAGACAATAAACTTTTTTTCATTTGGTAGTGTTTTTATATGGAAGTCGGTTGCATTTTTTTTTTAAGTTTTTATTTTTCTCTTTTTATTTTTGGTACATAATGGGCAAGTTCTATAGTAAGGTAAAGATGCCAGAATAAATTACCGGAATAACATGAATTTTGAACATAATCGGTGGAATTAGAGTGTACCAGACTACCAGGATGAACTGTACACATCTGCGTGCCCCTTTAGAGCGTACTGGCGCAATGTTATGTTATGAAATGGTGTAAACACAAGAACAGACACGCGATTGCAGCAATCCCGAGAGATTCGCGTCATTTATTGAAGGGTTCTGTTGTATATCTCCGAAGTTCTTTATCAGATCTTCACCAAATTTAAATGGGATCATCTCTAATTACTACAATACCATTCCTAAACATGCTACACAGTTTTATTTGTTCATATTAGATCAACAAGTAATTAAAAAGACAAATTTAAATGTGGCATGAAATAAAAATGTGTCGCAGACATTTCTATTTCATACCACATAATTTATCTAGAGTAGACACGCTTCGATCGACAATCTATTGAACAACCCGATTCACACAGTAAAACGCCCATAACTTTTGAATGGCGGAACCGATATTCATCAAATGAACCTAAAAACACTCTCGTTAAACTCATATTTCAAACAAAAATCAAAACGAAAATCGAAATAAAAATCAGTTTATCCCTTTAGGAGCTATGATGCCACAGAAAGATACACAAACACACAGGTTTACACGTCAAACTTATAACACCCCTCTTTTCCCATCGAGGGTTAATGAGAATAATATCAATGTAGTCAAAGTTAATTAAATACGCATTATTTAGGATAACTCAAAAAATAATCGTCATATCTTGATCAAATTGATAAATAAGACCACATATAAATCAAATCAAGACTGCTTTCAAACAAAAAACAATCATCAAGATTGGTTCACCTAGTAAAAAGTTCTGAGGTATCACATAAAAAAAATACAGTCGAATTGAGAACCTCCTCCATTTGTTGAAGTCGATTAAAAATACGCTTGCGGAGTTCGTCTTGTTAATTTTATTTGTCCCTAAATATAAAAAAAAATATTAGTCTAAGTAATATACTCTCTTGGTACTTACATCCCATATTTCTCTATCTGTTATGTAAGAACCCACAACAAAATACGTGTGTAGGAAAGTAACAGTTTTACCCACATTTGAATGTTCACTGTACAGGGAAAAAAATTCTTTTATACCGTCTTATCCTCCGTCATGCTATTAATGACTTACATGTCACTCCTCATACAGTCCATCCATTTTTCTTTTGTGATCCCGTGCTTCCACATCTCCTCTCCATCTCCTTCCATCCACATCCAACTCTTTTAGTAACATGCATTTTATCCCTCCTCATCACTTAACCATACCAGGATAAACAGTTTCCTTACAACTTTTCAGAATCATTCAAATTAATATATCACGGGAATTTAACGCGATGATTTCGATTATTTATTTACCTATTTCACCCGACATTTTGGCCGTGTTGCAACGACCGTGGTCCCGGGTAGACTGGTGTCTCGGGGTGCTGGCTCCATTGGGGCAGAAAATTCTTCCTCTACCCTCACATTTCTACACACAGCACTGACCGTGTCCTTATTCTGTAAGTTCGCCGACTGCACAAAACGAAGTAATGATTTTTGAATCACTGGATTCCACGCCGCGGATAATTTGTAACCGTCATCCCGATTGAACGTTTTGTGTTTTTTAATTTCCATCGCTTCACGTACAATTCTTGAATAGAAGTGGCGTTCCGTGGAAAGGACTTGTGGACGATGAAATTCGAACCAGTGATTGCTGCCGCCTTCTAATAGGTGTTCTGCAATTTCCAACTTGTTGAACTGCCGGTTTTTACAGCGGCGATATGTTCTTTGACCCTTTCAGCTATAGTCCGCTTAGTCTGGCCTATGTAAGGACTACCGCAGCTGCAGTTGATTTTATATATACCAGGTGATTGAAACGGCAGTACATCCTTTGGTGTGCCCATTATGCTGTTCACCTTTTGTCGCGGCGCGTATACAGTGTTTATGGAGTACTTCTTCAATATCGAGCCGATCTTGTCCTTTACTCCTCTGACGTAAGACAGGTACCCGTTATGTTTTAGTACCTCCTAAACATGGTCCAATTACCCCTCCAGGTGTTCAGGGTCACACAAGCCATGAGCTCTGTTTTTAGGGACGTCATAACAGCTTGTAAGTGGCGTGGGTGGTGATGCGCTGTAGCGTGCAGGTAACTATTTTAAGTGGCGTGGGTGGTGATGCGCTGTAGCGTGCAGGTATCTATCAGTGTGTGCGGGTTTCCGGTAAAAGCAGTGTGACAACGTTCTGCCCAACGGAGCCAGTAAACCGAGATACCAGTCTACCCGGGACCACGGTCGTTGCAACACGGCCAAAACGTCGGGTGAAATAGGTAAATAAATAATCGAAATCATCGCGTTAAATTCCCGTGATATATTATTTTGAATGATTCCGAAAAGTTGAAAGGAAACTGTTTGTCCTGGTAGAACGATCTACAAAAAATCCGGAACACAATTATTTATCATTAAAATGCCGGGAATTTAGCACATTTAATTATGATAATATGAGCATCCCTACGGCCACATAAGCCGTGGCAGCTGGGACAACTTTGTACTACAAAATAGACAGAAATATAAATTAAAATATAATTATTTTAGTATACTGTGTGTATTTGTATGACATGTTTATTGAAATGGTTCCTGCAGCCGTATTGCGTAAGTGAAAACTGCAACGCAAAGAGTTTGACCGCTATCCAATCGACTAAATCGACGAATCACACAGATGGACATCCACAATCGCGTCATTCATCTCGCATGATATTTGGTAAATTTGGGTGATTAGATAGAGGTCAACCTCTTTCCGTTGCCGTATTCACTTACGTAATACGGCTGTTGGTGTCTATATTTTATTGGTAAAAATCAACTTGTTTAATTTTAACTAATATACGATGTTAGAATCAGAAATATTTTCTTATTAAGCCAGTTCATTTCATTTAATTGGAAGAGCAACAAAATAAAACTACTTATATTTGCAATTCCCTAACTACCTTCGCATTCCGCTTTTCTATTATTTATTCGCGTTACATTTTGCTCGTGTATAAACAAATTAAACTTCAAAAACACAAACATCTTGCGAAATGTAGTTTTACCTTTTATATTAGCTACACTTGTGCCTACCCCTACAAGGAATACAGACGTGATAATAAAGTATTGCTTGTTCAAACTTAGACAGACACATCGACAGTACCAGGAAAACATGTCACACAAGCAGAACAACAACTAAACAAACTGTCATAAAGATTGCAACATTGCATCTGAGTACCCACGATAAGTAGCACCATCGTTGCTGACCCAATTCCCTCGGAACATTACTAAAACTTACCCGGAGATGAGCTACTGAAACTATCTAGCTTTCTCATCACTAATTCAGCATGGAATTACTGCTGTAACTGTTTGTCTGTTTATGTTGCTGTGCTCGTGGTTAAGTAGTTATTACTTAGCGAGGCACCCTTATTGCAAACATCACAACTGAACCGGTCGATTAAGGTTAAGCAAAGCTTGCCGAAATCGGTCTATAGATATGTGATGATGGTCATTCGTTTCATCCGAAGACTCCTCCGTATCTCAGAAAATGTGTTAAGACGTTGACCCTGGATGTGATTCGTAGATCTTTTTCACCCGTTTCGACACCAGAAAGTCTGACTGCCAGTCTTACCAAGGGTTATCGTTTTACCCCGGAGCAGCTGAGTTACGGAAGTCAGATAATAATAATTTTTAATTTCTTATGAGAGATGGGCATTCATTCCATGTATGAAACTGGTAAATTGCATCCTAATAGACTACAGCTGGCTGCAGCTGGCCCCAACATTGTTGAAAAAATGGCTGATGATAAACAGTTTTGGAGTAGCGACCGCGTACCGCTTACCGGGGCATCATAATGTGGACCCAGGACCAAGTGAAGGTCGCAGGAATCCTTTGGATGCGAGAAGCACATGGCCTGTCGATGTTGCGATGCATAAGAAAGTCTTATGTCCAGTAGCTGTCCTTCAGTTGGAATTATGATGATGATGGCTTGATGAGCTTCACAAATAATTGTTTATTAGTTATTTATAGAAAGACACAGGGTTTACTATTCAATTGGTGTGTGTAAATGATACAATGACAATATATTGATGATCTCAAATCAATCGGATGCAAACACGTCCAATTGCTTCTCAAATATCAGGGAAGATACTAGGGAGTGAGAGATTAGTAGAGCCGCATCCATCGGTAACGTGAGGAGTTGTAATGTTTCAGCCACTACGGTGAATCAGGCTTTAGGAGAAATGTCTTGGATTTTTCATTAATTACAATTTTTTTACAATTTTGGTAAAATCTAGTAAGTTTAGTGTAATTGAAATCGGAAAAAAATGCATAATATAATAGGTTATTTAAGCAGTATCGGAAAATCATAAACCTACGGGCAAAAAACGCGAAAAAGAATTATTTATCTCATCTATTATACAAATTTTAATTAAGGCACAAATAATATAATACTTTACACTAGTCGATCATTCTTCCATACAAACGTAGTCTGGCGATTACTCCACAGTTTGACGATGTACGTTCAAAATAAAAAATTATATCAATTTTTCTCATAATTATCTAGCCCTGTATGGAAACAAAACAGTTAAAAATCAAAATATTTGAAAGTTATGAGCATCGAAAGTTCCATATTTCAACATAAATTTTAACGCATCTTTGGGCGGAAATAAATTCCATAAGAAGAAGGAAAATTGCAAATCGTCTACCATACAGGGATAGATTAGTAGTTCAACAATGTAAATAATTTTATTTTGAAAGTATACATTTAGTAGATTTTTCATGATATCTAGACTCCGAAAGGTCTGTTTATAAAATTTCGCGCGCTCGTTCTCTTCCTAAATCATCATCCATATCGCTACAAACTTGTAAAAGTGCTAATTCGTACGCGAACTAGCTTCTTACTGCTCATCACAGCATCTATCTCTTTCGCACGTGTTGTCGGATGAGATAGCATTTCATTTTAACCCCGCGCACAAAATAGTTCGTACCGTCGTCTAGGGCAACCTTAATCTTACAAAATTCAAATACGCTTAACTCCCTTTAAACTTGCATCACAAAGGTACAAATTGGCCCTAGGCATTCTCTACCAGGTAACCAAGGGCGATGAAGGGGTAACTTTTATATATATTTATTTTGCTGTACAGCTACATGGCTGCAATTATGTATGTATGTCTAAATCCCTTGAGACTTCGGACGTACCGGTAACATTACCCTAACCCACCTTTTAAAAACGCAATCTCTAAAGCTTTACGAGGGATTTAGTGTCCCTTTTGAGCCCTTTGCATAAAGTAAGATATGTCAAAGTAGCCGTGGTGTAGGCCCGGTTTTAGAAATAAAAAAAGAGAGAAAACCTGTGTGATATTCTTGCTGCTCTTGTGCAATAATTATCTATTTTTTTTATTACTGTCTCGCGTTTGACCACTATCTCACCTGATGGTAAGCGATGATGTGGTCTACGGTGAAGGACGCTTACCTAGAAGTAACCTATTCAATCTTGACTTAAAGCCTTGAGGTTTTAGCTATCAAGGAACAAAGATTCCGGAAGGAAGTTCCACTCCTTAGCTGTGCGCACAATGAAAGTGTTAAGTTAAAAGTTAACAGATTTTTAAGCATAACGGTGAGATGTGGGTGTATCATTATAGTACGAGCGCCCACGACCAAAACCATGCCACAACGTATTATGATCAATACCGTATAAAATCGCTAGATTAGATGAATCTGAACCTGGCTAGGTGAGCACTGGGCCAAAAACATCACAGTGTTATGGGAGGGGGGGTTAATCTAAACTATAAAGTCAAGTCATGATATAACTCAGACATAACCCCGACTGTCCTATTCCACTGCGTACCTACAACACAGACAGCTCTAAGATCGATTACTGGTCGCCTGGTGTCAGTATCGAGATAAATGACTCTCGATTCAAGCGTGCGATTCGAGTCAGACCGCAGCGTAATCTGGGCTGTGCCGTATGCATCTTCACGTCACACCGGCCGGAATAATTAGTTGATTGTCTAAGTAACGAGGCATTTGTGTGGTTGTTAGAGGTAACAATTGCAAGGTTTATTGATAAGTTTGAAGGGAAAACCAAGATGAGTTTAGTAGTGGAGACCTCAAGTGCAGTATGTGATGCCACCTGCTAGATCAAGGTGTCAGTTCAATCATTAAATTCCTTAGGGAGTTGTCGAGCTTCACTAGAGCAGTGGTGGCCCAGTGGCTCCGACTTACGTGCGATTTACTTTGTGTAAATTATTTCACCACCTCTGCTCTCAAAATGGTGAAGAAAAACATCATGAGGAAACCGGCATGTCTTAGATCCAAAAAAAAATAAGATATGTGACAGCTCGTGGCTAAATAATAACAGCCGCACGGATCAATCTTCAAGATTAAGCAATGCTTGCCGAGGTTGGTCCGTGGATGGGTGGACATCTTTACATAGCGAGTTTCTGCCTTGCCTCGGAAAGCACGTTAAGCCTTTGGTCCCGGCTGTCATTTGAAGATCTATGAAAGTCGTTACTGGTAGTCAGAAGCCTGAGATCTGACACCAGTCTAGCCAAGAGGTATCGTGTTACCCAGTTATTGTGTTGTGGAGGTCAGATAGGCAGTCGCTCCATGTATAACACTGGTACTCAGCTGAATCCGGTAAGACTGGAAGTTGACCCCAATATAGTTGGTAAAAAGGCTAGGCAGATGATGATGAGTTCTCGAGCTTCACTGCCTCGGAGGTTTTTGGTGGTCGTGACTTTTGATTCTGGTTTTCAGTTTCAAGAGTTGCAGTAGTTGAGAATATTGTGGTGGGCTTGGTTTAAGTAGATACAGAATCTGCTGAGTAAGAGATTCTGGGTTACATTTCTAGGTCGGAAAAAGTATTGTGTATTTCTATTTTTTTTTTAGTTACCGCTCGGAATTTGTACTCAATGGCTTCCGTTTTTGTTTCCACCAGTTGGCGCCACTGGCGAGTAAGGTCCTTAGATATAGCTGTTGAACGTTGTTATAACGCGCATGGAAGGAAAGTTAGAATTAAAATAATTAAAATCGAGAATTACGAAGTGGTGGCCCAGTTGTAGCGGCCGCAACTTACAAGTTGTAGGTCGTGAGTTCGAACCCAGGCAGGCGCTTTACTTTGTGTAAATTATTTCATCACCTCTGCTCTCAAAACGGTGAAGGAAAACATCTTGAGGAAACCGGCATGTCCTAGAACCAAAAATTTGAAGACATGTGTCATCCACTAAACCGTACTGGGACCGCGTGGTAGATTACGGTCTATTCCCTCTCATAGAGAGGAGGCCTGTGTCCCAGCAGTGGGAACATTAAAAGGTTGATGATGATGATGCCGTAGTTTTGTGCAGCCCCGTATCGAGAAAAAAAAAAGAAGAAGAGAATTTTCTGAAACATGTGAATGTTAAAGCAGTGGTTGATAAAACCCGTACTTATCATAATCTGATATATTTGGAAAATATTCACAATAATAAAAAAAACGCAAATAAACACGCGCTAAAAGCCAACGAGCTCCCTCTATTACAAGGAACTTGAGCGTAACTGGCGAAATGTAGGTGTAGGTACTTACTGTTACACAGTACACCTTTGCCCAGCCCTTAGGAATATACAGTCTCAATAAAATAATATATTGTGATACAAGGGTGGAAAGTAGTAGAGCCGAAGGCGAGGGTTTTTAATGACACGAGTTTGCAATAACCTAGACACCCGTGTATCACACGACATTTTTCAATACAGTTGTGGGAAATAGTAAAAACAAATCAAAAAATTAGATTTGCTTAATAACAAAAAAACAACAAAACCAAACAACTGGTCATTTTTTTTTTTACAACGAGAATAGCCTACACAGCCTATTCGATTTTTGACAAAAACATTTGTCAAAAATCGAATAGGCTGTGTAGGCTATTCTCGTTGTAAAAAAAAAATGTCCAGTTGTTTGGTTTTGTCAACAACAACAACAACAGATTGAATTGAATTGAATTGATTGATTGGGATTGTTGATTTCATATTTAACACCATAAAAGTTTACGTACTATGTGTATGAATACTGTTGTATTTAAATATATTACATTTATATTCATAAAACATTTATTTACACCAATTAGTGAAATTAAATTGAGGAGTTATGTCTCATCGATTCGATTAAACATTTATGACTAGCTGCTTCGCGCGGCTTCGCTCCCGTGGGCCACCCCACAGGACCCGTTTTCGGGATAAAAAAATAGCCTATGTTACTTAGGAATAACGTAGCTTTCTATTGATGAAAGAATTTTTTTAATCGGTCCAGTAGTTTCGGAGCCTATTCGGTACAAACAAAAAAATCTTTCCTCTTTATAATATTAGTATAGATTATAAGTATAGAAGTATAAATTGAGCCTTACCTACAACACTATGCTCCGCGCTTGCAACATTAAAAAAAAATAAGGTCATTGGCAGCTGTCACTTTAGTCTACGAAATTAAAAATCACAGTATAGTTATAAAATTATTTAATTTGTAAACAGGTTACAGGAAATAAAGGCTTTTTTTTAAACCTAATTAGTGAAGAATCTTCACTGAACACCTACCAGGCAAACATAAAATCACGGAAAATGTTCATTCAAATTGCCAAACATTCCACACACACAGCTACATCCTGCCGCTCACAAGATTGATTGCTGACGCTACCTTTGTCACTATTGATATAAATGGCCGCTGATAGCTCCGACAGGATTTATACCATTCACTATCATCTCGACTGAACCATATCCTGATTGTATTTAAAGTATGTAGAGTGTTATCTATAACGTTAACATGAAACTTGTGTTTTTCAGAGAGGTATAACGGCAATCCATTAAACGACCAAAATGGTAGACTGCTAGCTGAAAAATTTCAATGAGAGAACCGAAAAATTCTGGTACCATTGTCCAAACCAACCACTGTCCATTGTCCAAACATCGGCAATATTATAGCTCCTGTGAAATTACTTTGATGTACTAAAAAACGGGATTAGTAGGGACGATATTAGTGATGTTAAAGTAATTCCCTTGAAACATATTGAAAGCAAACCAATTGGGACGTGGTTTTTTAGGGTTCCGTACCCAAAGGGGAAAAACGGGACCCTATTACTGAGACTTCGCGGTCCGTCTGTCTGTCTGTCTGTCTATCACCAGGCTGTAAGGGTAAAAACGGGACCCTATTACTGAGACTTCGCAGTTCGTCCGTCTGTCTGTCTATCACCAGGCTGTATCTCATGAACCGTGATAGTTAGACAGTTGAAATTTCACAGATGATGTATTTCTGTTGCTGCTATAACAACAAATACTAAAAACAGAATAAAATAAATATTTAAGTGGGGCTCCCATACAACAAACGTGATTTTTTGCCGTTTTTTGCGATAATGGTACGGAACCCTTCGTGCGCGAGTCCAATTCGCACTTGGCCGGTTTTTTAATTGAACATCCCAAAAAATAAAGTATGAAAGCAAGGATCAACGAGTCTTTTCATCAGATAAATTCTACACGTGCAAGCAGCCGTAGGCAAAGATTTAACAAGCAAAGCTAGTGCCAAAATAACAGTAACAATCTTCTACTTACAGACGAAAAACAAAACAGGAAAATACCTGTGATACCCGGCGATCATAAAAAAAGTTTCCATTTTGTTTTCCGTCTAAAATGTAAGACGGGAGAATAATGAAAAAAGCTTATCTCGGACATATTTTTAATAATAACAAAGTACTTATGCAAAAAATGACTATAGTCTCTGTAGTACTCAATCACATTCTTTTTTGTTGGAATTGAAGAGAAAAATATAATTGCTTCAGTATTTTGTAGGCACCTGTTTGTGTAATGTTATTTTTTGTTTCAGTAAAAGCCTGGGTTTACCTGTCTGGCCTGTCAAACTGTCAGTCTTGCCTGATGAATGAAGAACAGACGGATACTTAAACCGATTAAGTACAGTGATCTAGAAGTTTACAGGTATTCATAGGTAACCTACATTCGCCAAATATATTTTTGAGACAATACCACCGCACTATTCCCAAACCACTGCAACTCCTGAAAGCCAGAATCAACAGTGGCGACCACCAGAAAAGCACCGAGGCAAGCTCGACGAAGTCCAGGGGAATGAATTTAACTGTCTTGGATCCCGCAACGAAATTAATCAGAAAAGAATAACAGAGGAGTAGGACAAAATTCGCCAATTAAGGAAACTAGCTGTACGTCGAACCGCACATCATAATTGTAATATTTATAGCCATCATTTTACGCGTTTACACCAAACGACCCAAATAATTAATAACTAAGTATAGTCATCGGCACGTAACTTGGCAATGTTTTGGCATAGTGGCGTAGGCGCACTATGCGCAAGTTTACCCCCAAAACTTGCGCATAGTGCGCGAACTGACCAACCACCATATAGAGCGAACGGGACGTGGACGCGATTTGATTGGTCAGTCGATCCTTGTGTCAACTGACCAACCAATCGCGCGCGAGAAACGGTGCTAAACGTACCCCGCGTCCCGCTTGGTAACCAAAGAGACCTAAAAAATGACTTGTGGGCATCTAACGACTCTTGCCAAGTTACGTGCCGATGACTATACGTGATCAGATCGCATTAGGTGACGTCGTGCGTTCTCATCGCTCTGATTTGTAATATAACAACAACAAACAACCTTTACACTAGCATAATTGCCATATAAAAGCACGATAGACAATTAACAGTGTCTATGTTATTCTAAAACGCTTTAATAAAAATTATCACATTCATAATTAATGAAAAATAAAGCCCTTTAAAATTACTCGTCCCCGTGGGAAAAAATGAAGAATGAATGAATGACAAAAAATTATGAAGTTTTCATAAAACTTAATGAATTATAATCAGAATTGTATTTCACAAGCTTTTTATTAACTTGCAATGTATGTATGTGTGTGTTCGGGTCAAATCTTGCAACTGAATTTTAAAAGCAGTTACCCTCAATCGATTTAGATGAAATTTTGTATACACGTCTGGTTTGGACGACAATGCATGGTAAACAAAAAAATAAGTTTATTTTATTTTATTTTGATAAATTATAATTTAGGAAAAGTTTAGTAAATAATCATTTTGTTGTTAAGAAAAGGTAATTTAGTTTTAAGAATATGAAATTTAACTTTTGTATGAAATGCTAAAAAGCAGGTCTTTGAATCATATTACAATTAAAAAGATGCGTAAAAGTAGTAGTGTAAATCGACTTTTGTTGTTGACTCTTCTTCTAAGTGTACACACCTAACTCTTTTTAGTAAAATACGTTGCTAACGCAGTCATAAGGTCCTCACCTAAACAGATTACAGCACATGCGGCGCAAGGTGAAAGGTGGATCTTGTCTTCGGAGAGACGCCGCAAAACACCGAAGATCGGAACCATCTGAGAACCCCCACCTATCGAGATTGTCTTACTGGATCTTAATAACTAACTTAATAAAAAACCGGCAAAGTGCGAGTTGGACTCGCGCACGAAGGGTTCCGTACCATTATCGCAAAAAAGGGCAAAAAAAACACGTTTGTTGTATGGGAGCCCCACTTAAATATTTATTTTATTAGGTTTTTGGTATTTGTTGTTATAGCGGCAACAGAAATACATCATCTGTGAAAATTTCACCTGTCTAGCTAACACGGTTCATGAGATACAGCCTGGTGACAGACAGAGGGACCGCGAAGTCTCAGTAATAGGGTCCCGTTTTTACACTTTTTTTTTTTTTAATTAAACGTGTTATTATTATTTGTTTCAACCCAAATACTTTTCTCTTTTTTTTCTTTTCTTGTATTTGACATGTGTATTTAGCATCCTGTATATTCTAAGCTATTAAACATTACAGCTCCATCAACGAATCTGTGAAAATCGGACGACGGCCGCCGACGGTTTATGTCGTAGCATTTGGAGCCAGGCCAGTGGAATGTACCCCTAATGGACTAATGGAACGAAGATGGATGCGATCACTTAAATGGATAAAATAAAATTTAATTTATTATGAAGTAAATTGTCGAGTCCTTTTAATGTTTTCGGTGTTTTAGATCTCTTTTTTTCTTGTGTCCATTAAGTTAATCTTGTTTTATGGCAATCAATTAAGTCTTTTTTAATGTTTCAATCGTAATTGGAACATTGTAAAGGTTTGGTTCTGAGAGGAGACTGAATTTTTACGTGTTAGGTATCTTGTAACTCAAGCCTCAAGGTCTGAGAAAAGGGATGGGCAGTATATATCTTATATATATAATATCTATTTTATTTTCAATAAAATTCCGCGACAGATAAAGAATCTTAATAACAATATGTTTAAAAAGAAACTGAAACAATTTTTAATTCACAAATGTTACTACTCCACAACTGAGTTTATGGAGGACACCACTGACATTTAGCTTATTACAATATTATATTTAGATTATTATTATTATATTGACGTTGGTAATTGTGTGTTAGTAAGTATGGAATTGTGTGTTTTGTAAGTAATTGAATTATTTAATTTTAAATGTGTCTGTTGTTTCGACACCACTAACTTTGTTATTATTTGTATGCTCTCGAGTAAAATGTAGCGAACTGACCAACTTATTATAACATCCTATTGTATTGAAACCTACTTTTACGAATAAATATGATTTGATTTGATATCTTCGCGGCTACAGTGTGGACTGATGGATGTCTCATCTTTTTGATTTTTTTATCGTATGACAAGGGAAACATCTTTTTGTGCGTTATTATAATCTTATTTCAGTATTTCAAGTCATCAATATAGCAAGAATCTGATTTGAGGGTTCATACACAAACAGCTGCTGAGGCGCGACGCGATGAAACGACATTTTTTTTTAAAACGCGTCGTATCTTTGTGTCGCATTGTCACGACGCACTTGTCCGCAGGAGCCTTGACACCTTGCACATGACACAATGGTTGGGGGCTAGAATATTGAAAACTTATGGCCCATCCAGAGCTATTAACTAGTTTATACTATATCTAAACTAGTCTTCTTCGTTAAGAGCCGATTGGACTCAAATTTTGTCCGATCAGAATGTGGCCACCTGGACAGCTCTAACGTTGCCCTCGTTCAAGGCGTGGAAGGTCCATACCAGTGAATTTTAATTACATTGCCATTTGTAATAGATCTTATTGTGGTGTCACTCTTCTTAAACCACAAAACAAATATCTAGTTAATTGGTCTCAATGAGTATGGCCTTAATAATCCAGGTTTCTAGAACCTTATCAAGGATTTTACGATGGATATAACTCAAATGGTTGTTGGAATTTCAACCAATACAAAGGCCTATTTGAGAACCATTAATTAATGCCACCAGGCTGTCAGCAATTGGAGGAGATTATGGTCAAAGGTGGTTAGCTGTAAATTAAACAATGATAAGCATCCATGTGTAGCGTATCTTTGGTCTAAATCTCTAGTGTATTTTTTATTCACTGACAGATAACGCAGAACCTAAACTGGCCTAAACCACTGGTTCTAGACCGGACTAGATGAAATCAAATTTTGCACAGAATTTTCTAACAAAATCGAAGGTGAAAGAAAGACCGAAACAAAAATAGTTTATCTGAGTCAGGCACGACGCATACCATAAAAATACAAAAAAAAACTTAAATACAATAATCATAAAGTATGCGTCACAACCACACAAAACGACAATCGCTCAGTATAATGCATTAAGTCCGCCTTTGTACTTATGCATAAAGTTTTAATAAATAAATAAATAAATAAATATAATGCTGGAAATCTCGTGCGAGACAGAACCACAGCACTGCTTTTCATATATAGCCAGTGTAGCGATAGCCAGTGTCGACTGGACGACTCTCCTAGTGACCAATATTGTAAATTAACACCCCAAAGGAGAATATAGGGCATAATAATGATGTAAATATAATGGAAGTTTGTTTTCTTTGTCGTATAACAACATTCTTTTCTTTACTTTGTGTTTGTTGATGTTGTGTTGTGTCTGTATCGAATAACTGTGTTCTATTCTATTCAGTGTTCCCTTGGCAGTCATACCCGCTACTTATTACCTACCTGACAAACTAATATTTCCACGACGGCTTTAACTAGTCTTGTGTTGAGCGTACAATATGAGAAAATGGATAAGCTACAAGCAATATCCAATGTGATTTCGCGGCAGCAAGAACTTCCATACAAACTGTCATCACCTAATTTAGTTATTAGGGGCTGAATTTCAAAAGTCTTTCTTTAGTGTTCATTTTCGCCATATGAGGAGCTTTTATTAAACTACCTTAAATAGCCTAGGCTAGATTTTAATCCAGTAGAAACATTTCAGTAATCTGCGTTGGGTATTTCCAATCTCTATCTCCTCCATTAACACAAAATCGCCTATGCAACCTAACTTTTAACAACATAATTATTATTTTTTAATCTAAACACATTATCTTTGCGTCGCCTCTGCCGGCTCTTTATTTGAATACGTCGTTAATATAGGCGTCAGGGCCAGGCCTGTCATTACGTCGCGTCAAAGGCGGAATTAATGGAAGTCGCAGCCGTAAGCTAAGTCTCTTCGTACCAGGGAATTATAAGCTTGAGTTGGTAGAATTTGTGGTGATATTGCCTATCGATTGTTTTGTTTAGAACGTTGTGAAATGAAGGCTGAGTACCTACTGAGTCTTTTGGCTATAAAAGTCAAACAAGGAGACAATTATGAAATAAATTACAAATGAAAATGAAGGAATACGTAACGAATGAACTAGTGTATTGATCAGTATTTAGAAATTATGTGTTCAGTTTAATCGAATATCCTACAAGCCAGCAGAATATAACTTTGAAGAGATTTGGTACGATGATTTTAAAGAAAATCAGGCAGCATAAAATCTATTTGATTAATTATGGGCGCACGGTTGGCGCAGTGGTTGAGCGATTGACTGCTGCGCTGCGTGTCGCGGGTTCGATTCCCGCACGGATCAAACATTTGTATGATCTACAGATAGTTGTGCCAGCTCTGAGTGTTGTGTATGAGAGTATATATGTTTGTAAACGCACAAACGCACGATACAGGAAGAAAATCCTAGTGTGGGGCAACGTTTTAATTTTTTTAAGATATAATTCTAACCAACTCTACAATGCCATAACTAAATCACTCTCGACGATTCAACTCCAACGAGACCTTCACTATATAACTATTAGCGTGTTCTAAAACCCTGGTACCTACAGCATCGAGCCCCTATAACCACAATTACGGTAAGACCGCGAATCCGTCAGGCGTGACGCGGACACTAACCGAATACGGGCTGATAATGTATCAAACGTGTGACGAGCCTGTTAGCATTTATGTGAACCTGGTGCTCAATGTATTTTGTCGTTATGCTGTAGGTACTAGAATAGGGTTTTGTGGAGTGTTCTTTTACTGATTTCAGTTCGAAATACATAACAGAGCAAAATAGATTTTTAGTATAACCTGTCAAAAATACATCCCTAATTTTATAAGTAACTTCATTCCCAAATAAACTGGCCACACAAAAAACATGGTGGTGGCCCACTTCAACAAACTCAGTGCCAAAATATGTAATCGCGATAGGAGTCAAAATAGACCATGCCTTTCAAGCTTTCAAAATCCTATCATTGAAACTTAAACAATCCTATCCTGACAATAAAGACATACGAGTCACGTTCAATTATGTTTGCTTTTCATCAAGCAAAATGATTCACTACCACAACATTACATAGCAAGTTCACTCTTCCTTTTGACGCCATCCATTGAAAGGATTCAACAACTGTGTCTGATTTTCCATGCACCCCATACACAGAGCGTCTGTAACAATAGCTCACAACCCTTTGAATGTGACGTCATGTCCCTGCACCCTAATTGCGTAATACACTTGGAATGATCCTTTTCATTTCATTGAAACAAAATTCAAGACATAACATCCGTATCTGACGCAGGATTCTCATAATAGCTCGTATTTTTCGAAATCCGTTTTTGTTTTCCAAGCAGTATTTTGTAAAAAATAGAATATTCACGAAAATAAGCTTTCGCAAACGAATTATGCATTCGCGAATACGGTTCGCAAAACAAAACAGCGATTTTTCAAATTATCATGCAACATAAATACACTGCCATTTTAAATTGTAGGTAAACTAAAGGTAGATAAAGCACCTTCCTTCATTTTGCTATCAAAATTCTCTCTGCTTATTATCTCTTCCTATATCTATTATTAAATAAGGCACCTACATAAACAAATCAAAACAGTACCATATAACTACAAATAATCATAGCGTGTAATCTTTACACCTAATCACCGTACGTACGTACTCAGTAAAGAACACAGAACCAAAGCGAGTCGGCAGCCAGTCGTCCATAATCCATAACTAATAATATTTTCTTGACCGTGTGCATTGAGCACAAGTTCCGACTCTAATAGCTATATTAAGAATTGTCACGGGACGTTAATTTATTAACATTAACATTAGAAACGGGATAAACACCCACCCGCAATGACTTTTCAGTTTATCCGTGATCATGGTGCTTGCAACAGCACCGAAATATCGGGACAAACAGTAAACATGGTAAATATCCCGTTTCTAATGTTAATGTTAGTGTTAGTGACCATGACAGTTTAAAAACTTATATCGTTAATTTATTGTATTGTACACGGTGACACTCAATGAGGAACTCGAGGCTAAGTAATAATAACCTTTGCACCAAAAATTAACCGACTGCCAAAGCAAAACACTAAAGGCCAATTTTTCAATAGTCTGATAACTTTAAACTGAGGAATAAAAATGGCCGTTTGACATATTTTCTATACAAGAGCTGTCAAACCGCCATTTTTATTCCTCAGTTAAAATTTGTCAGACTATAGAAAAATCGGGCCTAAATAGAGAAAAAATAACTTTCGTTTCGGAAGTCGGTGTCTTTGGTACCTATTTTTTGTACCAAAGACACCGACTTCCGAACTTTGACTCCGTCTTGCTCGTTTTAGTGTTATGATTTGGAAGTCGGTATTTTTTTTGTGAAAATGTTTTTATTTTTCTACTAAAAACTAAAAAGTGAGCTAGTTCTATACTAAATTAGTTACCTAAAATATTGTCAAAATACCCATAATAACTCAATTTACACATACAAGCTGTTTATCGTTAAGGAGTTCGGCTGTACGTTCCATATCTTGAAAACTACTAAACCGATTTTGATGTAACTTGTACTGTTCCCTAAGTGGAGAGGTACTTAATCCAATACAAAAAAAAAAACACATCTGATTAGTGGTTTTGGTGATGTGCGCGTGGACAAAAATACATACATACACTTATAAAATTTGGCACGTGTTTAGAGGTTTACATAGAGTAACATATGTGAATAATGTGCAATTCCAACAATAATACATTAATAAGTGTTTAATTGATAACCTCCTTGTTTTAGAAGTCGGTAGAAACAGCTGCACAGGTCGTTCTTCAAGGTTAAGCAATGCTTGCCGGGGTCGGTCTGCAGATGGGTGTCCATCCATTACAAACCAAGACACCTCGAGCTGTCATTTGAAGATATTTGACAGTCGTTACGGTAGTCAGAAGTCTGAAGAAGATAAAACCTGACAACATTCATGCCAAGGGGTATTATAGTGTTACCCAGTTACTGGGTTGTGGAGGTCAGAGAGGCAGCTGCTCCATATTAAACACTGGTACTCAGCTGGATTCAGTTAGACAGGAAGCTGACCACAGGAACACAACACAGTTGGGAATAGGCAGGCAGATTGAAAAGGGCGACACTTACTGTCACTATTACACTCACGCTTAGGTTGTACGGAAAATTGTCAATGCCGGCTCTAATAGAGACGTCTTGGCACTCTGTGGTGTACAGAATTTGGTGAAATGATTACCCCTTACTAACAACAGACATACGCAATGTAGGGTGACATTATAATACATACGTTAGTAGGATTATGATGGGAAACAGAACTCTATTGTCCTCCAACGCAAGCTGTAGGGTATTGTGGTGATATTGCCTATCGATTGTTTTGTTTAGAACGTTGTGAAATGAAGGCTGAGTACCTACTGAGTCTTTTGGCTATAAAAGTCAAACAAGGAGACAATTATGAAATAAATTACAAATGAAAATGAAGGAATACGTAACGAATGAACTAGTGTATTGATCAGTATTTAGAAATTATGTGTTCAGTTTAATCGAATATCCTACAAGCCAGCAGAATATAACTTTGAAGAGATTTGGTACGATGATTTTAAAGAAAATCAGGCAGCATAAAATCTATTTGATTAATTATGGGCGCACGGTTGGCGCAGTGGTTGAGCGATTGACTGCTGCGCTGCGTGTCGCGGGTTCGATTCCCGCACGGATCAAACATTTGTATGATCTACAGATAGTTGTGCCAGCTCTGAGTGTTGTGTATGAGAGTATATATGTTTGTAAACGCACAAACGCACGATACAGGAAGAAAATCCTAGTGTGGGGCAACGTTTTAATTTTTTTAAGATATAATTCTAACCAACTCTACAATGCCATAACTAAATCACTCTCGACGATTCAACTCCAACGAGACCTTCACTATATAACTATTAGCGTGTTCTAAAACCCTGGTACCTACAGCATCGAGCCCCTATAACCACAATTACGGTAAGACCGCGAATCCGTCAGGCGTGACGCGGACACTAACCGAATACGGGCTGATAATGTATCAAACGTGTGACGAGCCTGTTAGCATTTATGTGAACCTGGTGCTCAATGTATTTTGTCGTTATGCTGTAGGTACTAGAATAGGGTTTTGTGGAGTGTTCTTTTACTGATTTCAGTTCGAAATACATAACAGAGCAAAATAGATTTTTAGTATAACCTGTCAAAAATACATCCCTAATTTTATAAGTAACTTCATTCCCAAATAAACTGGCCACACAAAAAACATGGTGGTGGCCCACTTCAACAAACTCAGTGCCAAAATATGTAATCGCGATAGGAGTCAAAATAGACCATGCCTTTCAAGCTTTCAAAATCCTATCATTGAAACTTAAACAATCCTATCCTGACAATAAAGACATACGAGTCACGTTCAATTATGTTTGCTTTTCATCAAGCAAAATGATTCACTACCACAACATTACATAGCAAGTTCACTCTTCCTTTTGACGCCATCCATTGAAAGGATTCAACAACTGTGTCTGATTTTCCATGCACCCCATACACAGAGCGTCTGTAACAATAGCTCACAACCCTTTGAATGTGACGTCATGTCCCTGCACCCTAATTGCGTAATACACTTGGAATGATCCTTTTCATTTCATTGAAACAAAATTCAAGACATAACATCCGTATCTGACGCAGGATTCTCATAATAGCTCGTATTTTTCGAAATCCGTTTTTGTTTTCCAAGCAGTATTTTGTAAAAAATAGAATATTCACGAAAATAAGCTTTCGCAAACGAATTATGCATTCGCGAATACGGTTCGCAAAACAAAACAGCGATTTTTCAAATTATCATGCAACATAAATACACTGCCATTTTAAATTGTAGGTAAACTAAAGGTAGATAAAGCACCTTCCTTCATTTTGCTATCAAAATTCTCTCTGCTTATTATCTCTTCCTATATCTATTATTAAATAAGGCACCTACATAAACAAATCAAAACAGTACCATATAACTACAAATAATCATAGCGTGTAATCTTTACACCTAATCACCGTACGTACGTACTCAGTAAAGAACACAGAACCAAAGCGAGTCGGCAGCCAGTCGTCCATAATCCATAACTAATAATATTTTCTTGACCGTGTGCATTGAGCACAAGTTCCGACTCTAATAGCTATATTAAGAATTGTCACGGGACGTTAATTTATTAACATTAACATTAGAAACGGGATAAACACCCACCCGCAATGACTTTTCAGTTTATCCGTGATCATGGTGCTTGCAACAGCACCGAAATATCGGGACAAACAGTAAACATGGTAAATATCCCGTTTCTAATGTTAATGTTAGTGTTAGTGACCATGACAGTTTAAAAACTTATATCGTTAATTTATTGTATTGTACACGGTGACACTCAATGAGGAACTCGAGGCTAAGTAATAATAACCTTTGCACCAAAAATTAACCGACTGCCAAAGCAAAACACTAAAGGCCAATTTTTCAATAGTCTGATAACTTTAAACTGAGGAATAAAAATGGCCGTTTGACATATTTTCTATACAAGAGCTGTCAAACCGCCATTTTTATTCCTCAGTTAAAATTTGTCAGACTATAGAAAAATCGGGCCTAAATAGAGAAAAAATAACTTTCGTTTCGGAAGTCGGTGTCTTTGGTACCTATTTTTTGTACCAAAGACACCGACTTCCGAACTTTGACTCCGTCTTGCTCGTTTTAGTGTTATGATTTGGAAGTCGGTATTTTTTTTGTGAAAATGTTTTTATTTTTCTACTAAAAACTAAAAAGTGAGCTAGTTCTATACTAAATTAGTTACCTAAAATATTGTCAAAATACCCATAATAACTCAATTTACACATACAAGCTGTTTATCGTTAAGGAGTTCGGCTGTACGTTCCATATCTTGAAAACTACTAAACCGATTTTGATGTAACTTGTACTGTTCCCTAAGTGGAGAGGTACTTAATCCAATACAAAAAAAAAAACACATCTGATTAGTGGTTTTGGTGATGTGCGCGTGGACAAAAATACATACATACACTTATAAAATTTGGCACGTGTTTAGAGGTTTACATAGAGTAACATATGTGAATAATGTGCAATTCCAACAATAATACATTAATAAGTGTTTAATTGATAACCTCCTTGTTTTAGAAGTCGGTAGAAACAGCTGCACAGGTCGTTCTTCAAGGTTAAGCAATGCTTGCCGGGGTCGGTCTGCAGATGGGTGTCCATCCATTACAAACCAAGACACCTCGAGCTGTCATTTGAAGATATTTGACAGTCGTTACGGTAGTCAGAAGTCTGAAGAAGATAAAACCTGACAACATTCATGCCAAGGGGTATTATAGTGTTACCCAGTTACTGGGTTGTGGAGGTCAGAGAGGCAGCTGCTCCATATTAAACACTGGTACTCAGCTGGATTCAGTTAGACAGGAAGCTGACCACAGGAACACAACACAGTTGGGAATAGGCAGGCAGATTGAAAAGGGCGACACTTACTGTCACTATTACACTCACGCTTAGGTTGTACGGAAAATTGTCAATGCCGGCTCTAATAGAGACGTCTTGGCACTCTGTGGTGTACAGAATTTGGTGAAATGATTACCCCTTACTAACAACAGACATACGCAATGTAGGGTGACATTATAATACATACGTTAGTAGGATTATGATGGGAAACAGAACTCTATTGTCCTCCAACGCAAGCTGTAGGGTGGCCAGATTGAGGGACAAATGTCAGAAAGTCTTAGCCATGGCAAATCAAGGAATACCATTTGTTTATTTTTGTGTCGATTGACTAACTTAACCATATTTAGAGGAATACGTACTATTTGAATGTAAATGATAAAGACATTTGTAGAAAGAAAAATAAACTGAATAATCATTGTTTCAATTTGCCCTCCCCACCAATTCTCTAAATTATTTTTTTATTAATCAATAATGTATGGCAGATTATATCTAAGTGACTCAAAAATACAGGTCAAATTAATTTATTTTTATTATTATTAAAATTGTTTCCAAGATTTCAATAAAAATCTGTAAAATATACAGACTTATGGCAGAAACTAAAATGCTTACGTGTCGTGGCGTGGCGCCTTATGACGCATTTGATTGGCTACAACAAGACTCGTTTGGATATGACGATGAAGTAGGCTTGAACAGATTCGTATGATTGGTGTATCCCGCGCCACAATACGACACGTCACATTAATGTGTAGGCAGCTTTATCCTCGTTCACTTGCCCTTTCCCCAATTATTTGGGAACATCGTAACCTTCTTAGAGTCTTCTATATTAATCGCCATTGCAGTGGTCACCCCATGGGTTCCATACCCGAAGGGTCCAAACGGAGCCCTATTGCTGTCACTCACGTGTCCATCAGTCTGTCCGTCAACTGTCATAGAATTTTGTTACAAATAATCTTTCTTTCTTTCTTTCTCATTTGAAACGCATAATAGAATCACACTCACACACAATTCCTCTTGCACACTTCACATGAGTTAGTTATATTAGATATGTTTTGTTGTTCTAAGTTTCTGTTGCAATCTTAATTGTAAGGTTTATAAATTGTAAATCCGTAATTGGCTGTAATAGTAGTACAGTAAGTGTGTTAAAGTATTTTTAGGAGCTGTGGATTTTGTGATTAATAAATAAATAAATAAATAAACTTCCCATTGCCTTTAAATTGAAATTTGGTGATAATGTTTATTATTACGTATATTTTACTAACACATACTAATATATTCTACATTTGATACGGAACCCTTTTTATTTTTTTATTTTTTTTGGGTGGGATATCATCCAATGACTTCTCCCGCTCGGGGTGAAGCGGGAGGGCGTGTCAAACTTTTACTGACTAAAACCCACCCGTGTTCCTTCGGTTGCTTGTGCCAGGGCCGCGGTAACTCTCTTTCAAATTCATCCGCGACCCAGACAGGTGACACGGAACCCTAAAGTGCGAAGTACGACACGCACTTGGCCGGTTTTTGAACACATTTTTCACAAAGCCATCTACATTCACACTCCAAATTCTTCATATATTTTCCTCATTCAGACATTAATCCAAGACAGTCGCTATAAAACCGATAGCCTGGCCACCAGTGTTACCCATCATCAATTCAATTAGTGACAGCATTAACATCGACAGATTATCATTGGATCCTCGGCTTTTGAGCCGTGCACAGATTATATACGAATAATCAGCTTGGAGGAGTGTACGCGTGTTTATTTTCAATAGACAGGGCGAATCGTCTTTGGTGTTAACTAGTTTCGATCGTGAGTTTATCTCAGTCTTATCTTTTGTCTAAGTCTGTAGATAAGATGTATCTAAAAAGACAGGTTCTCGGGTACATGAATCAGTGTACCTACCTGCTTAACTCTGTGTAGCCAGGCCCCCGACAATCCATACAACGGCAGGCTTATAACGTATCTTTTGCAAGAGCAAAACGATAACGATTTTTGCGCAGTAATTGCTCTTCCATACAAAAGTTTTAGAGTTGTTGGCGGTTTTTCTTTAAAATAAATGCATTTGAAAAACAGCGAGCGATTAGAAAACGATTGTGTAGGACCTACCATACCTACACTGCAGGTAATGCCGACTTTTATGACATAAAGCGTTTGATCACTATTGTTTTGCTCTTGCAAAAGATACGTAATAAGCCTACCGTACGCGTGGAATAGCCTACTACTACATAACACGCATAATGTTTCACTGCCTGGTTGACTGCCTCGTCGCAGGCAACAATAATTTGGCGGGGGGAGGAGAGTGTCGGCCCTTTACGTAGTTATAGTTAGTATTCTTTGATGTAGGTATGAAATTGGAAACATTTTATTATGGTCGTTAGAAAATAACAAATCAAATAGTACATAAGTAAAATTTAAAAACCCTTGACATATTTTTATTTCATACTACATAATTTATCTAGTAGTAGACACGCTTCGATCGATAATCCTTTGAACACGTAATTATGACACGATATCTTGCGGGAGCAGCCGATTCAAACAGTAAAACGCCAAACACTTTTGAACCGATTCATCAAACATAGCTAAGAACACTCTCGATAAATTCACCTTTCAAACAATAAAAAACTAAATTAAAATCGGTTCATCCGTTTAGGAGCTGTGATGCCACAGACAGATACACAAACACAAATCAAACTTATAACACCCCTCTTTTTCCGTCATGGGTTAAAAAGTATGAAATAAGATGCAGGGTGGAAAACTGAAGCGGCCCGAGAAGATAGAAGGGTATATAAATACTCTTTTGCGGACGATTGCCTGGCGCTCAATCAATGCATGGGATCGATTTGCGCATTTTGGCCTTGACAGTCTTTAACGCTGCGCTGATACAATGTCACTTTGGCCTGAGTTACTGAACACTAACGCAAAACTCTGTTTTAAATTGTCAGTCACGTGCTCGATTTGAGTCAAGATAAAAAATCATCTGTCAAACTCATTGACATTTGACTGCCAAGTAAGTACGTCAGTCAATCTAATGTCAAAAAATAACAAGTAATCTCTGGTATTCCAGATGCTCATGGTTGACTTAAACTCAAAATTGGCCACACCTGCAAATCAACTGCCAACCCATCACAACTCTCGAATTTGGCATATGTTTCTTCAGCTTGACATAAATGTGTGCTCAATAGAGCAAGAGCCCAGACGCCCCAGACGTTACTAAATTTTTTCAAAATGTGTGTTAGGTTAGTGGTCAAGCGTAAGCCTATAGACAATAAAAAAAAATGGTATTGAATGAAAATGAAAGTCCAAGTTAGCAAGTACGAATACGCTCCAAGTACTTGCGAACACTACTCATTTCCATGGATTTTGTGTTATAAGAGTTCGGAAACGTTTGTGGCGCCTAGGATCTTGGACTTGAATACGTTAATGTCAAAAAAAACCGGCCAAGTGCGAGTCGGATTCGCACAAGAAGGGTTCCGCACCATTATCGCAAAACACTGCATAAAAATCAAGTTTGTTGTATGGGAGCCCCCCTTAATTTATTTTATTTTAATTTATTAATTATTATTTTTTGAAGTAAATATACAACTAAACATTCTGTGAATATTTCAAGCGTCTACCTGTTGCCGTTATTAATATCGAGCAAAAAACGGCAAAAATATCACGTTTGTTGTATGGGAGCCCCCCTTTAATATTTATTTTATACTGTTTTTAGTATTTGTTGTTATAGCGGCAACAGAAATTCATCATCTGGGAAAATTTCAACTGTCTAGCTATCACGGTTCATGAGATACAGCCTGGAGACAGACGGACAGACAGACAGACAGACAGACACTTTTTTGCAAACACTGCATAAAGATGCACTGCTGGATTTTTTGCAGTGTTTTGCGATAATGGTAAGGAACCCTTCGTGTGCGAGTCCGACTCGCACTTGACCGGTTTTTTTATCAGTGTGCAAGCATGCAAAACGAATGCACCAAGCATAACGAATTCAAATTTCCAAATTTAAATACCTATTCCCAATAGTGTCATGATTTATTTAGCGATACAACATTGTCCTAGATATTGTTCACGTTGTTTTTCTAAACAAATATGTCCCTTGAGGGGTATAAATATCAGCTGGGTTGCTTTCTGTTGGGTTATTGTGTTGATTTCACCCCCTCTAGAGACCTCTTAACAGGTTAAACGAGTTAATTACGTTAGAAATAATGACCCCTGTTGGGGTCTTAGGTGTAGAAGTTTGAGTTAGTTCGGTACATGTTGTTGGGTAGTAAATAAATTATGATGGCTATGGGGATGGTGAATAAATGAATAAGGGCTCGGACGAGTGTTCTGATGACATTTCATTTTAATAAATATTCTGATAAAATTATTCTTTCATTATCCTTTTCAACCAGTAAGTATCTCATTTGCCTAAAGTTTGAGCAAAGGCACGATCGTGACTCATTCAAAAAAATTGTTATCTACAGACCGACAGACAGATTTGTCTTGAAAAGCAAGAAAATCTCAAACAATGGAAAAAGGAAAGGATAAAAAGAAGAACTCATTTTACTAGCACCATTTATTAATTCCTGATGACGTCAACTATTCGTTATGTACTAAGTCTTTTCCTTCACTCGATTCAGCTTAAAATAAAAAATAAAACTAAAACAAACTACCAATTTCATTAATACAGGCCGCTAATAATTGGACGTAAATAATATTACTCGATAAAATCTTTTATTTCATTCAGACCATCAACTACAACAATTTTACATCACGATATCCACTACGAATCAATTTGCGAATAATTGAACAGCCGATGGACCCAAAAACCCAACCAGAAAACTTCGTGCTTCGTTACATTTAGAACCCCGCAAACTACGCAAACCCGTTTGTTCGGGTCTTTAATCAGTTTGAGGGAGTATGCAAGTGCGCACATTATTTCAATTCGGTAATGAATGTAATTTTAAATCCAACCAAACTGTCAACGTTCCGTATCTAGCGAGTGAAGTCAACCCTCCGCTCGTTCGCAGCCGTGCGTACCGCTTGCGATGGCTCTCATGCGTGCTGCGCTCCTGGTACACGTGTGTCGCATTAGGCCTAGCGTGTGTCAAAGCTAGTAGTGTTAATCCTTATTAACAAGTAACTTTGATGTGGTGTAGATTAGTATTATTGTAGCTGGGTGTTAATATAATCACCTACAGTTAGTTTTGGAAAGAAAGTGTTACACAGATACAGTGAGCAACACGTCAATTATTTGAACTTTGACTTAGAGGTGGCTTCAAATTAATTGGCACTTTGACTTTGCTACGAGTTTCAACATAATGCGAGACCAGCTTATATTGGTTTTGATAGCACTGACGTGTGGTCTAAAGTAGGTATCGTTGGCAATAAAGACACTCATTTCTCACAAAGAGATAGTTATTGCCTAAAAACCGTACACCATTATCCCAGTAATGCCTTGTGTGTCCATATGGGCAAGTAATTTGTGGTCAAACAGCTACCTCATTATTATGGCAAGTTCAATCTTGTATCTACGTTAAAATAAAAAGTGTTAATGTCATTCGGTTCTCTAAAGTTCCGCCTGTCATTGTTTGTCACTTGTGGCGCGAAACCCATACTTTGATGTTATCTTACAGAAACTTACGTTTATTTTTTCACAACTTGTGAATTCATAAAAAAAATGGATTCGAGAAGAGAGTAAGTCTATATTTACCGTATTTAAACAATATGTAATGGTTATTTGGATTACAAACTATTTAGTTACCTATGTGTATATAGTGAAACAACTGATGAAACTTTTTTATGGTTTACGTTTTATGGCTCTCAACTTGGTGTGGCCATAAGGACACGCTAAGCACTTGTCATAACTTTATCAGAATCTTTGATATCGACCAGTTAGGTGGCAGCTGCACGCTAAATGAAGTAATGGATATTTTACTGGATAATGAAGATGGTGACGAAAATCATTCATCACCTTAAGCCATTTTCATAGTCAGAATACAGCTGTTTTGGTGGATGAGAACTCGGGAGCCGAGGATGATGGTGGGATGCAGAAGCACGTTTTAGAAATCGAAGATAATAGTAGTAAAATGAATAGATAATTCTATAGTAGCAATGATATCCAACTGGATCTGGGATTGCAACCGGTATTCAACGTAAAGCGGTTCTCCCAAAATAATGGCTGGCAATTTAAAAAAAAAATAATGTGTCAAAATGTCAGCTTGAACATCGCCAGGAAATTATTCTGTCTTATTTGAATAAATACAAAACACCTGCAGAGGATCTAGGAAGTCCCAGTGCTTCCACCTCTTCACCTACCGACACGTATCGATTTGACAAAATGTATCACTATGTTCAAAAGACTGTAAAAGAAAGGATATGTGTGGGTGCTTACTGCAAAGCCAAATTTTCTGCTGGTAGAACAAAATGCATGAACTGTAATGTGGGAGTATGCGTTTCATTCTTTGCAGCATTTTATTTCCTCTGATGTAAATTGTCGTCATAATTACTATGGCAGTCGGTGAACATGGCAATACTATGTCTGATAGGCAAGACTCGGAGTTTTTGGCGGGATTTTTTCGAGTGATGTTCAGCGGCTGTTAATATTATTTGCAAATTGATTTCTAGTGGATATTGTGATATAAAATTAGTGTAGTTTTGTGTATCAACTGTCTACGCAACTGGACAATATGTGAAATCATTGATAGAAGCGATCTCGGGATAGTGGAGCGGAGTAATTTATTGTATTATTGACTACCTCTGCAAAGGTTACTGGGAAGGCTGACTCGATACAATTTGCTGCCAAATACTCCAAAAAACATTAGAATCTGTTACATCCACTTTCTAATGGATACTAAAGAACGTTAAAACCCATATTTATGTATCCGACTGAAAGACTTGTATATATGGTCATGAATAAAATTAAATTAAAAAATAAGCAAGACTCCATGAAGACGTTAATGATTGCAGAAATCCCGGAACTGAGAAATCCTGGAACTGAGAAACGCAAATAAACGACGACGCTTTGAATGAATCAGCTGCTAAAAAACACAAAGTTTTTTTTATAAATAACCATAGAATTTATTCTTCATTCATTGAAAAACATAAGGCATTTACATACTCGTAGATACTTTGTAAGCCACTCATAAGTCCGACATCACGATAGTGTAAATTAATTTGTTATGGGTATTTTTCAATATTTCTTTATAGTGACACTTAAACTAAAAAGAGAGAAATAAAAACTTTTCACAAAAAATAAACCGACCTCTAAAACAGAACACTAAAAAGTGCAAAAATAAATTTCGTTTCTAATGTCGGTGTCTTTAGTACCTCTTCGGTTTTTAACAACGCACAAAGAGAAAATGGTCGAATAGGAAAGAAAGAAAGAAAGAAAAAGTGTTTATTCGCCACAAAAACGACATACAAAATATTCGACATCTTAAATTAAACCCTTAACGGTATCTAGTATTAGTAAGTACTTAAATTATGTTAGTAAAGAAAAGTTAAATAAAATATCAAATTTGAGAACAGTACAAGGATGATGAGTACAAGCAGATACATGTCGTGACTGTGACAAGAACGCTGAATGATTTCATCGGAAATATGTGAAGATACGACATGATATCGGATGTCGGATATCAGCTACCGGTGTCCGAAACCTATTTAGAATCGGATAATGTGGAAACGCCCTTACCCGTAACGAATGTCAAAATATCTACAAATGACAGTCGAGCCCAATACATCTCGGTATGTTAAGATTGCTTACCCTTGAAGATCGAACCGTGCGACTGTTTTTATGTAGCTATGAACTACTTATTATTACCAACAACAATATTGTGTAACATGTAAAACGGGGTGAATAGGAATGCGGGTGTGAATGAGTAAAAAACTATGAAAGGAATTTTCACGTTATTTAAAAATTCTTTGCAGCATTTTAGTTGGTACTCCAGTACGTGTTTTTTTTTTATTATTGATAGGCTCGCGCTTGACCACTATCTCACCTGATGGTAAGCGATGATGTGGTCGACGATGTAGCACGCTTACCTAGAAGAAACCTATTCACTCTTGACTTAAAGACTCCCAGGTTGTAGGTTGTATCAGGAAATACAGACTCTGGCAGGGAATTCCACTTCCACGCACAATCAAATCAATAATAATAAATAATAATTATTATTTCCCTAATCAAAGTTCCTTTTCACCCCTGCAATCCTATTCACCGCTTTTACCCGGTACTAGAAGTAAATAATAACTGTCCAACACCTACTCCATCGACATTGTCACACATAGCCAGTAATAAAAAAAGTCATGTCCTACATATACAACTGAAAAAATAGTGTGCCAACATTGTCAGCGTACTCTCTAAGAGTTAATCAGCAGAGTGGTTCAATAGTTCATGTCAGTTCGGCTCACACAGTCAGTTCGGGTTTTGTTCCATTTCGTGACGAACAAACAAATGCAGGCCGATTTTTACGTACGGCCAGTGAACGGGTTAAATGAGGCAAGTTGGACCATTGTCTTTCTTTTGTTTTTGCCCGTAATAATAATATCATGTTGTTGATTGTTTTGAATATTTTTCTTTGTTAATGAATCTGTCTAGCCTTTCACGAACTATGTGATGATTGACCCGAGCAGCTGTTCATATTTAGCCACGAAGTATTTTGTTATACCTGAACAATATAGTCTGGCCCACCAGAATATGAGCAGGGGGTAAATCCTCTACCTGCTTGGGGTATTTACTGGCCACTTTGAAACCAACTATATGTTCATGAAGATCTAACCGCGACACCCATGTGCAGATTGTGCAGGGAAGATACGGAACGCATGGATTCTGTGCACGTTCGATGCACTGGCTAGTAAGCGAATGAGTCTCCTAAGGGAAGGATATCCAAGACCAGGATACTAAAGGCTCATATCTCCTAATCTCGTTGTAAAACTCATGAAGAAGGTTTTCAACGAGAGTGAGGAGGAGTAAGTTATCTAGGAGACCACAAAAGATCCCAATGGGTCGAATTGTCCGAGTTATTTCTCGGCCCTTCAACAAGATAAGATAGCCACGAGCTTCTCAAACATATTCTTTGTGTTGGTTTTTAATAGTGTTGTTGTTTTAATAATACCTTTCGTATATGCGATCATCGCGGCGACAAGCATGATGTTATGTTGTAGTCTTCATTAAGGTTTAGCAAAATACACTAATACTTTGGAACCTGGCTGGTTTTAATCAGTAGCTCTAGCAAATGAAAATATTTTTACTATTGAACAAAAGCTCAAAACCCTTTCGTGATTCAATTTTACATTTTTAAGCCTGAAAGTATTTTAAGTATTTCAGGGAGCGATCCTTTTGCCATCAACCAGATACAAATCCAGACTCCGGACTTCTACTGAGTAATAACAGAACCAAATGTCACTTTGCCCTATTCGAGAACCAAACCCTCAGGACCACTTGTTCACCTGTAGCGCTTGGGACTACTTGACCACCGTTCCATCATCGGACTACACGACGTACGGCGATGCGTCATGGGTACATGGTGGACAATGCACATCCCACCCATGTACACCAAACGTTTTAGGAACACTTTCATTATGTGCACAGCTAAGGAGTGCAATAGACGCTCTGGAAATGTGGTGCTGGAGAAAAATGCTTGGAGTGTCGTGGACAGAGTTTCGCACTAACATATCCATCCTTCAAGAGCTTGGTATTAGGCAGCGTCTGTTGGCTGTAGTCCAAGCTCGAGTACTCCAGTTCTTTGGACACGTGTCCCGACGAGGCAACGACTCTATCGAGCGGCTTGTAGTTCAAGGTAGAGTGGAAGGAACGAGTGCACGCGGCAGGTCGCCCATGCGATGGACCGACCAGATTAAGTCTGCAGTGGGTGGCCCATTGAATGAGTGCACACGAATAACGGCCGATAGACACGGATGGCGTCGCATCGTTAAACAAATTATGGCAACCCGAAGTCTCACTGCAACATGATGACCACGACCGCTCTGCCAAGAGTGTACCGACGAAGAAGAAGAAGAAGGAGTGGAATTCCTTGCCGGAGTCTGTATTGCCTGATAGTTACATTCTAGATGTCTTTAAGTCCAGAGTGAACAGGTTTCTTATGTTCTATCGATTTTCTATGTTAGGGGGGTTTGCTTTCCGCTCTTAGTACTTCAGGTGGACCATTTTAGTATTATCGACCGTGTTTAGATTGTTGAAAATATGTACCTGCTCGGAGATATCGACTAAATTTATTAACTCTATCAACGAACGTTTACATTTCACTTTATTGCCAAACTACAACTCAAAAACGTTCCGCGTTTAAATTTTAAATTTTTGAGGGTGAAAGCTTTTTAAGCGACTGCCAAAGGAGGATAATGTGTTTATCGGTCTATGTATGTATGTTTGTTCCTATGTGGCGTTTTAGAGACCAAACGTGTGGGCCAATTTTGATGATTCTGAATCTATCGTGTCGTATTAACCTTACGAGGGTCACTGGCTACATTAAAATTGATAAAAAAGTTAATTAAAAAAATCAAAATACCCGACTGCTTAAAAAGCGAACTAAAAAGACGTAAACAAGAAGAAAATCATGTTGTGCTGTCGGAGGATACATATTCGCGAGCTGGCTGACCAAAACCAGATGTATCCTCCGACTGCACAGCATGATTTTCTTCTTGTTTACGTCTTTTTAGTTCGCTTTTTAAGCAGTCGGGTATTTTGATTTTTTTAATTAACTTTTTTATTTATAACTTTTTAGTTAACATTTTTTTCGAATTAGGTACATTTAAATATATAAGTGTTATATATTTTTGAAATCACCTCTTGACACCCTTTATTTTGATACCCCACACGATGGGTTTGGAAGAAAAAATTAAATTGCCCCCCCACAATATGGCGCCCAAAAGCCGCCATTTTTCTAATTTCCAATTTTAATGTAGCCTATGACACTCGCAAGGTTAAGACGAATCGATTGACGTATGAATCATCAAAATCGGTCAACGCGTTTGGTCTCTGGAACGCCACATAGGAACAAACATACATACATACATACATACATACATACATAGACTGATAAACACATTACCCTCCTTCGGCAGTCGGGTAAAAAAGAAAAATGGCGGATTTTGGCCGCCATATTGTGGGGGGGCAATATTTTTTTTCTTACTTACCCATCGTGTGGGGCGTCAAAATAATGGGTTATATGAGTTATTTCAAAAATATATAACACATATTTAAAAGTAATTCACAAAACAAAATGTCAAAAAACCCGACTGCTTAAGAAGCGAACTAAAAAGACGAAAACAAGAAGAAAATCATGCTGTGCAATCGTAGAATACATCAGGTTTTGGTCAGCCCGCTCGCGAATATGTATTCTCCGACTGCATAGCATGATATTCTTCTTGTTTTTCTTGTTCGTCATTTTTGTTTACTTCTTAAGCACTCGTGGTTTTATGGTTTTTTGAATTAACTTTTTTATTTAAGCATTACATGTCTCTTTTACTTTTTCATTTTTTTTTTAATAGTTTCGTAAAATGTCTAAGTTTTAAGGCACTATCAGTGTTAGACCTATTTCAGAGTAGACATCTGTGACAGGAGTTAGAGGACAGTTAGAAATATAAGTGATAAGGGTCCCATGTACCGTGTATCTTGGGACCGATCTACGTTTTATGAAACTGAATTTATAATACGGCTGATATGTTTATTAGTATTAGCTATATATGTCTTATCAGTGTATATATATATATTTGGCGTTGGTTGTATGTTCTTCTTTAGCTATACTATATTTCTGCTTAGTTTAATCGAAATTGATTGGTCGTTTTGGTAGTAGAAGTACTAGGATAGCAAAAGTACAGACTAGTTTTCTAGACTTATGGTATGCCTTAGTCAATGGTCAAAGTTAATTGGTTTTGTTTTAAAGTATTATTGTACTGATAAAAAGCTACGTTATTGTGTAATAAACATCACGACTGGATTCCCCGAAGGGTACCGCAGAGGTGCATTTTCAGTACGCCGTCATTTCAGCAGTTATGTTTAAGCCGCATGTAATTGGGGGGGGGCAGGTTTACCGACATAGCCCGAAGAATTACCAAACCTAATGGTGGCCATACACCATTATTCCTATCGTCCAATCGGCATAACGCTGCAGGCTTGATCCAATCTGCAGTTCGTCTATATACACCACACACGATCAATTTGATTTGTCCAATCGGCAGCAATGTTCAGTTGAAGCCATGGCGTCACCGGTGACAGACGACGATGTTTTAGCCGTTTTGGGCATTTTACTCGTGAAAATGAAACATAAAAAAAAAAAAGATCGAGCAGGGTGGTGCAAACAGTGTTTAATGAAAAGAAAACAGTTTAATCATACAAATTTATTAATAGAATTTAAATTACGCCAAAAGATTATTGTAATCGATCGCCGACCGCCATACACGGTCCAATCGGCATGATCAAGATAAAAGAATTGAAATTCGATTTTGCCGTCAAGTATAACTGTCATGCCAATCCACTCCCACACACGGTCAATTCTAACTGATCCAATCGGTCGCGTCATGCCGATTGGACGATAGAAAGGATGGTGTATGGCCACCATACACAAGTTATGACTTGTGTATGGTGGCCATACACTTATGAGTGGCAGTGGGCACTTTGCTCGCAGAACGGATGGTCGATGGGATGGGGCATAAAATATCTGGAGTGGCGACCGCCAACCGGAAGACAGACAGACAAACACAGACACACAGACAGACAGTTAAATTCATTCTCCGGGACTTCGTCGAGCTTCATTGCCTCGGCGCTTTTCTGGTGGTCGCCACTGTTGATTCTGGCTTTCAGGAGTTGCAGTGGTTTGGGAATAGTGCGGTGGGTTTGTCGCCAACCGGAAGATGTAGCGTTGGAAGGCCTCCCACCAGGTGGACCGATGACTGGATGTAGGTTGCGGGAATCCGCTGGATGAGAGACGCACGGGACTGGTCAATGTGAAGACGCTTGGGGTAGGCCTATGTTCAGCAGTGGACGTTTTTCGCCTGATATGATGATGATGATGAATTGGGGGGCCAACCCTTTCATCAACTACTTTTTATACCCGATAAATAAAAGGTTCCTGTAGGAAAGGCCACAGGAAAAAGTTAGTCCTATATAAATTATTTGAGTGTTTAATAGTGAAATGTTTTATAGACATTTGTAAGTATCCCTGTGGATTTAAACTAAACTAACCTAAAATTTTATTAAAGGTCAAAGTGGAGGCTGGCGCGTGTATGTAGAACCAAGTATTAGCATATAACAGAGAGACTATAAAGTTTTGGGACGATAAGAGCTTCGTTATGGAATTGGACCAGATCGAGATAAATGGCGTGTTGTTGGAGAGCCTTATATATGCTGCAATGGGCTGATGTAAACTCATATGAGCTCTCATTTATTTATTTTAACTTTATGCAACATAAACGTACTAGGCGGCCAGAAACCAGAGAAGAGATGCTATCGCTACTCCTATGAGTAAACTCTCCCGCTCCCGACACGCTTGGTTTTAAAGAAAAGTTTTGACAATTCCGGCTCTAGCAATGGCTGCCGAGAAACCTCAAAAACAACATTTGCACACTTCTGCCGTCACTTTTTCAGCTAACCTCGATATCAAGTCGAAGCTAAAGGGGACAGCTGGTTTAGAGAAGCACAGGATGGGTCGTATGGCGACGTCTTTTAGCTTAATGATATTAAAAGACAATTTGTTTATTGGCATAAATAATTACAACTATTTTTACCTTTCTTTTAACGTAACGGCTAGTGCGGCTTAGTAGCACAAGAAAGAGTAGATGCCCAACGTTCTCATAGCCAATCTCTCATAAGATGGAAAAATCTCATTAAATCTTCTACGAAGTGTTCCATCACTTAATGTACACACAATACCACGAATAGAGAAAAATGGAGAAGTCTCGCCAAAGCCGCAACAAATATATCAGATGATTCATAACCACGGCCACTTTGGCAGGAGTGTATGACTAAGAGAAGAAGAGAATCTAGGGGTCTTTAAGTCAAGAGTGAATAGGTTACTACTAGGCAAGCGTGCTCCATCGTTGACCACATCTTCGCTTACCATCAGGTGAGATAGTGGTCAAGCGCGAGCCTATAATAGATTAAAAAAAAATACGACTGAACGTATTTGGATAAAACTTGGCACACGTTTTACCCCGGTTTACCCGATTGGGGTATGGGGTACTTTTTATCCCGAAACTTCGTTCTCTTGAGATTATTTCCAACTTTCACATCACCAAAACCGCTGGAACCTATTGATAAATAAATAAATAAACAAAAACGCTGAGTACACGTAAATGAATACGTTACAAAATTATTTGTAAGCAAGCGTGGGTGATCGTTTTCACAAGGCGCATTATGTACGGTAATCCGAAAGGGTTTTCACTAGGTCGCTACATTGCGAGCGTGGGTTCAGCTCGATTTACCCTAAGCTATGTATGTAAAAACATATGGGTTACTTTGTGTATTGTGTGTTGGGTTGTGGTGTCCCTAAACTTGTTGACGGTATTGTTTTCAAGATATTTTAGAAGTTAACTGTATAATGGACAGGGTGACGTTTATACTTTGGCAATATTTTAGATGTGAAAGTACTCATGAGTGTAAGCAACTTTTACTATGGGATCAATGCAGATATATATATCGGCGCAACTTTTATTATGCGATCAATGTTGATATTTATATCGGCGCAACTTTTATTATGCGATCAATGCTGATATATATATCGGTGCAACTTTTATTATGCGATCAATGCTGATATATATATCGGTGCAACTTTTATTATGCGATCAATGCTGATATATATGTTAAAACAGGTCGACAGGCTGTTGAGTATAGATAGGTACATTATGATCGCATAATTTGACAAAATGTAGGCAACTTCAGAGAATATTTCACTATCTTAGTATTGGTCCATTAGTGAATGTTGGTTGTTATTGAATACCTATTTTCACTATGATTAACATTTTAACAATTTTGACACCATGATCATGAATTTACTCTGGTTTAAAAGGTACAGTAAGGTAATGTGAATTGTTTAAATCATCGGTACCGATCATATTGAGTGACTCCTTCGAATCGCAACTGCCCGTGTGAAGTAAATTTCACATTTCTCTAAATTATAATTACCTTTACTATTTAAAACATAATAAAATATAGTTGTATATAATTCTGAGTTAGCAAACTATAATAAATCGTCTAAAGGTTGTAAAAAGTGGGTAGTTTTGGAGTACCAGTATTTAACTTTTGGTCCTAAGTAAATAAATCATTAGAGTCTAGGTTTTAGTTTATTGACCCAGTAGTATTATTCCGTAGTCTGTTTGCAATGGAAAGCTGAAATTCTAACTTGTTAAATATTTAGGTTTATTTGTTTTGAGAGTGTGGGAATAAAATATAATAGATTATAGTTGTAAGTAAATACACCAGTGTAACCAATCCAGATTGTTTATGGATTTTATGATTTCTGACATAAATATAAATAAAAAAAAATAAAAAAAATCCTGAATTATTTTTGCAATTTGATTTTACTTTCCAAAATAATATCTAATTAAGTCTACCCTCCCAAATGAACACGCCAAGTAAAGCTTTCCACTCATAAACTTAAAACGCAACAAAATTATTAAACCACCAAAAAATATGGCCATAAAAAGCCTGGATACTGAAGCCACAAAATTATTCATAACAAAAAAGTGGACAAAAATTCTAAATTTCCAACTACCCGGCACACGGACACGTATGACAACGTTGTTTCACGCTCTACAGCCAGTCAAACATGTATAAAATGGCCGCCTATATTGTGATCACACCCGTAGAATATACAAAACAAAGCCATTTCTATAGTTTTCCGCTAACTGACCACCAATTTGGGGAAACGTATCTTTCAATTCATTGGTCAGGTTATCAACTGAATGATTGTCCCATATAATGGATGTTTTAGCGGATAAACATGGTTTATATTGTGAATTAAGTGAGACATTAAACGGTTTATCAATAATATCTGCAATAATTTGGTTTGCTGCAATAGTGCGCGCACAACGTGAATGCTTTATTTCATCATCATGATTTCAACCGAAAGAAGTTCAGTGGGTAGTATGCCTCCCACAAGCATCGCCACTTTTACCGGTCTTGTGCTTCTTACATCCATTGGATTTCCACGGCCTTCACTTGATTATCGGTCCACTGTTGCAGAGGCTTTTCTGCGTCTTGCGGTCACCACTCTAGAACCTTTCAGTCCATTCTTACTTTCTATTTAGCTGTCTTCAAAAATAGAGATACAATCAACTTAATTATTAATTTGCTTGCCTTTATCCGAGTTTCAGTAATTTATAAAAAGTTTGATCTATAGATAAAACGTATCCTTGGAACTTTTTACTTAGTCCAACACGTAGATACAACAATTCCCAGCTAATCAATACCTCCATACTATAAAACTTAGAACCCGACATAAAAACCCTTCTCAAACAGTTATGTCACACGAAAACAATGTCCCATAACTATCTCAGAGTTAACTAGACATACATATTTGAATACTATCCGTAGTCCCGCGATAACTTCGACCACAGACCACAGAGACTGCTAGAGACGGCATTGACATTTGTTTCCATAAAAATCTAGCACGTCACCGTTAAAAATTGACACAATAATTCTAGCTATCGCTTTCACTGCTGATACTAAATTATAAGTATAGCCAGCTAAGGTGTGAAATTCCTTGCCGGAGTCTGAGTTTTCTGACACCTACAACTTGGTTATCTTTAAGTTAAGATTGAATAGGTTCCTTATAGTCAAGCATGCTCCATCGTGGACTATCGCTTTTCATTAGGTGAAGGATGACGCATAACACCGAGGGGAATGGAAAGAGTGGGGGGAGATCTTTACCCAGGAGTGGTAAAGATCTCCCCCCGTTAATAAATAAAAATAAAATAAAACCGGCCAAGTGCGAGTTGGACTCGCGCACGAAGGGTTCCGTACCATTATCGCAAAAAACGGCACAAAAATCACGTTTGTTGTATGGGAGCCCCACTTAAATATTTATATTATTATGTTTATATTATTTCTTGTTATAGCAGCAACAGAAATACATCATCTGTTAAAATTTCAACTGTCTAGCTATCACGGTTTTTGAGATACAGCCTGGTGACAGACAGACAGACAGACAGACGGACCGCGGAGTCTCAGTAATAGGGTCCCGTTTTTACCCGACTGCCGAAGGAGGGTAATGTGTTTATCAGTCTATGTATGTATGTATGTATGTATGTATATATGTATATATGTATGTATGTATGTATGTATGTATGTAAGTATGTATGTATGTATGTATGTATGTTTGTTCCTATGTGGCGTTCTAGAGATCAAATGCGTTGGCCGATTTTGATGATTTGTACGTCAATCGATTCGTCTTAATCCTGCGAGTGTCACTGGCTACATTAAAATTGGAAAAAACAAAAATGGCGGATTTTGGGCGCCATTTTGTGGGGCATAAAAACTTTTTTTTCTTCCAAACCCATCGTGTGGGGTATCAAAATAAAGGATTTTAAGAGGCGATTTCAAACATATATAACACTTATATGTTTAAATGTACCTAATTCAAAAAAAAAAATAACTAAAAAGTTGTAAATAAAAAAAGTTAATTAAAAAAATCAAAAAACCCGACTGCTTAAAAAGCAAACTAAAAAGACGTAAACAAGAAGAAAATATGCTGTGCAGTCGGAGGATACATCTGGTTTTGGTCCGTCAGCTCGCGGATATGTATCCTCCGACGAATAGGGTCCCGTTTTTACCCTTTGGGTACGAAACCCTAAAAACGCTCAGTTTATTTTGTGAGATCACGAATATTAGAAATTAAAGAAAGAAAAAAAATTGCCCATAAGTATTAATTAAAATAAAAATCTTAACGAAAATATTATTATGTTAGTAAAGACTGAATTAAGATATATTACCGTTATATAACGTAAAACAAAAGAAAGAAAAGCAACTGAAACTAAGCAGAAGCTCGTTATCTCAAGTCGCTGGCGGCTCAGTGATTCCGAACTCTATAACTTGGACTAGCGCTCTGTTAGAGGTCCGTCCATTAACTATTCAGGAGCTTTAAATAGAATCGAAAACGTGCCAAGTCGGCTGTTACCCTACCATGTCGAGGCACACGATGCGAAACGACATATTATATTAATGCTGCAGCCGTATTGTGGGAAGGAATGGAGGCGTGAAGGTAGAATTGACCAAGAGACGAGCTGTGTACAAGCTCACTGGCATGAAACTGGTTGAAACAATTATTTCAGATGGTGAAAGTACTCATGAACCTCGATTCTCTTCAAGTCTCATATATGTGCCTCTAGTTAAGACCTCTATTGTTTAAAATTAAAACATGGTAATCGATTTTTGCAGGAAAGCACTATTATAGATTATAACGAATTCGTTTTAAATCCTGGGCAGACAACCCTGGTAGATCATTATCACTTTGAAGACTGAATGATTGTTCTACAACTTAAGTTCTTTTCGAAGAAAATTCAAAAGAAATAAAACTGTGACTAAGACAAGATAGATAAAACATCAGAAACTGACTTAAGTAACAAAATTATTCCAGCAACCTTTCATGTTGAACTTGTCTATTCAAATGACGGTAATCTAATGGAACTACAAACAAACTTAGGTATTCGGATACCCCTCAATGCTAACTTGGGAACGAAGTTAAAAACTTTCAGCCTACTGTATGATATTACATAATTTCTGGCGTCAAGTAATTTTGCTGTAATTTGATTTGATTAGCTCTTGTACTAATAATGTAATAAGATTCTTATTTGATTTTGCTTATTAGCCTAAATTGCTCCACTTTTAGATAGGCAAAGCCTTCGTTTATGATAAGAGATTGCTTTTATTCATGATTGTCAAGTACTTCGAAGCAACGATAATTTCAACCTAGGTTTGGATCTCTCTGAAACTTATATGGATCATGTTTTGTTTGGACCATTTTAATTGATTTTATTTTTCCACTCATCTGGCAATTATAGAACCCATCTTTCATTTGACGTACTTACAGTAAAAGTGGTCAGCTTAGTCCCTTTAGACCATTACCCTGATAACCTAGTAATTCATCACTCTTATGTATCACATCGGTATTCTTACAGTCCGAAAATTATATATACTCCATGCTGTCTTAAAATTGCATAAAGTCCTGCCTTATGACCCTCACCGTCAAGAAAAAAGACGAAAATACAGTGTTGCACCAGTAAAATTTGTTAAAACTGCATATGCCAAAAGACAATTCAATACAAATTCCGCTACCCTATAAAATAAAATAAATAAAATAATTAACATCTATCCTATGACTACTAAAGACTGCAAAAAGGCAATAGGCAACTGAACTGATGACATTGAACTGATGCTGCAGGCATCGTCAATATGAGTTGGAAAATAAAAACACACGCACGCATTCTCATACATACACTCACATGTACACACACACTCACACGCATACTCACACTCACACACATTATTTTAGAATATATTCTCTAAGTTTCTTTGTATTTTTAGGGTTCCGTACCCAAAGGGCAAAAACGGGACCCTATTACTAAGACTTCGCGATCCGTCTGTCTGTCTGTCTGTCTGTCTGTCCAACTGTCTCCAGGCTGTATCTCATGAACCGTAATAGCTAGACAGTTGAAATTTTCACAGATGATGTATTTCTGTTGCCGTTATAACAACAAATACTAAAAACAGTATGAAGTAAATATTAAAGGGGGGCTCCCATACAACAAACGTGATATTTTTGCCGTTTTTTGCTCGATATTAATAACGGCAACAGGTAGAAATATTCACAGAATGTTTAGTGTAATATTTACTTCAAAAAATAATAATTAATAAATTAAAATAAAATAAATTAAGGGGGGCTCCCATACAACAAACGTGATTTTTATGCAGTGTTTTGCGATAATGGTACGGAACCCTTCGTGTGCGAGTCCGACTCGCACTTGGCCGGTTTTATTAGTTATAGTTCAAGTCTCATCTTGTTTAATTTGAGATTTTGCTTGTAATTTTTTTATTAGATTTTGTTTTCCTTTTGTACATCACTTTTACCATTTCATAATTTGTCATTGAAGAGCGGGTCCTCCTAGCACAGGTATATCTTTTACTTAAAAGGAGGTCACTATGTAAGATTTACTGTAAAAGTGTACAAGTTTCTGCAATAAACCTTTTTTATTTTATTATTATGTAATGCCAAGCTTCATTTCCAACTATATTGATAAATGAAGAGACTGACAGCAGAACAAAAGTAAACGACATAACCTGACAAACTGCCAAACTTTCAGCGAGGGAGCTGAAAGGTTCTGATGTGGTAATCACGCGGTGATGGTAGCCAACTTGCATCATTGGAAAGCCTCCGGTGGCCGGTGGCCTGGTGATAGCTGCGGGAGTCCGCTAGGTGCAAAAAAAATAGTAATGGTTGAAGCGGCGATGTTTGTGAAAGACCTATCATGTCCAGTAGTGAACGTCTTTCTGCTGTAATAATGATGTTGAATAATGAAGTTCAGCTCACACCACAGTCAAGATATTTCTTGACCCATCAAAACAGAACAGAAATAAATCTGTGAAAAAATATATTTTTCGTAAAATCTTCTGTGAAAATAATTCAAGTAATTGTTCACGAATTAATTGTCATTATGGTTTAATTGTTTTCCTAAAAGCTTTTCAACTCAACATCTTGGTAAACAACTTTGGACGACAGATCTTTAATTAGGGTAAAGCTTATTAATTCTTATCTACGCCACGGCAAATATCTAAAATATATACCTAGGCGATTAACACTAGATATTTTGTAGACTTATCACAAGGGGCACGAACCTACTAACTTGTGTGATCAAGTTATAGTTGTTTTATCTTGTAGGATTCCTTTTGAAATGGATTGTAATAATATATTCGGAGATACAAGTACAATCAATGACCAACATGACCCGAAGAATTAGCAAACTTACAAGTACTAGTATGCCACAAGACTCATTACTCGCAGAACGGATGGTCGATCGGGCCTAAAGGTTAGGGAGTGGCGACCGTACAATGGAAAACGTAGAAAAAAGTATTTCCTTCTTTCATTGGAAAGTCTTCTACGAGATGGTCTAATGATGGTAAGGACCGCAGGAGTCCGATAGATGCGAGAAGCATAAAACTGGTCGACATATTGACGGTTAGGGGAACACTATGTCCAATTGGGACGTCCGCATCTGTTGCCTAAAATGATGATGATGGCTACAATTTAGATTCAAACCCGATCATTCGCCGTTAACAAAACGTTATCGCCTTTAAACCGCCCAAGATGTCCAGAATACCACCCCACATGTTGCATTATAAAGGTAGTCAAGTCGGTTAGCAATAAATTTAAAAATGTATGCGGTACATCGCACTCTCTGGTATTTTATTACGTGGAACCCAATACAGCGGCTAAGATTTCTATCTCAAACATCTTTCGATTCTTAAAGTTCACATGGTTATAGGAATGTGGTCTAAAATAGAATAGATTTCTGTAGAAAGGTTGAAGTAAAGTACTTCGGTATAATGTTTAAAATAACATTTTGCGACGAATATGGATACAAAGCATGGCATTTTTTTTATTATTCCTTAGTTTTTATGAATTGGCTAGATCTCATTTGTGTCGTTTTTGTTTCTTGAAGTTTAAATAATAATTATAGTTACTGCATTTTTCCCAACTGATTTATAAATTAAATGAACACCTGGCTATTTTTCTACCAAATTTAAAATTCAAAATTTGCAGTGTGTATTCCATTAAAACTCATTTTTTTTACCGACATATTCAAAATCGAGCAACTTTAGTACCTTATCCAACGAATAAATGTATTTTCTTGCTACTATTACCATTTATAACAAAACAATACATGCCTCCGGGCCACCACCAAAGTACTTACATTCAAAAACAACATAATATACCATTTCTGTCGTTTGATGCACTTCCACAATTTAACCAAAACGGAATATCAAAGAGATCCTGAGTCCCTGACCCTTCTCATTATTAATTCGATTTCGTACCCAAGGTATCTGGATTCCGATATTATATTCCCGTATCCGACAGCCAGCTTCTAAAGGCTTTGAGGGTATCTATAGACCGCTTTTGTGCTTGTCGACAACCTTAGCAAAAACGCCACGGATTCTATTATCATGTAACTTATGTAATACTATTATGGATTTAATCCTTATACGCAATTTAGATGTTTAAGCTGATGTGGGTTGGCATGTATGATGTAATTAGGAATGTCTACGTAAACGTAACAATATTTTGGGTGTGTGGCAACCTTGGATCGATTGACGAGGTTACGTTGCTTGAGGTCGGGTTTTGAATTCAGGCTAAAGGTGAACGCGCACCTAGACGCACCGCAGGAGCCGCACGCGCCTCAGTTATCGCATTTTATAAAATCTTTATATGACATCGTATGTAGCCTCGCGCACCTATCCGCGCCGCACGACACGCATTTCAGCAAAATGTTGTAGGTATACGGCTTCCACCAGTGCGAGCGGATGACGTCATCAGATTCGGAGAGTTCGATGCTTGCGGCAAGTGCGATGCGGGCGGCGCGGAGTCGTCATCTCTATCCGTGTAGAAAATATATATTGGTATAAAAAGATGTACAGAAGCACGGGGTCTCATTGCTAAGAAAGAAAATTTTGTTCAAATAAATCTCACTAGATGGCGCGATATGCACCTCCATTAACAGATCATTGTTATTGAATGTATGTAAAATTAACATTTTCTGGAATTGAACACAAAAATTGTATGTTCTTGTTTAATCAACTCTCCTAAGTACACAATTATGGAATATTGGACTCTTAATTCACATTTCAAAGATTATTAGACGGATCATTTAAAATTGATGCCAATAGATGGCGCATTTTTAAATTTCTGAGGCATTCCACTCGATTGTTAAAGTTTGCATTTTAACACATTTTGGTGCAAAAAAAACTGTAATAACGTGCAAATAAATACTAGAAAACAAACCTTCACTGTATTTAAAGAAAAAAATATTCACGAACCTAGTAAACCCTTTTACTTGCAAGTCGCTGCTAACACCATCTATCTATCACCGTGAAACAGAACCGAATGCGTTCGATGTACAAAAAATTGCCAGAATAAGCAGTCGAAAAACGCTAGTTACGTCGGCACGGTTTCTTTGTATGGGATGAGGTATCTGTATGCTAGTATTATATTATCTGTGACAGAAGTGAATAAGATGCGTGCGGCGCGTTCAGCGTGAATTACGCGGGGCCTTGAGAAAATACGATGACAGCGGCTCCTGCGGTGCGTCTAGGTGCGCGTTCACCTTAAGACGTTTGTTTTGGCCATTCCGCTGTCAATCCACCGTCAACACTCACGGTGATAGCTAGTGTCATTTGTACCGGACTGTCTATGTCAGTCGCACATGAGATAAATATCCAGACATGGGTCGTGCGTTATCTCGTGATGTCAAGACCATCAGTTTTAAAGTAGCCGAATATTTCAAGAAATGAAAAGCATAGCTTACTGGGATCACGACAGTTGGTTCGATAATCTTATCGAACCTTTAATAATAAATATGCAGAACGATTCTGATTCAAGTTCCGATGGCGAAACAGAAGAACAAGTTGAAGCAGAATCTATGTCAAAATAACTTTAGTTAATTTAATAATATTTTGAATTTGTTTATAATTATGTTTTAATTTGTTTTTGGTTCTGATAGTATCTAATTATCATCATCATCAGCCTTTTAATGTTCCCACTGCTGGGACACAAGCCTCCTCTCTGTGAGAGGGAATGGACCGTAATCCACCACGCGGGCCCAGTGCGGGTTGGTGGATGTCTTGACATTTTTGGTTCTAATACATGCCGGTTTCCTCACGATGTTTTCCTTCACCGTTTTTGAGAGCAGTGGTGATGAAATAATTTACAAAAAATAAAGCGGCTGCCCGGGTTCGAACTCACGACCTACAACTTGTAAGTCGCGGTCGCTACCACTGGGCCACCACTGCTCTCAGTATCTAATAAAATGAAACAATTATTTTTTAATAAAAATTACAATTTTAATAAAACATACCTAGTTACTTATTTCACTTAGCTTTATAATATCGTAAGATCTGTCCGACAATATCGATCTCATGTGAACTCATGGTCTTTCCACCGCCGTGCCTGACGCGGTACAGCGGTTACGGTTAAACTACAGGTTAGGCCCCTATAAACTCAATTTAAAGATGTAAATATCGTAAATATCACCTTTTACAAATATCCATTATCAAGATTCAAGATTCAAGATTATTTATTTGTGGAAACATGAGTACACATACAGAGCATGCAAGTTATTAAATTACATCATAGATTAAGATCAGTCATGTTTGGCCTTAGTCGCGTACAAATATTCAATTTTCAGTTATAAAAGTCATTGGATAAAGTATTAAATTACATAAGAACAGAATAGTAAATCTCAATTTCAAAATCAGATAAATTTAATTTATGGTAGCTAAATAACAATTATTAAATGTCAATTAAAATTATCCAATGTCAAATCAAATGTCAAATCTAATGTCAAATAAAATGTCAAATGTATTAATTTCAATAACAATAATAATTATGTTACATTATGCACAGATTACGTCAAAGATGTATAGAAGATGTATAGTATGATTAGATTGATTGATTTTATCATCACGACTATTTAAAGAATGAAAAAGAAATTGTTTTGCATACAGTTGATCGAAGATTTTGCTGCTTCCCAAGATACTTCTTTTCATCTGGTTTATTATTAATAACAATTTCTACTCCTTTCCTCAATCAGTGAGATGAAAGACGCCTCAGGGATCATAACAATAATATCAGAGGCTATCGAATCTTGCTTTTGTAGTAATAGTATCATTTTGTGGTCGATAAATAATCTATTCGGCGGGAGAGATCATTAAATGTTGCCTGAGGGAAAATATACTAATGGTATATGGCCGTACGCTTTAGTAATTAGTTATTGGTTGCTATACTTTGACAATATCATCATCATTATCATCTGCCTAGCCTTTTTCCCAATTATTGTTGGAGTCGGCTTCCAGTCTTACCGGATTCAGCTGAGTACCAGTGTTTTACATGAAGCGACTGCCTATCTTACCTCCACAACCCAGTAACTGGGTAACACGATACCCCTTGGCAAAACTGGTGTCAGATCTCAGGGTTCTGGCTACCCGTAACGACTGTCAAAGATCTTCAAATGACAGCCGGGACCAACGGCTTAACGAGCTTTCCGAGGCACGGACGAAACTCGGTATATTAAAATGGTCACCCATCCACGGACCGTCATCCTCGTCAAGCGTTGCTTAACCTTGAAGATCGACCCGTGTGGCTGTTATTATTTAGCAACGAGCTCCTTTGACAATATAATTTGATAAAAATGTATATAATGTGACATTAGATGGACTAGGAGAGCATAAAATGGATAGAGATTTACAAGTAGCGGTAGTCATGCGTGACTAAACACCTATTTGCCAGTTAAAGCTCATTAGATATGCAAATCCATACCAAAAGATCACAAAACTCAACCATCAAACGCTTAATAAGGTACCTCCAAGTTCACTCCACTCCACTTCACTTCCAACACATGTTAATGATAAATTCCGAAGTTAGTAAGTTAACGAGAACTGGTACTGCGGTGGTAAGCGCATAGCTATCACGTTGAGCGAGAATTAATTACTCGCAACGTGTTTACATGTTACCGATGAGCAAGCATGTGTGGTTGACACGCGGTGGAAACTGTACGAAGTTTTTAGAAAATATAGCAATGCCCAATAAAAGAAAATTAGTAAGAAGTTGAAGTAGAAGTTGGGGTAAAAAATTATTGTTTTTTTTCAATGAACTTTTTACATTTCCTTCAAGTGAATTCCTTTCTTATTTATGGTTAGTTTTCTTTCTTGTTTCTTGTACAGCTTGGCAAAAAAGAGTCTGACGCGGTGACAGTTGGAACCAAAAATCGATGATTGTGGCAACATTGCTTTGCTTGTCCAACGGCTAGTACATTCTGCGTCAACAGTGCGTGTATCCTAGTCATTTTTCATAGATTTCTAAGAATTATCAACTTTTGTTGCATAATTAACTATTTAAAATGAATAAATCTATTCGTAGTAGTGGCAGAGCAGTGATTTACCGCGTCTTCTTGCGGTGTTTGGCCGAATCTCAAGTGGGACAAATTTTGTCCGATATCGAGAATGTTTATCAAAGAACTGCCGATATGACAGGTATTTGTGTACCCTAAATAACTCATTGTTCCTTAAATAAGTTTATATAAATGTTTTAAATGCCTAGTTTTGTTGATAATCAGATTTCAGTAACTTTTAGTCTTGTTTACAGAAATTAAACAATTGAGGTTATGTTTTGTTGTTTGACAAGTCTCGTATACGCTAACCTCCATGATTGATACTTGAAGATAGTGAACATGTAATTAATAATAAAATACTATTTTTGTTTTAGGTAAAAATGTCAACACAGTAAGAAAAATTGTTGAGGAAGGTGAAAAAAATAATGGTATTTTTTCAACACCGGTAAAACATTGCAAAGGTCGCCCGAAGAAAGATTTAGATGATAAATCTCGGCGATGACAGTAGCAGTAGCAGTGAATCAGAATTAGAATATGCTAGTGATTCTGAAGTTGCAGGAAGCTTTAGCCAAAATGTGAGCTTTGCTGGGATCGAATATTTAGATGAAAGTGTTGTCGATTCATCTGATTGTTTTGTTTTTTATTAAAATAAAACTGAAAATAAACCGTGTTTTTTCATTATCCTTGTAACCAAACCATTATCGTCAATTCCTAAAAATCCCACTGTTAGACTGCCCTTGAAGGTATGATTATCTGTCTGTGGGTACGTACTGCACCGCTTTCGTGCAAAGCTTCAGCGCCCACTATTAACATTGTTAATACTGGATATTGAAGTCAACCATGGTGTTTGCGTAGCGTCCGAGGGACTAAACCGGGTACTTGGGATTGGGATCATATCTCCAAAAATAACAAGTATCAAAAACTGTTGAGTCATAGTATTTCGAGTTAACACAGGTGCGATATAGGCGACCTCATTTATTCCACACTCTTTTTTGCCAAGCTGTACCAGGTTGTCATCACCACCAAGGAGTATACTGTCAAGTTGTGGGCATGTTATTTATTCACAGGAACGAGAATTTGTAGAAAATATAGCAATGACCAAGGTTACAAAAATCAGTTTTCTTCTTTCTCTCTTAAACCAGGGGGGTGACCATAAGCTCTATGAGTAAGGTTATTTTGAGTGTGTGTAAGGGACAGATTTATATGACTTGTATACATCTGTATATAACTTTACTCTAAGAGCTTATGGTCACCCCCCAGGTTGTCATCAACGCTCAGGAGTATGCTGTTATCACTTTTATTATACAATGTTGCACCTTTATGAACAACTTCATCAAAGAACTAATTAAGTCTGAAAATCTTATATTTATCATTGTAGATTGCCCTCAGGTTTAGAACAATTAATACTCGTTATGCAGCTTCTGTGTTATATTCTCGGCGAAAAATATTTGTCATTTTTAGTCTTCATCCTCGTTTCAAAAGGGACTGGTTTGTGTTACTTTTTGCATAGAGTTTTCCTTTGTTTTAATTTCGAGAAAGAGGAGGCTTACCTGTTTTTGTCTTTTAATTATTTAACATACCAGGCCGACATAAGAACTACAAGACAATGCAACGTATTCCCCACTCGTTAAAGTTCTTTGCTCAACCTAAATCCTATTCTGTATGTATGTGTGATAGAGAAAAATAAGCCAGGGGAACATGAAACGACGTAGTTCTGCGATAAAAAAGCGCTCTATTCGGAGTTCTCGACCCGTAAATCGTTGCGAGCGTCCCCTTTTCTTCTAATACGCGGTTGGTTTGCGATTCCGTGTTATTGTACCGTTCAGAATGTTTGTATAAATGGGATAAAAATTGCACCGTGCTGAGTTCCTGTAAAAATATATTTTTAGTTACCTGTAAAATACGGAAGAATGAATGTTGTTTGTGCTCGGAGATGCTGGGGATAAATGTGTTTGCAATTGTTTTGCAATTCGTTAGTTTCTCGCGGCAATGTTACTTTTACATAAAAAGCTTTTTTACAAAAAAAATACTACCGACTTCCAGTTAGTTGAAGTTATTTTTCACTTTGTAGTTTTTTTATTTGGAAGTCGGTAGTATTTTTTTGTAAAAAGCTTTTTATTTTTCACTTTTTAGTTGTACCTACATAATTGGCAAGTTGTTTAGTAAGGTACCTATAACGCCAGAATAGATTACCCGGATATCATGAAACTTGAACATAACCGGTGAAATGAGAGATCTGCGTACCCCTTAAGAGCATACTGGCGTGATGTTATGTTATGAAATGGTATAAACAATAAACAGACATACGATTGCAGCAATCCTTTGCCGTAATTTATTAAAGAGTTCTGTTGTATAACTTCGAAGTTCTTCATCAGATCTTCACCAAACTAAAATGGGACCAATTTCGAAACATACGTGACTTTACTTATTGCTTATTACACTCTGAAAAGGAAAGGTTATGTTCCTTTCCATTACCAATATTTTGACGTGGAATTGATTGTAAAGAATGAACGAAAGCGGAAGAATCGAGATAAAACTTCACTATTGGTATTGTGTAAAGAAATTATTTCCTAATGATTTGGAAATAAATCATTCGAGTTTGATGAAACATAACGCAGTAGCTGAACTTCAACTCAAAGGAGGATGTTTGTACTCTTTCCAAATTAGTTTCACAATACCGAAAAAGTTAAAAGAAATGATTCTAATTCTTTGAAGGAATCGACTTGTTTGCTTTGCAGAATTCACTTACGCAATTAGACTACTGGTCCTTAGAATCTAATATTTTTTTCAGTAATCAATGATGTTTTGTAAAAGGTTTACAACAATTTAAAAGCAAACAATTCATTAAATACATTTATTTATCGCCATTAAGAACGTGACACCCAATGACAATATTAATATGTTACATATATTCATATAATGCAATATTAAACTAACAAACAAATGTATCACAGAATATTTTGATAGTGTTCAAAATTGACCAATTTTTACAACGTGGACGATCACTAATCAAATGAATACAAAGTCACGTGGAAATTAAATCACAATTAGGTACATTTGTATTTAAATAAATTGGGAGATTCATTTAACAAGTTTAAAGAACACATCTGCAAAAGAGTGAAACGTAATTTAAAACTAATCTTAGTTTTATAACTTTCATTTACTAGTTCTACAAAATCTAAAGAATTCAAAAACATTTTCAGGCAAAACTAAATGTATTCAGAAAGAAAAATAGAAAGTTACAAAAGTCAACATTATATATCATAATTAACATTTTCTTTGAATCCAAATGAGGAGAGCAACCAACATTTCGTTTAATTAAAAACGTACTAATGAGCTTAAAATTATTCATTAAGAACACAGCGTAAAGATCTCCCAATTACCTAAAACAAATCACAAAAAGAGTCGTCAATAGATTTTCATAGATTTATTAAATTTAGACATTTTTAACTACCTAGCTGTCATTAATTTTATATACAATTTACACAATAATAACTTTAATATTTATATTTGGCACGACGAGTGACAGAAGAATTTCTTGCATCAAAATGTTTGCGACAGCTGGAAGCGATTCTCTTTTGCATTTCTCGGAGACAATGTAATATCGCGATCTTATTAGCAAAGAAAACTTCGCTGAATAAACTTTGAAACTACCATATTTCATAGTTCATGTTGTTTTTATAACATTACGGGAACAAATTCTGTGTAAAAATACGTTTCATGCTTTTATAACAAAGAAATTTCAAAACTGAATGTTGTTTAGAGATACAGGTTGCATAATTAATTTGAACTAGCGATCCATCCTGGCTTCGCACGGGTAGTAGAGCATAATTATTATGCCCACATGTTTTTTTTCTGCCATAGGGTCGCATCAGCTTGTAGACCTATAAAAGAGGAATATTCCACCATATATTTTTTTTTATATCTCAAAGGGATTAGGCAGCGTTTTCGATAAAGGCTCCCAGGTGGCTTGACATTTTCCGACATTTTCAACAATTATCAACATATTTCAATCAATTTACGCAAAACCTAAACCAATTGGGTTGTTGAATTTAAAAAAAAATACGATTTTTAAAATTTATTTTGAAACTTTACATATCATAAATTATATTGTCGTTGCAAAAATCTCTTAAATATTTTTTTTCAATTTATTATAAGCAATTGAAAATCGATAAAATTTTAAAAAGAACCACCTGTCTACGAACGGGCCATGATTGGTCGCCATGTTGGTGACGTCATAACGTTCAAGGAATTTCACCATAGTACAGTGTCACGTAAATTTACTAAAAATATCCGAAAATTAGTGCAAAAATATTATTTATAACAGCAAATTTTATTTAGACATGTGTGATATAGGATTCATAAAGGCAAATTTCGAAAAGATATCCATCTGATGGACGATTTGGAAAAATTGAGCTTAAGTAAAGTAGTCGTAATGAATATTACGCGATAGTGGACCGCGACCGGTGTTTGTCATTGTTGTTCATTGTACACATTACATTTAGAAACATAATTGTCATAATGTAATTGTTGTTACATATGGGTAGGTGATATTCGTGTAAAATAAAAAGCTAACAAACACGATTGGCGCGCAACTTCGACTTTAGATATCAAAAAACTTCATAGGTACCACTAAATATTATACAACCCGAAATCTGTGGAGCCTTTATTTTTATTTATTTTTTGCATAACATCCTTAAAATTTTCGGTATTTTTTATTATTTGCATATCCCTTTATAATATTAAACACAAATATCTATATAATATAATAACAAACACAAAAAAACTTTGTAGAACAAAAACGTGAAAATATTAATTCGGTACATTTTCAAATATCTCTTAAATGCGTCGACCGATTTTCACAATTCAAACAGAAATATTAGTTTTACGCCTATATCCGTCATTTAAAATTAAAATAATGAATATATCTCCATAAACAAAAAATCATGTTTTCAAGTTACGTAATTATACTAAAATGTCAACTTTGCTCGAAAGTTCCCTTAAAAATTTACTTTTCTCAATCTTTAATGATCAAATTAAGAGTTTAATCAGAATCTAATACTAAATTTGAACAAGATAACAACATAATTAACATATTCTAATTGGAATCTAGTTAGACATAGAACATTTCTCAAAACTTTAGTACAGTTTGCTAGGTTGGGTATTGCGCGAATCACATAATAATGGGGAGTTATTTGTAATATTCGTACATAATGATGTGAAGCAAGCACAATAACTTTTAAGGTTCGATATTTATGATCAATGTATTCGATATTCATCAATATATTGACGATAATAACAAGATGGAATTGGTTATAAGTCAAAACACTGTATAAGCTATGTGCCACAATGAGTAGAAATGAACGTTGTGACGTCACACGGGCTCGGCTTTGTTCGGAAAACTGTCGGGGTGTTTTCGGTACTGCATTCAAAAAAATATTTTCGATTGGATTTTACTTTGTAATTACAATGAAAAAAAAAAAACTAAAAATAGTTTTGTATGAAAACTTAAATATGATCTTTCCATTTATTACAAAAAAAAAGTTGGTTCAACAAACCAATTATACATCTAAAACTTCCTTATAAATCACTCTGTCTATTGGTGAAAAGCGCATGAAAATCCGTAAAGTAGCTTTTGAGTTTATCGCAAACAGACAGACGCGGTGGGGACTTTGTTCTTATGTGGTGATAGTGATGTAGTGAAGTAGATCCGATGCAATCCGATGAAACCCTAGAATGTCATTAGACGGGCCGCGGATAAATTTGAAAAAGAGTTACCGCAGCCCTGGCTCAAGCAACTGAAGGAACACGGGTGGGTTTTAGTCAGTAAAAGCCTGCCGCTTAACCCAGAGTGGGAGAAGTCATTGTATGATTTCCCAAACAAACAAAAAAAAAATAATGTTTATAGATCCACGAGACAGAAGATGCATCAATACTATGATCCAATCAAAAATGTCGATCGACTTTGATCGAAACATTGCATTCTATAAATATCTCACCGTGAAAACTTATATGAAGTAAGCATAAAGTTAGCCTTGCATCGTACATCTTCACTGCTGAATGACAGCTTACTTTACCCATGTTTCGGTAAGATTTTAACAGAATAGACCAGCAGTTCAGGTGGATCAGGAGGGTATAATATCACACACAAGACGAAGTATCGTGAAATCTGTATCTCGTAGACAATGTGTCGACAATCGGAGCCCGTCATTTGGTACCATTGTACTTATTCTCGTCTCTCTCGACCTTGTTACGAATGTGCGAATTCGGATTTTGCGATAGAAATCAAGTTTATACCTTCATTAGTACCCTTATTATGTAAGATCGTAGATTTTTTTTTTATTGAAGGAGCTAGATTGCTTCATGTGGGATCCGTGGAGTATCGATGAGCCTTAATGAGAAAATCTGAAGTCGCAAGTATTGTGAAAATGTTTATTGGAAATCTTTTTAGGGTTCCGTACCCAAAGGGTAAAACGGTCAAGTGCGAGTCGGACTCGCGCACAAAGGTTTCCGTACCATTATCGCAAAAAACGGATAAATATCACGTATGTTTTATGGGAGCCCCACTTAAATATATAATTTATTCCGTTTTTAGAGTTCCGTACCCAAAGGGTAAAAACGGGACCCTATTACTAAGACTCCGCGATCCGTTTGTCTGTCTGTCTGTCCGTCTGTTACCAAGCTGTATCTCATGAAACGTGATAGCTAGGCAGTTGAAATTTTCACAGATGATGTATTTATGTTGCCGCTTTAACAACAAATACTAAAAATAGAATAAAATAAATATTTAATTGGGGCTCCCATACAACAAACGTGATATTTTTGCCTTTTTTTGCGATAATGGTAAGGAACCCTTCATGCGCGAGTCTGACACGCACTTGGCCGGTTTTTTACTATTCTGGTAAGTCGAGGTGCTTGAAGTAGGTAAGAAGTATTATTTTGTCATTTTACTTTAATATTATAAATACAAAAGTTTGGATGGAAGTGCGTATATTTGTTACTCAATCACGCTAAAACGGCTGAACTGATCTGGATGAAATTTGGCACCGAGATAGTATAGACTATAGAGTCTGAAATACATTTAATAAGTCTACATTTAATAATCATAAGAAATCAATTTTTCACGTGGGTGAAGCCGCTGGCAGAAGCTAGTTCAAAATAAAAATTGGTCAGAAATTTAATGGTAATTAACAATTAAAACTCGTATAAATGACCGCTTCTACGAACTTTATTTTCCAGCATTGATATAAAATAGTAGACAGTTTTCTGTGAATTATTCAAGAAAAAAAACATTATCATTTTGGTTTTTTATTTTATTTTTTACCATAACATGTCATGATGTGTTCTTGGTTTTGTCATACAAGGAGAGGAAAACATGAAATCTGCTACATTGTAACACGTAGTGACGTGCCTCCCGTTCCGAGCCCGTCAGTCGTTTTTAAATCACATTACGTTCGGGATTGTTCGGTTTCATGAATTTTGATGACGTCACTACGGTTTTACGCGTGAATCTGCGTTTTTGCAACCGTGTGGTAAAATATTAAAATAAGATTTTTTTGGGAATAGAAACGCTATTGTTCGTCATTTTAGGCATTTAGTACTTTCACACCCGTTATTATTTGTAGAGCTTTTATTTAAAATACAGTACCTACGAGCATGATATTTTAGTTTAGTTATAAGAATTTCCATTTTCTGAAAGATTTATGGGAAAAATATCTTTGTCCTTCGAGTAAAAAGGCTATTCATTCAGCTGTCAAAAACATTTTTAAACGTCAAGACTAGAACTTGAGTGATTCACTATTAACAAATACCTAGAATTTGGCACCAAAAGAATACAAAAGATACTACCTATATACAATAGAAGAATTTTAGGAACGTCAGGACATGGAAAAATACAGAAGAGAAAAACAATTACATCTATATTGAATACACACTAAGGTAACTTACTCACACAACATGATCTCCTGGTAACAAGGTAGCCAACTGCAGGAAAAAAGTTTCAAACAGAAAGAAAAGAATTGACTTTTAGATAATTGGGACCTTTTAACAGCTTCTTAATTGCTTTACTTCAGGTAAAATACGCTGAAAGTAAAGTCAGAACGACATATTTCAAGGCCATTTCTATTCTTGTTTACTGTTACATAGTAAAGCAAATTTACCGCAAAATACATGTATCAAATGCATTTTGAATTTATCTATTGAAACAAACGTCATTTTCCAGCCAGTGTCTGTCAAAAAAACGTACGAACAATATTCGAGGTATTCGAAATTTGAACGTAGATAAGCTGCCTGCACCATACGTAACTCATTGGAATATGACTTTTGCACGAAAATAGTTACCATGTGATGTTATATCTACATGTTCCTAGTTTCCTAGTATGTTTTAAACACATAGTTTAATTTTCATTTAGGTTTACTCATCATGTTGATTGTAAGAAATAAATATAAATTCCCATTCTGCATTGACTACCATATCACCAGGATTATTATTGCAAAGTATCCTATCTTGCAATAAAATATAAACTAGCACAAGAATATTATTAATACTTCCATCCATCATAGACAAAATGATACATTAGCAAAGAAAATCCTAGAAAATTATAAAAATACAAAAAAAAAGTAATAAATTCGTTGCATAAAACTAAACAACGTACAAATAAGTAATTTATTCAACATGTATTCTAACAACAATTTGACAGCGTCATGTTGACAGTTGAACAAGATGGCGGCCGTACAAAAATACAAAATATGCAATATCACAGGGAATTATTAACATAGGATTACAATAAAAAATATGTTTTATGAATGAAATAGCAAGCGAATTGGAACTGACGTCAGAATCTTCACAAAAAAGACTTTCAAAACTGTATTGTGTTCAAATTCAATGGTTTTGTCATTTTCTTTTTATTATAACCATTATTTGGAAACATTTACGAATAATACTCTTATATTTTGTTTGATTGAAACGGACATGACTGTTTTTAATATAATTAGCACACAATATTTAATTTGCTTTTTTCCCATTATTAAATATCGTGGAACTACGGTTAGAATTTCCATTTCACATTTTCTTGTTCTATGTTATGCACCTTTACTGACACTTGAAGTATGATGGCTTTATAACTTGCAACTTAAGTTACGAACTTAACGCTTAAGTTAAACTTAAGTTCAACGCTTAACTGTCAATACAACTCGTCCCGGCCTTAGTCTGTACATTACATTAACTTATTCGCTCAGCCCCTTCCCAACATATGTAAATATTACAAATTTTTATTTTTCTCGTGACATAAAACATCGAAATTCAGTGCTTGCTATTTATAGAATAATTGATTTTATAATATAATTTTTACGACATTTTTTATTACAATTATATCACAAGTTACGTAACTGTTTTCTGTCGTTTGAGTTTTAAAGACGGGCGTATCTACTAATTAAAATTAATATAATTCCCTCCCTGATTCCATATCAACTAAACTTTGCCACACTCTCCTATCTACAATTTACTGAGCATTATTTTCTCATTAGCGCCTATCTAAAACACATTTTCACACGATTCCTTACAGGGAAACAAACAAAAACAAACTTCTAACTCAAATCTCTGCCGTTTACTTGAAAACTTCCACACGACCCACCATGAAAAGTCATATCGCATCAAATATGAACGTGATAACAGAAAACAGCGCGTTATTGCGAGTAACACAGTAGGCAGGCACGGTCAAAGTGCTCTAAAAGCTTATTGGGCCTGACAAAGGATCGGGCCTCGAATTCCCAGCTCCATTGCAAAAGATGTAACAATACAGACGCATGCGGACGGTGCAAATTCACTCAAATATTAACATTTATTTGCAAAGCGATGTTTTACTCCGCATTGGTCCTTCGAGCCTGGTACTCTTTTTGCATATGCTATGTGGTTGATGCTTTTAAATTGCAGCCGTTCTGTTTTAAAATGTAAATCGAGTATTCGGAATTAGGCGCTTTCAAAACCACTACCTACATGCAAGTACTGCACGTTTGGTAAATTAAACTGACATAATATAGTTTCATAATTATTATTTTGACATCGTAGGCACGCAGGTCTCAAACAAACTGAAAATCATGTAACTAATTTGAATTTGAAACACAGTTTACGATTAATAGCTCGAGAATATTACATTAATCATGAATAAGCGTCTATCCAATTTAGTTAGCAATATTTAGCTTACTAGGACATCATAAAAATATCAGTATTTTTACCAACCACACCTACTTCAAGTCGTGAGAAGATTTTGGCACTCATGACTAAATTACTTCCAGTCGAATCAATTTGGTCAATCTTGACACTATGTCATGAATTGTCACATCCTTTTGCAAAATCCTTTAAACTCGCCTCAATCTGATTCTTACAATGGGTAAGACTGTGTGGATCAGTTTACATTGGCAAAACCTGCTTCATTTTACGGAATTGCTAGCTATGCAAGAATGAAAAATACGCTTTTTATCACTTTGCAATTTAACACAAATGACAGAATACAGCTACGTTATACAATGTTTACACGCTAAAAGAGACTCGCATCGCATTTGATTGTACAATGTACCAGGATTTCATAAATATTGAATGGTATACGGAAACAAAAGATCACTGAATGTTCTTACGATTGTTCGTGTTATGTATTTACGAGGATACAATTGATACGACTCTTTGATGCTTTTTGCATAGTATGGAGCATGTATATATTTATAATTTCATGCTTCGTTTGAGAGTGAAATGCTTTGACATCAACTGATAAAGATATAACATAGAATTTAATGGTAGTTTATATTGTTGCAGATAAGACTTGATATTAACATCGATGCTTTTAGAGCAATAAACAAGATTGAAAGTTTATCTTTACAAGAAAAAACACCAGTTTTCTTGTAAGTTTTCCCTCAATTGAAAATCCGCGATCATTTTCCATGAGCAGTTCTTATGGAAAGTGTTATTGAGTTCCCACCTTACTGCGCATTTACGACATATAGCACTATCCGTTCCCCACCAGGCGAACAGCAGAAACTAAGAGATTGATGATGAAAAATGTTTTCAAATGTAGCTGAGTGTTCCACTCTGATATATTTTGAGAGGTTTTTCCATAATAATTTTTTTCTCTATTCAAAAGATATACTACATATTACTACTTCTATAAAGAGAGAGAAAAGAAGAGCTCAAATTTCAGACGCCTGCTTTTATTTACTCTCTCAGATGAGACCATTTAAAAAAGAGTTCAGAGTTTCAAACCCTTCTTGGTTTGTAACCTCCTTTAGAAGGGTTGTCGGTTTCAGTTACTTCCTTATTTCTTGGTGCAATACTGAAAAGTTACGGAGCGCCGATTAAGGCAAAGAGGTTCTTGTAAAAGCTTTCTGCAAGGTTTCCTTAACCCGGTACTATGAGCAAGAATCATATCAATTAAATGCTGTTTTAGCATTCAGTGAGTCTGTTTATGTTATTTCTTGAATTGTGTTGTCTCAAGTCCCGTATCATAGTCCGGTAACCAATGGACACTATTGGTTACCGCAGACGGGTACGACGCGACAGCGCGACTGCCATTGTTTTTATACAATTAGTTTGTCGCATCCACATTTATGATTTTCAGTCTCCCCGTGTAAACAATGTAGTGATACAAATTGTTATCTAACTATACTAGACGCTCGATACTTAAGCTGACCTACAGCATCGGTTAGACTTCACTCAAGGCACTGTATTTAGAAAATATATGTACTGAGATGCACAACGCGGTTATCAGTACTGTTGCATCCAACTTGGTTGAGCTTGAACCTGGGGACAACGGGGTATTCGTTAGTTTTTGAAATATAGAATCATGATTACTACATGTCACGACAATGCGGCAACAAAGCAATTATGTGTTTTCATACAACATTGTCCGCGGAAAATATAAGATAGGGTAATTCATTGTCACATTGTCGCGTTACGCATGTCTGCGAGAACCATAAAGGCTTGTGCATCACATGTTGGTCGCATTGTGACCTCATGAATGTCTGCAAAAGTCTAAAACGCTGGTGCAGAAAGATTGTACAAAACGCAATACATTATAAAAAAAATCTCTTACACTAACACCTGGTATGGTGGTCTTTTAGTACGGAATAGTAATAAATAGAGAATAAAAACATAGTCTCAAATGACTTAAGCCGAGTTTACATTACTGTGCCGTGTGGTGGCGCCTTATTATAACGCATAAAATTGGCTACAACAGTAGCTATGATATGAAGTAGGCTTGAACAGCTTCATATAATTGGTGTATCCCACCCTACGACACGACACGACACAGTAATGTGTCCGTCGCTTTATCAATTTAATTCTTACTTAAAACGTTAATTTTAAGATTGAAGATTTCCACAGATGGTGAGTGCAACAACACTACAATAAGACGACACTATTTGTAAGCCTTAATTTGAATATATAAGAGACGAGAGTAAAGTTGTGTTTTTCCACAATAATTATTGTAAAACTAGATCAAAAAGATTCTAAGCTATTCTTAAAATCTATATATATAAAAGGCAAAAGTGATTGACTGATGTATCAACGCACAGGCCAAACCCTTAGGGCTAGAAACTTAAAATTTCACTCACGTATTCCTTTTATGACGTAAGCATCCATTAAGGAAGGATTTTTCAAAATTCAACCCCTAAGGGGGAGAAATAGGGAATAAAAGTTTGTATGAAACTTTTTATTAAAAAGTCATCTGTAGGATAAAATACGGATCACGCGAACGAAGTCGCGGGCGAAGTTCTAGTAAATATATAGGTACAACAATATTCAAATTCACAAACTATCAACTCAAACATTTATTCGCTCACTGAACCATAAACATACAGGATATTAACTTTTCTTTGATAACAGGGAAAGTCACTCAACCAATAACAGATTTGTTATCGAAGTTCCATGAGAGTCGTGGGCTGTGCGACCATGTTAACTCATAATTGCTCTTACTCCATTGATCATCTATTTGAGCAAGAAATTGCAAAATCAAACTCGATAAAGCCCTCTGAAGATGTTGAGTTTCATGCCCAATCATAAATTGGAGTAACGTGTGTGTAACATGAAAAGTATTGTCCGTCTATTTTTGTGCAAGAAATTGTTGCAGTGCTTGTGTTAGGATTTTTCCAGTTTTTTTCATTTTGCTTTAGAAAACAATAGGTACAAATGTTTTACAAAAATTGCTTTGTATCTTGCAAATCTGTTAGGTACCTACAGTTATTGCAATGATAAATTAATACATATTTTAATAATCAAAAGAGTATTTTAGTAATTGAAAGTCAAATCTCGATTAGCATGATATCAATTTCAACTCAAGTATGCTCAAAATACAGGATAAACAGACAAACTTCAGTTGCACAACAAGTATCTCGCGAGTTCCTGAATAGTTGGAAGCCTTCACCAAACTTCCGCAGACTCGAAAACTTATCGCTATTCGAGACCCTTTGCAAAATTAGACAAATAACCCTTAAGAGAATTAAGCGGTCTCCACAAGAATCATGAAACGGAATGCAAGTCATCTCCGCCATGTCTTAATTACGTCTGCCGGAGTACCAGGGTAGCATAGTGTGTTAATTAGTCGCTTGACAGAACCTAGTTGTCGTTGATATGTGGCGGTAACTAGTTAGCTTGCGTGGTAAAGCAAAGTAAGTCCTATCTAATTTCAAAAGGTAACGATGTCGTCAGTAACAGTCGTACGTTTTCTGTAACGATATAAGTACTCGGCATGTTGCAATAATGCAGTGCAATTTATATTAAAGATTGATTCAACCGCAATTACAAAATGCGTTAAGCATCTAACATATTTTAAAGAATCATTCTGTCTGTCATCAAACGATTAACAGAAATAGAACGATGTTTTAATTCAAAACATCGTTTTGTTTTTGTCAATTGAAACCCAATACGAAGCCGTAACGTTACCTACGTTTAGCACTAGGAAGCCGACATTAAATTAATTTTGTTCTAAACGTTTCTATTTAATTATATGCAGGCACATAAAAAACGAGGCAGCAGCGTTAATTACAGGGTTTACTAGGAAACCATCAACTCACCTGCAGCTGTAAACATAGACAAATGCGGCGACCTCGCAACTACCAGTGTCGCATTGGCAACCCGCGTATAGGGCGGCCATGTAGGTTGCGTGGCTTCGCAGCGCAAGGCCATGAAGCCTTTGGACGTGGCCACTCGCAGCCGGAGGGCTCGCCAGCTCGACCGTAGGCCGAAGTCATTGGCTGATGAGGTTTGTGTGTTGTTAAGCAGCCCGAGTTCTGTCTGTTGGCAAAGGAAAGGAAGCCTGTCAATAATACGCGCATACATAAACTACAGAACGCCTGCAACTTGATTGCTTCTGCCAGATATTAAGTACCGTTGCACACCTTGTACACCTTGTTTCTTTTTATTAATCATCTACAATAACATCAACGTGCTCGTATGGTCTTCTAGGACTTCTAGGGTATCCTCTCCGGGCTTTTTTATTCACTGTCTTCTCTAATTTTAGCCTGCCATCATCATCATTCAGTGACAAGATCTCCAGTACTGAACAGACCTCCCTAAGCAACGCCATAGCAAAGTCCTGTTTCGTCCACTTCTAGTAGATGCCTGTGACCTTGGTAACCTGTTGGTCGCTCGTGAGGAAAAAAGATTTATCTATATATCAGTGATTAGATTCTTATAAGGGCGAATTTCATCATTGAAGCTGAACTGCTGTTCAAGTGTAAATATTCCATAGCAATGAGGCACTGACCGACTGAAAAATTAACGTTAAGTTTCATTGTTAAAATTGGCGCTTAAGTCCATGACTGTGTCACAGACTGTGTACCTAATTCAAAATTTAAAAAAATCAAATTCAGAGGTCTTTTGAATTGTTTTTATCTGGGTGTACAATAAAATATATATAATACTAACCCTATCACTAGGCCGTCCGTCGACGTACCACATGATGTTGGCTGGTGGCATCGCTGGCTGAGTGGTACAGTTGAGCAGTACATCTTCACCAAGTTGCACCGTGCCGGGTAGGCCCGTGATCACTGGGTCTTCTTTTAATGCCACTGTGTAAAGAGAATCGAAGTCAAATCTGTTTTCCTGGTACACAAAATATTTTTGTAGCAACGTATTATGGATTGTTGAGACATGTAGTAAGTTACAATGCCTGCAGTTTATAATATGAGGTCTTCTGTGGTACCTCTGTTAGAAAGAGACGGATCTATTTAGGACGAAGATCGCTGTCTCTTTTTCACAAAGGCATCATGATGGCGTTGACACGTTATAGTACTCGGTAGAAATATAACATCTTGTTTGTGCAACATTGATTTCATTTGATATTATGGGTTTAGGTTTCGAAAATATTAAAGCATGAACTCAGAAGTAACATTTTCAAAATATTTCTAAGTATCCGGACAAGAGAGGTACCAGATAAAAAATGAACAAATATTGATGAAATTATCCGCCGTGTAATTTAACCGGAACTGATATTGATTTTCTGGCTCTCAAGGTCAATACAACCTCGTTCTTACAGGGAAGGAAAAAATTGCACAAAAGGACCAAATTAATAAATAATTACTTTCTTAAAAAGTGTCCATTAGCCAGAAAGGTAATTTGTATTTAGATTTTTACTTCCCTGAACAAGTTATTAGGATTATTAATTTTTAATACAAATTAAGGATATTAAAAACTCTTGGCTAGCGCAACATTTTCATTATCTTCTAGGATATGATTATTTAGATAGTATCCAGTCCTATCTTACTACTAATATAAACGTGAATGTTTGTGAGGATGGATTGATGGATGTTTGTTACTCTTTCACAAAAAAGAACTACTGAACGGCTTTTGATGAAACATTGCAAAAATATAGCTTACTAGCTGTTGCCCGCGGCTTCGCTCCCGTGGGCCACCCCACAGGACCCGTTTTCGGGATTAAAAAATAGCCTATGTTACTCAGGAATAACGTAGCTTTCTATTGGTGAAAGAATTTTTTAAATCGGTCCAGTAGTTTCGGAGCCTATTCGGTAAAAACAAACAAACAAACAAAAAAAACTTTCCTCTTTATAATATTAGTATAAATACATCAGAATAACACAGGCTATAATTTATAAAAATATTGGGAGAGGTACTAATACAACGCGGGCGGAACCGCAGGCGGCAGACAGTTCTTTATAAATAGGAAAGTGTGTTTGTTATGTTGTCCTTATTTCATACAGATAAATAAATCGTCGTAATTTCTTGAGTAAAAAGAAGTATAGAGACCATAAAGTCATAATATTTATCATGATATACCTCGGTTTCCCGCACATAGACAGGGGGGTGTCACTCCGCAGTTTAGGTACGATCGGCCGGCGGTACCTTGCAGAGGGAATAACGCATTAGGTTGCCGCTTACCGCTCGGCTCGCAAGTTAGCCGCGTTATTTATATTATGCAGCAAATAACGATGACTTCTAAACGCACTTCTAAGGCCTTTAAAAGATATTGTTGTGTTTACGGGTGTTTAAATAAAGCAAAGAACAATGAATCGATACTAAGTTTTTTTAAAGTACCGAAAGATTTTGAAAGGTAAGCTATTTTGTTGTACCTATTTAAATCATTACATAAATAATCTGTAACTATCGGTAGTAGGTGCATAATGTGTACGAGTTTTGTATAAAAATTTAAGCATTTTGGTGTTCCTAAAAGAATAAATAGGTGTGTGAAATACCTAAATAGGTACCCACCTACTTAGATATTTTAGATTTTCGTGTTGTTCACAAATATAATTTGATTTCTTTTTTTATTGAATGGTTACTGTTTTGTTAACATAAAAATAAACGCTTTAGATCCAGTTTAAAATAAATTATAATTGCCTAAGTAGTTACCTACTTAGCCTATGAATTTACCAATAGCCTGAGTAAATGTTCGCACTTGTTAAAGTTAACGTTTGTATAATATAAAACTAAGTACTTACTTATACCTAACGAACAAACAAAAAATATTTCGTAAGAGTTCTTCAAGCCAACTTTAAATAAACTAACAAAAAATATCACTAAAGTGTAAACAAAGAGGTAGGTACCTATACTCAATTTGAAATAACATTAGACGTCTTTACAACTCGTTTTACAGCCCGTTCAACCGATTTTGTGTTCTATCTCGTACACATAAGGATGATATAAAAAGCACAAATCTGTTACCAAAACCAACTGTTTACAACAGCTTCCATTTGTCGTATCACCAACGCAATAGAAGTCAAAATCGATTGACCGGGCTGTAAAATGGGCTTATTTAAATGTAAATGAAGTTTAGGTAACCTAGTTTTCATTTGTTAAGTACCAAACAAAATGACGGTCTATAATATTCATTGTCTATCTACCTACTTGACCGTGTAATCATAGGCATCAAACATAAGAAAGATTACGTGGTTAAGTAGGTAGATAGTGGATGTAAGCGAAAGCGGCAAGTCGACAACCCTTACGAGCCGAGTCAAACCGCGCCGGACAGCGACGGAGATACGCGTTAGAAGAGAACGGCAACGTTTAGGTGAATATCACTTTAGGCACTGAGCGCTTATGCGAGCTGAATCGCACTTTGTTGCTAACTAGCAGGAGTCTCTATTTCAATGAATTGTTGCACGAAGTGAGTCTTCTGTACTTGTACTATTATTTATTCTGTGACATAGACCATGAGAACAAAACCGCCGGTAGAAAAAAATCTCTAAATATGGTAAAGAAACTTACCAGCCACCGTTAAATTCTTCGTCGCCTTAACAACAGCGAACCTGGGACCCTCAGTGGAGACCTCACAAGTGAAAGACAGCTTTGTGTTATAGTTCCTTGGTAACACCACGCTGATGGTACAGCTGTTCAGATTGCAGGTACCTTTGGACACGCCTCCCGCTGTGGAGTTGAAGGTCCTTGTTGGGGGCTGCGGAAGAAGGTTCTTATTAGACAACAATCACACCTGTAATTCTCAAAAGGATAGGCAGAGAACCAGCGATGTAAATAACTACATGACGCCCACATTTTTAACCGACTTACCAAAAAGGAGCAGGTTCTATGTTCGACATTATGTTTTTTTTTTTCTTCAGTTTTGGACAGATTTAGAAAATTCTTTTTTTGATTGAAAAAGTATGTTTCGAAATTGATCCCATTTTAATTTGGTGAAGATCTGATGAAGAACTTCGAAGATATACAACAGAACTCTTCAATAAATTATGGCAAATCCCTCGGGATTGCTGCAATCGCATGTCTGTTTATTTTTTATACCATTTCATAACATAACATCACGCCAGTACGCTCTTAAGGGGTACGCAGATCTCTCATTTCACCGGTTTTGTTCAAGTTTCATGATATTCGGATAATCTATTCTGGCGTTATAGGTACCTTACTTAACTACTTCTCTATCAGGTAGGTACAACTAAAAAGTGAAAAATAAAAATCTTTTTTACAAATAAGATCTACCAGCTCCCAAATTAAAAAACTACAAAGTGAAAAATAACTTTATTTTTGGAATTCGGTGTCCAGAACGCAAAAAAATTTTAGTTTTTTAATTTGGAAGTCGGTAGAATTTTTTTGTAAAAAAGATTTTTATGCCAGTTATGTTCAAGTCCAGCGTATTAACTGAGCACCAAACCATTACCTTTTGCTGCTACTGTAACATTCCAGATTAAACTCCTATTAACCATTCGCCCTACCAGGGTAACAGAAGTACAGAACGTTGTAAACAGATCCCTATAAAGGTAAATATGCCCTAAAACCATACATGTCTACGAAATCTACGTTTAAATACACAAACATTGTATTTGCAGACCAGAAAAAATACTCTGAAACCAGTCGTTATTTCTTTTGTATACAGTGTTATTTATTTTCCGAACCACAACAATCCAATTGGCTCTAATCCCTCTGCTAAATGTAAATAAAGTTTTATACAAAAAATATAAAAACTCAGTGTGTGAATAGATACAATTTAGGTACTAGGGCACCACAAAATATGTAGAGATTCAGTAATAGTAGCAACATTATTATAAAGTCAATATTAAAAGTGGTCAATACAAAAATCTTTATCCAATGAAACATCATCTGCTCTTTGTTTTCAGCCACTATAGCAACAGTGGTTGCTACGGGTTAGTACAAGGTTCCCTTTTAATATTCTGAAATATGTAATAAAATTATCATTATTCAAGACTGGTTACTATGTACGGTCGACTACAAAAGCCGTAAACAGAATAGGGTAGTCTTCGATCAATAAGGGTAGTTGACAAAAAATATCTGTTTGGTCCGTCAGTTAGATAACCTAAAAAAATTGAACACGTATTTTTTCTTTTGCCATGTAAACAAAAAATTACGACAATACAGTGCGTTGAAATATCGTGTGACGTCACGGTGTGCTACACTTTATACTGACAAAGTGACGTCACAAGCCCCCACTCCTGAACTTTGGTGCGCTATATCTTTGTCTGTTTTTATTTATTTGAAAAAGCAAAAAATACGGGTACATTATTATTATAAAATCTCACTGACAGACTAAATAAAATTATCATTTTTCTACCCAGGAAACATCCCTATTGAACAAAGAAAAATATCTTAGCACTGAAAGTTCTTGTCCTAATGACAATGATTCCTTTGTGCTGTCATTACGGGTAGTCAGAAGCTTGAAAGTGACAATTAGTCTTACCAATGGATATCTTCTTACCCGGTCTGGGTGGTGGATAAGCAGTTCCTCCATGTCAATTACTAATACTTCTTCTAACCCTCGAAGGTGACTCCAACACAGTAAGAAAAAGATTAGGCGTCGGGGAGGCAACCCCATCGACGCCTATAGTGCCGAAACCCCGCCAGCAATATAACCAGGCGGTAGTCCAGGGTCATATTGGGAACTTTTTTGCCCACCAAGTGACTCCAGAAAATACGTTGGCATAGTGATCACGTGTTGCTATGCACAGGTAGGCTCAGGTGGGGCACTATTTCAGTCTCTGCAGGGATATGCAAAATGTCGTGGTAGCCTAGTGGCTAAGACCTCGACTCTCGTGCTTGAGGTCGTGGATACAAATCCGGGCAAGTACCAATGTGAATTTTTCAAATTCATATGTACTTGCTAAGTTTATCTTGGACATCACAGGCAACGGAAAGAAAAAATCGTGAGGGAACCTGGACTTATATTGTTAATGTAAGTCTGAAATAGCCAAGTCAGAAGCCTGTGGGGATTCCAGAGGCGGCTTAACTAACTCTGACCTCAGAGGTGGCCATATACTCATACAAAAATTAAATAAAGGATAGGCAGGCGTTGTGAGGGGGTTCTGGGGTAGTCGTTTAAGAGTTCATGGGGCTCCTTCTATGTGCTGATTACTGGAGGCGATTTTAGTGGGGTAAAAATTCCACAGTCCCTGTCCCATCTTTTCCCCAAAACTTCAAGCGCTTTTGAAGGTGTCTCCCGTTAACAAAAAATAAAGGCAGATTGATTGAGCATGATTACCTCGCACTTTAGGATTGAAATCATCAAATTAATCGAAGACATTAATTGTATTTTTTGTTGCTCGAGGCAATTTTACTTTGCCCACCGTACATATTTTATTTCTCGAAGGTACTTTCATGAGACCCTACATTATATACCATTAGAGCAATGTTCAAGGGTTCGCTAATACAATTTATTTTCAAAGCACTTCAGCTACTTAAAAGGTTACATGTTTTGATACTTTTTTGTTGCTCTTGTTTTGTTTTTGCTAATGGACTTTTTATTTTAATGGATAGGTTTATGTTCGTCCGCGGTCTCACCTGGGCCCTTACTCGAAAGGACATAATGCAAGTAATACGGTCTGGTACCTAAGTAAGCACCTTTTTACTTGCAAGAAAGAAATAAAAATAATTTATTCCGCATAAACTCTCTATCTCAATTAATGATTATGAACTAAACAAAACACTTGAAACATGTTAATTTTGAATGAAGGTACGAAGGTAGGTACTGAATACATTTTTGTTACATGATTTTATCAAACCGTGCTAAACTAAAACGCTGAGTTACGTACATAAACTAATCAAAAAAGGTATTATTAATTGCAGAATATATGGAACCATAAAATATCTATCTATAATTAAAACCTGTGAATATAATTTGAAATATTTTAGCATACGTACAAATTATGTATTCGTAGATAGGTACTTTACCAATTAGTTCATATTTCAGAGATGGTAAAATAATAAAAGTTAAATAAATTCAAGATTACTTAAGATCGCAGAAATGTTTTCTATGAATAAAAAGTCATTCCCTGTATTGTAGTAGATTACTCGGATTGCTGAAAAATGTACCCGTGTAGCCACCAAGCTAGGATCCGTTGTACTAGGCACACAGCTGGCACAATAACACCATTCAAATATAAGTGCCACCCACCTGTTGTCCGGGCGTGAACCTGAAGATCTCGTTGCTACCCCGGTACCACTTGACAGAATGCAGGGCCGGGTCGCCCTTGTCATTCATGTAGTGGCAGACCAGGTTGGCTTCCTGGTGAGGGTCTCCATAGGGAGGCACCTCGAGGAATGTGATGTTGTGTGCTGTGGCTATTACTGGGGACAATACAGAAATAGGTTAGGAGATATATTCTGACGCCTGTATTTGAAACGCAGGTGCACAGTATAAATAAATCAGCTATCCACAATGCAATAATGATTAAGTCCTTATTTTCAGCAGTCCAGATTCCACCTATATATATATGGATAAACGCAAAAACTAAGAACTTTTTACAAACCTTGGGATCTACCCAGAAATTCCTAAAAACGCTTTTTAATTAGATACTACTTCTAGGAACCCCAGATAAACATGCTTACGAGAAGGTATTATAACCGGATTATAATCACTGATTCACTAAAGCCCCAACTTACTACCCGAAGATTCAAGTTTACTTGCAAGATAAGCTTCCTTCGATACATGCTACCCTGGTAATTTCAGAAAGCTAGTCTAGATGTTTGTGTATCAAAACTGGATTATTCCAGTGTCAACACAAAACGACTTGGTAACATCTAAGGACAATTTATATGGGGTAGCTAGACAAATGTTTATCTAGGCATGATAAGATAGAGTACAGAGTCTTCAGATTTAAAGGTCACAGGAACACAGCTGTTGGGTCGCAGACTAAATTAAATCTACCTTTTCTAGTTACAGGTAAAACAAGAAAAGGCAGACTTTCTTTTTTGCTAAATGAGCTTTATTTTAAGTGTGTCTAGTGGTTTGGACGGGTAACTGTAAAATTACATAAGATCTGTAAAAGCTATGTTTTTGCTGAAAGTTTACAGTCTCGCAGACCAGAGAGAGTCCAGGTATAACGTGCAGACTAAATGACAGTTACATTCACGGCATAACCGTTTGCTTGCCTGTACTTAAATGAAATTCTGTTATATTTCGTGTATAACAGTAGTCCACTATAACTATATTCATATACAACGCGTACAAAGTAAAGTTAAAAAGAGCAACACAAAAGATACGCCCCAAAAACGGATAGAAAAAAAACGGTTTGAAATTGCAATGTACGAACCCTATAGCACACATCAAGAGTATCATACTACATGACGATTTTGTGTAAAAGAACACCGAAGCTTCAATGAAAGCCAATGAAACAATGTTGTGTCCAATATTTACTATCGTTTCCAATTAAAACTAAGTTTAAAACGAGCCATATCTTTTTATGATATATCTGCTACAAAGATAATTACTGGTAAACACAACAAGCAAAACCATTGAGCAGATTTTGCAATACCGATAACATTGTGTAATGCACAAGTTTCCACCAACTTGGTGCAGTTTTTGTTAAGCGTGGACGCTGATTAAGAAGTTTCAAACTAATTTTGCACAATGTGCAAAATGTAACAGATTTTAGTTATAGTTGTGTCTGTTTGTGTTTTGTATCGGTGTATTGCGGAACAATTTGAAACTCTGTGTATGTATCTTGTATTGTTTTCATTCGAATTACTCTATTAAAGTTTGGAATTGAATAGTTACTTAGATATTACCAACATACCTTGAAATTTTGTAGTCTTTAAGAACTATTAAAGCGTAAACTATGCTTTTTAATGGAAAAGCGGCAAGCCTACGTGTGCCTACGTGTGACGCACGCAGTCAAATATTTCACTGTAATAGGAAAGTATTATTGTCCAACCCAAAAAATAAACCACAGGCCGTACCAGGCATGCATAAATGAATAAGTAGTCACCATTCCAGGACCTATACAAGCTAATCTCCATTCAGCACAATCACGTTCATATCGCACATGATGTAGCAACTATCACTAAGCCTGTACTTAGCAGATTGCTAGCTCAACGCTGAAAGCGTCAGATTGTAGAATTAGCATAATACCCCAATTTTGCTGTAGTAAGCGATAGCTGGCTAATTAGGACCATGCAGCGAATAGGAAAGCGATATAATAACTTACTTCCAAAGTTCTATTGAGAATTTTAATCAATTAGGTGCCTCATCCAATATCTTATGTGGATAGAGTAGGTATCTTATAGTTATGGAGTCCTAGTACGTACGTGTAGTCTTGGTGATGTAATAATGAGTTAAAAACAACTAAGATGATTAAGAATAACTATTTATAATGTTTAGACGACTATATAAAGCACTCAGACTAATATAGCAGTAAATTGAAAATAAACATCTGCATTGTTTTCACAAGTCAGCCATTTGATTCGCAGAGCGTCTTCAATACATTGATCAAATCGTGTATTTATCTAGTGGCTGTATTAATCTTAGGCTGATTGATTGCTCTGATTTAATAATAATAGTTGTTTTAAGATATTCATAGGGATTCCTGTTAGTAATAGATATTCCAGTTGGACTTTCAATGGAAACTAGTTAGAAGGGTACAATTCTCCGAAATGTTATAAACTTTGGAGAACTACTAAAGGCTTAGATCTAGTGTATTCTATTGACGAATACTATGTAGAAACAATTTAAAATACGGGAACGTTTTTGTTAGCCATCTTTTAAAAAAGTACCCATTAATAGGAACAAATCCGAGGAATTAAATCGCGAACGATTTCAGGGTTAGTTCCTGAGAAAAAGTAATGCGTACATGTACACTGAACAGCAATTATTTCTTTGACGTAAAATTTCTATAAAGTTAAGACAGTGCATTTTTATTGTAACAGTTGGAGTGTAACGAAATAGTACATTTCGTGTCGAGCATAAAATCTCGATATTTTATGCTATATGCGAGACACGAACGATTATTTTTTCAGTATCTGATGAGCTTATTTAATTAAATGCACGTGACCGCCTTGTGACCGGGCTGACCACAGCGGAAGCAATGGTCGCTGCGGTCCACCTCCGAGGTGCATTGAGCTCCCACGTGGTTGCCTTCATGGCAGCGGAAGCACCTCAGAGGTCTGGGTTCCAGCAGTTTCACCTGCGTGGAAACCCAGCCCACCAAGAGCTTTCGGACCTCCACGGCTATTTTTTGGGCAGCCGAGACGGGACAGCTCACCGTAACGGCTTGCGTCCCCTTGGCGTCAGGACGTATGACGCCTGCCCTGACCTGCTTGGCAGAGCACTCCCCAGTCCTGGCGACGGCAGCCACCACATCTCCCTCTGTCACAGAATCGTCCAGGCCCAGAATGCGCAAGTCAGCGCACTTGGTGGGCCTACACACGGGCCTCGTCCGCATTTAGGGACGCCCTGAGTCCGGGCCCCAGTTGCGGTGACCCTAACCCGGATGCCCTCGGTGACACCGAGCTCCGCCAAGTTCACCACCGCCCTCGCCGTACCGCACCGTACAGCGGCTGTGTTATATATAATTTTATTATTAAAACAAATAAACAAATTTATTATCCTGAGAATAAAGTTCTTTAGGTTGTTAACTTGTTTTAAATATGTGTTTTAGGTAGTGAATCTTTCATAATCTTCTAGAAAAATAAGAAAATTATCAAATAATCATCGTTTTAGAGTCCTTTTCAGATTTTTTTTTGATCAAGCGTAGTTTTCAATATCATGTTTTGAGTTTCAGAAATAAAAAGTACATTTCGTAAATTACACTATATATTTTTTTTGCATGTATACAATCACTATTTGTATGTTTATTATTGATTCAAAGAGATGTAAAAGTCAGACTACCTGCCCTTAATAACTCCTTCGTTATTATCCCTACATACTTATATGAAGTGTCATTTTCAAGTCAACTTGCTGAAACGACTTCGAGTTTGTATTTTTATTTTATTAGGACATTAAACAAGATTACAGAGTATTTGTGATCGTTAACAGCTACATTAGTGTGAAACTGTGTTGTAGCCATTAGCGCCCACCTCCGAGAGAGCAGACGTCGGCGTTCCAACATTAAAAACAAAAATAAAATTACAATCAATTGATATTATTTAAATAAATTACTTAATAACTATCTAATCATAACAAAATAAACCATATTTAACTATTGTCCATTATTATAAAAAAGTCCATAAGAATAATCTAATACGATATCACAATTAATTTAATATCAAATTCAATACATTAAAATACTTTTGAAAGAAAATACAGTCACCACAAAAATATAAAAATAATTACAAAAATAAAATGATCAAAAATTAGGTCAAGATTTCCAGTTCTCTTAGTGTATGAGTGTGTGTGTGTGTTTGCGTGTGTGTGTGTGTTTGGAATTTCTTTTATAAAAAAGAATATAATCAGTATTAAGGAGGGAGATATCCAGGGAGACCGTTTATAGTCCATCCAAATCTTTGGTCGTAGGTAAGTATCATCTATTCATCAGAATTTCAAGCTCCTCATACATACGGCTTTGGAGCCACTTGTCAGTGACCGCTTTGCACTCCCGTAAGGTAAGTGGATAGATATTCAAAACTTTATTTATTTTGTTGTATAAAACGGGGCCAAAGAAGCGAATGTTTAACGGGATGGTGAAGAAGGGCGCACAGCGCAATTCGAACGAAACTAGTGCTCTCCCTTGTTTCATTCGGTTAGCAGTCATGGGATTGACGGGGGCTTTTGGTTTATAATAGCTTACATAAAACCCACTATCAATTTTCAGCTCTATAAAAATATAATGAAAACTGAAATGTATCTATTTTACCGGACAATGGAAATCTTTCATCTTGTTTAATTAAAATCCACATCGCGTCATTCATCTTTCATGTGATTGGTCGATTGGATAGCGGTCAAACTCTTTGCGCACTTACTCAATACGGCTGCAGGTAGTCTTGCTGATTCATCCCCTTAGGATATATACTTTGATAAGCTAATAATTATACAAATTAGATGTTGGTTTTTACTCCAGTACAGTTAAGGTACATCCATTCTACACGAGCAAATAGTATCTTTCAAAATAGTTCTAGCTAGGTCACACAAATAAATTCTTTATATTTCCATGCAATGCCCAACAATTTATTTAGCTTCGGCTGGAAGTTTTTGGCGGGATTTTTTCGAATTAAGTTCAGCGGTTGTTAATTTTATTTGCAAATTGATTCCTAGTGGATATTGCGATATCAAAAATGGTGTCGTTTTATGTCTCAACTGTCTACGCAACTGGACAATATGTGAAATCATGGGTTATTGGACGACTCGCCCGAATCGGGCGAATTGTCCACTATTAAAAATATTCATTTTTCTGTGTCGATTCGCCCGAAGTTTATTTATCGACGCGCGACGGGCGAATTGACCACTCCAAAATTATTTAGTGGACGATTCGCCCGAATTTGATTTTAGAGAACAAACATTATAAAAGTACAGTCGTGCTCACCCGTCTTGGTAATAATATGCAGAATGAATCGAAGTTAATAGATATTGTACTAGAAACTAGAAAAGCAATTCCAACTACCAGGAGGCCAGAATCATGAAGAAGTATTTGCAGAGCTAGAATCATTAGCGGTAGAGACTAACGGAGTACTAGGGCTATCGAAAAATCGCCCGGTACACTTTTTGCCGCTCATGTTTCCAGCATAGCTTCCTCATGATTATAATCTCCTGGTACTTAAGTTAGTCTTTACCGGTACTGAAATGACCTGGTAGCGTATAGAGCTGTCTCTTTATTTTTTTTTGTAGCGAATATTGCTGTCTCCCTCTTATTGTTTTGTCGCCAATGAATAAAAAGAATCATGAGCGGTAAAAAGAGTACGAGAGTACGTTGAGATTTGAACGTTAGATATGATAAACAGGCTACCGCTAATGATTCTAGCTCTGCATATACTTCTTCATGATTCTGGCCTCCTGGTAGTTTGAATTGCTTTCCTAGTTTCTAGTACAATTTCTATTAACTTCGATTAATTCTGCATATTATTACCGAGACGGGTGAGCACGACTGTATTTTTATAATGTTTATTCTCTAAAATCAAATTCGGGCGAATCGTCCACTAAATAATTTTGGAGTGGTCAATTCGCCCATCGCGCGTCAATAAATAAACTTCGGGCGAATCGACACAGAAAAATGATTATTTTTAATAGTGGACAATTCGCCCGATTCGGGCGAGTTAAATTCGGGCGAGTCGTCCAATAACCCGAAATCATTGACAGAAACTTTATATATCTTATCTTTTTCTTTCTTATATTTTTGTTCTTATTTTTTTTTATTGTTGTATTGACTACCTCTGCAAAGCTTACTGGGAAGGCTGACTCGATACAAGTTGCCGCCAAATACTCTAAAAAACATCAAAATCTGTTACATCCGTATTCTAATGCATACTAAAGAATGATATTATGCACTGAAGACGAGGCGGTATAGTCCAAGACCTTAGCCTGCCCGAGTAGGACGAAGGAAAAAAAAATTTGCTTCGTCAAACTGGTTTCAAAACTTTCAACTAGCCAGTGACAGCGTACAACTGGAAAAAGAACTACAAAATCCGAATGTTTTTTGTTCAAAATCAGTTGTCAGTTATATAGACATGTTTTTGACCGCACTCTTTTTATTTTAACTGTTTTTTTTACAGTCAAATCTGGGATGAAAAATAACATGAAACATTTGGTTTGTTTTTTAAGTCACACAATAACAAAAAATGGTAATAGTGATGTCCGGAAAATGTTATTTATGGGAAGGCAATTACTGAACGCCGCCTTACATACTTTTTTTACTTCATTTATGTTCATACATCTGGTCAGTCATACAGGCACGCCGCTTATTCTGTGGAACCAATGAGAACCGTTTTTAGGGTTCCGAAGTCAACAAGGAACCCTTATAGTTTCGCTCTGTCCGTCCGCAGCTTAGCTCAGAGAATCTAAGTACTAAAAAGCTGTAATTTGGCATGTATATACATATTAATAATGCCGACAAAATGGTAACATAAAGTCATGAAAAATAATTTTTTTTCGGGTACCTCCCATAGACGTAAAGTGGGGATGTATTTTTTTTTTCTCATCTATCCCATGGTGTGGGGTATCGTTGGATAGGCCATTCGAAAATATTATGGGTTTTTTAAAACCATTATTCGATTCTGAGATACGTTTGCGTAAAATTAAGCTTCAAGTTGCAAATTTATGTTAGAGTCAAGTGTCCCCCCCCCCTGTGCCAGCGAAATGGTTGCTCTTAGCTATGTGAAAAAAATTACGACAGTAGTAAATATAACGAAATTAAAAGGAAAATTATCACGGATAACAAGGCTTTACAAGTTTACGAGTAATAGTCGACCAACTTATAAAATGTATTTGGCACAGTAAAATTTTTGTACAAATGCCATTGAAAAATTACTTAAATTACGTTTTTAGCTGTGTAAAACAGATAGTAAATATATGCTTATGAACCATGTAAAAATATACAAAAATAAAATCATAACATCCTTAATAATAATGATTTCTAAATTAATCATGTTTAAGCTCGAATAACGCATTGGAGTGGCCGGAGTCTTTGGCAGTACCAGTGCGTAGTCCATACGGCGCATGCGCGCGGTGGAGTCTATTTTGTGTTAGTGCAGAAGTAATTTCGACGTTTTTTTATTAAAACGTAAAAGTAAAGTCAAATTACATTCGATTTCCAAGCAAATTACTTATTTTCTTTTGTTGATATCCTTCTATAAAGTCAATATTCGACCCGACTTCATCACTAATTGAGTAGCGTAAAACTTTCCAGAATGAAATAGTAAATACCGCAGATTAGAGGATTCACCTCTCAATCTGCGGTATTAGAGGAGATTAGAGGTGAATACATACGATTTTTTTCTAATTCCGAAAGAGAAATAAACAAGGAGCGTGCACGCAAGGATCCAGAAACTAATTATACCATTCCCCGTGGCTCTAACGCGCGCTCGTTTCGCTTCTTTCTTTCTTTCTTTCTTTTTATAATATTTTTCTAACTTCACTTGCGAAGTTGAATTTTATAACTCCTTTTTCAGTTACCAGTTAGTCCTTATTTAGTTTACCGTAGACCACATCATCGCTTACCATCAGGCGAGATAGTGGTCAAACGCGAGAATATAGATTAAAAAAAACATCATCTTATGTGGGCCCGTTTTTAGACTTTGTGAGCCGCTGAAACTGTTCTAATGTTCATATAACAGAAACAAAACCCTCTTTTTAGTCCGCATTATTATGCAACTTCGGAACCCTATTACTGCGCGTGGCCCGACACGCACTTGGCCGGTTTTGTTTTTTTCTTCTACGGAAAACTGTCACGTCTGTCACTGAACCAATGCAATTGACTATCGAGGTGAATTTTTAGGTGCTCGTGGCTAAATATTACTTGGCAGCCGCACGGCAGGCTTATTAGGTATCTTGCAAGAGCAAAACGGTAGCAATTATTGCACAATAATTGCTTTTCAATCGCGAATCCGAATTATGTAATAGCGACAGTGCTGTCTTTATGGAACAATTAGTTAACTAAAATGTTAACTTGAACACAGAATGATCACGATTATAGCGAGCAAATTTGACTGTCATATTGTGATTACTTTTTCTCTTGTTGTTGTTCTATTGCCAACCGCTCCCAAATTGCTATGTGCAGAAGTTTTAGAGTCCTTGGCGGATTTTTTCGAAAACCTGCATTTGACAAACAGCGAGTGGTTAGCAGATAAATTGATTAAGTAATACAGATGTTTATGACATATAGCGTATCTGCGCAATTATTTCTGATTACTGTTTCATACGTAATAAGCCTACGGTCGGTCTTCGAGGTTAAGCAAAGCTTGCCGAATTCAGTCCCATGGATAGAAACCAATCCTAACATAGCTGGGTAAAACTAGATAGATTGATTAATTTTTGTGGTGAAGATGGCAACCTTTAATTGTATGTAAACACAAAACCTGGTTATTAATTCTAGTGAAAATCTGGCTAAAATTCCTAAAAACCAATGTTATACTGTAATTTCTAAGTATATACAGCTCTTGTTATTGTTATGTCTGAAAAGTTGGATATTATTTCAACCGCCTAATCGGTTAGTGGATCTGTCTATAGTACATTGTGTATTAAGGGCGGTAAGTAAGGAATTACGATCGAGGCTCTAGTAGAAGCCCGAAGTCGAAGACTGTCGAAGACTTTCTGAGTCGAGGTTCGTAATTCCAGTACCGCCCGTGAAACATACAATGTTTTTCATCACATTTGCGAGTAATAATTATAAATTATAGCTTTAATACACAAGTCAGCACAACTATTCTTACGAAATACGTGAACTTGTTTTAAGCGGATGGCGGGTTTTTTGCCCACACCACAGATTATAAAAATGTTTCGTTCAGAAACGTTAAGGGCAAATACATACGTAGAAAAAAAAAAACAATGTTTTGATACAAAAATCTATTAAAATCGATTATTAAGAACATTAGTTGAGTATTTAAGTAACATGTAGCGAGATTGCAATGAAATTCCTGTTTAGATAATATTTCAAGACAATTTTATATCTCTTACAAATTGTATATTATGAGAAGAGTGGAGTCCACCACACTCTTCTCATGATGATGGTGGGTAAGAAACAGAATGTTATTATTATTATTTAGCCTGGCCTAAACTCCAAAAGGAATTTAACCGAACCTAGAAATAAAAAAATACGTCAGTAAATCAATCAGTATGATAAGTAAAAAGGTTGGACTCATAAAAATTCTTATAGTCTCTCACAAATACATTTACATTTTTCCTCAGAAAACTCAGCAGGGCAATTTCCTACTGCAAATACAAAGTAGTTGTGAAGAAAAACATAATTAAAACAAAATGCTTCGAGTTCCCAACAACTATTACCAGGAGAGCATAGCACACAAACAATGAATATAAAATTAATTTATGAGATTCAAGGAAACAGAGTTTGCATCAAAATGGACTCGTAAAATTTCCTTTGCTAATATTTTTATGCTGATGAATCTGTTTATGTCCTTATGGAGGTTTTAGCTGGTTTATGTATAACTAGCTGGAAATAGTAACGTCTTGGGAGCGGAATAAGATTTTATAGCTCGGTATATTCAGAGAGAATATCTTAGGTATACTTTTCGTCTTAATGGGTTACTTCTGGGGAACATATAGTTGTTTTATGATTCTCAGGATTGTTGTGTGTTCCAGGTGAAGCTTAGAAGCATAGAAGGCTTATAATTAGTTCTTGCTTATTATATTTTATCACCAATGCAACTGTTTGTAATCGCCTCTTTCAACAGCTGTCAGAGTCAATATACCACAAAAATAATGCTACTTTCAGTTGAGGAATTTAATTATTTTTACTTTTACTTAATTAAAAGTGTTCAATTCAATATGTTTATACATAATACCTACATGAATCGTATTAAATGACTCTTTAATTAAACTTATTAAAACAAAGTCCTCGTGTATGTTTTTCATTAGAACACGCGGTTTTATTTTAAAAGCTTTCACCAACTTGCCAAAAATATCCACCCACATACTCGTACCTCCTACATTCCTGGTACCTAAATGATGATGATTTATAATAACAAGACACACTTCATGTTACGGAGAAGGTTACCGTCGATGACTACACAACCTAATTCCACTCTCTCAGCAAAATTTATGAATATTTTATTCAGTAATGTTCTTTGTTAAAAGGCAAGAAGGTACTTGATAACTTTTCTTAAGTCTCCCATAAATTATGAACAAAGGTTAAGCACAGGGATAAGTGGGTCTAGTAGGGAAGACGAAATTCTCTGATGAAATTTTCATTATAATGTTGAAAGCAGTGAAAACACCTCGGTTATCTTTTAAGGTAAGCATGATATGATATGATGGTGGTAAATTGGTAGGAGCTAAAAATAAGCTTGGTATTAATGGAGTTTTCCATAATGTACGCTGGCATCGTTGGAGTTAATAGTTAAGTATCCTTCCAGTTTTCTTCTACCGTCTGCTTAACGACGCGTTTGGTTTTATTTCAGCTCTTGATTATTCCGTTAGCTTATACTTACAATACCCAAGTTAGGTGGACCGACCTTTAAAACGGTTCTTGGACAGACTATTCGGAAGGCAAAACAAAGTTGTGGCGCAGCCTTGGGGATAGCTATGACCAGATTGACAATAACAAAATCTGTTAGCACAGCTAAAACAAGCTGTGCACAGCATATACATGACAGTTCTTTTTACCCGACTACGGCGAAGCAAAAGGTAGGGTTATGTTTCCAACCGGTAAGTGTGTATGAATGTATATTTATCTGTTCCCTCATAACTTCTAAACTACTTATCATAATTTGATAAATGAGGTGTTGTAGGAAGCGTCTTGTTTGACCGCTGGGTAAATGCTATGTGACGTCACATTAAATTGAATATGGCGCTCTCTAAGGGGCACTAAGTCAAAAACAAAAAATCTTTTCACCCACCCCATCAGGTTTCATCAGGTATCATTGATTAGAAATTAGGATTTGGTACATCATATTTTTGGCAAGCGTACCGTTTGTGAGACATATCCCGTCAAAGTCATGAAAACAATTTAATACCCGAATACGGCGTCGCAAAGTGTTTGTTAATTGGTATGAAATTATGTTTGTATGCATGTATGCATTTATGTTCATTTTTTCTCTAAGGTTCTGCAAAAACCCCATAATATTTTATATTAAAAATAAGTTCTAAAACTAAAACCCAACTACTGAAAAATCACGCTCTAAAAAGTATGAAACAAGAAAATATTCTCGTAAATTTACCGTTCTATAGTCGGGTTTTAGTTTTTGTACTTATTATTTTACGTATACGCTGAGAACTACATGTTGTGTCAGAAAATTAAACACACAATTAAAATGAACTTTTCATTATAATTTTATCCAGACTTTCAAAAATCAAAACTAAGATATATTATTCAGAATATAAAAGATATATATATATTTTTTAATTTTTCAAACAGTGAATTCAGCTACTGTTACCTACTTTATATGATTATTGGATTAACAAAAGAGTACAACAAATGTAAAGAAATGAACTTACACAATAAAACTACAATAGCATGAAAGAATCATAATAGCACTCCACCTGAAGAAAAGAATACCGATAAAATACAACCTACTTACTTTCAAAAATGTACAACAAGCCATCCACTTTGTACCGAAAATAGAACCGGACGAGAAAGTCAAAAATAAACTCGGCCCGTTTTAGGCAACAACATGAAAAAAGGGGTGTTATTTTCTGCCCAGTGGTCAGCCTTTGATCTTGGGCACGTAAAGTAAATAAATCATGTTCGTTGACTAAGTGACTGCCTTTTGGCCTACTTTACTTGTACTAGGAGTACATAGGGCTGTTAAACATGGTAATTTAACATGACTCGTTAGCTTGTTTGTAGGTAGGTTTGTGTGGGTGAGTCATATCTTGTAATTGAATTTTAAAACGGTTATCCCCTACCGATCGAGCTGAAATGTTGTATACACGTTTAGTTTGGATTGCGATGCACGGTAAGCTAAGTTTGTTAAAAACGTTTACGTTTTCAATTTTTGAAATGTATTTATCCATCGAATAATGATGAATACATACTATTGAAATAAAGAAAGTGTATTAGAATAGGTGGTGCATATATTAAAGTGAGAAAAAAAATACAATGTGTTTTTGTGGTCTATCCCGCAGGAGCTATGCATTTTCTGATATAAAAAGTAGGTAGCCAGTGTACTCGACGACTGTTACTTTTCTATCATTGAAATACCTCTTGAAATCGGATACTTCCAGGGAAAACCTCCTCGAAACAAACAATAATTCCAAGAAGCTGAACCAAAAACAATTTTGGTATTTGATTTTTCCCAAGAATTTCAGGAAGGATTTAAGAGGAAACTGTCACGTCTGACTCTTCGGGAAAACAGGCTTGATTTAATATTTTAATACCTACTATGCGTTCCTAACTCCCTAGTACACAATCAGCGAACCTGGTTAGCTGAAATCATTAGCGATCATCAATACTTCTTTACATAATAGCATTAATAACGTGCTACTTATTTTTTTTGGCTATCAGTCACTGTTTCAAAACAGCCAAAGTGTGTGCCACCCATTTGATACTAACATTTTAGTTAAAATACACAGTTGAGTAACATTTTAGTTGTGTTGATAAAGATAAATAATTATGACAGCTGTTATGAATGATGGCGCCCTGGTAGAATTGGGAATTAAAGTAACAGATGTAATTTTTAATCTTTGATTAATTAAGAGGTTAACAAACGAAATAATTTTTGTGTTATTTAAAACTGAGCACAGTATTAATTAAAAATTAATGGCTGTTATATAATAGGTAAATATTATTTAAATAATATTTCTCTTGTTTTTTCTCGCTTCTTCGCTCCCCGGCCACCGATTTTCGGACATCAAACAAACTAACAGACTTGGCTTTATATAAAAGATTGTTATTATTGTGTTCTTCTAATGTAAAACTAATTCGTTGAATTTGTTTGTTACCCAGTTATTAACCGTATAGTTCGGAACGGGTTCATTTTGGGGCGTGAAAAACATACCTCCGCTGGCTCAGCCTCGGTTCATTTTGAACCCCAAATTTAGGTCATACGACCTCCTAATTAATAAATTAATTATTGATTAACATACCTATTGAATAAATTATCTGACTTGGTTTTAAATTCATAACTTTTTGTAGTAGTAGTGCTTGGCGAGACTTGTATGTTTTAATATGTTATGTTTTTGTTGGGTTACCTTTTACAAAGATATAAACCAACATTTAACCCTTTATAGAATTAGTTTAGTTATAAAAGTGTTACAGCATAAGTTTCAGGCACGGTACAGTATCATGTAAGATGCAGCAACGTGGCCTGGACTTGCCCTGCGCATCAAATACACTGCAAACGATTATAGCACTTAATTATATCCAATATCTTTTAGTAAACACAACAGACTCATATTTCCTTTTAACAGCTCATTGCTCAATAAATTTATCATCTATAATTCATTAATACGCAATAAAACCAGTAATTTCATTGCTTTCCGCAGAATTTTTCACTTTCATCTCATAAATCGTAGAAAAGCTAATGGGAATAACTGGAACAACTATTTACGTAGTGATAATGGCTTCCAGTCTGTTTTCGGCTTCGCAATTGTTTACTATAAAAACTTGTGTAATTAATGATTCGTTAGGAACTAACTAACTTTGCAAATTGTGGTTTCCTAGTGCCAACTTGCTTTTAAAATGTTTTCTACCTCTGCTTTGGGTGCAGTGGTTCATCCCAGAGGGGTTTTCCGCGAAGTTTTAATTATTTTTTGAGTATTTGCTGACTGCTGTTGTATTGGTAGTGGTACAGGTTTTCATAAACTGTAACGGTACCAGAGGCTTGAGATAATGCCAAAATGTTTTCGATATTATATATTTTTGTTTTTTTTTTCAATCGCTATTGCAATGTTTTAGTTGATCTCTTGGTATGCGTTTCGATGGCGCGGCCACGGAGATTTTTTTTAAAAAGAACTATGTCAAGATTATGTAAAAATTTGTAAAAGTTGATTCCCAAAACCATAAATTTGTCAAAGATAAGGTTAAAAAGTTTTAAGGGTTTGAACGTGGCCGCGCCATTGAAACGCGGCGAACCGCGCGGCCACGGAGATCTTTAAAACTAAGCGTTGCAGAGACCTGAAATTTAGGGAAATGACAGAATGAATTTGTAAAAAATTTGTAAAAATATAGAAAAAAATCCTAGGTATATATTTTAGGAGCTGTAAGACTAAAACCCCATGGCCGCGCCATTGAAACGGTGAAAAACACGTTATCGCCGATATCTCGCTGAAAAAGCATCGCAGAAGTCTGAAACTTTTTGTAATACCTAGATTTGAATTTGTCGAAATAGGTAAAAATACACAAAAAAATCCTAGGTTTATATTTCAGGAGCTATAAGACCAAAACCCTATCTATGGCCGCGCCATTGAAACGTTGAGAAACACGTTATCGCCGATATCTCGCTGAAAAAGCATCGCAGAGGACTGAAGTTTTTTGTAAAACCTAGATTTGAATTTGTCAAAGTATGTAAAAATACACAAAAAAATCCTAGGTTTATATTTCAGGAGCTGTAAGACAAAAACCCTATGGCCGCGCCATTGAAACGGTGAAAAATACGTTATCGCCGATTTCTCGCTGAAAAAGCATCGCAGAGGTCTGAAGTTTTTTGTAAACGCTAGATTTGAATTTGTCAAAACATGTAAAAATACACAAAAATATCCCAGGTTTATATTTCAGGAGCTGTATTACGGTATTGCGTAGAAATAAGTTGTGGTTATCTAATCGGAAATAAAGTATTAGCGAGATCTTTTTTTGTAAACAACACCTATTAATATGTATAATTACCGATAATAAGCGAAAATTTTCTTTTTGTTTTATAATATAAAACCTTGAATACGTTTTGAATGTTCCGATAGGGTGACCATGCCTTATTGTTTATAGAAAAATTCCACTTGCAAATATTAGAAATTATATCTCAAGGATTCTAAATTAAATTAAGATGAAACGTTATGATACAAAAACATATATTTATTTCTTTAAAATCAAATAAATCATAGATTGTTTACTTACACTAAGTGTGCGGAAATTAGCGGGACATATAATAAAAAATGCAGGAGGCACAAGTTACGTGTGTGAGCTTTAATTAGCAAGTACTAAAAAAATGAACAGGTAGTAATTAGCAAAAATAATAGTTTGTCGACATGGAATTTATTGCTAAACCATTTTGAGTAGGCGCTCCAACACTAAGATATAGGTAATTATCATTTCTTTCAAAATCACAAATTGTTCACTTAGACTAAGGTAAAGGTACTTATCATTTCTTTCAAAATCACAAATCACAGATTGTTTACTTACACTAAGTTTTATTAGTTTTATTTTATTTTTATTTAACTGTATATATAGGTAGTTATTTTTATTTAAGTATTTAATAGCATGTAAATTTTAATTGAAATAAACTCAGTATTTACTAAGTTATAGGTACTAATCATTTCTTTCAAAATCACAGATTGTTTACTTACACTAAGTTATAGGTACTTATCATTTCTTTCAAAATCACAAAACACAGATTGTTTACTTACACTAAGATATAGGTACTTATCATTTCATACTTATCATGATTTAGAATCCTTGAGATATAATTTCTAATACTTGCAGGTGGAAAGTTTTCTGTAAACAATAAGTCATGGTCACCCTATCGGAACATTCAAAACGTATTGAATGGCGCGGCCATAGGGTTTTGGTCTTACAGCTCCTGAAATATAAACCTAGGATATTTTTGTGTATTTTTACATAGTTTGACAAATTCAAATCTAGGGTTTACAAAAAGCTACAGACCTCTGCGATGATTTTTCAGGGAGATATCGGCGATAACGTGTTTTCCACCGTTTCAATGGCGCGGCCATAGGGTTTTTGTCTTACAGCTCCTGAAATATAAACCTAGGATTTTTTTGTGTATTTTTACATACTTTGACAAATTCAAATCTAGGTTTTACAAAAAACTTCAGTCCTCTGCGATGCTTTTTCAGTGAGATATCGGCGATAACGTGTTTTTCATCGTTTCAATGGCGCGGCCATAGGGTTTTGGTCTTATAGCTCCTGAAATATAAACCTAGGATTTTTTTGTGTATTTTTACCTATTTCGACAAATTCAAATCTAGGTATTACAAAAAGTTTCAGACTTCTGCGATGCTTTTTCAGCGAGATATCGGTGATAAAGTGTTTTTCACCGTTTGAATGGCGCGGCCATGAAGTTTTAGTCTTACAGCTCCTAAAATATAAACCTAGGACTTTTTTGTGTATTTTTACCTATTTTGACAAATTCAAATCTAGGTATTACAAAAAGTTTCAGACTTCTGCGATGCTTTTTCAGCGAGATATCGGTGATAACGTGTTTTTCACCGTTTCAATGGCGCGGCCATGGGGTTTTAGTCTTACAGCTCCTAAAATATAAACCTAGGATTTTTTTCTATATTTTTACAAATTCAATCTGTCATTTTCCTAAATTTCAGGTCTCTGCAACGCTTAGTTTTAAAGATCTCCGTGGCCGCGCGGTTCGCCGCGTTTCAATGGCGCGGCCACGTTCAAACCTTTAAAACGTTTTAACCTTATCTTTGACAAATTTATGGTTTTGGGAATCAACTTTTACAAATTTTTACATAATCTTGGCATAGTTCTTTTTTAAAAAAATCTCCGTGGCCGCGCCATCGAAACGCATACGATCTCTTGTGTTATAGCTCTTGTCTGTTGAGCTTCTATAGTGTTCTTTTAAGTCCTTGTTTAGGATATTTTTTATTAAACCCGTGTGTCAAACTTTATTTAAGTACAGTTAGCCATTGAGGATGCATTAAGAAACGTCAAAAAATTTAAACGTACACGTTCTATAATATTTGTAGGATTGATATAATCTGTATTTTCGAAGAGGCTGAAACATTTCTGAGATATTTATTTGAATACCAGCAATTTATTATTAACCTTGTTCCAAAGCTCATGAATATCAAAAATTTTCAGCGAAAAACATTTCTATCCAGTTCCGTAGAAGTTCTCAAATCAGACATTTCCTTGTAATGTACAGTGTTTTCGTAGAATTTATTAGTGTAGGATTATGTACAAGGAAAAATCAGGATAGGAGAAACCTTCTGACAGGAAAACAGAATTGAGAAACAGCTTTTCCATAAATAATCTAAAACAATATGTACTGAAATATAAACAAACTTCTCAAGTACTTATTTCATCCTATTACGTCCATTATAAAGATTTTACTTGTACTAGGGAAACAGAATTAGGTTGGTACTACACTGTTTTGTTAATCAATCTCAGATACGCCCAAATAGACGTAGCCTAATTACCTACATTGATTTGTTGTCTTAGTATTCGGAGTAATGAACTGTTTCACCACCTTCAGATGAGTTCCAGTTCATTCATCTAGCAAATAATTTGACTCTAAGGATCTGCTTAACACAGTGAATAGTTTATCGTAGCACAGATAATATAATAATAGCATACAGATGCCTCATCCCATACAAAGAAACCGCCCCGACGTAGTTCTAGCGTTTTTCGTCTGATTAAACCGATACTTTTTAGGGTTCCGTATCCTAAGGGTATAAACGGGACTAAGACGCCGCGGTCCGTCTGTCTGTCCGTCTGTCACCAGGCTGTATCTCATGAACCGTGATAGCTAGATAGTTGAAATTTTCACAGATGATGTATTTCTGTTGCCGCTATAACAACAAATAATAAAAACCTAATAAAATAAATCTTTAAGTAGGGCTCTCATACAACAAACGTGATATTTTTGCCGTTTTTTGCGATAATGGTACGGAACCCTTCGTGCGCGAGTCCGACTCGCACTTGCCCGGTTTTTTTGTACATCGTTCGCGTTCGGTTCCGTTCCATGGCGATAGATAGATGGTGTTAGCGGTGACTTGCAAGTAAAAAGGGTTTACTCGGTGCATGTTTTTTTTGTTAATACAGTGATTTGTTTTATAGTATTTTTTGCACGTTTTTACAGTTTCATTGCCCCAAAAGGTTTTACAATAAAAATTTAAACAATCGAGTGGAATGCCTCAGACAATTAAAACTGCGCCATCTATTGGCATTAATTTTAAATGATCCATTCAAATGTGAATTAAGAGCCCAATATTCCATAATTTTGTGCTTAGGAGAGTTGATTAAACAAGAACATACAATTTTTAAGTTCAATTCCAGAAAATGTTAATTTTACACACAATTCAATAACAACTTGGTGCATGTCGCGCCATCTAGTGAGATTTATTTGAACCAAATATTATTTCTTAGCGCTGAGACCCCGTGCCACTGGCTATAACTCAAATTAGTGTCATAAATTTTAATAGAGGTTGATTTTAGTGTGTGCTTTTCACCAAAAGGCTGTAATATTTGTCCTTATTTGATTAATTTCTATTGAAATTGCCTACCTGCCAAATAAGTGGATTTAATAAAAACGTCAATTTTTATCTTCTTAAAAATATTTCTTACTGATATAATGATATCCCTTGCCGTATGCTGCTTTTAATTCCGGAAAAAGCACAAGCCCGGTGGGATCGGCCGCGAGAACAAAACCGTGGGCAACGCTAGATTTTTCTTCTCTGTGTTACTGTAAAGTCATTCAGAAACAAGCCCTAGCACTTATTCATGCCTGAGTAATGCTGAAACAGACCAACCGTACATAATATCAATGCTTACGATAAGGCCGGCCGCTGGTTCTGTCGCAATATATTATACCATATAATACTATATATTAATGCTATCTACGTGACGATAGCTTCCGAACTGTCGCAGTAAATAGGTCGAGGCCTGCTAATATCCTAGATATTGAGGTCTCGGCTTTAAGTCTTCAAAAGGATCAAGATGTGGATGCTCGGCTATGAAATTCTGTTAGATATTCTATATTTTATGAGATCCTGGTAGATTTTACGCTCTTTGTAGGATTCAAGCCCCTGATTCTGGCTTTTGGGGACTGTTTGAGCTAGATATGATTTGTAAATATTTTAATAAAAATCTAAACCAATACGTATAAAATATAATAAAGAGATAAAATCGTTTGATATGTTTCTAAAATGCTATCTCTGGACTTATTAATCTATTCCTTGGACTAATTGAATTATACACAATTGCTGTGCAATAGGCTACTTTAATCCCAGGAAAATGCACAGTTCCTAGGTCACAATAAAAAACCGGCCAAGTGCGAGTCGGACTCGCACACGAAGGGTTCCGTACCATTATCGCAAAACACTGTAAAAAAATCACGTTTGTTGTATGGGAGCCCCCCTTAATTTATTTTATTTTAATTTAATAATAATTATTTTTTGAAGAGAATATAGCACTAAATATTCTGTGAATATTTCAAGCGTCTACCTATTGCCGTTATTAATATTGAGCAAAAAACGGCAAAAATATCACGTTTGTTATATAGGAGCCCCCCTTTAATATTTATTTTATACTGTTTTTAGTATTTGTTGTTATAGCGGCCAAAAAATTTCAACTGCCTAGCTATCACGATTCATGAGCTACAGCCTGGAGACAGACGGACAGACAGACAGACAGACAGACAGACAGACAGACAGACGGATCGCGAAGTCTTAGTAATAGGGTCCCGTTTTTACCCTTTGGGTACGGAACCCTAAAAAAGGTCCTAGGCGACAAGCCGGTATTTAAAATCTATCATTTTGGTGGCTCCTGCACAAATACCAGCGTGTTCCCGCATTGTGAGCTATCAGCAACGCTTGAAGAACAATGAATTAAGGAAAAATATACATATCTTTAGTAAAGTCAGTGATAGGCACAATTGAAATACGAGAAATAAAGATAAGTTAGATCAACCATCTAATAGATTAGCTAAACTACACTCATCTTTCATGGGGTACTGTGTTAAGTTCTATAACAAAATTTTTTGTGAGATATTAAAACTAAATCAAAGTAAATTTAAATCTTTTGTTTAAAACACACTTTGTAAACAAGCATAATTATTACAAATTAGATGATTATATTCAAGATCAGAATGCTCGGACACATGCTGGTCCTGCTCTATAGGGCAATCTTTAGTGAAGACAAAATCTAATTTGTTAATTTATATACCTATTCATAGTCCTGTATTCCTTTTTTATTGTTTAATAAATTGACTCACACACTGTTCCTATTGAAGTAGGTATTTAACCTATGTTTGCAATATTTGTAAGTATGTGAGAACCATGTTACTATTTATCAAATTAATGAATTTACCTGTTAATGCTTTTAAACGTTATACCTATACGTAGTATAGCATGTATTCTGGGTGCATCGTCCTCACATATAAACCAATTTTTATTTAAAGAGTGAATATGGAGTTCCTTGTCCGTTCTTCTCCATAACAAGCTGCTTTTGGCAGTGGTGTCTCATCCCATACAAAAAAACCATGCTGACGTACTATACTGATTATTCTGATTATTTTTTGTACATCGATCACGTTCGGTTCTATTCCACGGATATAGATGGTGATCTATCTATCGCCGTGGAACGGAACCGAACGCGATCGATTTACAAAAAATATTCGGTATATTCAGATGAAAAACGCTAGTTACGTCGGCACGGTTTCTTTGTATGGGATGAGCCATCTGTATGCTAATATTATATTATCTGAGCTTTTGGTATTGATGGGAATGATGAATGGGAATGGATGGTAGAATCTATTATTATTACTTGTAAAATTTACTTACTACTACTACAATTTACTACAATTTACTTATTACTTACTACTACTAATTGTTGATGTTCAAAAATGCCGCTTAGTGGCCTATTTGATATAAATGTTTTTGGCATTGACTTTGAATTTAGTCAAATAAATCCAAGCCTATTTAAGCATAATATCAAATATTTAATTGCTTAAATAGTCTTAAGCAGATATTTACGCCACCAAATAATTCAGCATTGGATTACTGCTAGAAGTGCTAGGTCAGTAACAATTCTCAGTATTTGCACAGTAATTGAACCGATTTCAAATCGTTGCGTCTGTAATTTAAAATTATTGCATTGAATAATAACTAAACGCATTGGGCCGAGTGTTAATCTTAGACAGAAGTGGTGGAATATCAATAGAATAATTGAATAATAGATTCCATACCGAATAAAAGCAAACAAATTAATAAATTATTTTACAATGTGGTCTACTGTCGTTTGGACTTTTGACAATAAACACCATTTATTTATATTTATAAAAATCTCGACACTGTTTACCGATGGTTTATCACATTCTATATTCGAATTTTCTAAAGAATTTTGAATGCTCAAAGATTTTGAACTTAAAATTGTTATCGCTTTGTCTGTGCCCTCAGATATGTACAAAAAAAAATATGCCTTACAGCAAAAAAAATTACAACCATTACAATTCTCATTTCAAAAATGGAATTCCGATTTTAAAATTGGCAACACAAATGCATTCAGCCAGCCATCGAATGAGGATGGCAGTGATTATCGAATCACTCAGCGATCGAGCCGGCAAGTGAATAAGTGGCGATGAGCTTGCACCCTCGCGACTCGATGTGGGTCAGTACTCGATCGACTCGAGTACGTCTTCTTGACTGTACAAATGAATGACTCATATAACATTACACTCGTATGTTCCGAAGCGTAACTAGTCTGTTTACACCAGAACTAGAAGGAGGAAGCGAGAGCTCGTGAAAGTTCGAAAAAGTGGACGGAGATCTTTGCACAGGATTGGAACACAATATGCTACCAAAAAAAAAGATGTTAGAAAGGGTAGCGTCGTTGGTCTAGTGATTGCGAGTGTTACTACTGAGTATGAGGTCCTGAATTCAGTTCTCGGTCGGCCAAAGTCATTTTACCGATTGATAACAAAAGGCTCGCCTCCATGGGATTTAAACGTAACTAGTGGAATATGGGTGTACTGCGTAAATAATCAAATCAAATAATATTTATTCAACTAAGATAATAATTACACACATATAACAAAAAAATATCAAATCAAATAATATTTATTCAACAAAAAAACACACAAATTATGAAAAAAAAATGGTAATGTACGGCTAGGAATTTGTACATCCGAACTAGGCGGCACCCTGTATCTCGGATTGGCTACTGAACTATAACTAAGGAAGCAGACACGAACTGCTAACAACCGATTTTCGAATAGATAATTTTATGTGTAGAGGTTGTAAACATTTTGTTTGTTATACTTTTGCATTGAAATAGAATTTGACAGGTTCTCAGAAACCAGCGGCCAAATTTTATGATTTTGAGTGACAAGCAAAAAATTTTAATAATACATTGGCCATCAAAGCAAAACATGAAATCTGTTCTTAAAAACCACTTAACTGAAGTGAATAGTCGAGTTTCAGAATGATTGATTGACGTCATGTGGTGGAACCTAGCATAATCTTACTAATATTATAAATGTGAAAATTTGGATGGATGTGTGTGTTGTGTGACACAATCATGCTGGAACGGCTAAACGGATCTGGATGAAATTTGGCACAGAGATAGATTATAGTCTATAGTATAGCTATAGATAGATTATAGTATAGCTCGTGGCTAAATAATAACAGCCGCACGGGTCGATCTTCAAAGTTAAGCAACGCTTGACAAGGTCGGTCCGTGGATGGGTGACCATTTCAACATACCGAGTTTCCTCCGTGCCTCCGAAAGCACGTTAAGCCGTTCGTCCCGGCTGTCATTTGATGATATTTGACAGTCGTTACGGGTAGTCAGAAGCCTGAGATCTGACACCAGTCTTGCCAAGGGGTATCGTGTTACCCAGTTACTGGGTTGTGGAGGTCTGATAGGCAGTCGCTCCATGTAAAACACTGATACTCAGCTGAATCCGGTAATGCTGGAAGCCGACTCCAACAATAATTGGGAAAAAGGCTAGGCAGATGATGAAATAGATTATAGTCTGGAAAATTATAGTCTAGCTTTCATCCTGGTATAATGTGCCCTTGGAATAAGAAAACACTTATGACGCGGGCGAAGCCGCTGGCAGAAGCTTATAAGCATAGCTAGTTGTTTTGCTATTATTTTGATTTTAGTAGAATAATATTGTTAATATACTATAGAATAAAATACTAGATACTACTATCACTATTACTTTTACAATTTTGTATTTGTAAAATTTGTGCGACTTTTCCGGCCGAATTCATTCTATGTGTTTCTCCTTTCTATAATTTTTCCATTGCAGGGAAACAGAATTATGAGAAATCGGATTTTTGATAAATCTAACATTCTTTGGAATATTGGAAACGTGCTTTCCTGCTAACGTTATATATAGACACGAATATAAGAAAAACTTTACTGATAGATTCCTTTAATATTTCTTCGAACGTGGTATGCCATGCCCCATAACATAGCGCCTGTATATCTCAAAGGGTTAAGTAAAGTACATAATTTTGCCCGTTATCATTGATATATAACATGCCGTATGTAATCATGAAATTGGATAAAATTTATACGAAAACTTTAAGCTCTATTGCAGTTGAAATCAACAATTTATAAGCACAACAGTTCACTATCCCGATGCATCAAAATACACTCAAAACATCTATTGTCAGTCGACCACCAGATCGAATTTTCTTAACAGTGTATTTCAATCTGAACTTTGAACAAAACTTAAGCAGTATACGCAGTAATTTTTCCGAGATCTCCATCAATAAAACCGTCAAAGAATAGGTTAAAAATATCACCAGACGCATTAGTCACAAAAGCAATTACTTTAAGATTAATAACCGCCTTTAACTGCGGTTACTCTTATCTCTTACTAAAGAGCAGTTATCTATAACTAGAAGATGAACTAACTCTTCAATGAGTAGAGTTCAGTCTAACTTTGAAGTGACTTTACCGAGTTTAGAATTATATAGGAGGTCATCCAGGTAAATTGGCAATCAAAACCCCAAACTCTCATCTGCATAGCTTAGCAACGATATCTTACTGTCGGGACTCAATTAAGTATTTGATTTTTGTTTACTTTGATTTTTGGCAATATGTTTAGATGAATAATTGTGGTAGTAGGACATAAAATGTTAATTTATTAGATAGGTAGATAGATCATCATCATCATATCAGCCAAAGACGTCCACTGCTGGACATAGGCCTCCCCCAAGCGCCACCAAATTGACCGGTCCCGTGCGTCTCGCATCCAGTGGGTCCCCGCTACTTTCACCAGGTCATCGGAAGACGATGCGTTGGAAGGCCTCCCACCAGATAAATAGATAATGATCTAAATGATTTTCTATCTATCTAAATGAATTACTTTCACAATATAATGTACCCATCAGGGTAATCAGCTTAATCAGGGAATCCTAATGAAAAAAAGGTTTAAGACATAGTACCGTTTTTAGAACGACTTTAAGCCGTATCTGATAAAGAAACAAATTTTGTTTCCTGGAAAAGACTCATGATATATGTATATAAAAGTTTGGGTGAATTCGCCATGCGGCAAGCCTGGCGAGTATCATTGTGGCCGGCTGCGAATATTTTAGAATGTTAATTTTACTTCGACAAGTAACTCACAGGACTCGGAGCAGTGGTGGCCCAGTGGAACAGTGGTATCGGCCGCGACTTACAAGTTGTAGGTCGTGGGTTCGAGCCCAGGCAGGCGCTTTACTTTGTGTAAATTATTTCATCACCAATGCTCTTAAATCGGTGAAGGAAAACATCGTGAGGAAACCGGCATGTCCTAGAACCAACAATTCGAAGACATGTGACATCCACCAACCCGCACTGAGCCCGCGTGGTGGATAACGGCCCATTCCCTCTCACAGAGAGGAGGCCTGTGTCCCAGCAGTGGGAACATTAATAGGCTGATGATGTGTGATGATGTGAAGTAGCTCACTGCTACACTCTAGCTCGGTGCTACCAAGCCACCTGTTAGTTTGTTTTTATAAGGCTATATTAATTTGCTTAATAATCTTTATGTTATGAAATACAAAACTTAATTACAGTAGATTTTTTTACGAATTGTTCGATGCTTTGAGATTTTAAAATTCATAAATGCGAAAGTAACTGTGTTTGCTACCTTGATGACTAAACGGCTGAACCGATTTAAATGAAATTTGTTATGGAAATAGTTTGGAAACCGTAACAAAAACTTTTAATGCGGGCGATGCTTCGGGCAAAGCCTAGTATTTTTATATAAGAGCAAAATTCACGAATCTATAAATACAACCTCAAAGATCAAACCTCGGGGTTGACTAATCGCCAATGAACACCTAATCTATTGCACATGGCTGAATTCTTACACGCCTCATCAAGAACAGCCTGCAAAATGGCTGACGGAAAACTTAATGTACCTACCAATAAAGCTAACTTCTTACTTAACAAGTTTATACCAAACATTGTAGAGAAAAAAACGTATTTATGTACCGAGCCTAAGTAAAGGAAGTTATATTTTTCTCATGTTAACGCGCTCAAAGGGTTCCGTACCATTATCGCAAAAAACGGCAAAAAAATTACGTTTGTTGTATGGGAGCCCCACCTATATATTTATTTTATTCTGTTTTTAGTATTTGTTGTTATAGCGGCAACGGAAATACATCATCTATGAAAATTTCAACTGTCTAGCTATCATGGTTTATGAGATACAGCCTGGTGACAGACAGACAGACGGACCGCGGAGTCTTAGTAATAGGTTCCCGTTTTTACGCTTTGGGTACAGAACCCTAAAAAAGAAATAATAAACGTTATAACTCAGTTCATTATCTCTTTATAAAGTTGAGAATGCGCAGAAAACTTGCGTAAAAAAAACTATAAATTTAACTGCATTAATTAAAATCCTCCACTCCATCCGTTTGAAGTGATGAAGTAGTCTGTTCGTACTCGACACCACAAAACGACTGGAGTGGAACAGAAGTGGAAAAATTACTTTTTTAGTTTCCCGAGCAATGCTTTCAGCATTCCTTTTACTGCGAGAGTTCCTTTTATGTAACAAAATTGTACTACGGAACGACGATTCATTTGATAGTAACCGATTTCTATGTAGAAAAGGGAATCGTTTTCATTGCCAATCTAACTTTCAATAAAAAGGTAAAATGTATACCCATTATCTTTAAGCTTCATTTATCGCAACGTCAATATGAAGAATCAGAATATGGAGAGACCGTAACATTTCAAGGAAGACGAAGGTGAAACTGGTCAACTCCCTGGTGTTCTCCATCTTCAGTTACGGGTCCGAGACATGGACTCTAAAGAAGGCCGACCGTGACCGAATCGATGCTTTTGAGATGTGGTGCTGGAAGAAGATGTTGCAAATCCCCTGGACTGCCGCACCAATGAATCTATCCTCCGGGAACTAAACCTAAATATCAGACTTTCCACGGTCTGCCTTCGTAGGATTCTGGAGTTTTTTAGTCACATTGCCAGGAAGGACGGACACAACCTCGAACAGCTGATGGTTACTGGCAAGATCGAAGGGAAACGTCCGAGAGGTTGAAGTCCAATCAGATGGTCAGACCAATCAGTCCGCACATCGCTGAATACCAGGCTTCACGATGCTCTCCACGACGCCAAAGACAGAAGCAGATGGCGCAAATTGGTGAAGGAGAAGTTGTTTCCACGAATACCGGGGAATCACGACCCTCAATAATGAGGAACACGATGCAAGGAGGATTGCAACATCAGATTACAGGCACTGGTTAAAATATTGCAGTCTTAAATAGAGAGTGAAGTTATAATACCATGTTTAACGTTAAATGAAATCATTGATTATTTTTAGTGACGATGAACAATAATTAGCTAGCCAACTTATATATCAACTTCTTCTATGAAACAAGATATAATAATTATCGCAACGTATAGATGTAAAGTCTGTCCAATGGTTCTTGCAACCTACAAAAATGTAATTGGCTGACAACTGTTATTACCGATGCGCCAGCGGCACGGGTCCGTGTCCACTCAACCTGATTAGACTCGACCCGAAGATTAATACCAGAATTTTGCTACCAATTCAGTGCCATTTGTACAGTCAGGCAAAGTGATATTTAATTCTAAATATAATAATCATAATCATGTTTATAGACTGATCCAATAAATACCACCGTACTACTAGCTATAAGATTGTAATGATAATTAACAATAATCTGTGATTTTTACTACAAAGTACAAAGCGTATACTATATTGAAAAGGACAAGTATTTACTTGTTTAATTATTGGTTTATAAAACAAAAATTATTTAAATTTTACACTCTCTGTAATTCAAGCGTTAAATCAACATTTTTCTGCCTGACTACACATCGACGTTTTTACGCGTATCAAAATAGAAATATGCAGGTATTATTCTTCGGGTTGAGTCTAATCGGGTTGAGTGGGCACGGACCCAGCGGCACAAGGTTGTCATCCCACCCATAGGCACAAAAGGTCTGTGTTTCCAGATGGCTATAACCTGGTGATTTTTAAGTCAAAAGTGAATAGGTTTCATTTAGGCAAGCATGGTCCATCGTCGACCATATCATCGCTTTCCATCAGAGGCCCTAGACAACTAACATTCTATCATCGACAGCGTGGCGTTAGCGATATTAAAAAACCGGCTAAGTGCGAGTCAGATTCACGCACGAAGGGTTCCGTAACTTATCGCAAAAACGGCAAAAAAATCACGTTTGTTGTATGGGAGCCCCACTTAAATATTTATTTTATTATGTTTTTAACAGAAATACATCATCTGTGAAAATTTCAACTGCCTAGCTATTACGGTTCATGAGAAACAGCCTGGTGACAGACGGACAGACAGACTGATAGACAGACGGACCGCGGAGTCTTAGTAATAGGGTCCCGATTTTACCCTTTGGGTACAGAACCCTAAAAAGGCAAAATTGTATGGGATTGATAAGCGATATCGAAAAATCACGTGATCAATCCCTTACATTTTGACAATTCCACTATAACCTTTGCTGACATCGAATGCCACTTGTATAGGGCCACAAGTGAGATTGTGTTTAGACCTATCACACTTCACACTAATATTATAAAGGCGAAAGTCTGTGAGTGTGTATGTTTGTTACTTCTTCACGCTCAAACTGCTGGACGGATCTGGCTGAAATTTGGCACAAAGATAGGGATTGATAAGCGATATCGAAAAATCACGTGATCAATCCCTTACATTTTGACAATTCCACTATAACCTTTGCTGACATCGAATGCCACTTGTATAGGGCCACAAGTGAGATTGTGTTTAGACCTATCACACTTCACACTAATATTATAAAGGCGAAAGTCTGTGAGTGTGTATGTTTGTTACTTCTTCACGCTCAAACTGCTGGACGGATCTGGCTGAAATTTGGCACAAAGATAGACTATAGTCTGGAATAGCACACAGGATACTTTCACGCGGGCGAAGCCGCTGGCAGAAGCTAGTCAATAATAAAAAAAAACCTAAGAACGAACTAGAGAGAACAATGGTCCCATTAAAAATATCGTGATGATCGTCAAACTACGAGTAGGTATATGAACCATAACTTCATGAAAGGACTCCATTATCCTATCAGAAACCAGCAGGATATCTAGTTTAAAATTCCGTAGTCATTATAGAACATTATTTCCGCTGATAGCATCATTCGTCATACTCACTCAGCCAACAATTGAACACCTACATGATCGTTCATTCATTCAAATCGTTCTACTATGATGAACAAGAACATTCAAGTGAAGTTACTTGTAAGAACAGGTAGAAAGAAAGTACTTATAACTAAAATCATGTAACTAATCAATAAAATTAATTATGATAAATCGTGAGATTTCAATATTTGAAATTGAAACTATATTGTCACCCATTTTCTGAAACGAAAATCAACGACGCGATGTGTCAAAATCAAACTAGTTTCTGTCGACTATCTGATTGGCTATTGATAACTCCGTCAGCCAATCACAGTAGCTGATAGCTATGCGTTTGACATTTTGCGTTTATTTATGACTGAAAATTGGTACAATTTAGCACAAATCCAAAGCGATCATGTAATATTGTGTTTCAATAAGATTTAAGTTTCAAGTCTATAAAAAATGTTCGTATTCATGACGTTTCAGGGCGGTTACCCTGTATATCTGCTTATTAGCAGTAACCCTTCCATTTTGCCACTTCTACAACACGCCGGAATGATACACATCTGACGCTTTTCCTTGTTTTTCTTGTAATTCCAGATTCGCTATATAAAAAATCAGACAAAATATTTTTTGCTTCGTTTTTTGAATAGATCTCCAAACTTACCCACAAAAAGTCCAAAAACTAGAAGAACAGGCATTTTTAAATTAAAAACTAAATATCCGTAACACAGCAAAAACTTTTTCCTTCACTATACATTTCACATTTTTAATCAAACATTATTCCATTTATTCACTATCCTAACTTTTAATTACGAATAACACATTTGGAGCCATAAGCTGGTTCGAAAAACACGCACGAAAACCACGCAAATTTATTTCGCGACACGAGATCGACTGCGAAAATTCGGGACGTAGGTACGTGCGGATGGCCCGGATGGCTTGAGCCGACTGCGGCACAGCATCGAGTCCTGCACCTCCCCTGCCCCCCTCAAATTTCCTCCTTCCCACCCCTCACGCGCCCTTATCGCGATCCCGTAATTAGATAAATGTCATTGCTTTTGTCTGTGTTTTTTTGCTCTTTCCCCGACGAATTTTGTCGGCCAATGTAATAGACTCCGCGTCGTTTGCTACGCTCATTTACGTAAATGCTGTTTGTCTTACGTCTTGTACGGCTGTGTGTGTACTTCAATTCCGCGCGAAAATATGTCTCGGCCTTATTGCTACTATTTTATGAAGCTTCCGTCTTGTGCTCGCAGTTTCCACCCACTTCAGATTTGTTTTTATAGCCATATTTTTTGAGCAACAATCTTGGTTGAGTTTTGTGTCTGATGGTGTTACAAGTTCGTGAGCGGTTGTTAAAAAGATATGGACACGTATGATATGAACAGGTTCATAAATGTGATGCAGAATCGGGACTGGGTGTGGGTTTATATCTGGACTATAAAACTGTAGTATCTCCTCGGGTTTAAGGACTTGTTAGAGAGTTAGTGCTTACCATAGCACCTTAGTTGTAAAACTGGCGAATGGTAATTGTGACGCCATGAAAATATCAAATAAGGCTATAATATAAACATACCTACATAGTATATCTAGGTCAAATTTTGAATGCGGTATGCAAACCAGACGCAGTAACAAGCGTAGCAGTTGCACGGACAACGGAACTAGAGCCTCAACCGCAATTTTTCAATGAATTTAAAGTTTAGCGACCTCTCAATAAAGTAGGAATGAAGTCTCGTTTGTCAGAGTCAAATCTTCGTGCTTTTATATAAAGAGTTTTATGAAAATGAACGCAAAAGACTTGAGAGAGAAGATTGCATTCATTTCTCTAGCTAAGATATTATAGCACAGGTCTGCACTTCGAAGTCTTAGAAAGTTCCGTCTAAGGAACTCATCTGATTTGATGATGGAACGGATAATGCGCTCTAAGATTGAATTCGAAGTGAAGTGCCGATATGGGTCTGATGTCTACGATATTGGAGCTGTAACATTTTCTTTATTCGTATACGAATTGAGTATTTGCTTTATCATTGTTTCTTTGTTTTCTATAGACTTATTTTGCATGTTGTGACTTTTTTTAGTCTTTTATCATTATACGCCTGCAATAAAATGTTTCTATTGGCTAAATCGCTATGCTCTTCATATTAATTCGTATGAGACATAAACTGCAATGACTTTAATCTTTCTTTTTTCGGCGATTTTTAGTTTAATCACAAGCGTGTGTAGAACTTATCAATCCTGTAGATGTATTCAATCTTACCATTTCTATCGCCAGAAACAACGGTCCAGCCGGAAAATGGGAGTAAAATACGAGCTTAAAATATTGAGATAATGGGTACATGGTAACAAATGGCTGGACCATCGTCGCCTAGCTTGACCCATTTCCATAAGTACACAATTTGAGGACAGGATAAACATGATAACACAATACGATTCCCTTTTTAGCTTTGTTTTTCTTTCGTTGACAAGAAATTAAAAGAGATTCCTTTGTGTGGAATGGTAAACGATCATTTCGTTTGACAAGTTTGTTTGTATAATAATATATTCAGTTTGCAATCTTGATTATGAATATGTTTCTTTTTTGTGGCTTTAAGAATATGAAACTTATGGCAAAAAAACCTCAGCTAAGCATAATGTGAGATGACAACACTGGATGCTACCACCTGACGCTGCTTTTTAGCTGCAGACCTCAAATGTCGTACTCTCGAATAAGTTTAACGTAATAGTACAAACAAATAGAAAAATCTAATCTTTTTTTTCGCCTGGAGTTTTGCTCATGCATACTGCGCTAACACGGGGAGATAGCGCAGATATGTGGGACTGTAACCCATTGAAACTACACGGTGTGCTGCTTATGGCGGGAACACGGGCTCGCGTTTGCACTCGTCCGTGAACCCGCTGCGGTTGTCCGTCACCGGATCCTCCTCTAGGGAGTACCCGCTATCACCAGAACACATTGCACGCCGTGACCACCCCAGAGACCAAACCAGCACATGGAGGCCAGATAAACCCTACCACTTTTCAGCCGTAGGCTTAGATAAAGTAGGTATAGATTAAGCCTTAAAATGACCTTGATTGATAGAGCGAGATGGCTAATTGGCAGCTCCATGTAAATGATAAGGACAAAAGATTATTTTTTGTCTTTGTCACCGTGGCCGGTATCTGTCGTTTGTCAAACTCTAATACAATGGCAGGTTTGACAAACATACTCGGTTTTGTTTGATTTTCTATGATTTCGTGGTATTATGTGTTAATTGAGACAAGGAATTTGGGTTATTTATAGATAATAAGTGTCAGTGCGATAGTGGGTTGTAGTGTTCTTGTTCTTGTTGTAACACCAGAACTAACTATTGCTGTCTCATGTGCGGCCACGCCAGTGCTTAATCTATACCTACTTTATCTAAGGCCGTAGGGGATAAGGACCTCCCCTGCGGCACCACCGCGTCTACCATCAGACGGTGGCAGCCCCGTCCAGGCCACGGAAGGTAGGGAGAGTGTCGGTGCGCCATACCGGCACTTCTCTCCCGCCGCCTCCAACTCTCAGCCGCGATATCGTATGGGAGGCCCCATATGACATCGCGGCTCGCCTCAGTTGTCAAGCGGCACCGAAACCCATTTGTTGGCCGCTACGTCGTCGGCTTAATAGGCAAAAGCCCTGACGAGCAGCCCCTCCTCGGATTCCTCTTCGCTTCACCGTGGGTGACCGCCTCGGCTACTGAACCCCGCATTGTCGAGGCGGGGGGCCTCGGCAATGCGGGAACCCACCGGGGAGAATCTACCTAAATATTTCAGAAAGATAATAAGGTATATATCTTTAATTTCAAAACTTGCGGTTTTAAACATTTCGATTTTGTACAGTTACTTTGTATCATTTTTGGTTTTGAGAATATAAGTAACTTAGGTAGTTACTTATATTCTTACCGCTATAACTTATAATAGAGAAATTATTTTTCATCGTAGATTTCAGCAACATAAATCAAGAAAGTTGGAGCCTTCAACATTGTTCTTTTGACCTGTGTAAAATAAACGACCCGAAAAACTTTCATGAACACACTAAAACCCGAGGTCTTGTTTCACCCAAAAAAATAAAAAAATAAGAAGGTATTTTTTGGGCGAAACTTTACTTTATAACATACAAACAATGGAATTTCTTTATTAGTATTTGAAAAGTGAATATATATAATGTAAGTCATATTTTTCTTCACCAGTCCTACGAAAGGTATAAGTAATTACAATGTTTTTTTTTGTTAAATCGTCATAAACAGCTTTTATTCGCCGCTTCGCCTGTATATTTAACTGTAAATTTTGTTGGGATATGACACTTTTGATCAGCGATTGTGTAGCTTAATGAAATAATTCATCTGAGGATTATTCTTACAAATATATGTATAACCCAATCATTTTACTTATATATAAATATGAAAATAAAACAACACTTTTCCAGACTTGTGCAAGTATTCCAAGACATCACGCAAAGCAAATTGTAAAAATCACAACACCAAAGCATCCGGAAAATCTTCCAGCGATTGATTTTGCATTTCTGCGCGTATCCAAAAGAAACTTTATTCTTTGGGACCCTATAAAAGTTTTTCGTACCAGGAATACAGCAGTAATAAGAAATGAAATAACAATTTGACAGAAATAAAATATATTTTTACTGCGATCGACGAAGGAACATGGTTGCGATAATCACTTAGTACTTACAAAAGCTATGGCTAGTTTTGATGACAAAAAATCTGGTATTTTATTCCAGGGTGTTTTGTCTTGTCAAAAATGTGGATTCCAAAATACACAATAACATAAAACCATTAAATTGAAGTCAATTATCTCTTTAATGTCACAGGATCATCATCTACCTTGGCACTTTCCAAATATGGGCACAGAGGAGTTGTGGTAGTAAAGAATGGTTCCATGCACGGACCGCCTTTTTGCCATTTCACATCACAAACATTGTGTTAGAAATATCTAAAGTGAGCACTCCAATTACTACCTACTCCTAGTAATTCGCGATAGGGATGGTCACGTACCGGACAGTGCGTGGAATGTAAGAATATTCAGCGGGGATCACGTACGCCCGCCGCTGGGAGCTGCCTATAGGCCGACAATCCTTCTGAATTCCTGGTAATGACACGAGTAGGAAGTTTGTGCCATGTTACATGCTGCGTGATTATCTTTTCATATGGCCTACGATTTATTGAGTTGCTTACTGGACAAGATGTTACTTCTTTTTGGGATATCTCGTGTGTTTCAAGAAAAGGTTTGTATGTTCAGTAATGACGCGATAGTAACCTTGTCACTAGATTTTTTTCTTGCAACTCGTCCATACTTTAGGCGTGCAAGCAAAAGATACTTCTAATAATAGCACTCGATTATTTTTCCTGAATTCGTCATCCTTTGCGATTAATGAGAGCTTCATGCATCTCATTACTACTACTACATTACTAGAACTTTCGTAACCAAAAGTTCTCGCACGAATCTCGGGCGTACCGCTCCTTTGAACAGGTTGATGAGCACGTACAATGGGATCTGCTCTTGCAACGAGGATATTGACATATTTTTTGACTCTCTGTCGAAGTTTAAGTCAAAGGTCGCGCTGATTGATTCGTAGTCTCACCTAAATTGCCTGCTCAAAATCTTATCAGTGTTTTATTTCTATTTTAACTTAATCATAGGTGAACTAAAAAAAAAATCTAACTTAACTTAACTATTTTCTTGTTTTGTTGACAGAAAATGGTTACATATTTGCATTGTGATCACTATCGTTATATTTTTTTTATATTTTTTGTGACATAATAGTACTTTGTTTAATGATTTTTAAATATTTATTTGTAATTTAATTTTATTTCAATCTTGATTAAATTTTAGTTATATTAATTCAATAGCGATCTAATTCTAATTTTAATATTGTATCGTATTTATATTGTCTTATTTTGTAAAATAACTATTTCGTAGTCCTAATCTGTGAGTGCTGTGCATTCCTATAACTGACCTGTTTGCACAGTAATATCTACTAAATTTCTTTATATAAAATGTAATTGCAAACAGGTTGTTGGCGTGCCTTATTTAAATAAATAAATTTGTTGTAAGTAAATATCAGTCATCCTACCAGGAAAACAGAGATATAAGGAGTTAAATCCCTAAAGAAAGACCACTATAAACAACTCTCTACTAAATAACCCTCCCAGTTGCAAAATATATCCTTATCTAATACTCTTGGACGCATAATATTTCAGACAGCACATAGAAGCTGTCTGCACCCATTTATCACACAACGGAGCCGATATGCTGCAATTAAGCAAAGCCGGGCGACGCAGCGCAGTTCATTGTCAGCGCTGGATCCCATCAGTTAGCGCCTTGTTAGCGTTTTGGTGGTATGAGTTTGAAGGGTAATTTTACAGCTGAGGTAGTCTCGTTTTTATGGGCGCCTGGTAAGTGGGCACAGAGAGATTTTAATTGGTAGCACGAGATTATGAGGATACAATTCTATGTAGAGGTTTGGCAACCCACAATACTGTATCTTTAACCGACTTCAAAAAGGAGGAGTTTATCAATTCGACTGTGGACGTAGGTGAACCGATTTTGACGATAATTTTTTACTTGATAGCTGTTGTTGCATCTCATGTGGTCCTATTAAAATTTGGTGAAGATCTGATGAAAAACTTCGTAGATGTACAACAGAACTCTTCAATAAACATCTCTCGAGATTGCTGCAATCGCATGTCTGTTTATTGTTCACTCCATTTCAAAACATAACATCACACCGTTACGCTCTAAAGGGGTAGATGCAGATGTGTACAGTTCATCCTGGTACACTCTCATTTCATCGGTTATGTTATTCGGGTAAACTATTCTATCATAACTTTGTACATTAGGTACCTTACTATAGAACTTGCTCATTAGGTACCACAACAAAAAGTGAAAAAAAAAAACTGTTTTTACAAAAAAAAAAAAAAAGTACAACCGACTTCCAAAAAAAAACACAGAAAATAACTTCAATTTCGGCATCTCATTGTAAAAAGTTTTTAACCAGTTAGTTAAAAGTTCTAGTTTTAACAACTTACATAAAACCAAACCATAATTCCGCGAAAACTTAAACAGAGGTATATATATATTTGGTACCTATACATATATTTTGCCAGTTATATCGAAGTCCCGAATTGGCATAATAGAATTGTCGACCAAAACACAAAAAAAGCTTCATCGCTTCGCCGAAAAACCTTTCGTTTCGGCTGAAACCGGATGATATACCGGATCTCAAGCAATTCCACGATTGAGAAATAAAGTGGAAACATCACGGCTTACTGACAGGTCGTGGGAACTGACAGGGCCTCAGGCATTTTGTCAAACAAAGAGACGGATATAGTCCAAGGACGCTTCCAAACGACTGCACGGAATTCATTTATCAGAACAGATTTAAAATCCCATTTCCTGTAAGTTTGGAAAATCTGTTGGTGTATTGGCCAATTTTTGTGTTTATTCTTCTTTGGAATAAATATGTGTAGATTTTATTGGTGAATATTGTCCTAATGATTATAATTCTTGGTACTTGAAATATTCTCTATACGTTATTTGTATATGTGCGTAACGCCAGCTTCCTCAAAAGTTGTACAATAATTCTATCTATGCTATTATTTAAGGTATAATAGCAGCAATCAAAGTTCCGAGTCTTAATTTAGCTGCCACAAAAACTTCATTGCCAGTTTATTTTATGTTATGCGCCACACTTGACGCAAATAAACATATTTTTCTTATTATTAAAATATTAAACATTAAAAAAAAAAAATATGCTAGCGTGCTTCACCAACGACCACATCATCGCTTACATCAGGTGAGATAGCGGTCAAACGCCTCTATCAATATTAAATTTAAAAAAAAGTCGAATACATTATGTATTTTGTTGTATTCGTAGGCAATTTGAACTGCCTCTTTGGTGTTTTAGCCGAAAGCGCAAGTGTTTGAGCATGATGTCTTGGGTTCAATGCCCGGGTCTAGAAAAATGCTATTTTATTTCTGCCATCTGGAATTTCTCAGAAGCATCCTAGGGTCTGAATTAGTGCCCGGACGATAGCAATAGGGACGCTACCACGTAGCGTGAAAAATGGGTCCACTTTTCTCTAGCCCTTCGAATACAGGCCTGATCATTGAGGATTTTTTGGGTTTTGACAAAGACGACTATTTACTCAAACTCCGAAGACAAAATTGTTACACATTACAAAATACAAGAAATATTAATGCCTTTTAATGTTCTCACTGCTGGGACACAGGCCTCCACTTTGTGAGAGGGAATGGGTCGTAATCCACCACGCGGGCCCAGTGCGGATTTGTGGAGGTCACATGTCTTCGAATTTTTAGTTCTAGGACATGCCGGTTTCCTCACGATGTTTTCCTTCACCGTTTTGAGAGCAGTGGTGATGAAATAATTAACACAAAGTAAAGTAAGTAAGAATTATTCTTTTAATAAAATTTATTTTGGAAAACAACACGCAAATGGTCGGCCAAACCGTTATTAACCACGAGCATGTTGAATCAACTCGGTCTTCCGTATGTGTGGACAGTAACAATCTGTAAATATACCGCAGATATTTTATAAAGCGTCCTTTTATTTAACGGTGCGAAAGTAAGCACTTTTTTGTTCGCGATAATCATGCGTGGGGGTGTATGTTAACAACATAGAGCAAGGAATCGCCTCGCCAAGACTAGAGGCGGTTCTAAACTTAAATGGAAATATTTACTCTATAATGAATCATGATGCTATCGACCCATTTTAGTTTGAAGCTGCGGAAAATTTGTTTATTTCTGAGAAGTTACATATTTAACATAGCAATATAATTATATGCATAGCAACTATAATTCTTTAAAAAAAAACCGGCCAAGTGCGAGTCGGACTCGCGCACGAAGGGTTCCGTACCATTATCGCAAAAAAACGGTAAAAAACACGTTTTTTGTATGGGGATATACTTAAATATTTATTTTATTCTGTTTTTAGTATTTGTTGTTATTTAAATTTCAACTGTCTAGCTATCACGGTTCATGAGATACAGCCTGGTGACAGACAGACAAACATTGGGCGCACGGTTGGCGCAGTGGTTGAGCAATTGACTACTGCGCTGCGTGTCGCGGGTTCGATTCCCGCACGGAACAAAAATTTGTATGACCTACAGATAATTGTTCCGGCTCTGGGTGTTTGTGTATGTGAGTTTATATGTTTGTAAACGCACCCACGATACAGGAAGAAATTCCTAGTGTGGGGCAACGGTCCTAAAAAAAAAAAAAAAAAAAAAAAACAGACAGATGGAACGCGGAGTCTCAGTAATAGGGTCCCGTTTTTACGGAACCCTAAAAACTGAATAACAGGCCAAGGAACATCTGTAAAATTTATACCTATAACGAATCATATTTTAATGCAGAACTTGGTTATTTTTAAAAGCTCAACTCATTTTCCACTGCTGAACATAAACCTCCCCCAATTGTCGCCACGTTGACCGGTCTCGCATCCAGCGGATCCCCGCAACCCTCACCACGTCATCGGTCAACCTTCCAACGCAACGTCTTTCGGTTCGCGGTCACCACTGCAGAACTTTTCGGCCCCATCGGCCATCCATTCTGCGAGCAATGTGCCCTGCCCACTGCCACTTAAGTTTGGTTATTCTTCAGGCTATGTCGGTAAGCTTGGGTCTTTTGCGGTGGTCTTCATTTAATGGTATGTGCAGTGAGCACGTTCACGCACTCGCCTAATTATAATGTTATACACACTTTATTTGTATGAAAAGTGTTGACAATGCTGTGCTTTAGCACTGGCCACTGAGGTGGCTCGGTGCTCTGTGGCTCGCACAGTTGGCTGTCTTACGGAATTATATTTCATTGAAACCTTTTTGTACAGTTTAATGGGAAGGACTTAATTTTATTTGCTAAAAGTTTGCGTAGGTTTTGAAAGTTCTACCAAGTCGAAACATAAGACTACATATGTTTTTGACTTTATTGCCAATAGTTTCAGAGGCTACCACAAAAGATTTACTAAATATTGTTTTTTTCTCAATTTTGACATATTTGTTGTCCTCTTTTTATCATTTATTTTTATTCAAAGATATTTTAAATGATCATTGTGAGTGTTTTTATCCAACTACTAACTAAAATCCACAACAACATAATTGGGTTGTTGAATTAAAAATAAAATACGATTTTTAAAATGTATTTTGAAACTTTACAGATCATAAATTATATTGTCGTTGCAAAAATCTCAAGAATATTTTTTTTCAATTTATTATAAGCAATTGAAAATCGATAAAATTTAAAAAATAACCACTTGTCTACGAACGGGCCATGATTGGCCGCCATGTTGGTGACGTCATAACGTTCAAGGAATTTCACGATAGTACAGTGTCACGTGAATTGACTAAAAATATCCGAAAATTTGTGCAAAAATATTATTTATAACAGCAAATTTTATTTAGTCATGTGTGATAAAGGATTTATAAAGGCTAATTTCGATAAGATACCCATCTGATGGACGATTTGGAAAAATTGAGCATTAATAAAGTAGTCGTAATGAATATTACGTGTAAGTGTACCGGTGTTTGTCATTGTTGTTTACACAATACATTTAGAAACATAATTGTCATAATGTAATTGTTTTTACAAATGGGTAGGTGATATTCGTGTAAAATGAAAATCAAACAAAAACGATTGGCGCGCAACTTCGACTTTAGATATCAAACAACTTCATAGGTACCACTAAATATTTTACAACCCGAAATCTGTGGAGCCTTTATTTTTATTTAATTTTTGCATAACATCCTTAAAATTTTCGGTATTTTCCATTATTTACATATCCCTTAATAATGTTAAACACAAATATCTAAATAATATAATTACAAACACTAAAAAACTTGTAGAACAAAAACGTGAAAATATTAATTCGGTACATATTCAAATATCTCTTAAATGCGTCGTCCGATTTTTACAATTCAAACAGAAATATTAGTTTTACGCCTATATCCGTCATTTAAAATTAATATAATGAATATATCTCCATAAACAAAAAATCATGTAATCGTAATTATACAAAAATGTCAACTTTGCTTGAAAGTTACCTTAAAAATTGACTTTTCTCAATCTTTAATGATCAAATTAAGAAATGAGTCCGAATCTAATACTAAAATAGAACAAGATAACAACATAATTAACATATACTAATTGGAATCTAGTTAGACATAGAACATTTCTCAAAACTTTAGTACAGTTTGCTAGGTTGGGTATTGCGCGAATCACATATAATAGGGAGTTATTTGTAATATTCGTACATAATGGTGCGAAACAAGGACGGTAACTTTTAAGGTTCGATATTTTTTATCAATTTATTTGATAATCATCAATATATTGACGATAATAACAAGATTGAATCGGTTAAAAGTCAAAACACTGCTTATGCTATGTGTCACAATGAGTAGAAATGAACGTTGTGACGTCACACGGGCTCGGGTTTGTTCGGAAAACTGTCGGGGTGTTTTCGGTACTGGATTCAAATTAATATTTTCAATTTGATATTACTTTGTAATTATAGCGATAAAAAAAAATCTAAAAATAGTTTTGTACGAAAACTTATATATGATCTTTCCATTGATTACAAAAAAAGTTGGTTCAACAAACCAATTGCAAGCGTTCGCTCTTAAGACTTATTGATTGTTCCTGACACTTGAATTCAATAAACTCTAATTTAGCGTGAAAGTAAGTCAAAATTTAGCATTAACGTTGGGTTTAAAACGTTTTTAACTCCAAATACTCAATTCAGAAACCAGCAAATATCTAACAAAAAACAGCCTGAAACTCCATAAAATAGTATAAAATAAATTATTATTTCTCTATGTAAATCAGTGTTTGGCGCAATGAATGGTAAATTTTCCCCGTCGCAGATGGTATTACCATAAAATACCACTTAAACCCGTTAAGTAGATTTATGTTTACACCGACAGGCTATGTTTCCCTAGTAGATGTTTCTTCGCGATATTAAATTATCGGCACGCTAAATAAAGTATTTCGAGAGAAAATACGAAAAATGTAAAGAGAATAAAGACTGTCAGCCAAGAATTGGGTTGTTGAATTTAAAAAAAAATACGATTTTTAAAATTTATTTTGAAACTTTACATATCATAAATTATAATGTCGTTGCAAAAATCTCTTAAATATTTTTTTTCAATTTATTATAAGCAATTGAAAATCGATAAAATTTTAAAAAGAACCACCTGTCTACGAACGGTCCATGATTGGTCGCCATGTTGGTGACGTCATAACGTTCAAGGAATTTCACCATAGTACAGTGTCAAGTAAATTGACTAAAAATATCCGAAAATTAGTGCAAAAATATTATTTATAACAGCAAATTTTATTTAGACATGTGTGATAAAGGATTCATAAAGGCAAATTTCGAAATGATATCCATCTGATGGACGATTTGGAAAAATTGAGCATAAGTAAAGTAGTCGTAATGAATATTACGTGATAGAGGACCGCGACCGGTGTTTGTCATTGTTGTTCATTGTACACATTACATTTAGAAACATAATTGTCATAATGTAATTGTTGTTACATATGGGTAGGTGATATTCGTGTAAAATAAAAAGCTAACAAACACGATTGGCGCGCAACTTCGACTTTAGATATCAAAAAACTTCATAGGTACCACTAAATATTATACAACCTGTGGAGCCTTTATTTTTATTTATTTTTTGCATAACATCCTTAAAATTTTCGGTATTTTTAATTATTTGCATATCCCTTTATAATATTAAACACAAATATCTATATAATATAATTACAAACACTAAAAAACTTTGTAGAACAAAAACGTGAAAATATTAATTCGGTACATTTTCAAATATCTCTTAAATGCGTCGACCGATTTTCACAATTCAAACAGAAATATTAGTTTTACGCCTATATCCTTCATTTAAAATTAAAATAATGAATATATCTCCATAAACAAAAAATCATGTTTTCAAGTTACGTAATTATACAAAAATGTCAACTTTGCTCGAAAGTTCCCTTAAAAATTTACTTTTCTCAATCTTTAATGATCAAATTAAGAAATTAATCAGAATCTAATACTAAATTAGAACAAGATAACAACATAATTAACATATTTTAATTGGAATCTAGTTAGACATAGAACATTTCTCAAAACTTTAGTACAGTTTGCTAGGTTGGGTATTGCGCGAATCACACAATAATGGGGAGATAGTTGTAATATTCGTACATAATGATGCGAAGCAAGCACGATAACTTGTAAGGTTCGATATTTATGATCAATGTATTCGATATTCATCAATATATTGACGATAATAACAAGATGGAATTGGTTATAAGTCAAAACACAGTATAAGCTATGTGCCACAATGAGTAGAAATGAACGTTGTGACGTCACACGGGCTCGGCTTTGTTCGGAAAACTGTCGGGGTGTTTTCGGTACTGGATTCAAAAAAATATTTTCGATTGGATTTTACTTTGTAATTACAATGAAAAAAAAAAACTAAAAATTGTTTTGTATGAAAACTTATATATGATCTTTCCATTTATTACAAAAAAAAAGTTAGTTCAACAAACCAATTATCTACCCGTTGTATTAATATTGTAGGCATCGTTAGATTTGAGGACATGGTGGAGATTACGGTGGAAGTCTGCCCCGCTTGGGTGGAGCACCGCGTTGTCCTCGTGGAGGTGACCGGCAGTGGCGACCTCTCTCGTCCGGCCATAGTACGGAGCGAGAGGGCATGGGAAGCTGTCTTCTCCTTCTGCGAAGCAGTAATGCTCGGAAAGGAGGAGGCGGAATGCGTGAGGGAGACGCAACGGAGATGCCCTCACGCCCCTACCCACCGCAGGAGACGCCCTGGGCGTCGGGAATCGCAAGCCGATTTCCGACTTTTGACTTCGTGCACCCTAGAGGGCGCCGTATTCAATTTTATGTGAAGTCACATAGCCTATAACCAGCAGACAAACAAGACGCTTCCAACGACACCTCCCACACCACATTGTCAAATTATGATAAGTAGTTTAGAAGTTATGAGGGAACAGATGAACATAAATTCATACACACATACCGGTCAAAAACATAACCCTTTTGCTTGGCCGTAGTCGGGAAAAAACTACTTTCGGCCTACTAGTTAGTGGTATTTTCTTTTTCTGTTCATCATCCTGTTAAGTTTGAATGTATCAATCAGTATTTGCATAGTTTTATATGACACCACAGGTGTTTTTACTGTGATACGTTGTTTATTTGTTTCCTCGTTTATTCCTCCTGTATTTATTTACTATTATGTTTAAACATCAAAACCTTTGCGTCGAAGGTTTTTTTTACTAAGTAAACCGTCTTAAAATACCAAGGAAAAAAACACGTAGAAACCCTGTACGTATTTCAGTATTAAGATTACAAAGAAAATGTTTGCAAACATATTGTATTCAGGGAAGAGAGGAATGCAGACAGACAGGCGGAAATTAAGCCCGTAAGCAAAGCCGGGCGAGTGAACAATGTGGGCTGATTATGCAGCGAGATACTGTAGATGTGGTGTTATTGAATACAAAGGTTCTTATTTATAAAAACTTTCTAACCTTATTATGATTAGGTTATAAATCGATTAGCAAGTTCTTAATTCAAATCTATGGAGTGATTGAATTTAGAATCTTAATTCAAATATATGGAGAGTTTAAATTTAGAATCTGATAACCAGTGTTTAATCATCACTTCAGCCAAAAGACGTCTACAGCTAGACATAGGCCTCCCCCTAGCGTCGCCATACTGATCGATCCTGTGCGTCTCGCATCCACAGGACTCCCGCAGTCTTGACTAGGTCGTCGCTCTACCTAGGAGACCTTTCAACGTTGCGTCTTCAGGTATGCGGTGGCCACTCTAGATTTTTTCAGACCCAGCGACCATCCGTTCTGCGAGCAAGGTGCTGCCCTCTGCCACATAAGTTTGGGAATTCTTCGGGCTATCTCGGTAACCTTGGTTCTCTTGCGGATGTCTTCATTTCTGATTCGATCACGCAAGGAGACGCCGAGCATAGCTCTCTCCATTGCCCTTTGGGTTACTTTAAACCTTCTGATCAGACCCATGTTTCCTCATGTGTCAGTTTCCTTTCGTGATCGAATCAGAAATGTAGAGATCCGTAAGAAAACCAGGGTAACCGACTTAGCCCGAAGAATTGCCAAACTTAAGTGGCAGTGGGTAGGGCACATTGCTCGCAGAACAGATGGCCGTTTGGGCAGAAAGGTTCTGGAGTGGCGACCGCGAACCGGAAGACGTTGCGTTGGAAGGCCTCCCACCAGGTGGACTGATGACCTGGTGAAGGTTGCGGGGATCCGCTGGTTGCGAGACGCACGGTACCGGTCAATGTGGCGACGCTTGGGGGAGGCCTATGTCCAGCAGTGTATGTCTTTCGGCTGATATGATGATGATGATGATCAGACCCATTGTGACAATGAACCTAATCAGTGTTTAACCTACCTAATTATTTATGTGTGTTTGTATTTAGTTGAGATATTTATAAGATTCTATGGAAAGTGTTGAAGTTACAACACGTATGCAAGGTTGAAAAGTAGTATTGTCGGTTTTTGTTTCATATTTAAGAATGAGTAGCGAGCGACAACTAAAGAAATAATGTAACGGAAAGGTGTGATCATTATTTTTACCCGGCTGCAAGGAAAGGGTTATGTTTTTCGCGCGTTACTTGTATGTATGTATGTATGTAATATTCTTTATTACCTTGTATCTTTCAAACCACTTGACGGATTTTTATAATTAAGACATCGTTAGATAAGTCTTGGCCGCTCAAGTTTTCTTAGATAAGTGACGTTAAAAAAGAGAAACATGGCGGATTTTGGGCGCCATATTGTAGGGGATGCAATTATTTTTTTCGTTGATACCCGAATCGTTGAAATTCGTCGGGTTATTAGAGGTGATTACAAAAATATATACCACTTATATGTTTAAAAGTCTTTCGAAAAAAAAGTATAACTAAACATTTGTAAATAAAAAAAGCTAATACAATCAAAAAACCCGAACTAAAAACCCGTAAACAAGAAAAAATACTTACTGTGCAGTTGGAGAATACATATATTTTGGTTTTTAGTTAAATTTTTTTTGAATTAGGTACATTTAAACAATATATTTATGAAATCACCTTTTAAAACCCTTTATTTTGATACCCCATACGATGGGTTTGGAAGAGAAAATAAAATTGTGACCCCACAATATGGCGCCCAAAAGCCGCCATTTTCCAATTTTAATGTAGCCAGTGACACTCGCAAGGTTAAGACGAATCGATTGACATAAGAATCATCAAAGTCGGCCAACGCGTTTGGTCTCTGGAACGCCACATAGGAACAAACACACGTACATACATACATACACTGATAAACACATTACCCTCCTTCAGCAGTCGGGTAAAAAAGAACTCCCGTCCAAATTTTGGTCAGCTGACGACAACTGATTTCGCCAGGTCTTGCCCTCTTTTCATCATATCAAGTCACCGCCAACGGCCTTCCCAGAACATCTAAAAGCAACGTACTGTGCCAATCCTTAACCTCATTGTAACTTGTAAGCGAGTCGCCATTCATTTTGATCCATAGTCGATTGTCATTCCTATCGATTGAAACCAGCCTATCGCAATTATCTGCGAACCATCTAACCGACCACCGTCGACCGCTGACCCAACAACTTTGTGTGGAAAATCTTTTTTTATTTTATTTCACTGATGAGATTTCGGCAAACACATCCCGTCATCATCTGTACATCCCGTACAAAAGAAGAAGGAACGGAATCCAAGTAAAATCCACGTAGGCTGATTTAAGGAATTTGAATTCAGCAAATATGCCTGATAAATATTCCAAGTACAACTATTTAATTTAATCTTTATAAAATTCACCCTTGAAATAGAACTTTTTATTTTTCGTTCCAGAGCTTCTAGACGAAATTCCTATATAAAAATTTTAATAAACGGAATTTAAAACACTTTATAAGAATAAATGGTACGCCGGGAGAGAGACTAGTCTTTAACTTCACAAGTAGTTGGTAGGTAACTAGGTACAGACGACCGCACGTCTGTGGTAACACTTTTGACGTTTTTTTAAGTTGACCTAACTGGTTTGGAATTCCAATAGAACAAGAGGCCCGCATAATACTGGTTTTCTTATAACACATATGGCCTATTGTACTTTTTTTCCGACAAGCAATTTTATCTGTATGTTCAAAAAATTCAATATTTAATTAATTCTATGAATCTGAACCCGGCTAGGTGAGCAGTACCGGCCAAAACATCACAGTGTATTGTCATTTCTTCTATGTAAAAAAGAACAGACGTTTTTATTACAATATGTCTGATATTATAAATGTACATACATTTCGTAATTTTGTTGTAAAAACTTCAATCTTTGACAGTCGTTACAAGTAGTCAGTAGCTTGAGATCTGACACCAGTCTAGCCAAAGGGTTCCGTGTTACCCAGTTACTGGGTTGTGGAGGTCAGATAGGCAGTCGCTCCATGTAAAACACTGGTACTCAGCTGAATCCGGTAAGACTGGAAGCCGACCCCAATATAGTTGGGATAAGGCTAGGCAGATTGATTGTTGTAAAAACTTCGCTTCCAGACATTTTGCGCGTCATATGTGGCCTGAGCGCATTCTAAAAAATGTAAAAAAATTTCACCGTGCTGTATCATTTTTTCCAATTAATTTTGTCTTAGTTGTTTTCTGAAATTATAAATGTCACTTAGATTTTCGAAAACGAAACGAACGTTTTGGAGTCGCTTCAAAATAGTTTCAACACATGTTCAACACATAGAATGTTCACCCTTTTTTCTGAACAATGATTTTTATTCTCATCAACTAACCAATGTTCACTTGAAAACATTATTTTCATTCGGTTCGGGTTCGGCCTCATTTTTAATTTTCTCAAAATTGGTCTCCTGGCTTGGTGTGACGCTACTGGTGTCTGAAAATTGTGTAATCGATATCTAAAATCAATCGTTCAACTACATTAAAAAAAATCAGAAGGTTGCTATGAAAAACCTCGATAAATCTTTAGATTATGGAATGTAAAAATGCAGTCAGGTCAGAGGTGAAGGAGAAAATTTCTAAAATTAGTATTTTTGTAATCAGAATAACCAAATCTATCGATTGTATCCGGTTTTGACCGTACGATGAGACACAAATTTTGGTCTTATGCCCTCGTACTACGACGTCATTCCAGCCAGCAAGAGAGGTGCTCGAGGACATGTTGCGGCGAAATGCTTATGACAGGTGGAAATGAATTCCCACTGACCGCCACCTACCGGCATAAATGGGAATTATTGAGCCTCGTCTAAGAAAATGGACTCCGTTTATTGTTTAAATGCCCTAATTTCTTTAATATTGCAAGTTTTTGGTTGTTTTAAGAAATTGACATTAATCAAGAAAGTACTATTTTCGATGATATCATCATTATGAGGATCATTTCAAGGCAATCCACCATTTACATTATTATTCGTTATAAAAACAATACCTGCTAGATACTAGTGGAATGGAATTCTGAGAAAAAATACTTTTGCTTTATTCAATACGGATACATTGTTTAATCTGGGTAATTAATAAGAAAAAAACCGGCCAAGTGAGAGTCGGACTCGCGCACGAAGGGTTCCGTACCACTATCGCAAAACACGGCAAAAATATCCCGTTGGTAATATTTATTTTATTCTGTTTTTAGTATTTTTTGTTATAGTGGCAACAGAAATACATAATCTGTGAAAATTTCAACTGTCTATCCATCACGGTTCATGAGATACAGCGTGGTGACAGACAGACAGACGGACAGTGGAGTCTTAGTAATAGGGTCCCGTTTTTACCCTTTGGGTACGGAACACTAAAAAGGGCATAAAAAAATCTACATCTCCAGCTCAACTCTCAGTAACTTATTCTCACCCACTGCGAGGTCCAAATCATTCCAAGTATTCTTTTCAACCTCAAACCAGCCCTTGCAGTACGTGTCTAGGGCACGAGGCGTCTCGCCACTTTTATTACGAAACGCAAATTTGTTGAGTGTTAGACAGTATCATACCTGAAAGCGAATGGCAATAGTGCTTGTTAAGCAATCTAACAGCACGGTTGGGGTAGTGGTTGAGCGATCGGTTGCTGCGTTGCGTGTCACGGGTTCAATTCGGAACACGGAACAAATATTTGTATGGTCTACAGATAGTTGTTCCGGATGCCTTGTGTATGTGAGTTTAAATGTTTGTACACACACCCACGATACAGGAAGAAATTCCCAATATGTATTAATATTTAAAAACAAAAAAACTACCCCTCGCTCAGCTTATGTTTTTTAGGGTTCCGTACCCGAAGGATCCACACGGAGTCCTATTGCTATCCTTCCATCCGTCTGTCTCGCCATCTAACCGTCGCCTGTCAAACAGTTTTCATAGTACAAGCATCTTGTTGACCAAAAGCCATGCAAATAGTGTTTTTTTTTTATAAGTTGGCCCCGATACAGCTAAAGGGGCGTGGAAAAATATTTCGTACCCTATCGAAAAGGGTAACGTTGTTTAGAGATCGATGAGTAAATAAATCTATACTAATAATATAAAGAGGAAAGATTTTTTTGTTTGTTTGTACCGAATAGGCTCCGAAACTACTGGAACGATTTAAAACAAATCTTTTACCAATAGAAAGCTACATTATTCCTGAGTGACATAGGCTACTTTTTTATCCCGCAAACGGGTCCTGTGGGGTGATCCACGGGAGCGAAGCCGCGGGGAACAGCTAGTACTGTATATTTTGTTAAAAAGAAATATTGGAATGCAAAGGAATGAGAAGCCACCAAAGTCAGCACTTTTACATTTTTTTTCGAAGATTTTTTTAACTTCTCATTGACCTAAGAACTTGAAATTTGAGGATAATGTTAACTATTACATATATATTTTACTTACAAATACCAACATATTGATAAATCAGATTTTATCTTTGAAATTCCTTGACTTTTTCTATTACAACCAACTTAATTTTGCGGCTTGGTACGGAATCCTAAATGTATGAAGACACGCATTTGGCCGGTTTTTTATTATTTACGCTTAGCATGCTTTTGCTTTAATCACGTTAAGTAATAAATTTGTCGACGATCGAGCACGCTTGTCTAGAAATAACCTACGCTCTTGACTTAAAGACCCCAAGGATTTAGCTACCACCCAAGTAACACAAACGTGCTGAATAAAGATTGAGTAAGAGCAATCATCAAGAGCATAAGCTGAATAGTAAGCTGAATAACGTCTGAGTACCTGTCTATTCAGCTGTTATTCAAGCAAAAAGGGCCCCAATTTTGAATGCTTAACGCTGAATAACATCTGAGCAAGACCTGAGTAGGAGCTTAATAACGTTTCAATTAGCTTAATAACCTTTGAATAACAGCTCACATTGCTTTTATTAAGCTCTTACAACTGAGTTACTCAGCTTAATCGAATTGATTATTGTATTCAGAATTTATTAAGCATTTAAATTATTGTTCACACTTTTACAAACAATATTCATACAAATTGTGAAAATAATTCAATTGGATTAAATATTTTAATGTCGATGTCGAATTTAAATGTGATTTGACATGGTGAACTTATAAAATCGGTAAGTAAATTTTAATTTACAAGTTAGAGGTCTACTATATGTTAATTGTTAGTGCGCAAGTAATTTTGTCGTGAATAGTATGTTTTTTTTCATTATTTATTACGCGCCGCGTTAATAATCAAGATAATAGATAGTAAATAGTATTTTCATACATACATAATAGGTCTGACAAAAGTACTTGTGACGAAATAGCTAATACTAGCAATTTTAATCCAACAAAATAACTTGAATCGAGTTGAAAATGTTGTAGTTGTAAGATTAAGCATTTTGGTATCTCGTAAATTCCGTGAAAGTTTATATTACAAAGATTTTTAATGGCGATCGATTGTTTTGGTGTATAATGCTGAATAAAAGTGCACACATGCCTTGTTACTAAGCTATAACTTGAAAAAAGTAGTCTCAGTACACTAACTTCTGAATATCAATTATATAGTTGATCACATTTCTAAATTATTCAGATTTTTAGGGTTCTCTAATCGATTTAACAAAAACCTTTTCTATTGTGGAATTTCACGCCCGGCTTTCACTGAATTCATTACATTTAAAATTATAGCGTCTTTGCTTGCATTTTTTTTCGAGAAAATCTCATTTATGATTAAAAATGTGGTGCACACCACACACACGAAATCTGCTATAGATTTCGCGTGTGTGGTGTGGACTGGGCCCTTGTTTAATCCGTGTTTTGTTATTTGTTTTATGTACAAACGCCAGTACATCAAGCCACCCGAAACTGTCAAATTGAAAACTGAACTGAACCTCAAGGCAAATTGAAAACGTAGCCGTGCAGCTGTCACTTGGCACTGATGGACACCAGACGTACAGACTCTAGAAGGAATCAAGAATATATACGCGAAACCACAACATATTATGGAGAGTCAAGACAAAATCATGAAAAAACTTGAAGAAATTTATGTGCATGTTGGAGAATTAAGAGTCGCAAATAAAATATCTTATCACAACGTAAATTTTATTTTCTTGTACTGTAATGCCTTCTGCTAATAAAATAATAATTTCTTTTTCTATTAAAATTCGCCGAAATTCTTTCTAAAGGACTATTTAAAATTGGATGACCTTCCATGTTTATATTCAGTGATATGTTTTCTGGCAAAATGTTTGTGTTAATCAATATTTTTTAAGTGTCTCAATGACGACATTGTGCCAGTATTCATCTTGCTCAATAGACTTTATGAGGACTTGTCTCGGTATATTTAAAATTGTCCTTGGATCATTAGATAAAATGTCTGGGAATCTTTGATTTAATATTTCTGCCAAATCCTTTAGTGCTACTTGTGTGATCTTTTTTCGAAAGCCCATTTTCAAATTTTTCTCGAAATATCAAATTTTTCATGTATCTACATTGTTCTTCTTCGATATTTGTACACTGCCATCAGATGCATTCTCATCTTGTGTGAATCGCAATGCTGTTTGACTTTTTGGGGGACGGAACCCTCTTCATTGCACGGCAACCACGCATGCTAGCTGGGACCGGGTTCAGTTTTGTTCAAACTATTTTCATAAATCTTTTGATGACCAGAAACACTTGGACATTTACTATTGCTGATATTTAAATATTCTTTTAACAATTTTCTTTTGATGTAACCAAGTTCTCTTACGTTTTTTCCACGATTTTCGATTCATATTAAATAACGCAAAAAATAAATACGGTCAATAATATTTTAATTAAGCTGGTATTAAGCTATGGGCGCTATAACAACATACATATGGTCTTTAATTTGAATAAGTTAGTTTCAAACTCTCTATTAAACAGGAAAAAGCTTAATAAAAACATAAATAATATTATTTATTCAGCAGCTGAATAATTAGTAAAACATAGAATCTTATCCAGTTTGAAGATAAAATAAAAGCAATTATTCAGTATCAAGCTGTTTAATAGAATTATGTAACAATATTATTCAGAAGGTGATACTTTAGTCAGCATTGAGCTGTTTCAAACGCTAATAGCTTAGTAATGCTTTTATAATAGCAATACAGATTATGGATATTCAGACAAATGCTACCGACGGGGCTGTTTTTCAGCTTTAAGCAACCTGAAAAGCGTAATGCTAAATAACGTCTGTATAATAATCCTACGGTGACTGGTTATTAAGCGTTAAGAAGGTAAGGACAGAAATACAGAATTTATTAAGCGTTAAGAATTTTAAGGGTCCGAACTCAACCTAATTCAGTATTTGGCTATTCCCAAAGCTATTATACAAACTATATTCATCTTTGAACTGTATAATATGCAAAATGTGTACTTTAATCTTGCTTATGTGTTACTTGGGCAGGAACATAGACTCCGACAGGAATTACCACTCCTTTAGCTGTACGGTCAGTAAAAATATACCCAAAATAAGCAGTTAGAGTTCGAATTTTAAAAACAAACCCATCCTTTGGCCATCAGCTCCATTTTACACGTGCTGTCTCCGCCCACCGCGTTACCTACAGTTTTCATTTATCGACTTGTCAAAAATATAACAGAAATCCTTTTATAAGAGTTCGCTTCGTTTGAATGTAGTCTATATTAGGTTTTTTTTCCTGGGTTTTTCGTTCACCGTTGCGATTGCGTTTTGATCAATATTTTTGAGAGTGGAGGCGGTAGATATTAGTTATAGATTGGGTTTGCAGCAGTGCTACAAGCGCCATGAATTTATACCAAAATTGGTTTGGTAGATCGTTATTTTTTATTCCTGTAAGTCCTTTTTACCCTCATATGCCTTATTCAGATTCCTTGAATTCATCATCATTGACAAGCTGTCATATTACAACGATTATTTTGTATACTTCTCTTTTCAATCATACGCTCCTGGTACATTTATGTAATATGTTTTCATAATGACTAAATTGGCTTTACTTTATTTATAATAGTCGCTAAGTTACTAAGCGTCATGCGATTCATAAATGTCATTGTCTTCTTTTTTTAACCGACTTAAAAAACGGAGGAGGTTCGCAATTCATCGGAATCTTTTTTTTATGTATGTTCCCCGATTACTCGAAGACGCCTGGACCGATTAAAAAAAAATATTCTTATGTTTGAAAGGGTCCCATAGTCCCATAGTCATCAAATCAGGATCTGATGATGGGATCCTAGAGAAATCGAGGGAACTCCTCAAATTGTTGAACGGAAAACAACGGGTACAAAAGACACCGACTTCGGAAAAGAAAGTTACTTTTTGGTTTGTAGTTTTTTTATTAATTCTCTAGCGGGTGAGAAAAGGTCTCCTCCATTCCATCCATTGCCTTACACACGTTGTAAAAGCCAAACTACGCTTTCATTTAACTATTAATCTAGGTGTTGCTAAGTGTTAGTGAAAATGATAATGAATAATATTTATTTACACAACCAAAGTACCAAACACCTAAACTAAAATAAAACGACATCTATTTTTTAGTATACAATAAATCAGTGAAATTAACAAGAGCTTGAAGGTCCTCGCGACGTGTACAGATGGGGTGCCAGGCCTCCGACACTGCCTCGGTTATCAATCACCAGGCCAAATTACGAGAGATGTAGTGCTATATCAAATTGGACTGAACACTATTGTATTTTTGTGGTTTTGTATTCAATTAGATTGCTATTGTATTGTGTTTACTTGGAGGCAGACTGATAAATGTTACCTCTGAAGTTTGGTTTTGTATGAGTTTTATGTCTTTTTTTTTAAATTGAACAAAAAAGATAAATAATGTCAGTTAATTACGGATATTATAAGGTATTGTTTAACGAATATGGCGCGCTCTTCGGTAATCTACAATTAATTTTGGACCATTAGCTGGTTTATGAGGTTTCAGTCCAAGCTCCGCCAATCTCCTTCTAATGGTAGAATCACTTACAGTCACCCTTCGATCCTCACGGAGCCACTCCTGCAATTGAATAGATTTAAAGTGCAGGTTCTTAGAGAAACCGACGCAACATACCGGTCACCTTGCTCAGACATGACTCGATATCTACCAGATCCTGGGCGGCGAGTAAACATATCAGTCTCCCGATAATGCTGATATGAAGTTGGCCGCAAGACCCTGCGCAGTTGCTATTTTTGTGTCAATATTGAAGTAGGAGATAGCATTGTATAACTGCCTCTTTCACTCGCTTATGTTTGTCGCATCGTCCCACCTTGCTTACTCTATGCGGTATACTCAATGACGAACTGTTTCTTGCGCAATGGTTCGCAGAGCCAATTTCAGAGACACAAAGGTCCGCTGTGCCTACTACACCCTATAATATTGACAGCAGAGAGGCTAAGATGCAATCGTGCAGCCACAACACGCTGACTATGAATCCAGCACTGCCATGACTTGGGTGGCTGCCGTGGGAGAGGTATCCATATTTGTTGAGATAAAATCTCTTTGGTATAATATCAAGAAAATACAATTTATTGGATAAAAATTCGAATTTGGAATTGTAGTACACCATTATTGTGTAGACTAAACTGCAATTATTTTTTTGATTATATCAGTCCCCTTTTATATTTAAATGCCACCAAAATAGTACTTGCAGTACTGTTTCGATTTTTTAGACGAGAAGTGTATTTTACGGGCGATTACAATGGCAAATAGTACAAGTACAATTTGTTTTATTCACGAAAGATGGTTAAATTATGAGATAATTTACTCAGAACAAAAGGCCTGGATGAAACGTACCAGGAATGCATGGCATCAAAGGCAGTAGCTTATACTTAACACAGCAGTGGGTGAAACAAGGTTGTCGATATAACAAATGCCAACAGATGAGGTTTTCGTGAGAATGTTTCAATTACAAATTACCACAGTGCTCCAGCAATCAATGCAAGCCTAGTCATTCGCAAAATCATAAACAAGTTAACATATCCATTGCTACCCAATCAATCAATACCGTAGCCAGAATTGTCATCTAACAACAATCATCAATGACTTGGACAAACAATCTTTGTTGGCTCACACAATATTGATGTAACGCCAAACGAGTCGTAACGTGTATAATACAACAACGAACTACAGCTCGTCAAACATAGAAACAGTATTGCTAGACCTCTTTGGCTATCGGCTTTATAGCCATTAGTTATTCTTGAGCGGATCACGTTGTTCGAATGTTTGTAATACAGTTATATCGGCTTGGTTGTCGGTTCAACAATGATAACTGAGGGGGAGAATGTTAACCAAGAGATCACGTTCAATAGATTGCTTATAATTTCAGCAACGAGTTATAAAAATACTGAAGTCAAAATATTGCAAAAATCAAGTTACACAACTTGATTTTTATTATACTTACAGTTTTGACAATCGTCAAGGCTTTTATCTACACTCACAACGTAATGTTCCAAATATGATTTCAAAAATTTTTGTATAAACACGTACTTTATATTCGTGTATAGGTAAAATTAAAAATAACAACATTTTCCTTCGTTTTTCAAACAACTGCGTCATAATTAAAATACTTTTTAATTTTTATAGCACACTTTTACTTTTTAATTCACCGGCGCGTATGGGATCAAAAACTTAATGTAGAAAAGAAGTGTCATTGTCTATAGACGCGCGCGCTGCGCAGTCATGCGCAATGAGAATCTAAATTGCCCGCCATACCACATATTTTTCCGTTTCCACTTTTATTTTATTTAAACTGTATGAGTGAAGATAAAGTGTAAGCAACGGCATATAATTAGGTATTAAAACACTCGCGTGATATTATTAAACCCACGTTCGTGTTTTAATAACCCTTATTATTATGACCATTGCATAAACTACTATAATGCACTCCAAAAAGTGTAATTAAGAGAACGCAATACCCAAACTAAAAAACCGTTCTCGTTCAAAGGCTTTTTTTCACAGGTTAAGACTGACCTCCGATTTTTGGATTCAGCCGGTTTATTTTTATTGAAAACCTAAATTTTCTCTTTGTTGGACTTTTTTGATTTATTATTTTAAAATTTGAAGTTGAGTATTTGTCAAACTCCACTTTAGACTGAAATCCTATCAATCTTTAAATAAGTTTTGCCCTGAGATTAGAATGCTAACGAGAATACATTATGTGGATTAAATCAAGCTACTAGGGAGCTATAAACTGGTACTACGGTTTTTCCATAGACCACCGGATAACAAGTCAATTTGGTCTAGCACGGTTTCCCGTTTGCATAATACGTCGAGTGAATTCAATTTTCCTAGAACGCAGCAATCTGTGGCGAAAGGCTCGGGCTTTGTTAACTACAATACAGAAGCTCAGTTTAAACAATATCTATTAAATCTCTTCTTGGAAATTGTACTGAGTTTAATATTAATTTCCAGGTGAATTATTTTTGTGTCAAACGCTTGTTTATTGGTAAGTAACATTCGTGCTGATTACAGTAAAATGCTGTTAAAAGCGGTGTATAGTTGTTTATTTTAGCATGGCAATAGCCCGTTCCCTGATATGTATACTCTTCCTAGAAGTCGCAATAACAAACTATTTTTTTTTTCAATTATTAAAAATACTGAGGATTGCGATTGATTTCCATTAAGGTTGTCTTTAATAACGTTTTTAAAATGAGAATGTCAATATTGAGTGTTACATGTGAGTTAGTGGCCAATATAATTGCCCTATTAAAATGCAACAGCTATCTTTAGTTTCGATTAAATAAAGCAGCAAATTCAAATATCCAGCAACTAACAAACAAATTGTCAGCATACAATACCCAAAGTATCATGTAAAAACTGTCATAGTAATGAACGTACACGTAGCAGAAACCACAGAAATTTTACTACGTCTAATCTTTACTTGACTCAAAATGGCGGCTCAATCAATCTGCCTGGCCTTTTCCCATTTTTGGTTGGGGTCGGATTCCAGCCAAACTTGATTCAGCAGAGTACCAGCTGTACAATACATGGGAGTGACTGCCTGTCTGACCTCCACAACCCAGTAACTGGGTAACAGTATTTTCCTTGGCCAGAATGGTGTCAGACATCAGGCTTCTTACTATCCGAAACGACTGTCAAAGATCTTCAAATGGCAGCCGGGACCAACGCCTTAACGTGCTTTCCGAGGCACAGAGTAAACTCGCGAAGTAAAGGTGGTTACGCACTACACGTCCGTGTCCATGATCAGTGTCCGTGGTTTGAGTTCCGAGTTCAAAATGTTCTGAATGATGACAGATTATGACGGATAGAGTTCGGATGTAGTGCTTCACTACAAGTAGTACTACGGCTAATTCGGAACCGAAATTTCACGGACACGGACGTGTAGTGCGTAACCGCACTAAATATGATCACCCATCCATGGACCGACCTCGGCAAGCGTTGCTTAACCTTGAACATCGACCCGTGCATCTGTTATTATTTAGCCACAAAATGGTGGTTTCATTTTTCATAATAAACATACCGTCACAGTCTCATATGAGTATCGGACACGAATGTTTGCACAAATACCTCGTGGCGACAATATTATTGTGACCAATATGAACAATATATCATAACGAAGTTTAACTTTGGTCGCTGCGGTTTACTTCACTTTGTGCCCGTCACATAAACGCTCGGTGACAAAATTAAACGGTGACCACTTTTCGTTTTATGTGTTTTGTTGTAATTACTAGCTGAATAGACGTGAGCTTACGTTTTAGTGTGCATATAGAGTTTACGATGCAATTTCATAATTTAATTTCTCCTTTGAGACAACTGAAAACGTTGGTTCTTTACTTATAATAAGCGAGAGCCGGTATAATTATGTTTGATGAAACGCCAAAAATATGCCTTTTCTTAACCTACGCTTCTATTGTTATTGTTAAGAGGCACACTTTGTCTGATTTAAGAGGTAATCTCCTAAAGTCTTCTCTGTTAGAAAGCTACACTGTTACTGAGTGTCATAGACCAGGTACATTTTATCCGGGAGAAATGCCCGGTTTTATAGGATAGGCCACGGGCAAAAGCTAGTTTTCTTTAAAATGCTACTAAAACTTAATGTTAATAAATAAACTAATTGTTCACAGAAACAAAACCGACTTTTTAAAAATAAATTATTATAAATTAAATTAAAAATTAAAATACCCCCGACACAAAAACCTCTAAAAAGCAAACAATAAGCCTCGTACTCGCGTCGGGGAACCGCCAACGTTTGCAGCTGTTTATTTTATTTACTTAGCGAAACTTTTACTTTTGTCGCTCCATGTAAAACACTGGTACAGCTGAATCCGGTAAGACTGGAAGCCGACCCCAATATAGTTGGGAAAAGACTAGGCTGACTGACTGACTTAGCGGAGCTTTTAATGTTTGCTGGGACACAGGCCTTCTCTCTGTGAGAGGGAATGGGCCGTAATCGACCACGCGGGTTGGTGAATGTCACATGTCTTCGAATTTTTGGTTCTAGGTCATTCCGGTTTCCTCACGATGTTTTCCTTCACCTTTTTGAGAGCAGTGGTGATGAAATAATTTACACAAAATAAAGTGCTTGCCTGGGTTCGAACCCACGACCTACGACTCGGTAGTTGGGGCCGTTACCACTGGGCCACCACTGCTCTCATGTACTGTCACTTACATGTACTTTAAATAAATTTCTTAAAAAAAACATTTATATATTATTACATAAACCATGATCAAATAAAAACCGCAAGAAATACAGTATTTTAATATCGCTGCTTAATAACTGTACTCTGAAAGCATGTTTATCACACTAATTAGCTAATTACCAACGATTGTGTCGAGGACTTAATTAGGAAAGGTCCCAGTCGTTAATTAAAATACGCATAAGCGAAATAATAACGCGACTGTGTGGGGATATGTTTGTATGTGTTTATTAAATTAATTGAAGATAGCTGTACCTTGAGTTGGTATGTCTGTTCTCCTGGTATTAGGTAAATAGTATTGTTCGTTTTAGCTATAATAATAATAATTTACTTTATACCATTCCTCCTCTAAAAAGCTTATTTTATTCACTGAAAACAGTGAATAAAAAGCATTTTAACAGCTTTTAATCACTGTTTTGGTGTTTGAATTTAGAACACACAAATATATATTCGACGTCCATCTCAATGCTTATACAACCTCCTTGCGCATAAAATACTCGATACAAACTCCTTGTGCAAAGAATATTCGAACTTCAAACTCCTTCATCAATTTAATTTTCAGTTTGTATATTTATATTTAGGATTTTAATAATGATTTTGATTTTAGTCTAGGATTTTTAGTGAATACTTATTTGGATTGTAATTCTAATATTAACTGCATTGATGTTTAATATGTAACGTAATGAAGGTGTTCACTGGCCTCTGAAACACAGATGCTGTTACCTAGCTCAGCTTCAATTTACAAAAAATATGAAACACTGAGATTTCAAATTTGACTCCCTACGGTCATGAGTCAGTTGTTAGAATCCTTCACTTGTTCGTGATTCATCTATGGCCCTCGCTTTAAATCCGTCCTTTATTCACTAGTTGCATAATATATTATTGTTGATTTAATCTATTAATAAGATCTAAGACTGTTTATTAGAATATCTAAGTTTTTTTTACTTTTTATTTATTTTTTCTCGGTATCTGATAGTTTCAACACTAAAATTCTAGTCATTGTATCGTTAGTTATATTTCATATCTGATAGCTTGTTCACTGAAAGTGAAGATACGGATGGTCTGGATACGGTGAAGAGGAACTCTGTGGCCTTGACAACCTCTAGCTTGGAATTTCACCTGTCCGTGAAAACAAAGCTTGCAAATTAAATTTTACCCACTTACCGGTGTTCAATTGGGCTGACGTTTCACACGTTTGTTTCTCGTCACAATGCTAACTTTATTATAAAAACTTAATTTACTGCAATACAATAAATATCGTTTCTATTTTCTTTAAGTTAAGGATTTTTTTTATTAAATAATAGCTTCAATAAGGTTCCAAAAGGAGCGAACCAGCGCAATATATACAGGGTGTGTGCGGTGTCAGCGGCCGGAGATCAAGACACCGCCCACCAGGAAATGAAGCCGACTTAGAGCCACCACGTTATTATACCCTGGTATCTACACAATGTCGCTGTAAAGAGATATAAGGAAAATATTACGATTTCCCGCACTGATTTGAGAAATCTTGGCGGTCATAAAAATATATATTTTTCTGGGATTGTCAATTCTTCAAGATAAAAACCTCTTTTACAGTGTCCGGTTCGGTGCTATCTGGCGATAAATTCTTCTTAGATATGAAATTATTTTCCGCATCTTCTTCTTTATCGTTGTGTGGATGATTCCAATTAAAAGATTAAATATGTATAAGATATTTTATATAAGGTGGAATATTATATGAAAAACGTTAACTTAAAACAATACTGGTAAATTCACAGCAAGCAGTCGCATCCCATCGCCTTTGCCATTCTAGAGACAAAGCTGAAATATCTCATGCGCAAATAATTACACCGATATTGGCCCTGTCATTTTCTACCAGTAACGGTATTAATTTATCAGGTTACAACAGAAAACACTACAACCCTCGATGAAAACAAATAAAAGCCAAGTTTTGTGAAGTTCCCTCCGCGATGCCTTGAAACGTATCTCGTGGAGCAACCATTTTGCCTGGATCTCCCAAGATCTGTGATCTCCCTTTAACTTCGACCTGTCTTTTTAGCAGAAAGAGAGGAATGGGAGCTCTTATTATGGTTGCCGTTAATCATATATTATTCAATATCATTTCCTCCATTATGTGCCTTTTCCTATATTTTTTGTTGCCGTTAACGTATAAAGGTGGATGGTTTAAGGTGTGTTCACAGCTGGTTGATGGTTTTTGACAATTATCACTATTATCATTGTTTTTATAGCGCCTTTGCGTTCATCAGGAATCATTTAGGAAGATCAATTCTTGATGCCATGACCTAACAAAAACTTTATAACAGCTTATGTCATTTCGTTATTTAAGCTTACCTTGATGGACCTTCAAGGCAGTTCAAACAACCCAAAAATAAAACTCATAATCGTTATATGAACTTTTTTTATCGTCTAGTTAACATTCGCTTAGTTTTCTGTGAACACATCCCCGGCGCATAAAACTTGATGTTTAGAAAGTGCGAGTGAAGAGATAAAAAAGTTTTCGCCAGGTTTACGACGAACATCAAACTATATGTACCAGGGTGTTATGAAGCAGAAGGAACTATTAAGATATCAGTGGAAAGGTGCTCGGTGACGTAGATGTAAAATGCTGTTTGAAAGTGGGGTTCAAAATAATAGGCTATTAAACTGTCTCTACTTTGTGTTACTCCGGTATTCCACACTATTGCCATGATATCATTGTATAATACAAGAGCTCATTACCAACCGCGCATTATTTCAGAAGCGCGTCGTGTTGCCGACAGCCGGAAATAAAACCGTGCCGCGCGGTGTCGTTGCGTTCGACACTAACCGAAGTCATCATGAGCAAATTATTCCGGGAACTGTACGGATGTTATGGCATCCTGGTACTCATCGATCATGCTCGTGTTTTAGTTTTGAAGTTTCTGATTTCATAGAAGTAATTTTACAACAGAAGATCAAACAAATAATTGTATTCTTGGTTTCTTGAGAAGTTTAATTATCACTAGATCAAAAACCAAAGCCTGGGTAACTGAGTTCAAGGACCTTAAAGATGCTATGAATTGATTTTTCTCCCTTAGCAAAGAAGAAATTTTCCTCCTTAAATAAATCACGGTCTGATTGTTATCTGGGTTAACCTTAAACGGGAAAATTCTTACGAGATTATTTTCCAACATTATTTGGTTGACTTTCAAACAAAACAAAGCTTATTCTACGTCAAAATAAAAAATTTCTTTGGCCCTTCCATCCACATTTATATTCATAATCACTCTTTTACTAGGCGCACAGAATCAAAGAATAAGTACTTTCATACAACCGTACCTTACCTCAAGCTTCACATCTCTCCCATACATTTGGCTACATTTATTCAGCTGCAACAATGGCCTCGTCAAGTGTTCCGGGCGCACGTACCGCCCATACAACCGCTATACAGCTGGAAATGCTGGAACGTTTAAACAACTACGTTTACCGTCGGTGAGGGACCGTTCTGTTTGTAACTAGACTTGTGGTTTAGATTCTGGGAGTAAATGATATTTCTGTTTCAGTGGGTTCACGAATAATGACTGGGTGGTCTAGGTTGTTTGAGCAAATTTAGAGCTCGGTGGCCAGGGTCCTATTCTGGAAAAGTGATAAAGTTATTAAATACAAATAAGGTAAAAAGAGGAATGAATACTACACATCTCTGCCGAATCCTTCGGAGAAAACTAAACGCCTTCTCTCTGCAATGATAATATGAAACTTACTGAAAATGGTTAGAAAACTTTTTGTGTTTTAGTTTTGCCAACAGCTGAAAGTATCACCTGGACAAAGTTCTCCCTTTTGCCTCGCCACAACGACAAGTACCGTATCACTGTGCCCTCGCATAAAGGGAATTCCCGCGCTCTGCGCAAGTCATTCTAGTTTTTCTAAGCGATCACCATTCCAGAATCTTTCTGTCCCATCAACTGTGACCACCGTGCCTCGCCCACTATACCACTTAAGTTTGTCAAATCTTCGGGCTATGCCAGCCAGCTAAACCAACGTTAAAATAAACACAAAATATCCATCCTCACAGGTAAAACCGTAGCCCATCGGTAGTCTTGAGCCATCTCCTCAGCACGTTCCGTACGTTTCCCGTATTTTTCAGTTATGTTTATGTGTAGCGGTGCCGCACGCGAGCAGAATAGATTGACTCCGAATAAATCTTCGCATCTATGGAGTCCTAGTATCGGTGAACTGCAGATTATGGTAAATGTTGGAAATATTGCGTCTATAGTTGGTGTTTGCCACATTTTTATTTGGACGTGATGGTGTTTTGTTTTCTGAGGATAGTTTGTTTTGACTGCCTTGGTGGTGTAGTAAACCCAAGCGCGAATGTCGTGTGCCCAAGACCCAGAGTATGTGACCCAAGATTTGAATCCCAGTTATAATTCAGTCCCATATAAAGGAGCGCTTTACCAGATAATTTTAGGCCCAGATTGCTACAGAGTTATTTATGGGAAAACCCAGTAGCAAATTGTCCAAACTGGAGATTATGATGCCCAGTCAATTATGAGTACCTAACCATAATTGCGAAAATTCTTATGAATTCAGAGATGCATCTAGAAAGCGCGACGACATAGTGCGAGAAGGAGACAATACGATAAGAAAGTGATGTCATTTTAATCCATCCTGTCAACAAGCCTTAACTACTTAATTCTTCTACGCCTGTATTTTTCGAACATGTCAGAACTTGAAATAGGTACCTACCTAGCTAGAGATAACTACTTGCGTCTACCTTCACATTCTGCATAGCAAAATCCCTATAATACATGTGTGAAGGTTATCACGGCCCAACGTGCCAAAGATAGAGGGTGCAAGCACCGGCTTGCTTCAGACGCGAGCTCAAAACGCTACGTGACCTGCACGAGTAACGTTTTATGTGTGTCTCAATGACTTTATGTAGATCACCTGTATTTTGTTTTACTTGTATGTAAATATTTATCTGAGGGCTCTAAGGTCGTCATTCGCAGGGCAGTGATGTTCAAGAAAACAGTTTACATTTGGTTCGCAAGCGGTGGAAAAACGCTAAATAGTTTCAATCAAAACGAAAAGTTTCCTTACAAACTTTTATTCCCTATTTAACATCTTTCGGGATCTCTTAGGGGGAGAATGAGCTTTCAAAAAACTAATCTTAGTTCTCACTTACGTTGTTTAAGGAACTCTTTTGCAAATGTTATACTTGTAGCTGTTTAGGCTGTGCGTTCTACTCGTATCTCAAGTTAATAATTTAAGATTTGCTTTTAATTGTAGATTATATATTAAATAAATGTTCGGTAACTCTCCTGAAATCAACGAGTGTTTTACAACTACTAGGGAGTTAATTGTCTTGTGGCTCTGGATTTGATCTCATGTTGGACAAATAATGATTTGGAGTTTCCATTGTCCTAGAGTCTTTTACACGAGGCATTTTAGATAATTTCTTAGGTCATCAGACAACTTACGACTTCAAATTCCAACGCATTGCATGGCTTTTTTGGATAAATCCTTTACTGTCCAGGCTACTCGTCTGTGGAATGCATTGCCAGATCCAATCAAACGTGCTCAATTGCTGTATTTAAAAGACTCGTAAAGGAACATTATCTGTGTATCTATTATTATATAGTATTTTAACAAAGTTATTGTCACACCAGTGAAAACCCCACTTCATGTCCAGACAATTACTGTCCATACCAGGTTGCCTGGAAGAGATCGCGAAATGCGATAAGGCCGCCCATTGTATGATGTGTGTATAGTTTTAAGTTTATTTTTATAATTGTATTTTATGGTTGTAAACCTTAAATACATTGAAATAATACATAAATAATGCTTAAAATTGTTACATTGACCAGACATGCAACATAGCCGGAAAAAGAACCCCAGCATACTCCTTAAGCTGAAACATATTTACATAATTATTTAAAAAAAATATATAATTAACATTTATCCAATATAATTTCGTAATACAATTAAAACAGAACGAAAGTCTTGTCAAGTTGTAAATTAATTAATTTATACTTTGGCGTAAAATTAAATTATTTTATCTTTGAGCTGATTAAAACTGTCTGAGATTATAGACGATCTGAATAATATTTATGTTTAACATAATTGAAGCATTATTGACACCAGTTCGGAAGTAAATAGTGCCAAATTGAATACTGGCTAACAAATAAAAGCAATAATATTACCCTTATTAAGTATAAGCCCATTGTTGTTGTTGATGTTGATTGAACCCGTATTTTTTTATATATTTTTAGATATCTAAGTTCAGGGGTGCGGACTTGTGACGTCACTTTGTCAGTATAAAGTGTAGTTCCATGACATCACACGATATTTCAACGCACTGTATCGTCGTAATTTTTTGTTTACGTGGCAAAAGAAAAAGTACATGCCCAAAATTTTTAGGTTAACTAATTGACGGACTAAATAGATATTTTTTGACAATTATTTACATGATGTAATGGAAATGTATGGTCATAGTTTAAAAAGTGCTGCAGCCCATGTAAATGAAAAACTTTTCTCAAGAAGAGAGTTGACTATGATTTCCTCGTGTGTTCATTTAAATGTACAGACGCAGTTTCTTTTAATCTAGCTATATAGCTATAAAGATACTAGTTCCTGTTAGCGGCTTCGCCCGCGTGAACGTCGAAAATTATCCCGAGGAAACATATCCCCGGGATAACCTATCCTTCCATTCTCACAAATTTTCACATTTATAATATTAGTAGGATAGGACAGGGATTCCCAAACTGTGCATCACGACGCCTCGGGGCGCCGCGGTGCTTTCTCACGAGGAGCGTCGTAAATGAGACAGAACAGTTGTTGAAACTATGAAATATATCTCCTGAAGCTGCAACAAACTACTCAATAAATATTAAAATAAACTATAAGACAAATACAATGTAATTAAATTTTACAGTAATGTATCCCAATATTATCCAACTGTGAATACTGAAGATTCTAGTACCGTTTGATACGTCTCAGCGTCGTACTTATTTATGCGAAACTGGTTATTCTGCAATTGCAGTAATTACGTTGTAGTACTGATTAAAATGAATTGAATTGAAAATAGGAGGGGAACTTTGGCCTTGATTTCAAAAGTTATGCTCAAAAACTTTGTCTTTGGTACATTATTGTTTTCCGTGTTTCGACACCGACTTCGGAAAAGAAAGTTATTTTTCGTTTTGCAGTGTTTTTTTGGAAGTCGGTTTAATTTTTTGTTAAAAAGTTTTTTATTTATCTCTTTTTAGTTTTGATAGGTACTTCCAATCGCAATAAACATCATTTATAGCCAAAGTACATCTCATGACGATTCCAATAAGCCCATACACGACTAGGATACATTGTTTTATTTCAGAGTACCAGTGCCTACCTGCCGGCTTCATCATGAGATCAGTTCGATGGTACCATTTTCATCAGCACTATTTGCTTCATCATAGTCGTTAAACTATTCTAGATATCTTATAACCCATGACATACTTAGCATTAAGGAATTCTTTTGGCCATCTGTGGTCTTCTTCACCAGTTCCACTTCTTCAAATGTTACTTTCTGAGTGCAGATTTTTTTTTTTTTTTTTTTTTTTAATACGTGGCGTCTCGCAACTCAGTCATAGTGACTGGTTAGCTGCTTAACCGGGCTTTCCTACGGAGACTAAACTATATAGCCTCCAGCTAGGCAAAAATTTACTAAACCTAAGCGACAACGCTGAGGGCTACCCCAGTTGGGGTCGAACCTCGGCTCAGGGCGTCGCTGGGGGGACAACTAAGGCTGGATCTAATAAAGTGATTCTACCATCCGTTCGGAATAAGCCTACGTGGAGAAGAACGGACAAGAAACTCCAATTAACTAATTAGAATTAACTATGGCACAGCTATTCGCGGGCTGGCTACATAAATAATGACTGGGACTTCGCGGCGGGGCCTCGGCGGCGAGGGCGGACCAATCGGTATGTATGCTACGTTTGAATAGGTGTTCGTACTATTTACGAACCCATTGACCGTCCTTGTAGACAAGGCTGTCAAGTTCCCTAGTAATGCACTCGTACCTCGAGAAGAGGGCACTGCATGAAGCGGGGGTGAGAGGGCCTGCATTCCGGATTTCTGCATCCAGAGCACGGGCCTGAGGGGTCATCCATATGGAATACGCGCTGATTATATTCTCAGCGACGCTCAAATATGGCTTGTGCCCGGAGGGGGCTACAGGGGGCGGGCACATGGCGGCGGTGGTGGTGGAAGCCACCTTCCGATTTTGTGCGGGCATGGGGGCAGCTGGGGCCACTGGGTCGGGGACTGGATTTGGAGCTGCAATGGGGTGGGCCATCAGCGCTGGGATAGGCTGGGAGTAAGTCTGAGGAGCCACACTTTGGTGGTTCAGCTTACCCCATGGTGAAGTCCTCTGAGGGGCTAGACGGGGGGGTGGTTGGGAAGAGGGAGCCATGCGCATTATGTGCGCATTGTATCGCTTGGCCATTTTAGGCGCAAGCTTGGGGGCTTTTGGGCAACCCCGGTAATTAGCCGGGTGCCCGACTTGGCCACAGAGCACGCAGCTGGGAGGCTCCGTGCACTGTGAGCGGTCTTTGGGACGGGGACAGTCCTTAGTGCCATGATCACCCATGCACTTAACGCACCTGGGTGTTGCATAGCAATGGGCCTGAGAATGGCCATAAAGTTGACAGTTGTGACACTGTCCTACAAGATGGGGGCGGTAGGGTTTCTCGATCGAAATGCCCGACAGGGAGCACACGGTCTTTATATTGAAGATCGGGTTGTAACCCTCAGTAGGGCTACAGACAACTAGTACAATATCGTACTGTTGACCGCCTCTTGCTTTATGCAAGCGGTGGACTTCAGTGACGGGGACATTTTGGTCAAGAAGGTCCTTACGGATTTCCTCCGTAGGGATCTCTTTTGGGATTCGCCTAATAACTACTCGGACGGGCTTTTCCTCTGGGAGGGAGTAAGTATGGAACGAGATGTTCCTATCTTTGAGGTACCGGGTTAGATTCCGGAAATCAGTGGGACTGGGGAGTTGGATTCTGATGCCTTGTTGGCATGCAGTGGCTTTCGTGTAGTTGATTTTCCGCTCAACACAAGCGTTTGAAACATCGTTCCACTTGACTTTATCCTGAAGATAAATAGGTGGAGGGGGACGGAGCTTCTTATTGGTAACTATTACCATGGGACTGGGGCTGCGGTTGGACCGCTGAGAAGAAGCAATGTCAGGGGTGGGGGTGATTTGCCTTACGGGCGAGGCCGGTGGCAGAACAGACTGAGGAGAGGTTTTTGGTACCGCCTTTTTGGCCTTGGTAGCATTTATGGGACTACTCCTCTTTTTCCTCTTTCCTCCAGAGCAAACTACGGAGTCACCGTCGGAGGAGACGGTGTCGTAGTCGTCTGACCTATCGGGGACATTTGGGTCTAATGGGTCGTCAGCGACTGAGTTAGCTTGGTCAGCCAAAGCTTCCCATTCCTCGTCAGTGCTGAGGGTTGCTCCCTCTTCCATGGGGGAGTCATCATCGTCCGCCCAGATGGTCTTGGACTTGGACTTGGGTCTGGATTTATGGAGGGCGGCTATGCGCTCTTTATAGCTTTTATAAGCTTTTACTTGAGTAGCTATGGGAGAAGGAGGATCTCTCCATGATCGGGTTTTCTTAGGCTCGACGGCCGGTTGAGAAGAAGTTTTAGGAGAAGGAGGATCTCTCCATGAACGGACAGTAGCTTTAGGCTCGACGGCCGGAGCTGGGGGCTTAGGTAGAGTCGGCTCACCAGTCCCAGAAGTGGGCCTGGCTGCCGGGGAGGGCGACCTGGGCGAGACCTGGGCTTCGCTCGGCACAGGTGCCTGGCTAGGCCCAGGGGCCCCGGTCGGGCCCGAAGCGGGCACATAAGAGGCTAAAGCCTGACTTACAGCATGGCTGTATTTTTTGGAGAGTTTCTCCTTCTCGAGAATCTGAGTGCAGATGATTGCATTGTTGATAAAAATACCAAAATCGCTATATGTATGCCTATAATATTTGAGGAGTTCCCTCGATTTCTCCAAGATCCCATCATCAGATCCTGACTCGATGACTATGAAACCAACTGGAAAGTATACCCTTTCAAACAAAAGAAGAATTTTCCAAATCGGTCCAGGCGTCTTACAGTAATCGGGGAACATAAAAAAAATAAAAAAAATAAAAAGATTCCGACGAATTGAGAACCTCCTCCTTTTTTTGAAGTCGGTTAAAAAAGCGAGCACATTTTTTCCTAGTAAGCAATATTTTTTTAAGCAAGAAGAAAAACACAGTTTGTTATTATGACAAAAGGGCGTCACAATACGCAATACTATCTTCAGGGAGTCACAATGTAAAGAAGTTTATTTTTTTTTGGGTCAATCTCACCGCACTATTCCCAAATCACTACAACTCCTGAAAGCTCTGGCTTTCACCTCACATCACATCAATAGTGGCGACCACCAGAAAAGCGCCGAGGCAATGAAGCTTGACGAAGTCCCGGGGAAGGGAAAGAAATTAATCAGAAAAGAATAACGGAAGAATAGGAAATATACAAATTTCCACTTCCCTCCATATCAAGCAGGAGGCAGAACAAACAAGGCCAATAGGCACAAAGGGTCGTTTACAACTAGGATAAGCCCAGTTGCCTAGCACCACGGATAAAAATTAGCATTAATATTAATGGGTCCTAACATTTTGAACACAAGTAAAAAAGATTGGGAAGCCCTGGGATAGGACATGACCACACCATCTGTTACGCCCTCCATACCTTAGTGCCAACTAGCGTAAGTATCATAAAGCTCCCGTAGACAAACCCAACCCGACAATGCGACAACGATGCAAAAAGCGTTTTTCATAGAGATTGCAATAGAACAATTTCTATGAACATCGCGCATCGATTACGCATTTACACATCGCGTTTGTATTCAGGCTTTAAAATTAATGCTACCTTTACGAACTCGAAACATTTCAAATCAAATTTAAAACCATCTTACCTTCCATTTCAGGTCTTCTAGTAAACTAGATTATACATAAGAAAGTACGTAATATTCGATTAGGAGTCCTCAGATACAAAAAGTGAGAAAGAAAACCATTTTATAATTGCGCCCGAGCGACGTTTAAAGTGCGCACATAAAAGTACACGATTCTACTGTATCACTACAGTTACGTTCCTTACAAAACCCTCTGTCCGACTTTTTATTTTCTTGTGTTCTAGCATAGAGCTTGTTTTTTTAGCTTTTAAATCCCTTAGCTACGTTTGTGCAGTATCTGGACTATCTAGCCGGTTTCGCATTATTAGGTCTGTGTTCTACGTAGCCTGCTACGCGTGGTGTAGTCTTTGCTACGCCTTGTGTAGTTAATGCTACGTTTTACTTAATATTTGCTTCGCTTTTTATGGTTTTTATTTTACCTTCTAATGGTCATGATTGCCGTGTAATCCTAGTCAAGTAATGGATTGGATTATTAACCATAGAAAGTGTAGTTTTAGGATGTACGTATGCTTTTTGAAGTCAAAACTTCTTAAGCCGGGTTGAGCGGTTTTTGGTAGGACCAAAACTTGTGGGTCCACTGGGGAGACCAAGCCCTCTTAGAGCAAGTCTTGTCTTGCTCTTAGAGCAAGGCGATTTTGAATGTGCGCAAGGGACAGATGTATATGACTTGTATCTTTTTTACAGTCGAACTATGATAGTTTTAATACGATAGGGTACGGGGACAGGTCAGCGTCAAGCTATTGCGTCACCAATCTATCTACAAAAACACAGTTATTCTTAAGTTTTCAGCTTCCACTTCTGCCGGCAGTCCACTGTTGACTGCCCATTGATTTTAATTTACCTTCTAAAAGTCATGATTTTCGTGTACTCCTGGTCCATCAATCGACTGACACGGTGTGATTATTAAACAAAAACCAACATATCTTCTGACTTTTCAAAAAGTCAAGAACAGAATTTCTCTTCTTATTTCTCTAAATAGCATGACTCATTTCAAAAAGATCTTGAAAATAAATTACTATGCTAGGCATGTTATCCGCGTCAATAAAGTCTCAGAGGTCATGCATAGGTCATTCGAATGCCTGAACCAGTGAGTTTTAATGAGAAGAATATTAATTGAGGAGATTTTTAAGCTGCGTTTTCACTGGGCTACAATTTTCATTTCAGGCTATATAGATTGACTATCATCAAAATTGTTTAGTTTTAAGTAATTCAATTATCAAAAGTCTATTTATTTTTGCTTTTGAAATTATAAAATAAATACATTCATAATATATTTTTAAAGTGTAAGTACTGTAAGGAGGCGTCTCATGTGGAGGCGACCTCCTTGTCTATTATGAAGCTGGCATGTTTTGGAAGAGTACCTAATCATAATTAGAACGCTGAGAATATTTGAAGATATTTTTGTTTAGTTTTCTGGGAAATTCTGTAAAAGCCGCCTTAGGGCAGGCATGTTGTTGAGTTAATACAAATTAAAAGTAATTTTTGTCTATCATTTGAGCTCCTTGAGCTAATTCCCCACAGTACCTAGTGATTCCCTCATCATTTTTTTTTTAGAATTTGATTTTCTGGATAAGAAGAATGTGGGTAAAGCCGATGAAGGTGATAGAAATGATTTCTTACATTGCTAGAAAATTTTAATGTTCGAAATGGCGACGCTTGGGAGAGATCCGTCTAAAATAAAAAACAAAATATTTTTATTTCAACTAGACCTCAAATAGGTATGTGGGTCTTTGTCTAAAGAGGGACGTCTTTTGGCTGAAATAACGATAGTAATGATGAAGATTATCAACCAGGTTTGTCATCAGCATCATGCTTTACAGAGCCATGGTTCCTCAGCTAAGCAGAGCAGCTACTATGACCCACAATGTGATTGCAGAGCTTCGTCCCAAACAATGCCTCAACTCTTTTCGTGCCCTCTATGCAATAAAACCTGCACCCTGGGAGTCCTTTGCGAGGCAAATGCTAACGCTGTCGACGTGGCTGAGTTCTGGTCAAAACAAATTTAATTTGGAATTATCGGTTCAGGGATAAGAACCTGGCTAAATGGAGTATCACAGAACATCATTGTGAAGCCTCTTTGCAGGATATGGCCTACCACCTTGTTTGCCCCTAATGCCCGATCACCTGCACATTTTTAAGGATTTGAACGTAGTGAGTGACAGAGCTGTCCAAGTAGCTACTGGTCTAACAAAATCTGAAATGAAGAAACTATAAAAACTATTTCTTTATTGCTGTTATATTTGCTTATTAACTATATGATTGCTATTATAATTCCAAATTTAAATTATATTATTTAAATCATCGGCAACTGGATGCCGACCTAACTGCTTCTAACTGCTTGTCTATCGATAAAGGCCTCCTATAAAGATTGCCACGTATTCCTGTCTCTTGCTAAACGGGTCAATACTGGAGAGACTATATTATGAGTTAAAAGGCACAATAGCAACAGGAGAAGAAGAATTTTAGTTATCTATAAGATGAAGAACAAGAGCTAATCAACATATTATTTAAGTTTTAAGCTACATTCCTGAACAGTGACTCCTCAGCTTTACAAGTCGTGCTGAAACGACACCATCGGAATTTTTTGTCTAATGGAATTCCACTCCGAACGCGTGGCGTCGTTTTAAAATGGAAAATTGTAAAATACTCAACTTAGCCAAGGTTTAGTCTTGAAACTTTAATAGCCTTTAGAAAGTCTAAGTCAGATTTAAATATAATTTAAGTAGCCATGTTAAAGTCTCATTTTGTTTGTGCGAATGAATTAAGGTGTCGAATTTTAATTTTATTTTGTTTTTCGACTTTTCCTTTCAGAATTACCGTTATTTACCGTGAGTCGTACCTAAGTTCGACCCATATTCCAAGTTGACCGGTTGCAAAAGGAGCCCACCACACAGATTGCACTTTCGGGCACTTAGAGTAGAAGTCAAAACGTAGAGCGAAACTTAAAAGCTAGTGGCTCAAATTGTTCCCGAGGGATGCCGATAGTCGCCGATCTCGCCCGTAGCTGCCTGAGTCCACAGTAGCTAATGTTGCGTTTTAACGCAAAGGAGAGTTGACTGATAGTTCTAAGCCTCTTAAGAGTATAGAGAGCCAATATTTTTGCAATCATATCATATTTTGTTCCTAGTATAAAAATTGAATAATCCTTATGTAATTCATGACAAACTAAAATAAAGCTTTCTAAGCCAATAGTAACGCGTATCTTTATTCGAATAACTAAACTATGAGCGTGAGTGAAGTGAATGGATACAGGCAGGATAGATTCAAACTTCGAAGGTAATTCTGGTTCAAACTAGAAACGGGCGTTTTTCAAAAAGTTTCGTGTCTTCCGACGATAGAAAGCCTTTCTCTTTTTTATATCATCCTGGTAAGTCAACGCATGTAAATTTTACAAATATTTTGTTCCAATTAAAAAAGGTTTATACTATTTCCCCTCTAAAAAGCACTTTTAGTCACTGTTTTGCTGTTTGAATTTAGAACACACCAATATATATTCGGCGCCATCGCTCCATCTCAATGCTATAATATAACCTCCTTGCGCAAAAAATACTCGATACAAACTTCTTATGCAAAGAATACTCGACTTTCAAACTCCTTTTTCGATTTTAATTTTGCGTTTCTTTATATTTAGGATTTTAATAATGATTTGATTTTAGTCTAGGATATTTATTGAATACTTATTTGGATTGTCATTCTAATATTAATTGCATTGGTGTTTAATTAATTATAAGTAATTATGTAACGTAACGGAGGTGGTCACCTAGCTCAGGGGTCAGGGTTTCACATTTTTTGTAAATTTTGAAGGTAAAATACCATTTATTTATTTATTTTTCAATACAGTTGTTAAACATGGCGTACTTTCAGAGGCTATAATTATGATTCGAAAATTAAATCTTTTGCATAGGCATCTTTCTGTTACGCGGTCGTGACTTTTTTTTACGAGCTCGATCATTATTTTTGCAGTTGAGTTTTAAATGTATAAGTCAATTTAAAAAAGTTTAGTAGCAAGGAGTTTTTATACATAGAATAAAATGGGATAGATTTTATACGAGGAAAAATTCTATTTTAGTATTCTCAAAAGTCTTTTAAATGGTTGTTTAATATATTTAATTACCAGTTTTAATTTAATTATTTTCACATAAAAATTTGTCAAAAGGTGAATAGGATTGCCTATTCGACTTTTGACAAATTTTTAGGCTGTTTTCGTTGTATAAAAAATATGTCCAGTTGCCAAAACGCGTCATTTTCTGAAAATTTTAATTTTTGTGTGATAAATTGATTTTTTTTTTTGTTAATATGAGTTCAAGTACAAGTGATGAAATGGAATTAACTCCACCTGTTATTTTATCTGAGGCGAAAACTGCGCAAGATGAAATTTTGCTCCCAAAATCTCGAGAAAGATACATGGCGACCTACGATAATTTTATTTTATGGAAAAACAAATGTAATTCTTTGATTTGTTTTTACTATTTCCCACAACTGTATTGAAAAACGTCGTGTGATACACCCACCCGTGTATCACACGACGTTTTTCAATACAGTTGTGGGAAATAGTACTTTCCACCCTTGTATCACAATGTACTATTTAAACAAGTTGTTTTAGCTTACCGTGCATTGTCATTCAAACTAAACGTGTATACAAAATTTAATCTTAATCGGTTGAGTATAACTGCTTTAAAATCCAATTACAAGATTTGACCTTGCAAAATAGAGATCTTTTCCATGCGGTACAAAATTTCGAAAAACAAGAAATGAAAGTAGGAAATTATTGCTTTCAAAAAAATTGGTTTCTATTAAATCTTGTCTATTGTCTCTGGTACTTCTATGAATGGAAACGAAATAAGGCAAATATTCATGAAAAATATTAACTGGTCTACACTATACCATATATTTTATTAATCAAACAACATGTTAGTTCCTCGAATCACACCACATCGTTATTACACCCACTACAAAGGGATTTCAAAGTAGTGGTTACCAAACATGCTGTTCCTCAAATCAATCACAATCAGATTCGTGATAATTACAGGGAACCTTCACATTGTGCCATCGGATTCCTGCTTATTACGTGCGGTTGCATCGAAACTCGAGCTGTAATTCAAAGTTTGAATTACAGAGTTGACGTTTGACCTCGAGGAGTTAATAAGCCAATTATGGAAGCGTTAAATAAGGGGATGAATCCTAACGTCCTGAGTACAGTAAAACGACCAATAACGAAACATAACACGCTTGAATTTCAATCGGCAGATTTGAGTCTATTTATAAAGGGCCTTTCAACAAGGACGGGTCGATGTTAAAATTGAAAAAAACAAGATGTGTGTGAGATATTAACGAAATTTATTTTTTATTTAAAAGGCCCATTTATGCCATTATGGATGGAATATGACATCGTTCAAATGTCCGCCGCGGCTTCGTATGGTGGCACGAATCCGAGAGGTCCAATTTATAATGACTCTGCTGCATGGCCTGCGTTATGTTGGCTTTCAGGGCAACGGTCGAATGTGGTTTATTGGCATAGACCTGCGACTTCAGAAAACCCCACAAGAAAAAGTCTAGCGGAACTCTAACTCTACCCTCAAACCGTTCGTGCAGAATGTCGATTGTGTCGTTCGCTGTGTGGCAAGTAGCGCCATCTTGCTGGAACCACATTTCGTTTACGTCCATATTGTTCAATTCAAGCCAAAAGAAATTGTTTATCATTGATCTGTAGCGCTCGCTCGATCTATGCAGCAGAGTCATTATAAATTGGACCTCTCAGATTCGTGCCACCATACGAAGCCGCGGCGGACATTTGAACGATGTCATATGCCATCCATAATGGCATAAATGGGCCTTTTAAATAAAAAATAAATTTCGTTAATATCTCACACACATCTTGTTTTATTCAATTTTAACATCGACCCGTCCTTGTTGAAAGACCCTATAGAAGGGCAACTGGTTATCCAGACAGCGGGCTGCTAATAAAAACCGTTCATGAATGGAAATACTAGTGACAATAGGGTAGTTTACTGATCTTTGTTTTTGTCCGACAGATATATTAATAAAAAATATTGGAAACGTATTTTTTCTTTTGACACTTATACGTAAAGTGACGACGATATAATGCGTTGATATATCATGAAACGTCACTCTGCTAGTACACTTTCCCTCGGAAAACTTCGTGTTTTTTCAGTCGTCGGATTTTTATCAGTTGCCCTTTGCACTTAGTGCTGACCGGACGCTCTCAATCAACTTGTCAGTATATAGAGCTGTTAAAGTCAAAGCCATTTATTTGCATTAAATGCGGTACAAAAGATGGTATAACGCGTAAAGATGCCAGAAAGCGTTTTATAAAATTAAATATTATCGGTTGAGGACAAAAAGGCTGCTCCAAATAATTTATTTTTTTATTTTTATTTTGCACCGTGAGTTTAGATCTTTAATTTTTTAATTATTTTATTTTCTTGCTATGACAAGAATATAATAAACAATAGTTATATAATATATATATATATTATATTATTTTAATTATTGTGAATGTGAAAACTATGTGGATCATTCTAATTTTTTATTTTTATTTATCATAGTTAGTTTTTAATCATGGTCTGGCAGTTTGAGTATTTATGCGGCCTACCCGAATGTCCTTTCTTTGGTATGGTTCGTCAATTCGTTGAGCTCCTTAAATTTTGAGTTGAGCTGTACGGTTATTGACAAATGCGTGCACTGACTGGACAGGTCCACTCAATCTGGCTGGTTCTTTCCTCAAAAGACCATTTCAGACAGCAGTCTACATGGTCTTCACATGATCTAACCAAGATTTAGTCTGGACTTTAAAAGAGACTGTGACCTCTGAGTTTGTTTCGGCCTTTCTTCTCAGAGTAGTCAGACAGGAAACGCCGACCTCATCTAGTTTTAAAAAATATGATCGACATGTAAAAGTGTTTGTACAAACCAACTTACAGAAATAAAATCATTTATCATTTCTAAATAAATTATTAGCACAATGACACATTTCGCCATAAGTTGGCATGCAAATATTAAGATTTGAGTTAAGGTGCTTACAATAAGCAGATCTCTATTAATCTAAAAACACATTTTTTTTATTAGGTATTTAACCTGTTAAGTTTAATTAAATCTTCAAAACACTTAATTTACGTACTAAAGTAGACTATGAAATTATATGGTAAACAACACATAAAATATAAAACAAACAATATTATAAAAGGAAGTAGGTAGGAATTACAACAACTAATAACAAGATAATCTACAATGCATTCCTGCATTGATAAGATTGACATGGAGTTTTTTTAGAAATTCGTTGATAGAATAAAAGCTGTGAGATATGAGTCACTTTTTTAAAACTATACAGAATTTTCTGTAAGGAAGATCGGTTATAAAGGAAGGTATAGAATTATAAATAAGAGGTGCCATGTAGACACAACTACGCCTAAATAATTCGATTCTGTTAATAATACCTAATACTGTTAATAATACTCTTTTAACATAATGTAATTTATTTTAAAAATTGAAGGAAAACTGCGATAAAAAAGTCGATGATTGCCGGGGGACATTAAAAAAAAAATTGTAGGTACTGTACATAAATGAGCCTACAAACTATTTTTCCAATTCCACATAACTCTTTGGTCGACCTAAGTATTTAAGACAACGACTAACGCCAACGACCTTGAGGGAACAAAACGCGCACCCGTTTCGCACCCGCGCGACCCATGATTTAGTAGTTTTTTGTACTTTCCTTATTATTCTACGACTTTAAAAAAAAAGATTGAGATCAAAATTTAGATAATTAATTTGTCTTTGTGTCAATTTCATTAAAATATGCCCAGCGGTTTTGGCTTGATTGTCGTGTTTTTGTCCGTTTTAGACATAACTTTACTAATTAATTACACTGTGTTATACGAATAAAACTCAAAATGTGCTTAGATCAAATTATTAAGAAAATGGTCTTATGTAACATATATTTTTTCCAAAAAAAATACGACTAGCTAGTAAAAGACGTGATTCTCTTTTTAAAATCAGCTACTCAAGGGAATCTGCACCTTAAAACAGGGCTCCTTGCCCAGCAACTTTACTAAAACCATATTAAACAAAACAAGTAATCAAATTGACTTCAAATCCTGGACAATTTATTCAGTAAAATTTTTCAACATTCATAAACTTACACCTTTTTCCATGAATGTTGACAGAAATTACAGAACGCCACCTGCAACGATCTTTACATACTTATATTGCTTCATCTAAGTTCATACACCTCGCCATACATACACGCCAGCAATACTTCAGGTCTAATAATGAATTTATCAATATTCTGAATAACGCGAACGTTATGAACTCGTGAACCTTGATTAATATTATAATTTCAAATTGTACGACCTTAGTCGTACAATTTTTCATAATTACTAATTCATATTTCCCAAACGTACGAATTCACTAGATGTCACAAACTTTGCTAGTTAGTTACTATCGAAATATTTTAACTAAAAACTTGCTCAATAGTCCGACACAGGTGCTCGACGCAAAACTATTAAATTACAATTACATATTTTGAACTGAATTTGGAACTTGAATAAAGGGTAGGTACTTATTACTCTGTCTGTAAAATAGAATGTTTCATTGATGTTGTTCAGGTGATTTTGATGAATAACAATAAATATTCAGTGTGAAGATAGGTACGAGACAGCGAATAAAGTAAGATAAATTAATGACACGCGAGATTGTTCAGTAACTGCAGTTAGGTATATGTTCCTAGTACTGCATTTGGATTTTCGAAGATTTTTTTTTTAATCGTTACTCCACACTAGGAATTTCATCCTGTATGGTGGGTGCGTTTACAAATATATAAACTCACATACTCAAACACCCAGAGCCGTAACAACTATCTGTAGGTCTTACATATATTTGTTCCGTGCGGGAATCAAACCCGCGACACGCAACGCAGCAGTCAATCGCTCAACCACTGCGCCAACCGTGCGCCCAAATTGCCCGATTGCCTCTGTAGTGAAAATCTAGAGTTGCAATGGATGCCAAAATTTAAATAATCCGTTTGCTGAGAAAATCTCAACTTTAGGTTAACTCATCTTTGTACCTTTTTATCACTGTGTTTATGTTTGGTGTAAGAAAAATATAGAATTAAGAAGAGTCTGTGAAATATTTTTAAGGCTATATAATAATAAAGCTATTTAGTAATAATAATTAATATTTTTAAGGCTCTAAAAAGTCGGACCGCATTTGGGCGGACTGCGCAGTCGATGTTAGCAGTTTGCATTTAGCATCGAAACTGCTAACCGACTGCGCTCAGATGTGTTATGTATGTCAACTGCACATAAACTGCATTCAAATGCAAATGCAAACTTTCAGTTGCAGTGCAGTTGCAATGCATTCCGTCTGTCTAGAGCCGTGTGGCTGACTCTGGCTTGGCCACCATCAGGGATTTTAATTTTGATAACACAAATATTTAGTCGGTAATTAGTCGAAATTAGTCGACAAATATTAGATTTAGTCGATCTCTGGTTCAAAAGTTAGAAGGGTTGTTAGGTGGCCGATCTGGAGAGACTCTCCCCAGCTTGGCCAAATTTATATCTCAAAAACTAGGGCACCCAGCGAAGATCTGTTTTCTCCCAGATTTAATCGGTAATTAGTCGAAATTAGTCGCCAAATATCAGAATTAGTCGATCACTGGTTTAAAAGTTAGAAGGTTTTATAGGTGGCCGATCTGGAGAGACTGACCCCAGCTTGGCCACATTTATATCTCAAAAACTAGGGCACCTAACGAAGATCTGTTTTCTCATAGATTTAGTCGCTAATTAGTCGAAATTAGTCGCCAAGTCACAGATTTAGTCGGGTCTTAGTTTCGAAGATAAAATGAGTTCAACTTTTAAGGTATAGTCCAAGAGGTAGATCATAAGTTTACGAAAGATAGCCAAGAAAAAAATATTTCTATTAATATGTGTAATAAACTTCTAGTTTTTAACCGATTTACCAAAAAGGAGGAGGTTCTATGTTCGACTTTCTGTATGTTCATCCATATCTCCGTCAGTTGTGGACCGATTTTGAAAATTCATTTCTTTTTCGAAGAGTATGTTTAGAAATTGGTCCCTTTTTACTTTGGTGAAGATCTGATGAAGAACTTTGGAGATATACAACAGAATTCTTCAATAAATAACGGCAGATCTCTCGGGATTGCTGCAATCGCATGTCTATTTATTGTTTATATCATTTCATAACATAACATAAAATCACACCAGTTTGCTCTAAAGGGGTACGCAGATCTCTAATTTCACCGGTTGTGTTCAAGTTTCACGTTATTCGGCGTTAATCTTTTTTGGCGTTATAAATACCTTACTAAACAACTTGACTATTAGGTAAGTAAAACTAAAAAGCGAAAAAAACTTAAAAAAAAAATACTACCGACTTCCAAATAAAAAAATGTGAATGACCTCCTTCGGCAGTCGGGTAAAAATAAAAAGAACTTTTTTACAAAAAAATACTACCGACTTCCAAAGAAGAAACTACAAAGTGAAAAATAACTTTAATTTTGGAAGTCGGTGTCCATATCGAATAAAAATGGTACCTATGAAAGACACCGACTTCCAAAAATAAAGTCATTTTTCACTTTGCAGTTTCTTCTTTGGAAGTCGGTAGTATTTTTTTTGTAAAAAGTTTATTTTTATTTTTATCGGTCTAAAGTCCTTAGAAATGTCAGAGAGATATAAATTCTAAATAAAATATATATTTTTATGTATAAAACATAAAAATATATATTTTATTTAGAATTTATAGGTTATTATACTCTTATTATTATTATGATACTATTAAAGGTAAGAGTAGCTTAATCTTGCTCTTGGTCTATTTGGTGTCAAGATGTACAGTCGCATACAACTGTTTTACCAAATTATAATGTTAGGGTCTAAATTACGTTAGAATAATAAAACTTCTGTTGCCCAATAAGAATATATGATGTATCTACTTAATACTATGCTTGCACGGGGACCCAGCGCTAAGAAAGAAAATTTGGTTCAAATAAATATTACTAGATGGCGAGATATGCACCGATTTGTTATTGAATTGTGTGTCAAATTAACATTATCTGGAATTGTACATAAATATTTTATGTTCTTGTTCAACCAACTCTCCTCAGCACAAAATTATGTATATTATTTTGCTCATAATCCACATTTCAAAGATTATTTGAACAGATCATTTAACTGATACTCTTTCAAAAAAAAAAAGAATTTTCCAAATCGTTCCAGGCGTCTTTGAGAAATCGGGTAACACACATAAAAAAGAAGTTTACGATGAATTGGGACCTCCTCCTTTTTTTGAAGTCGGTTAAAAATTCATAACTAATAATCTTAAATCAAAGATGTATATACCTACTTAGATAGGTACCTAATATGACACCATTGGCTCTAATTATGGTAAGAATAATAAAAATTCTGTTGTCGAAATATATAATTATTTATTACTTAAAAAATACCACTGAATAAAACACTGTACCACTGTATAATAATACTGTTGTAAATAGATAAAAATACCTAAAGCTCGTCCGCAGCGTCCGCTGCCGGGAGAGCTCGCAGCAGCGGACGCGGCCTGCATCTCAAGCAAAAATGTGTAAAATTCTCATACAACGCCATAGAATATTCTATGTTTGAATTTTGGTGCGAGCCGCCACGCCCGACGCGCCGCTTATCCAGAAACGAGGACTTAATCAAAGATATAGGTACTAGGTAACTAAAAAATCAAATTTTAATCACAGTAGACATTAATTTTAATCGCTGGAGCGCAGTGATCTATTTGCCAGCGACTGCCACATTATGTTCGATAAATAATTACATTATATTTATTGTAGATCTGTTTCTAGGTAATACATACTGCTTTCCTTTTTTGGTATAAAATAACATAGAATAACTTTATATTTAGGTTTATATTTTGAAACAAACATTCCACCTTAAGACATCATGTATTGTCTAGAAACTACTTATAGTATTTTGTACTTGCTTGTACCAATGTATGGAGAAATTTATTACTTTAATATCTTTTTAATTACACACCGACTAAATCTGTGACTTGGCGACTAATTTCGACTAATTAGCGACTAAATCTATGAGAAAACAGATCTTCGTTAGGTGTCCTAGTTTTTGAGATATAAATGTGGCCAAGCTGGGGTCAGTCTCTCCAGATCGGCCACCTATAAAACCTTCTAACTTTTAAACCAGTGATCGACTAATTCTGATATTTGGCGACTAATTTCGACTAATTACCGATTAAATCTGGGAGAAAACAGATCTTCGCTAGGTGCCCTAGTTTTTGAGATATAAATTTGGCCAAGCTGGGGAGAGTCTCTCCAGATCGGCCACCTAACAACCCTTCTAACTTTTGAACCAGTGACCGACTAAATCTAATATTTGACGACTAATTTCGACTAATTACCGACTAAATATTTGTGTTATCAAAATTAAAATTCCAGTTGGTGGCCAAGCCAGAGTCAGCCACACTCTAGAGCCTTAGACAAACCCAAAAATATAACAAACAATGAAAAAAAAAACAAGAAATATCTAAAGCGGAATGCCTCAAAATGTTGAACCTTGTACCACAATTATAAGGAACAAATCTCGTAAGTCCAGTGCCATAAAGCTGTCCAATCAAATCATCCCGCAACAGTAATACATTTTTGTGTACAATCATAATAAAGAATCTTGTTCCGGCATCGCTAACTGTCAATAAACCGCGTCTGGTCTCGGGACGAAGCATTAAAATGAAGCAAAACAAAATGGAAGCGAGCATGGGGTTAGGATGCCGCGCCATTGCCGCGAGCGAGGAAATTCTGTCCATACTCACATTATAAATGCAAAAGTAACTCTGTCGGTTTGTCTTTCTGTTAACTTTTCACGTTTGAACGGATTTTTATGAAACTTGGCATGTGGACAGACCAGAACCTGGATTAGGACATAGCATAGGATACTTTTCCGATATAATGTCCCCTTGGGACTATGAAAACACATTTTATGTGAACCAAGCCGCGGGCAAAGGCGAGTACTACTCGCTACTCGTCACTACGAGTTTCTGACGCCAAGCAGAGGTATGTTGTTCAAATCGAGATCGACGCGGTCGAGTAGTACACAAATTCACACTAGACCCAGAGTAAGTTTGTGTAACTACTCGATTGCGTTAAAGTCCACTTACATCGATTTGTATGGAATAGTTTAATTTTCTATTGCTCTTGCTAGACGACGCTTATTTAGTACAAATTTAAGTTTACGTTAACGCAATCTAGTATGAATATTTTTTTTAAATCAGCTAAAAACAACTGGTCTTAAGAGTAAGGATAAACAATTACAGGCACAAAACATATTTCAGCTTTGTCTTTTTTATGTCTTTGCCTATAAAGGTTAAAGACTCCGCTTTGCATACAGTATGTTGTATTAACAAATAAAACTATTCATTTTTAAAACCCACTATAGTCTCTGCTATGTGAAATGAGAATTTAGCGGAATTCTATTGGTCAAAGTTTTCGAGACCTTTCTCCGTTCCTGTGCGTTTCAATGGAACGTTGCCTTTACGGACTTACGTAGTCGAAGAGCTCCGCGTAAACAGAGATAACGAGTGTATATCAGAGAATAAAATGGAAATAGATGTAAAAGAGCTTGGTTATCTTGAAGCGTTGGTGCTAGTCAGTGAGTTAAAGTGCTAATTAACGCGATAATAAGATATGTAATGCCAGTTGAGATAAGATGTGTGTACTACAAATGTGAACTGAAGACGTAGCAAACGGTAGGAATAAATTAGAGTACTAGGTGCACAGAAATGATGAGGGTATTTTTTTTAATGTTGACTTTTGAAATGATTTTTTGTTGAGAGCAGTGGTGGCCCAGTGGTATCGGCCGCGACTTACAAGTTGTAGGTCGTGGGTTCGAGCCCAGGCAGGCGCTTTACTTTGTGTAAATTATTTCATCACCACTGCTCTCAAAACGGTGAAGGAAAACATCGTGAAGAAACCGGCATGTCATAGTACCAAAAATTCGAAAACATGTGACATCTACCAACCCGCACTGGGCCCGTGGTGGATTACGGTCCATTCCCTGTCACAGAGAGGAGGCCTGTTTCCCAGCAGTGTGAACTTTAATAGGCTGATGATGTGATGTGATGTTGTCACCTTAATACCTATCAATCTGCCTAACTAACCTCTTTGGGATCGGTTTGCAGTCTAACCAGATTCAGCTGAGTACCTGTATTTTACATGGAGCTACTGCCTCCCTGAGCTCCACAACCCAGTAACTGAGTAACACGATATCCCTTGGCAAGACTCGTGTCAGATCTCAGGCTTCTGACTACCCGTAACGACTGTCAAAGATCTGACAGCCAGGACCAACGGTTTAAGTAGCTTTGCGAGGCGTCTCATTATGTCATGGCGGTCACCCATCCACGGACCAATCTCGGCAAGCGTTGCTTAACCTTGTAGCGTTACGTGTAGTTCAGATGGGCTGAGCTACACGTAAGCCTCGTTAATAAAAATAAAAGTAATTACAAACTAAAAAATTAAGAAAAGGAGTATAAGATTAAGGTCCGGCTTCGCACGACGTGGGCAGCTAACCAGGGAACAGGACGGGCAGGTAGGTTGAAGTGTAGGCAGCAGGTCGATTAGGCAGGCAGCACGGAGCAGGTCGGGCAGGTAGGTAATGTAGGCAGCAGGTCAACTAGGCATGCAGCTGGACTGACAGGAACTCCTCGAGTCGTGGAATGCTCGAGAGTGACTGATGAGCAGGCACCACGACAGTCTAGCAGGCACACGGAGGTAAATCAGACACAGTATAACACGCACGATATATTAAACTTGAGCACTTAGTTTAGTAGTACATTGCAGATAGTATTACTCATACACAAGCTGGATATTAAGGTTTAGAGACTTTCCAGAATAGAAGATACATTTTGTATTTTAGTGCTTAGTAATTATGCGACTTTTCGGATTCAGACCTGATTCAAGACTGCCAAGCCCTCGGCCTTTCCGTCTTTTATATCCACCGCTTGACAGAATCAGAATTTAAGTTAGTGACATCTTGTTGTCATAAAAAAGTGCAACCTGCCAGTATTCAAAACAGCCAGTAATATTCAATCCAAAACCTTTTCGATGAATTCTGAGAGCGTGTAAATTAATTTTCAATTTATAAAATACAATATTTGAGCTAACCATATTGATAAAAAGAATTTAAATTATATAAATCAAAAGTAATCTTCATAGACTAAGCTAGTAAGAAGCTCAAAAGAAAATTTAAAAGGAAAAGTATTGACAGCTTGACAACCTGACGTAGGTGTCATAACATTGAAAAATATGATTATTTTATAAGAAAACGAATCGTTTTAGACCGATTCGCAGAATAATAATGTAAACGTATAAAGGATGCGAAGTATAAGTATATGATGTAAAATGTATTGGCATGGAATAATATGAAGTAAGTATTAAGAGACCTAAGTGTGAATTAGGTGAGAACACCAGCTCACTCAGTGAAATAACTAAAATATGTGGTTTAAAATAGCGAAATACCACATTTCCCCAACAACCCCGGAAAATTTTCAACTCCATTGAAAATTTTGAAGGTTAAAATAAGTCCTTGCTCCTACACACAACATCTTACATACTTTCGTCAAACACTCTCATTCATTCATACGTAGGGGATATGGTTCACATTCAATGACGCATACTCCAACAAAGAAATATTTATATTGTAATTACGAAGGCTTTTTTTTTAATTAGTAACTATTTTTAGTAACTATTTTTGTCGTAACCCGCACCTGTTTGAAAACCCAATTTAGAAGAGAGCATTAGGGCTTATTTAACGAGTTGCTTATCCGCTCAAGAGCATTAGGGCTTATTTAACGAGTTGCTTATCCGCTCGAAAAGTTTAAAGTTTAAGAAAAACCCCAAGTTTAAGAGACACTCGAGTTTAAGAGAGCCCAAGAGGAACTTGAGTTTAAGAGAGCTCAAGAGTAACTTGAGTTTAAGAGAGCTCAAGAGTAACTTGAGTTTAAGGTTTAGAGGGTTTAAAGAATACCTTTAAGAAAAGATAATGCATTAGGGGCTTATTTAATGAGTTGCTACCGCTCAAAAAAAAGGAATAATGCATTATAGCCTTATTCAGAGAAAATAAAAACTGAAAGTCGAAAAGAACTCGACAGTTAAAAGAAAGAAAGAAGATAGAGATGAGTCATGAGTAATATATGAAGAATGAATTTATTTACATAATTATATACCTACATTATATTTTAAAATCTTTAATATGCCATTTAGCTTGGTTGCCATTAGGATCCTCTAGTATATAAACTAATGGGGATAGTTTCTGCAACACAGTGGACTTCACATATTTTGGCGCTAATTTTGCGCTGAAATAAGTCCCAGCCTGACTATTTACATAGTTTCTTCGCCAGACTGTATCTCCTACGTTATATTCTTTAAAGGAATGACTTTCGTTGTAACGAGAAGAGTTACGAGTATGAGCCATATGGAGGGCTATCTGAACTTTATCGAAAGTTGCAGACAATAAACCTATGTTAGTAGCATAGATGTCCCTAGGTAGAAACACGATTTCATCAAGATTATTAGTTGGCGTATAAAGTGAGCCAGAAGTAACTGTTTCTCGTCCAAAGAGCAAAAAGTTAGGAGAGAAACCAGTGGTAGTATTTATTGTACTATTCATAGCAAATTGGACTTTAGGTAGGTAGATGTCCCAAGATCTATGGTCTTCACCAACCAAAGATGACAAGGCTGTGATTATAGTACGATTGTATCTTTCAGTGGGATTTACTTGAGGGCAATAGTGAGGAGAAAAAAATATGTATGGTATGTTATATCTGCCCAGGAAGTTGCGAAATTATTGGTTATTTAATCATTATCCATGATAATAGTCTGAGGTATTCCATGAATTAGAAAAACAAAATTCTCCAAGCTAGAGACGATGTTAGCACTAGTAGCTCGTTTTAGTGGAAAGATCAGGGAATATTTAGTAAAACAACAGTTAATCACTAAGATAAATTGATTTCTACGTCTAGTCATAGGTAGAGGACCCATTAGATCCAAAGAAATTGTTTGTAAGGGCCTGGCACAAATTTTTGGTTTACCCATAAGGCCAAAGGGAGAGTGATTTGCGTGTTTGTAAGTTAAGCAATTTTCGCAGGTAGAAATTATTTTAGCGATTTCCTTAAACATAGCAGGCCAGTAATATAAAAGTGATAATTTTTTATAAGTTTTAAAAATTCCTAAATGAGGCTGATCTGGGGATCCATGGTTATCCTTGACAAGAGTTTCCCGGAGATTAGGATGAGGAACTTCTTTCCACGCGAAATCTTCAGTTAATGCGTAGGGAGATTGAGAATAGCGGAATAATTTATTTTCGCGAATTGTATAATTGGGATATTGATCAGGATTGTTACGACATTCCAAAAGTAGTTTGTTATAGTGTTCCAATACTGGAGTTTCGGATTGGGGATTAAGTAAGATAGGATTAACACCAAGTGGACATGGTGTAGAATTACGAGATAGTAAATCAGGAACTAAATTGTCTTTACCTCTTTTATGTTTTAGAATAAAATTAAAAGACGACAACCTGAGAGCCCACCGCGCGAGCCTACCGGATGGATTGGATAATTTTAGAAACCATTTAAGTGCTGCGTGATCTGTGTAAACAGTGAATTGTTTACCATTATCGATATAACAACGCCAATGCTCTAAAGCTGAAATTACCGCAAGAGTTTCTCTTTCTGTAGTTGAGTAATTGCGCTCGTTTTTATTAAGAGATTTGCTCATATAAGCTATAACTACCTCTTTATCGTCCTTTATTTGTGTTAACATACCACCGATGCCAAAGTTAGAAGCATCGCAATGTACAGAGAAAGAGAGATTATAGTCAGGACAAGCTAGTATAGGAGTAGTAACAAGAGCTTCTTTTAGTTTATTAAAAGCTAGAGTAGCATCTTTATCCCAAATGAATTTAGGGGCGTTTTTACCGGAAGAAGTTAATTTATTAAGTGGAGTTGCAATTGTGCTGAAGTTAGGAATAAAACGACGAAACCAGCTACAAGTTCCGATAAATTTTCTCACTTCCTTACGAGTAGTGGGAGTAGGAAATTCGAGTATTGCTTTAATTTTAGCCGGATCTGAGCGTAAACCGTTTTCATCTACAATGTAACCTAAGTATTTTAGTTCATTTTTAAAGAATTGACTTTTATTGAAGTTAATAGTTAATTTAGCAAATGTTAATTTCTCAAGAACTCTAACTAGATAAGAGATATGCTCTTCAAATGATTCAGAAATGATTATTATGTCATCAAGATAACAAAAGACCTTATTGTCAAATTCAGGAGTAAAAAGCATGTCCATAAGTCTTTGCTGAGTAGCCGGAGCATTAGTTAAACCAAAGGGCATGATAACAAAGCGATACATTCCTCTACCAGGGACATAAAAAGCTGTTTTATCTTTATCTGCTTCTTCTTTCAAAGGAATTTCCCAAAATGCCTTAGCAATATCGATGCTTGAAAGAAATTTAGCGTTTTTAAGGTTATCTAAGATTTCATTAACAAATGGAAGGCTGTACGCGTCTCTACGAGTAACTGAATTTAATTTACGACTATCAACACAGAAACGCCATTCGCCATCCTTTTTAGGTGTAATGATAACCGGAGAAAGCCAAGGACTTTCGCATTTTTCAATAACACCCCATTCTAACATTTTATCGACTTCTATAATGAGAGCTTTTTGTTTTTCAGGAGAAAGACGATAACAACGTTGTTTTATAGGAGGAGTATCACCAGTATCGATATGGTGACTAATAAGATGAGTGCGGCCCAGTACTCCTCTACTTTCGAAAGATATAGTTTTAAATCGTTTAATCATGTCATCCGCGATAGTTTTTTGCTCTAAAGAGAGATTAGTATAAGGAAGCACTTGTTTAAAAGTTTCAGTAACCACTGAACATTTAGTATTTGTTTTAAAAGCTAAAGAAAGTATATGTGGAATAAGATTAAACTTTTTCCAAAAGTCGACTCCTAAGATAATCGATGGAGATATATTTGGGAATACGAAGGCTTGGATTAGATGAGTTTGATTATTGTATCTAATCGGAATGTCAATTGAGCCAAGGGATTTACTTTTATCATTACTGGCAGTAGTAATCATCATTGAAACAGACTTGGATAACGTGAAGCCTAATTTTAAAATTTCTAAGTGGGAGTTATTACCCAGTATTGTAATAGAACTACCACTATCTAGTAAGCCGGAAAATATTTTTTTATTGATGGAAATATCAATAAAAGGACGATTAAAATCTTTTTCATTATCGTATAGTGAAGTTATTTTGTAACAATGAAAGAAATTTTTTATGATTTGTAACCAATCATGCCAGTCTGATTGATTAAAGTTTTTATTACCCAAGTCGTTGTTTAGTTTTTTGAGTTAGTTTTATTACAATTAGGGCAATTAGTAGATTTAACATATTTTAAACCACATTTAAAACATATTAATGTACGAGGTTGCGAGCAATTAGTTAGTGTATGACCATTAGTGCGGCAGCGTACACAAAAAGCATTAAGATTAACTTTATTAATTGTATTAACCTGAGGTTTATTGTTAAAACGATTAAAATTTGTTCTAGGCGAAAACGCGTTAAACGTCGAGTTAAAAGATTTATAGTTAAATTCGGCAGTTAAGGGATTATTTGAAGTTTGAGGTTCGTTAAAACGTTTCTCTTTGTCTAGGAATTCTTCATATTTTTGACAACATGAAATAAGCGCAAGAATAGAATTAATATTATTATTCGCGATATAAGGTGAGTAACAAGGTCGGATGTTACGAATAATGATTTGGAGTTTTTTAGTTTCCGATAGTTTTTCTGACAGTCTGGAAAACATGCCAGTTAGTATGGAAACAAAAATAACTATAGGTTCATCCTTGCCTTGAGTTCTTTTATTAATGGCTTCTAATAATTTATGGTCATAGTCAAAACCACCAAAATCAGTTACCAAAGCTTCGCAAAGTTCGTCCCATGTTAACAAAGAGTCACGTTTAAAACGGTACCAGTGTAAAGCGTTATCGGTAAGTAATTCAAACGCATGATCCAATAATTTGTTAGCAGTAATATTCCTAGAAATACTAAATTCCTGAATTTTCTGGATAAATGAGCGCGGACAAGAGTTTCCGTCGTATTTTATTCGTTTTAATTCGTTAAGGGAATTATTGGGAATAGAGTCTAGGGGTTGAGGCTGAAATTCGGGGAGTATAGTATGAAACATCGTCTCATTAGGGCTATTAGGAGTAGAAGAGGGACGGTTGACTACTATAGGTTGAGGGTTGATGTCGATGGAAACAGTTACTAAGGAATTAAATTTTGATTCCAAGGTGAGGAATCTCTCTTTAATTTGAGATAAACGATTTGCCTCTGAGGGATCTGAATCAATATCAATCCTCTCTAATCGATGAAAATAAAAGTTTTAATTTTTTTGTTGAGTTTATGGTTGCCCTGTTCTAATGATAATATTTTTGATTCGATATAATTTAGTGTAGTGGTAAGTTCGTTCAAATCAGTTTTAACTTCCAATATCGAGTCTAAAATATCTTCAGAGGGAGTAAGAGGTGCGAGTTGAAGAATTTGTTTTTTAAGCTGAATTACTGTATCTTTTGGTTCCTCTAATCTTATTTTGATTTCATATTCAAGCTCCGCTTTGTTTAAAAGTTCAAACAAAATAATTCTATCCATGATTAAAAGATGGAAGAGGATAAAAATGTGTTAAAGGGTGGTAAATGAGGGTGAGGGTTAATGAGTGCTAAAGGCGACTCAAGAGAGTAGAGTTGAGGTCAAGAGTTACAGAAAACTCAAGTTTAAGAGGACTTTAAGAGGTGAGTGTAGGGTAGTGAAGTATTAGAGAGTTATGTGTTATGGAACGTTATGGTAACGACTATAGGATATTCTCCTACAGTACGTCGTAGAGTAAACCAAACCCCAGCTTGTGAGTGACCACGAATGGTTTTAAAAACACTTCCAAGTGAAGAATGGGTGCCAATTACCAGAGGGTAAAAGGGATGTGTGTGGGGTGTAGTGTAAGTAGGTATGAATATGTGTTGAGTAGAAGAAAGAAGAAGAAGAGAAAAAGTGAATAAGGTAAATAAATAAATAAATGAATATGAGTAGACTAAGCCAAATAAGAGTCCAAAAGAAAGTACTAGTGGTAGTTTTTTTAGAATTTTGAAAAAGATAACGCTGATTTTACGTTGGGCGCCAAACTGTAGCGTTACGTGTAGTTCAGATGGGCTGAGCTACACGTAAGCCTCGTTAATAAAAATAAAAGTAATTACAAACTAAAAAATTAAGAAAAGGAGTATAAGATTAAGGTCCGGCTTCGCACGACGTGGGCAGCTAACCAGGGAACAGGACGGGCAGGTAGGTTGAAGTGTAGGCAGCAGGTCGATTAGGCAGGCAGCACGGAGCAGGTCGGGCAGGTAGGTAATGTAGGCAGCAGGTCAACTAGGCATGCAGCTGGACTGACAGGAACTCCTCGAGTCGTGGAATGCTCGAGAGTGACTGATGAGCAGGCACCACGACAGTCTAGCAGGCACACGGAGGTAAATCAGACACAGTATAACACGCACGATATATTAAACTTGAGCACTTAGTTTAGTAGTACATTGCAGATAGTATTACTCATACACAAGCTGGATATTAAGGTTTAGAGACTTTCCAGAATAGAAGATACATTTTGTATTTTAGTGCTTAGTAATTATGCGACTTTTCGGATTCAGACCTGATTCAAGACTGCCAAGCCCTCGGCCTTTCCGTCTTTTATATCCACCGCTTGACAGAATCAGAATTTAAGTTAGTGACATCTTGTTGTCATAAAAAAGTGCAACCTGCCAGTATTCAAAACAGCCAGTAATATTCAATCCAAAACCTTTTCGATGAATTCTGAGAGCGTGTAAATTAATTTTCAATTTATAAAATACAATATTTGAGCTAACCATATTGATAAAAAGAATTTAAATTATATAAATCAAAAGTAATCTTCATAGACTAAGCTAGTAAGAAGCTCTATGACAGAAAATTTAAAAGGAAAAGTATTAACAGCTTGACAACCTGACGTAGGTGACATAACATTGAAAAATATGATTATTTTATAAGAAAACGAATCGTTTTAGACCGATTCGCAGAATAATAATGTAAACGTATAAAGGATGCGAAGTATAAGTATATGATGTAAAATGTATTGGCATGGAATAATATGAAGTAAGTATTAAGAGACCTAAGTGTGAATTAGGTGAGAACACCAGCTCACTCAGTGAAATAACTAAAATATGTGGTTTAAAATAGCGAAATACCACAACCTTGAAGATCGATACGTGCGGCTATTCTAATTTAGCCATCATAACCATAGCACCATAACGCGACGCATACGAGGCATTTCTGGATGGATCTGGATTGCCCAATAATACGGTACTGGGACCAGGCTGCATGTTGAGCACTCCGGATCCAAACCTAAATTTAGACTAAGATGAAATATTGTGTGTATGTATAATCTTTTTGTTATTGTTAATTTGTAATGTTTTTATTGAGACTTTTGTAATGTACATCACACACATCATCAGCCTATTAATGTTCCCACTGCTGGGACACAGGCCTCGTCTCTGTGAGAGGGGATGGGCCGTAATCCACCACGCGGGCCCTGTGCGGATTGGTGGATGTCACATGTCTTCAAATTTTTGGTTCTAGTAGTTCAGTTCTAAATGTGTAATGTACATCTAATTATAATCCTTTAATTTGGAATGTACCTAATATTTTTAATGTTACATGTATGCATACGGACTGGTGCCGAAATAAATGAATTTGCATTTAATTTAATTTATTTCTTCGTTACAAATAAATTACAAAACTCATAAATTAACTGTTTTAGTTATCTTCGCCGTCATTGTTTTATGTTCGCCCTACAGTTCGCAGAGTAAAATATTAGTTACAAACATTTCTTTGAACAATTCTGGGCCCTGCACAGCACAGATTCCATCTTGCCGGCCCTCCCAGCAATTAAACAAAATCAGCTTTCATCTATCTACCTCATCTTATTGTTATTCATGCATTTCGTTTGTTTTCTTAACTGCCTTATTTACGACGCAGAGACAATAGGATTATACAGAAAAGGTTTTTCAATTGAAATACATTTTTCAGGAAGAGTTTTATGGCATTTAAATTAATTGGAAGGCTTGGTTTGTCTTGCTGCTTTTTTAGGGTTCCGTAGTCAACAAGAAACCCTTATAGTTTAGCCAAGCTTAGCTCAGAGACTCTTAGTACTAGAAAACTATAATTTGCGCCGACAAACTGGTAAAATAAAATCATGAAAAATATCATTTCATTTTTCATGATTCATGGTACAAGTGAAGTAGGGTGTTTTATTTTTCTCGTCTATCCCATGGTGTGGGGTATCGTTGGATAGGCCATTCCAAAATATTACGGGCCTGTGAAAACCACTTTTCGATTCAGGGATCCGTTTGCGTAAAATTAAACTTTAAATTGCTAATTTTTGTTAGAGTCAAGTGTCCCCTGCCAGCTAAATGGTTGCTTTTGGATGTGTGGAAAAAATCACGGCAGTCTTTTATTTAAAGAAATTAAAAGGAAAACTATCACAGCTAAGTAGGCTTTACATGTTTACAATTCGCAAATTTCGTGCGAATTTATTTCGTGCGTATCATGCAATAACCTGATATATTGATTGTTAAACTTTATCATCATGTTTAGGAGTACTTTTGCAAGTTTTATACGCAAAGGCCTCCAAAAAAGGTGGACATTAATTACGTACTTTTTTATATAGTAATTATGATGATGAGATTTCAGCTATGTTATAAATAATATTTATTATGTTTATACATTATTTTTTACACGTATTTGGTTAGTTTATTTAGTAAGCTAGAATTGTAAATGTTAAATGTTTTTGAATTTTGTTGTGCACTTGAATGTTAATGAAAATTTCCCCCTATAACGGGCATAACAATTTGGCAATCTAAAAAATATGCTTGATAAACATAGATAGGGTTTTAAAATGAAATTTAATGATTCATTAATAGGTATTCAAATAGTAATTGTAAAACAGCAGAATAAGTACAGATAACGCATTGTTTTTATTTTGCGCTGTAAAACATGGTGGCCAAAATATTCCCTTAACATTAAAACTGATGATGAACTGATGACTGTGGCGCCGCCTGGGGGAGGCCTATGTCCAGCAGTGGACGTCTTTCGGCTGAAATGATGATGATGATTAAAACTGAGATTTGCTGTTAGAGAACCGCAGTCCATTGTATTGTCCATTTTTTGTATTTATTTATGATTTTGTGTACAATAAAAAAAAGAGGTTTACAAATCATATCTAGACTCCAAACTCAACACCATACATTTTGTAGATCGAAGGGCAGACTTTTTTAGCTAGGTAAACGAATGCTGATTTCTGTTGAACTTTCATCAGCCTTGTCCATATGTTCCACATATAGTACGTGTATGGCTTCTCTCCCTCTTCTTGTTTCTCCAATAGGCCTGGGGGCCAATTTTTATTTCTCACCAACGAACCCGATTCCCATAAATGGACCGGATAGAACAATTTTTCGCCGAAGATTGTAATTCCTGAAAAAAAAAAAGTTAAAACAAATCCATTGCATTGTTATATAACCATTACAACATTTTGTCTTTATACCTGAAACATTTAATTATGTCGTATATTAAACTTTTTACATATGCGATTTCTTTACAAAAATTAATCATAAAAAAAGTATTTGAAAATATATATACATAAAATACTATTTATTTATGTATAATATGTATGTACCTATTCTATTCAGATGGCTAAAAAAAAAGTTTCTTCAACGACTGTTTCACTTCACTAGCATTGATGCCTAGTGCTTCCGACATACCCAATTACTTGCAAGTTTCGGTTGAGGAAAGGGATCTAAGGTAAGGAATCCGAGAGTTGTATACCCACGGATTCCATAATGTCCCCTCGCTTTACATGCATGACTGCACATTTGTCCACACGAAATCCCATGATCTGGTCTGATCTGATGGCGTTACTGAAGGTGTTTGTTACCTTCAGTAACTTCATCAGTTTCAAGTTGTTAGGGGCAAAGAGCTTCAGATCATCCTTGTACAGGAGGTATAGTATGAACTGACAACCTTTTTTCAGCAGTGTACTGAGAGGGTCCTGAACAATTCTTATTATGAGGTAATACATACTGTTAATCTCTCAGACTCAAGCATTTATTTCAATTAAATCATTTATAGACACTTTTGAATTGTCAGTCCGTAAAGATGAAGCTAGATAGCACGTTCCAAAGCGTAGGTAGACCTCTATTGAGAAGAACGTACAAGCAACTCCATGGTTAGTTTAGAAGTACTAAGTTTATTTTAGAACCGGGTTTCAAGTGGTTGGAATTGCTAAATTCAAGTAGAACCAGACAAATTCAGTTTTTTATCATTGACTAGTGGCCCACCCCGGCTTTGTCTAGATCATAATTATCTATAGCCTATAACTATTTGCAATAATGTACCTTTCAAATGGTGAAAGATGTTTTTCAAATAGGTGTAGTAGTTGCAGAGATTACCTTACACGTAGGAACAAACTCACAAATTTTGGGCTCTCTTTTTATAATATTACTACCTATTGCCCGCGACTTCGTCCGCGTCAAACTCGTAAAAAATATTTTTTTATTTTTTTAGTGACCCGCCGGAACTATGAGTTTTCTCGTGATCAAACGTAGTCTATGTTACTCGTTATTATATCAGCTATCTACCAGTGAAAGTCCCGTCAATATCGGTCCAGCCGTTTCGGAGATTACCCGGAACAAACAGACAGACAGACAGATAGACAAAAATCTTAAAAATTGCTTATTTGTTGTTAGTACCGTATATACTTTCACGTGCATTCAATAAAACGTTGTTATTTAATTTTATTTATTTGTATAGATATTTATTACTCGCTGTTCCCCGTCCAGATAGCTACATACTGGTCAGACAAAATTTTAGAACACTCGAGTCAAAATTTGAGTTGGTCGATACGAAAAAAAAGATAAAGAATAGATAGAGAAAATATATAAAGACAAAGGTACAGTATAACTATTTTCTTATTGCTTTCGGCAATCATCGCATTGCCGAATAAAAACGAATGCTAATTTCCATGACCATCAATTATTAGATTTATCGTGTATAATAATTTTAACTCAGAACTATACTTCATAAAAAAACCGGCCAAGTGCGAGTCGGACTCGCACACGAAGGGTTCCGTACCATTATCGCAAAAAATGGCAAAAAAATCACGTTTATTGTATGGGAGTCCTACTAAAATATGTATTTTATTTTGTTTTTAGTATTTGTTGTTATAGCGGCAACAGAAATACATCATCTGTGAAAATTTCAACTGTGTAGCTATCACGGTTCATGAGATACAGCCTGGTGACAGACAGACAGACAGACAGACGGACAGCGAAGTCTCAGTAATAGGGTCCCGTTTTTACCCTTTGGGTACGGAACCCTAAAAAAGGTAGCTTGATCTCTGCGACATAATTATGTCAAACTGACGTAGGTATACGTTATTGTTAGCCAGTCAAACGCTATTGTTAATGTATTGATACTGACAGTTGTCGCAAAGATCAAGCTATCTTTTATGAAGTATAAGTACTTTATTGTTGTTTTGTTTTCCGTGTGAAATATATAGAGCCGTAAAAATAGCAGCTTTCCTCCAATTTTTCAAATAAATTACATTATGTTAAAAGAGTATTAACAACTCTTTTCTTCCAAGTTGATTGAGAGCATCCGGTCTGCACCAATTTAAGTTTATCTGGTGTAAGTTTGTCTGTTTACAGAATACTTGCCGCATCGGGTATGACGTCATACCCAGTGCGGCGGGTGCGGCGGCGCAGTAGTTCACCACTCACCCACCACATAATACTTGCCGCATCGGGTATGACGTCATACCCAGTGCGGCGGGTGCGGCGGCGCAGTAGTTCATAGAGTCCGTCCAACGAAAAAAGTCCCGCGGAAATACAAGGAACTAACAAGATTTGTTAGAGGATAGCGTACAGTCGCATAGAAACTAGCGCCGCGTCTACGGAACTTCTTTCGTTGGACGGACTGTAACGCCTGCGCTCGACCGCCCGCCATAGAGAATACGAAGTTACCCGAAGTTTACGGCGCTTCCCGAAACTCCCGATCGATCCCGTATTGAAACGAAAAATTTTAGGCATACCAAATAATTCGTTGATGCAAATTTGTTCTTTATTTATAATTTTAATAAGGAAGTAAATTGCGTATTAATGTTAAAGATTATTATTTATTTTGAATTACTTTTTTCCAGAAAATGGGTTCTAAAGACGCTAATAAAGATAGAGGTGATTTTAGAATATATGAAAATATTTTAAGATATTTTTAGGTATAATGACTTGAGTCGACAATAATAATATTATTATTTTCAATTCTTTTTAATTTTATGTCAGTTCACTTTCACTTGTGATGGCGGATTGAACTATTGGCCATGAAAAAAAATGATCAAAATTTTTCAATGATCGTTCGATCGAGTCTCCAAAAGGCGACCGCTAATGCCAGGTCTGAACATACCCATAGGTATTTTGATACTGGGTTTTAGTACTGCGTATATGGCCATACCCATACCTTTGAGGCCGGGTATAGAATGTTGCAGGTATATCTCATGCCTAGTTTGCACCAAGTGAAAAGGGCAACTGATAGAAAGCCGACGATTGACGAAACACGAAGTTTGCCGAGAGACTTTAGGAAAATGTTTGTACTGCTTATTAGTTAAGACTTCTGAAAGTCTTTTAAAATTAAGCTGTGAATATCTTATTTAATAGAACGATTGATTACTGTAACATTTGTTAATCAATCACTATGCTTTACCTTGACAGTACCCGGAACTCTTTACGGCTTTTCTGCATCTTCTCATCAGCACTTTTTCTATTGCCGAAGCTCCATTAGTAGACCATTTGTCAGGATTGTACGTCGAAGCGATTTGCCTGTAAATAGACAATCACAATATTAACTGTAAGAAATATAACCTCGGAAATACTGATCCAATTTCGAAAATTCTTTCTCGTTCAGAAATATACGCTATTCACGTACATAAATATACGCTATTGCTGGAATTTTAGCCATGGTTGAATTATGTATACCTACTATTCTTATTCAATACTTCATGCACACAAACGTACAGAGGCGGACTTAATGCCTTAGGCATTTTATACCAGTCGACGGTTTGGGTGTCTTATTCTTTATTACACACAATACATAAAAAAGTCAATTAAAAAAAACTGTTAAATTAACTGTTTATGTGTTATTTATAACTTTTTAGTTATTATTTTTTTCGAATTAGGTACATTTAAACATATAAGTGTTGTATATTTTTGAAATCACTTCTTAAAATCCTTTATTTTGATACCCCATACGATAGGTTTGGAAGAAAAAAAAATTTGGGCCCCCACAATATGGCGCCCAAAAACCGCCATTTTCCAATTTTCATGTAGCCCATCATCATAAGAACCATCAAAATCGGCCCACGCGTTTGGTCTCTAGAACGCCACATAGGAACAAACATACATACATACATACTTACATACATACATACATAGACTGATAAACACATTACCCTTCTTCGGCAATCGGGTAATGAAGATACAAATACAATAGGCAGCACATTTTCAAAGGCGAACTTTACCCATAATTGGATTCTCTAACAGCAAACCTCAGTTGTTAAACGAAATTTGCCTATGAGGACAGTGCATCCAAGTGCACAACCAAATTCCAAGTTCAAAAACATTTAATATTTAAAATTCTTACATACTAAATAAACTAAAGAGATACGTGTTAACATAAAATCTTACATTTTTTTAATACATATTTATGTGTCATGTTGATAGGAATTATTTCATCACCATTGCTCTCAAAACGGTGAAGGAAAACATCGTGAGGAAACCGGCATGTCCTAGAACCAAAAATTCGAAGACATGTGACATCCACCAACCCGCACTGGGCCCGCGTGGTGGAGTCAAGTCTTCTTGTCTTATCAACCTCCAAGAAAACACTACACGTGTGTGGAAGAGTATTCCGGAGGCGGACAGCACAAACAGTAAATGCTCCACCGTAACAACTACATGAAACGAATGGAGAAGCTAAGATACAATTTTCTTTTTTCTAAATGTCTGTTTCGGGCCTTCCGACCTACAAGACTAAAGGCACGAAAATATGGACGTTAATAAAAATTGACATGAATCCACTTAAGAATCAGCAATAGCCCCAGATATCAAAATTTTAGATAAAAGTTCACTGCACCTCCTAGGTTCCCCAGTTTTGGAAGACAGTTTTTCTTCATTCATTGATGGCAAAATTATACATTTTAATGAAATTTCGGATAGACTCTCCAAAATTAACCTTCATTCGGCTTTTACTCTTATTAGGTATTGCTGTTTTGGACCAAATTTTATGTATTTTCTCCGCTCTTCCCCTTTATGGAAGCAGCCACATCTCTTGGAAAAAATTGACGAAATTATTCGATGCACTTTGACATCCATCTTAAATGTGGCCTTGGATGATCGAGCCTGGATGCAAGCTACACTACCCATTCGCTTCGGCGGGCTCGGCATCCGCAAAATTTCTTGTATAAGCCTACCGGCGTTCCTGTCTTCGGTCCACAGCACTGAAACGTTAACCAAAAAAATTTTAATCCTTTCACTGGTTAACTGTGAAGTGCCGTGCTCGACCGACGCAGTGTGCGCCTGGAAAGTGGCTTGCCCGAATACGGCGTTGCCCGAGAACCCATCTTCCCAGAGACAGTGGGATGAGCCGGTCTGCAGTTTGGTACGGAATAAACTTATAAATACGTCCACCAATACTGCTGAGCGTGCCCGCCTGCTGGCTGTGGGAGAGTGGGAGTCGGGCCTCTGGCTACAGGCATTACCGTCACTCAACATAGGTACTATGTTGAGTGACAACACCTTCCGGATCGCTACTTGTCTGCGTTTGGGTGCTCCTAGTGGAGCTCCACATCGTTGTCAATGTGGTGAAGCAGTCGACCGCCTCGGTCACCATGGCCTATCCTGCAGTAGGAGCGCTGGCCGGATAGCACGGCACGCCAGCATTAATGACATCATACGTCAGGCTCTTGTCACCGCCGGGGTGCCAGCTGTTTTAGAACCCAATGGCTTGGCACGCGACGATGGGAAGAGACCAGACGGGATGACCATAATGCCTTGGAAGGTGGGTAGGCCTTTGGTGTGGGATGCAACATGTGTCGACACCCTTGCGCCATCCCATCTTCTTAGCACGGCGGGCTGTGCTGGGGCGGCTGCTGCCGGTGCAGAAAACCTCAAACGGCGCAAATATAACAACCTTATTGGAAGTTATATGTTTGAGCCGTTTGGGGTTGAAACATTAGGTCCATGGGGTCCGAGTGCGCATCGAGTTTTTCGAGAAATTAGCACAAAGCTCGTCGACTCTTCACGTGACCAGAGGGCTGGCCTTTTCTTCGGCCAGAGAATTAGCATTGCCATACAACGTGGCAATGCCGCCAGCGTTCTGGGCACGTTTCCCATTGACATCGATGTGGACGAATTTTTTGATGCACAATGAGCTTTTTTTTTTGCCGTCTGCCTTTTGTATTTGTATATAGGTTTGTTTTTCTTAGAATATTCAATTGTATATATGTTAATAAATAAATGCTAGTATTTAAATACAAAAAAAAAAAAAAAAAAGAATCAGCAGCATCTTTATGTCGCTAAATTGAGGTGAATAAAAAAAAATACTTACCGAAGAACTTTACTGGTGAAATTCTGTCCAATCTCATCTTTAGAGAACATCATAACTCCTGAGGCAATAAAATAAGGAGACTCTTTTGCAATCCAATTGTTCGGCAAATCATTGAATGACTTCATCACCAGTACATCCAGATCGACGCTCACTCCTCCCCACCTGTTTAAAGTCAACATCTTCATGATGTCCTGGGTTTGCTGGACGGCCTTATCAGTTTTCCAAATTCTATGGTTGATTATCGGACTCACTGGTGTATTCATGGAATAGTTGCTCACATGTATTCTAGCAAGCTTTATGTTAGGATATTGAAGGAGTTTCACGAGGCAGCTTCTCTTGAGCACGACTTCAGTGACCGGTGAAGTGAACAGAACGTATACATTCCAGTCTGGATGCGGCAAAGCAGCAGACTCAACGGCACACGCCTGTCGTGAGTCTAACCCGCCCCGACAAGAGGTCTCATGGAAGAATATCGATTTAGTCTTCGGAGAAAACTGAGGGTCTTCAATTGATTTCAAGGCGTCATTGTGAACTTCTTTATAACACTGTATGTTTGCATCTACCGGCGGCCAATATATGATTCTTATACGAGTACTTCTATTCCTTAAAAAAATATTAATCTTTTCCCTCGTAGTAAAATAAATAAGTAAAAAGATCGATAAGATTATGTAATTGTAAATGAGGTATAAATAAAGTGCTTTAATCTTCCTCCTGCCGTGCAATATTTTTTTAAATTTATATTTATAAAACATATTTCACTGTGTTCTTTAAGGAACTTTAAAAAAAAATACAATAATTTGTATATTATAACGCTATAATATCCAATTTACTGCATTTATTAAAAAAGCAATAAAAATATAATGTGATAAAGATATGAATTTCGTTAGTTCCTCAACCGTGTCATTGCTAATTAAAAACTACATAGCATCGATTTACGAAACTAAATTGTACTATAAAGTCTATGGTATATATATATTCAGCAGTATATAACAATACTTCATAATTATATTTTTTTCTCGAGTAGTGGTGGCTCAGTAGTAACGGCCGCGGCTTACAAGTTGTAGATTGTGAGTTCGAACTTAGGCAGGCACTTTACTTTGTGCAAATTATTGCATCACCACTGCTCTCAAAACGGTGAAGGAAAACATCGTGAGGAAACCGGCATGCCCTAGAATCATAAATTCGATGACATGTAACATCCACCAACCCGCACTGAGCCCGCGTGATGGATTACGGCCAATTCCCTCTCGCAGAAAGGATGCCTATGTCCCAGCAGTGGGCACATTAAAAGGCTAATGTGGATGTTTTATTTTTTCTTAATATAACATAGCATTACATATTTTGCCTATACTCCTTGAAGGGTAAGGTCGTTTGTTCACGAGGCACCGCACGACTATATTTGCGGTCAAGATTTCTAACACACGACACACTGCAGACTGTCTGCCGTCGGTTCGTTTGTTCACTAGACACGATTCTGCAACGACACTTCAGTGCACTTGTATTATTTTGTCGTATTGTCAACAAGTTCATATTTATTTTGTACAGCCGCTAAATCGTAGCCGCAAAAAAGTCGCGACGACATAGCCAAAAAGCCGTTTGTAAATCGTGTTGCGTGTGATGCAGTGTCGTGCAAAGAACAAACGGTCCATACGAATATATGGAGCTCTAAATCGTGACCACATTTTGTCTGTTCGTGTGTCGTGTCGTGACCAAATGGCCTAAGCGGTGATGTCTTCTTTTTCTTCGGTTCGTTCTTAACAAAGCGGTCGTAGTCACGATGAATTTTGTCCAATCGCTGGTATTTTTGTAACTCGCCTTACGAACTCACTACATATGGTTTTGTTAAATGATAGTTTGACACATTCATTCACAGAACCTCTACACAGAAGGACATATGCATATAATAGGGGACGTGTCTAATACCATCAACCGAGTACAAAGCCAGATTTCGGGCTGTTGCTGAGAAGGAAAAGAGAAAACTAAATAACACTTGTCTCTACTCGGGTATCAAACCCAGGAATTGCGACCTCGAGACCAACGAGGCAATTATTACCTCTTGCGAGTTCTATAAGAGATCAATTAATGTCGAAAACGTTGTCGTTTCCCTTCTGGTTGTGGGTGTTAAGGGCTGTGACACAGTCTCACTAATGCGGCCATTTCCGTACACAATTAATGTAATTGTATACATGTTTTTGTTCCAAATAAATAAATAAAAATTAATAACTAAATCAATAAAGAATAGAACACGCTGGTTACACAATACACAGAGCATTCGTTGAATCTCACATTAACATTTCAAATTCGATGCAATTTTCTCAAAACATCACTCTGGCTCTTGTATTGGACTTTTTAGTTTTATTTAAAGACAATTTAAACCCTTTTTAAGGTCTTGTCGAGACGAGAGTACTATGGCAGTGCAATTTGATAATAATAGCGTAATAAAATGAGATATCGTGGAGATGCTTGGTGTGGCTACCAAGCCAGCGGGATTCAAAATTGATACTGACTTTTAAAATAAGGCTACCTAGATACAGACACTCGTATATGTAGTGCTATTCTGTAAAAATCTCACCATGAAAACTTAGATGGTGTGAACATTAATAGAACTGTCAAACTATCCAATCATGGTGACGGTTTATTTCAAGCTCACTCCACCTAAGTTTTTATGGTGAGGAGACATATAAAGAGATCTGCTTTAATGGTCCTTGCATTCATTCCAGAGACAAAGCTGAAATATCTTATCATCATCCTAACAGCCGAAAGAATAGAATAGAATAGAAAACATTTATTCGACACAGACACAACACAACAACAATAATCACAAAGTAACAGAGAAGAATAGTAAAAAGGTACAAACAGGGTTGCAGAATCATTGTGCCGGGCGTGCCCACACCGAAAGGGTTACCAACTCTGCATTTGCTGGATGTCAGACACCCAGCGCTGATTTTCAGTTGGCACCCCGCTAGTGACACACGGACGTGGGTAAATAAAATAGATAATTAAAATAATAATGTCATAAAATAGATAATATAAAGTAATAGAATAAATATTTAATGTAATATAATATAAAGTGCTACAATTTGATGGTTAAAATTGTCCACAGATTACTGATAAGACGTTCACTGCTGGACATAGGCCTCCCCTAAGCATCGTCACATTGACCGGTCCCGTGCATCTCGCATCCAGCAGATCCCCGCAACCTGCACCAGGTCATTGGTCCACCTGGTGGGAGGCCTTCCAACGCAACGTCTTCCGGTTCGCGCTCGCCACTCCAGAAGTTTTCTGCCCCATCCCCACTGCCACTTAACTTTGGCAATTCTTCGGGCTATGTCGGTAACCTTGGTTCTCTTGCGGATCTCTACATTTCTGATTCGATCACGTAAGGAAACGCCGAGCATAGCCCTCTCCATTGCACTTAGGGTGACTGTAAGCTTTCTGATGAGGTCCATTGTGAGTGACTACGTGGTAAATATCTTATGTCTGCCCTTTAAACAACAAGACAATCCCTACTTTATTACATATTTAGGGGTACTTTTAATAGGTGAAATAAAATTGCATAGATCCGGGATGGTCTTTTTAGAGGTCACGTGGTTTCTATGTGCTGATGGTGAACACTGGGGTGGTGAGGTAAAAATCCCAAATGCCCTGGTCTTTTCCCCAAAAGTCCAGGCACCTTTTGAATGTTTCCCCCCAAAAATCAAATGAAAAAAGTACCAAATCACCCTAATCCAATCTACTGCTGGACAGTGCGCGTTGTACTCTTTCAAGTAAGAATCAAAACAATCGGATCCTGGCTTACCGCATCCAGTCTATCCGAGCTACCTTTTAAATCTGTCTAGCTACTTCTTGATTCACTTCAGCCCAAATGACACTGTGGCGTTTGTGTTTTGTGACGTCAAATGACTGCCAGCAACGCTGTCTCTGTTTAACCTATTTTAAAACGATTACAACTTCGCCATTATGCCTTTCGCCGAGGTCTTCGTGGCTTAATAATAAAAGCAGCACAGTTTGATCTTCGAGGTTAAGCAACGCTTGCCGAGGTCGGTTCGAGTATGGGTGACCATCTTTACATAGAGAGATTTCTCTGGGCCTCGACAAGCACGTTAAGCTGTTGGTCCCAGCTGTCATTTTTAGATATTTGACAGTCGCTACGAATAGTCAAATGCCTGTCAATCTGACACCAGTCTTGCCACGGGCTATCGTGTTACCCAGTTACTGGGTTGTGGAGTTCAGATAAGCTGCAGTCACTCCATGTAAAAAATGGTAAACAGCTGCACTTTGCACCCGGATTTGAGAAAAACCTAGGCAGTAACATTAACATTAGAAACGGGATATTTACCATGTTTACTGTTCTTTGCGAGTTCCCGATATTTCGGTGCTGTTGCAAGCACCATGATCACGGATAAACCTAGGCAGATTTGTCAAATTCACCATTTAATAAAATTTGTAGCGGCACCAACGCCATCACTTATCAACTAATGACGTGACGTCGCACAAATCTTGCATCGCGCAAGCAAAGGTTAACACATACAACAGTCCAAGAATAACCGTTGGGCAGTTGCCCGGACCAGACACAACACCCGTTTGTTCAAAGGATCATTCCTTTTCAACGGAGGTTTGTGGGATTTTTCCTGTTCCACGTACCGCCATAAATTAAACAAATAGATATTTTGCCATTACTCTTTTTAGGGTTCCGTACCCAAAGGGTAAAAACGGGACCCTATTACTAAGACTCCGCGGTCCGTCTGTCTGTCTGTCTGTCCGTCTTTCACCAGACTGTATCTCATGAAACGTGATAGCTAGACAGTTGAAATTTTCACAGATGATGTATTTCTGTTGCCGCTATAACAACAAATACTAAAAACAGAATACATTAAATATTTAAGTGGGACTTCCATACAGCAAACGTGTCTTTTTTGCCGTTTTTTTCGATGATGGTACGGACCCTTCATGCGCGAGGCCGACTCGCACATGGCCGGTTTTTTTCATGCTTTGAGACTACTATATAAACTAACAAAATGTTTATTTTTCTAGGATTTGAGACATCTAGTAAAAATCCAGTCAAAAACCCTGTTGTCGCTTGTTTGATGGCCTGGCGGGTGTGGTATCTAAATAAACCACAACAAGGAGCTGTGGGGGTCGTTGCACGCGACCTCTGCAGTTCACATGGCGACGTCGACGTCGCCGCGTCGGTACCGAACTCATTCATAATACACACAGCTTTTTATCCTCATGCATATTTAAGACAAACGTCTGGGTAGATTAGGGGACGTCGTGTGGTGGGATCTGATAAAAATTAATGGTTTAGAGAACTCGTATATATTTTTACTGTCCTATGACATTCTTGGAAATCTGTATGCCTCAAATTACAGTCATAAAACCACCTTGAAAACCCATAACACAAACTTACGCCATTTTCCCATGAGGGTAGGCAGAACCTAAAGAAAGGCACCTGCTTTGCTTTTGCTTCGTTTACGTTCATACATCTAATCATACACGCACGCCTGCAGGCCTAGTCAAGTTACAAATATTTCGTACCGATACTCTTTCTACAATCGTAAACGCCTTCTATTGGTTTGATCTGACCACGTGACTCAACGTTCAGATGATTCATTCCCATAAATTTATTCGTTTTGTAATAGCGTTTCGATTGTGGCTGGCGGTGGGACGAGCTCGTGGCTAAATAATAACAGCCACACGGGTCGATCTTCAAGGTTAAGCAACGCTTGACGAGGTCGGTCCGTGGATGGGTGACCATTTCAACATACTGAGTTTCCTCCGTGTCTCGGAAAGCACGTTAAGCCGTTGGTCCCGGCTGTCATTTGAAGATCTTTGCAATCGTTACGAGTAGTCAGAAGCTTGAGGTCTGACACCAGTCTTGCCAAAGGGTACCGTGTTACCCAGTTACTGGGTTGTGGAGGTCAGATAGGCAGTCGCTCCATGTAAAACACTGGTACTCAGCTAAATCCGGTAGGACTGGAAGCTGACCCCAATATATTTGGGAAAAAGGATAGGCGGATTGAATAGCGTTTCGATTGTAGATTGTTAATTTGGCTACAAGTGTTGTTATGAAAACCACGTTTATGAAAAATTAAAACCCTACCGAACACGTAGCCCCCTTTTTTAGAAGTCGGTTAAAACATCATTCAGCTCATATATCTTGCAAAATAAAACCAGCCCACAAACGACGTTAGTTCAAGTTATTCCTCGTGCCTAATCAAACCTAATTAGTCCAATTTATATTCGTCTACATAATAATGTGAAACTTAAAGAAAAAATTACAGGAGGCTTTTAGCATTTATTTACGTTGTCATAGCTCAGGGTGGCTCAGGGTGGCTCGGGGCTCGTGGCTCCATTAAACCGACCGTAGCGAGGGGGTGTAATGTTTTAAACTCGAAACTTGACTCTCGTTAACGTTGCAGACTGGGAGACAAAAAGTTGGACACCATTTCATGGTCAACTTTTTGGTTATGTTTTGCATTTTGGTAAAGTATCGTAAAAGGAGAGATAACACAACACAGCATCACGTCCAGTGTTTTCTCTGGCAAAGTAGGTAGAGATTGATAGAAAGTACTTTATTTTTGTTGCCGGGGGGCCAACCTTCAAAAGACGCCTGGACTTGTTGGTGGAAAAAAGAGCAAGAAGTGAGAAATTTTTACCTCACTAAAATCACCACGGTGTTACTTACATTTACCTAATTACGTTTACATACCATGTACCAGTAGGCGAGCCTTAGCCATTTACTAAGTACAAATCCGCGCTGCTACACCTGTTGCTGACAATTCTTTAATTAAAACATCTAAAATCACTTTTTTCGACGTAGAAATCATATAAAAGACCAATGCACCCCATGCAAGAGGTATGGATCAGCTATTATTGCTCTTATCTACTAGTATTTTTAACAAAAGTTCGTCAACTTCTTAGTCGCCCGTCTGTTACTCCTAAAATGTTTATCGCAAATGGGGTTTATTAGGCATAATGAGCGGCGTAGTCGTACATTAGCGTATTATTTGTGACTCCAACGAGGCCGCGCCGAGCATTAGCCCTACGTATGGCAACACTGTAATGTCACCTGTCGCTGCTTTTATTTAATTTAGAAAAAATGGAGCTGTAATAAACTTTGATGTCGGTTTTGATTATTTACGTGTTTTTGCTGTCATGTAATTATGGATGTACTTTAATAAGGGTCAGGTACCAGAATTCTATAAATCTAAAGCAGGTCATAAAGCATAATTTTTAAACGAGTAAGGACCGGTTTCTAAATTGAGAGTTTAGAGTTAAGGACGTATCTTTTAGCCAAAGCTTGACAGGAGTTCAGGCTAAAGCAGTGTTTACAAATACTCAACTTCAGATTCTTAATTTAAAATTCGGTTGTTATAATATCTTTGCCAATTCATCTAGAGGTCAAGCCAGGGTCAAGCGCAAAACGAGGTCATTGTAATTTGCGAATGACCCTACTTACTTTTATCGATTATCGAATCCCTGTAGGTACCAGGACACCATAAATAAAAGCTAGTCTTCCGTAAGCGCCAATAAAATACCCAAGTTATAGCTATTAAGTCGTATCTTCCTCGAAACTGCGTCTAAGAAGCATCTAAATTCGATTTAAACCCAATACCGTGGATATAATCCCTGCAGATGGAAGTTTAAATCGCAGTTTCGCTATTAAGTTTTTGACTAGTGGCCAATTTATTGTTTATTCGCCAGCGTTCGGTTCCGTTTGATGCAGAACTTTATTATTGTACATGTTCAAACTTTGGTTGTTCAATTCATATCTCTCTGTTTTTATGGAAAGCTTCTGAGGGATATGTTTGCCTAGTATTTGCATTGAATTAGTCCCTCTACGTCGGTTCTCGTTATGTTGACTTTTGCGCTCTTTAGATTTCGCATGATGCATCGTCTTTTGTTTCATATTTATATCCGTTGTATTAATTCTGTTAGTAAAGGTGAAATCAGACAATTATTTTTTCGTTGTTTTTCGTCTTTGTTCATTTCAGTTTTCCCTCGAAATGAACATAAAATGAAACAAGAATTCAGAATGCAATTATTATTGGCATCTTTCACTCCACTCCGAATGAACGAAAAATTAACAGTCTGAACACAGAACAATGTTTAGAACAAGGCCCTCTTACTTCTTTTTATTTTTTTATTGTCTACTAGCTGTTGCCCGCGGCTTCGCTCCCGTGGACCACCCCACAGGACCCCTTTCCGGGATAAAAAAATAGCTTATGTTACTCAGGAAAAACGTAGCTTTCTATTGGTGAAAGAATTTTTTAAATCGGTCCAGTAGTTTTGGAGCCTATTCGGTACAAACAAACAAATAAACAAACAAAAAAATCTTTCCTCTTTATAATATTAGTATAGATATGCTTGCGCTTGACCACTATCTCACCTGATGGTAAGCGATGATGAGGTCGACGGTGAAGCACGCCTGCCTAGAAGAAACCACACTTCCTATCATTTGTGTACATCTTAGAATTTCCTTAGGTCTTCAACTATGAAGGTCACTGTATCAACCTTTAATTCAGCCCCTTTTAGCTGGAATGAGGCTCCAAAATGAAGTTGTAAGTGTCCTAACACGACCAACTGACCGTGCCTTCCGTCGAAAATTCAGTAATTTAATGAAAGACTATTAAAAGATTTATAAAGTACAGGCTGTTCAATAATAGCAACAGTTTATTTGCCAGCAAAGCGGTGACACGGTGAATTTATAGTCTGTGGTCGGGCTGGCTTCTGCCGGCACTGAATTAACATTAAAATAACTTGCAAATTGCACACTAACTACTTACGGTGACCATGGTGGATAGCGCATTAGGATATGAATGTATTATGCACTTTTTTTGACCGATTTATTTTCACTGTTAAATGTTTCTTAAAAAAATGTTCATTAAGTATGTTTGAAAAATTTAACAAATGTAAAATGACTGGCCGTATTCTGCAGCGACTCATGCTTAACTCCAACTCGAAAACTCATTTTGACAGTTATAGCTTGTTATAAATTGACAATAACGAACTCAACTTGATTTAACACATGTCAAGCTGAAGAATCATGTGCCAAATTCATTGACATTTGACTGTTAAGTCGAGCAAGTTAATAGCTAACTTGCAACAAAAAATATAACCACGTCTCTATCAGATTTTTCCAACAGCATAAAAAACAGTTAATACTCCCTATCTCCCGTAATAAACATAAAACATCGTAGGTAAATGTTCCACGGTGTTGCCAGTCTATTCCGTTATACAACCTTATTAATTTAATAAAAGGAAAATCCTGGCTCTGCCGTAGTTATGGCCATGCTAAGCCGCAGCGGCGTGGCAAGTTAAAATGTGCTTGTTCTAAAAACACGATGAAAAGCTGCCAAATGTACGTTATTTAGCTGTATGGATATATACGGGATCGAATTGCAATGTGTCTCATTTTTCGATTCAGGGATCCATTTGCGTAAAATTAAGCTTTAAATTACAAATTTTTGTTAGAGTCAAGTGTCAGCAACCATTTAGCTGGCAGGCCAACCCCCTGGTGGGTGCCCGCATTGTTGAGGCGGGGGGCTCAGTATCCGTGACTTGGTCATCCAGGGTGAAGCGAAGAGGAACCCGAGGAGTGGCCGCTTGTCAGGGCTTTTGTCGATAAGCCGACGATGTAGCGGCCAACATGTAGTTGCGGTGCTGCCTGGGCGACATCGCAACTGAGGCGGGCTGCGATGGTATATGGGGCCTCCCATGCCCATACAATATCGCGGCTGAGGCTTGGAGGCCGCGGTGGGTGAGGAGTGCTGGTATTGCGGTGCGCCGCTCTCCCTACCTTTTGCAGCCTGGATGGGGTCGCCACCGTCTGATGGCGGACGCGGTGGAGCCGCAGGGGAGGAGGAGTGTCGGTATAGCGTAGGCCGCTTTCCCTATCTCTTCCAGCCGAAAAATGGTAGGTGGCGAGGCCATTGACCTTGAGCCGTCACAAGGGGACCAAGGGCACGGGGTCGTATGGCACCCATGCGCTGATTTGGTCCCTGAGATGGTCACGGCGCACAGTGTGTTCTGCGCCGGTGATGGAGGGTACTCCATCGAGGGGGGTCCGGTAACGGACAGCCGCAGCGGGTTTGCGGTGAGTGCTAAAGCGTGCCCGTGTTCCCGCCATAAGCGGCACAGGAGGACACCGTGGAGTTTTGGTGGGTTGTGGAGTCCAACATAACTGCGCTATCTCCCCGTGGTCACGCATTATGCATGAGCATTTCTCCAAGCCAAAAAAAGAAAAAAAAAAGGCCCCTGCCAGCTAAATGGTTGCTTCTGTAAATATGAAAAAAATTACGGCAGTAGTATAATATATAACAAAATTAAAAGTATTTAAAAAAAATTTAATGTAAGTCAAGAAATAACCAAGATCTACGAACCCAGTTTTGCTTTTCGCTTTCGGTGAAACCTGAAAAATAGTTGAAAAATGTGCCATTTTTCCTTTCTTATTTCAAAGGCCTTATTAAAAAACCGTTAACTAGTCGGTGAACTGACTAATTGGATTAACTGAGCTACCAAAGCTAAACTGCATAAGTGAAATTGCACAAAATATGTTTAGTTTAACCACACGTAAGATCACCATCATTGTTTCAGCCGAAAGATAGCTGGACCAGGCCCTCCAACCGTCGCGAACTCGACCGGTCCTGTGCTTCTCGTATCCATCAAATTCTCGCAGCCTTACCAGGTCATCGGTCCAGCTTGTCTCATGAGATAGGCTCTATGGAATCTATCTGCCTAGCCTTTTTCCAACTATATTGGGGCTGGCTTCTAGTCTAACCTGAAGCAGCTGAGTACCAGTATTTAACATAGAGTAATCACATATCTGACCTCCACAACCCAGTAACTGGGTAGCACTATACGCCTATTCCACTACCCACATAATTAGTCAAAGGCGAAAGGCGAGCCTAAAAATTATAAAAAAAAGAAAAAAATATTCTTGCAATGTTACCTACTCATTTTTCCCATACTCCTCACTATTTTTAACGGACACAAATTTATTTTATTAAGTATACTTTAACCTACAGAATTATTATGAATCTAACTGTATTGTGTGTCCTTTAGTCTGTGCTAAATAAATATATTTATTTTTTCTTTCTATCCGTAACGACTCGACTATCTTATATCCACAAATGACAGCCGATATCAGTTTCAGAGGCACGGAGGAATTTTGCTATGTAAAGATTGTCACCCATCTACGGACCGACCGCGGCAAGCGTTGCTTAACCTTGAAGATCGACCCGTGCGACAATTATTATTTAGCTACGAGTTCCTGTAAATCACGTATATGCAATGTTACAAAATTGCAACTGTTTTTATCAAAATACCTTCCCGTATATCAACACATACTATGTTGTTATGGCGTATGTTTATTTTATGATGGTATTTGAAAAGTTTTAATGTGCACTTTGATAAAACATCAGCACAAATTCCGCATGCAATTATCATAGTAAATGATGTATTGAAGAAGAGAATATGTCGTATGACAAACAAACACACATAAAATCACGTCTTTTGCCCATGAAGCAGGGTAGGCAGAAACTTCAGAACACTACCACCACCTTACATACTCCTTTTGCTTCATTCACATTCATACATCTAGTCATACTCGCACGCAAGCTATGTCGTATGAGAATGGGGCAAAAAAGCGCCATCTATATTGAGATTTTTAATTTCATAGACTAAACTTAACTTATTTTTTTTAATGTTGCAAGCGCGGAGTATGCTATTGTAGGTAAGGCTCAACCATATGTGATTCATCGAATCGATGTGACAAGACTCCTCAATTTAATTTTATTAATTGGTGCAAATAAATGTTTTATGAATGGAAATATATATTTAAAAATAACAGTGCATAAAACACTACATAAAATTTATTATAATAAATAAGAAATCAACAATAAAATAAATGCTATCGATAGAATGAAGTCTGAAATAAATGAGTTGCAATTAAATAAGGGCCGCTAATTTCTTAACAAATGTAATTTTTTGCCGCGAAATAGTTCCATTTTCGAATTACTTCGATTTTCGATCACTCAGGATACGAGACTATTTTTATGTAACGATAAAGTGGCAACCACCCAAAAATCAGAAATTAGTGTTTTACGAGAACACAAGATGGGCGATGCAAGACGGAATGACGTTTTCCTTGTACTTTTTAACCGAAATCAAAAAAGGAGGAGGTTCTCAATTCGTCGAAATCTTTTTAGGGTTCCGTACCCAAAGGGTAAAAACGGGACCCTATTACTAAGACTCCGCGATCCGTCTGTCTGTCTGTCTGTCTGTCCGTCTGTCTACAGGCTGTATCTAATGAACCGTGATAGCTAGACAGTTCAAATTTTCACGGTGATGTATTTCTGATGCCTCTATAACAACAAATACTAAAAACAGAACAAAGTAAATATTTACAACAAACGTGTTTTTTTCCCGTATTTTGCAGTAATGGTACGGAACCCTTCGTGCGCGAGTCCGACTCGCACTTGGCCAGTTTTTTTTTTGTTCCCCTACTACTCAAAGACGCTTGGACCGATTTGGAAAATTATTTTTTTGTTTCCAGTTGGTCCCATAGTCATCAGGTCAGAATCTGATGATGGAATCTTCTAGAAATCTAGGGCACTCCTCAAATATTATAGGCATACATATAACGATTTTGGTATTTTCATCAACAATGCAATCATTTGCACTCAAAAAGTATCATTTGGTGAAGTGGAACTGGTTAAGAAGACCACAGATGGCCAATGGAACTCCTTAATGCTAAGTATGTCACGGGTATAAAATATCTCAAGTTAAACGACTATGTTGAAGCAAATACTTATAAATAAATAGTACTGATGAAAATGGTACCATCGAACTGATCTGATGATGAAGCCGGCAGGTAGGCATTGACACTCCGAATTAAAACAATGTATCCTAGTTGTGTTTGGGCTTATTGGAATCGTCATTAGATGTACTTTGGCTATATATGGCAATTAAAGGTACCTATCAAAACATAAAGGAGATAAATAAAAAACTATTTAACAAAAAACAAACCGACTTCCAAAAAAAACACGGCAAAACAAAAAATAACTATCTTTTCCGAAGTCGGTGTCAAAATACGGAAAACAATAGGTACCAAAGACACCGACTTCGGAAAAGAAAGTAATTTTTCGGTTTGCAGTGTTTTTTTTTGGAATTCGGTTTGTTTTTTTTTTGTCAAGCTGTTGCTGTTCCACTGATGGGCAGTCTTCAGCCAAGTCCTTCCAGATATTCTTTTTCTAGTACGCGTCCAAGTTTTCTCGCCACCTCTTTCTAGGCAAGACTCATTTTGAATAATCGGCGTAAATTTTATAACTAGATGTATTAATGTAATTGAAGCAAAAAAGAAAATGCAAGGACCATAGCAGGTGGTGTTATGTAGTTTCTGCCTACCCCCAGGGGAAAGAGACGCGAGTTATGCGTATGTTATTTTGAAGCACTCATATTTATGACAGGTCTTTTTGCACGGTGGTAGGGTACTTTGTAGTACCCGCCTGGCTGGCAACCACCCTCAAGTTGAAAATCTGTCGCCAAGCACCTTCCGGTGTGTTCCGACAGCAGCACTTGAGAACCAGTTCCCTTCTAGGCTTTGTGTGCTTACCACCATCGGCCACATCATCACTGACCACGGTGAGATTGTGGTCAAACACAGGCCTAAAAAAAAAGGTCGGCGGTTGGGGTCGGCGTAACACGTTTTCTTGATGCATTCCGTCCTGTCAACCGTCATGCTATCACTTACTTCCTTATCTTCTATATCACTCACACACATGTCACACATAACACAATCATACGTCATCACAGTTATCTTTTTTATTAACTGCGCAAATGAGTTTCTTGGCGTTACGTTGACATCGACTCTCAAAAAATGGCTCAGCTGTTAGCCAAAAAGTTGGGGATACTTGCAAAGGTGAGAAGGTACTTCACGCCGGAACAGCTCCCCAATTTGTATCAAGCGCATGTTCGATCATGCACTGTTGTTCTGTTCTCATCTCAGGGATGGATCTGCCAAATACCAGCTTGATGCATTAGTAGATCGAAAAGCGGACCGAAAGGCTCATCGGTAGTGAGGCGCTGGTCAAATCAAAGCTCTTGAACATCGTCGCCGAGTTGCCAGCTTGTCGGTTTTCAATAAGATGCTGATAGCTGTTTTTGATAAGCATGCACCACTGCGTCGAATCTGTCTAAAAACGCAGCCGAAACTGTGGCTCAGAGATGTAATAAAAAAGATGATGTCACTACGGGACGCTGCATTAAAAAAAGCACGCAAGACCAAGCTTGATGCCCACTGGGACTACTACAAAATTCTCCGTAACCTCGCAAATATTTCAGTTAAACGTGAAAGGAAAGCTTACTTCTCATACTATGTAAACGACAATATCAAACATCCGTATAAAATGTGGACTTATCCAAAACGTACCTCGGTCGATGGTAGACCATCGCTGCCTGACATACCAGATAATATAAATGACCCAAATAATATAAATAACTTTTTTTTGGATGTGCCGGGAAATTCTGGACTGGATATTGATACTTATAACTATTTCATTCAGAATAGGTTTAATGACGGTGTTAACTTTGAGAAATGTAGTGACGAACAGGTACTTAAAATCATCCGAGGCATAAGTACGAATGCTGCGGGATGACAATATAACAATACAGATGTTACGTATGACGTTACCACATACTTTGCCAATCCTATGCAATATAATTAACATATCGCTAACATCTAGTGTTTTCCCCGACGCATAGAAATTGGTAAAAGTAAAGCCCTTACCAAAGAGTAGCACGGTTGAAGACTATAAGGATCTCCGTCCAATTAGCATTCTTCCAGTTGCATCGAAGTTAGTGGAAAGAGCAGTGTGTGCACAGCTAACATCTTATTTAGAAAGTAATGGTATGTTACTCAGTGTCCAGCCGGGCTTTCGAAGCGGGCATGGTACTGATACGGCACTGGCTCATGTGACGGATGATGTACTGTCGGAGTCCGATGCCGGCTAAAGTATAGTTTTGGTTTTATTAGACTTCTCCAGGGCATTTGACATAAATGTTGACCTATTGCTAGCAAAAATGGCTTACTATGGGGATATCCCATAGTAAACTATTTTTGCTAGCAAAGACGCGTCTTTCTTGAAACAGCGAAAGCAATATGTGGTTACACAAAATGTTAACGGTGAAGAAACATCCTCCACGGTGGAAGATATTATACGAGGAACACCCCAAGGCTCAATTTTAAGTCCACTTATATTTATTTTGTACATTATAAAACACTGTACCTGTACGCTGATGACACCCAAATTTATTACTCCTTCTGCCCGAGTGAGACTAAATTTGCGATTTGCTAAACACATGATTTCCGTCACAGTTTGGGCAATGACCGTATGGTAAGTTTTCTTGAACGATTTCTGTCGCTCGTAGTTATGCAGTTAAGCAGAATAATGTTTGTTGAATGCCCTAGTCGCGGCTTCCTGAGTTTGGTTAGGTGCTTCCTTTTTCGTGTTCTTCATGGTTTCGTAAGCCATAAATTTGTTTTCCAGGAAATCTAACAGCTCGTTTAAGTTTGGCACATCCCTTGGATCCCGCAGCTCCTTTGTGTACTCGCCGTATGAAGTAGTGTCGAGTTTCTGCGACATCAAGTGTACTATAATTGGGTCCCAAGTTGCGATGTCATACATTCTGTTATAACGTCATGCATCTTCTTGAGGTTGAAGCCGTCGGGTTGTTGGATGACGGGCAGGTTGAGCATGCTGTTTAGAAATGACGTGCATTGCAGTCTCCGATTGTCGAACCGCTGAGTCAGTATCTCCCAACAAGATGTGTAGTTTTCTGCACTGATACTCAGACTGACTCTCTTAGTTGACGGAGACACTTCTAGTTATTTGAAGATCTCCTAGTTGTCGAAGATTCTTCCAGTTGATTGAAGCTCTTCTAGTTGTTTAAGACACTTCCAGTTGTTTGAAGCTCTCCTAGTTGTCGGAGACACTTCCAGTTGTTTGAAGCTCTCCGAGTTGTTGAAGACACTTCCAGTTGTTTGAAGCTCTCCTAGTTGTCGGAGGTACTTCCAGTTGTTTGAAGCTCTCCGAGTTGTTGAAGACACTTCCAGTTGTTTGAAGCTCTCCTAGTTGTCGAAGACACTTCCAGTTGTTTGAAGCTCTCCTAGTTGTCGGAGGTACTTCCAGTTGTTTGAAGCTCTCCTAGTTGTTGAAGACACTTCCAGTTGTTTGAAGCTCTCCTAGTTGTCGGAAGCACTTCCAGTTGTTTGAAGCTCTCCTAGTTGTTGAAGACACTTCCAGTTCTTTGAAGCTCTCCTAGTTGTCGGAGACACTTCCAGTTGTTTGAAGCTCTCCGAGTTGTTGAAGACACTTCCAGTTGTTTGAAGCTCTCCTAGTTGTCGGAGGTACTTCCAGTTGTTTGAAGCTCTCCGAGTTGTTGAAGACACTTCCAGTTGTTTGAAGCTCTCCTAGTTGTCGGAGACACTTCCAGTTGTTTGAAGCTATCCTAGTTGTCGGAGGTACTTCCAGTTGTTTGAAGCTCTCCTAGTTGTTGAAGACACTTCCAGTTGTTTGAAGCTCTCCTAGTTGTCGGAAGCACTTCCAGTTGTTTGAAGCTCTCCTAGTTGTTGAAGACACTTCCAGTTCTTTGAAGCTCTCCTAGTTGTCGGAAGCACTTCCAGTTGTTTAGAGATCTCCTAGTTGTCGAAGACACTCCCAGTAGTTGTAGTTATTTGTTGAAGGCACTTCTAGTAGTTGAAAGCTCCTCCAATAGTTGTAATTTGAGAGAAACACGTCACAGTTAGATCCACTAGTTAAATATATTTCAGTTAAGTGAATTACAGTATAATTTAGATGGAAGATCGGTTTTTTTTAATTGTTTAAACAATGCATCTGCCATGTTATCACTTCACCACCCTTGGTTGACCGGTAGAGAATGCCTAAGGCATTAAGTCCGCCTTTGTACCTTTTGTGCATAAATTAATAAATCTCGTTCTACTATATCATGTTTTCGCACAGTAGAGTATAATTTAAACAAAAGGTTGTTACATTAAATATAAGTTTTTATTAATATAATTATAGTAAACCAAAAAATATAACAGAGGGAACGGGCAGGGTATCAAAAAAAAACGACAATTTGGATATTTTTTAAAGTCGGCAAGGGCCAACTTTAAAAAATATCCAAATTGTCGTTTTCAAGTTACACAATTTCTTTGTCAGATTTGTTGCGTCAAGCCGAACGAACGACACCTAACATTTCCTTTTTTGAAATTTGAAAGCAGACCCCTGATGATATATTCTCGGTGCTCTCTCGGCAAGCCGCACCTACTCAGCTAACAACTTTTCGCTCTGAATATTCTTCCTCAAAACCCTGCCAGCTCTATATCTGTTCAAAGTCCATTTTCTCTCATTTTCCACTAACTTAATATTTCACGTTCTACCCTCAAATCGTACGTATGTGTCTCCCATTGCTCTGACACTGAATTCTAGTGGCTGCATGCGGAGGGGATCAGCAGTCCTCTTGCAGCGGACGATCTTGTAGTTCAGTATTATTTGGTACAGCAACACTTTCATCTTAAGCATCGTGTATCTCATACCTGTCGAGAAGAAACAAAATTAAAAGATAGTTTGATTGATATGCTTTAGAAAATGGACTCCTCGTACCGTATGGATTGTGTTTATAGATTTTTTGGTACGGTATAGTATAATTTCTTTAAGAACTATTCCCCATAAAAAAACTAATAAAGGTCTCAAAGAAGTAAACAGCAGACTTTGTAGCGTATGATTTGTGTAAATAATTCGATTAAATTTACCGTGGATTCCCGTCCGTGGGATGCGACCCACGTGGGGGCAACCTTTAAACTTTATTCCTCCTTATTATTGCTAACGACACTAAAGTAAAAATTTACGTTATCATTGTGCACATTTGGCAACCCTTGCCTTTCAATCTCACAGGCAAGGTAGCTTAGTGGTATTTACTGTGGTGGTGGGTGCTTATGGGCAAATGTTGAGAACCAATGATTTAAACAAAAGACATCTACTGTTTTCATAGACCCCGCATCGACCTTATTATCGACCTGCTTACCGAGACAGTTCCTAGGTCCCATTCCAAACGGCATGTAGGTGAACGATTTGATATCCTGCTTGTTCCCTTCAGAAAACCTATCAGGATTGAAGGTATCTGGTTCTGGATGATGCTCCCCATCCATCTGAACTGAATTTACGAGGTTGTAGACTAAGTCTCCTGGCTGAATCTGGCGACAAGGCAAAAAAAAACGTACAGAAATCATAGAAAAAACAGTATAAATAGTTAGTATAGCAGTTATGTATTTATTTTTTATTTTGTATTTATTTTTTTGCTATCTTTATTTCTTTACTATATGCCCTAAATTTGTTTGTCATAAATATTACAATCAATAATATGCAAAAGACTTAAAACCGTTTTCAATAAAAGTTACAAGTTCTAAATTCAAATTATTTTATTTTTATTTATCCTAATAATGTTTATTTATTTATTTAAGGATCACCAACGAGTTACACAATATTAACTTATACAGGCAATATAATAAATTGGAACTCTAATCTTAAACCAAAAACATGTAATTAAATCTGATGGAAAAGAGTGTCCGTGGCGTTTCTTGCAAATTCTTCTCCATTGAGACCTGCGAATTTGCAACTAGAGTCATCTATTTGTTTTCATATGACAATTCAAAAGTACCTCTAAGGTTCATTTGAAATAAACTATTTTAAATAGTACTCGATATTATGACAGAATAGTTTTAGGAGTAAAGATGTAAAACAAAATTTCGAATTTTTTAACATTATGGTTACTTATGTTTATACGAGTATCAAACGTGTTATGGATAATGATTTTCATACAAACAATTTTAGGAGAAGAAAGGGAATACCATCACGAACTGCTATTGTTTGGCGCACTTTATCTAGCCGCTTGCGTGGTTGGGACAGCAGATTAGGTGAGAATAGTACTGGGGGGTGACCTTCTGCTCTTAGAGTAAGGTTATTTTGAGTGTGTGTAAGGGACAGATGTATATGACTTGTATACACCTGTCACTTACGTGATCTCAAAATAACCTTACTCTAAGAGCTTATGGTCACCCCCCTAACCGCCTCAAACCTTTAGGTGCGAGATTAGCGCGTGACCGTGACGCGTGACCGAGACATGTATCGCACACAAACACGACTCCATTTTAGTCGTTTATATCAGTTGTATTGTTGAAAATTATTATTCCAAGGTATCAAATTACTATTGGAGGAAGAAGAATACGACGATATGATATTATAACTATTTGTATAAAAATAAACAAAGATTCAGTATCAACGCCTTATATACAACTAGAGGCCAAGAAAATTTGTTTTCAAAAATGGTTATTTAATTGTTAAATGACAAAATGTTCAGGCATTGCGAGTGCGATGCGCGAAACCACTCGTCCGGCTAGCGGTCTTCCGTCACAGTCCCGTAGGCATATTACGTAGCTTTGCAAGAGCAAAACGATAGCGATCAAACGCTTTATGTCATAAAAGTCGGAATTACCCGCAGTGTAGGTATTGTAGGTCCTACACAAATCGTTTGCTAAACGCTCGATGTTTGTCAAATGCACTGATTTAAAATAAAACCGCCAACAACTCTAAAACTTTTGTATTGATGAGCAATTATTGCGCAAAAATCGCTATCGTTTTGCTCTTGCAAAAGATACGTATAAGCCTGCCGGTAGTGCGTCGCGATCTCATGCATTGTCTCATTCCTATACAATGCCTAAGGACAAGAAGTGGTGTTGCGCGTCTCCTGCCTCCGTAGCGGGTCGCGGTCTCGCGTCGCACCTTAGACATCGTGAAACCACTGTCGATCAAAGCAAAGATGCAAGCAAAATATTGTAACTGTGACTATTTAAATAAACCCAGTGTATCTAATAATTTGTTTGATATCATTTTCATGATTGTGCCCACCTACCGCCCATACACGATGTCTCAACCTAAGGGAATATCTATATCCTGACTTCGCAATGGTTTGCATCTATCGGAACCCTGACGCGACATATAATATACTAGCTTCTGCCAGCGGCTTCACCCGCGTGAAAACTGTTTTCTTATCCCAAGGTAACATTATACTGGGATGAAAAGCAGCCTTTCTTTCTCTTTCTTTTGTCTTTCATCCAGATCCGTTCAGCTGTTCTGGCGTAATTGAGTAACATACAGCCATCCAAATTTTCACATTTGTAATATAAGTAAGATTACATAATAAAAATGTTATAGGTAGATACTATTTATAAACATAAAATACACTCAAAAAACGTTATTTTATTATTTTAATTGCTATTGTGTAATATGTAGAGATAATATCTCATTGCTAATTGTTGAACGCGCAAAAGATTTACGTATTTATTTTGCAAATAATCATTGTTTAAGAATTCCACTAAAAACCTAAGTATATACTTCCGCCGTTACAATTGAAAATACTACTGTATAGTTTTTTTAATTCAACAAACGGGTAAAGCCGGCAGCATTCTCAAGTAAATTTAAGAGCTAATGAGTTCAAGCTAATCTCAGAAACTAGCAGAATTTAGTGCTGTTTTCACGACCGCTGAGAGTTGAAGCTAGGTTTAATAATATTAAATCTTCCTACAGCATGTAAAATAATTGCCGTTTCGCTGTTTTCTGATAAAGACTAAGAGTCTAAATTAACAAGTAGAAAAGAAGCATAGAAATTGAAGAAATAGTTATTTATGCTACAAGTGCGGAAGGTAGGTGATTTCCGATGAGTGGCATTTTATTCACGAGTTTGTTTGTTTGTTTGTTTTTTTTTTAAAACTTTGCCCCACACTAGGAATTTCTTCCTGTATCGTGGGTGCGTATACAAACATATAAACTCACATACACAAACACCCAGAGCCGAAACAACTATCTGTAGGTCATACAAATATTTTTTCCGTGCGGGAATCGAACCCACGACACGCAGCGCAGCAGTCAATCGCTCAACCACTGCGCCAACCGTGCGCGAGTGAGCGAGTGGATAAATCGACACGAGTCGGAAATCATCTTACGTACGTGTATCATACAACATTTTACTATGCATTGTGCGAGGAAACAAAAAAATATATCTGAACCAAGCAAGAAATTAATAAAATCGCGGTCTTATTCAAGCGCGTTCAGATATCCACAGATTAACTAATAGTTCCTCGGGCTACTGCACATGGGCAAATAGCTGTCACGTCGTAACGCAAAAAGGCACGAGCAAAATATACGTTCTGCCAAACATATTTAATGAATATTTAAAATCAATTTATTGATCAATATCTAAATCTAGAGTATTTAAAAACGCCTTTAATGAAGTATTAGTTTTATTTTACCTTTTATATGAATGATAATCTGTACTTAACTAATTTGTAAAACTTTTCTCAAATAATATAAGCTCTATGCGTCGAGCTGACGTTGACGTTAAAAATTAAAAAAATACAGAAAAGTAAAAAGCACTAGTGAAAAATAGTGACAGTTTCCGCACAGTTTGGCTGCTTGGAAAACGCTCTTTTCGAGGACATACATTGTAAAATAAGTTAATCCTAATTTTGGGACCAGGACTTCATACTTTGGTGCAGGTGCGTTTCGACTACCAAACCAACATAGCAATGTATGAAAATTTAAAATCTTAGCCACTTACAACATATGGTGAACCGTCTTCTCTTGGTGGTGGCATCTCGTAAGTCTTTGTACAGACTCTGTCCATCATCACAGCTACAGACCATTTTCTCGAAACCTCTGTACATAAATGTTTATATAGTAAGCATTATTACAGAAAAAATTAAAACTGTGTCATGAAATCAGACGTAAATGAATTAAATTACCTTGTAAAACACAATCCAAATATTTCAACTCAGTGATGCATTCAAAAGTCAGTTCCCCATATTTCTTCTGTTTATCTTTGATCTCCTGGTACAATTTCTCTTCGACATGTGGATGGAGAGCCAGCTCATGGATGCACATCGTCAGGGTCGTGGAGGTAGACTCAAAGCTCGCCAGAAATGCGAAGTATATCTGACCCGTTATTTCGTCAAGGGTCAAATCTGAGTAAGAAAATAAATGGTTAAAAAAATTATCACAAAAGTTCATCTTGGCATATTTACCAATTTGGAAAACCCGTGCTTAATTATAATATTGACAGTGGGCAGAAACTCTCAATAGAAGGAAACAAATACATATATTTTTTGATATCTTCTAGTCACAACAATAAATAAGTATTTGTCTTTTATCATATAAAAAAATAATATAAATTACCTTGTGAGGCTTCCATTAGTAGATGAATGAAATCAGGTTTAACTATTTTGTTCTTTTTTCTATACGCTATCGTGTTGGATACTATATTTCTGAAGAACTCTGTGGCTTGTGATGAAACAAGTTGGATACCTAAAAACTGGAAAAGGCAAATTTGATGTTTCAAAAAAATATTAAAAGATGGTTACACATGTATGAAAGAGGCACATGCACAGTGGAGAAATAGGATAAGGTGGGCCGACCCCAAGTAAATGGGAAAGGACGCGACAGAAGAAGGAATAGGCAACCCAAGACTCTTCGTATATAACTTTTTGAGGATACTTTCACTGTGCGCAGAGCAATGGAGAGGAATTCCCTGCCATAATCCGTATTTCCTAATAGCTATAGCCTAAGGGTCTAGAAGGTTACTGAAGCCAAACGTGCTCAATTGAAGACCACATCATTGTTTACAATCAGGTGAGATAGTGCTCAAACGGAAGCTTATCAGTAATTAAAAATTGTACAAAGAATTATACTCCGTCGACAGAAAATACATTGATATAAAGACGGAAGTATAATAATAATGATACATACTTCCATAATTTTAGCCACAACTGGAAACTGAATCGTCGAGAAGTAATACATTCGTTTCCAGAAAGTGAAGTTGACAGCTTGTTCACCAATACTGAAGAATTTGTTGTTCCTGTCCTTGATGGAGTTGACGTGAAGACCGAACCCAGTGGACGCGATGACGTCAGTGTTGTAGCGACGCATCAGGTCTAATACGTCTATTACTTCGGCTTTATGATCTGTAAAGTTAAACATCTTATAATCTATTTATCCCACTACAAAAAGCTGCAGGTAAATTTTGTTTAAAAAAAAATTTTTTTTCTTTAATGATACTTGATAGTAGAAAAGATTGCTGCAGGGTTTCCCGGCAATATCTAGCCGCAATTAGGTACCTTAAAAGGTTAAAGGATCTTATACTACTTCAGAAGTTATAAAGTTTTGACTATTTTAAATGAATAATCTGTTGAAGTTTTGATAGTTAGACTGTGTTTCATCAGTCAGATGTAGACGTAAGAGCATTTAGTAAAACTGTTTAGGATTTTACAATGCATGTCCTCGAAAAGAGCGTTTTCCAAGCAGTCAAACTGTGCGGAAAGTGTCAACTTTTAACTAGTGCTTTTTACTTTTCTGTATTTTTTTTATTTTTAACTCCAACGTCAGCCCGACGCATAGAGTTTTTATTATTTGAGAAAAGTTTAGTACAGATTATCATTCATATAAAAGGTAAAATAAAACTAATACTTCATTAAAGGCGTTTTTAATTACTCTAGATTTAGATTTTGATAAATCAATTATTAATTTTAAATATTCATTAAATATGTTTGGCAGAACGTATATTTTACTCGTGCCTTTTTGCGTTACGACGTGACAGCTATTTGCACATGCGCAGTAGGTATGCCCGAGTAACTTTTAGTTAATCTGTGGATATGCTGAGCGCGCTTGAATAAGCCCGCAATTTTATTAGTTTCTGCATGGTTCAGATATATTTTTTTATTTCCTCGCACAATGCATAGTAAAATGTTGTATGATACACGTACGGAAGATGATTTCCGACTCGTGTCGATTTATCTACTCACACGCTTCGCTCGCTCGTGAATAAAAATGCCACTCATCGGAAATCACCTACCTTATGCACTTGTAGCATAAATAACTATTTCTATTTTAAAACTTTTCCCACACAGCATTCCCATTGCGCATGTCTCTATTTCGAATTGTTATTTTCATTTTAAATGCTAACAATAGGATTTATAATAGGATTACGATGTCGGATATGGCGCATAGAAAAATTAACCAAGTTATTAAACGTATATTCATTTCATAACTGCACAATCATAGTTTAACTGTACAGTCAGAGAATATCAATAATAAATGTGTTTTGTGTACTAGAACGAATGCGCGATATATTATCTATACCAGTCTGCAGTGGGTACATGATAAAATGTCACAGATCATAGAGATATGAAAATTATTTTCATAGAACGTACCTTTCAAATACTGCACAATCCTGTTACTGATTTCCATCATGAAAGGCATCATACACCTCATCTTAGAACCACTGAATGCTCCACTGAGGCGACATCTCATCTTACGCCATTCGTCACCTGTGAGGTACCAGGAATACAAAGCTATAAGGAGTCATCTTCTTACAAAATAAACAGCCTTTGAAAAGAGCCAAACAAAGCCACTTAGTGAGTTTAGACATTCGGTATTTTAATCCCGCAGAATATCGTGTTTCATACCGTATTACATTCTATTTCTGGAAGGGTTAATTAATTCGTGTTATTGTATCCTCGTGTATGTAACAATAACAAACAGTTTTAGAAAATTTTGTATAATTTTTTAAAAAATAAGTACTTAGAGCATTCTCAAAACTTGAAGCATTCAACTTTGACCCTCATACTGCAGCAACTGACAAAACTGCGTGTTGGATATGCTATTGGCTTTCCAACTGGAATTTCTCGTTAGTAGCCAGGGTTCTGGATATATGACCAGACTTTTTTTTTGTTTTTAGTTTTTAAAAAACATTGCCCCACACTAGGAATTTCTTCCTGTATCGTGGGTGCGTTTACAAACATATAAACTCACATACACAAACACCCAGAGCCGGAACAACTATCTGTAGGTCATACAAATTTTTGTTCCGTGCGGGAATCGAACCCGCGACACGCAGCGCAGCAGTCAATTGCTCAACCACTGCGCCAACCGTGCGCCCAAGTTAATGGTTCACTGTATCTATAATGTTGGTATGCCCGACAGGGTCCATAATTGTTTCTGTAACTTATATTTACCACCTGTATGTACATTATGGATGCAATAAATTGAATTTGAATTTGACATGGGACTTTAACAAAATTGTGGGTGTATTCAAGGTAATCTTCACTCTTTAGGAACACTGGTGCGATGTTAAGTTAGCGTGGAATAATGCTTATGCATAGTGCGCTACCACGGGGAGATAGCGCATATATGTGGGACTCCAACCCACTAAACTCTACGGTGTCCTCTTGTGTCACTTATGGCGGGAACACGGGCACTCACCGCAAACCCGCCGCGGCAGTACGTCACCGGGGTTTAACCCCCATCACTGGCGCACCAGAACAATTTACACGCCGTGACCACCCTAGGGATCAAACCAGCATATGGGTGCCAGAGGACCTTGGTCCCCCTGTGACGGGTCAGGTCAGTGGCTCCACCACCTTCCAATTTTCAGCCGCAGGAGATAGGGATTTCTCCTGCGGCGCCACCACGTCCGCCAACAAACGGGGGTGACCCTGTCCAGGCCGCGGAAGGTAGCCAGAGCGGCGCACCGCAATACCGGCACTCCTCTCCCTCCGTGGCTTCCAACCACTTCCACCTGGGACGCTCCATACGACGTCGCGACCCACCTCAGTTGCGATGTCACCTCTGTTAACAAGCGGCACCGCAACCTACCTGTCGGCCGCTACGACGTCGGCTTAAGCAGCAAAAGCCCTGACGAGCTGCCGCCTCTAGTTCCTATACGCTTCACCGTGGATGACCAAACCACGGCTACTGACACCCCCGCCTCGACAATGCAGGAAACCCACCGGGGGGATGCATCACGCCTGAGCTTTCAAAGTATTAGGCTTACATTAAGAGTGGAGAGCTTAAAAAATACTGACCTTCCATATTCAAGAGACTGGATCCAAGCAAAGGCTCGATCTCTTTAGGGAACATCTCCTTTCTGTTTACGAAGTGGTTGAAGTCCTTGATAGTTATGCTCTTCATTATCTTAGGGTCCCTCACCAGGATAACCGGCTTCATGCCCTCCATGAAACCTACGTATCTGAAAGTAGGTAACGTCGTTAATTATGGCAATCAAAAATGAACAGGTGAATTTTAGTGGACGTGTAAAGAGTTTCAAGAAAGTATTACTCCTCTAGTAGTACCCGTATTCGCTTCTCGTGTTGTTTTTCATTAGTTGGTGTCTTTCGTAATTTTTTATTTTTGTGTTAGTAGCAAGTAATCATGATAATTATATCAGAATCAGAATCTTTATTTGTAAACATAGGTGTGTGAGATGTTACTTACAATATTACGTAGATTCTCTATATTTTGCCGTGAAGCGTACAAATATCATTATCAAATTTTCAATGAAAAATAATAGTAAATCAGCAAAAAAATAACAGTAGGTAAATTAAATCATTAGATACCAAATTATAAGACTAGATAATATTAGACTTATATTAACATACCACACTTTATAGTGCATAGAAAACAATAGATACAAAAATATTTTTCTATTAATTAAAACACAATTAAAAATTACATGTTAAATAATAAATTATCATTAAAAATTTTATGAAAATTTGTAAATTATTAATTAATTAAAACAAAATTTATTATAATTGAGTGTTAGATTTAAAATAATACAACTAATAAAGTCAAGTAAAAACAATTAAACAGAGGTCAAATAAAAACAAGTAGCGATTTCAAACTGCCCTAATAATAAAATATAGATTGCAAAACAAAAATTTGACCAATCAAAAGAATAGAGTGGGGCTTTTGTTCAGAAGTGGGACAGTTCGGGCTAGTAAAAATAATAATAACTACTGCACATGGACTATGAAAGTCAGATTTTTTGTAACTCTAGTTAAATTGTGAACATCGAATTTCCCTGTTTATTCGCCGGGAATCAGGCATTGTTACGGATGTAATGCATCATCAACATCATACCAATACCACCGCACTATTCCCAAAGCACTGCAACTCCTGAAAGCCAGAATCAACAGTGGCGACTACCAGAAAAGCGCCGAGGTAATGAAGCTCGACAAAGCCCCGGAGACAGAATTTAACTGTCTTGGATCACGCAATGAAATTAATCAGAAAAGAATAAAGGAGGAGTAGGAAAGCAATACCATAATTTCATCATATCAGTTGAAGGACGTACGCTACTGGATTTAAGCCTCCAACAAACATCGCGACATCATCCGGACCTGTGCTTTTCTCTCTATTCAAAACCCCGACACTGTAATTAAGGAATATATCTTACCTTTCATTCGGGAACGCTTTATAAACAGCATCAATATCTTCAATCAAATGTTTGATCGCAAAAGTACTCCTAAAGGTGTTGCCGAATATCGGCACACCGGGCTTAAACTTTATCCCGCATCTTACAAAATGGTTTTGTAACCTTTTATGCTCATATATCAGATAAACTGAAATGACTAAAATAAAAAAAAAAGTTAATTAAAAAAATCAAAATACCCGACTGCTTAAAAAACGAACTAAAAAGACGTAAACAAGAAGAAAATCATGCTGTGCAGTCGGAGGATACATATTCGCGAGCTGGCTGACCAAAACCAGATGTATCCTCCGACTGCACAGCATGATTTTCTTCTTGTTTACGTCTTTTTAGTTCGCTTTTTAAGCAGTCGGGTATTTTGATTTTTTTAATTAACTTTTTTATTTATAACTTTTTAGTTAACATTTTTTTCGAATTAGGTACATTTAAATATATAAGTGTTATATATTTTTGAAATCGCCTCTAAAAACCCTTTATTTTGATACCCCACACGATGGGTTTGGAAGAAAAAATAAAATTGGCCCCCCACAATATGGCGCCCAAAAGCCGCCATTTTTCTATTTTCCAATTTTAATGTAGCCTATGACACTCGCAAGGTTAAGACGAATCGATTGACGTATGAATCATCAAAATCGGTCAACGCGTTTGGTCTCTGGAACGCCATATAGGAACAAACATACATACATACATACATACATACATACATACATACATACATACATACATACATATATACATACATACATACATACATAGACTGATAAACACATTACCCTCCTTCGGCAGTCGGGTAACAAAAGACCAGCTCCGTTATCATTGTTAGAGTATATTTATTCGCGAAAGAACACCTGTATTTATGTAAAACGTTAATTGTTATAATTAAAAATCTGGCGTCAGATCTGACGTAACTGTTTTTTATCTACCTTTTAACATAGTTATCTTTAATTTTGTTTTGGCTTAAATTTTTACCCTACTGCGCTGTATTTCAAAAGGAAAGTTATGTGTTTGACAATTTTATTCAAAATCAATTTTTTATTTCATTGAAAGCCAATTCTAATTTAATATATTCTTGAGGCCCATTTTTTTTTAGGTTTCCGTACCAGAAGGGTTCAAACGGAGCCCTACTACTATTCACTTGTCCATCTGTCACACAGGTTTTACAGGCAAACGGTTGGAGCTACAGTCTTGATATTTTCTTTCACAGTATAAGCATCTTGTTGACCCAAAGCCATACAAATTGCCAAAAAATATTTTTAAATATACACACACTGGCAATATTTGCGGAACAAGAAAAATTACCGCAAACTTTTTATTAACCATTGCTGGATGATTTTCTTTTGTTTTATAATAAAACCAATTATTCCTAATCGATAAAACAATTGAGACTTTCTTTTCAAGATTGTTTTAATTTTGTTAGAACTTACATCATTTGGAGTAAATTTTGCGTCAACTTTATGGTTTTGTATTAAAAAATCATGAATTTTTGATTAACATACTGGGTTATTTGTTTCATTTTTAATGTTTAAATCATTTTCGAAGTTAAAGACATCATTGTGTCAAACTTTACCCAAACTGAGAGAGTCAGGGCACTTGAGATGAGTAGAAATGATGAAACCTACAGAGTGCTGTCATCATCAGCCTTTGTAATGTTCCTACTGCTGGGAAACAGGCCTCCTCTCTGTGAGAGGGAATAAGCCGTAATCCACCACGCGGGCCCAGTGCGGGTTGGTGGATGTCACATGTATTCGAATTTTTGTTTCTACGACATGTCGGTTTCCTCACGATGTTTTCCTTCACCGTTTTGAGAGCAGTGGTGGTGCAATATTTTACACAAAGTAAAGCGCCTGCCTGGGTTTGACTTATAATTCGCGGCCGATACCACTAAGTCACCATTGCTCTCACAGAGTATCGCAGAGTGCTGTGCTTATATTGCAGTTTCCAATGATTCAGAAAGACTTTTGCTTTTGTGAGAGTATCAGGACAAAGCAGAAAACTCTTACTTCTAACAGACATAATGTTTTATTTGGTTTCGCTTTCGCAAAAACCCGCTTTTAAAGGCCGTTTAAGCCAGAAATGAGCTGGAGAAAGTTTGAGGAGCAACAGAAAATGAGTTTATGATATGAAGAAGGTTGAATGAAGCTGGTTTTGGTTCGTTTGTCTCCGCCAAACGTCTAAAAATGACTGACGGATTAAAAAAACAAAAAAAAAGGTCCACGGACTAATGGAGTAAAGTATTGTTTAGTGATGAGTGTGGAATTAATTCAAATCGATTTGACCGACGGCAATGAATGTGTAAACATGGACAAAAACATTATAATCTGACAATTTTTGAAACTATAGCGGCTTATGGTAGAGGAACAATACTGGATTCAAATAGGATATGTTTAGGATCTCGTAAGGACTTAATAGGGATCGATGAAGGGAATCTTATTGTACATCGCTGTAGAAGTGTAATTTAAGAATGAAACGTGGTATAATTTGCCCGCTGCCACTTCGTTGATGGCGCTTGAAAATGAACTGAAAGATGTATATTTGGACACCAGTACAGCGGAATACCGTGCACAATGGAGAAAAAGGATAAGGAAGGCTGACCCCAAGTAAATGGGATACGGTCCCAATACGGTCGAAATGGGGTATGGGTAATATGCCTATTTGCCCCTTTATCAGTGGTCACTTCGTTTTGATCCAGGATAATGCTCGGCTGCTTACACCGTTTTCAGCTCTAGCCTATCTTAATAATATCAATATCGCAATTTTTGCGGCGCCGGCGTGATCACCAGACATGCATCCGATAGAACACTCTTGGGACCTGCCAAAACGAAGAGCAAAGTTCATACTACCTACACCTGTCAATGTGGGTAAATTGCGAAGCGCCGTTGTAAAGGAATGATAAAGACTTCCACAGTAGACAATTAATAACATTATTTTTAACATGTCTAGGCAAGTGAATAACAATATATCGCGCGTTTCGTGCAAAACACGCGATATATTGTGATATTATTTTATTGTAAAAATGTATTTTTTAATTAAACTGGGAGGCATTCCATATTCCTACTTCGAGTACGATGGATACTCGTAGGCTAGATAGTTGTAGTTAGTCTATTTAATTATTGTAACCATTCCATGTTCCAACCTCGACTTGGAATGGACATTTCTAGGATAATTATTAATTGTAGTTAACTTTAATAATTAAAAGTTTAGAATCATTTCGGGTTTCATTCCAATCCCCCGGCTGTGATAAACGTAATTAGTAGGTAAATATTATATTTTTGTTTTAAAAAATATTGGAAAACAAAAGAATAAGAATCCATCAAAGTCAGCTTTTTTTTACAAAAATTTGTTCTGAAGAATTTTTTTACTTACCATAAAAATATTGGTGATAATGTTTATTATTTGGTATATATAAACGTATATTTTAAACGTATTTTTTTTTAAAACACTCATAAATCAGATTTTTTATTTGAAATTTCCTATTTTTTTTCTATTACAACAAACTGGTTTTTGCGGTTTGGTACGGAACCCTAAATGTACGAAGTCCGATGCGCAGGAGTTTCTTGAAGAATCAGTTATTATTACGAGTAAATTTAAATTGTTGACGTTCAAAAGTGCAGCTTAGTGGCCTAGTTGAAATAAAGAATTTTGACTTCTGACGCACATAGTCGGTTATTTTTACTAACAATAAATGGACTATTGTTGTCTGAGTTATTATATGAATTATTATTTTCATTTAAGATTGGTTTGAGATAAGTAACAGAAAAATACTAAGAATTTTAGTAATTAAAATTTGTAAATGATCGCTACGGTGCATGGAGCTCCAGACAATATGCTATACCATCAGCGATATTTTGTTTCTATTGTAGAGTTTTTTTTTAGGGTCCCGTACCCAAAGGGTAAAAACGGGACCCTATTACTAAGACTCCACGATCCGTCTGTCTGTCTGTCCGTCTGTCACCAGGCTGTATCTCATGAACAGTGATAGCTAGACAGTTGAAATTTTTTGAAATTTTCACAGATGATGTATTTCTGTTGCCGCTATAACGACAAATTCGTCTAGGTCCTAAATAAAATAAAATAGTTTTTTTTTTGGTAGCCTGTTCTGTACCACTTATGGGCAAAGGCCGCCCTCTAGTCCTTCCACTTTTCACGATTCCGGGCTTTCTCCTTCCAGTTCTGGCAAAATATTTCGAGTTTGTCAGTATTTATAATATAATCGTCAATGTTATTAAAATTGTTCCTATCATAGCCAACAGTATTTACTATAACTACTGCCTGACGGTTGTGTCCCCATTAAAAAAAAAGCCAAGCATTAGATAATGACACAATTTATGTAAAAATGAGCCCTAAAACAACCTTGAATTTTTGACGATAACTGTCCAAAGCACACATATAAATCTAAATATTACATTAAATTATGTCGTGGTGGCCCAGTGGTTAAGACCTCGCCTGTCGTTCTTGAGGTCGTGGGTTCAAATCCGGACAAGTACCAATGTGACTTTTTCAAATTCATATGTACTTTCTAAGTTTATCTTAGACATCACAGGCAACGGTCAAGGAAAACATCGTGAGGAAACCTGGACTTATATAGTTAACGTAAGTCTGAAATAGCCAAGTCAGAGGCCTGTGGGGTTTCCCAGAGGCGGTTTAATTAACACTGACACTAGAGGTGGCCACAACTCACACGAAAAAAAAAAAAAACAGGTTATAATATTTGTGGCCCGAAGTCACAATACCTACGTCATTGAAAAATATTCTCACCATTAGTAATGTTTACTGTTTTTATTCAAAAATATTATTTATGGTGTGGCACACGATCAAATGATAAAATCTTTGGAGCTCACGTCAATTATTTTTCTATTTAAATCTGTGGCGTGTAGTAAACGTCATTCATAGGTTGGAAGTTGTTTTTTTGACAGGTAAATAAAAGAACTTGAATATTAATTAATATTTATTATTAAAAAACCAAGCTTAGTGAGAAAAACTGTAATAACCACAAATATCCATTTATTACGCATTATCCATTTTTTTATTACATTAACGAATTCTCAAACAATTATTATTTATTTATTTATGTACACACAAAACACTTAACAGAGAAAAAAAATACAGATACAAGAGCACAAAGGTACTGCTTATTTCAATAGAAATTTCTTCCAGCAGACCTGCGACAGCAAAGTTGGATGATAGACGAAGACACAGTGTGTAGAAAGAAATAAGGAAACTTAAAATAGACTATTATAACTTAACTATTTATATATAAATTACACATATACATAATATAGAAGATAAAAATACATACACATAATAAATAGCATTATTAGAAGGTGGAGAGGTAATGTTAATGTTAATTATGTTATTGAATCACTATTAAACAGTTATTGAAGACATACATACATAAACTCACGGCTTTTTCACCCCATGGGCATAAGCAGACACTACAGAACGCCATCTGTTATAGTCTTACATACGACTTTTCTTCATTTACGCTTATACATTTAAAATAAATATAAATGAAGACATTTTACATGCAAGTGCCATGTTAAGGGTACTCTTCCGTCAGATTCATCATGATTGAGGTAGCTAGGCAGTGCTAGGATGTGTAACAGCGCTGTGAAAATGTGTAATTGTTTTCACCAAAGCTGTATGAGGAAATTGTGAAAAGGTGACGTTCCTCGCACACATTCCTTACTCATAATTCCTCGTATACATCCATCGCTTTTTAACCGACTTCCCGAAAAGGAGGAGGTTCTATGATCGACTGTATGTATTTTTTTATCGATGTCCGCCAATTTCTTTGTCAATTGTGGACCGAACCGATTTTGAAAATTGTTTTTGTATTTATCATGATATTTTCCCGAGGTGATCCCAAATAAATTTGAAAAAGATCTTATATTAACAGAACTCTTTAATAAATGCCTGCAAAAATCTCGGGATTGCATGTCTGTTTATTGTACACTAGCTTCTGCCAGCGGCTTCGCCCGCGCGAATATTGAAAATTATCCCAAGGGAACGTAATCCCGGGATAAAAACAATCCTATGTGCTATTCCAGACTATAATCTATCTCTGTTCCAAATTTCATCTAAATCCGCTCAGTGGTTTTTGCGTGAAAGAGTTACAAACATACATACATCCATCCTCACATACTTTCGCATTTGTAATATTAGTAGGATTACTATGGAACTTGCCCACTAGGTAGGTACTACAACTAAAAAGCAAAAAAATACATTTTTATAAAAAAAAACCAACCAACTTCCAAAAGCTACAAAGTCAAAAAACGAAATCAGAAACACCGACTTCCAAAATTGAAGTCTTTTTTACTTTCTAGTGTTTCGAAGTCGATTGTATTTTTTCTTATTTTAGTTTTTATTTTCCATTAGGCAATTTTTCTTCGCGCACGGCCTATTTGCTTCGTTCATCTGTGGTGAAGTAGCATCCTTAGTTTCTATTATAGACTCAAGAAATCGCCTAAAATCATTCTCTCTTTTCAAATTTAACCCAAGTTCCATTCAAGGCCCTGATGTTAAAGTTATGAGGCCTCAACTTAATGGGATCCGTTGTCTTCTCAGTCTTAACGATGGTAAAGTTCAGCATTATCAGGTATATGAGCACCTTGATCTCCATCATCGCGAATCTCATACCTGTGAAATCGATCTCTTGCTATATTATGTATGCCTGGTAAAATCCTAACCCAACAAAAAAAAAACAAGTTTCGTGACTGGGTTACCTTACTAACTCTAAGTTAGTAGCAAACGCTGTCAGTAAAGTATAACATATTTGTTATTTAACCTCGTGTTAACAAATAACTCTGATTTAAATCTTTGGCGCAAGTGGGTGTGCATGTCTTCTCTTCTAGTATTTTGTTTGAAATCATTATTTTAATGAACTCTTCTTAAACAAAAATCTGTACTAACTTTTAGAGCTGAGATTCATCATTTGTAACCAAGATATTTTTTATCGTTAAAAAACTGCAAATAAAATTTAACTTGAATAATTAATGATGACATTATTCTGCTAACTTACCAATGCATATTCTAGGGCCTCCTCCGAAGGGCGAAAAGGTGCAAGGTTTAATATTGTGCTTGTTCTCTTCAGAAAACCTCTCAGGATCGAACTTGTGTGGGTCAGGGAAGTAATGTGGATCCCTTTGTATAGAGTTCACACTGTTGTAGACAAGGTCACCGGGTTTCAACTATCAATAAGGAAAATGTATCTTTAGTTCTTATATTCTTTCAAATTAATTATAAAATTAGTATTTAAAAACATAACCCGGGTAAATATAGCAAACATTGAATATTGTTCATAATGTTTTTAGACGAAATTAAGATTGTTGTATTCTTTAATTTTGTATTATATAATCAAATATACCAAGTAAGATGTTATGTGTCAAATGAGATACATTTACAAACAAAATACATCGTCAAATGCATCTTGTACTACTTACAGTATATGGCTTTCCGCCTTCATGTGGAGGTGGCAGTTCATATTTCTTCTGACATATCCTGTCCATAAAAATAGCTGGAGTCCACTTCCTTAGGGTTTCTAGAAGAATGATAATTTCGTTAGACATTTTTAATGACAGCAATAAAAAATATTTTTACAAAACGTGTCGACAAAGTCACCTACCGTTAATAACACATTCCAAATATTTCAGTTCGCTGAGGTTTTCAAATGTTAGTGGTTCTTTGTCCTCTTTCAATTGCCTGCACTCCTGGTACAATTTCTCTTGAACTTCAGGGTTTAAAGCAAGCTCGTGGATAGCCATTACTAAAGTAGAAGCTGAAGTGTCAAAGCCAGCAGCGAAAAATATGAACACTTGTCCTGTCAACTCGTCGGGTGTCCAGTCTGCAAAGCGAAGGGAATTAGGAATTAAGTGTCGCCCAAGTACTCGTCCGTCTATTCCATTGACCTAGTGTAACTTCCAGTGACCATATTATGACCAGCTTACTGTCCACTTCAGCATTTGCACTTGAACTTCGGCTTGATTGATTTATAGGTACTGTGAGGACTCACTAATTAAGAAGGCAAACTCCTTGCTTATAATAAGACTGGCAATAGATAACATAGTTTTGAAAGGGTACTGAAATTTGAACACATAAATAAGTTAAGATGTTTTTGCTATGCTTTTTCCGTAAATATAAAGGTTCTGCTTGCTTTGATTTTCAATTTTACGACGCCTTAGAGCAGGCATTTTGCTCAAATACAGGTATAAAAAGTATAAAAGTGATTTCTGAGTTTTATTGGTAGCACCCTGTCTACGTCCCTCACAGTACACTAGCTGTTGCCCTCAACTTCGTTTGTGTAGCATTAGTACTTGGAATAGCCTATTTCTTTATATCGCGCAATAATTTTGTTTTTGCCCACATTACTTGAGAAATTATTCACCTTATAAATTCTATATCTTTTCCAGACTCACAAACTATCTCCATACCAAATTTCATCTAAATCGGTTGAGCGGTTTAAGCGTGAAAAGGTAACAGACAGAGAGTCAAACATCGTTACTTTCGTAAAGTATGGATTCCGGTGGTTGTTGGTTGAAGATCTGTCTTAAAATTTTTATAATAGGCGCCAAGAAGCCTTGTATCAAACAACAAAATTTCATAGTCAATAATATTGCAAAAAAGCCGATTGCCAAGGAGATTTTTACCTCCCTTAGCCTCCATGAGCAGTTGAAGCATATCAGGTCGCTCCACGTGTTCTTTCTTCCTATATTCCATGGTGGAAGCCACGATATTTCTGAAGAAATCGTTCGTCTTTTCAGAGAATATATGAATGTTTAATTTCTGTTGGACAAAAAAAATCATTAAATTAGTATCCTTCACTTGACTTCTTAGATCACAGAGCTTCAGGGTCGTGTCGACGTAAATAGCTTGGATGGCTTTTATGTAAAGCAAATAAATAAACAAAAAGTAATTTAATTTACATAATAATATGTAAAGCTGCTTGGTAGAGCGAGTCAGTCATACACACGTTAACGTCCTAACGACGGAGATCTAGAATAGAAACCGTCGGCCGGGACTGGTCTGCTCGTACTGCCATCTTCCCCGAAAAGAAATAAGTAAACAAAATAGTAAGTAACATAAAGATAATAAGTATTGTATAAAGTATTGAATGGATATATAATAATTGTAATGCCAGTGTGTAATATATAAAAAACATATATAAAAAAACCGGCTAAGTGCGAGTCGGACTCGCGCACGAAGGGTTCCGTACCATTATCGCAAAAAACGGCAAAAAAATACGTTTGTTGTATGGGAGCCTTACTTAAATATTTATTTTATTCTGTTTTTAGTATTTGTTGTTATAGCGGCAACAGAAATACATCATCTGTGAAAATTTCAACTGTGTAGCTATCACGGTTCATGAGATACAGCCTGGTGACAGACAGACAGAATTCCTAGCCGGCGACGAAGAAACGACCAATTTAAACCGTACACCATTTCTGACGTTTCTTAAGAGCCTATGTAGCTTTTTAATAGTATAATAATTAAATGTAAAAATATTTTAACACAAACATTGAATAAATTAAAAAGTACAAAATGTAATATCGCGTGTCAATACTTATTCCAATGAAGCAAAACACGATGGTGCTGTCTGAGAAATCGATTACTAGTTGCCGGGCATACGTACAATAGCAAGGTAATAAAAGCTTTTAACAAGTAAAACTTTAAGAAACTCCCGACACATTTTAAATTCATGCTGCGTAATTTATGTAGTAGTAGACACGCTTCGATCGACAATCTATTGAAAACGTAATTATGACACGATACCTTAAAACACCTCAATTCAAACAGTAAAACGCCCATTACTTTTCAACAGCTAAACCGATTTGCATCAAACATAGTTAAGAACACTCTCGAGAAAGTCACTATTGAAACAAAAAAAAACAATATCGGTTTATCTGTTTAGGAGCTATGATGATCATAAAGATACGCAAATACACAGGTACACACGCCAAACTTATATCTGTCACACGATATTGCAACACACTGTATCGTCGTTATTTTTTGTTTACGTGGCAAAAGAAAAATTCATGTCCAACATTTTTAGGTAGCTGACGGACTAAAATATATTTTTTGGGACGCAGGCCTATTGGAGTGTTGGTCAAGTTTCATCTGACACTTACCTTAGATAGATTAGGGAACAACGATTGCAAGATAAACAACATTCTCTGCTTCCAGTTAAAGTTAAATAAAGCGTTTCCAGTCTTGAAGAACTCATTGTCTCGATCCTCCAGGGAGTTGATCTTGAGTCCAAAGCCAGCTGACGCGATGACGTCATTGGTGTACCGACGGATCAGGTCATCCACTTCTATGTTTTCATTTTGATGAGCTGGAAAATAATTTATACCTATTAAAAAAATATAAGTTTTACACCAAAAACGAATTGCCACTAGAAAAAATTATAATTCAATCGAAGACCGGAAAGTATGTATGGAATTCCGGCGTGTATTGTTATTGGACCAAATGCTGCCTAGCAGGGAAGTACTTTCAAAATGAGGCTTGGTATATTTCTTTTCATTTTTGAAAAGAACCGGTACTTAGTTTCAAAAGTTATCTTTAGATCCGTTGGGTACTTAATGGTGACGAATTCCAAAGGTTGTTTAATGAAACTCCAATGGTGACGAATTTTGGCCCATTCATTGAGGCAAAGGCTCAGCTGGCAGCCAAAAAGATGGGGATCAATCGCAAGTTCGATCATGCATGGTGTACTGTTCTCATTTCTGGGACGGATCTGCCAAATATCAGCTTGATGCACTAGAGTCGTTCGAAAAGCGGGCCAAGAAGCTCATCGCCGATGATGATGATGATTGATTGATTTTGATGATGTTAAGTCAAAGCTCCAAAGCCTTGATCATCATCGCCGAGTTGCCAGCTTGTCGGTTTTTAATCGGTTTCATTTCGGGGAGTGTGCAATGGAATTGCATGATTTAATTCCGCCCAGCCGGTTCCATTATCGGACTACCAGACTTACGGCGATGCGTCATCGGTACATGGTGGACAGCCCACCCATACGCACTAAAAGTTTTGGGGACACTTTTATTATGCGTACAACTAAGGAGTGGAATTTCCTGCCGGAGTCTGTGTACCCCGATAGCTACAATCTAGGTGTCACATCATCGCTTACCATCAGGTGAGACAGTGGTCAAGCGCGAGACTTAAAAAAAAAAACTCCACTATTAGCACAAAGATTCCGATGTCCACGGACAACACTTTAGACACAGTCTTTGTTTTATTCTGTAACAGCTCAGCCTAGGTTCAGCAGTAAACGTCCTTTGGCTTAAATTATGATGACGTTGAAATAAAGCACACTACGAATGAAGGACTAAATTAATGCTTTATGTATCCATAGTTGGTCAGTGTATAATATATACCTTGGAGGTACTTGATAATGTTGTTGCCAATCTCCACAATCAGTGGAACCATCAACTTCATTTTGGAAGCAGTGAATGCTGGACTCAAGATGGACCTCATCTCCCGCCATTTTTCACCTGTAAATAAATAAATCGTATGAATTGAATTGTTATAAACATTAGCTTTCTTTGGAAGCTACTATACTGTTGGTAGAAGTGTATTGATGTAGGAACTGCAGAATATGTAGTTGGTTACTGACAGAACACATCATTCCTAAAAATCATAAAATTCGTGACTCCCAAAATGTATCATTTATAAACAAAAAACAAGTCAAAGACCATTACCACCATCTTGTAATTTTTATATATTAAGTATGTATGTGTGTATGTATTATGTATGTATGCATGTATGTATTTTTAATTTCTTTATTTATTAAGTTAATCAAATCAAATCAAATAATTTATTTGCATAATACATGTTATAAAGGTATTACAGGTATTAAAGGTGCATTGTATTATAACCTAATGAGGTGTGCAAATTATAATATATTACCTACTATGGTAACATTAAATATCGAACAGAGAAAATTTAACTAAACAGACAAACAGAATAAATTTTAAATGAGGTTACATTATAAAATAGAAATGTCAATTTAAAAAAAAAACGAATAAAATTATAAAAAATTAATCAAAAATATCAAATAAAAAAGTACAATTAAAAAAATGTCAAATAAAATAAATTAAAAATTAATTAAAAATGTAAAACAAAAAATAAAGATCGAATTGAAAAATGTCAAAATTATTATACACAAATCAAATCAAATTTTAATACTCATTATATTTGTGGTGACATTTCAGATAAAGACAATCATTTTTCATTTAAATAATCATTAATTGAATAATAACATTTTGTAACTAGGAATTCATGCAATCATAATTTAAATTGGTACATTTTGTGTAGGTCTGTTATACTTTTTGGCAACTTATTGTATATTTTGGGTGCCATGCCCAAAATGTTTTTACTAAATACTGCTTTTTTATGACTTCTTACGCATATTTTATTTTTGTGTCGTGTGCTTCTTGGATGGGTATAAAGATGTAGATTTGCTTTGACAAAGATCGCCAATTCATATATATAAAGACACGGGAAAGTTAATAATTGGAACTCCTGAAAATTTATTAATTATAAGTTAAGGTATAATAGGTGTATTTATATACACACACACTGTGTCTTCGTTTATCATCCAACTTTCCTGTTGCAGGTCTGCTGGATGAAATTTCTAAAGAAATAAATCTTTGTGCTCTTCAATTTGTATTATTTATTTACTCTGTAAAGTGTTTTGTATGTACATAAATAAATAAACAAATAAATAAAGTAAATCATGCCAATATTTGTCAAAAATCTAACCTGTTGAGCCTTAGCCCAACAGTTTAGACTACAATAGCACAAATTAGATTGATTTAAAGTTGCTCCTAAATTGGACACTCGCAAGCATTTTTAAACAATAATTAATTTAACTTATCATTCGTATCAGAGATTTATTATTCGACAAAGTAAATTTAGTTTACGAAAATTTCGTTACAATTTTATTCACAAAGGAAAGTCTTTAAATAAAAATCTTTTTTACAGAATATAAACCGACTTCCAAAGCAAAACTAAAAAGGGCAAAAATTGCTTTCATTTCGGAGGTCGGTGCCTTTGGCACCTCTTACTTTTCTGTCGTTTAGCGACACCGACTTCCGAAACAAAAGTTATTTTTGCTCTTTTTAGTGTTTTGATTTGAGTTGAGAGATACTCAATCCAACACAAAAAGAATTATTACGATCCGATAAGTAGTTTCGGAGAAATGCGTGGACAAACATACACTTATGAATTTTGGCACACGTGTTTAGAAGCCCACATATAGTAACACAGTAGACACATATGTGTTGTATATAAACATATGTGTCTGCACTTCCAACAATATTAAAACAAACGTATCGAATTGATTACCTCCTTTTTTTGAAGTTGGTTAAAGTACAGTCGAATACAAAGGCAAGCTTTTTATTGTCTTACATTTTGTTTGAACGATAAAAAGCTCTAGTTTAGCAACTGTTGACTTACCAAGTGAAATTAATAAATAAATAAATAAATTATCATTTATTTCAGATTCATCTTATGATTACATCCATATTTATTACATATTTTATTAGAATTGCGGCTGTTCCACTAATATTTTCCTTAAAATGTAGATGTATTTTTAAGATTTTAATATTCCATGAACTTTTGGATCTATTCTCGTGTAACAGTATTCACCAAAAGTTATACAGAAGGTACAGAAGACCTGCAGCCTTATTCCGCAATAAGGCAACGCTGAGCTGAACGCAAAAGCTGATAAGCAACAGGCAATCTTTGAACATAATTGGTATATTGCCATTAAAATTTTCGTTTTCGTTCATGCCTCCTAGGGAAATCCTATGATGAGACAGAAGAATTTCTCTCAAATTCGTTTAAAAAGTTAAGCCCTATTTAGTACCTTAATTCTTACTATTGTTGCTAATCGATTTACAACTTTACACAATACATGCATTACATAACACATACATTAACATGCACTACACAAATATACAGACACAAATACATTACACACTTACAGTTAAACTCACATACATAAATTTAGATTAAGTCATAATTACCCTTAATTAACCAAAATTGTAAAAAAACTTGAAATTGTTTAACATCTTTAACTTTACTTTGTAACATGTTATTCATTGATCGATATTCAATTATGGGGCAGGCACTGTTTCTCCTAAACACAGGTTGCATTGCAACTTACCTAGGAGAACAGAACCACACCCACAGATTTGTTATAATCTACTACATGTTCATATTTTAGATTAAGTACCCATTAATAATGTACAAATACCTGTTTTTTGAAATAAAGTTATTATTATTCCATTTATTTATTTTATTTACATATCTTTACATTTTTAAATATTATTCTATAAAAAAATTAAATAAAAAAACATTTAAAAATACAAAAATAGTAGCCCACCGGTATCGGGTCCAAGCTACCGGTGGTCAGGGCTCCTGAGAGAGGAACCTCCTAACGATACGCGCCGTGTCCAGGAGTACCGCTTTCTGGATCAAGCCCTTGATCCAGCTGCCCAACGAGAGCCTCCTCAGATGTTCGTCGAGGCTCTTGGCTATTATGCCATTGGCCGTAACGACTATTGGCACAATGACTGCTGTATTCACATCCCACATGTCGACAACCTCGCGAACCAGATCAAGATATTTGCTTTTCTTATCTCTCTCAGCCTTCACGAGGTTCTCGTCATGGGGAACCGCTATATCAACAATCATTGCGCGACGCTCTAGTCGGTCTATCACCACTATGTCAGGCTTATTGGCAAGAATAGTCCTGTCAGTGATGATAGACCGATCCCAATACAACGTGACATTGCCATTTTCGAGAACTGGGTCGGGCTCATACTTATAGTAAGGCACTTCCGATTCAACAAGATTGTATTTCAGAGCAAGTTGCTGATGTATAATCCTGGCTACAAGGTTGTGTCTATGCAAATAGTCTCCGTTAGCTAGACTAGAACAACCGGAGATAATGTGACGGATGGATTCCCCCGGCCGGTGACATGCCCGACAGATGTCAACCGTGCCGTCTTTCACAATATATTTCCGGTAGTTGTTCGTCATCATAACTTCGTCCATAATCGCAAAGACAAAACCTTCGGTTTCCCCGAAAAGGTCACCAAATCGCAGCCAGGCCACGGACGCTAAAAGATCTACATCAGGCCCATGTAGGACCCGGTAGAAGCGTCCGTGAAGCTCCTTGCTTTGCCATACCTCCCTGCGGTCATTAGTATCTAATACTATAGGTTTGCGCCAGTTCTCGTTAGCCAAGGAGAGCGGGGTAAGGCCCTTATCCACCGCTACCACGTCTCGAAGCATACCCACGTCAGCTGCCTGGAAATATTCCCTAAGACTGCATACCTCGCAGTTGTGCAGGGTCTTAGCATTTAAAAAGCCACGACCCCCGCACTTCCGAGGGATATACAGTCTCATAACCGATGACCGTGGGTGATGCATACGATTTGCGGTAAGCAATGTGCGGACTCTCCTATCCAGGGCGTCAAGTTCTGTCTGAGTCCATTTGAGTATGCCGAAAGAATACATCAAGACCGGCATGACCCAGCCGTTGAAGGCGCGCACCTTGTTCCCGCCTGATAAAAGACTATTTAGTACTTTTTTCAGGCGGCCAAAGAAGCGTTCCTTCAACGACTGTTTCACGTCAGTTACATTGATGCCTAATGCTTCCGACATACCCAAATACTTGTAAGTTTCGGTTGAGGAAAGGGATCGAAGGTGTATGGAATCCGAGAGTTGTATTCCCACGGATTCCATAATCTCCCCACGCTTTACATGCATGACAGCACATTTGTCCACACCAAATTCCATCCTGATGGCGTCACTAAAGGTTTCTGTAACCTTCAGTAGCTTCATCAGTTGCAAGTTGTTGGGGGCAAAGAGCTTGAGATCATCCATGTAAAGGAGGTGAGATATGACCTGACCTCCTCTTCTCAACCGATAGCCCAGGCCCGAACCCTCCAGCAGTGTACTAAGAGGGTTCAGGGCTAAACAAAACCACAGTGGACTCAGACTATCGCCCTGAAATATTCCACGCTCGATCCTTATAGGTTCGCTGTCCTCTTGAATCTGTCGACATCCTGGATAGCGAAGGACCGTCCTCCACTGCCCCATACACGACATCAGGAAGGTGCGCAGAGTTGCATCAATTTTATACAACTCCAGCACCCTCATGAGCCATGTATGTGGCACTGAGTCATAGGCCTTCTTGTAGTCTATCCAACATGTCACCAGATCCCTTCGGGAACGGCGAACCTGCTGGCTAATAGCAATGTCTATAAGGAGCAGCTCCTTAGTACCGCGGGACCCGTTCCTACATCCATTCTGAGAAGCAGACATGATTGAATTCCTATCAATATGTTGATTAATTTTAGCTCTCAGAATGGATGTAAAAACTTTATAGACCGTCGGTAAACATGTTATCGGTCTATAATTTTTAGGTTCCGCAGTACTACCTGATTTGTGGAGCAGGTGGGTTATTCCTGTAGTTAGGAACTGGGGCAGCGATCCTGACTCTAAGGCAGACTGGAACTGAGTTGCCAAACGAGCGTGCGACCTTTGGAACCATTTTATCCAAAAGTTGTGCAGTCCGTCCGGCCCTGGCGATTTCCAGTTAGGCAACGGACGGACTGCACGAGCTACATCTTGGGGGCTGATGGTAATTGCCCCCATTTGTGGTATCGGATCGCACGCTTGTTCGACCTCCCGAGTCCAATCACCCTCGGTGTGACTGACAGGCACCGACCAGATATTGCGCCAGAACGAATACATGGCGTCATCATCTGGTAGGCGTGTATCAGTCACACCTTGGTTGGGTCGCTCCCAATCCCTATAAACCCACCTTTCGTTGTTCTGGAATGTACGATTCTGCATGTATCGCTCCACTCGCCGCTTGTACCGACGAATACGGTTTGCCCATGCATAGATCTTCTGCTTCAGGAAGTCGATACGCTCTGTGACGCGGGACAGATAATCTCGAGAACTGATATCAGTCCCCGAGAAAGCCCGCCTCACAAAGCGCATCACTCTAGGGCGAGTGTTGCCATCCCTGAAGCAGATAAGCTTGCCGATGAGTGCTCTAGCCTCACCGATACGACGCTCAATCCCGGACTGCCAGGCTGGTACAGCTGGTCGTGTAGTTCTGTCACTTTTTGGGATTTTGACGTTAGCTACACGACATGCCGCAGCAGCCGCACAGTACAGTATTGAGTGGGTATCGGCAAGGTCTTTGCTGCTATCAAAAACATTTGATAGCTGCGAGTCATAAATAAAATTATTATTATTATTTATTATTATTATTAAAATGATTTATTCTAACTTAATAACTCGTCAAAAATACCCAATTACACTAACCTAGCCTAAACAAAACAACTAAAAAAGGAGATCATGAACCACAAAAGTAAACAATGTATCTTATTTATCTTGCTATTATATTAATAAATTCATAACACCGCAATTTATGCCCATCTAACAGCGTGTAATAATCAACTGGAGGGGAGCTACAATAACACGATCACACATACAGTGCATGGTCGACCTAAATGGACCAGAGTCACGTGAGATACTCATTTGTATAGTTATGTAATTGGTGCAAGAGCCAAAGTTTGCCGCTTACGTACAAATCTATCGCTTTGGGTTTAGGTCAGCAAAATCAGCATTATCCCTCCTAAACGCGAAAACTTGTATTCTAGCTCATTATAGCCTGATTTTACAAATGACTTCTTTATTTGAAAAAAAAAACATTTTTGCGGGGAATCCGCTGGATGCGAGAAGCACAAAAGAAATAAAGTAAGAAAACTAGTTTTTTTGGCACACACAAACACTATGTTGGTATTTGTACCAAAAAGGGAACTTGAGGGATCGAGGCCGAGGTGGCGACACTTGGGGAAGACCTATATCCAGCAGTATACGTCTTTCGGCTGAATTGATGATGATGATGAACTACTTTTTATTCACATGGTAATAATGATAAGTTTAAAGATGTCAAAGGAGAGTCCTACATATATAAAAAAAAAGAAAGCTAAATCGTTTATTATCACAATTCTACATTAAGACGTATTTCGAGCCTCCCTTTAAGCAAACAATGCCTGTATTAGGAGACTCCGATCTTCCGTAACATTGCCGTGATAACTTATACTAACTGTAAGTTACTATAAAATAATGTACTGTGATTCACATAATTTAAGATTATTTAATTTAAATTTTTTTGGTTCATTAATTGAGTATTAAAAAAAATATTATTTCTTTTTCTAATATTAAAAAGTAAAATAAGATTAAAAATAAAATTAAATTAAATTAAATTGTATCTTGCAAAGCACGTTAAAATTGACGATCTAGAATTATACTTTTAAAATTAAAACAGATGCGCAGAACTTATAACAGGCGAGCGTGTATGACAAGATGTATGAAGTAAAAGGAATATGTAAGGAACGTAACAAGTGCCGTTCTGCAGTTTCTGCCTACCCCTATGGAAAAGGCGTGAATTTATATACGTATATTTTAGTACAGATAAAGCTGCACGTATTTCTGAAAGCTCTGTAAAGTTAACTAACTTATTTTTTTTCTAAATAGATTACCATGTTAGTTTCATAATCAAGATTGTTAAAATTCTAAATAGTGGTACCTAAATTACACGAATTAATAATATGCAAATTTTGTATACTGATGTGAGCCCATCAAATAAAAAAGGATGATGACAGTTACCTTTCATGAGGAACAGGCTACCACCAAACAGAGGATCTGATTCTTCGCTGAAGAACTGCCGGTGATCGGTGAAGTGGTCGAAGTCTTTGACAGTAATGGTCTTGATCAGGTCAGGATCACGGATTAAGATTATCAGCATCGTGAACTCCACGAAACCCACATATCTGGAAATATAGCCATGAAATAATAACAAAAGAGGATATTATATGAAAAACGTTATGTTTATATTAAATGTAGGTATTGCCTAAAGTCTTAAACGACTCTGATTTACTTGGCATGGGATAGAACCCAGGCATGCGCTTTACTTTGCGTTAATTACATCATCACCAAATGTGAAGGCAAATATCGCGAGGAAAGCAGCATGTCCTAGAACCAAAATTCGAACACATGGGACATCTGGGCCTGCGTGGTGGATTAAGGCCCATTCCCTCTCACAGAGAGGATGCCTGTGTCCCAGCAACGACACGAACGTCAATACGAACGACGAACGACGACGACGAACGTCAGACTGCTGATAATGCTTATGCCCTTATGTCTTTAACTCGGATATAAAATAAGAAAGAAACTGCAATTATCTATCGTAATCATATTCGCGAGCTGGCGGACCAAAACCAGATGTATCCTCCGACTGCACAGCATGATTTTCTTCTTGTTTACGTCTTTTTAGTTTGCTTTTCAAGCAGTCGGGTATTTTAATTTTTTTAATAAACTTTTTTTATTTACAACTTTTTGGTTATTTTTTTTAGAATTAGGTACATTTAAACATATAAGTGTTATATATTTTTGAAATCGCCTCTTAAAACCCTTTATTTTGATACCCCACACGATGGGTTTGGAAGAAAAAAAAAAATTTCCCCCCACAAAATGGCGCTCAAAATCCGCCATTTTTGTTTTTTCCAATTTTAATGTAGCCAGTGACACTCGCAGGATTAAGACGAATCGATTGACGCAAGAATCATCAAAATCGGCCAACGCGTTTGGTCTCTAGAACGCCACATAGGAACAAACATACATACATACATACATACATACATACATAGACTGATAAACACATTACCCTCCTTCGGCAGTCGGGTAATAAGAAAGAAACTGCAATTATCTATCGTAATCACTAGATTGAAAACGGTTACATTACACCGATAACATATCGCGTATAAAGGCACACTGATCTCATTGATGATGTCCTTCGAACAAATTAGTTGCGGGTGCAGTGTGTGACCAGAATATGTATGAACACGTGTATAAAGCAATATAAATGATAAATGATTTTATCGGGGCGCCGCCAGGCCCAGGGGTCGAAGCTCCCACCAAAGGCTGCTATTAGATTTTTTTTTATGTACCAATTTCGACCTCGCCATAAGATCCCACCGGCGCAATTCGGCAGTTCGGTGACAGTAGGGGGACGTGGGAGTCCTGTCACAACAATCCATGTTGATTACCGTAGTTTTTCAGGGATTGGACGAAGGCATTGTCGAGCTAAATTTCTGTAAGTTGGTTTGTACAAACACTTTTACATGTCGATCATATTTTTTACCCGACTGCCGAAGGAAGGTAATGTGTTTATCAGTCTATGTATGTATGTATGTATGTATGTATGTATGTATGTATGTATGTATGTATGTATGTATGTATGTATGTTTGTTCCTATGTGGCGTTCCAGAGACCAAACGCGTTGACCGATTTTGATGATTCATACGTCAATCGATTCGTCTTAACCTTGCGAGTGTCATAGGCTACATTAAAATTGGAAAATAGAAAAATGGCGGCTTTTGGGCGCCATATTGTGGGGGGGCAATTTTATTTTTTCTTCCAAACCCATCGTGTGGGGTATTAAAATAAAGGGTTTTTAGAGGCAATTTCAAAAATATATAACACTTATATATTTAAATGTACCTAATTCGAAAAAAATGTTAACTAAAAAGTTATAAATAAAAAAGTTAATTAAAAAAATCAAAATACCCGACTGCTTAAAAAGCGAACTAAAAAGACGTAAACAAGAAGAAAATCATGCTGTGCAGTCGGAGGATACATCTGGTTTTGGTCAGCCAGCTCGCGAATATGTATCCTCCGACTGCACAGCATGATTTTCTTCTTGTTTACGTCTTTTTAGTTCGCTTTTTAAGCAGTCGGGTATTTTGATTTTTTTAATTAACTTTTTTAAACTAGATGAGGTTGGCATTTCCTGTCTGACTACTCTTAGAAGAAATGCCGAAACAAACTCAGAGGTCACAGTCTCTTTTAAAATCCAGACAAAATCTTGGTTAGTTCATGTGAAGACCATGTAGACTGATGTCTGAAATGGTATTTTGAGGAAAGAACCAGCCAGATTGAGTGGACCTGTCCAGTCAGTGTACGCATTTGTCAATAACCGTGCAGCTCAACTCAGAATTTAAGGAGCTCAACGAATTGACGAACAATACCAAAGAAAGGACATTCGGGTAGGCCGCATAAATACTCAAACTGCTAGACCATGATTAAAAACTAAGATAAATAAAAAAAAACAAAAGAAAAAAAGGATGATCCACATAGTCTTCACATTCACAATAATTAAAATAAAATAATCTAATACTTTAAAAAGTAAATATTCTTGTAATTGCAAGAAAAATCAAAAAAATATAAAACTTAATTCACAGTGCAAAATAAAAACTAAATTAATTGGAGCAGTTCAATCCAAAGCCTTTTTGTCCTCAACGTAATCTTTAATGTTATAAAACGCTTTCTGGCACAACTTACGTTTAATGAATGATTTGAATTTATTAACACTTAGACCTTGTACGTAGCTTGGAAGCGTATTATAAAAGCGTACACATATAGAAAACAGTCCCTTCCCTCCACGTCAAACAAACAAAAAATATAGCTTTGCTAATAGCAGACATAAAAGGCCAAATTTTTCTATACAGTTTTTACATGCGCAATATGGCATAGTTAGGCATTTTTCTAGATTTCGGTGGATTTCCGATGACAATAATGCTAAATGAAAAGCTCAAAGTACGATTGATCTTAATTTTACTTCGTTTTTTGACACGCGAAGTACTAACAATCGCGTCATCTAGTTAGATTTATATCTGTGACCTCAACACATAAAAGGCTAGACAGGTTAACTGATAAAAAAAAAACAAAAGTTACTTACTTTTCATCCGGAAACGCATCATGAGCCTCCTGAAGTTCATCCAGGAAATGTTTTTTCCAAAACGTAGAGCGGTACATATTGCCGAAAAACGGAACTCCAGGAATATACTTTACACCTCGTTTATTGAAGAAGTTGTTTATTTGTTTATAACTGTAGATGTAGTACCCTACTAGGGTAGTTAGCAAAAATATTAGTATCTCAAGAATCATATTGATAAGTGTCGCGCGCCGGGAGCGAACTGTGATTGTACACTGCGCATTCCCAAATGAGTTCCATGCGCATGAGTTTACAGACGAGATACGTGGATGAAAATATATACGGATATATGTATAATGGTGAGCAGAGGTGGCCCAGTGGTATCGGCCGAGACTTACAAGTTGTAGGTCGTGGGTTCGAGCGCAGGCAGGCGCTTTACTTTGTGTAAATTATTTCATCACCACTGCTCTCAAAACGGTGAAGGAAAACATCGTGAGGAAACCGGCATGTCCTAGAACCAAAAATTCGAAGACATGTGACATCCACCAACACGCACTGGGCCCGCGTGGTGGATTACGGCCCATTCCCTCTCACAGAGAGGATGCCTATGTCCCGGCAGTGGGAACTTTAATAGGCTGATGATGATATGTATTATGTTTGTTGATTTATTTGTTGTATGTAGTTTGTTGATTACTCTCGGGAAACATGTCGTTGTGTTACTAAGGGCTACAGCAGGACCTACACAAACTGACATTCTACTAGTGCAAAGTAATAGTAATAGTAGTAGTAATTATAGCAAAGTCTATAATAGGAATGTTTCCTGTGTAGAAAAATTATAATTCTATTTAGTCCGTCAGTGAGATTATCAAATAGTATTGGACGCGTATTATTTTTTTACTAAATCAATAAATATTGACAAAAATAAAGCTCATCAAATTGCAGGAGTGGGGGCTTGTGACGTCACTAAGTCAGTGTCATCATACGATATTTCAACGCGTCGTCACTTTATTACTTGTCAAAAGAAAAAAATACGTTCCAATATTTTTAATTAATCTACCTGACGGACCAAAAACTAATAGGGATGTCAACTGAAAATAATTCGTCGTTTTCACTAATATAAATTTATTTTGAGTGGAAGAACTACCACCGCCACTATGTATATCTGCCGCCAAGCAGCGTTCTGTTGTTTCAGCTTTAGGGGGTTTTGGTACCAGTCAGGTCAGTATAATAAAGACATGTCATGGAGAAGTCATGGCAGTTTTGTCTCTGTAGTGGATTACGCATCTGTGGTATTGTAGATTGCAAAGCGGTGGCGATGATCGTTATGCCCACTTTCAATTACATATTTACCATCGCCTTTTTGTCATTCTAATAACCATAATTTTGTGAACTTAGATCCTGCATAGCAACCTGTGAATCTTTAAATCAAGTGTGAATAGTTTATTTCTAGGCAATCGTGCCGCATAGTGGCATGTCATGGTGTGCCGTATGGTGACGGACGTAAAGAATTTCACCATCCCATATCTTCCCGTGGGTGTTGTAAGAGGCGACTAAGGGACACACCAGAGAATGGGCAGCAGCGTTCTCTGTGCACTTCAACAACAAACTGCGATCGCCAACCCACCTTCCAAGCGTGGTGATTATGGCAAACTCCCCCAAACCTATTGAATAGCATGCATAAAAAACGGCTCCAAGTGCCCGGCAGCCCGTCTACCCTCGGTAACGGTAGCAGTCGAGGCGATGGCGTGACAAGGGGTGCTAAGAATCCCCGGAGTGGACCCGGCTACCCCAATAAATACCGACGACTGGACCTGGGAACATATAACACGCGAACACTCCGGGCCGACGAGAAGATAGCCGAACTCGAGGAAGAATTGAGCTGGTTACGATGGAGTAATATAGGGTTATCTGAAGTCCGAAGAGAGGGAGAGGACTCGATTATCCTCAAATCCGGTAACCTGCTCTATTTCCGAGAGGGTGACCGGCAGTCCCAAGGTGGTGTCGGATTTATCGTCCACAAGTCCCTTGTGAACAACGTGGTGAGAGTGAGAGAGAGTGTCGACAAGGGCCGCGTACCTTATACTCAGAATATCTGTAATATATTCACTGAAGGTCATACAGATCTATGACTCTACGTCCTGACCTCGGCACAACCCGACGACGAGGTAGAGGCCATGTATGAGGATATCTCTACAGCCATGCATGGTTCCAAAACTCACTTTACCGTTGTGATGGGGGACTTCAACGCAGAATCGTTTCGAGTGCCTAGGGAGCTCCGTGGACGAATACAGCGATGGGTTCGTGGAAGCTGTCCATACGATCGGGTCTAAGTTTTTCAAGACACGCCGTACAGATAGGAACAAAAAGCTCTCTGGTCCTACTCTCAAGCTCATGAAGGAGAGGCGTGAGATGATCTTGCATTCTTCAGATGATGCGTTGAAATACCGGTTGCTAAATAGACGTATCTAAAAGTCCTTGAAAAGCGACCTCCGCCGCTTTAATACCAAAAGTATTAAAGACGCGATTGAGCGGAACAAAGGCTCCAAAGTCTTTGCAAGAGATCTGTCTATTGGGCAGAGCCAGCTCACGAAACTGAAGACCGATGATGACAGGATCGTGTCCGCTAAACCGAAGCTTCTGAGGGAGATCGAGAGATGCTATGGGCAGTTTTGTACACGTCAACCAGTAAACCCGTCGCGAATCTAGCGAATGACCCTAGAGCTATATTGTCGCTAAACCGAAGACATTCCGGACATCAGCCTGTATGAGATTAAGATGGCTTTGAAACAGCTTAAGAACAACAAGGCACCGGGTAATGACGGAATTACGGCCAAACTCCTGAAGGCGGGTGGAAAACCAGTAATTAAGTCCCTTAAGAAGCTGTTTGGTTCCGTCATACTCGAGGGGAATACGCCACAGGCATGGTGCAGGGGTGTGGTGGTACTCTTCTTCAAGAAGGGTGACAATGCCCTACTGAAGAACTATATGCCCATCTCACTTCTTAGCCATGTCTACAAGCTGTTTTCAAGAGTCATCACGAATCGTCTCGCGCGCATGTTTGACGATTTCTAGCCTCCCGAACAAGCTGGATTCTGTAAAGGCTTCAGCACCGTAGACCACATACTTACGCTGCGGCAGGTTATACAGAAGACCGAAGAGTACAACCTGCCTCTCTGTTTAGCGTTTGTGGACTACGAGAAAGCCTTCGATTCGATCGAGACTTGGGCTGTACTGTAGTCTCTCCAACGGTGCGAAAAAGTTGCATATATAGGCAGTGAGGGAGGCCTATGTCCAGCAGTGGACGTCTTTCAGCTAATATGATGATGATGATTATTATGAATCGTGCCGCATCGTGAACGACATCGACACTTCGACAGTCAGGTGGTCAATCGCGAGTCTAACAATAATAATAAAAAAGAAAACTTAGATGACTGAATCTGGGAAATTCACAAGATGGTCCAACTTGAAACTTCAAAAACCAACTATTAAACATATTTTATATATTCTACTTCTACATATCCTATCCTACTAATTAGCTATAAACGTATGACCAGGATAGTAGGAAAGTGTTTCCGAGTGACAATTTTCGGAAGCTTTTGTCTTTGGCCTTACAGTTGCACCAAATGTACCAGACTAAAGAATCAGCTGTTATAGCATTAATTCATTTTTTTCTGGAATGTATTGGATGGATTTATATATAACTTATCAACAAACCTGCTGTATTTTATCAATTGAACCGACGATGACTTCAATTGATAATAATGGACGATTTCAAGGGGACAAATGGCGCCAATTACCAAGAAATTTTACACTCTATGATCTAAAGATACAGTTGATATTCGATAATCAGATGACAGTGAGTTGATGAGAGTGTTGTTTTATTTACTTAGTGATAACAAGGACAATGTTCGTTAATCTATTATAACGTAATAATAGTACCTAGTGTGTAAATAAATACCTAGTGATAACAAAAGATGCTAGTCATGCAGAATAGTCATTATGGCTAATTTTGCGTGACTTGCGAATTTTATTTACGGCTAATGAGAAAATTACAAATATAGGAGTGAACTTGTTAAACTTCTCTATTAAAAAAGAAAAACCGGCCAAGTGCGAGTCGGACTCGCACACGAAGGGTTCTGTACCATTATCGCAAAACAATGCATAAAAATCACGTTTGTTGTATGGGAGCCCCCCTTAATTTATTTTATTTTAATTTATTAATTATTATTTTTTGAAGTTAATATACAACTAAACATTCTGTGAATATTTCAAGCGTCTACCTGTTGCCGTTATTAATATCGAGCAAAAAACGGCAAAAATATCACGTTTGTTGTATGGGAGCCCCCCTTTAATATTTAATTTATACTGTTTTTAGTATTTCTTGTTATAGCGGCAACAGAAATACATCATCTGTGAAAATTTCAACTGTCTAGCTATCACGGTTCCTGAGATACAGCCTGGAGACAGACGGACAGACAGACAGACAGACAGACAGACGGATCGCGAAGTCTTAGTAATAGGGTCCCGTTCTTACCCTTTGGGTACGGAACCCTAAAAACGATGTTAAGCGTTAATCCTAATCTAATAAGATCTTAAGTGCTGAACACTTCCAATTTATAAATGTCTGTAAGTATATTTGGATGTTTAGGAAACATTACATTTCAGATTACTGAACTTTATAACTTGAACCAGAAGGTCCTGCACCCTAATTGCGTATCTTTTTTGATACCACGAGGCACACTCCTTCCAATTCATATTGATAACTCAACGGTATGGTATTCATTGTGTGTTTTACAATGTGAGAGAGATGAGACGTGTTTTTGAACATATGAAGCAATATATGCGTGCCATGCGCTATCCTTTGAACTTGTTCAATTAGGGTGCTAGATTATACATATAAATTAATAAATGGCTTAAATAATTAACACTTTTCTTTGGTCTAAAACAAAAATACTCGAATATATTCGAATGATTGATACACTATTCGAAACACTTACTCGGCAACTTGCACATTTCGCAAGTAGGTACATAAAAATAATACCGATTATAACAGTCGTATCAAGATTTTACAATATTGATACGACTATTATATTCGGTGACTTACGTCAATGAGTTCGATTAACCTTCCAATTACATGTTCACACTCCAATACTTACTACACGTATGTACTAGGCAAGCATAGACTGTCTGTAGCTTGTATAATATTACCTGTGTACCGACTCGCTCTCATCTGCAATGAGTAGGTGCAGCTACAATTAGTTAATTAGCGTCAGCACTAATTGTAACCACGACAGACATAATAAATAGTTGCGATTGAATCTGATGTCATGTTATCTGGAGTTTATCTATGTTTATTATTGTTTTAACATTATATCTCGCCTGTAATTTAGGGATAGGAAGAGGTATAATAATAATATAATAACTATAATTTTGCATCCACATTTTATCACTTATGTTTAAACTAAAGTACCATTTACTAGGGGGCTAGACTGCTATTAATCAAGTACAAATCTGCTACTAAAAATTGGTTGTCTGTAAAGTCAGTTTACGGACAATAGTTTAACGTGACAACGTCATGATTAGTATTTTCGATATTTCGCAATTTCATAGTTTTGAAATTTCGGACCATATTTGCATGTTTATTAATTTCTAAATTGACACCCATAAATACGAAATTTCGAAACTGGGTTTAATTTAAATATATTTTATTTTTGTATACAATTATGAAATTTATTATTGAAACCAAAACAAAAGAGGATCATCTTTTCGAATCTAAAGCCAATTAGACCGTTGAGTAGGGCCACCTTGTGACCATGTGTGCTAAAATTACAATAAAACAAAGGCTAACCATGGTGTTTAATAAATAAAATAGAGTGAAAGAAGCTTGTCCATTATAAAAAAACAGGCAGTGTGGTATTTCTACCTTATTAAAACCAAACCGGTGATCACCATCAGCACTTCTTAAAATACCACATTTCAAATTACTTGGGGAGACTATAAAGGAGTCTCCCTTGAGCCTCCTTTATAGTCTCCCTGTGTACGGTGATCGATTTGGCACTGTCTTGCCTGAGGTCACTCGGTGGACGGACAGAGAACCCACTCCGAGCGCCCGAAACCCCGAAGTTCCACCTGCCTTAAATGAGGCTGGGTTTCGGCGTGTCTACATCGAGGCGGTTGCCTCCACGATACCTTCTTCTCCGAGTAGGATTGGCCTTCTCACGATTCCTCTCGGTGGCTATTTCACTCTAGTTTTCTGTCTCCGCCACCATATTCCTCACTAATACTGGTAGAAACAGATCTCGCCCGATCCTGGCGGCTAAGACCCAGCGCTCAAAGGCCTAAGAAAGCACTCCTCGAGCGTGTGCTGTGCAGAATCCAAGTTGCCTTTACAATGATGGCAATTTACCGCGGCCTCTCACCCAATCCTAATCAGGTACTTTCAGCCAGCCACGTGCTATTCAAATAACCATTTTCCGCTGCCGGCTGTTGATTTTAGTCCTGCAGCGTCGGACATCTGATAGTCTATTTCTGCCTCCGAGATTGGGCTCGCTCCGATCGTAACAGTACAATGAGCGCAACGGGACAATGCGCGTAACGGGACAATCAGCGTAACGGGACACACATTTGACGAATAATATGTTGGATTATGACCTAATGTTATTACTCAAAGTTGTCAACAATTGTGGATGTTATAATTTCAATGACCAATAACTAGATGTAATATTTATACAAGAACTAAACAAATTTGGGTTATAGATTACAAACTGTAATATAAAGTCATAAGACTATTTTACACAGCCATGTAATAATGAAAACCTTCTGATTAGTAAGATATACAAATCACCGTAGTTTTGTGATGAAGTGGTTTTAGCTTCAAGTTGGTCTGAAAACTCAAAGTGCCTGTTAATAAGTGAAATAAATACTTTGAGTTCCAATCCAGTGTTGTATGGCATTGAAATTCACCTGTTTCTATCAACAATTAAGAATGTCTATATGCATTGGAGTCGATGAAGGTGATCATATGATTCATGGGTACTCCGATGTGACATATTTTGTTGGTAAAATATTATTTTGCTAAACTAAGCTACAAATTAAAATCATACGTTTGTATCTGATTGGATATTTTGGTTGGCAGTACCGTTAAAATTATCAAACAAAATGATTCAGTCTCCATAATTGAAGGATTTCAACAATAAATTGGGTTCTCTTTATGAAAGGATTTAAACTAATTCAAATTATTTGCTAACGTAAAGTTATAATTTAATTTTCATTATATAATCTAAACGCTTGACGGTATGATAATTTAAATGAGAGAGAGCTGTGATTGATTTCAAATTGACAACCGACTAACATTGCTCGCAGAACGGATGGTCGATGGGGCCGAGAAGTTCTGAAATTACGACCGCGAAATAGCAAGACGCAACGTTGGATTGGAAGGCTCTGAACTCCATTTGAAATAACATTAGACATGTTTCCAAATATGTTTACAGTCCGTTCAACCGATTTTGAGTTCTATCCCGTAAACATAAGGATGACATAAAAACCGGCCAAGTGCGAGTCGGACTCGCACACGAAGGGTTCCGTACCATTATCGCACAACACTGCAAAAAAAACACGTTTGTTGTATGGGAGCCTCCCTTAATTTATTGTATTTTAATTTAGTAATTATCATTTTTTTAAGTGAATATACAACTAAATATTCTGTGAATATTTGAAGCGTCTACCTGTTGCCATTATTAATATCGAGCAAAAAACGGCAAAAATATCACGTTTTTTGTATGGGAGACCCCCTTAGATATTTATTATATACTGTTTTTAATATTTGTTGTTATAGCGGCAACAGAAATACATCATCTGTGAAAATTTTAACTGTCTAGCAATCACGGTTCATGAGATACAGCCTGGTGACAGACGGACAGACAGACAGACAGACGGATCGCGAAGTCTTAGTAATAGGGTCCCGTTTTTACCCTTTGGGTACGGAACCCTAAAAAGCATAAACCTGTTACCAAAACCAACTGTTTACTACAGCTACCATTTGTCGTATCACCAACGTAATAGAATTCAAAATCGGTTGAACGGGCTGTAAAATGGGCTAATTTAAACGTCTAATGTTATCGCAAATGGAGTATAGATGGACCGGTGGCCTGATTAAGGCTGTGACAATCCGCTGGATACGAGACGCACAGGACCAATCAGGGTGGTGACGGTGATGTTTGTGGGAGGCCTATGTCCAGTTGTGGACCACTTTCGGCTGAAATGATGATGATGAACTTACAACTACTTTTACATCATCATAACACAACCAAAGCAAACATATACAAACAGTATGGAAACTACCTACAAACGTTCGAAACGGCACACTCACACAAACAACGTACCGAGTAAACCCTTACGCAGCGTCCACAGTGCTGTCAGTACTGAGCACCGCGACGCGACGAGTGGTCGTTTCGAGCGTTTGTAGGTAGTTTCCATACTGTTTGTATATTTTTACTGTGACACAACATAGACTAGAGCTAAAAAAACTAGCCTTTTTCCACCGGTAATGTATATAGACCATATAGACTTACAGCAGTCTACTGCTGGACATAGGACATAATTTTATACTTGGCTACTTCCATCCTGCTTGCTAACAGCACCGCTACCGAAGATCGTCGCTCCACCGAGCCTGAGGATGACCTAACTTAAATTTGCTCATTTGTAGTTTCCACTCAAGAACACGTCTACCCCAACTGTCATCAATTCTACACAAAATTCTTGTATTTTTAAACGAGTTCAAAAAGGAGAAGTTTCTCAATTCAATGTGTTTTTTTATTGCCTCAGTACTTTTAACTAGGTGAATCGATTTTGATGATTCTTTTCGTGTAGTCCCGTTTAAATTTGATCAAGATCTGATGAAGAACTTCGGAGATATACAACAGAACTCTTCAATAAACAACGGCAAATCTCTCGGGATTGCTGCAATCGCATGTCTGTTTATTGTTCACGCCATTTCACAACATAACATCACGCCAGTACGCTCTAAACGGGTACGCAGATATGTATAGTACACCCTGGTATACTCTCATTTCGCCGGTTATGTTAGTTTTATGTTAGTCGGGTAAACTATTCTAGCATAACTTTGAAATTGAACTTGCTCTTTATGTACTACAAGAAAAAAGTGAAAAATAAAAACATGTTTCAAAAAAATAAACCAGCTTCCAAATAAAAACACTACAAAGTGAAAATTAACTTAAATTTCGGCAGTTGGTGTCACCAGTTGAGTGTCAACGGCTTCCAAAATTGCAGTTATTCATATTTAGTAGAATTGAGCAAACCCTTATTCAGCAACTAATTTTCACATAGGAAGGTTTAAATTCATTAGCATAATATTGACGACTAGTCAACGGAAAACTGCTGAAGCGGTACTAGGAAAGTATGAAACGAGCGGAAACATGGATTGAGAATATTCTTCTCCTCTTTGACGCGATATTCACGATAATGAGTCTTGTAACAAAGTCGTTATAATTTGGACGATTTATTGTAATAATTTATATAACCTAGATTGTGTGACAAGGTAAGATGGGTCTTTGGTTTTTTAGGGTTCCGTACCCAAGGGGTAAAAACGGGTCCCTATTACTGAGACTCCGCGGTCCGTCTGTCTGTCTGTCACCAGGTTGTCTATCTGTAGACAGTTGAAATTTTCACAGATGATGTATTTCTGTGGCCGCTATAACAACAAATACTAAAAACAGAATAAAATAAACATTTAATTGGGGCTACCATACAAAAAACATGATTGTTTGCCGTTTTTTGCGATAATGGTACGGAACCCTTCGTGCGCGAGTCCGACTCGCACCTGGCCGGTTTTTTTATTCACTTTGGTTGTCATTAAACGCCTGGTTAGTATTGAAGAATAAAAAACGCTAAAATGTTAGTGCTTCAATGTTGTTGTGTTTATTGTTTATTCTGAAAAACAAAAACAAAATAAAACCTGCAGAACCCACCCAGTTGAAGTGGTGTCATATGAAGCAGAGATAGCTAGACGACGTATAGTCGTTAGCCGCAATGACGCGGGCGCATCGATGCGGTAATCCGTTCAGCCGGATTATTTGTTGCCGAGTACGAACGACTTACATGGTAGATGCGGCAAAATATACGAGCTAATACTGGTATTGTGTGGGCAGTTATGGAAAGGTATTTCCTACCGGAATCTGTGTTCCTGGTAGCTATTACCTAGGAAAACTGTGCGTAAAGCTAAAGACTGGACTTTCCTTTCGGTGTTTGTGTTCCTGGTAGCTAAAACCTGGCGGATTTAAGTCAAGAGTGAATTGATTTACTTCTAGGGCAAACTCTCCATCGTCCATCACCATATTTATTTATTTATTTAATACTTCATGCACAAAAACGTACAGAGGCGGACTTAATGCCATATTATCAGTCGACCATACCATCTGGTGAGACAATGGTTAAATGCAAGCACAAAAACAACTCGATGACGTGCCTCAAAAGGCCGCCGAACATTAAAAATACGAATAAGTATAAAAATGTTGCGTTGTTGTTTGGACTCGAGTTTTCTCTGAATTTTAACAGATTTCTAGAAAAATGCCACATTGTTTCCAGAACTTAACAGTAGTTGCTTTATTATTTTTTATCAAAGACTAGAATATTTTTAACAGGCAGCCAAAAGGAATTTTAAATCAATACAGAAATAATAAAAGAGATATTTTACTCTTACATAAAATAAGAAAGATTGAAAATAAAATGGTAACAGCTTTACGTATTAAAATATTTTTTTTGGCAAATGATATTGTAACCACGAAGTTGTTAAATAAATATTGAACGCATGATTTTACCACTAGGTTCGCAATTCGTAAATTATCCCACGGAAACGTATCTCCGGGATATAAAAAAAGTTAATCACAATAATCACATCACACTTCACACTAATATTATAAAGGCGAAAGTCTGTGAGTGTGTATGTTTGTTACTTCTTCACGCTCAAACTGCTGGACGGATCTGGATGAAATTTGGCACAGGGATAGACTATAGTCTGGAATAGCACATAGGATACTTTTTATCCCGGGAATATGTTCCCTCGGGATAATTTTAAGGGGTTCGCAGATCTCTCATTTCACCGGTTATGTTCAAGTTTCATGATATTCGGGTAACCTATTCTGGCGTTATAGGTACCTTACTAAACAACTTCCCTATTAGGTAGTACAACTAAAAAGTGAAAAATAAAAAATAATTTTTGCAAAAATATACTACCGACTTCCAAATAAAAAACTACAAAGTGAAAAATAACTTTAGTTTTGGAAGTTGGTGTCCATAAAAAAATGGTACTCACCAAAGACACCGACTTCCAAAAATAAAGTTATTTTACACTTTGTAGTTTTTTATTTGCAAGTCTATACCTAGTATCTTTTTGCAAAAATGATTTTCATTGATTATTGTGATAAACTTCACTTAAAATTTTGTGTTTGTTTTATTTCAATCTGTTCATAAATAAAAACATTACAGCAATGTTTTAAATTATACCTATGTATATAAATTCATCCGATTTGCTTAAGTACATACAAAGAACCAGGAGAACAGCACCATGAAGTAGGTAAAATATGCAATTTATTTACATTATTTGTATTAATAAAAGGATTATCCCACGCAACCAAAGCCAGCCAGCTTTGCTCAGCTAGTACATACTATATACCTACCTACCTATGCTAGTACATCATTTACATTCATACAAATAAAATCTAAGTATACAATAAACCGCATCGTTTTCTTCGTAGTTCCATCTCAGATTTCCTTCAGGAATGACTGTTAGATTTTTGATAGATGTTCGCGACCAACCCGGGGAGATGAGACATATTTATCTGCTCCACAAAATAATTTTTCCCAATATATATTTTCTCTCCCCTATCACATTTAGGCGATACGTGATACGAGAGATATTGAATAAACAGTTTGGTCAGATGGGCAAATATTTTTGTGATCTCATATTTTTGGGAACCTTAACCCCTACAATTAGATAAAATGTATCTATCTACTGTACTATAGGATATCATGACGGCACAATTTACTTGGTAAGACGTAAAATGTTTCGTTTGTGAAGGATTATAATTCCTAGAAGTGCCTACCTATTTTTATTCTTTTTTAGGGTTCCGTACCCAAAGGGTAAAAACGGGACCCTATTACTAAAACTTCGCGATCCGTCTGTCTGTCTGTCCGTCTGTCACCAGGCTGTATCTCATGAACCGTGACAGCTAGACAGTTGACACTTTCACAGATGATGTATTTCTGTTGCCGCTATTACAACAAATACTAAAAACAGAATAAAATAAATATTTAAGTGAGGCTCCCATACAACAAACGTGATTTTTTGCCGTATTTTGCGATAATGGTACGGAACCCTTCATGCGCGAGTCAGACTCGCACATGGCCGGTTTTTTTTATCATGGAGAAATGCTCATGCATACTGCGCTACCACGGGGAGATAACGCAGTTATGTGGGACTCCAACCCACTTAAACTCCACGGTGTCCTCCTGTGCCGCTTATGGTGGGAACACAGGCACGCGTTAGCACTCACCACTAATCCGATGGTGATGAAAACTACTGGAAATTTACTCTTTCACTGAGTATTGACGACGCGACGGTCAGCGTCACTCTAAAATCAGCCTTAAACGATCTCGTACACATTCCTCAGATGCCTTTTTACCCGACTGCCGAAGGAGGGTAATGTGTTTATCAGTCTATGTATGTATGTATGTTTGTTCCTATGTGGCGTTCCAGAGACCTAACGCGTTGACCGATTATGATGGTTCTTAAGTCAATTGATTCGTCTTAACCCTGCGGGTGTCACTGGCTACATTAAAATTGGAAAATAGAGAAATGGCGGATTTTGGGCGCCATATTGTGGGAGACCAAATTTTTTTTTGATGATGTATTTTTGTTGCCGCTATAACAAAAAATACTAAAAACAGAATAAAATAAATATTTTAGTGGGACTCCCATAAAACAAACGTGTTTTTTTTCCGTTTTTGCGAGAATGTTACGGAACCCTTCGTGCGCGAGTCCGACTCGCACATGGCCGGTTTTTATTTGAAGTAGGTAAAGATTTGCATTCTAGCCAAACGCGTAGCCAAGTATCTATACCAGCTACATAGGTGCCTAAATTGAAACTGAAAAGTACAACAAAAAAAAAAAGAACATCTTGTTTTTCAACTGAACCAGCATCAGGCGGTTAACACACTGCCACGCATCATGCGCTGCATATTGTACTTGCGTACGCGCGTACTTGCGTGCGTTTTTTGTATAGAAAAATCTTATGATCTAATCCGGAACATGGTGTACCCGTGTGCCAAGTTCATCCGCATCTGAAAGTGCTTGAAAAATAGATTACTAGTTGCCGGACACACGTACGAGCGCAAGGTAAAGCTTGCAATAATATCTTCTTAAATATAAAAAAAACAATTGATGTCCGTAAAGTCTTGCTAAAACTCAAAAACAGCTGGAGCGATTTGAATAATTCATTTTTTGTTTTATTCGCTAAAATACAGGGCAAGTTTAAAAACAAAAAAGATAGGTAGGTAGGTAGAGAAAGTAGGTAGGTAGGGTGTGCAGGTAGGTAGGGTATGGTAGGATAGGTAGGTAGCCAGTTGACTGGAGCATAGCCACGAGGAACAACTAGTCTAATAATAAAAACCGGACAAACCTCTCGAGGTTTTTGTGATGTTTCTGTTTATATTTTGTCTTATTAAATATTTAATAAACAAAAACCAAAACCCGACTACTGAAAAATCACGCACTAAAAAGTATGAAACAAGAAAAAATGCTCATCTAAAATTATTATGTACAAACTGTTTGATATGTATCGGGTATTAAACAAACAACTTACATGTAATATAGTACATTGTGATACAAGGGTGGAAAGAAAGCAAACGAGCTGTCATTAACAAGCCCAAGCCGAAGGCGAGGGTTTTTAATGACACGAGTTTGCAATAACCTACACACCCGTGTAACACACGACGTTTTTCAATACAGTTGTGGGAAATAGTAAATACAAATCATATAATTACATTTGTTTTTTCCATAAAATAAAATTATCGTAAATCGCCATATATCTTTCTCGAGATTTTGGGGGCAAAATTTCATCTTGCGCAGGTTTCGCCTCAGATAAAATATCGGGTGGAGTTAATTCCATTTCATCACTTGTACTTGAAATAATATTAACAAAAAAAAAAGAAAAAAAAATGCCGCGCTTTTGCAACTGGACATTTTTTTTACAACGAAATCAGCCTATACAGCCTATTCGACTTTTGACAATTTTTTATGTGAAAATAATTAAATTAAAACTGGTAATTAAATATATTATACAACCATTTAAAAGAATTTTGAGAATTCAATACTAAGACGTACGGACTCATTCATATTTCCTCGTATAAAATCTATCGCATTTTATTCTATGTATGAACACTCCTTGCTACTAAACTTTTTTAAATCGACTTATACATTTAAAACTCAACTGCAAGAATAATTATCGAGCTCGAAAACATAAGACACGACCGCGTAACAGAAAGATGCCTATGCAAAAGATTAAATTTTCGAATCATAATGATAGCCTCTGAAAGTACGCCATGTTTAACAACAGTATTGAAAAAAAAATACTATTCATAGTTTTCATGACTTTGACGGGGTATATCTATCTCGCAAATGGTACGCTTGATAAAAATATGATGTCCAAACCCTACCCTATTATTTAAAAATCCATATTTAATGATACCACACATGATAGGAAGGGGCGTAAAAAAAACTATGTTTTCGTGCCCCTCTAGAGGGTGCCATATTCAATTTAATGTGACGTCACACGGTATTCCGTGTGACGACAACCGTGTCCGTGTGATTACAAGACGCTTCCAACGACACCTCTTTGTCAAATTATGATAAGTAGTTTAGAAGTTATGAGGGAACAGATAGATATCGGTCAAAAATATATAACCCTCCTTTTTACATCGCCGTAGGCGGGTAAAACAAAAGAATGTCAAGTGTTCAATTCTTTTCAATGTCAAGTGTTCAATTCTTTTCAATGTCAAGTGTTCAATTCAATTGTCATCGCTGTTGGAATGACTACAGAGCTTCTGACTTGTAGCTAAGAAGTAAACACCTGAATATCTAGCCTGTTTAAATTAAAAAAATACTTATAATAGAGCAGTTTTGATGTACTAACAATAAAAATATATTTGTGCCGTTTCAATTCAGAGTTTAATATATGATTTTGTTGAACCAAAATTCAATTAACCACAGAGTGGCTTTAGTAAATAACTCGTAATAAAAATTTTCTCAAACATGCTTGGAAATGTGATCATTATTTTGACAACCTTCTTCGAGATAAATCGAAATTGCTGTACTGGTCAAATACATGCGCGCAGCGGCCGGCAAAAGTTGTATGAAAATCCATATCTGTCGTGTCTAGCGGCCAAATAAATTCCATAGTAAACTCATATCTGTCGTGTAGTTTAAAAATGGAACGATGTTTTACTCTGAAACATGGCAACCAAGAAGGTAACATAACAAAGGTTTTATTTAAATTTCGAACTGGCTTGCAAATAGAACGCTGTTTATTGAAAAAAAAACAAAGGAACACTTTAACGCGGGAACAATTATTGTTGTTCGTCATTGATTTTGACAAAATGAGTTCTAGGTACTACTTAGTTTTAATTTCCGCGCATTATTTGAGAAAAGTACTATACAAGCCTTGGCCACAACTAGGCATTGATGGACTTACGTATGTGTGCCTCGGCTTCGCCTCGGCCCACATTTATACGTTCGTCCATCAATGCCTATTTTGCTGGCCGCTGCAGTAATGTACTATTAATTAATACTTCTAACAGGTGCATGCACTTTGTAAAACATACATTTGGTTAGTACTTAGTAATCCGTTATTTGTCGAAAATACAACAAAATATTTTGATTAGTTAAACCGATTATCAGAAATATGAAATGGGTTTTATTCATACATTTAGCATTTATAAACAAACCGGACAGGACCAGGACAAAATAATGTAATTCCACGCGATATAATAAAATTTACTAGTTTTGCCAAACAGATAGTTTTATCTGGATTAACGACAGTTTTCGATAAATCTAGAAATTAAATTCTCGAATTAATTTAATTGACAATCAAACAATTTAAATCTATAAACTAATAATATTATAAAAACCGGCCAAGTGCGAGTCGGACTCGCGCACGAAGGGTTCCGTACCATTATCGCAAAAAAACGGAAAAAAAACACGTTTGTTGTATGGGAGCCCCACTAAAATATTTATTTTATTCTGTTTTTAGTATTTGTTGTTATAGCGGCAACAGAAATACATCATCTGTGCAAATTTCAACTGTCTAGCTATCACGGTTCATGAGATACAGCCTTGAGACAGACGGACAGACAGACAGACAGACAGACAGACGGATCGCGAAGTCTTAGTAATAGGGTCTCGTTTTTACCCTTTGGGTACGGAACCCTAAAAAGGTAAAGTTTGTGAGGTTGTAGCGGGTAATCTCAGGACCTACTGAACCGATTTAAATGAATTTTTGCATGGAGATAGTTTGAGACCCTGGGAAGGATACAGGATACTTTGTATTCCCTTGGGATAATAAAACACTCATCACGTGGGCGAAGCCGCGGGCAGAAGCTAGTGTACTTATAAATATTGTATCTAAGTATCTCATGGCGGGTTTCTGAATTGAAAATTTGTAATGAAAAACGTGCATTAAGAAACATGCCAGTTTTGATAGACTTTGTAATTTGTATTAGTGTTTGAGTTTGACAAACAAACAACATCACTTCAAATTCTTGCAATAATCACCCTCATTCACAACATTTACCTACCGATTAAGACAGAAGCTTGTTACCAATCTGGCTGGTTCTTTCCTCAAAAGACCATTTCAGACATCAGTCTACATAGTCTTCACATACAAGAGACTGTGACCTCTGAGTTTGTTTCGGCCTTTCTTCTCAGAGTAGTCAGACAGGAAACGCCGAACTCATCTAGTTTTAAAAAATATGATCGACATGTAAAAGTGTTTGTACAAACCAACTTAATTAATAAAATCATTTATCATTTACCTTTTTTACTAGGATAACAAAAACCTGAAGATCTCATAAACCAAAATAATAAAACGCGATGCACCGATCAAGCGATGACTCGTTGGCGCGGCAAACTTGCAAGCCGGCCATAAATTGTATAATTCAACAACCAGGGTAACAGAAATCAGTATTGGGCCGAGAGTCTGACGCACGTTAACTCTCCACAGGGTGCGAGCGTGACCTGACTGTTTAGTTAGCTCCATACAAGGCGCAAGTTATAAGAATTTCGCGGAGTAAGTTTATACAGTAGATTAAAAGGTTCCAGGTTGCCTGGAAGAGATCGCGGAATGCGATAAGGCCGCCCGTTGTATATTTTTAGTTTTAAGTTTCTTTTGTTACTGTATTTTCTGGTGTACAATAAAGAATACATAAATAAATAAATAAAAGGTCAAAAGAAAGAAACTGACATCTGTATAAGCAAATTATAGATTTATAGGCATATAAGTGACAGAGAAGACGCTTTATAAGCTGCAGTGCATCAGCTTATAAAGCGTCTGATCTCGCATTTGCAAAACAGACAAAAGCTCATTTTGTGAAGTAGACACACCGTCGAATCTCTACATGAATCTACTAAAATCTAGGATTTATTAGCACCAAAGCCACGCGGTTTTACAGATTCTACATAGAGCCTCGATATTTTCAATGAAAGGAAAATTCTTTAGAATAAGTTTCATCGTTTGTTTTTCGTGCAATTTTCGTAAAAAAAATGGATCGGTCAAAAACATTTCTAATATTACAAAAGTCAGTTTTATCAACAATTATTCTGTGATAATTCTACTGCTGAGACTCAGTCCTCTTTTCTGTGAGAGGGTCCGCTACTAGTTGGTTCACATATTGCTGTTGTCCCACCAAAACTTTATAACTTGGACCACACACCCGATACAGTCGCGTTTCGGATACGAAATCAAACAAAATATTGTTTCGTTTGCTCTTCAGATTCCGATAGTTTTTCATCCATTTCTGCCAATGCTCTCTCAGCCATAATAGTGATAAACTCTTACCATTTCGTGTAATTAAGAGCAGAAATATCGTGTTAATAAAGAAATAAACATATTTTATTTGTGACTTGCATTCAGACAAATGCGAAAAAAAACTTTTTCACAAAAATAAACCGACTTCAAACGCAAAACACTAAAAAGTGCAAAATAACTTTCGTTTCGGAAGTTGTTACTTTTTGTTACTTTTAGTTGTTCGTCTTTGTTACCTTTTTAAGTTTTATTTCTCTCTTTTTAGTTATTTTATTATTTTATTTCGTTTGTATGCTCCATATCTTGAAAACTGCTAGCTGACCGATTTTGACGAAACTTGCACTATTCCCTAAGTTGAGAGATACTCAATCCAACACAAAAAGAATGATCACGAACCGATAAGTAGTTTCGGCGAAATGCCTGGACAATCATACATGCATACAAACAAACATACACTTATGAAATTTGGCACACGTGTTTAGAAGCCCACATAGAATAACTGTAAATATTGTGCAGTTCCAACAATATTACATACATATGTGTCGAATTGATTACCTCCTTCATAGTTTCTGAAGTCGGTAAAAAATAGCCAAACAAAATTAGACCCGTTCGAGGCCAAAAAGGCTCCTATCTCAAGGCTGATATCATATTTGACTGCCTCTTCATTCTTAATCGATTGCTAAAAATTGCTTAGCATTGGTTAGACGCAATGTGCTAGCCTCTTGCCATCTAAAAAAACACAAAATATGTTCATATTTACTCGTTAAATAGACATAAACCATCTTGTTTGCCGTACATTACCGACAGACAGCCTACTAATGAACCCAGAGAGGATTGTTTGCAGTCCCCGGGGTTGTCAATTAAAAAACGAGGTACTCTGTTAATGATATACAAATACAAACGGATCGCCCGCTCTTGCGAAAATATTGCTGGAATTGACGATATTATAATGGGAAATAATAAGTCTAGCCACAAAATTATTTATTGGACACGTGATTAAACTTCTAATTTTATAACTAAGCAACGGGAAAATGACATAGCCTCTAATAAACTAATTCGTCTTTTTTGCAACGCCAACTAAATATTCTACAGAAAGCGTCAAGTAAAGATCATCAATTATTGTGACTTGTCCTTCTTATTATACATTGCCACGTAATTTACTAACTCGGCCACGGATTTTATATCTTGTCACCATTTTACGTTTTACAGCTTCAACGCAATATCCTCAAAAAAATATAATTCAAGCTTCTATCGAAGAAAGAAAGAAAGCATAATTTATTATAACTTAGCATGTAAAACAATACATCATATTCTTTTATCGTGAAAATAGCCACTGCATGATTTGGCGCGAGTACGCGAGACGACAGCGACCGGCCATTTGCACCAATCAGAGAGCGCCATTCGATTCATGTGACGACGAGTTGAGTTGATCACATGTAATTGTTTATTGTCGTTCGTGCGTTCGTATTGCAATTGTTTTCGCTGTAATTAAATTAAAGTTTTCGATGAGTAATAATTAGTTATGACGTTTAAAAGTGAAAATGAAGTACCACTGTACTGTTCTGACGAAGAATTTTAAATAATATATTATATTTAAAATAATAAATGACGGTCAATGAATAAGTCCAAGAGCGAGCGTAGCGAGCTCGGGAGCTTAGGGCACCCCGACACGGACAGGTTAGGTTCGAAGGAGATGACGGGAGCTGAAGTGAGCGAGCAAAGCGAGCGAACTCAGCTCCCGTCATCTCCTTCGTGTTAGGTTACTTTAAACCCTGCATACAGAAATAGGAGCCCCGCGCAGCGGGGCTCCGTCGACTCTGTCGCATAAATACTAATCCAACTTGCACCTATTCTATATTAAAACCAAAAAATATAGTCTTTTATTTTGTCTCTCCTCAATAGCTTCTGGTAATATTAGTGGCCAATATACTATTTGATGAAATGTTTTTGCAATTTTTTTACGATCAATTAATATGGCATGAGTTACATTTTAAACGTACTGAGTTAAAAAATTAGAAGCTAAATAAATATATTTTTTGATGTCATTTAATAGTATTTTAGAAATTTACTGTTAGAATGCATGTTAAAAATTTTGATGCTAAAAAATAACCATCATGCTGAGTTGTATTTAGAGTGGTTTACATAGAAGATAACTAGTGGCTAACATAGTATTATTTAGATGCTCGTTAATTGTGGCTGACTTAGTAATTTAGAAGGCAACATACATTTTTGGGGGCGAATAATGATATTAAAAAGAAGCCTGTTTAATTAGCACCCTATTATAATTACTATGGCAAATAATATTTTTTTGGTATGGTTGTACTGAGATTTATAATTATTATGTGTTTGTAATTAGGTAATTAATTATGTATCAAATGAGGTTTCATTTAATCAAGTACCAGGAGCCCAGCAGCATCTAAGAGCTTTCAATGTGAGTTCAGAAATTATGATGAGTTATTGTATTCCACAAGGGAACAAAATCAGACTTAAATGATGCTATTGATAAAGCACTTATATACACTCCGTCGAGGTCGGTTATTGCCCGGTCTTACCGACCGTTATTGATTAAAATGTAGGTACTCAGTCTTATCTTCGCTCAAAGCGCTTCTAGTTTAGGATCTCACAAAGAGAAACGTTGTCAGGTAAAATGCTTCAAAGGTAAAAAATAATCTCTATGAAATGCTATGACAAGCCAGCAAAAAAATTTATTTTTTAACAAGAAACGAGGTTTTCCATTTGCTAACAAGGATCAAAAAACAGGACAAACAAACCCCTTTTCCAACAAAAACATTTAAAAAAAACATTGGAAAAATGATCTGTCTGCCTACAAAGGTCGACAATAACTCATTGGATTGTGATTCTAAAGGCACACATCACGCCAATTAAATCGTTGTGGGACAGAATGGTATTTGCTGGCACCCAAAACATTTGTCAAACCGAACGGAACGCTTGAAAAATTTCAACTGAGGCAATACGGCACGAATGAAAGATTAAATCGGAGTTGTCACGGATTTATATGTGCTGGAAAAGGCTTCCGATATTTTTCATTTTTAGGGTTCCGTACCCAAAGGGTAAAAATGGGACCCTATTACTAAGACTTCGCGATCCGTCTGTCTGTCTGTCTGTCTGACTGTCTGTCTGTCTGTCCGTCTGTCACCAGGCTGTATCTCATGAACCGTGATAGCTAGACAGTTGTAATTTTCACAGATGATGTATTTTTGTTGCCGCTATAACAACAAATACTAAAAACAATATAAAATAAATAATTAAGGGGGGCTCCCATACAACAAACGTGATATTTTTGCCGTTTTTTGCTCGATATTAATAACGGCAACAGGTAGACGCTTGAAATATTCACAGAATGTTTAGTTGTATATTCTCTTCAAAAAATAATAATTAATAAATTAAAATAAAATAAATTAAGGGGAGCTCCCATACAACAAACGTGATTTTTTTGCATATTGCGATAATGGTACGGAACCCTTCGTGTGCGAGTCCGACTCGGACTTGGTCGGGTTTTTTTTTAGTTTTTGTTTGCAAGCTGACTATTTTTAACTGGCTGGTAGGTTATTGGCAACTTGGTAAATATTTTGGTAACCTTTATAAAGTAACGACTTTTTGCCATGGGAATGTAGGTAGAAAATACAAAAGTCACCGCTTTGGTCCTTATGTATTTCGAAAATCTATTGAAAACAATTTCAGATTTTGTAGAGCTAAACACAGTATTTTTAATTAGGTATATCAATGTACTGAACAATTATTGCCGTAATTGTTCTGAAATATTTCTTTTCCATAAATCCCACAAAATCAAATCATATAAAATGGTTTTTTTGCGCCAGATCTCATACCAAAATTAGAAATAAAAATATTGTGACATCATTTCCTATTTATGTAAAAATACACAAGTTGAATAAAGTCTCTAACCGAAAAAAAAAGTTTCCCTTAACAAAGGAAATTATTCAAGGACACAGTAAAAGAGAATTTCATTTCCTGTATTATCTTTGTAAACAACTCATACTTTTGAGCGACACGAAAAATTTAAATGTGTCCATATTTGATCAGATTTCCCGCGATGTTCCTTAAATACGAGATGAGCAAATCGTTTCAGTAAATTGATGTTTGTTTTTGTAACATTGAACATGTATTTAATAAGCTGATATATATTATAGAATAGCTATTTAACCCCTTGCGAGTGCCCGAAACGTAGATCCACGCGAGACACAAAGACTTTTTAATTGTTTCGGTAAATACAGCTTTCAACCAGTTAAGGCTTCTGCAGACAAAGGCACTGCGACAATTCGACATCGTCACGACGACGCATTTTCATACAAACGGTTCTTAAATTGCTCTACAATAGAACTGTTTCGATAAATCGTCATCGTATCTTTGTCGCATTGTCGCATCGCAAGCGCAGATTTTAATATTATTTGTAGCGTTATTTATGTGCTTCTCCTTTTTTCTTCCAAATCTCTATCTTGCGCGATCTCTGCTCAAGTTTAATCCAAAATGTGATAAGTTCATCACAAAGCAAATAGTGGAATTCCCTGCCGGAGTCTGTATTTCCCGATAGCTACAACCTGGGCGTCTTGGATGACGAAGAAGAGAAGGATCCGAAACGCAGCCGCAAGCCGGAGACACTTCACCATCCAAGAGTACGTGCTGGCCAAACAAACCTACAAGACAGCAGCAACGGAAGCAGCCACAGCCAACTGGAAGGAGTTCTGCACGAAGCAGGACCGAGAGAGCATGTGGGACGGCATCTACAGGGTAATAAGGAAGACAGCCAGAAGAAAGGACGACGCGCTCCTGAGAAACGCCGCAGGCGAGACGCTTAGTCCAGAGCAATCTGTGGATCTTCTGGCAAAAACCTTCTACCCCGACGACTCAACGGATGCCGAACAGCCCTACCACACTGCGCTAAGGAGGCTAGCGGAGGAGAAGAACCCCCAAGGTCTGTCTGCAGACGATCCGCCCTTCACGACCGCGGAGCTGGAAATGGTTCTCCAGAACCAAAATCCGAAAAAAGCCCCCGGTCCCGACGGATTAACAGCAGACATCTGCGCAGCGGCAATAAACTGCGATAGGGAGGTGTTCTTAGCGATAGCAAACAAGTGTCTGTCACTGTCACACTTCCCGAAGCAGTGGAAGATCGCCCACGTGTGCATTCTCCGCAAGCCAGGAAAGGACGACTACACCAGTCCTAAGTCGTACAGGCCTATAGGTCTGCTCTCGGTCCTAGGAAAAATCGTCGAGAAACTTCTAGTAGGCCGACTACAGTGGCATTTCCTCCTAACACTACACACAAACCAATACGGCTTCATGCCACAGCGCGGAACCGAGGACGCCCTCTATGCTCTAGTGGGCAACTTACGAGCCGAAATCAAAGCCAAAAAGATCGTGCTTGTGATATCACTGGACATAGAGGGGGCCTTTGACAACGCGTGGTGGCCCGCACTCAAGAAGGAGATGGTAGCCAAGAATTGTCCACCAAATATCTACGCTCTCGTCGCCTCATACCTGGAAGACCGGAACATCAGGGTCAACTACGCCAGAGCGACTAGCGAGAAGGGAACCACGAAAGGATGCGTCCAGGGCTCAATAGCCGGACCGACGTTTTGGAACCTTATCCTAGATTCACTCCTACAAAAAATGGCTAGTATGGGGGTATACTGTCAAGCCTTCGCGGACGACGTTGTCCTGGTTTTCTCTGACTTCACAGCCGGTCCCCTGCAGCAATCAGCCAACAGCACGCTAGCCAAAGTATCGGAATGGGGCGTCCAAAATAAGCTACGTTTCGCCGCGCACAAGACCAATGCGATGGTGTTAACGAGGAAGCGAAAGTACGACGCTCCGGTACTTCATATGTCGGGCACGCAGCTAAACCTGGTTGAGGAAGTGAAGCTGTTAGGTCTCACGATAGACTCCAAGCTCACCTTCAATGCGCACGTGTCTGCGACCTGTAGAAAGCCCGCAGACATCTACAAGCAGTTGGCATGTGCGGCGAGGGTGACTTGGGGTCTGAACGGAGAGATAATCAGGACGATATACGTGTCGGTGATAGAGCCCATCGTGATGTATGCAGCGAGTGCGTGGGCCCCCGCAGCTGAGAAACTGATGACAAGGAAAAAGTTTGACTCACTGCAGAGGGGCTTCGCGCAGAAGATCTGCAAAGCATACCGCACGGTGTCTCTGACATCGGCACTTATCCTGTCAGGACAACTCCCCCTAGACCTCCGGGTACTCGAAGCGGCAACCCTTTTCAAGATCAAAAAGGGACATTCCCAAGAGTTCATACCGCTGGGCCGCGTGGTGGAGTGCAACGTGCACCACTCCAAAAATCCCCACCCAGCGCAACTCACAACAACCGAGTATGAATGCCTAGAGAATTTGACTCCCGAAACCCAGGCAACCCACCAAGTAATCGGCCCCCAAATATACACCGATGGCAGTAAGATAGAGGGGAAAGTCGGAGCTGCCCTAACTTGGTGGGAAAACGGGACGGAGTCAAGGTTCAGCACCTTCGGCTTGGAGCCTCACAACACAGTCTTCCAATTGGAAATGTACGCTCTCTTCAGAGCTGTCAGGATGGCAAGAGAATCCAAGGCGGCCTCCGTAAGCATCTTAAGTGACTCAAGATCGTCACTTGATCTGCTGAGGAGACCGTCTGTCACGCACCACCTGGCACTCCAAATCAAGAGAAGCGTCCGTGAAATCAGAGAGGAGGGCAGAGAAGTGAGGCTCTTTTGGCTCAAGGCCCATGTGGGAACTGCCGGGAATGAGAGAGCGGATGAGCTGGCCAAGGAGGCAGCCCTAACAAAACTCACATCAGACTACAGCAAGGTCCCCGTTTCATTCGTGAGGAGGAAGATACGGGAGGGGACTATAAGGAAGTGGCAAGCCCGGTACGACTCCTCGAGTACAGGATCGGTCACGAAAGTGTTCTTTCCAGACGTCCTAGCGGCGAAAAGGACACTCAGAGACGCAGTGCTCACACCGGTCCACGTACAAGTCCTTACAGGACACGGCGGATTTTCAGCATATCTCCACCGTTTCCATCTCAAAGATAGTCCCTCGTGCGTCTGTGACCCGAGTTGCGAAGAGACAGTCTGGCACTTGCTCTTCGAATGCCCAAGGTTCAGCCAAGACAGAATGGAGCTCGAAATAAAATTCGAAACCCAGCTTAGCCAGTCCACACTCCACACCATCATGGGGAGACTGGCTACTAGGATTCCATTCTTGGCATTCGCGAGCAAAGTCGCCACAATCGCAGCAAGGGCTAACAAAACGGACGTAACCTTGCGAAGTCGACCACAAATTCGAACACACACAACCACAACAACAACCACAACCACAACCACAAACACACAAACAACAACCACAACTACACAAGCAACAACAAGCACACAATTGACTGATACACAAATTACACACACACATTCTAACCAACGGCCATTATCAACGGTAGCAGCAGCGGTAGCAGCAACAGCCAGCCTACAACCAGCCTCTAGCATGACTACCACACAATTCCTGGCATGCGGAGAAGACGGAGTCCCTGGCATCAGACTGCGAGGCGTCGCTCTGTTCATGAATAGGGAACAGGAGAAGTTAGGCATAGGGTTCTGCATAGGCTCAAGTCGAGCTACGGCCCGAATACACCTTTCACCGGGCCTTGCCGCCTTGATTAACGGAAGCACCACCAAAACGAGCATAAAAGGCAGCAAGCATGCTGCACTACCTCAAGTGGAAGTGGCCACTCACCGATGCCGTCTAATGCGATTTAAAGGGAAAACAATCGCATTACTCGAGTGGGGAGAGGCTACTCCATTTGCTCAGGCAAGCTTATTGCTTCAGAAGATCAGGGAGGCAGGATACTACACGTCAGCCGCGGCCCGAACCATAAGTGTGGACGCAATGGTGGTGGGAGGAGAAAGAGGAGACGTCGCAGACCGCTTTGGCTGTCTAAAGGCCTCAGAACATCATGAGGTCGTTGTCTACGAGGATAGAGGGGAAACCCTAAGTTTCCTCAAAGCCCCCAGACAACCAACAGCCAGCGCGACGAGCTCCACAAAAAGCCCCACCACACAAAGCGGATCGGAAAGGGCCCAGCAGAAGGCAGCAGCCGAAAAAGCCGCTAAGAAGCAGTGCAACACCATAAACCCGGAGGACCGGGCCCGGTCGAGGAGTCGCCTGAAAGCGTTTGGCACTTTCCTCAGTGCACTGCTCCCAAGCACCAGCCATGCAACACCATCTCACAAGCAGGAAACAGCACTGGAGAGGTTCCTCAGAAAAACACCAAAGGAACCAACCCAGCAAAAGCCTAAGCCAACACGAGCCGACAAAGGGCAAGTCAGCCCGCCGACCCTCGCAGTAAAGTCGGGTACCACGGACCACGTAAAAAGCGCGTTCCTCGAGTACGTAGCAATCGTAAGAGCGACCAGAGATGTCAATCTTACGACATGCAGGAAGATCCTGCAGACCTTCCAAAGAGACACAGAGGGTCTGAACCCTGAAGGTGAAAGGTTACACAGGGGCGCAAATACCGAGCACTGCCCAAAACACCCTGTTCCTGGTTCATACGCAGGAGGAGAAAGCCTCTCTTGCGAGCCAGGGATTTGGGTCCGGTGAAGGGTCGCGCCTGCTAACCATACACGAGGCTCAGGGGTTGACCTACGACAGCGTCATCATCATCAACACCAAGTCCAGGAGGCTTCAGGTCCACGACAGCATCTCCCACGCGGTAGTGGCGGTGTCCAGACATACAGTCAGTTGCGTCTATTACACCGACGACGCCGATGACGCCGCAGGCCGCCTTGCTAAGAGGGCGATGGATGCGCCGACTAAAACGGTCGTCAACTACAATCTTAAGACGGCCATGCAGCATCGAGACGTAGTCGTCATAGAAGCCTTGCTCACGCTGGTGAAGTCCCTAGTCAGCAGACATCACCAAAACACTACCTAACAAGTCCCATCCAAAAACTCCAACCCAAACACATACCCAAACCATCACCCTGTCTAAACCCTGAAACGCAAAAAATTATATATATATTTGTAAAGTTGCATGGTGGAGCGAGTCAGTCATACACACCTTAACGTCCTAACGACGGGGTTCTATAGCCGGAACCGTCGGCCGGGACTGGTCTGCTCGCACTGCCATGCATCTTCCCCGAAAATGTACCAATAGATATTAGAAAACAAAATAACATAAGCAGTGTATCAATAGAAATAAGCAACAAAATAGAAATAACATTAATATAAGTAGCAAATAGAAACTTAAATTGTAATGCCGGTGTGTGATATATATATATATATATAGTATTTAGTGAGGGATGAACTCACGTAGACTTAAGTTAGTTAAGTAAGCCTAAAAATAATGTCCGACGTAGGAGTCAGACAATTGTAACGTTTATGAAAAAATAAGAAACAAACAAAATAAAACCACTATAAAAAAGATCGCGGAGTGCCACATGTCCGCGGTAGAATATTGAAATAAAAAAAATAAAAACCTGGGCGTCTTTAAGTCAAGAGTGAATAGGTTTCTTCTAGACAAGCGTGCTTCATCGTCGACCACATCATCGCTTACCATCAGGTGAGATAGTGGTCAAGCGCAAGCCTATTACAAATAAAAAATAAAATAAAAAAACCACCTTCCCTACGGTAGATTTCGACGGCAAGGTCAAATGAGTGCCAAAATAGATGTCGTCGCCCCATCCAGTACCATTCGTATTGTTAGTTCTTTGTACTAAATCCTGGGCGCATCGCTTTATCATTTTAATCGGTTTCCGGGCGGGCAGGTGCGAGCAGTCGTCGCGTTTCAACAATTTCATTTAACACCCGCGATCAAACTGCACGCTATAACCAGGGTACTAGGATAGCAGGATATACGAGTAGGTGGGTTTTATCTTATCGGATTTGTGTGTATTGGTCCGGGAATGTATTGGAATTGGAATTAAAGGGAGAATTAGTTTTGCGTTTTCATTGTACTTTTATCTACAGCATCTGATTTTGATTACCAGGATAAAACATAATAGATTATATACCCGTTTGTTTCATTAGCTCCTAGTTTGGTCTGTCCTGTCAGGGACAACCTGAAATCATAAAATAAGATTTTTTGAATAATTTATCAGCTATCTATGTATTTTGATTAAAGATATTGACAGACTGACAACTCGAAATCTCGATGGCGGCTCGGTCCTTTGGGTACGGTCGGTACGGAACCCTAAAAATATGGTACTTAAGTTCTGAAGTCAAACTTGTTATTAGGTTATACCGTATTCGTTTTAAACCTCACTAGCTTATTGACGACATTTTTATGTACCTGTGAACCACCTGCCTCTCAGTCGGCGAGATTCATGACATGAATTTGAAGCAATGCAACCAGTTTTGATGTTACAAGATACAGGAAGGAGTTCCTACACAGTGTGGGGCAAGATGATCCATTGGTAAGATAGCAAAACCGGCCAAGTGCGAGTCGGACTCGCACACGAAGGGTTCCGTACCATTATAGCAAAATACTATTAAAAAAAACCCGTTTGTTGTATGGGAGCCCCCACTTAATTTATTTTATTTTAATTTAATAATAATTATTTTTTGAAGTAAATATACAACGAAACATTCTGTGAATATTTCAAGCGTTTACCTGTTGCCATTATTAATATCGAGCAAAAAACGGCAAAAATATCACGTTTGTTGTATGGGAGCCCCGCTTAAATATTTATTTTATACTGTTTTTAGTATTTGTTGTTATAGCGGCAACAGAAATACATTATCTGTGAAAATTTCAACTGTCATGTACTGTGTTCATTTGATACAGCCTGGTGACAGACGGACAGACAGACAGACGGATCGCGAAGTCTTAGTAATAGTGTCCCGTAGTGTAATTTTTACCCTTTGGGTACGAAACCCTAAAAACGTATGAGATTGTACGGCACTATCGAAATGTCAATTGATCAATCCCTTTGTCTGTCACCAGGCTTTATCTCATGAACCGCGATAGCTAGACAGTTGAAATTTTCACAGATTATGTATTTCTGTGGCCGCTATAACAAGAAATACTAAAAACTTTTTAACAAAAAATTAAACCGACTTCCAAAAAAACACTGCAAAATGAAAAATAACTTTCTTTTCCGAAGTCGGTGTCTTTGGTACATTATTGTTTTCCGTGTTTCAACACCGACTTCGGAAAAGAAAGTTATTTTTCATTTTGCAGTGTTTTTTTGGCAGTCGGTTTAATTTTTTGTTATATGTTTTTTATTTATCTCTTTTTAGTTTTGATAGGTACTTCCAATTGCAATAAACATCATATATAGCCAAAGTACATCTCATGACGATTCCAATAAGCCCATACACGACTAGGATACATTGTTTTATTTCGGAATACCAGTGCCTACCTGCCGGCTTCATCATCAGATCAGTTCGATGGTACCATTTTCATCAGCACTATTTGCTTCATCATAGTCGTTAAACTATTCTAGATATCTTATAACCCATGACATACATACTTAGCATTAAGGAATTCTATTGGCCATCTGTGGTCTTCTTCACCAGTTCCACTTCTTCAAATGTTACTTTTTGAGTGCAGATGATTGCATTGTTGATAAAAATACCAAAATCGCTATATGTATGCCTATAATATTTGAGGAGTTCCCTCGATTTCTCCAAGATCCCATCATCAGATCCTGACTTGATGACTATGGGACCAACTGGGAAGTATACCCTTTCAAACAAAAGAAGAATTTTCCAAATCGGTCCAGGCGTCTTACAGTAATCGGGGAACATACATAAAAAAAAAGATTCCGACGAATTGAGAACCTCCTCCTTTTTTTGAAGTCGGTTAAAAACAGAATAGAATAAATATTTAAGTAGGGCTCCCATACAACAAACGTGATTTTTTTGCCATTATTTGCGATAATGGTACGGAACCCTTCGTGCGCGAGTCTGACTCGCACTTGGCGGTTCTTTATGTTCATCGTTTAGTCCAGATTAGGAATGTGCTAGTTATTAGTTCATAGTACCTACGTAGGTAGGTAGAAAATATTGAAAAATACTCAACTGTCTTATAAATCTTAATTTACAAATCAGGTGTTAGTGTAGACTAACACCTGATTTGTAAATTAAGATTTATAAGACAGTTGAGTATTTTTCAATATTTTCTTTGGGCTGAATACCTGTCAAACTTTGGCATTAATTTAGGTAAGGTTTGAAATCGAACGAATTACAATATTTTGAATATACTTAAACAAAGTAAAACTTGTGTATATTTGGTGAGTGGAAACGCCGCAAGTGACGTCCTAGAAGAACATTCACTGACGGATCTTATTGATAACTAGCTTTTGCCAGCAAAAGCTAGTTGTCAAGGTGAGTATAGACTAGAGCATTTACTTGTAACAGAACATCGAGCATTTGCCGTTATTAACCGCACTTTAATCACGGATTTTATTATAAGTGAATGCTCTATACTCTGATTTTTTATTTCGTAGACTAAACTGACATTTGGGGGGTTGCCACTTTATCGTTACATAAAAATTGTGTCGTGTCCTGCGTGATCGAAAGTTGATCGAAAATGGAACTATTTCACGGCAAAAATTACATTTGTTATAAAACTAGCGGCCCTTATTTAATTTCTCACCATCCCAGACTTCATTCTATCAATCGCGTTTTATTATTGTTGATTTCTTATTAATTTCAATAAAACATTATGTACTATGTGTATTTATACTGTTATATTAAAATATATTACGTTTATATTTATAAAACATTTATTTAAACCGATTAGTAAAATTAAATTGAGGAGTCATGTCACATCGATTCGATGAATCAATTATGATTGAGCCTTACTTACAACACTATGCTCCGCGCTAGCAACATTTTAAAAATAAGGTCATTGGCAGCTGTCAGTTTGGTCTACGAAAGTAAAAATCACAGTTTAGTCTATACTCTTTACCTTACATTTAGATTACCAGCTACTAACCATTTCTTGTGAACCAGTCAAAGCTGTGTATTTAGTATAATCCCCACGTTGGCCTACCGAAGGCAATCAGGGCTCCAATTAGACCTGTCACTTAATTACTGACTAACTTGTGTGGCTATGTAATTGTGTCTAGGATTGGTTTGAACACATAAACATAATGTTACGCTTATATACGACGAATGTCTAGGCAGTACAGTTACATCTCTGCTTAACCCGGCACGATATTATTGAAAACATTACCCTCCTTCGGCAGTCGGGTAAAAATATTACTTACCAAGGCTAAAAACGGGACCCCATTACTAAGACTCCACTATTCGTTTGTCTGTCTGTCTGTGACCAGGCTGTATGCCATGAACCGTAATAGCTAGACAGTTCACAGATGATGTATTTCTGTTGCTGCTACAACAACAAATACTAGAAACTGAATAAAATAAATATTTAAGTGGGGCTCCCATACAACAAACATGATGTTTTTGCCGTTTTTTGCGATAATGGTACGGAACCCTTCGTGCGCGAGTCCGACTCGCACTTGGCTTTTTTATAAGAATTTTGCTGTTACTGTGCCTTATAAAATAAAAAAAATAATTATTTGTATCTTTCATAGTATTTTGATTATATAAAGACGATGCCGAAAATCGTTTGCTTAATTAAATTCGTAAAATAGCTACAGCAAATTACAAAAACTTCCAAAAAGAATTTTGGAGATGCTGGGATTTGAACCCAGGACTTTCAGCATGCGAAGCAGACACTCTACCACTGAGTTACATCCCCGATGAGAAACGTTTCGAAATAACGGTTCCGTTTCCAAACGACACTACACTATCACGCTATTGCACAAGTGGGCAGTGTACTTTCACTAGCCTTCAAGTAGTTGGTAACATATGACACATACTGAGTAAGTTATAGCCCGAGGCAAGTTCATTTAAACTAGATCTATAAGTACCTACTTGTACACCTACCTACTTCATACTATAGGTAAGTACCAACATCTTCAATGAATTTTATTTACTTTGAAAAATGGTTCATAATATCGATTCACTTAAATAAACTCTCGTCTTTTCTCATTTTGAAGATAGGTAGAAACTGCCATAATCAAATTAAAAACTTTAGTCACTTTATCTACATAATAAAATAAATTCCTCTTATTTACGTCTTTTTAGTTCACTTCTTAACCTGCCGGGTTTTTAGGTTTTTTAAATTCACACATCACATCACATCATCAGCCTATTAATGTTTCCACTGCTGGGACACAGGCCTCCTCTCTGTGAGAGGGGATGGGCCGTATTCCACCACGCGGGCCCAGTGCGGGTTGGTGGATGTCACATGTCTTCGAATTTTTGGTTCTAGGACATGCCGGTTTCCTCAAGACGTTTTCCTTCACCGTTTTGAGAGCAGTGGTGATGAAATAATTTACACAAAGTAAAGCGCCTGCCTGTGCTCGAACCCACGATCTACACCTTGTAAGTCGCGGCCGATACCACTGCTCTCCTCTTTTTACCCGACTGCCGAAGGAGGGTAATGTGTTTATCAGTCTATGTATGTATGTATGTATGTATGTATGTATGTATGTATGTATGTATGTTTGTTCCTATGTGGCGTTCCAGAGACCAAACGCGTGGACCGATTTTGATGATTCATACGTCAATCGATTCGTCTTAACCTTGCGAGTGTCATAGGCTACATTAAAATTGGAAAATAGAAAAATGGCGGCTTTTGGGCGCCATATTGTGGGGGGCCAATTTTATTTTTTCTTCCAAACCCATCGTGTGGGGTATCAAAATAAAGGGTTTTTAGAGGCGATTTCAAAAATATATAACACTTATATATTTAAATGTACCTAATTCGAAAAAAATGTTAACTAAAAAATTATAAATAAAAAAGTTAATTAAAAAAATCAAAATACCCGACTGCTTAAAAAGCGAACTAAAAAGACGTAAACAAGAAGAAAATCATGCTGTGCAGTCGGAGGATACATCTGGTTTTGGTCAGCCAGCTCGCGAATATGTATCCTCCGACTGCACAGCATGATTTTCTTCTTGTTTACGTCTTTTTAGTTCGCTTTTTAAGCAGTCGGGTATTTTGATTTTTTTAATTAACTTTTTTATTTAAATTAACTTTTTTTATTTATAACTTTATAGTTCTTTTTTTCCTTTTTTCTTATAAACATGTAAGGTTTATATATTTTTGTAATCAACTCTTGAAACCCTTGATCTTAATAACCCACATGAAGTGTTTGCAAGGGAAAGAAATTGGGACCAATATGGCGCCCAAGAGCCGCCTATTTTCCAACTTTAATGTAGTCAGTGACAGTTGCAAGGTTAAGACTAATCGATTGATATAAGAATCATCAAAATCGGCCTACGCATTTGGTATCTTGAACGCCACATAGAAACAAACATACATACATAGATTGATAAAAAACTATCCTCCTTTGGCAGTCGGGTACTTATAGTTATCTTTACCGTATCCGGTGATCTAACTAAGGACTAGGGTCTAATAAAGCCATAATAAAGCCTAGATGGTATTTCAGTATAGGTACTGAAATACCATCACGGTACCTACATTTTACCTAAAATAGTTGCAATTATCACAAAAACTCGACCTTATTACAAAACTGATTATGGAAGTCACGTCAAAGTGGAGAAGATTATTCTCGATCAAAGTCTCCACTCGTTTCATACTCTCCTAGTACCGCTTCAGCAGTTATCGGTCGAACGGTCGCCGATCATTATGCTAATGAATTTAAACCTTCTTATGTTGGAAACTAGTTGCTGTGTACGGGTTTGTTCAATTATTTCATTACTTTTATATAGTTGAAAAAAGTAAAAATAAAAAACAATGGGCTACATTAACACTAGAACTGTGGAATTTGTGTAAGTTTTTACTCACACTCAATCACTTTAAAGTAAAAGTTAATTTGTAAAGAAACTGGATAAACGCCATCTGATGGTAGTAAGAAGAAACCTCTTTTTTGTATACAAATTGACATAAAAGATCGTTTACGTTATCACAAGCAAATACATAAAAAAACTCTGAATAAGCACACTGATAATAGTAGTATTCTTGACAACCGTAGTGTTTTCTCCACACAAGGAATTTTTAGTTTAGACCGCGAATCAGTTGGACGCTCTTAGACTAGTAAGCGACGATCTACACATTGTGGCTGGTAGCAGCTGAATGATAGTAGCCGAGCATTAAGACAAAAGCCATGTCCAACTGTGGACTGCTATAAATTTATAGAAATTGCATGTTTTTAATGTCATGCCGTTCCTAGGCATTCCATTTTGTGATTATTACGATATGTAGCAATAATTTGATCTATTTCAAATCCTTTCATAAACAGAACCGAATTTAATGTTGAACTGGTTGAAAACCTTCCATTAACGAGACTGAATCATTTTGTTTCATAATTTAACTTTATTGGAAACCAAAATATCCAATCAGAAACAAATGTTTAATTTTATTTTGTTGTTTAGTCAGTATCATATTCATAATATTTTTCCTATATTATACCGGACAATGTGGCGACACTTTGGGAAAGTCTATGTTCAGCAGTGGACGTATATCGTTTGAAGTGATGATGACGATGATACGCAGGCGTAATGAGTTTCCATAGCTTATTACGATAATACAAAAATAATAAAATAAATTTTATACTTCCATTCGGGATCAACGACAGCAGGTTGTGTTATAGTTTAAAAAATGTCAAAGATAAAAAATCTTTAAAGTTTCGCTTATGACTACACTTCGACCTTCTTTATTTATTAAGCAAAAAAGGAAACATTGCACTGCGTACTCCTCAAATTTAAGTGGGCAGAGCACATTGCTAGCAGAACGAATGGTCGTTGGGGCCGAAAAGTTCTGGAGTGGCGACCGCGTACCGGCAGACGCAGCGTTGAAAGGCCTCCCTTGAGGCAGGATGATGACATGGGCAAGGCTGCTGCAATCCACTGGATGCGGGACGCATAATACCGATCGATGTGACCACTTGCGAGAGGCCTATGTCCAGCAGTGGACGTCTTTTGGCTAAAATGATGATGTTGATGACTGCGTACTCGTAATAAGTCAACATCCATATTTTTTTAAATTTTGTGCATATGCACTGTCGGTATGATCGTGTTACGTAGCCTTCAATTGATCATCAAATCCTTACTGCTCAATTTACACAATTATTTGACATAAATTGCAGAGTGATGAGTCAATTGATATACTTAGGAATATCAACAAGATAAGTGTTTTACTTTGGTAGGTTCATGGTCTCCTAGTTAGGTTAGGTTATTATAATTAAATTTTCCATGATGGATTTCTTAGTAGCAGCCCGAAAACTGGATTTATGTTCAGTCCTATAAATGGCAAAAAATATATGAAGTTTAAAAACATATCTGTCCATGTGGGAGTTCTATATCCACCTCTTTCCCTTCGGCGAATACTGCTGTAATATCTGTATAATCATTCGGTGTTATGTTATGTTAGTTATGTTCATCATTATATTCCTGCCCTTGTCCCATGTTACCGACCCCAAGTCAGCGCAACACGCAAGGCCGTCTTTAACTATTCTGGGGCCCTTGGGCACACAAGAATTTGGGGCCCTTTTGGAAAGTAAAGAAAACGAATTATACTAACTATTTTCTACTATGATCTTCTATTTACTATGGGTAATCAAATATATAATAAAATATGTCATTAATGATATTAGTATGCTGCTGGGTTTTTGGTTACGATTGCGATAGTGGTTTCATTCGGGATTTCTGTTGAGTAAAATCTTCTATTAAATCCTCAGTCAAGTTTTTGAAGGGTGTCACTTTGTATGCACATAATTGTCAAATTACTTAGTCGTTCTTGTAAAATTGTTGTTAGCAATTCTTTTTTTTCTCTTATGCTGTGAAAATGAACGCTCGCCACTACAATTGGTAACCAATTAACCATTAGGCAAAGGAATATTATTGAAGCAACTTTAACGTTTGGAAAAGTTTCTTCTAATTTATCTGACTTTAATAGGTTATGTAAGGTTGAGATATTTAAATCCGCTGGTTGCTTTGCTGTTTCTCTTAAATATTGGCTTAAATGAAAACATTATATTTTGAGTTCATATGCATTAATATCTTTATGATAACATTCTGCAAATTCATTGCATTTTTTTCAAAATGTTGACTAAAATTTTAAGACACAAGTAAGTTTTAATTCCGACCCGGGTTCTCACTGTTACTGAAATGTTTTGAGAATAAATGTGAGAGAAATTGTCGGTCCTTCGGGCCCCCCCTGTGGATGGGGGCCCTGGGCACGGGCCCCGTGTGCCCTTATGGTAAAGACGGTACTGGCAACACGTTCTCTTTTTCCATACCGTTAATTCCATTAAAACAAGTAACAACTATTAATTGAACAGTCACTAAACTACCTCTTGACCGTAATAACAAAATGTAAAATATTGAAAAGCTTGATGCTCACGTTCCTCGGTAAATATTTAAATACTCTGGTATTCCTTATTTATTCAAAACATACATAAACAAGCTTTTCTTTAGTAGCTCTTACAAATAGGAAGATCTTTCGTTAGACATTTTGAACACATTTCAACACGTTTTTCTTTTCAGTTGTATTTAAAGACTTTTCTTTGTGAATATAATTGTGTTGTCATTTTCGTAAACATTTCAGTCTGTCGAATAATAACTCTCTGATCATCATCATCATCAGCCTTTAAAAGTTCCCACAGCTGGGACGAAGGCCTCCTCTCTGTGAGAGGGAATGGGCTGTAATCCACCACGCGGGCCCAGTGCGGTTTGGTGGATGTCACACGTCTTCGAATTTTTGGTTCTAGGACATGCCGGTTTCCTCACGATGTTTTCCTTCACCGCTTTGAGAGCAGTGGTGATGAAATAATTTACACAAAGTAAAGCGCCTGCCTGGGTTCGAACCTACGACCTACAACTTGCAAGTCACGGCCGTTATCACTGGGCCACCACTGCTCCGATGATACAATTAATATAATGTTGTAGTTATATTAATTAACGCTACCGTGTTGAGAGTTTATTTAAAAAATAAGTAAAAGATGATTTTTAAAACAAGTTTTTTGAACTAAAAGGTACTAAAAAGTTGTCACTTGTCATTACAAATCCAATGAACGATGCTGCTTAACTTGTCTGGTTGAGGAGTTGCTATGGCGACCTTCCGGTTCCATCATGAGAACAACTTCATAAGTACACCAAGTTTCAGCTGAATCGAATGCCAGGAAGTGCTTGAAAAACGAATAACTAGTTGCCAGACACATATAAAAGCAAGCTAATATATAGATTGTTATAATAAAAATAAAACAGAAATAAAAATACGGTAAAATTATTAGATTTTGTATTGTATTTTATTCATGCCTCAATAACGTGTATGGGGGAGTGCCACCCCTAATATAACAAACATAAAATCGATCTACCAAGTCGTTCGCTCCAGAAAAACAAAGAGCGCAACGGCAATCAAATCAAGACATCATAGCCAATGATCTGAACAGAAATCAAACGTTAGGTACCAGGGCGGCAGAGGCAGTGAGAGATGGCACTATAACGCGAAGTAAGGCAGTTGGGGGTCCGTATCGTAAAAAAGACCGAACGATCGACGTCCGGAGCTCTCGCCATTAAAGTGCGCACGGTTTGTGTGTGGTGTTGGAAATAAACTGCAGCGGTAGCGAGAATATGGTACTGAGCGATTTACACCGGGTTTCTAAAGAGAAAATCAAAATTAGCTGATACATTTTCACGTTAACTGAAAACAACATAATTTTAACGGTTTAAGGAAAACAAAAATAACAACAGCCAACTAGACCTCTATAAATGAATTCGTTAAACTAATTTTGCCCTTCAGAAACCATGTGTTAGGGCTCTGAAAACCTGGTGCGAGGGTAGTGGCTTAAGGCCATAGTCGTTATGATTGCAGACAAGACCTTAAACTTGTTTATGAGAATTGTAACAATAACTCAAATCTACAGGGTTTAAATAAGGCCACTTTATTTTTGTTTTATATAATTGTTTTTTTTTAAATTAATATATAGGCTAGTGTTTGACCACTATAATTTCACCTGATAGTAAGCGATGATGTGGTAGATGGTGAAGCACGCCTGCCCAGAAGTAACATATTCACTCTTGACTTAATGACACCCAGGTAGCAGAAAAAAAAAAAAAAAAAAAAAAAAATTGTGTTTGCTCTTGACTCTGCTCTCTAGTCTAGGTCAGAGGTGACCGAGACATAGTCGACGATGGAGTGAGCTTACCCAGAAGAAGCCTGTTCACTCTAACTTTGAAGAGATTCGGGTTGAAGGCGTTCGGAAACACGGATGCAGGTAGTGAGTTGCATTCATTCGCTGTGCGCATTATGAAGGATGTTTGGAAGCGCTTGGTGCGAATCGGTGGAACGGCAACAAGGTAAGGATCGCAACTTGCAGTGCGTCTAGATGTCCGATGGTAGAAGGGGGCTGGTAGGAAGCTATCAGGAAACACACACTCCGGTAAGGAATACCACTCCGTCCTTAATCCTAAAACGCTAGAATTTTATAACTCAAACATGGATCGTTAGCCGGATCCCACGGACTTAAACTATGGACGCGATTCTTGAAGTAACGCCTCTGAATGCCTTTGCGTCACTTTTGCGAAAAAAATAACAGGAAATTGCGTCCCTTAAAGTGAAATGTAAAGGTTTTAGATCGTATTACGTGTTTTAAAGGCAACATTTATTTTATTCATTCAACATGATGGGACCGTATCGTGTTTACAATGTTGTCCCAAAAAAATACCATTTGGTGTCCTCTGCCTTATCCCTTATAGATGGATGCATTGTGTGTGAAGTGATATGTAAGAAAAAACCGGCCAAGTGCGAGTCGGACTCGCGCACGAAGGGTTTCCTACCATTATCGCAAAAAAACGGACACAAAATCACGTTTGTTGTATGGGTTTAATTTAAATTTGAATTATTATTTTTTGAAGTGAATATACAACTAAATATTCTGTGAATATTTTAAGCGTCTACCTGTTGCCGTTATTAATATCGAGCAAAAAACGGCAAAAAAAGCACGTTTGTTGTATGGGAGCCCACCTTAAATATTTATTTTATACTGTTTTTAGTATTTGTTGTTATAGCGGCAACAGAAATACATCATCTGTGAAATTTCAACTGTCTAGCTACCACGGTTCATGAGATACAGCCTCGTGACAGACGGACAGACAGACAGACGGATCGCGGAGTCTTAGTAATAGGGTCCCGTTTTTACCCTTTGGGTACGGAACCCTAAAAAGGAGTCATTGATAGCGTAACCTTCAGAGCAGTGGTAGCCCAGTGGTATAGGCCGCGACTTATAAGTTGAAGGTCGTGGGTACGAACCCAAGAAGGCGCTTTACCTTGTTTAAATTATTTCATCACCACTGCTCTCAAAACGGTGAAAGAAACCCGCCTGGGATCGCGTAGTGGATTACGGCCCAATCCCTCACACAAAGAGGAGTCCTGCAAGCACAATGGACCAAATGGGAGTCTAAGAGCGGACAGGGGATCCATCTATCCTAGCGTGACATTTGGCAGGACGGAATAGGAGAAGAAAACGTGTTGCGCCGACCCCAAGTAATATCGCAAGGGCAGGTAGATCAAACAAGTCTATTGACCGTCATTTCAAAAGTCACCCTATACAATAAGGTGACTTTTATGTTCATCATTTACAAGACATTATAAATATTACGTTGAATCGCTATCTTAAAAGGCAGGGATGCGTTTCCGGTAGTTGTCTAGTTTTACGCCTGGGTTTCCTTCGCCGTCCTGCCTTAAAAGCCGGAACACTGCAAAGGAGGCAGCACTTTCCTGGCAAAACTGCAAGGAGCAATAGCTGTTAAAAGTAAGACCGTTTTTCACTAACACTTTGTTTGTATTATTATTATGTCTGGCAGAACTGCAGATCCCATCAAGGAATTCTTTTACTGATGGAAATCTTTTACTCGTCGATTGTTAATAGCTTCTTTTTACAAGCTTTTATTTAACTTGCAATGTATATTATGTATGTATGTAAGTTTGTTCGGGTCAAATCTTGCAACTGAATTTTAAAGCAGTTATCCTCCGATTAAGATGAAATTTTGCATACACGTTTAGTTTGGATGACAATTCATGGTTAGATAAGTGACTTCATTCTAAATACAATATGGCGGACGACCCAAGATGACGGGCTAGTTATTTTTTGTGCACTGCCATTATATGAGTATCAAATAAAAGGGTTTGCTGAGAAGAATACGAAAAGAGATTGTTTATCTGGTAGATATCGCTGTCAGCGATAAGGCCGCCTTTGTACCCGTAGAAATAAGTATTAAAAAAGAGATGTGTAACTTAATTTTTTGTTGTACAATAAAGTATATTCTATTCTATTCTATTTTTGAAAGAAAAAAGTATTTTATTTCTTAAAAAATGCTTCACGGATACCTAGAACAAAGAAAGCGAAGCCGTGGGAAAAGACTAGTGCCCAATAGAAAGTAAAAAAATATTAATGACATTTAGGTGTACCGGTGCGTCTTTAAAAAAGGGCTGTGTTATAAAAGTAGAATCCCTACTGCCAATTTATTTCCACAGATATTCAGTTTTCTCTACCAAATACCAAAGTCCTGAATTACTCGACTAATAACCTCACTATTTTATGGACTAGCTGGAACAATGGCCTTACAGTCGGACTTCAGATATTGGAGATTCAAATGATAGGTCTTAAAGACCTCGTTTTAGCGTTCCTTAGTACCAGGGTAACAGAACGCCTTGAGCAGAATAATATTCTGTCATTCGTCCGTCTGTCCTTTTGTCAAAGACACTGTGCCTCTTGCTCGATCAATCTATTCATAGTCTAGTCCTTGAACGATATTAATTTGATTAAATTAAGTTAGACCCAGTATAATTTATTCAGCTGTTTTTTTCTCTAGAACTCACTGAATGGGAGCTGTTGGAGCCTGGGGGACTATTATTGAGTGGTAAGTCGTGAAGGCTGTCTTTTGCTTGATATAAGGAAGGCCGCGAATTGCCAATAAATAGACACGATTTTTCCAAGATGGCTGGTAGTGTATAACAGTTCGATGGCAAAGTCAAAGTCAAATCATTTATTTCAATTAAGGCATTAAACGGCACTTTGTCATGTAAAAAAAAATTGATTCTACTGTCCATTCGCAAAGGCGAGTAGTAAAAAGGGAATCTAAATTGGAGAGACATATCCAGCAATGCTATTTTTTTTCAATAGCTTGAGCCTATTACATATAACATAGTTAACAATATACTACCTATAACATAGTTTTACCGATATAAGAGAATGAGTAAAATGAATAATAAGCATTAAATTAAGATACAGAACCCAATCCATACGCTTGGCTCGAAATTACTAAGAATTTTACAATCTCGCCAGACCTTAGAAATAGGTTTTTTCTCTCTCAACGTCGATAGTAAGCAATAAAAAGGGTGAATGCTCCTAATTTGCTTCACTTAACCGTGATTTATTTTTATTAAAGACTTTTAGCTTTAAACTGGAGCCACTTCGGCTTTTTAATTCTATTGTTTGGTCTTGAGTGCCATTGTGTTGTTTAAGTTTTGTTGAAGTTAAGAAAAACTGGGTTTACTTGCAGTGCTTTTTATTTGCAAAAAATTTGCTAATTAGCTTTTTTATTTTAGCTGTATTGTATTTTTTAGTTTAGTATTGCATAGTTACCATACAAAATATAGTTTAGTAGTGCTTGTTAGATTGATCACCACAATGGTCGAGTGGCGATTTTAAACAAACTAAATTAAAAAGTAAGTAGAGAACTTTGTTCAGCAGAGGACGTCTTTCGGCTGAAATGATGATAATTCTTTATTTATCGACATCAAAACAGTTACAGTTAAAATAAATGCACAATTTATAAAAAGAAGGGTTTCTGAGAGAGGTTAGTCCCTGTCTTTCAGATCGCCCTTTTTACAATTAGGAATTAAAAACCGCAAAAAAACCACCGAAATATTACAAAAAATGAAGTGTAGCTACTTTAAAGAATCGAAAACTTAAAATTATATCTAAAAAAGAATACAATAAAATTTAAAAAAAAGATAATTAAATTACAAAAAAACATCAAAGGAAATAAAAAAAAAATCAAAAGGAAATGAAAATTCAGCGAAATAAACGAATAAAGTATTATTATTCACTGAAAGGTACAAACAGTAAGTATGTATCAATAAAGACGGGTAGTAAAAATAAGAATTGAGAAATGATTGATGATGAAATTAAAAGTCAACAAGATCCGAATGCAAAATAGAACTCATCATACCCGCAACTTTAAATGATTCCCGGTTAATCTCTCCAGTTCCCTCGTTTCGGCAACCATTCAACGAAATAATTAGTGATTATAATTAAGTAATCCCATTTCCAAAGTGGTCTCAAAATGGAGGACTTACAGAATCCTCTCTCGAGGTCTCGGCGAGGCATCAAAAGCTCCAACTGTGCTGCAACTGGATCTTGTACTAATTAAAACTTTCGACCAATCGCTGAACGCTAATTCCAACTCGGCGAGTTACTTATCCATTTAGACTTGAGACGGCAATTGTTCGATTCACCCTATCTTGTGTACGTGTTTGTATTGCATTTGTAAAGTATTTTTTTAATTTTATATGTTTGACAGGGGTAAGGGTAAGCAAAAGCCTGATAATCTGAGGCAACTTCAATATTCTTGAATAAAGTGCAGACAGGCAGCTAGCAGTTGAAAGTCAGCAATGAGATAGTAGTATTAGCTGACCAAAGTGAACCTGTCGTTGAAAATGTCGAAATAGACTAACAACATTACAGGTACAAGCAGGTCCAGGTAGGTCCTATAACATCATAGGTATTGCCCGAAGATTTAGTTAAAGACAGTACATTCACATTTCGAAAGTTACGGATAACAGGAGAATAAAAATTGAAGAAATTAAACTGAAACGGTGAAACCTAACCCACATTGTACACAGACATACATCTGTGTTTATAAACTTGCTCCTAACACCCATTTCGTCGACCCATGGTAATCAAGAGAAGTTTACGAGCGACAAAGTACTAAGGAAACATGAGTTCATAACAAGTACCCAGTTCTCCTCCTCAGGCCATTGTAGAATATTTAAATGACTTGATGCCTAGACTCTCGACGCTCGCCGTCATCTGTTGCGTCGTTTATACACTCTGAATGAAGAATACTTTGGCTACTTCAAGTGGTAAATTCCTTATCTATGCCTAGTATAGGTAGTTCTTAACTTAACCACAAAACCAGTGGACAACGATGTGGAGGAGGTTTTCGACACCATATTTTAGAACAGTATACTTTTAGGCTTAGCATTTTATAAGACAAAAAAAAAACACAAATAGGTACGGTACGACTTTTATAATAGCATTGATTCTCATGTAATGATGTCCTGTATGCTGTACTGTTTTCATGTAATTTACATTCATTTTTGGGAAGATAAAAAAAAACTTTATTGTCGCCAGTTAAGGGTACACTACAGCACGAACTATTATGTGCGCGGGGTTAAAATGCATGCTATATCAACCGACAACACGTGCTGAACAGATAGATGCTGTTATGAGCAGTAAGAAGCTAGTTCGCGTACGAATACACACTTTTGCAAATTTGTAGCGAAATGGATGATGATTTAAAAATAAAACGAGCGCGCGAAATTTTATAAACAGACCTTTGGGAGTCAGGATATCATGAAAAAACGACTGAATGTATCTGTTCAAAATAAAATTATTTGCATTGTTGAACCGTTTTTCAATTTTTCTTCTTCTTATGGTACTTATTTCCGCCCAAAGATGCGTTAAAATTAGTGTTGAAATAAGAAACTTTCGAAGCTCATAACTTTCTAGTAAGTTTTTATTTTACTTTTTCCAATTAGAGGGCTAGATAATGATGAGACAAATTGATATAATTTTTTATTTTGAACGTACATCGTCAAACAGTGGAGTTAAAGCCAGACTACGTTTGTATGGAAGAATTTTCGACTAGTGTACCCTTAATACATTCATCTTATCCAAACCAACATATGCATCGTATTGGTGTATTACACAAAAGATACTGCTACTGAACCCCGAGCCAAGCCTGAGCTTGTATTTTGGGAAACAGTGTTCAGCCGCAGGAAGTATCACAATAAACATGAACCATTTCTCTCTTGGGGAGGTATCTAAGGTATTTTAGTAACTTATCCATAGAAATTTATATCATGTGAATTTTGTGTCCACTGTGTAGTAGTAACACTTGCAGGCTTTTTGGCAGGATTTTTTCGAGTGCAGTTCAGCGGCTGTTAATAATATTTGCAAATTGATTCATAATGGATATTGTGATATAAAATTGGTGTAGTTTTGTGTCTCAACTGTCTACGCAACTGGACAATATGTGAAATTATTGACAGAAGCGATCTCGGGATAGTGGAGCGGAGTATTTTATTGTAGTATTGTCTACCTCCGCAAAGCTTACTGGGAAGGCTGACTCGATACAAGTTGCTGCCAAATACTACAAAAAGCATTAAAATCTCTTACATCCGCATTCTAATGCATACTAAATAATGTTAAAACCCATCTATGTATCCGATTGAAAGACTTGGATGAAAAATAGTAAAAAAAAGAGGCGCTGTTAATGTCAAATTGTTACCACTGGGGGATGACCATAAGCTCTTAGAGTAAGGTTATTTTGAGATCGCGTAAGTGACAGACGTATACAACATAACCTTACTTTAAGAGATTATTTGTGGTCACCCCTCAGATGTGCCGAAGAGTAGATTGTACGTCAAAATCTGAAACAACATTCCTAAGGAATCAGAGATATTTGGAGCCTGAAAACATTAAGATCATCCTTATTCTTTCAAATAACTAAGTTAATCTGTGGATCCTATTACTTACCTAGGATCACTGACGACCTTCCAGGTAATGAAGTGAGTTTTACGAGCGACGCAGTATCATGAGCTGAACTTTATAACGAGGTATCCAGTTCCTCCAAGATGGTGTAAATATGTAAATGTCACGACAGTTAACTCCTCCTTGTCGTTGGGCTCCTGGTAACGCCACCTATAGGTTTAGTTGGAAACTACCGGCGTAACGTGGGTCGAGAAAGGCCGATTTGGAAAATAAATAAATTCTACCTTTGTATTTTATTTAAACTGTTCGAAAATTTAGATTTCTTCTGTTTCACGGGATCCGTTAAATCAATATGAATTAACTTATTAACCCCCGACGAAAAAAAGGGATATAAGTTTGACGTGTGTTTTGTGTGTTGTTTTTGTGTTGTGTCTGTCTTGGCATCATAGCTCCTAAACGGATGAACCGATTTTGATTTAGTTTTTTTTGTTTGAAAAGTGACTAAGTCGAGAGTGTTCAAATTAAAAAAAAACCCTCAATATCTCTAAATAGTAAAAATATAAGCCACGTTACTCGCATCGGGAGTCCGCTCAGTAAATGAAATAATCAAAATAATAAATACTTAACTTTGGCGTGGGCTTTCGGGGTTTTTTATATTTCTATTTGCGATTTTCAATTGTGACCGCAGACAAAATAGTCCTGGCAGCAAGCTCAAAGGTATTATTGACATAAAAATCAGGATCACAAACCGGCTAGGAAGTCGATGGATCCAGAACGAATTGACTTGGCTTGATTTAGCCTCAAGCCCCTCCAGGCATAACTGCGCCATTTTCCTCGGTTAAATGACTGCGATGTCACCTTCAAATTGATGAATTGCTACCAAAATGGCCTTCTGTGTACAGGAAATATCCATTTAAACTACCATACTAGAAACAAATTGAGTAACAAAGGCTAGTTTATACATCTCGCCGTAATAAACATACATAAAGATACCAGGGTATCATAGCATATATATAGCATGGAACTGAAGAAACTCAATATTACATTACGTCCATCTGACTGAACGCCATTCCAGTTGCCACAAACTCTCAAGTCAGTTCAATTCTCGGATGCTATTGACAAACTTATCCAGTAAGATTACCCAAGGAAATACGGCTTGATTACTCAGTACCTACAGTTTAGATCGTACTGATCTGTGAGGAGATGAAATCAAATCTTGTTTATTGCTATAAACAAGATTTGATTTCGTCTCCTCTTGTTGGTTGCTACCCTACCTTAAATAAACAGTTGTTTTTATCACAAAATAATTTATGAAGAACCCTACCCTAAATAATATATAACTGTTTTTATACTTTCAATTAATACAATTTGTAAAATAACGCCTTCTTACGAGAAAGCCTTTCTATTATTACTTTTGCCATTCGATCTTGCTTCTTCCCCGTAAGTTTTATCAGTTATGTTTAAGTACCATGTAATAGACTGCGTATTGTCGCAATTTGGGCTGCTAGTGAAACACACTAGATAGAAAAACCTGATAACTTTTGCCAACTCGGGACATGAATCTGAGACATCGGCATCGTAACCAGCCGATTGCGACCACTAGACCAACGATGTGAATAAAAATGAACATGAATAAAACGCCATGAAAAAATCAAACCAATTTCCCAAATGTGTTAGAATAATCAGAAATAGTTCCCCAAAACATTTCTACACATTCGTTTAAAACTGACGCTTATCTCAAGCACAATAAGCAAGCATTCTTTACATATAGGTACCAGGCTCGAATAAAAGGAGTAGAGGTGATGAAACGACACGGCGGTGAATAAATCACGCTGTGTATGAGAGCGTTTAATCAAAATTCGCTTAAATCACAGTTGATGGAAGTTAGTTCCTGAGACGTGTGGGAACATGTTACTGTATAAACTGCTCCTAGTTGCTTAGGAGGTTCCGGTAAGGACAAGGCGTTGGATACAGGTAGGTACAGGGTTTCTTGCAGACCTTTTCATTTGCCTGCTTTATATGGGGTCCTCCTAATCCTATTTATTTGGGGTAAATGCTGGAGGACCTTGATACAGAGATTTGTGAAATAAATAAATAACTTTATTTACATAAGAAAACATACAATACATTGATTCCCTGACTCCTGTGCTAGGTGATTGACCTGTTTTATAGGAGCCAGTGCTCTCTTCCGGGGAGGAATTACAATTCATTCTTATGCAGATTAACAGAGTAAAATTAAAACTAAGGTACATATATTAAACTAATCATCATCATCATCATCATCATATCAGCCGAAAGACGTCCACTGCTGGACATAGGCCTCCCCCAAGCGTCGCCACATTGACCGGTCCCGTGCGTCTCGCAACCAGCGGATTCCCGCAACCTTCACCAGGTCATCGGTCCACCTGGTGGGAGGCCTTCCAACGCAACGTCTTCCGGTTCGCGGTCGCCACTCCAGAACCTTTCTGCCCCATCGGCCATCCGTTCTGCGAGCAATGTGCCCTGCCCACTGCCACTTGAGTTTGGCAATTCTTCGGGCTATGTCGGTAACCTTGGTTCTCTTGCGGATCTCTACATTTCTGATTCGATCACGCAAGGAAATTCCGAGCATAGCCCTCTCCATTGCCCTTTGAGTGACTGTAAGTTTTCTGATGAGGCCCATTGTAAGCGACCACGTCTCAGATCCATATGTCATCACTGGCAACACACACTGGTCATAGACTTTCGTCTTGAGACACTGTGGTAAGTTGGACGAGAAGATACCGCGCAACTTCCCGAACGCTGCCCAGCCGAGTCGGATTCGACGGTTGACCTCTTTCTCGAAGTTGGCCCTACCCAACTGGATCGTTTGTCCCAGGTAGACATAGTCGCCCACAACTTCGAGTGTAGAGTCTCCTACCTTGATAGGAGTGGGTGTAACATGGGCATTCAACATCACCTTGGTTTTGTCCATGTTCATTCTAAGACCCACTCTTTCGGAAGCACTACTGAGGTCATTGAGCATTTTACTGAGGTCCTCCATGGTCTCAGCCATAACCACTATATCGTCAGCAAACCGAAGGTGAGTGATGTACTCGCCATTGACGTTGATGCCTAGCCCTCTCCAGTCCAGAACCTTGAAGACATCCTCCAGTGCAGCGGTAAACAGCTTCGGAGATATGACGTCTCCCTGTCTCACACCTCGCTGCAGAAGGACTGGTTCCGAGGTCTGATCCTGAAGTCGAACTGACATGGTGGCGTTTTTGTATAAACACTTCAACACTTCGATGTACCGGTAGTCAATTTGGCACCGTTGGAGAGACTGCAGTACAGCCCAAGTCTCGATCGAATCGAAGGCTTTCTCGTAGTCCACAAACGCTAAACAGAGAGGCAGGTTGTACTCTTCGGTCTTCTGTATAACCTGCCGCAGCGTATGTATGTGGTCTACGGTGCTGAAGCCTTTACGGAATCCGGCTTGTTCGGGAGGCTGGAAATCGTCAAACCTGCGCGCGAGACGATTCGTGATGACTCTTGAAAACAGCTTGTAGACATGGCTAAGAAGTGTGATGGGCCTATAGTTCTTCAGTAAGGCATTGTCACCCTTCTTGAAGAAGAGTACCACCACACCCCTGCACCATGCCTGTGGCGTTTTCCCTTCGTGTATGACGGAATCAAACAGCTTCTGAAGGGCCTTAAGGATTGGTTTTCCACCCGCCTTCATGAGTTCGGCCGTAATTCCGTCATCACCCGGTGCCTTGTTGTTCTTAAGCTGTTTCAGAGCCATCCTAATCTCATACAGGCTGACGTCCGGAATGTCTTCGGTATAGTGTCGGGTCAATCTAGCTCTAGGGTCTTTCGCTAGATTCGCGACGGGTTTACTGGTTGACGTGTACAGCTGCCCATAGAATCTCTCGATCTCCCTCAGAAGCTCTGGTTTGGCGGAAACGATCCTGCCATCATCGGTCTTCAGTTTCGTGAGCTGGCTCTGCCCTATAGACAGATCTCTTGCAAAGACCTTGGAGCCCTTATTCCGTTCAATTACGTCTTTTATACGCTCAGTATTAAAGCGGCGGAGGTCGCTTTTCAAGGACTTTGAGATCCGTCTATTTAGCTGCCGGTATTTCACCGCATCGTCTGAAGACTGCAGGATCATCTCACGCCTCTCCTTCATTAGCTTGAGAGTAGGATCAGAGAGCTTTTTGTTCCTATCTGTACGGCGGGTCTTGAAAAACTTAGACCCGACCGTATGGACAGCTTCCACGAACCCATCGCTGTAATCGTCCACGGAGCTTCCTAGGCACTCGAAACGATTCTGGAGTTCGAGCTGAAAGTTCTCGGGGTTTTGGACCTGGATCTGTGCTGGGCGGAGCGTGGACTTCACCAGTCGAGACCTTTCAAGTTTAACATTAATGTTCAATGTGCCTCTTACCATGCGGTGATCGCTCCCGGTTTTAACCGAATTGATCACAGAGACATCATTGAACACTTGCTTCTTGGTTGACATGATGAAGTCGATCTCGTTTTTAGTTGAACCATCGGGGCTTTGCCAGGTCCACTTCCTGTGCTCACGCTTTCTGAAGAAGGAGTTCATCATGTAGAGGCCCTCCTTCTCCATAAAACTGGCCAGTAGGTGACCCCGGTGGTTCCGGCGTCCAACTCCAAATTGCCCCACTTGCAGCTCATCCACGTCTCGTTTGCCCAGTTTTGCGTTGAAGTCCCCCATGACAACGGTGAAGTGAGTTTTGAAACCATGCATGGCTCTAGAGATATCCTCATACATGGTCTCTACCTCGTCGTCGGGGTGTGCCGAGGTCGGGGCGTAGACCTGTATGACCTTCAGCGAATATCTTGCGGATATTCTGAGTATAAGGTACGCCACCCTGGTCGACACACTCTCGATCTTCACCACGTTGTTCACAAGGGACTTGTGGACGATAAACCCGACACCACCCTGGGACTGTCGGTCACCCTCTCGGAAATAGAGCAGGTTACCGGATTTGAGGATTATCGAGTCCTCCCCCTCTCTTCGGACTTCCGATAACCCTATAATACTCCATCGCAACCTACTCAATTCTTCCTCCAGTTCGGCTATCTTCTCGTCGGTCCGGAGTGTTCGCGTGTTATATGTTCCCAGGTCCAGTCGTCGGTGTTTATTGGGGTAGCCGGGTCCACTCCGGGGATTCTTAGCACCCCTTGCCACGCCATCGCCTCGACCGCTACCGTAGCCGAGGGTAGACGGGCTGCCGGGCACTCGGGGCCGTTTTTTCTGTGTGCTGATCATTAGGATTGGGGGGTTTTGCCATAATCGCCACGCTTGGCAGGCGGGTTGGCGATCGCAGTTTGTTGATAAAGTGCACAGAGAACGCTGCTGCCCATTCTCTGGTGTGTCCCTTAGTCGCCTCTTACGACACCCACGGGAAGATATGGGATGGTGAAATTCTTTACGTCCGTCACCATACGGAACTAATAATAAAAATTAAAATAAAAATCCGGCGCGAATGTGTTTGTGTGTGAGTGTGTGAGCGAGTATATTTGTGTGTGTGATTGTGTGTGTGTGTGCACGTATGTGATAATGGGTCCACGTGTATTGTACTAATGGAAGGATTTGTCTCACGAGATGGTTACTAGGATTAGCTCTGTTTCTTCGTAGCTGAGGGACAATAACCATGGTTTAAGGCTCTGCTTGACTTTATGCACAGTAAGTCTGTAAATTGCGAGTTTCTTGTTGACCCTATTGTAAATTTGGGGAAATACATGCGTGCTCAGAAAAACCACCAAAACACAATATTTTCAGTAGTTTTAAAATCTACCTAATTGCAGCTGCCCATCACTGGTAAACTAAATTAAACTTTTTTTTTGTTTTATGAAGTTTCTTAACTGTTTCTTAGTAATTTGAGTTTGCATATACAGTCATTTCAGTTTCAGTTTGTATCTACCCTCGGTTTTTTTCTAGCAACTCTAGTTTTTGTGATACAGATCCTTCTTAAAACATCGTTACGCGGCTTACTATATACTTCATAAAAGATAGCTTGATCTCTGCGACATATGTCAAACTAACGTATACGTTATTGTTAGCCAGTCAAGCGGTATTGTTACTGTATTGATACTGACAGCTGTCGCAGAGATCAAGCTATCTTTTATGAAGTATAGTAAGCCATGGATTGAAGTTTGTATGTGGTATATGCATAACATCATTGCGTTTATGGGCTAGTAAAAAAGACCTACTTTGAAGTTCAAAAGTCCTATGATTTAGCGTGATAGCCGAGCCAAAACAGAACACTGGACTAAAAAAGTTTGGCCTTTGAGAATGGATTTAGTGCTGGGTAGCACGAATGTGATAAATGTACCTCTAGTAGCCAGAGACCGCATTACCTCTCTTCTTATTATTACCTCTTCTCCATATTAAATTATGTCTGATAAAACAATTTGTAAAAGCTCTCAACAAGGATGGGGAATGTTTTAAACATATCAGTAAAATATGCCCGAAATTGAGCAGAGAAAAAATAAAAGCTGGTATTTTTGACGTCCTCAAATCAGAGAACATATAAAGGATCAAAATTTTACTGACTGTATGACAGATAATGAGAAATCTGCATGGATTGAATTTGTTTGGGTTGTGCAAAATTTCTTAGGAAATAAAAAGTCTCCAGACTACATTCAACACATTGAGCAGCTCATGTTGCGTTTTCAAAGACTAGAATGTCATCAAGATGCACTTCCTCTTCAGCAGCAATTTAAGCGAAGAACAAGGAGAACGCTTTCATCAGGACATTCGCACGATGGAAGTGCGATACCAGGGTCGTTGGCATGCAAATATGATGGTTGATTACTGCTGGAGCATTCAAACAAGGCTGAAGTTTTGATTCATGCAAGAAAACATTATGAAAGAAAGTTTTTTTCATGTTAGGTTAGAGAAACATTTTTTTTTTTTAATTTTATAAATCGAATATTCTTCTCTAAAAATGTAAAAAATTAGAGCTGCTAGAGAAAATCAGGCAAAAGATTTGGAATCAGCGTGGCAGAATCATACAAAATCAGGTATAAAACTTCATAAAACAAAACTACTGCTTACCAATGATTGTTTTCCTTACTCAAAATATTTTTGCTTGATGTTTAATATGTATCCATCCGTCTAGTTTAGATTTAGCAACTTTTAATATGGCCCGTGTTTTTGTGATTATACATGTTTTCTTTCTTTACACATATCCGAAAACAAATTATCATTATCAACGTCATCAAAGAAGTCTTTGGTAGAAGGAAGTTTGGCTTCCCTAAAGCTTCACGGGCCCTATGCTTCCCGCATCCAACAGATTTCGTGACCTTCAATGACTACCCCACGTTACTCCTTGTAGATGATACTCCGAAAGTTTTTGGCCGCATCGGCAAAATATTATCACAGATAACACCAGAGTAGTGCTATTCTGTAATATTCACTCGTAAGTTTTCACGATGAGATGTTTTCAGATTAGATTAGGATTAAGTAGATGTCTACAACATTTCACCAGTTATATTTTAATCCCCCCCCCCCCTCTGACTTAGTAGCGGACGGACGTGTTATTGTGAGCTCTGATAAAATAATTTTTAAAAAGTGTCTTAGCAATCAGACATTCATATAAATCACGTATAGTTAAAGAATATCGAAATTCTGAAGTGCTTACGCCAAATCTCGTGTAAAAACTCAGTGCAAGTGACTAATTATTGCTAATTTAAAACAAAGAAAAAGTGACTATCATATTGGTGAATCCGTGTAGTACCCACATAGTAATTATCATCACAGTGATTTCGTCATAATAAAACTACCAAGTTCGTTTAATTGGATCAATATTTTCGCCTCTGCTTTTAAAAACTCAGATAGCCAGTTTCAAACAGGGACGGCTGCTACGTCTTGTGGCCCGAGTTCGAATCCGGTCAACGACTCGTCTTTTTGTACGTAAATAAATTGTGAAATTTGTATATAAAAGAAATATAAGGCGTGCATCACAAGTTCTGGAGTTGGTGGTGGTTGCTGCGAGGACTACGCATATTTCCAACAGCCCTGCGCGCGGGTTGTTCTTGTACCTACGTACTCGCTAGCTAAGTTACTATGTCGGTGCGGCGCTCTTCGCCGAGCACTTTGATTCCTTTGGATTCTTCAATATACCCCACACATCATAATTCGGACTCGGCGCTTAATGAAATGTCTAAAGCCTCTGATCTAGTCGACAAGCATGTCAATGTATCAAAGCGCTATAAACGCACTTTGGATGATATTGAGAGCAGCCCAGGGTGTACGTCCGAAATAAAATACCTCCTAGAAGAAATTAGGACCCAACAAGAGTCTAAGTTCGAATTATTAAATAATGCTCTCATTACAATAACAAGCCAAAACCAGGAAATTCAAAAATCGGTTGAGACATTAACAGCTAGGCATGCCGATCTTCTCGTAAAAGTCAATAACTTGGAGCAGGAAAATACTGAGTACAAGAGGCGAGTGTTGGCTTTGGAACGTAACTTAAATCATCTGGAATCAAATGTGCGCTCTTCAACCATAGAAATCCGTAACCTTCCCAAGCAGGAAAACGAAAGCAAGCAAGTCTTGGTTGAAACCATTCAGCGGCTCGGCTCGACTCTAGAGCTTGATCAGGGCATACTCCAGTCTGAGATACGGGACATTTTCCGTTCCAAGTCGGAAGCATTAATAGTGGACTTCACTACTACCACGAGGAGGGACTCATTGGTGTCTAAATTTAAGGCATACAACAAAATTAGGCGAGAAAATAAGCAAGCGCAGTTAAACTCGCAGCTCATCAACCTTCCAGGCACACCTTGCACTCTTTATATCTCAGAGTACCTAACTTTTAAAGCCAGACGACTTTTCTATCTTGCTCGCTTAAATGTAAAGAATAAAGAGCTCCATGCGGCTTGGACTTCTCATGGGAAGATCTATGTCAAGAGAGAAGAGAATGCATCACCAGTCCGTATTGATGACGAAGCTGATCTTCAGAAACTGTTCTTGTGACTGATTTTGGACGTTGATTGTTCCCATTTTTCAATATTTTTAGCATGTTTTGATGTAATTTTAATATTAATCTTAAGTTTATTTCACAATTTTATGTTTTATGTTACACTGCTGGGTCATTCTCATTGTTATTGCAGAACTACATGTGTAAACACTTTAACCATTCACTACACTTACAACTACTCACCCACACTCAACACACCCGAGCGATATGTAGACACCTTTGCATTATGTCGTATTTTGATAGTTAAAGCTAACAGTGTTCCGGATTTAAGTTTAAATAAAATAATTCTTATTTTTAAGCTAATCTACAGCTACAACTCTCATGCAAAATACTGAAATACACTTGGATCTGGACACTTTTCGGGTGGCTAAGACTGTCTCATGCGACGTAGAAAATGCAAAAACACACATAATTTGCCACAGGCATACTATCAATATCCTATCCCAAAATATTCGTAGCATAAATCGTAATATGCCAAACTTTGTCACACTTCTTCAAAGATCCAAAATATCTTGGGACATTTTGGTCCTCTCTGAATGCTGGCTTCCATCTGCAAAGTACATTCCTTCCCTCGACAACTATAATCATATAGCGACAACCTCAAACAAAACCCAAAACGAAGGTGTTGTAATTTATTACAATAAACACCTTCAAGTCACTGTTGAAGAACCTTCAATTCTCGACGCTAACTGTTTACTCTTAAAACTAAATGGAGACGTTTGCATACTAGGATTATATCGCCCACCAAGCCAAACTAACATTACTAAATTTATTGATTCCCTAAACCAAATTCTCACTAACCTGAAAACTTATAAAAATATTTTCCTTTGTGGTGACATAAACATTAACATAGTTCCAAATAGTGCTGATAAACGATCTCACGACTACCTAAACTTACTGGTTAGCCATGGTATGCTCCCAGGTCACACTCTACCAACGCACGGACTAACATGTCTAGACCACATGATGCTGAAGACAAATATGGACGTATCTTGTTTTGTTTTTGAAACCACCATTACCGATCACGAAAGTGTAGCCATTAGCTGTTTACCCAAATCGCGCCCCGATTACATCAACGAAACATATAGCTCAGTCAACTACGAGAATCTCGATAAAGATATGTTAACTATTAATTTCCAGCCTATCATTGACTCCCAGGACGCAAATGTCTCGACCGAGCTTCTCGTTACTTACTTGTCGGCGGCAATCGGGAACAATACCAGATTAATTAAAACAAACAAAAAAAAGTTGATTACAAAACCGTGGATTACTAAAGGTCTATTACGTTGTATGAGAAACCGGGACAGCTTGCATAAAAAACTAAAACGGAATCCTGATGACGAGATTATTAAAACCACATACAAACGTTACCGTAACTATTGCAACTCCCTACTCAAAAAAGATGTACGACAAACAGGAGATTTATAACGCTAAGGGTAACAAAAAACAGCTTTGGGATGTTATAAAAAGAATAAGCGGCTCCAATATAAGAACAGACCATTCGTCGTCCCTCTTGACATCCAAAAATCCCGATATTGATTTGAACAACGTTAACCACTTTTTTGCAAACGTAGGTGCAAATCTGGCGAAGAAGATCTCCACTGATAAAAGGGCTCCATCCACCATCAGCAAAGATCACTTACCGAACAGTCCCCCAAATTCAATGGCCTTCATTCCCACGGACGAGCAAGAGATTTTTACACTTATCAATGGGTTAAAGGATAAATGCGCAGTGGGTATCGACCTTATAAGTGGTAAAATAGTCAAGAGATACGCAAATCTCCTTACCTCACCCTTGACTCACATTTGTAACCTTTCAATCTCTACAGGGGTCTTCCCAGAGCTATTTAAAATAGCTCTTATCAAGCCAATCCACAAAGCCGGGAAAATTGACACTGTGAACAACTACCGACCCATTTCTATTCTGCCGGCACTTTCCAAAATCCTGGAGCGCCTAATAAATAAGCGTTTAATCAGGTTTCTGGAAACCAATAATCTACTCTCTCCTTCACAATTTGGCTTCAGAACCGGTAAGAGTACCAACGATGCTGTCCATGAGTTGGTTAACTCTATCGTTGACAGTCTGGACGATAGGATGAAATGTTTAACGGTGTTCTTGGACCTTGCAAAAGCGTTCGACACAGTCTCAATCCCGCATCTTCTAAAAAAGCTGGATCGGCTTGGCGTAAGAGGAATTCCATTTAAATTATTGGAGGACTATCTCACTGGGAGAAAACAAAGAGTAAAAATTAACGATAGCTTGAGTGACGAGCTGACTGTCAATTTTGGTGTGCCCCAGGGTAGTATAATCGGTCCAACGCTCTTCTTGGTGTATATCAATGACCTCTGCCGGCTTCCTCTCTTGAGGGGAAAAATCGTGACATTTGCAGATGATACGGCGCTGTTCTTCAGTGGGGATAGTTGGGATGAGGTCTTTGCTACTGCTCAATTGGGCGTTAACACGGTCAGTGAATGGTTGCAAAACAATTTATTGACTCTTAACGTGACGAAAACTAAATATGTAACCTTTGCTCATAGAGCTAACCTTCTTCCTCCGTCAACCTTTTCTATTTCGGTGCATACGTGTGGCTCTCCAAACCCCGGGTGTATTTGTCCCACACTGGAAAGGATTGGTAACATAAAGTACCTAGGGATCATTATTGATTCCCACCTTTCTTTTAAATCTCATTTTGATGCGCTTGTTCCGAGGATCCGAAAACTTATTTATATATTTAAATCATTAAGACACACTGCAGATCGAAAGACCATTAAAATGGTTTACTTTGCCTTATGTCAGCCGTTAATTGAATACTGTATCACAACGTGGGGTGGGGCCCCTAAAACTCATCTTATCGAGGTAGAGAGGGCACAGCGCGCTATACTTAAGGTTGGTGCTGGTCTCCCTTTTCGTTACCCAACTCTTGATTTATACAAGGAATGGGACATCCTTACGGTCAGACAAACGTTTATCCTGCTTACGGTAGCAAAAAAGCACTCCCAGCTTCAGTTTGACCCCAAATTAATAAATAACCAACGACGGAAGGGAAGAGTCTGCCCCTCATTGCAGTTTAAAACTTCACTCCCTCAGAAATTCTTTTGCTTCCTTGGTCAATTTTTGTATAACAAATTAAATATTACACTTAATCTATATCCCAAAACCATCTCTAATTGTCACAAATCAGTTAAGGAATTTCTTAAAACCCTTGACTACCAAAAAACTGAGAATCTTTTGACGGTTCTCAAATAGATTTCCTTTTTTCCTTTCTCCCGTGGCTGATCTACACCTCATACTCGCTCTCGAATACTTACATACATTCATAAACTCCAACATACATCCATATACTCCAACATACAATCTAACACTTCAACATACCTTTTTTATATTTTAATTTTAAGTTTTTAATCTTGTTTTTTTTTTTATAACTTTTGATATTATTTTTAACTTTCGACGGAATATCGTTGAGTATTCTTGGTAGGTACTATTAATGATGTTCACATCGTCTTTAAACTTTTTATTATATTGTATTGCTGTGGGGGACCCTGGTGACCTGTAACACAAGCTTTTTTAAAAACCTACTTCAGGCACCAGTCTCTTACAATGGTGGAATATAGCGTTAGCCAAAAACATTGTTAATTTTAAGATAACCTATTATTGTAAAGAGAGAACAAATAAATGAATTGAATTGAATGAATTGAATCCGAAATATAACAAAAAGCATCAAAATCAGAGACAACACCGCAAGCATCAGTGAACTCTCGCTTAATCTGAATTTATGACGCGCCCCTCACCTCCCACCGAGCTGTCGTATCAGACGAAATGAATACAAAGTTTGTTATGAATGAGTCGCGCCCTTACTTACGTGTGCGAACACCGCAGTGAAAATACCTCCGTGAAAACACCCACCGCCGTGAAAATATTATCGCAGAAAATGGAGGATAATGACAGCAATGGGTTGAATGTGGACAATTTGTAAGGATTTTTTATGACCTTATGAATAGTAAGTTCGTGTGTTAAATCTTTATTTACATAATATTTAAAGTGGGACGGTGGAAACACGAATATTATTTATATTACTTCTTCTTCTTCTTCTCGATCGATCGAATCTTCTCTTTATATATTTGGGCCAACCCTTTGGCATAAGATCAGCCAAAGGGTCTTGAATACGACATGAAGTTGAGTAGAATGTGACATTAAGGTACTTGGACTTTTCACGAAGTAAGAAATGAGTTTGTTACGTGATTGAAATACTAGTAAACTTTTGAAAAATAAACCTAAAAAAACTGAGTTACACCCGGATAGCATAACAGACTACAAAAGCTCGCATATGAATGAGTGGAACACAAAATTTTCCACAGCAAAGCGAGAACTCTCGATAGGCTTCAAAAGCTTTGTGTTATCCCTTCACACAATATACATCCCTGGTGTTTGGTAGCCAGAATACAACAGTTTCATTAATGCAGTATACCGAAAAACTACATGCAAGTCAGGTTTTAATTTAAAATTAAACTGACCAATAGCCGAGTATTGCAAAGTTACCACCCTTAACTAGAGAACCCCAGCTGAAATGTATCACTTAATTTATCACGAAACTTGTTAAACAATACAACACTTTATTTTAATAGAGATAAGGTAGCTATTGTACTGATTAATTTCACGATTCCGTATTTGGATAGTTTAAGCTATGAAAACTGCGTTTGTGAAGTTAGGGCTTCTAGAGTTAGGGCGTGTGAAGTTAGAAGCTTGGTTCTACATGAGATTTGACAACTTTTTGACGGTGCAACATTTTACATGAAAATGATTTTGGTGGGATTTCACTTCTTTTTTACCCGACTGCCGAAGGAGGGTAATGTGTTTATCAGTCTATGTATGTATGTATGTAAGTTTACTCCTATGTGGCGTTCTAGAGACCAAACGCGTTGGCCGATTTTGATGATTCTTACGTCAATCGATTCATCTTAATCTTGCAAGAGTCACTGGCTACATTAAAATTGGAAAATACAAAAATGGCGGATTTTGGGCGCCATTTGTGGGGGAGAAAATTTTTTTTCTTCCAAACCCATCGTGTGGGGTGTCAAAATAAAGGATTTTAAGAGGCAATTTCATAAATATATAACACTTATATCTTTAAATGTACCTAATTCAAAAAAAAATAACTAAAAAGTTGTAAATAAAAAAAGATAATTAAAAAAATCTAAATACCCGACTGCTTAAAAAGCAAACTAAAAAGACGTAAACAAGAAGAAAATCATGCTGTGCAGTCGGAGGATACATCTGGTTTTGGTTCGCCAGCTCCCGAATATGTGATTTTCTTCTTGTTTACGTCTTTTTAGTTTGCTTTTTAAGCAGTCGGGTATTTTGATTTTTTTAATTATCTTTTTTTGTAAGTTGCTTATGACTTTTATTTTTTATTTTATTCACTTTTCTTTCAAATTTGTATGAAGTCTGTGTACCTGTAAAATTTTCAGATCTCTAGCATGAAATTAAGTTTGTATGGGAAAACCCGTACAAACTTCCATCCCCTAATTTAAAGGGTGGGGGGTTAATACAAAAAAATCTGAAATGCGTGTTTCACCCGCGTAGTTCCCATTCCTGTGGGAATACAGGGATAAAAATTAGCCTATGTCACCCAGGGATTGTGTAGCTTCCCAACGGTGAAAGAATTTTTGAAATCAGTCCATTAGTTTTTAGGGTTCCGTACCCAAAGGGTAAAAACGGGACCCTATTACTGAGACTTCGCTGTCCGTCTGTCTGTCTGTCTGTCTGTCTGTCACCAGGCTGTATCTCATGAACCGTGATAGTTAGACAGTTGAAATTTTCACAGATGATGTATTCCTGTTGCCGCTATAACAACAAATACTAAAAACAGTATAAAATTAATATTTAAGGAGGGCTCCCATACAACAAACGTGATATTTTTGCTCGATATTAATAACGGCAACAGGTAGACGCTTGAAATATTCACAGAATATTTAGTTGTATATTCTCTTCAAAAAATTATAATTATTAAATTAAAATAAAATAAATTAAGGGGGGGTCCCATACAACAAACGTGATTTTTTTGCAGTGTTTTGCGATAATGGTACGGAACCCTTCGTGTGCGAGTCCGACTCGCACTTGGCCGGTTTTTAAGTTTATTCGTTACATACAAAAATACAAATATTTATAATATTAGTATAGATAAGTATAGTAGAATAGATAACTAGGTCAAGTCCCTGTATCAATTTTAAGACCTCTAGCATCAACATTTGCGGAAATCTCATACAAATTTCCATCTCCTAGTTTATGGGGTTGGGGGGTAAACGTTCCAAGTTTTAGGTCTTTTTGTTGTTTGTGTGCTAATACTAGCTTACATATCAAATTTCAGCTTTCTAGGACTTCAGGAAGTACCCTAAGAATTTTAATGATCAGTGAGCGAATCAGTGACAAAATCTTGAAACTTTTATCTATACTAATATTATAAAGAGGAAAGATTTTTTTGTTTGTTTGTTTGTACCGAATAGGCTCCGAAACTACTGGACCGATTTAAAAAATTCTTTCACCAATAGAAAGCTACTTTATTCCTGAGTAACATAGGCTATTTTTTTATCCCGAAGTTGGGTCCTGTGGGGTGGCCCACGGGCGCGAAACCGCGCGAAGCAGCTAGTGTTTAATAAGTCCACTATTGACATCATGTCCCGAGAATTTTGTTTATATGGTATAATCCATACCCAAGTTGAGGGTTCGAAAAAACCTTGCGCGTCGCTTTGCTCGGCTTCCGTTGTCCGCCAAGACGATTGCCATTTAGTTTCTCCAATAAGTTTGTTGTTGTTTATTTCTATTTCGGATATCGCTGCATATGCTGAGATAGGAGCCTTTTTGGTTTCGCACGGGTTTTTTATTTTAATTTTATGCTTTTTCTCGTGTCTCCTGCGCGGGTCATATATAAATATTTTTCTTTCTTTTCTTTATTTAAGTTGAATTCATAACATCATAGAAGTTGTAAGGCTGCTTAGGAACTGAAATGAAATATTTTAATTAATAAAAAAATAAACGAAGGGAATGTTGTTTGTGACTCTATAACAAATCTGTCGAAACATTTGTTAATTGATTCACTATAGCTTCCAAACCAGCACTTGTAACACTTCCTGAAACTCTCAATCTCTTTTCAACCGTATACCAGGAGCACAGGAAGCAATCAGAAGTAAGTACAAATCCAAACACTCCACAACGCTAGTTTGTTGGCCTACGGTGAAAACTCTAAACGGCTGCGGCGTGGCCAATTAAAAGTTTTACCAATTAACCGGTTCCAATGACGCCACGCAGTTGCATGCTGTTATCTACAACTTTATAACCTGCATAACATATATGTTATCCTGGTACAAATTGCAAATTGGTACAAATATTGTAGCAGTATTCTTTTTGTTCGAAATAGGGATTGTGTCAAGAAGTTAAAACGGTTTGTTAACCGGTATTTTTTTCGCAGTTAGGTAATTAGGAGTTTTAAATATTGGTACTTATTGAAAAAATACCTGTAAATAAATAATCATTTCAGGCAAAAGACGTTGATTACTGGAAATAGGCCTCCCCAAGCGATGCTACATTGAGTGAACCTGTGCTTTTCGCATTCAATGGACGCCTGCGACTCTTAGCATGTCATTGGTCCATTTTTTAGGATGCCAAGTAAACCGCAAGTAACGAAGCTAATATTACTATTAATCTATACTAATATTATAACGAGGTAAAGTTTGTGAATTGTGTGTTTGTGAGTTTGTGTATTGTGAATTTGTGACGTTGCGTTGTAGGGGGTAATCTCGAAAATTCTTTCACCAGTAGAAAGCTACATTATTCCTGAGTGTCATAGGCTATAATATATTTCCAAAAATATTAGAGATCCTTATGAAAATTGCAATAATGTAACCCAAAGTAGAAAAAAGTTGCATATAAAATTCATTCTTTGACGTGCGCTGAGTAAACTTTTGATGATACATAAAAAATATGTATTACATGAATAGGGAGGGTAGGGTAGGGTAGGTAGGGTATGGTAGGTATAGTAGGGTAGGTAGGATAGATAAGTAGGGTAGGGTAGGTGGGTAGAGTAGGTAAGGTAGGTAGATAGCCAAATTACGGGAGCGAAGCCCCGGGGGTCAGCTAGTTTTTAATAAAACCCTATTTTCCTGTTTTCAATGGAATAGGATATTGCAAACAAGACTGGAGACTTCTATGATACCAGAAGTAAAGGACAGACAGGAGCCATCGATTACCGCTCGTTACCTGCCACGAACTGAAATAAATTAAACATTAAGCGTAGTGGATAGCGTAGTGAAGGGACAGTGGGTAATGTTACGTGCGATCAATGTCCTCACTCTGTAATTTTTTAAGCTTTCTAAAAAAGAATAAAAAAAAGATTGATAATATTAGTTATAGCGTCCCAAATATTCACATAGATGAAATAATATTTAAACTAAAAAAATTCTTGGGTAAGTTATACCTTATTTTTCAGCTCCTAATTAAAACAGTAGAACCAGCTACCCAGTCGTTTGGGATTAAAAATATATTTCCATTTCCACAAAACCCTTTAAGTAATTGGATTCACCAATTTCAACATCCGTAATAAAATAAAATAAAATCATCTCTACAGCCTCAAAAATTTACGCACTAACGAATTTATTACAGTTGACTTACTCCTTATTCATCGACTGGGGCGAGGCTCGTTCAAATTCAACACTGGCTCCGTCCGTGGCGGGGGATTTTCCCGGGATTACGTCGGATACCGTGACGTCATCGGTCCGGGACTTATACCCGGCTGACTTATCCGGGCACGTTTTTTTTTCTGCGGAAAATATCGTCTTCGCAGTCGCTTAGCTGTTACCAGAGTGACGCTTCTGAATTTTAATTCGCTTAGTCTGTGATGAATGAAATTTGTTTTTTTTTGTATTGATTTTTTGTATTGTTTATGCCTAGACCGTTTAAGAGTTTCAGGAACGATTTAGTTTGTTAAAATTCTGTGTTTCTTATCTAATGATGAATATGCTAAGAAAAATATGTGGAATAAACATTGGTCAGGAATGGTTATCAAACTATTTAAGCATATACTTTAAAATGTTGTCACTACATCTTTTTTCCTTTTCTCTTTCTTAATTCCTTTTCAATCGCCATCCGGTCATCGCCTCCTTACTACTCGCATACATAGATGTATAACCACTAAACCAGCCAGGATCAAAGTCTTGGTGGAAATAATAAATGGCTGCGAGTTAAACCCTGATAAGCTGACGTGAGCTGAAGCTCATCTTGTAACTGTGGAGAGTGTATGTTTGTGCCTTATGGTTAGTTCTATGTTAGCTGGGGGAGTTGAAGCAGTTAGTGTCATATCTCTAAATAGTATAACAAAGTCGCTGTCCGCGTCTGTCGGCATCATTTCTGTTTTCCCGCTAACTTCTTCTAAACCACGCAACGTATTTTGATACGGTTTTCACAAATAGAAAGAGCAATAAACGAGGCAGGTTTTTTGTATATAATTTTTCTCGAGCAAAGCCGGTGGGTCACTAGTTTAAGAATAACATAATGCGCCGATTTTTCCTGGAAAAAGTGCATTGAGCACATTTTATAAGTTACGCTCTACAAACGTCATTTTTGAGTGATCACTAATCCGGCTCGAAGGACCAAATATATTTTGGCTTGAATTTGCTATGTATTTAGCTGCTACTTGACCGTTTCTGGATGGGGTTTTATTGTTATTGACGCAAACCAACATTCTCCAACTACTTATTTTGTAGGGCAAATGTTGACAAAACTGTTGTCACCGAGACGCCTCCGTTGCTGTTCTGTAATTATACCTAAATATAACATTCAATAAAAGCTCAATAGTAGCACTTTAATCTCAAAAGCAGCGGAAACAAATACTTAGCTTCAATTGATTTTGAAAGTAAATATACAAAAAATGGGGTATATTAATACCGTACCACGACTCATAAAGCAATTTGGCATTGGTCAAAATCATAATCAACCATTACCTACCTATACAAAAATAATGACGTCTAACTATATTGTTCAGCGCTCAAAGAAAACAGCTTAAAATACAAACAAACCACTATACAAAGACAAACATAATTAAAATCAGAACAATGGGCTTTCTTAAAGTCCTTGGTATAAAAATAGCCGGTAAACAACAATACCGGTGGACAGGGAAATCCCTTAAAGGGCCTGCCTGCGGCCAGAAACTACCAGGCGACAAGAACACGCGAGGAGATAAAAACGTAACGTACTATCCCTCATAATCAACGCTGTGCGAAGAACAAAGCGAATAACACAACGAGGGAGATTATATCTGCAAACAGTGTGATGCAAGAAAAAATGCACCAAAACAGAGAATCATTATGAGTTTGCATTGGATACAAAAAGTAATACCTACTGGATGAAACTTAATACAAAAGGATGATTTTAAATTCAAAAAAGATAATTTTGCAAATGCATATATTATAACGAAAAAATAAAACTTTCAAACGCTTTTATCTGCATCACAATCAGACAAAACTGTTGAGTAAGTACTTAGTATGTAAAACGTTGCATTGCATTGCCATTCGTCTGTCGTACTCACAAAGCGCACGACTTCCACGAAGCTTAAATAATACGCAACAAGGCTGCGAATGTATTTAATTAACAATTCGAAAGCTGAAATTTAGAAAAACATCTGTTGGATATAAAATAAAACTGTCGTAAATTATCACGCCTGAATTCAAGTAAATCATTCTAATAATGAGTTAGTTAGCTATGTGTTACTAGGAAAACAGAAGGGATTAAATTTCGTTTTCAATTAAATATGACATCAAACAAACTTCATCAGCACCTAATATTTCGAATTAGACTTTCTTAACCTTAACGAGCAATATTGTTGCTGGAGGCTGCTAAAATAATCGCGTTTCAAAGGTTTGTTAATCAATAATTCAGTTACTTCTACCCGGAGAACAGAATACAATTTGTATGACATAAAAACTCGATCATGCAGGAAAATCCAAGGAAACTACACTGTAGTTACACCATATTCTCACAGCCCATAAAAGGACCCTAATGACGCAGTCATCATAAAGCTTTATGTTACCCTAGTACTCCCTGACCTTACGGGAAGAAAACTCGGATGAGAATAAGTAATATAGAAGCTGTATGGGGGCACTTTGGCCGCCATTGTTTCAGCCCTGCGGTAAACCTCGGCGTTATCCGCCATACGCGCGTCATCTGTTTTGATTACCTTCCCAGTAACGCGTTATATTTATATTGCAGTTACGGAACCAGGAAGTATGTTAGGGTTAGATTTTATGGGATTATTTTGAAGTATAGTTACTGTTTACATTGTTTGTAAAGATATAAAATAATGTTATTGTGTGCGAGACCAATTCTAGAGACCGAGAACAAATCCAACCTCGGTGCTGTTACTAGAAAATGCCTGATGGAAAACCCCCAATGACATTTTGACAGACTCGGGGATTGCTCTCAAGATCGTATAGACGTCGTGCTTGTGATTTAGACCTACGAGACAGTTATTGTCTTGTGATATAAAACGAAAGTGAGAACACTTGAGTAAAATAGTTCAGCGCAACACGTGTGTCGCCGAGTCACCGGAGCGGATTACCTGCCTGCCGTGTAATCTTATTTGTGTGTTCACCGTATGTCTGCTAACACCACATCAGCTGACAGTGCTGCAGTGCTATCAGTCTATTCTATTAGAATGTCACCGTGAAGACTCTAGGTTAAGTGAGCGCGAAGAGTCAGTACAGTCATTCCAGTTGAAGCTATGGATTGAAAGGTCACTTCACTTAAGTTTTCACGGTGATAAGTTTACATAATAGTACTGCTGTAAGTTTTCAGCATACTACGAAAGAAAGAAAGAAACGCTATCCGCTAAGAAATCACTTTTATATCTTGATCTATAATGAATCTTAGTATTGAGAAAGATGATGAAGTCGATGGGTGGCTGCTTAACCTTATCACCCCTGGTTCCTTGGTTACTTTTGTCTATTACCATACGGTAATACGTCATTCAAAGAGGCAAGCATCCGAAGAAGGTACCGTATTTGTTACAAATGATTTACTTCTGTCATGCGGCAATGGAGACCTTCGAAAAATTAGTTTTCTACAATTCGAACTATGCGAAACTATGTAAATGAACATTCATATTTGAGAGTTGGTCCAATAGTGAAAGTTGTTCTTCTGTCCTACTAGGCAAACGCCTCCTTCCTGTTCATAGAGATTCCTTAAAAGATTGCCAATGAGTCAATAGTCAACCTGTAGTGGTCGATGCAGCCCTGCAGGTAACCGCCAAAGATGTATGTCTCCATTTGTACCGCGTGTCTAATTGTCTGTGCTGTCTGTCGGCTGCTAGCTGTCGAGAATACTATTTTAGTAGAACATATCATTTCAACAACTCTGCTGAACTCAACTGAAGTGGCTTGGTCTTCTTTGAAGCTACACCGGAGTACGACGTTCGGAGTACGGAGAATCGAAGCTATTTTTGTAGGCAGGCACTGTACTTTGTATTATTTATTAACTCAGAACGGTGAAGGAAACCGACATATCCTAGAACCAAAATTCGTAGCTTGCTTTGCCATGTCACATCCATTTAGAGCTCGCGAACAAGCTAAGTCTGTGTCAAAACAGTAAGACATAAAAGGCTGGGATTCTTATGATATGCGACAACAGACACTATTGACAGATAGTTGTAGACTCAGAGACGGCCCTGCAGGTAAGCGCCAAAGATATGACATGATATGATGACGGTATGTCTCCATTTGTACCCTCGTGTGGTGCTGTCTGTCGGCTGCTAGCTGTGCACATAATTTTGTAGCACGCATCATTTCAGCAGCGTTTGATGAGCTGAACTCTACTGAAATAGCGTGGTCTTCTTTGAAGGTGAAGTGGAATTGAACGTATTTTAATCGAAGATTTGTTTTCTGGCAATCACTTTGCTTTGTGTAATTTATTTCATCAACTTGTACTAGAAGTGAAAATTTAAAGACAAGTGATATCCAGCAACCAGACCTGTACTATGCTTTGGATTATATCCCAACCTCTTCCAAAAACAGCAGGTGTTATATACCAACGGTAGAAACTTAATAAGCTGATTAAGTAAAAGGCTGCCATTTTGGGTAAGTTCCATTTTTAACGTATTCAGACCGAAATTAAACCCGTTTAATTATTTATTTTACCCAAAACATATATACAAAATCTACTTCTTTGACAGACTCTTCCAAAATGAAACCAGAATGAATAATTGCTTATTTCAAGCGTGCACTGAAAAGAGTAGCATCTATTATTAGATAATCTAAACCAGCTCATTCTTTATGTAGATAAAAATTCAGTAAAATATCAATTTACCGTGCTTCCTTTACTTATAAAACTACAGAGCACGGAACGACTAGAGATGCCATTGCTAATAGTATTCATGCCCGCGCAATAGCGCAGAACACAAGTTTCGGCGGGCATAAACATTACTTCAGCTGAAAGACATCCACTGCTGGACATAGACCTTCCCCAAGTGTCATCACATCGAACAGTACTGTGCGTCTCGCATTCAGCGGATTCTTCAGACTTAACCAGGCCATCGGTCTACCTAGAAGGAGGCCTACTATCGGTCTCCACTCCAGAACATTTCGGCACCATCGACCATCCGTTCTGCGAGCAATGTGCCCTGCCCACTGCCACTTAAACTTTTGGCCTGCCACAGCCATAGTCACAGTTGTGACAGGTCGTCAATAGTAATTCACGGCTACACTCCCTGACACGCTTGGCAGTAGTAGCCACCGAGGCGACTCAGTACTCTGTGCACAAAACGTATTATCAACAGCCCTCTGCCTGTTTTCTCTCCCCTACGATTAATATACGTTGTACACCTTTTTGTATCAGAAACGAGATTTTCATGAGCTTTTTATAAGGTGAGAATGAACATCTGTTTATGAGTGGTAGGTGTAACATTTTTAGGGAAGAATGTATTTGAAAATGAATATGTGCGTTATGATTTGTTTAAACTAAGTACCAAACTTAAGTGTCAGTGGGCAGGGCACATTGCTTGCAGCACGGATGGTCGATGGTGCCCAAAAATCTGGAGTGGCGATCGTGTACCGGAAGACGCAGCGTTGGAAAGCCTCCCTCTGGGTGGACCAATGTCCTGGTTAAGGTTGCGGGAATTCGCTGGATGCGAGGCGAACAGCATAGATCGATGTGGCGACATGTGGGTGAGGCCTATGTCCGACAGTGGACGTCTTTCGGCTATAATGATGATGATGATAAAATTAAGTACATTAAAACTATGAAAATGTAAATAAACTTTTCCAATAAAACCATGTTTTATTTATTGAATAATGGATTAATTCCTGAAAAGCCTTTACTACATCAAAATAAGAATATGCCAACACAAATATGGCGCACGGTTGGCGCAGTGGTTGAGCAATTGACTGCTGCGCTGCGTGTCGCGGGTTCGATTCCCGCACGGAACAAAAATTTGTATGACCTACAGATAATGGTTCCGGCTCTGGGTGTTTGTGTATGTGAGTTTATATGTTTGTAAACGCACCCACGATACAGGAAGAAATTCCTAGTGTGGGGCAAAGTTTAAAAAAAAAAAAAAAAAAAAAAAAAAATAGTGGTCTTCAAATTTTTTTGCAGCCACTGTAAACATAAACACACATAATTTACACGTTCAACTGTTGCCGTAAATCTGAAATCGTCCCTGTACAACGATTTGTCACGATATTTGACATATTACCAACGAATCGCATCGGCAAAAAAGCTGAAAAATCGTTCGCAAACTTTTTTACAAATATGCATGTAAACTATCGTATTTTACAGTTTCGTGATTTGTTCGTGACAAATGGTGATTTCGTAAATGTTCGCTTTGTTAGGTTAAATTGTTTGTATGATAAAACTCGAAACTAAAATATTGCGCGGAGAAATTTCATTTGCATTGTTTTGGTTTAGCAATTTTTCATAGCCATTTCAAAACAATATTGTGTTGGTAAAATATTACCAGCAAAGCCCTGAAGGTGAAACTAATCAACAAAAGCTGTGCATAAAATATGAAATCCAACAATTGGAAAGTCTGGTTAAAACCTCAAACACGCAGAACTTTAATTAGGTACTACACGAAAAGAACTAATTAAGCAGAAAAACTTATTTGAAAGAAAATTTTGCGTATATGCCACTCACATAACCAGACCTTGTGGAAATTAATTTATACATTTTAAAGCCATCTCTCATACAAAAGCAGTTGACATAATGCATATATATGCTTCCAGCATGCCAACGCATATTTTATAATAAAGCCTAATTGGAGTCAGCGCACTAAATATTATAAAAGCTTGCATCCATTAGTCGTGCCGTATTTCAACAACACACAATGATAAATGCGGCTTGTGGTATAAATGCCGTATGGTGTTGGCTCCGAAACAAATATGCGCTCCTGATAAAACGAATGCCAACTCCATAATTTTTTTATGAAACTCGAATATTTATTGCGAATGTAGAATCTGCGTAAAAGCCCCTTAAGACCATCGTAGCAATCCATTAGCCATTATTGAAGCGATCTATGGGGGATTCATGCAAAATGCGTAGGTAAAAAGTTAAATGCGGTGCAGGCATTTTCTTGGAATTGTATACTTGGAAAAATAATGTTGATGAGATTGATATCTGAATAGGAAGAGGTATCTGCGCTATTAAGTAATTGTATTAAACAAACATTGGATGCAAAATTGCTTAGTTTATTTTCATTTGCAACGTTGTATTTTGAAATTTCGCATATTGTTTGCCCAAGGCCTGTAATTGTTTTGCGTGCAGATTTACGATAAACACAAGATAACTAATAGTAAGCAGGTAAACAAACTGAAGGGTGGGTGATGCCCGTGTTTTTAGGAAGGTTCGTATAATACATCTACTTGTGTGTGCCCTGGCAGTTGAATGTGTCATGCTCTCTCTAATGTCTCTCTGATGGTGGCACATGTGTCAGGTCATTCGGATCCCTTCATAATGGTTGAGCTGAGTGGTGCCGATTCATTTTTCATAATCGTGAACGGGTGCCATGACTTGGGATTGGTCATAACTTAGCTGCCTCGGCCTGTTATTATATTTTTTTAATTATTATATACAAGTAATACTTGACGCTTTTACGTACACGTCTTTTTACATCGTTCTCACATAATGTATGTATTTTTTCAACAAGAATGATGTAGTACATAATACTTGTAATTAAAACTGATGGAAAAGAGTGTCCGTGGTTGCAAATTCTTCTCCATTGAGATCTACTGACCTGACCTTGCGAATTTGCAACTAGATTCATCTTTTGTCATTTCAAAAGTACCTCTAAAGTTTATTTGAAATAAACTATTTGATTTTTAATTTACTTTCATTATTGAGAAGTTTTTTTTTAAATAGCTTTGCCCCACACTAGGAATTTCATCCTGTATCGTGAGTGCGTTTACAAACATATAAACTCACATATATACTCACGATTTTTGACAAGTTGTTGACATAGATTGTCTCACACCCTCACATTACAATTATAAAATCAAAATCAAATTGTTTATTTCTAATATACCATATAGGTACTTTTGAATTGTCAAGCAATAAATTTATAAAAAGTTGACTCTAGTTGCAAATTCGCAAGCGTCTGTAGGTTGCTATACAATAATTCATGCACACGTCCTTCTCATTTCTCCATTCTCATTTTTCTTTTACTCGTTTTTTTTTATAGTTACGTACATATTGTTTGTACATACCTTTCAGTGAATAAGATACATCTTTTGTATATTTTTCGCAGATTTTTTTTATTTCAATTTTCTTTTATTTTAATTATCTTTAAATTTAATTGTATTCTTCTTTAAACTTTATCGTTTCGATTTTGTAAAGACTTCACACAAACTATTTCATGGTTAATTATTCCTTTATGATATATCGTGTATAATGAATGATCTGTAACACAGGGCCTTTCCTATCTCAGACACTCTTTACCAAACGAGGTTACGTTTTATGATAGTCACTGTATTTTGATGATAAATGATAAATGATTTATTTTCTGTAAGTTGGTTTGTACAAACACTTTCACATGTCGATCATATTTTTTAAAACTAGATGAGGTCGGCGTTTCCTGTCTGACTACTCTGAGAAGAAAGGCCGAAACAAACTCAGAGGTCACAGTCTCTTTTAAAGTCCAGACAAAAACTTGGTTAGATCATGTGAAGACCATGTAGACTGATGTCTGAAATGGTCTTTTGAGAAAAAAACCAGCCAGATTGAGTGGACCTGTCCAGTCAGTGCACGCATTTGTCAATAACCGTGCAGCTCAACTTAGAATTTAAGGAGCTCAACGAATTGACGAACAATACCAAAGAAAGGACATTCGGGTAGGCCGCATAAATACTCAAACTGCCAGACCATGATTAAAAACTAACTAAGATAAATTAAAATTAAAAAAAAAGAATAATCCACATAGTCTTCACATTCACAATAATTAAAATAAAATAATATAATACTTTAAAAAGTAAATATTCTTGTCATTGCAAGAAAAATTTAAAAAATTAAAATATTATTAAAAACTAAATCCACGAAGCAAAATAAAAAAAAATAAAAAACGAAATTAATTGGAGCAGCTCAATCCCAAGCCTTTTTGTCCTCAACGTAATCTTTAATGTTATAAAACGCTTTCTGGCACAACTTACGTTTAATGAATGATTTGAATTTATTAACACTTAAACCTTGTACGTCGCTTGGAAGCTTATTATAAAAGCGTACACATTGACATCTAAACGAGCCACCTATTTTCTTGAGCCTTGTTGTAGGTACTACAAATTTGTGTTTGTTCCTAGTATTTATGTTATGGATATCACTGTATTTTTTAAACAATTTTATATTTTTATGGGCATATAAAAGATTTTCATAAATATACTGAGAAGGCACAGTCATTACATTAATCTCCTTAAATTTCTCTCTGAGAGAGTGTCTCGGGCTTAATTTATAAATTGATCGAACAGCTCTTTTCTGCAAAACAAAGATAGTCTGGATGTCGGCGGCATTTCCCCACAACAGAATACCATACGACATTACACTATGAAAATAGCTAAAGTATACTAAACGGGCTGTCTCTATGTCAGTTAAATTACGAATCTTTCTAACAGCATATGCTGCGGAGCTTAGCTTCTTTGACAATCTATCTATATGTGGGCCCCACTGAAGCTTAGCATCCAAAGTTAGGCCTAAGAATACTGTGCTATTTTCAGGATTCAATTCTTCGCCCTTTAACATCACATCAGTTTTCACCTGCCTAACGTGAGGTAGGGTAAACTTAATGCATTTGGTTTTTTTTCCATTTAAAAGTAAATTGTTAACATTGAACCAGTGAACTACTTTTGAGATCGCGCTATTTACATCGTCAGTAACCAGCTGCTGACGTTTAAGTTTAAACAAAAGTGAAGTATCATCCGCAAACAACACTATATCATGGTTATCCTTTATGAGGTAAGGCAAGTCATTAATATAAATAAGAAACAAGAAAGGGCCAAGAATTGAACCCTGCGGGACTCCCATTGTTACTATAGATCCGGGAGATCTTTTTCCATTAACGTCAACGCTCTGAATCCTATTACTCAAGTATGAAGTAAGAAGAGCCAGAGCGCTGTTCCGGATCCCGTAGTGGCGGAGTTTCCTGATTAGCGTTTCATGAAGAACACAATCAAATGCCTTGGACAAATCACAAAATATTCCCAAGGCATCGCACTTATCTTCCCATGCATTATAAATATGTCCTAAAAGCTCAACACCGGCATCAGTAGTTGAACGACCCCTTGTAAAACCGAACTGTTTGCTATGTAATAATTTATGTTTATTAAAAAATCTTTGCAATTGCTCTAAAATTAATTTCTCAAATATTTTACTAAACGTAGGTAGTACTGAAATAGGTCTATAATTTGTAGGGTCTGAAGTACTACCTGATTTAAACAAAGGTATTATTTTACTATTTTTCATTAGGTCAGGAAACTCCCCACTGTCGATACAATTATTAAAGATAATAGCTAAACTAGGTGCGACAATGTCAATAATGGACTTAGCAACTTCTACAGAATGTCCCCACAGATCTGCAGTCTTTTTAACATTTAAAGTGTGAAAGGTTTTAATTATGTCTCTACAAGTAATATGTTCAAAAAGAAATTCCGAATCACAAACATTAACATTTTCTTTTAGTATAGACTCAGCAACAGAAGGTGATGAGTTTAGGGATTTAGTAGTTGAAATGGGAATATCTGAAAAGAAATTTTCAAAAGCCACTGCGACTTGTGAGTCTGATTTTATGATGTTGTCATTAATAGATAAGCTGTAGTCAATATTCCGGTTACCAGATCTTCCCGTTTCACAATTAATAATATTCCAAGTCGTTTTAATAACATTACTACTACTTTTAATCTTCGAACTCAAATAACGCGACTTGGCCAAACAACAAACTTTTTTAAATAATTTTGAATAATTTCTAACATATAAATTAAATTCAGCAGTGTTTACATAAGTCCTTTCACTGTACAGCTCATAAAGCCGTGTTCTGCTTTTATGAATACCAATGGTAGCCCAATCACCGAATGAAGCATTACTATTAACCGAGATAGTTTTGGGAATAAAAGTGGAATTAAATTGTCTACAGTATATATTAAAAAAATCATCATATAGATGATTAGGTTTAGAATGAATTGCCAATATTGGTAATTCATTAATAAGTTTAACTTTAAAAGCTGCCAAGCGACTTGCAGTTTTGGGGTTAACAGTGATATCCTTTTTAGCCACTTTGTTATTTTGGTTTGGTATAGTAATCCTCTGCCCGCAATGATCAGAATCTAGTAAATTTATAATTTCTTTGTGGACTGGTATAACATTAGTATAAATATTATCTAAGCATGTGGCACTAGTAGGGGTTATTCTTGTGGGCTCCAAAAATAGGTTTACAAGATTGTAGGACTGAAACAGACTTTTTATCTTACTACAAGAACCTGAGTTTTCTAATAAATTAACATTAAAATCACCACAAGTGATAATGGATTTATTCGAGTTACAAATCTTGTGTAACACTTCATCCATTACCTTTTCAAAGCAGTCATACAATCCTGAAGGGGGTCTGTATACACTTAATACAATAAACTGCTCCAATTCTATACAAGCTATTTCAATTGTCCGCTCAACAGATAGGCTCACAATATCCTTACGGTCTTTAAATTTAAGCTGGTTACTTACTAAAATCAAGGAGCCACCATGTATAGCATTAACTCTGCTGAATGAACTACCAACCTGGTGATTATTAAAATTGAACAATAACTGGTGGCTTTTAAGCCAATGTTCAGTTATACAAAGAATATCAATACTGTTAAAGTTCATAAATAATTCTACTTCTAAATCTTTGTTCATAAATCCTTGAATATTTTGATGCACCAGGTTAATACTATTTACTGATTTTAAACTTTTATTTAATTTAATTTTGCAATTTTCATCCTGTACAATTTTGCAAGAGGTTGTCCCTATTGTCCTAATTTCTAATTTAAATTAATATCAATTTCTGATACCAAATTATTGGCTGAATTAAATAACATATCTTGGCATTGCTCAATAGAAGCAAGTTGTTTAGCCAAATTCTTGGCTGTAATAGAAAAATAATATGATAGCGACACAGCTATCTGTCTTTTACAATACTTTGAAAGAAAGTACCTATCCATGAAAAAACTATCTTTTTTCAAATAAAAGTGATTACCAACATAATTGTTGGTGTCAATTAAATGGAATAAATTACTACTATATGTTAAATTATGTAATGTCCTATTCAATTCAAATCTAAGATTATTTTCTTCCTGTGGCAAACTTTGGCTGTATGGGAATGTGAACATCACAATTTTTTTTAAACTAAGGTTGCACAATGATCTATAATGTTGGAGTAATTCACCTTTGTTCACATTACCCCTATTACCAATAAAAATTAATAATGTAGTATCCTGGTTAAAATTACATTTTATAACTTTATTCATTATATCAAATAAAGAACAACCAGGCATACAGTAGTTCATTATTGAGTGTCCTGGATATTTATTTGATAACAAGTGGCCTAGATCCTTTCCAATTTCATCACAAAATAATACCATTTCTGTATTTACATTCTTTTTAGGCAAACAGTTAGTAATTTCTAATGGCAAACTGGCACTAGATGTCAAGATAAATCAATATTTTTTTAATATTTATTATTATTGTCGCTGAGTTGAATTGCGAAAAAAGGCTCTAGGCTCTAGAATAACGCCATAGCTGGTAGATAAAAATTTGTTTAGAGTGTAGACAGATGGTTATTCTACCAGCAATGTTGAGTTTCGAAATGCCAAATAAGGGTTTGATCACGGATCATTGCCATTGACATTCCCATAGCGATCGCAACTATTTGGTTACGAAAATCAACCTTTTGATCACCAGGTCATCGGTCCACCTAGTGGGAGGCCTTCCAACGCAACGTCTTCCGGTTCGCGGTCGCCACTCCAGAACCTTTCTGCCCCATCGGCCATCCGTTCTGCGAGCAATGTGCCCTGCCCACTGCCACTTGAGTTTGGCAATTCTTCGGGCTATGTCGGTAACCCTGGTTCTCTTGCGGATCTCTACATTTCTGATTCGATCACGCAAGGAAACTCCGAGCATAGCCCCCTCCTCTCCCTCTCTATTATCACCCACAATAAACGACTCAATCTATTAAAATAATTCTTTAGAAACAGGATAAAATTACAAATTAAAAAAACCCCGATTTTAATTTATATTTCATGCTTTTTAAATTACATATAATAATATACCTAGAAACAGACACGCGTCAATCGACAATCTATCGAAACACGTAATAATGACACGATATCTTGCGAAAAAATATTCAAAGAGTAAAATGCAAATAACTTTTGAACGGGTAAACCGATTTTATTCAAACATAGCTAAGAACACTCTCGACAAAGTCACCTATCAAAGTTAAAAAAACTAAATCAAAATCGGTTCATCCGTTTAGGCGCTATGATGCCACAGACAGACGAAGAGATACACAGATACACAGCAACACACGTGAAACTTATAACAGCCCTCTTTTTCCGTCAGGGGTTAGTAAAAATACAGCTCTCCACCACTTACAAGTTAAGCTGACGTATGTTATGCCTCCACGAGAGATCATATATTAGAATAAAGTCTAGTTTGGCTCAACGTTCGCCAAGTTTATAACAGACCGTGGTATGAAAGAGTACATTATTTTTGCAGTAATTTGACAATACGCGCACCACAGCAGTGTTGTTGCCAGAACGCGTTGACTGCATGTTGATCTATTAGTACCTATTTCGTTTACATAATTTATTTGGCTGGATTTTATGAAAATAATATGGTTTTGCCTTTTCTTACGAAAACAGAGAATATAAGACGTAAAAAAACACCGGGGGCTGGAATCATGTCTGATAATGACTCACAATTTACCAGGGGAAGTGCATCTTGAAAGTAAAATAAATCTAAGACAAACATACAATTACACATTCTGTACATCAAACTAAGCAAAATTGTGCAAAAATAATTGCTGGAACAGCTTTAATTTTTGGTGTAAACACTCCTGCTAAAGGTACCGCGCAATGTATCGCACGCAAATCACTGTGCTTACAACTGAAGGACATGCCACACCTTCCAAGGGTCCTGCTATATAAAGTTACTACATTTTAAGAAGGTATTCGTGAAAGATACTTCAAAAAGATCGAAAAAATCGACCTTCAATATTTTCGTGACCTCCTGGTATATAAAATAAAACTAAAAATGCTCTTTATTCCACTACTTACAATTTTTAAACTTAATTAAGTACACAAACACGTTAAACATGATTATTACAAATACTTAAAAAATTAATCTTTAGCTCTTCTTCTCAATCCGTTTCTTCTTTCTTTTGCTTTTTTTTACAAGCGTTTGCCATCGCTATTCGTAGCGGTCGCCTCTGCGGCGTAAGCCTCCTGCCCTTCCAAAATGTCTCACCATCTCTTTCTTTGTTTCCCTTTCTTTCTTTTACCTCCTAATGGGATCCATTCTGTTATCCTCTTTGTCGATCTAGTTCCAATCTACACAAGTGCCCTGCCCAATTCCATTTCAGTAACCTATATCTTTGCATTACATCTGTTAATTTTGTTTTTCTCCTTATTATTTCGTTTTTTAGTTTGTCCGGATTTTTTTTAATGTACTGCATACTCCTTTCCATTTTCCTCTGGCATATGGCAATATTTTCTTCATCTTCTTTCCTCAACGACCATAGCATAATAGCTTGTTTCGTAAACTCTTTTTTAATGTGTAAGCTAATTTATTTATTCTTCATACATTATTTTAGCCCCTAGTATTTCTTCCAAGCTAAAACTATTGTTCTTTGCGTCTATTTCTCCGTGTAGTTTTCGAATGACACCAACTGCCCTAGGTAGATATAGTCACTAACGTATTCTATGTTTGTGTTATCTATTACGACGTTATAATTATCTCCATTACACAATTATTTTTGTTTTAGTAGCGTTTAACGATAGGCCACCGTGCCGTGGTCGTTCACCAACAAGATGGTCCAATCAAGTGAAAGACTCGACGTTCTCCAAATTATATACGGTCATAAGGTACGCGCTGGACAGAAACCGGTGGAGGCAGATCAACCGCTCCAGGTGCAACCCTGGTGCTGACCTCAGAAATAAGGGACCGACCAAGACAGAGAGAACGGTTTCCTTATTTCTCTCGCCAATTCGCTTACCATGAGTTCCAATTTTGTTGCAGACTCTGCAAAGACAACAATATCATCCGCGAAGCGTAGATGACTCAGGAACTCTCCATCTTCCTTAATGCCCTTGCTGCTCTAATCTAGACCTAAGACTGACTCAAGTACCACCGAAAACAACTTTGGTTAAGAGATCACCTTGTCGGACATCTATAGGGAACTCTGATCCCTCTCTCTCCAGTCGCAGTTTAGGCCATCATTTAGAGTAGACGCTCTTGACTAAATTTTTTTTTATTTTTTTTTTTTATAATCTATAGCCTCGCGTTTGACCACTATCTCGCCTGATGTTAAGCGATGATGCGGTCTACGGTGAAGCACGCTTACCTAGAAGAAACCTATTCACTCTTGACTTAAAGACCCCAAGGTTGTTTTTCGTCCTTTCCTTGGTGTGAAAGTGCTGTCCAAATCGCATCGTAGTGTAGGGAGTCGAAAGCTGTCTGTTAGTCTGTAAAGCACATATAAATACCCCCTGAGGCCATAGACAAGTGACATTCTGTCGTCGAAAGCGTCGAAAGCGATTGTCAAAAAAGAAAAATTTAATGGGATTGATAAGCGATATCAAAAAATCACGTGATCAATCCCTGATATTTCGACTATCTTTGCTGACATCAAATGCCACTTGTCTAGAGCCTGGGTATAGTCCAGTGGTGGGCAAACTTTCTTAATAGGGGGCCAGAAAGTTTAAGAAATATCAGAGGAAGGCCAGAATTTGCTTTTTAAACATATTTCTTTGATCACCTCCTTTTCTGCGTTCTCCTTTTGAAAGCATACCTATTTGGTTTTAGCATGCTTGGTGTTAAAATAGTGAGCGAGGTTTAAAACCTTTAAATACCGCCACTGCTTCTTCATCACACTAATATTATAAAGGCGAAAGTCTGTGAGTGTGTATGTTTGTTACTTCTTCACGCTCAAACTGCTGGACGGATCTGGGTGAAATTTGGCACAGGTATAGACTATAGTCTGGCATAGCACATAGGATACGTTTTATCCCGGGAATATGTTCCCTCGGCATAATTTTCGACATTCACGCGGGCGATGCCCCTGGCAGTAATATGATAAATATGACAGTAGTTCAAGTCTGGGTCTCCTTAAAGTGACTATAGAGTCACATCACACTATCACACTAATATTATAAAGGCGAATGTCTGTGAGTGTGTATGTTTGTTACTTCTTTACGCTCAAACTGCTGGACGGATCTGGATGCAATTTGGCACAGGGATAGACAATAGTCTGGAATAGCACATAGGATACTTTTTATCCCGGGAATGTGTTGCCTCGGCATAATTTTCGACATTCACGCGGGCGAAGCCGCTGGCAGAAGCTAGTTACATATACCGTTGTATTCTGCGCTACCTTTACCTATGCGTCTATTATTCTACTAAGTAGAATCTACTTTATACTTCTGGACCTCCAAAATATAATTATCGCGGGCCATATACTATTCAAGTCGAAGGACCGTCGGCGGGCCGGGTTAAATGCTTTCGCGGCCCGTAGCTGGGCCGCGGGCCGTACTTTGCCCATTACTGGTATAGTCCAATATAAAAATTATCACAATGACAGGCAAGAACAAGCGTCTCTGCGTCGATAGCCGTCTTTTTACTCCCGTTATCAATAAAGAGAGCAGTGGTGGCCAAGTGGTAACGGCTCCAACTTACTTACTTACTTAGGTTGTGGGTTCAAACCCAGGCATGCGATTTACTTTGAATTAATTCTTTCATCACCACTGCTCTAAAAACGGTGAAGGTGTAGTGTATCTGTCTCACTCGCACGTTCACTTTGCCATCCCTACTTTCCCCCACACAGACATACACAATCTCGTGCGCACCACGTTAGTATTGCAAGAGCCGCTGGCTAGAGCAGACGTGTTGAAGTGTGGTCATTTAGTGCGTGTACGAGCCTGTGAATTGCCCTATAGAACCGGTCACTACAAATGGCGACGAGGATAAAGTATGAAAAAATATTGGTGTAAATAAAAAGAAGAAGGATTGGGGTAAGTAGATAATGCATGACATGACACAGGGTTATTTGTTATCGTTTAGGCGCCCACATTCCGTTATGAAAATAAGACAATAAAGCAGGTCCTACGTGATAAAATGAAAAATTACATGGTAAATACCTATTTATTGTGTAAACACCATATGACTGCTTAAATATAACTATGTAGCGGAAAATAAATATTGCCGAAGTATTGAGTGAATAACCGTTCCAAATTTTAATAATAAAGGAAATTTTGAATTACGAAGGTAAAGAAATTCGTATTATTCTAATCAAAGAGCCAAGGGCCATGACTAAGAAGTGTCTGATTACAAAAAACTTTGCCATTAAACATACACCAAACAGCTGTTCTAAAACGATTGCAAAATTATATTGGTGGGTAGGTAAATAACAAAATTTACTTTACTAATTCAAATCATAACATCTGATCAAAATAATAAAATCGATACATTGTTATTTTCAAACCGAACTACTGCGCCTGCAATGCGGATATCGTTGAAATCTTTCCACAGACAATCGAGAGTCTCCCTATCTAATGGAATCATTTTCTGGTTACCGTTCAAAATTCATATAGGGGTTTCCAATGATCGGGAAATACGTTTTGATTGAATACTTAAGTTTTATGGCAACATATTGTGATTTCATTTCATTCGGACACATAAAGCTATTCGAAATTGTGGTACATCGATGCATGGATTTTCAGCAATTCAGAAGTTTGATTTGACTTCAGGGTAGCCATCGGGCATACAATATTCGAAAAAAAAAAAAAATAATAAGAAATCTATTCTATGTAGACCCCTCAAATTTAGAAGTTAGAATTGAATCGTCTACCGATTGAAACGTTAATGATAATAAACAGTAACTTTTAATATCACCAAAGGTGGTTTTGGCAAAAAATTTGTGTACATCATAATACAATATTTAATTAAATATCCATATTTGTAGCCGCAACTACTCAAACGAAGGTCTCAAGATTAAATTGAATTACATCAAGCCAAGTTCCACGCAGATTCAAAAAAGCTCGTAAAGGGCACGTAAAAATTTGAAAACATCCTAAGGCCAAGCAGTCATGTTTTGGTTCCATAAGCCAAGCATATGAGCCCAAATTCCTGCTGTAAACAGCAGTGATTTATGCAACGACAGTGTTATATAAAATACGGGTTTTAGTTACGTCGTGGTTTTAGGGCTAATTAAACCTAAAAAGAAAATATTTATTTATAAAAAGATAAAGTTAGTTAACTTGCAATATTAGTTAACATATTCGTGTTAATTTTGAAATAATCTTTTTAAGACCTTGTTTTTGAAATGTGAGGGTAGAGGAAGAATTTTCTGCCCCAACGGAGCCAGTACACCGAGACACCAGTCTACCCGGGACCACGATCGTTGCAACACGGTCGAAACGTCGGGTTAAATAGGTAGATAAATAATCTAAATCATCGCGTTAAATTCCCGTGATATATTGTTTTCCATTATGAAACGTGAAAGTTTTAAAGTTAATACCTTGTTGTTTGTTCATTGCCTACGTATCATATACAGTACGCTTTGGAACTTATTAGTATATTAGTAAACTTATTACATTGTGGGCACGAAAAAATATTTGTGAACTAGCTTCCAGCGGTTTCGTCCGCGCGTAGTTCGAAAATGATCCCTAGTGAACGTTACACCAAAATAAGTGGCCTGTGTGCTGTTCCGGACTGTGATCTGTCTCTGTACCGGGTTTCGTCCGTATCTGTTCAGCGGTTCTGGCGTGGTTAGATGCCGGGCGTGCATCCGTCCGTCCGTGCTTTTCGCATTTATAATGTTAGTAAGATTTACGAACGGTTTTCAAGCTAAATCAACTGACAGTTGCCTACAAATCTTTAAAATGGTTTGAGCTGCTGTCCCTATCAGGTATGTACATTCTTGAGAGTGTAGTGGTCGTGAAAACAGATTTACACCATTGCATTTGAAACATTCTTAATTATTTTTGTACACAGGACATAAAAAATAAACTAAATATTTGTATAAAACCGAGTAACTCTGGATTCGATTTTCTACTATCAAACATTTGAGTGATGGAAAGAGTTTGTAAAAGAGGGTAGAGGTAGTCAGGTGTAAAAAGTCAAACTAACACAAAATGAATAAAACACTCATCTCATGGTGGATTTAAGACTTTTCAAAAATATAAAAAACTGTGTCAATACAGGCATCTGGTCGCGCAACTACTATTACCATTTTGTTCATTGCAATAGGTAGATTATTAATTGAAAAAAAGGGATAAAGCAGAAATTGGAATTAACTGTCGACCCGCATTGTTTACTTATAGAAGGAAGCGAAAACAACTATTTAGTTTACATGAGTTTATTCTGAATTCAAAGAAAAATGCTAAATAACAAGACGTCGAGTAAATATTCAATCTGCAAATATAATTGGAATGACAGCGAGATGGGTAAACTAATTGTCACTCACTTTTACTCTATAATATATTAGTCTATGACTGTCTTATTAAATCGATGGCAAGTTGTTGCTGAGAAAATATTTATTTAAGCAAGACTTGACCTAATTGGGTTAGAATGCCCGTAGAAGAATTAGTATATGGTGGGCCAGGTTTCAATCTTGTTGATTTAGAGGTTGTACATATAAAATTATATTGTGCCATTGCAAAATTAATTATCTTTAGTTGAACATTTAAATGGAAGTGTCGTGACACTGAGACTCGCGCCACTATACAATAATACAACACAGGATTTACACTTACAGTTTTCTGGGTTTTTAAAGCAGGACGCCTGAATCTATTAGAGAAGACACGATGAGAAATAGCGATCTCTGTACTTTCCTTTACACCTATGTATGTATGTTTTACAAATATATGGTTTGAGTATGAATGCTTCATTAACGTCAAAAGGACGAAAAAGTTAGTTTATGGTCAAACGTAAACAATCAGTACTCGTCATTAAAATATCTAAAGTTTGCCTAATCATTAAGCGTATTTCACGCGAAACAAAAGAACGTATGGCATATGGTTGGCTACATCATAAGCGGGTGATGCCCGGTTAGGAGGCTAGATCCAAGGTGGTTGATGCCATAAGATATGGCGATGCCATAGATCCTAGGCGAGTTATGACAATTTAGGTTAGATTCAAGGCGGGTCAGATGTTGTGTAATAGTGCCTATTTCATGTGGAATGAGTGAATGTAGGCTAAAGTAATAACAATATAGATACCGCTTAATGTAGATACTAAATAGCCATATGGGTGCAAATCTATTAAAACTACCAAGGGCACTGCTGTTGTAAAAAAGATACCTCCGGGACCAGACAACTATCGAAATGTCAGTTTTAACAAGGTGTCACATCGATAGCCTTGAAGTTATTTAGCTGTGCAGATATGCAATGTTAACGTTAACACTGAACTGATTTTGTAAAACTATAAAGGTACCTACCTAAACAGTTTCGTAGGTGTTTGGTCGACTGGTGTGGAGGATTGTCAGATTTCCAAAATCACGAAATAGTGCTCAGTTATAAATAAACATACTAATGTTGAGGAAACCGTATGTCCTGGAGCCGGGGATTCAGGAACGTGTGACGTCCGCCGGCAACGTTTAGCTCGTGTGGTGGATTGAGCCCTTTTCCCTGTCGCAGAGGGGAGGTTTGCATTCTAGCGAATGGAACATTATAGGCTGATTATGCTTATAGGAATAGGTGGAGTGAAAAGACGCAGCATTTACTTGGTTGCTTGTTCTGCCATTTACTTGATTGGTTGTTCTGCCATTCAATTGGTGGATTTTGCTGCCATTCAATTGGCGGGTTTTGCTGCCATTAAATTGGTGGGTATTGCTACCATTAAATTGGTGGGTTTTGCTACCATTAAATTGGTGGGTTTTGCTACCATTCAATTGGTGGGTATTGCTACCATTAAATTGGTGGGTTTTGCTACCATTAAATTGGTGGGTTTTGCTACCATTAAATTGGTGGGTATTGCTACCATTAAATTGGTGGGTTTTGCTGCCATTAAATTGGTGGGTTACGCTACCATAAAATTGGTGGGTTTTGCTGCCATTAAATTGGTGGGTTTCGCTACCATTAAATCGGTGGGTTTTGCTACCATTAAATTGGTGGGTTTTGCTGCCATTTAATTGGTGGGTTTCGCTACCATTAAATCGGTGGGTTTTGCTACCATTAAATTGGTGGATTTTGCTGCCATTTAATTGGTGAGTTTTGCTGCCATTTAATTGGTGGGTTTTGCTACCATTAAATTGGTGGGTTTTGCTGCCATTAAATTGGTGGGTTTTGCTACCATTAAAGTGGTGGGTGGCTACTGCCATTAAATTGGTGGAATTGTGATTTCCATTAAATTTGAGATTTGCATACACACATGAACTCACATTTATTTTTTCAATGACACAGTGACATTCTAGAAAATATAACAAAATATCTATAAAACTAAAATCCTAAACAAGCAGTAATGTCACACATACTCATGTTCACGTACTAACAAAATAATTAAATAAGTGTAACACTGGAAAATTACAGTTTTCAGTGGTTTTAGTGATAGCGTTATTTACTCTCATTAAATTGAAGAAAAATAGGAGAGTGAAGGGATATTGAGAACGTGAAAAAAAGACAAGAATCTGTCACGTGAAGAACAAACAAGCACAACAACTTATATATGATCACATAAGAATAACAAAAATACATTATTACGAAATGAATTGATATTAAATAGATTCTTAATAAAATCATTAATGAGGAAGGGATGTAGTGTATCTGTCTCACTCGCACGTTCGCTTTGCCATCCCTACTTTCCCCCACACAGACATACACAATCTCGTGCGCACCACGTTAGTATTGCAAGAGCCGCTGCCTAGAGCAGACGTGTTGAAGTGTGGTCATTTAGTGCGTGTACGAGCCTGTGAATTGCCCTATAGAACCGGTCACTACAGAAGGAAAACATCGTGAGAAAAGTGGTAGCTATGTCTTAGAACCAAAAATTCGAAGACATGTGACATCCACCGACCCGCACTGAGCCCGCGCTGTGGATTATAGGCCATTCCCCAGGCCGGAGGAGACCTTTGTCCCAGCAGTGGGTAAATTAAAAGGATGATGATGATATTAATAAGATATAATCTCATGGAAATCCCACCTACATACATTGTAATGGAACCAATAATAACATTAACATTTTGATGGCAATATAATAATATTTTAGTAGATTCCAATAGCTGGCACAATGCATTAGTGCTATAATGCCGGTAATTGAATGGCATGTGTAGATAACAGGATATTATTCCGCACACGTCTGCATTGCATCAGTGGTCATTATACTGAAGGATATTTGCATTAGGTATTAGTAATTTATACGTGTTTCGCAAAAAATATAGGTTCAGGTAACTAGGTAGCTTCAGTGCACAGATCTTAACTATACCCATACTTCTTACTAAATATAATATTATAAAAAAAGGAAAATATTGAAAATATAGTAATAAAATATACTTAATATGCGCTTGACTGGGTGGAACGCAGAGCCAAGAGGCTCATTGGCGACGTTGAACTGGCGGATGCCAAGCTTCACAGCTTGGCTCATCGCCGCAAGGTTGCCTGCTTGTCGGTCTTCTACAGACTGTACTTCGGTGAGTCTGCTCAAGAACTCCACGACCTCATCCCACCAGCCCCCTTCTATCATCGGACATCTAGACGCACTGCAAGTTACCATCCTTACCTTGTTGCCATTCCACCAATTCGCACCAAGCGCTTCCAAACATCCTTCATAATGCGCACAGCGAATGAATGGAACTCACTACCTGCGTCTGTGTTTCCGAACGCCTTCAACCCGAATCTCTTCAAAGTTAGAGTGAACAGGCTTCTTCTGGGTAAGCTCACTCCATCGTCAACTCTGTCTCAGTCACCTCTGACCTAGACTAGAGTCAAGAGCAAACCCATCCCAAAAAAAAAAAAAAAAAATATAATAAGACATACATAAACCCACGCCTTTTTTCCATGGGGGTAGGCAGAAACTATAGAACGCCACCTGCTACGATCCTTACATACTTCTTTTGCTTCACTCACATTCATACAATAATAAAAAAACCGGCGTATACAATAATAAAAAAGTGTGAGTCGGACTCGCACAAGAAGGGTTCCGTATCATTATCGCAAAACACTGCAAAAAAATCACGTTTGTTGTATGGGAGCCCCCCTTAAATATTTATTTTATACTGTTTTTAGTATTTGTTGTTATAGCGGCAACAGAAATATATCATCTGTGAAAATTTCAACTTTCTAGCTATCATAGTGCCTAGCGTACATGAGATACAGCCTGGTGACAGACGGACAGACAGACAGATCGCGAAGTCTTAGTAATAGGGTCCCGTTTTTACCCTTCGGGTACGGAACCCTAAAAATAATAATAATATTAAAGGGATAGTTTGGATGTACATTAAGAAATTGTTGTACTGTATTGGCATTACAATATTGCAGGGCTAAGCTCTCTTATCATAGAGGAAAATTATCTTTGATAATCTTTGAGTTTTGAACAACTCCTACATTACATGCATACCTAGTACCTAATAATGTAAGTAAAGAAAACAAAAGTGTTTGAACTGAATGATATCAGTCCCATACACATCCAATGATACGATGGTGTTCCTTTGTCTAGTTGAGGAGTTGCTATGGCCACCTTCTGGCTCCATCATGAGACTAGCTCACAGTACCTATTAATTAAATATTCCCAAAGTTACTAAAGTACACCAAGTTTCAGCTTAATTGGATGCCAAAAAATGCTTGAAAAATGGATTAATTTTGTTGCCGGACACACTTTATCATCAATATCATCATCAACCTATTAATGTTCCCACTGCTGGGACACAGGCCTCCTCTCTGTGAGAGGGAATGGACCGTAATCCACCACGCGGGTCCAGTACGGGTTGGTGGATGTCACATGTCTTCGAACTTTTGGTTCTAGGACATGCCGGTTTCCTCACGATGTTTTCCTTCACCGTTTTGAGACCAGTGGTGATGAAATAATTTACAGAAAGTAATGCGCCTGCCTGGGCTCTAACCCAGCAGTTTCAGTTTTTAGTATTCACGGTTCATGAGATACAGCCTGGTGACAGAGGGACAGACAGACAGATGGATCATGGAGTCTTAGTAATAGGGTCCCGTTTTTACCCATTGGGTACGGAACCCTGAAAATTAAACATATCCAAAACACCCGACAATTTATTTTTATTTCATACTTTTTAAAGTAAAGTACGATCACGTTTCAGATTTTCGCAAGTTACTCAAGTGGCTCTCTATTCGACTTCGCAGGAACTCTCGCATATTGTGTCTATTATTTAACATCCTTCATAATCCTAAAACGCCTTCCTACCTCCGTGAACGCTTTTCTTACTCCCGTCCTTCCGATGCACTTTGCAGGCTTAATATCCCTTCCCACACTACCGATTTCTACTCCTACTCTTTTACTGTGCACGCCGTGCGATTGTGGAACTCTCTACCGCCTGACATTAGGGACTGCAAAACTCTTGCAGTTTTTAAAAGAAGAGTGAAAGACCACTATCTTTCCATTCCGTCATAGTTGCAAATTTATTTATGTATTATTATTTTATATATATATATATATATAGATAGGTATTAGTATTTATTTTTTTAATATTTATTTTACAAATATGTTTGTTTAAATTGTTATGATAGTAGGTATATTTATTTGTTATCGGTATTGTTTATTAGTTATTACTTAGTTATGAATCGTTTTATGTTTATTATTTTTCAACTCTACACACTATGTCTATATCTCTTTTTTTCATCTTTCCTTTCGCAGGTATGCTGGAAGAGATTTCTATAGAAATAAGCATTAGCTATGTACCTATTGTTCTATTTCTTCTTCTTGTCTGTATATTATGTTAGTGTGCATAAAATGGTTAAATAAATAAAGTACATAATTTATCTAGTAGTAGACACGCTTCGATCAATCTATCGATCACGTAATTATGACACGATACCTTGTGAAAATACACCGATTCAAACAGTAAAACGCCCATAACTTTTGAATGGCCGAACCGATTTGCATCAAACATAGCTAAGAACACTCCTGATTAGGTATTTTTTTTGGTTCATCGGAGACATTATCGTTACCGATGAACCAAAAAAAATACCTAATCAAAATCGGTTCATTCGTTTAGGAGCTATGATGCCACAGACAGACACACAAATACACATATAACACACAGATACACACGTCAAACTTATAACACCCCGCTTTTTCCGTCGGGGGTTAAAAAGCAAGACCCTAATCCAATGCCCCAAGCCAAATAAATTTAAGTGCCCAATTTTCAAAGCTCTAACATCTTATGAAATAATAAAACTTTCCAAGAATAATAAGATGAAACAAAAGGCCCTAAAGATTAGCATTTAGACTTTAAAAGCTTCTATAATTATGTAACAACATCAGCGTAGTACTAGGGTAGCATTAATTCAAGATGATTCTACATAAAGAAAAATCTTTTCATAAAATAAAGTTAGAACAAGCGATGAACAGTTATTGTATTATGCAATAAAGTTAAAGTAATCGTTATACCCATAAAACCAACACAAAAATCTAGTGACACAATATTCTTTAAGCACACACTCGGAACGTTCCAGACAGGGTACAAAAAAGAATACCTAAGCAACTGCAATTAACAACCACTTTTTAATACAAAAAGTTGATTGCCTTCTCATTTACACTATGCAAAACTGCATATGTGTGAGAGAGACAGGCGCAATAATGTCGGTTCGCATCTGCGTCCCCACTTACAGTTTTTCCTGCATTTTTCCACCTACAGGGTTTTTTTATGTTAGCATGTCGGTTATGCGGTATTCCAATTAATGCAAAAACGTTAGATGCTGTTTAAATATTTATTATGTCATTTTATACGCAATCATTTTTGTACAATCTTTGCAACATGAAAGGTCAAAGATAACAAGTGTCGAATTACCGTAAATAATGTAAGCTTTATTATAAAGTACTTAACTATACTTAAATAAATCGCTACCTGAAATTAACCAAAACGAAAACAACTTCGAAATAAAATAACGGGAAACAGAACTCAAAGTTCAATCAAATCAGTCCGTCATAATGTTAATTGCCGCAATTACAAGTAAAAATGAGTTTGCCTATAAATGCCCAACTTCTACCAATTTGGCCAACCTCGTCCGCTAAGTCACAATAAAATTTATTGCTAGCTCTAAAATATATCTTAACTTGTCTCTACTATCTACCAATTTTCAAGGAGAAAAGTATGTCTTGAAGAGATCTCAATCGAACAGATTTAAGACCATGTTATCGAGATAAATGTAAAATAATGGATTTTTCCGGCTGTCCTGTCTCTCTTTTGTAATTTATTTCGCTTTCATTTAGTGACTTTAGACTTTAGTTAGGTGTGTACTTTTATATTTGGATCGTAAATCTTTGTTTAATTTCATATCTAGTTAGAACTTTATACGTCAATAGGGCAAAAAAGTAACATTCTATAAGCGATACATACATACAGTATACACACATACCTTTTTTTTTTTTGGGTGAGAAATCATCCAATGACTTCTCCCGCTCTGGGTGAAGCGGGAGGGCGTGTCAGACTTTTACTGACTAAAACCCACCCGTGTTCCTTCAGTTGCTTGTGCCAGGGCCATGGTAACTCTCTTTCAAATTTATCCGTGACCCGGACAGGCATCGGCCCTACCGGACCCCGTCCCTTTTGCTGACATCTCTTTGAGGCGCGCGTGGAACACTACGCGCCGTAAACTCGGGCTTGGTCCTTATCGGACGGCGAGCTACCCATTACTTTCCGTCCGCAAGCCCGCGCCTACAGTGGCCGGGAATCGGCCTGCGACTACCGACGCCCGGGGCGTCTCCTGTGATGGCTAGGGGCGTGAGGACGTCCCCTTTGCGTCTCCCTCACGCGTTCCGCTTCCTCCTTTGCGAGCATTACTGTTTCGCAGAAGGAGGAGACAGCTTCCCATGCCCTCTCGCTCCGTACCATGGCCTGCACCAAGGCCGGACGCGAGAGGTCGCCACCGCCGATCGCCTCCATGAGGACACGGCGGTGCTCCGCCCAAGTGGGTCAGATCTCCACCGTATGCTCCACCGTGTCCTCCAGGCGGTCCACACAATGATGACACCCGGGCGTTTCCTCCCATCTTATCCGGAACAGGAACCTCCCGAAACAGCCATGTCCGGTGAGGACCTGCGTCAGGCGGAAGGTGAGGACGCCGTGACACCTCTTAAGCCACTCCTCAAATAGGGGCCTTACCGCCGCAAATGTGGCGTGCCCAGCGCTGGGTTGCGACAATCGCCCTCTCCATGTCGCCATGAGATCTTGTCGGAGCTCTGTCCGCCGAGCCGCGATTTGTCGCGGCATCGGGGTTTCGCCTCGGCATTTTGCCTCCTCGCGCCACTCCCATATTTGCGCGAGGACTTTTGCTTCCAGATCCCATGGCGGCAATCCGGCAAGGAGGCTCGCCGCCTCACCGGAGACCGTGCGGTATCCCCGGACTAGCCGGATGGCCATGACCCTTTGGGACGCGTTCAACCGGCGGGCTGGTCGCCACCTCAGGGAACACGCCCAAACCGGTGCCCCGTAAAGGGCCATGGACCGCAAGACCTCCGCGTAGAGCCTCCGGCAGGAGGCGTTTGGACCCCCTAGATTGGGTAGCAGCCGCTTGAGGGCAGCCCCCGCCCGCTCCAGTCTAGGAGCCAAACGTCGGAAATGCTTCACGAAATTCCACCGGCTGTCGAGGACGAGTCCCAGGTACTTCATCGTCGACCCGACGCCGATGTGAACCCCTCCTACCGTTATTTGGGATCCCGGCGGTGGCGCGTTCCGAGGACCGTGAAAACACATGGCCTCGGACTTGTGCAGGGCCAACTCGAGTCCCAATTGCCGGATCCTCTCGACGATTGTCGCAACCCCGCGTGTCGCTATTTCAGCCGCCGCCTGGTGCGACCTCCTGCCAAAATGCGCGCCTGCTGCCAAAATGTCAAGTGATTCTGCCAATCCACATATGACCTTTGACGATCGGTATGTCAGTTTTTACAGGGCCCCTAACTTATTGCCGCAGTTGCACTCGCGTGGTTTATCCCCACAGAAACCGTATATTTTTGGGATAAGATACATCTTACGATACTCTGCAGTACCTATTGTGACAATGAATTTTTGCAGTCGGATGAGAAGTCAGTCATAATATTATTGTAGAAGGTTAGATATACTTACCTAATTATTTACTTGTTTAGTTTATATTTACCTACCACAAACGCAGGATCTAGATAAAAATATTTAAACGAAAAACGTATTAATAAACGTATACTAACTATAAAATAAAATATTTAAAGAAATGAATGAAAAAGTTTTGTAACTTAAACTTTATATTTTATAATTATACTAGCTTCTGCCAGCGGCTTCGCCCGCGTGAATGTCGAAAATTATGCCGAGGGAACATATTCCCGGCATAAAAAGTATCATATGTGCTATTCCAGACTATAGTCTATCCCTGCGCCAAATTTCATCCAGATCCGTCCAGTAGTTTGAGCGTGAAGAAGTAACAAACATACACACTCACAGACTTTCGCCTTAATAATATTAGTGTGATTATTAGAGAAATAAACTTTAATAAAACAATACAAAACTAATTAGCAAATAGCAAAACTCGGTTTTGTTGCTAGAAAGAAACCTTTGGTAACTAAATATTTATTTCAGTGTAGACCCAATTCAAGATCATAAATGGAAACACGGCAGTGTTCCACTTTTCCCCACGTTACCCTTCCATTACTCTATTATGATGAGCGAATGTTTTGTCGTTCGCACGCCTCTCTTCCTGAATTATACTGTTTTGTTATACTTTTCATTAAAAACGTTTTTTATTTGACATTTCGATAAAACGCGGTGCTTTACGGTTGGGTGAAATAACCTTTCTAGTCCGTGGAGGATTTTATTTTGTTTGAAGAGATTTTGTGTTTAAATATGAATAAACCATTACTTTCATAAAATATTCAGTTGGTTTAGCAGCAAAATTAGCCTAATAATGAGAGCTAAAAGACTATAAATTAGATTGTCCATCTAGTGGAAAGGCAACCACTGTTATTATTTATGTTTAACTAGCTGATGCCCGCGCCTTCGTCCGCGTCAAACTCATAAAACTAAAAAGAAAACGATATTAATTTTGATATTACAAACATTCGCATATATTTGGTTTATTAATTGATTAACTATAGCTGGCTGTGTATTTTTCTCAATAAATACCTAAATAATATGCCATAAAAGTCATTTAATTTTACCTTTCAAAAGCTAAATCCAGGAAGTTTAAGTATTTCGTTTTTTTTTTGTCAAATCGTCTTCGTCATCATCATCAATTCTGCCAAAAGACGTCCACTACTGAACATAGGCCCCCAAGGTTCACCACACTGAACTGCCCGGTGCGTCTCGCATTCAATGATTACCTAGCTTAATAGAATTTGCCATAACTTTTCATTAAAAATTTGATACTTCTTAAGACGACGATTAACGCCAACGACCTTGAGGGAACAAAACGCGCACCCGTTTCGCACCCGCGCGACCCAAAATTTTGTAGTATTTTGTATTTTCCTTATTATTCTAAGACTTTAAAAAAAAAGCCTCAGATCAAAATGTAGATAATTAAATTGTCTTTGAGATGGTGTCAATTTCATTAAAATACGCCCAGCGGTTTTGGTGCGATTGTCGTGTTTTTGTCCGTTTTAGCCATAACTTTACTAATTAATTACACTGCGTTATACGAATAAAACTCAAAATGTGCTTAGATCAAATTATTAAGAAAATAGTCTAATATAACATATATTTTTTCCAAAAAATTACGACTAGCCGTTTAGACGTGATTCTCATTTGAAAATCAGCTACTCAAGGGAATCTGCGCCTTAAATTAAGAAGACTTAATTACTGTCTTAATCTTTTTTCGGCAACCGTGTTTTTAATTTAAATCCAATTTGAAGTTAGCTATTTTTTTAATTATTAACATGCTCAAATTTAGATTTCCTTCCTTTGCATTCAAGCATAGTTTGGGAGGTTCATAACTCCAAATACTTTATTCAGAAACCGGCCCTATGTCACCTGAAGGTAAGCGATGATGTGGTAAATGATTGAAGCGAAGGAGCACGTTTTCCTTAATGTAGTATTCACTCTTGACTTAAAAGCCTCAAGCTACCAGGAAAACAGACTCTAGCAGGCAATTACACTCTTTAGCTGTACGCACAATGCAAGCACTATACAAAGATGTCATTACTGAAAGGGTTTTGATTCAACGAAACCGTTTCATGGGACGATCGGATAGCGATCAGTGCTGCTAATAAAATCGATGGGATAACGTTGTAACTCTTGTAAGGAATAAAAAGAAGGGCGGGCAATAGGAGGAAAGATTTGTATAGCTTGCTTGTAATGTAACAATATAAGGATAGATCAAAGAAGGCTTTTGTGAGAAGTGAAATACGGGGTTATATTGCAATAAATTTGTTGTTCATATAATATTTTTAACTAACTTTTGCTAACAGCTTCGTCCGCGTTAAAATCGAAAATTACCCCATGTAAATGTCTTTCCTGGATAAAATAGTCAAGGATCCGAGTAAGGAGCGACCTTTTGCCCCACATATAGACGGCTACTCAATGGGTAAATAGTACATTTCGTGTTAAGCATAAAAAGACGAGATTTTAACATGAGCGATGTAGCCGGCGAATGTCGAAAGCTATATGCAAGTGTTAAAATAAAGCCTTTTTATGCGCGACACGAAGGATTCTTTTTCCACTACCTAATGAGCTTACTTAATAAAAAGCAAATAAGTTCCAACAACAATTTATTAGAAACGTTCAGACTAAAAACCACAGACTATATACACACAATCAACGCGCGCTTTTTCGAGAGGTAACAGGTTCAGTATCATTCTGCTAGTTACATAATGATATCAAAACTCCACACAAAAGTCATTTCGTAACTGTTATTATGTAATATTGTTTTTTTTTTAATTTTATAATCTTGTGTCTAAATGTTCATATTTCGAAACGAATTTCTTAGGCAATGTGTTACATGATAGACAAGGTACTGGAAAAAGCATTTTATATCGAATTAAATATGTCAAAAAATACGTGTATTATGAGTGGGTTGCCTGAAAAATTACTTCGTCCATATCCATTAATGTTTGATTAATTAACAAACAGCGAAACATCCAAACTATTACATTTATATTATACTAGGAAAGTAGCACATAGTAGCGTAGTTCCCAAGAAGGATACGGGTTCCTCGTAAAGTTTCATTTTGTTAAAGTTCACTGCTACGCAATTTAAACTTTTCAAGTTTAAATTGTGTCACAATGCCTGAATTTCCATCTTTCTCAATTCCTCACCCCTAAAATATATCTAGATGCTGTGGACCCTGAGGTTAAATCCCCCATTCCACTTTATAATGTCCCGGCAATATTACTCAAACGGAAACATTATTCTTTCAAATTAAATACAGAACAAGAAACTCTTAACACTCTATAGGCCAGACTTAAGGCTTCAACTTCCAAAGTCGCCGACTTTTGAAGTCTTGTCAAAATGTTTCGTTGGGTACTAGGAGACGATAAAGTTGGTGAAACTTTTATTGTCGTATTTATGACTGTTGTTCATTCACTGTTTTAATGTCAGTAAATCTAAGAAACTAAGTTTGTTTCGCGTTTTATTTGGCTTTGATATGCATGTGATATTTATGACCGTATAGGAAAGATATAAAAGAATAAACAAACATTGTAAGATCGCTATTCGAGGACTGCTTGGTGACTCACACTTTTTAATGTTTTGACCCAAAAATTTAAACTTAATTTACTCGTGCACATGTGTTGACTTTTCATAGTAATTTATCACTACGTTTTCAATTTTAGAAAACGTATAAAGATACTCTAGTATGGATAGATGTATGTTTGTTACTCAATCACGCCAGAACGGCTGAACGGAACTGGATGAAATTTGAAACAGAGATACATTATAGTCTGGAATAGCACATAGGCTACTTTTTATACCGGTATAATGTTCCCTCGGGGTGATAAAACACTTAACACGCGGGCGAAGCCGCGGGCAGAAGTTAGTGTGATATAGTAAGAAGATGCAAGATTGTTTCAGCAGCCTTATTGGGTAATGAATTCGTAAAAAGCAAAGGGCAAAGAGTATGAAAATTGACCAATCACATAGACGGATATCCACATCGCGTCCTTCAGCTCGCTTGTTTACCTTACTATCTCTGAATATTTCTGATTTAAAAAAACCAGCCAAGTGCGAGTCGGACTCGCGCACGAAGGGTTCCGTAACATTATTTCAAAAAACGGCAAAAAAACATGTTTGTTTTATAGGAGCCCCATTTAAATATTTATTTTATTCTGTTTTTAGTAGCGACAACAAAAATACATCATCTGTGAAAATTTCAGTTGTCTATCTATCACGGTTCATGAGATACAGCCTGGTGACAGACAGAGAGACAGACAGACGGACCGCGGAGTCTCAGTAATAGGGTCCCATTTTTACCATACGGGTACGGAACCCTAGAAAAGAGTTATTTTAAAAATATGCCCTGAGTTTGTTTTTCCATTTCGCCGAGGGTAGTAAGATAGTAATAGTCGACTCCATCAGCTAACTCTTCCTTTAACATGACGTGTAAAAGTAATTTAGATATCCTTTTTAAATAATTTGAATCCTCAAATATTTACAAAGATTTTACTCTTTCTAAGGGACGGCTTCTAATTCGAATATTTGAAGTTCTTCTTCTTCGTATCGATGGTACATTTGATCAAACTTTTTGAGCCCAGTAGGTGGCCACGTTTATTGCAGCGTCAGCGGCATTATACAGGTCATTCATGGTGCAGGTGAATGGACAGTCGGGACACTCCAGCAAGTGGGGCATAGTCTGTACAGGAGCACCGCAATCGCACTTATTTGAAGTTAAGAACTTGTCAAACCTTACTTAGGCTAAAGTAGAGTTCGAAAAATCTTCAACTTTTAATTCTAAATTCAAAAACGGGGACAAGTATTTTCGAAATCCTAGAAAATACTATGTATAAATAAAATTGTTCATTAAAAACCTTTTTATAAAACAAGCTTTTTTTTCTTCTCAGCAAATCCTTTCAATCGATACCCATATTATGGCATATGGCTGTGTACAAAAAATAACTAGTCCACCATCTTGGGCCGTCCACCATATTGCATTAAACAGTCATCCAAAATAAAAGTGTATGCAAAATTTCGGTGGAGGATAACTGCTTTCAAATTCAGTTGCAAGATTTGACCTGAACATATTTGATACATACATTGAAAGTTAAATAAAAGCTTGTATAAAATACAAGAGCCAGACATCGAAAATTATATTGTAAACTACCACAAAACTTATTTCAAAGCTGCCTCTTGCCATTTTCTCTAAAATTAACAGAAACTAAAAGTTTTTCTAATGTGAAACAAGGGAGACATTTGTCATATATCTACTTAAAACTGAAAAGCATTTGTCTGTAAACTTTATTAAAGTACTTAAGATAAAACTTTGGTACGACAGATTGATATGTACTTGTGTATAAAACTTTTATTATCTTTAACATCGTTAAATGAAAAGTATCGTAGGGACTGACTTAGTGCAGATTGGATTAGTTTTTTATAAGGTATTTTGGCAAATTCACGCCACCAGTGGGCGTCACTTTAGCAAGAGGTCTTACATTTAGAAAACGTAACTGATGACAGCAACATGTCGTGGACGTAGCGCTTTGACAGGTGCCTGGACCTTACGTCTCAGTGATCCTACCTCGTACACATGATTTTGGAAAACCTTCTTTGTTCAAATCAAGTTTACCTCTATATTCACTGAAAGTTCTAAACCTTTTACGGAAATTCTTTTACTGATGGGACTAGACTATCGTCGAGTGTACATTACTGCAGCGGCCAGCAAAAGAGGCATTGATGGACGAACGTGTAAATGTGGGCCGAGGCGAAGCCGATGCACACATACGTAAGTCCATCAATGCCTAGTTGTGGCCAAGGCTTGTATAGTACTTTTCTCAAATAATGCGCGGAAATTAAAACTAAGTAGTACCTAGAACTCATTTTGACAAAAATCAATGACGAACAATAATAATTGTTCCCGCGTTAAAGTGTTCTTTTTTTTTTTTCAATATACGGCGTTCTATTTACAAGCCAGTTCGAAAGTTAAATAAAACTTTTGATAAGTTTCCACCTTGGTTGCCATGTTTCGGAGTAAAAGATCGTTCCATTTTTAAATAACACGACAGATATGAGTTTACTATGTAATTTATTTGGCCGCTACACACGACAGATATGGATTTTCATACAACTTTTGCCGGCCGCTGCTTGCATGTATATGGCCAGTACAGCAATTTCGATTTATCTCGAAGAAGGTTGTCAAAATAATGTCCAAATTTCAAAGCATGTTTGAGAAAGCTACTTTTTATCACGGAAAAATGTTTCGGTTCTAGAGGAATAAACCACGGGAAAAAAAGCGCAGGAATTATGTAACTAGTTAGCTACTGAACGGGTTGAAATTGGTGTTCCTGTTTTCGTTTCTTCGTTTTTTGACATCTAGTTTCGAAATAGAAGTTATTTTTCACTTTGTAGTGTTTTTATTTGGAAGTCGGTTGTATATTTTTGCAAATAGTTTTTATTTATCACTTTTTAGTTGTGGTACATAATGGATGGGGTGGGTATGGGAACTACCTTCTAGCGGTCCCGGGCAACGGCACTACAGGCTTGCCTGTGGTACGGCTGAAAGATCCCAGTAAGGGGGTGGTAGACTCCGCAAGGGGCTACCTGGCTCGCGACCACCATCCTACAGGAGCCCGGCGCCAAGCAGCTTGCTGTATTCTGTCGGAGTGTGGGCCTACCAGTGCCTTTGGAGATGTCAGTTGCGCTGTTCAGAACATGGTCTTGGTGTCTGGGTAAAACTTGGCGAATAACTCATTTTGGAGGTTAGCGGGATCCGAAGCACGGTGCCAGCAGTTGGCCGGCCGCAGTCAGGACGGGGTCCAAGTAACACGCCAGCCACGTGCCAAAGGCTGCCCCACCAACTCGCGAAAAAGCCCGGTATGCTCCACCGTGCCAACTGGCGACTGGATGGGCGGACGCGGTGGCCATATCCGGGGGTCGGGAGTCCCCGCAGTCTCCAAATGAGTTCTCCATAGGTTGGGTTAGCTCCAGTGTTCCACTTGGTTCACTGAGCAGCGCCTCGACAGTTCAACTTCTTCCCCAGCAAACTCTTAAAAAAAACATATGACCAAAGCGAAGATAAATATGGTGAAACAACGGCTGCACTAACTCCCACTAAAAGTGCACCTCACTAACATCAGGGGGTTGCACTCTAATCTCGATCCGGTCCACCACCACCTTGAGACCGAGAAGCCGAAATCCTGGAAGCTTGCAAATGTCCTGGAAGCTTGCAGTGCCCAAAAAAGGCATCCGTGCAGACCCTGCCCATTAACATCCGATCGCCATTGCCTCCATTCTGTGCAAAGTTATGGAAAGGGTACTAAACAGTAAGTTCTCCTCAGTGACCTTCAATATGGCTTTCGCTGAGGACGGTCAACTGGCATCTTCTTGTGTATGTCACGCACTGCTGGAGCTAAGCCATCGAGAGACGCGGCGAAGCACTTGCTGTATCGCTTATTATCTCGAAGGCCTTTGACAGGGTCTGGCACGTAAGTCTACTCAGTAAGCTTCCTTGTTATGGCATCCCCGCTGGTTTTTGTAGCTGGATACCAGATTTTCTTAGTGAACGGTCAATCCGAGTAGTCATTGACGGCTGCTCCTCTTACCTTATGGCTGTTGATGCCGGAGTTCCTCAGGGGTCTGTTCTCTCTGCAACTCTTTTCCTGCTGCACATCAATGACCTACTTCAGCCTGGTATTGTTGGGTACGCAGATGACAGTACTGATTCAGAGGGATACTTGTCCAGCGCAAAAACCAGCGTGGATGAAGTTCGTTCCTTGAGAGAGGTTATGGTGGAAAGGACAGATTCGACCTTAAGCCTTGTCTCCCAGTGGGGTGATGACAATCTGGTCTCTTTTAACGCGACCAAAACACAGGCGTGTCTTTTTACCGCTAAAAGGAGTTCTTTTCGATCAAACTCCTACTTTTCGGGGTACGTCTGTTCCTTTAACTGATCGGTTAGAGCTCCTAGACATGGAGTTGACATCATCTGTGATCATTTCAACTGTCTAGCTATTACGGTTCATGAGATACAGCCTGGTGACAGACGGACAGACACACGGACAGACGGACCACGGAGTCTTAGTAATAGGGTCCCGTTTTTACCCTTAGGGAACGGAACCCTAAAAACTATCACCACAGCCTCAGTTTTTATAACCACTCTTCAAAAATCTTCCTTTGTCTGAACCACAAATTCACAAACATTACACGAAGTCTAATTACCAACCACAAAGTGCGTATGATTGTCATGTAATGCCAGCAAAGTGTTGGCCGAACATACATCGTGGCCAAACTTTTGCAAAGGGCTTACTCTTTCACGGTTTAACTTGGTAACTCTGAATAAACAGCCGTTCAGCGAAGTATAATGAAGCATAGTAAACTCTGCCTTGGATAAATAGTAAAGCTAACAAATATTTTACGTAAATAGCTAGTCGAAGGAAGGCCCCTACAGTATAATAACGCGTTGGGTCTTAGCCATGTCTTAGCATAACTCTCATTATTAGAAGAAAGAACAAGTAAAATTTACAATTTAAAATATCCCTGACACATTTTAGTTAATGTTATATAATTTATCTATTAGTAGACACATTTCGATCGACAATCTGTTGAACACGTAATTATGACACGATATCTTGCGAAAACACCCTGATTCAAACAGTAAAACGCCCATAACATTAGAACGGCTGAACCGATTTTCATCAAACATAGCTAAGAACACTCTCGATAAAGTCACCTTAAAAAAATGAAATCTAACCGGTTCATCCGTTTAGGAGCTATGATCAGATAGTACACACGTCAAACTTATAACAACTCTCTTTTTTCGTCGGAGGTTACAAAGAAAAGTCGTATGCAGCCTTGTAACGACCATATGGTAAATATCACTGACTTTTCAGGGCCAACTGAGTAACCTGGGCACCATAATCCTGGCTGACAGACAGGCACAAGCCAGGGTGCTAAATGATGAACAGCCCCAAAATTGCGAAGCCTCGGAAATAATTGTTTGCAGTAAGCAGCGTATACGATGACTATAGAAATGCAAATTATTTTTGATGTGATCATGTGGGAAAGCCGGGGATAGTGTATACCAGGGAAGCAGACACAAGAGGAAGAGGCCAACGAGTGTACTATACCAAACGACGAAGACGAGGACAAATCTTTTTAACGAAAATATAAGTCAAAGTAAAATGGAGGGACCTAAAGAGAATTTGAATTAGGAGTCTTCTAAAGAGGAGATGGTAAACAGGTCAGGGAGTTTTATGAATAAGTCTGTATTGTTATGGCGTAATAACCAAAATAACATCAATGAGAGTATACATTTTACAGTAGACATATAATAATAACAATGACAACGCAATATCGATCGTCTCGAGTATGGCCTAGTTATCAAACCACCAATCTATTACCAAACTACTATTGCATTCACGTACAATGCCCTTTTAGTCGTTTCATAGGCGTAAATATATTTATCTGCTCTATTAAGTACGGGCAATCAATTATGAATTCTGTTGTATCAAGAGTAAAGGGGACAATTGCTTGTTATAAGAGTCTGGCCCTTAATGTTCTTTACTTTATCAATAGGAGAAATTATCAGTGTCGGTCCAATTTACGAAATTCAAGCGGTACGGGATCCTATAGAAGTATAGACCTAAATATAATAAGTAGACCCTTTCAAACAAAAGCATATTAAAATATTTTCTAGGAACATTTTGACATCATCTGTTATCATAATTCGTGTATAGGTAACGATCTCATTACTGATATACAGGATCTGGCCTGGGGCCTTACCATGACGTGTCCAAACTTTCATAGTGCGACTGTGAAAAAGAGATTTTTGTATTTATCTCTCTCTCTCACAGTCGAGCCATGATAGTTTTGACGTTATGGTAGGGCCCTTGTTCTCTATGGAAGGGAGTGGGTTGCAATCTACCACGCAGACCCGTTTTGCGGATTTCACGCATGTCTTCGGATTTTTGGTCCTATTGGTTTCCACACGATATTTTCCTTCAACGTTTTGTGAGCAGTGGCGATGAAATAAATTACAGAAAGTAAAGTGCCAGCCTGATTTTGAACCTGCGACTTACGACAATTCAGTCGCACGGAACTGATACCAATGTGCCACCGCAACGTCTGTTTACTCACTCTAAAATATATACCTACCGTATTACCTATAAATGTCATACTAACGGCCTATGATATCTACGCTATTTTCCTCTATTTCCTCTTCACTTAAGTCTGTGCGCATACGCAGTCTACAATCACAGTCCGCTCCCGACGCGCGCCACATATCAACATAATATTCGAGATACTCTTGTTTATGCTTACTACCCTAGTAGCGTACTATATCTACAGTTATAAACAAATGAACAATTTCTTCAAACACCGAGGAGTGAAACATTTTCCGGGCTTGCCGTTTTTCGGCAACATGTACAACACTACGTTCTTGAAAAAGCATTTTCTGGATGAAATTCAAGTTATACATGATGCATTTCCGGATGAAAAGTGAGTAATTTAACGTTGTTTATTAAATTGGGTAAGACACAGCTCAGCATCTGCTGAGCCCGCTCTTTTTGCCATTTTGAAAGAATTTTGTGCTTCAGAGCTAATTTGGTTTTGTTCATGGTATAATAATTTACTCCACCTGGTATTCTCTTCCCACGATGGCCTAAGACTACGTCACGATAAGTGTATACTTCACCATTTAGTTAATTACTTAGTAACTCGTGCGATTCATCTATTTATTCTTAAATTAATTTATATATTTAATTATTAGCGCATCGCAACTGATGACGTCTTCTTTGGCTAATCACGTGACCCAGCTGTCACGGTCCCAGGTGGTTAAGACCTCGCCTATCGTGCTTGAAGTCGTGGGTTCAAACCCGGGCAAGTACCAATGTGACTTTTTCAAATTCATATGTATATGGGCGCGAAACCATTAGTTGGTTTAGTTTAACCTAACGACGATGGCGACCACGCGCCGATATGTACTTTCTAAGTTTATCATGGACATCACAGGCAACGGTGAAGGAAAACATCGTGAAGACACCTGGACTTATATAGTTAATGTTAGTCTCAAATAGCCAATCGTGTTTGTTTACATTTTTATTTAACACAAATATCACCCACCTACATGTAAAAATGATTACAAATATGACAATTATGTTTCTAAATATAATAAACAACAAGAAGAAGCCCAGATCTTAACGTAATTAACAAACACCGGTCCAATAATACGTAAAATTCATTACCACTACTTTATTTATGTTCAGAAATTCCAATTCGTCAATGATATTGTTTTTTTTAATGTAGTAGTGGTGTGTCAAAACGATTATAGCAATTGATTTTTGTTTATACTATCGACTCGATTAATACTCGATTAACCCAAATCGATTCATGAAAATTAAAATAAATCTGTTTTAGGCATAAAATACAATAAGTACTTAAAATAATTACTATTAATAATTTCTTAATGTAATCTTAATAGATTTTTCGATATTATTTAACTAAAACCAACCAAACAAATTCATCGAATCGTGCATAATTTCGCGACGAATTTTCTATCCGATTCAAAATTTAAATTCGGAATGCGCTCGCTATTCAAAAATATTTTGTATAAAAATAATAATGATTGAGCCTTTTAATTATTGATATTCTCAGAAGTATACAGAGAGCCTAGTATATTTTTATGTAAGTATGTAACGCAAGCGTAGATAAATTTAGTTTCGGGGTACCAACCATTTTGTGATTACCTATTTGTTATATTGTAATGAGTGTTGTGGTAGCCCAGTGGCTAAAGGCCTCGCCTTGCCAGAGGGCATGAGCTCAAATCCGGGCAAGTACCGATGAGTCTTTTTCAAATTCATTTCTGTATTTCCTAAGTATATCTTGGAGATCGTTGACAACGGTGAAAGAAAACATCATGAAGAAAACTGATATTATAGTCTCAAATCGCCAACCCGCATTGAGCAAGCGTGGTGATCAATGCTCGGCCTTCTCTGTATGAGAAGAGGATTAGTTATTATATTATATACGAGTATTGAGTAATGAGTTGAGTATGGTGTGTTTAGGTTTTGAATTCAGTCGAGTCTGTTGTAATGTTATGAACATTGGTTACTCTATAGATACTTTTAGAAGTTTATTTTTATTTGCATTCCCCAAAACAATTAATGTCTGGCATGGTTGTCAACCAACTAAGCTGAAAATGAAAATCCAAAATGGCGCTGACGTAAATATGATTTTCATTATTAGGTAATTTTAATGGTTTCTCCGACAAAAGACGGTTAACTTTTGTTTTTTTGGGCATCACTTTCTTAGTTTCCGTGTATGTAAATAACGAATATGGGTGTAAAATCAAAATCCAAAATGGCGTTGATGAAAATTTGTTAAATTTTCGTCATTTTCATAGTTTTCTAGGTCGCTAATAACAAATACGGGCTTTAAAATTGAAATTATAGAAAAATAAACAACCACAAATAGCTCTTGGATTTAAAATTTTCGGTAATAGCACCCCAGGAGACATAGTTAATCCTTTAGAATATGTATAGCTTTGAATAACCGCCATCTTTAATTTGTGAATTAAGAGAATGTGCCAGCCCTTAAACTTATGTATGTACTAAGTTGTCGTAATGCAGCTTGGTACATATGCACCGCCTTGTTAGATTTATTTTGAATGAATTTTCTGGATCATCACCCTCGAAAATCATGTTCATGACTTCCATTATGTTAAATTGTGTGGTCGCCATCTTGGATTTCAATTATCAGCCCTTTCTCAATTGACAACCATGCCATAACAGCTAGCTTCATAAGGATCCGCGCAAGTGCACCAGTTCCTCCCTACAAACTACTTATCATACATAGACACACTCGTATTTATACTGGTCATTCTGAATAAAACCTTCTAAAAAGATTAAAGTAAAACTCTCTTTTATACTAAAATGTATTCGATAAAATATTTTAAATACCAACCGCATTCTGAATTTGAATTTGGAACTCTTGTACGTAATAGATAATTCGGCGCGAAATTAGCCGCGAAACCGATACTTTTTCACAAAATACTGTTAAGAAAACATTATAAAAGCATTTATGTATAGTAATTACTATAAATTGTTATTGTATTTTATGCCTATAAACGGATGTTTTCTTATTTTAAAACAATACATTTTTGATAAGTACTCATTTATTTAAATGAACCGAGTCGATCGAAATAATATAAAATTATCGTTTGATACACTTAATCGATTAGGCTGAATGTAATGTTTAGTCAGTAAAGTAGTTCCATTATTTAAATCCGGGGATAGCAAAGAAGCCAATAATTATAGGCTAGTGTTAATTCTGCCGGTTCTCAGTAAGGTCTTCAAAAAGTTAATGCTCAACCAATTGTTGCATCATTTATGATCAACATTACGGTTTTACCAAAGGACGTTGCACAACTGACGCCGGTGTCACCCTAATAAAGAACATCTTTAACGCCTGGGAGGAAGCACAAGACGCCATTGGAATCTTTTGCGACCTCTCGAAGGCGTTCGATTGCGTTAACCATGAGACACTTTTGTTGAAGCTCAAGCACTATGGAATTAAACATACAGCCCTTGAATTACTTAGATCATATTTAAAAGCCAGACAAGTTAAAGTTTAGGTAAACGGCGTAAACTAACTAGGGTCTGAAATGACGATGGGTGTTCCTCAAGGCTCGATATTGGGTCCATTCCTCTTTTTAGTTTATATTAACGATTTACCCCAATTACTACAAAATCAACCGAAAATGGTATTGTTTGCTGATGACATATATTTGATATTTAAAATAGATCGGCGGTCACAAAATCTTGATGATGTGAATAACTCTATTCATCAGGTCCAAAATTGGTTCACGGAAAACAATTTGGTACTAAATGAAAAAAAAAACAAATGCATTAGATTCACATTGCCGAATGTTAGAAGTAGCGAATGCGACATTATATTGAATGGCGAAAAGCTGGACTTTTTAAATCAAACAGTTTTCCTGGGAATCACTCTAGACGACAAATTGCAATGGAGTTCTCACATAACATCTCTTTGTGTCGGCTGAGTTTGGCCGCTTATGCTGTTAGAAAGATAAGACAGTTAACGGATGTGGAGACCGCGCGTTTGGTCTATTTTAGTTACTTTCACAGCATTATGTCATACGGTATTTTACTGTGGGGTCAAGCGGCTGACATTGAATCAATATTTATATTGCAAAAGAGAGCTGTCAGAGCCATATATAAGTCAAGTCACCGAGAATCTCTTAGGGAACTATTTAAAAATATTAATATTTTGACAATTTCTTGCCAATTCATTTATGAAAATATTATGTATGTAAGGAAAAATATACATCTCTTAAGTAAAGTCAGTGATAGACACAATTGTAATACGAGAAATAAAGATAAGTTAGATCAACCATCTTATAGACTAGCTAAAGTACACTCATCTTTCATGTGGTACTGTGTTAAATTCTATAACAAAATACCTTGTGATATATTAAAACTAAATGAAAGTATTAATTTACTTTCATTTAGTAGATATCGGAGTCAAGAAGCACAGGATTGTTCGATATGGTATGCTAGTATTATATTATCTGTGGATATGGCAACGCTTGTGAAAGGCGTATGTACAGCACTAGACGCATTACGGCTGAAATGATGATGATCCTATTGATCACCCACTGTGATAGGTGGTTGACCTTAAGATAAAGTGAGTTTTTCAGATGACATGTTCCGACATGTCAACAGCTACAATCAAAAATGATTACTTAATTTGATTTGTTAACCAGATCGACTTAATGCCAAATACAAATTAATATAAAATATAGACGCATAAGTAGGTACTTTAATTTATCGTCATCATCATTTTATGAATTGTTTAGTTCCATACACAGCTAAGTACGGCTTACTTCCTTTTGTGTCATGCTTCCCTGGTACATGTACAACATAATCATGAATTATATTTTCAGATACGTGGGTTTCATGGAGTACACGATGCCTGTGCTCCTAATCCGGGATCCTGATCTGATCAAGACCATCACCGTCAAAGATTTCGACCATTTCACAGATCACCGGGAGTTCTTCACTGAAGAGTCAGATCCTCTGTTTGCTGGCAGCTTGCTGCTCATGAAAGGTAATAAATGGCGTTAAATAAAGATTTTTTCTTAAAATTGATAGAACATCTACTCCATATTAAAATAAACCTTAAATAATAATAAAGACTTAAGATTCCCAGTAAACTAAGTTAATTGGTTTTCAGTCACTTCGATTTGAGCCAATTGTCAGAATTTCGGTTTTCGAATTTTACGTGATACTTTATTAATTAAACAAAATTTTATGTAATAATTACGCAGACACGATATGTAATGAAGTTGTTGTTTACGAATCAATTGGCCGTGATTTCGCTCCAATAGCTTAGCCCACAGGCACCCTGCATTTTTGCACCTGCACTCACCGTTATTATAATTTTCTACCGAGAGAAAATTTCGCTATCCAAACAGACTTTACAAACAATTCTACAAGTTTAACGGTCAGAAAATTACATAACCATGCATATCCGACGTGATATTAACCCATTTGAGTGGGCATGCACAGTCTGTATGATTGTCTTATTGTGGCTCCCCTCCTAGTCATTACACCAGGTCCTAATCTGCGCAAATGTCAGATTGCCATAAATTGCGGAGTTGCTTGTACCCGGATACCCGAAGATAGAACCCCGTATATTATTTAACTTGAATAGCTTCTTCCCGCGGCTTCGCTCTCGTGGCACACCCCACAGGACTTGATTTCGGGATAAATAAAATAGCCTATGTCACTCAGGAATAATGTAGCTTTCTACTGGTGAAAAAAAATTCAAACTGGTTCAGTAGTAGTAGTAGTTATTATACCATACATTACATACGTGGCACATAGGATATTTATTATGTAATGGATGTTTATCGCGGCAAGCGTCGCCGCGATAATCATCTTAACCTTGTAGATCGACCACAAGATCGACTTACAGTTATTACTTATTTATTTATTTTTATTTATTTAACAATTTTTGTACACACACATAATACAAGGACAAGAAGAAGGAACAGAAAATTAGGTACAGAGGTGATGCTTATTTCTAATGAAATCTCTTCCAGCATACCTGCGAAAGGAAAATGATTAAAAAAAAGAGATGTAGACATTGTGTGTGGAGGGAAAATAAAGACATAAAACAATTCACCGTTTAGTAATTTATAATGTTACTAATAAAATATATTGTCATATACATACATATAAGTATACATATCATAACAATAAATACTAAAATATAATGGAATATAATAAAAAATATAATGGAATGGAAAGGTAGTGTTCTTTCACTCTTCTTTTGAAAACTGTAAGAGTTTGGCAGTCCCTTATGTCAGGCGGCAGCAAGTTCCACAAACGCACCGCGTGCACTGTAAAGGAGTAGGAGTAGAAGTCGGTTGTGTGGGAAGGGGTGTCAAGGAGATTCTTAAGATACGATCTGCGAGGTGCATCCGCAGGACGGGAGTAGGAGAAGCGTTCACGGAGGTAGGATGGCGTTTTAGGGTTATGTAGGATGTTAAATAGCAGACACAAAATCCGAGAGTTCCTGCGAAGTCGAATTGGGAGCCACTTGAGAATCTTGCGAAATCCAGAAACATGGTCATACTTTTTAAGATTGAAAACAAAACGAATACATATATTTTGCAAACGCTCAAGTTTATTTAAAAGCTCCTCGGTGGCATCCAAATAACAGGCGTCGGCGTAGTCGATGATGGGCTGAATGAGAGTTTGAGCTAGGGAAATTTTGGTGTTCAAGGGCAAAAGCTCTGGAGGCATTTCAGCGAGTGAAAAGAGTAGTGCACCTTGCGACTGACTTCAGCGACATGGGCAGTCCACGACAAATACGAGTCCAAGATTATTATTATTACTTAGTTAAAGTCTACACTAATATTATAAAGAGGAATTCATTCGTTAGTTTGTTGGTAATGGATAAACTCAAAAACGGGTGTGTAATGTATGTTATAATAACAGATACTATAATATCACTTGAAATAACGATCACATCATATTCTATAAAAACAAATAACCTAACTACGTGTGCCTTCTAACCTTCATTTGCTCTAATAACATTTAGTATAACGTACATTTCATATTATTTTCAATTTGTATAATGCTTTTTTTATATAACGTTCATTTGACCTAATTTTCATATTAAATAATTTTCTAAAGAAACGCACCGTTCTTGAGAATAAATAAATGATTGTTGTGCAGGACGACGTAGGTCAATAAGTTAGATTTAAGTAACTTTGAGGTGTTACTTGTTTAGTATTTACATAGATATTTTAGTCTTTAGTTTGAGCCAGTGCCAGATTCATTTCGTTGTTAGTTATAATTATGTTTGTATTGCTTATTCACTTTATCACTTTACATTCATGGTACTTTTCTAGAATATCGATTCGTTCCCACGGGAAAGTTTTGTTAATGGTTTTAGCCATGTGTTTAGGACCTTAATGAGTCGGACGGGTTTATGATTCGACCGTAATTAAGATCTATTGTATACAATATTGTAAAAATAAGTTTTGTTAATGTTTTATAGTTGTCGGAACGGTATTATAGCGAGCATTGTTGACCGTACCCTGCTAATGGTTATGTTTTTATAGCAGACATTACCTGGAACCAAAAGTAATTGCGTACCATTCTGTATATTATGTAGAATAATGTAGTAAGTAAAAGAATATTCCATTGAATATGAACCGAAGCCGACGGCTCCTATAAAAAGGTCCGTGCGGCTCTGAAACGACACAGTTGGCAATCGGCTGAACAGAGCTCTCAACAATATATAAGCTTCAAGATACAGCAAGCCAAGAAAACAAAGTGTTTCACTCTCTCCACCAATCCCAGTCAACAGTTAATGTACACATAAGCGTGCACATTTAAAACTTAACCTCAAAACAATGAAGTTGCTTCTGCATCGTATTCGGCGCTACGGGAAGTGCAACCCCTTCGCCCTTACGTAACACATAGGCACCCATGCTTACCTCCGCAGCTTCGGCTCACCTCCGGCGCCCAGCGTCAGCGGCTACGGCTCACACGGGAGCTCATGCTTTGTTACAGCGGGCGGGTGTTACTCTCCCTTCGCGCCTCCGGTTTGTACACTCTAGGGGTAGCAGCCAAAAGACTACATGAAGTCGGGGCACATGAGTAGATAAACGCAAGTCGGGGTGCCCCGATTCGGTTTTGTAACAGATTGGACGTGAGAAAAATAAAAAATATTCATCCACCCGCAAAAAAACAAACTTATGTAGTGTGCAGCTCGCCCAACCTTATATTTGTAACTGCACACACCAAAATTATAACCATTATTACACGAATACACGAATCGTTGAATTAAACACTTCTCTTTCATTTGGATTACATATATCACTCTATTACATGGCGACCCTTAGCCAGCGATTAAAATTTTGCAACTTACTTAAAAAGCGAAGATGGTAGTGGTAGTTGAATAAATCGTTACGATTTTTACTGATAGAAGTTTGTGAAGACGGTCAAATTTGAAGAAACCAAATCCAAGAATTAGTTTGAGGAGGAGAAAACATTAAATAAGAAGACAGAAAAGAAACGCTGCTGCCGGGTGCCTGGAGAATGCTCAAGCCTTATGATGAGAGGATATGCAGGGCGCCGGAAGATAAATCGTTCGGGTCCGATGTGGAGCAGCTGGGAGTCAGTTCGAGACCAGTGCTGAGGAGTACGTTCATCCACGCCACGTGAGACGTCGTGACCTACATATTCGTTGTCAGTACAATACGTACCTACTGCAATGTAAGTTTTGCACTGCTAACATTTTTTTTATTCTACAATATTCCATAATATTGTTATTGGATCATGCTGTATTATTTTATATTTTGATTTGGGGAATAGGAATGTCCCAATAATTGCAAGATTTGTACGCTAAATTAAAATATTTAAGAGAATATTTAGTGAAACTAGGTCCAGATAGGCGTAGACAAGATTTAGCTTTTAAGAAACTAGTAGAAGCAGAAAAATAATATAGTAAACTGGATTGTATTTTGACTCAATTGAACCAAGAAATTAAAGATCGCAAGCTAGACAAAGAAACTTGTGAGGTTTTCCAAACATTAATACATGAGGTTCAATCAAATTTTCAGAAAATAAAGGACTTACTTTCTTTAGTAGTTGCCAAACTTGTTCTAAAGATTTTATAGAACGTTCGAATAGTGCTACAAAAATGGCAGACGTATTCGATATTAAAACTGCAATTTCCCTGTTGCCGGTGATGAATGGCCAAGAACAGGTGACAAATCAGCTTATTGATGGTATCTTGCTTTATAGTTCGCTTACCAATGATGCCAGTAAAAGTCAATTAATAAAGTTTGTGTTAAAACGCGTCTCTCGCCTAGTGCACAATTGCGTCTTAAAACTACTTACGCATATATTGAAGGTTTGATAGAAGATATTCGCATTTATTTGTTACCGAAAAAATCGTTTGTAGCATTACAAACACAATTGTTAAAGGCTACTCAAGGAGTTGTTTGTGAATCTCACGATTGCTCAGGCTAACGATAAGCGTGATGCCTATGAGGTTTTGCGTCCACTCAATGAGAAGACTGCAATTAAAAAGTTTAGCGATGGTTTGGCTGACAAGCAGCTCAGCACCATCATTGCCTCACGACAGTTTGCATAGTTGTCTGAAGCTATTACGGCTGCGGTAGATGAACAATCAATGTCTGTCCAGCCACAAGACCAGTTTATGCTATTTAGGGCTAACCAAAATTATAAACGTGGAAGCTTTAGAGGTTCTCGAGGCCGTGCAAATAGACAGTTTTATAACAACAATAAAACTTATAATCATAATTATAATAAAAATTATGAAAATAGCACAGGTATAAGAACTTCATACAGTGTAAATCGAGGTAAACACACAGGTGGTCAACGTCAGCATTTACGCGGACGTCCGGTGCGTTGTCAGCGTGTTCAGCATAACGCGCAACAGTCCAATGTCCAAGACAACTTGCGCAATGATCACGCAAATACTCATGAAAGCCTAGAATTTTTTCGTACCTAAACCGTACACTCATTCAATTCATAGTTTTAGTAATTTTTGCATTATAAATTATCAATGATCTTAATTTACTGATTGATAGTGGAGCAAGCTTATGTGTGCTTAAATATGAATGGTTGTCGCGACATAGGAATTTATTGAATTTAGTAAAACAGGATAAGATAGTTATTAAAGGAATTAGTGGTAATTTAGAATCTATGGGCCATTTTTATTTAGATATTATAATTAATAATGTGACTTTTCGACAAAAGTTTCACATTTTTGAACACTTATCTTGCGCCGCAGAAGGTATACTCGGGCAGGCTTTTTTTGAGCGTTATAACGCTGTATTATATTATAAAAATGGTACTCTGAGTTTAGAAACCCGAGACCAGTCTTTTAGTTTTCATGTTAATAGGAATTTGTTTACAATTCCGCCTCGTTGCGAAGTAATTAAACACATCCCAACGTCACACAATAGTAATTGCGTCATTTTGTCAAAGGAAATTTATAAAGGTGTTTTCACAGCGGGTGTAGTGTCGAAGCCACATAATGGACTTATTCCTGTAAGGATTTTAAATACAACTGATAGTTCGGTTAAGATAAATATTTCAGATTTAATTATTAGTTGCCTAGATAATTTTTATGTTTTCAAGTTTGACGACGATAGTATATCTGTGGATTGGGTCAGAACTTTGCTTACTACTTTACAACTTCATACCCATATAAATAAAGAGGAATTGAAAACGTATGTGCCAAATATGCCGATGTTTACCATTTGCCAGGAGATGCGCTCACTACTACTAATTTAATAGAACATTCAATTAAACTAAAGGAAAATGCGTCTCCAGCGTACGTGAAGCCTTATCGATTGCCTAAAGTATTGAAAGGCGAGGTACAAAGACAAATAGATGAAATGGTTGAAAACGATATCATTGAAGAGACTATTTCAGAATGGTCAAGTCCAGTTCTATTAGTACCTAAATATATATACAGATAGGTCAGGAGAAAGGAAATGGAGACTTGTAGTGGACTATCGCCAACTCAATAATTGGATACAGGATGATAAATTCCCGTAACCTAACATCACTGAGATTCTAGATTCGTTATCTAATAACATCTATTTTTCAAAATTAGATCTCAGTCAAGGTTACTATCAGCTGTCTTTAGAAGAAAAGTCTAGGAAGTTTACTGCATTTGCAACGGACAAGCAGTATCAAATGAAACGATGTCCAATGGGACTTAAGACATCGCCTAGTGCTTTTGCTCGTCTCATGACAATAGCAATGTCTGGATTAAATTATAAATCATGTATTTTATATCAAGATGATTGTATTGTCGTAGGAAATTGTCTTGAAACGCATAACAAGATGATCTTATACAAATTTTTGAATGCCTAAGAAGAGTGAATTTGATACTAAATACCCTTAAGTGTGAATTTTTACGTAAAGAAATCGTTAATTAAGGACAAGATTACTTCAGAAGGTATATTTTCCGATCCATCATAGGTAGAATGCCTGCAAAAATAGCCTGTCCCGCAGAATGTAGAGGAAGTCAAGAGATTTGTTGTTTTTCCTAACTGTTATAGGCGTTTTATTCCAAAGTTTGCCTACATAGCCTATCCTTTGAATGCGTTATGCAAGAAAGATGTAGCGTTCGTGTGGAGTGATGATTGCGAGCGAGCATTTTAAAAGCTAAAACAGATCCTTATTAGTCCGACTATACTTGACTATCCAGACTTCAGCGACAATAATACTTTTACATTACAAACAGACGCATCAAAACTAGGATTAGGCGCCGTGATGTCTAATAGCAATAGCAAGGTAGTCACGTACGCCAGCCGTAACTTAAAACCAGCAGAGACACGATACCCTTGTGATTGAGTTAGAATTACTAGCTATTGTTTGGGCGATTCGACATTTCAGACCTTATTTATATGGGAAAAAGATTATATCTTGAGGAATATGATTTTGAAATCAGTTATGTCCCAGGACGGCAAAACGCAGCTGCAGATGCATTGAGCCGGATACCTATTACATCCAACAGCAACAGCTTAAAGGTTATGAACAATCATGTAGTATCGGTCATGACAAGGGCACAGACCCGAAAGTTACGTACTGACTGTGACAACAACGACATGACTACTGAGATATCCTCTACTCCAAGGCCTGATCAACCTGAGGTAGTGGAAATTCTCAAACGACCAATTGACAGCGTTGAATTGATTTTATTTGGTAATAAAAATACATTAAATCAGATAGAAAAAACCGGCCAAGTGCGAGTCGGAATCGCACACGAAGGGTTCCGTACCATTATCGCAAAACACTGCAAAAAAATCACGTTTGTTGTATGGGAGCCCCCCTTAATTTATTTTATTTTAATTTAATAATATTTTTTTTTTTAGGTGAATATACAACTAAACATTCTGTGAATATTTCAAACGTCTACCTGTTGCCGTTATTAATATCGAGCAAAAAACGGCCAAAAAATCACGTTTGTTGTATGGGAGCCCCCATTAATTTATTTTATTTAAATTTAATAATTATTATTTTTTGAAGTAAATATACAACTAAACATTCTGTGAATATTTCAAGCGTCTACCTGTTGCCGTTATATAATATCGAGCTAAAAACGGCAAAAATATCACGTTTGTTGTATGGGAGCCCCCCCTTAAATATTTATTTTATACTGTTTTTAGTATTTTTTGTTATAGCTGCAACAGAAATACATCATCTGTGAAAATTTCAACTGTCTAGCTATCACGGTTCATGAGATACAGCCTGGTGACAGACGGACAGACAGACAGACGGACAGACGGATCGCGAAGTCTTAGTAATAGGGTCCCGTTTTTACCCTTTAAAGGAAACATTTCACTAGTGACAATGGTAACTACAAATACGTGCCTGAAAAATCAGCGATTTTTGTAATTTCTCGATCGTTATCGACCGTAAGTGTGTTAGCGAGAGAATTACAACGTTTTTGCAAGCAAATCAAATTAAACGAGCTCATAATAATTAAAAGCAAGCGCAACGAAATTTTTGTAAACAATTTTATAAATGAAATGAGTTATTTAAATGATATTGCCAAGCTACTTGTTATTAAAGATGTGACAAGAATTACTGACAAAGACACGAAAATTGTGATCTTGAATGACTGCCACCTGTTACCTACGAATGGCCACGCGGGGGTAAACACGATGTTAAATAATATTAGGAAGTACTATTATTGGCCAGGAATCAGTAATGACGTAACAGAATTCGTAAAGAAGTGTAGAAGTTGTCTGATTCAAAAGCATTCCAATAGGCATATGGTTATCACATCCATGGCATCCGCTGCTTTTGAAAGAGTTAGTTTAGATTTAATGGGTCCTTTAGATGTAGATAATTTAAACTATAAGTATATTTTGACATTACAGTGTGATTTAGCAAAATACGTCGTAGCTTATCCTTTAGAAAAGAAAGATACTGTTTCTGTAGCTAAGTTATAGAGAGATAATAACGGACCAAGGAACAGAGTTTATGTCATCAGTTTTCACTGATATTTGCAATTTGTTGCATATAAATAAACTGCATTCAACCGCTTATCATCATGAAACTCTGGGAGGTTTGGAAAATACATGTAGGAAAGACTGTGTAATTGTCAGGAAAAGCCATTATTGCATGGGTTCTTTCGGGCTAGATGTTAAACAAACCAACTTCTTTGCTTGTATGTAGGGTCACAATGTAACTAATCACGTTATGTATTGGCGAATAACGTAAACGACATTCCACTATTACACGTAGTTTTATCTACACGAACAATCGGTAACTCTCACTGTTGACTGTATTCTCTTTGGGTTTTTATCACGAATTCACAACTCAATCCAACCCTCCATATTCTCCCTCGATTCCTTCTGTCCTTTTTCGTTCGCGCCAAAAACTAGCGTAATGTGTTAACGTCAAGTTGACATCTGTCAAAGTCATTTGAAACCATAGCGCTCTTCAGAACGATATCTTAGAAATGCCGACACGGCCTCCTGACATTTTGCGAGGCCGCGAGCATTTAACAATCCTTATAATGGCTCGTCAAATCTCACACACCAAAGAATGTAACATTCCATTTGGATCCGCTCGTCCATTCCTGACATGCATACTCTGCGATATTATACGGTGAAGACCAGGCGCACAAGATCCTTTAGATCAACCAACAACTCATCATATCATGTGTGGAACGGGCGCACAAGGCCCTTTTCAATCAACCAACGACTCATCATACCACGCAAAGTATACCGGGCGCACTGGGCCCTTTCGACCAACCAACTATTCACAGCGTGGCATGGACCAGGCGTGCTGGGCCTCTTCGACCATCCACCTGCGCAACGCGTGGCGTGGACCGGGCGTACTGGGCCCCTTCGACCACCCACCTAATCACAGCGCGGCATGGACCGGGCGTACTGGGCCCCTTCGACCATCCACCTGGACAAAGCGTGGCGTGGACCGGGCGTGCTAGGCCCCTTCGACCACCCACCTACTTACAGCGCGGCATGGACCGGGCGTACTGGGCCCCTTCGACCATCCACCTGGACAACCCGTGGCGTGGACCGGGCGTGCTAGGCCCCTTCGACCACCCACCTACACAGCGTGGCATGGACCGGGCGTACTGGGCCCCTTCGACCATCCAGCTGGACAAAGCGTGGCGTGGACCGGGCGTGCTGGGCCCCTTCGACCACCCACCTACTAACAGCGTGGCATGGACCGGGCGTGCTAGGCCCCTTCGACCATCCACCTGTACAACGCGTGGCGTGGACCGGGCGTACTGGGCCCCTTCGACCACCCACCTACTAACAGCGTGGCATGGACCGGGCGTGCTGGGCCCCTTCGACCATCCACCTGTACAACGCGTGGCGTGGACCGGGCGTACTGGGCCCCTTCGACCACCTACTTACTCACAGCGCGGCATGGACCGGGCGTACTGGGCCCCTTCGACCATCCACCTGTAAAACGCGTGGCGTGGACCGGGCGTGCTGGGCCCCTTCGACCACCCACCAACCTACCTAACGAACCTGGCTTGCAACAAACGTCAGGTCGGTCTCGAAGCACCAAGGGTGCCATACCTTCCAGATGCTTAACACATCATACTATGTCACATACTCCAAACAACAGGTCACCAAAGCACCGGAGGCACCAGGCTCCCACCTTCCATCAGACATCAAATCAACAGGTATTATGGGTGCTTTCACAAACACTCCAAACTCACAAACAGTCAGATCCAGAACAACCACCTGCAGGCCACGCAAACATCTACTCCACATGAGAATGGAACCCGCAACACACAGAGCAGCATCCAGTGGCCCAGCCACAGCGCCATCACAATGGTAGTAAAAATTAATGAACGGCATAAATAACCCCATGAAGACACACTACCAATATGAAGAAATTACAAAATTTCTGTGATAAGTACTGTCACTAAAGCACTAACCACTATATTATGACATATTCGAATATCTTTACATAGAGACAATTTTATAACACAAAATAACATGTCTGCACTCACCAATCGATGTCTGCAAGCAAAGGTGTATAGCGCACCCTTAACTCACCAACCAAGTTCAAGCTTCAAGCAATAGGATACCACTACATGTTGTCCAGAGATTCAACCCTAGACCCCAAGTAATAATTGTGGACAAGGCAGTCAAACAATTAGGTAACAATCACACAGCAATTAAAAAAATCAATCATCACGTAAATTGTAAAAATGAATACACCGTCAATGAGTAACAGCAAAGATTATGATACTATGTTTCTCAGGCACAAAAGTTAGACTTTTGTGAAAACCATAATAATCTACAATTTGAAACAACCTTGAATCTGTAATGTGCAATCAATTGCTTTTTCTTTATCTCCACTTATTTTCTTTTAACAGACAAAAACATTGTATATTGTAGTGTACAAGAAGTTCAACGGCTTTACAATGTAAATTTTGTTTAACCAACTGCAGTGGAACCACAAAAGGGTGGTAAAGTTTCTTTTTTTCCATGAACATAAAAATAAAGTGACCTTACCAGCTACTGTAGATACTTTCCATAACCAGATGTTTGTTAAATCTGAACTTTCTCATGCGCAGCAGATTCTTCAATTACCATTAACTTTAACACAACATACTACCAGGCAGGTAGCGTTGAGAATCCCATCACTTGAGGTAATTTTCAAACTTGTTAACCATGTTTCCAAAATAGTCATGATTTTCTCCGGGCCATGATTTGCAAAATCAAGTCTTGATTTTAGTTCCTGGTTTTTCTACCAATTAATTGGAATCTTTCCAGTATTCTTTCAATTAAACTGAACAGCTGAGCTCAAAAGCCTGAAGGATTAATTTAAAACAAACCATTTTCAGGCACTTTTCAACTAAACTAACATTTACCGGTCTTAGTGCAAATGATAATTATGTGACTTTAGTTATCTTCATTAGTTTAAACTAGTTACTATTATTGTAAACTCTCCAAATTTAATTGAGCAAGAAGTAGACCTTTCAATAAGCTTTCAAACCGTCATGATCAAACTTTATGGTTGAGGAATGTTTTTCAGTCACTCCTTGTGCTGCAAATAAGATTATGTTCTGACCGAATACTCGTCACACAAGTCTTCATGTATTTGAAGTTTCCCGCTAGGTACCAACTTTCTTTCAGTAGGTAATTTCACTGATCACAAGTTGTTCGATTGTTATTTCACTAGTCTCCTAAATATCAAGCCCTTATATCCCACTTCTGATGTAGGAAAGACTGTGTAATTGTCAGGAAAAGCCATTATTGCATGGGTTCTTTCGGGCTAGATGTTAAACAAACCAACTTCTTTGCTTGTATGTAGGGTCACAATGTAACTAATCACGTTATGTATTGGCGAATAACGTAAACGACATTCCACTATTACACGTAGTTTTATCTACACGAACAATCGGTAACTCTCACTGTTGACTGTATTCTCTTTGGGTTTTTATCACGAATTCACAACTCAATCCAACCCTCCATATTCTCCCTCGATTCCTTCTGTCCTTTTTCGTTCGCGCCAAAAACTAGCGTAATGTGTTAACGTCAAGTTGACATCTGTCAAAGTCATTTGAAACCATAGCGCTCTTCAGAACGATATCTTAGAAATGCCGACATACACATAAGGTACTAGGAGCTTATCTTAGAATTCAGTGTGACAATAACAAAACAGATTGGAGCAGTCGGCTTCCATTCTGATGTTTTTCTTTTAACACTACAATACACTCTGAGACAAAATACACTCCATTTGAGTTAGTATTTGGGAAAAATTGTAATTTACCATCTAATATAGCACAAAATGTATATGTTGATCCTTTATATAATCCTGATTTTTACCATTTGGAGCTAAAAACAGACTTCAAAGAGCACAAGCTGAAGCTAGAAATAATTTATTATTCAGTAAAGAATTAAGAAAAAATAATTTTGATAAAAATGTAAATCAGTTAATATATAAGAATGGAGATTTAGTTTTAATTAAAAATCAAGTAGGAAATAAGTTAGATAAAATTTACTTAGGACCATACAGAGTCATTGAAGATGTATCACCAAATGTAAAACTTATAAAAGATGATAAAGAATATTTGTAATTCATAAAAATAATACTAAACTGTTTGTAACTTAAAACATGTTATGTTAAAAATATACCATTTTAAAAGAAGTGATGTAAGTTTAATTTTAGCAAAAAAAAAAACATTATGTACTTAGTAATAAAAACTTTTTTGTTTTTTTAAAGTGTAGGTGTAGTGTGCAGCTCGCCCCTTATATTTGTACTGCACACACCAATTATGGCCATTATTACACGAATCGTTGAATTGAACAATTCTCTTTCATTTTGATTACATCACTCTAATACACTTATAACAAGCAATATTTATTTGGTGCTTGTTTTAGCTAGCACGAAAATGGCAGGCGTTTAAAATCTTATCAGTTTTTGCAAAAATATACAAAACAAAGTAGACGTTTCTAAATTAAACGTTAGATTTTGAACGTTTGGAGGCGTGCGGAACAGTGTGACAAGATGGGTGTTGTGTCTGGTCCGGGCGACTATCCAACGTTTATTGTCGGACTGTTGTATGTGTTCAAATCGCGCCGAAAACTTTCTTGCACCATGCAGGCTTTTTGTGACGTAAGTGAAGGCGTTGGCACAAAAAAAAAGATCTGAATATTATAGTAATTGAATATTATTTCAAATGTGCATTATATAAAATGTTTGGTTACCTATCATAACGCGTTTTCGTTACCTGATGATTTTAACCAGGCAACTCCTATCGCCAGCCGTGTTTGGGAATTTCGTTCCAAAAACAAGATGGCATCATTCATTAAGATTCTGTGTGTCAAAAGACCTTGTGTCTACAGCTGTATTTATTATATTCATTTGCATATTCCCAGGAGACAGATGGCGAGAGATGAGGACTACATTGAGTCCAGCATTCACTGGCTCCAAAATGAAGTTGATGCTTCCGCTAATTGTGGAAAACACTAACAACATTATCGAGTACCTTCATGGTATGTTTCATGTATAAAAATCTTCAGAACATAAATAATGTGCACTTGCATTTGTCTTTAAAAAACTGAAAGTAAGTAAGTTGTTGTATGTTTAATTTTCCAGCTCATCAAAATGAGAACATAGAAGTGGACGATTTGATGCGTCGCTACACCAATGACGTCATCGCATCAGCTGGATTCGGACTCAAGGTCAACTCCCTGGAGGATCGAGACAATGAGTTCTTTAAGATTGGCAACCACATATTTGACTTTAACCTGAAACAAAGAACATTATTTATTTTATCTACTCTTTTCCCTGAATTTACTAAGGTAAATTTTACGTGAAGTTTGTCTAACAGTGGACTAGCATTCAATACAATAAAATTAAAAAGAGGATGCATAACCTAATAGTTTTGTTTTTTTTATTATTTAGAAACTAGGCGTACGTTTATTCCCTGAGAAAACGTACAATTTCTTCAGAAATCTTGTGGCTTCTACCATGGAATATAGGAAGAAAGAACACGTGGAGCGACCTGATATGATTCAACTGCTCATGGAGACGAAGGGAGGTAAACCAGTCACAATGTTAGCAATGAAATGTACCAGAATGACAGAAACTATAGGAAGTCTTTTCGGCGCGTGCCTACACCATCGCATTGTTTGAATAAAACCTTTGCATCCCTGATGTTTTGATATCAGGCGTGTATTCTCAGAAAAATTAAGTGATATTCCGTACTCTTAATATCTCCCTACATAATGTATTTGCTTATTCATCATTGTTCGTTGAAATTCAAATTTCAAATTCAATTTATTGCATCCATATTGTGCATACAGGTGGTAAATATAAGTTACAGAAACAATTATGGACCCTGTCGGGCCCAGCAACATTCTAAATACATTCGGTGTCTAGGAGAGAGGAATAGCCAATATAGCGCTAAATTTTTTCCTATACATTTATTCGTTCAAAATTTTAGTTATCTATTCCCTTTCTAACTATTTTTATTTGGTTTATACGTATACCTTTTTATTTCCATTTAAAATTATATATTGTTCTTAAATATTAATTATTCGTTTAAGTTTTATATTACAATACGTATATTTGATTTACATGGTTTATATTTAATAAAATTAATACATAATTATAATTAAAATCAAAATTTCCATATTACATTTTGAGCCAATTATTTATTAATATCATTTTACTTATCGAGTTAACAGTTGTCATTATTTTTAATAGAATCGTTTGTAGGCAAATGCCTACTATTTAATAAATAAAATAAAAAGTAGGTATGCATTTTCTTCATGTCGTTTAGTATCCGGAAAAGAACCGGTGTTGCAATTCTCCTGAGCTAGGAAGCAGAAGATAATTATTTCTTGCTATTCTTAATGACTGGCTCTTTGCAGAATGGTCTCCAGATGAGTTAACTGGACAAGTGTTCATATTCTTCGCGGCTGGCTTTGACACCACAGCATCTGTTCTGGTGATGGCCCTCCACGAGCTTGCCATTAACCCAGAAATCCAAGAGAGGTTGTACCAGGAGTGCAGACAATTTAAAAATGTCAAAGGGCTTACGTTCGATAGTCTCAGCGAACTTAAATATTTGGACAGTGTCATACAAGGTAGGTCACTTAGCAAACTTATTACCGTACCTTATGAAAATATAATTTCTGAAGATTATTGTATATTTTTTTTTATATACTACCCGATTTAATTTCAAAATCTACATTCTTTATTACTTTCTATTATTACTGAAGATTAACTTCAAAAAGCGAAAATACGAAACTATACTAATATGAGTACCACAAGCTTATATGATAAAATTTTCTTCCTTTCAGAAACCCTAAGGAAGTGGACTCCAGCTATTTTCATGGACAGGACCTGTGTGAAGACTTATGAGCTACCACCACCGAGGGAGGGGGGACAGCCTTACACCGTATGTTATATAAGATGCAGTCCACTATCTATGTTTTCAATTGTTCTGAATTAAGTACTTACACAATGAATTCTGATTATCAAACTATAAGTTTTGTGATGATTACTGTTGACAGTTGAAACCCGGTGACGTTGTTTACAACATGGTGAACTCTATACAAATGGATGAACATTACTTCCCTGACCCGCACAAGTTTGATCCTGAGAGGTTTTCTGAAGAGAACAAGCACGATATTAAACCTTGCACCTTCTCACCCTTCGGAGGGGGTCCGTGGATATGCATCGGTACGTCATCGTCTTATTGATCCAAATATTGTTTCTTGGAGTAAGATCATACCAGGTGTGCATAATTTACCAATAGGTTTGTTCTCACAGGTATGAGGTTCGCGATGATGGAGTTTAAAGTGCTGATCTTCGAAATTATGCTGAACTTCACAATCATTAAGACTGAGAAGACCATGGATCCCATCAAGTTGAAGCCTCATAACTTTAACATCAGGGCATTGGATGGAACTTGGGTTAAATTCCAGAAGAGGGAATAATTTTTTTGTGTTTAGTCTATGTGCCATGTTTTAGTGCATAAGTTTTACAGTCTCAAACTGCTGGTAAAATGGCTATTTGAAAAGTTGTAGAAGGCAAAATAATGTCAAATTCAGTAAACATACTGAATTTGACAATATTTTGACCAGATTTTGAAATATTGGCTGTAAGATGTAGCCACACCTTTGTTCCATAGTTGTTTAAAAGATCTGTGAATGCAGTTTAGGTATCGTTTTAGTTGTTATATATAGATTATATTCATTTGTTTGAATCTTTAACAGCAAAATTCTTTTAAATATATTTTTATCTTTCCTATATTTTGTTTCCTAATCCTTTCAGTCATGAGGAAACCTGAACAGATAAGAACTTGGTATTGTAAAAAGAATATTCAAAATTGAAGGTAGTTACAGGTCAGTGCAAAACATTGTGTCAAAGTACGCACATACATTTGATGGTTTAGGTTGTCTACCCTACAAAGCTCATTTAGACATTGATCTCAATGTTCAACCAAAAGTTGGTCCAGTTCGTAGAATACCTTATTCTTTAGAAAATCGTCTTAAGAATGAATTAAAAAGTATGGTACAACAAAAAGTCATTGAAAAGGTTGAAAAGCCAATGGGTCAATTCCTTAGTCTTAGTTGAAAAACCTAATGGCAAGTTGAGAATTCGTCTTGATCCTAGAAACTTAAATGAAGCTATTAAGCGACCTCATTATCCTTATACTACATTTGATGACCTTAGATCCAAAGTAGCCGGGGCTTCTATTTAAAAAAAAATTGATGATAGCTCTGGATATTGGACTATTTGTTTAGATTCAAAAAATAGTGATTTATGTACAGTCAAGGGTCAAAGGTGCAGTCATACTCTCCCAAAACTCAAATGGCTAGTTTTTGTAGAAGAAGTTAAATTATCCACAACTGATTTAATATTTTCTATAGAAATTAAAGTATAGATTATTCCTACTAACCGCGAAAAGTTGAAATTCTGCTGCCTACAAAAAAAATGCCTTTTCTGTTTTGGTAGAGTGTGACTGCACTTTTGACCCTTATAGTACTTTTAATACACCTTATGGGCCACTGTCTGTTTACTCACTCTAAAATATATACCTACTGTATAACCTATACATGTCATACTAACGGTCTATGATACGCTATTTTCCTCTATTTCCTTTTCACTTAAGTCAGTGCGCATACGCAGTCTACAATCACAGTCCGCTCCCGGCGCGCGCCACATATCAACATGATATTCGAGATACTCTTGTTTATGCTTACTACCCTATTAGCGTACTATATCTACAGTTATAAACAAATGAACAATTTCTTTGAACACCGAGGAGTTAAATATTTTCCGGGCTTGCCGTTTTTCGGCAACATGTACAACACTACGTTCTTGAAAAAGCATTTTCTGGATGAAATACAAGTTATATATGATGCATTTCCGGATGAAAAGTGAGTAATTTAACGTTATTTATTAAATTTGGTAATACACAGCTCAGCATCTGCTGTGCCCGCTCTTTTTGCCATTTTGAAAGAATTTTGTGCTTCAGAGCTAATTTGGTTTTGTTCATGTTATAATCACATACTCCGCCTGGAATTCTCTTCCCATGATGGCCTAAGACTACGTCACGATAAGTGTTTACAATTGATTGTCCTTTTCAGTAAATTTCTCATTTAGTTAACGAAAATAAAATAAATTACTAACTAGCTTAATTACTTAGTAACTCGTGCAATTCATCTATTTAATCTTAAATTAATTTATATATTTAATTATTAGCGCATCGCAACTGATGACGTCTTCTTTGGCTAATCACGTGACCCAGCTGTCACGTTCCCAATGGTTAAGATTTTGCCTCTCGTGCTTGAAGTCGTGGGTTCAAACCTGGGCAAGTACCAATGTGACTTTTTCAAATTCATATGTACTTTCTAAGTTTATCTTGGACATCACAGGCAACGGTGAAGGAAAACCTCGTGAGGTAAATGATAAATGATTTATTTTCTGTAAGTTGGTTTGTACAAACACTTTCACATGTCGATCATATTTTTTTAAACTAGATGAGGTCGGCGTTTCCTGTCTGACTACTCTGAGAAGAAAGGCCGAAACAAACTCAGAGGTCACAGTCTCTTTTAAAGTCCAGACAAAAACTTGGTTAGATCATGTGAAGACCATGTAGACTGATGTCTGAAATGTTCTTTTGAGAAAAGAACCAGCCAGATTGAGTGGACCTGTCCGGTAACCTGGACTTATATAGTTAATATAAGTCTGAAATAGCCATGTCAGAGGCCTGTGGGGTTCCCAGAGGCGGCCTAATTAACTCTGACACCAGAGGTGGCCACATCCTCACACGAAAAGAAGAAGATGGTTTTGTTTATGTTCTGTTACAATTGGAAAAATGTTTTCTTTTTTAAACAGGAGTTCCCTATAAATTCCTTCATCGAAAAACAAGACGTACGATGATACTCCACCATAGAAGACTATCTATACCTACGCACAAAACGTTTTGGGAATACTTTCATTGTGCATACAGCTAAGTAGAATTCCTTGTTGTGTTTCCCGTCAGCTTTACCCTGGAGGCCCTTAAGTCCAGCGTGAATAGTTGACTTCTAGGTTGGTTGACTTTTACGGCGCGTAGTGTTCCACGCGCGCCTCAAAGAGATGTCAGCACAGTGACGGGGTCCGATAGGGCCGATGCCTGTCTGGGTCGCGGATAAATTTGAAAGAGAGTTACCGTGGCCCTGGCACAAGCAACTGAAGGAACACGGGTGGGTTTTAGTCAGTAAAAGTCTGACACGCCCTCCCGCTTCACCCAGAGCGGGAGAAGTCATTGGATGATTTACCACTAAAAAAAAAAAAAAAAATGGCAAGCATACCCCGTCGTCAACCACTTCATCACCTACAAGATAAGATAGGGGAAAAAAGAGAGACGGAAATTTAAGTTAGGAAGGTCCCTTGCAAATAACATTATACCTGTACGCACAGCTGATTTATCCTGTCTTTTTACCATGGTTTACCCGCATAACTATTCCATAATATATTCTGCCATAATTATTTTATAAATTTTCAGTTTAGTTTTCGAGATATGAGTCAAAATACTTACCTTTTTTTTTGGATTATTTTTGTACTAAATCTTTGTGTATGACAATTTAGGCTAGTTAAATTATCTTTTTATGCTCAAGAGAGCCGTGCAACATTCAAATTGACGTTTTCTGATGTGTTTTCATGTTTTAAAAGCAATATTTTCAATTCATCATCATCATCATATCAGCCGAAAGACGTCCACTGCTGGACATATGCCTCCCCCAAGCGTCGCCACATTGACCGGTCTCGCGCGTCTCGCAACCAGCGGATCCCCGCAACCTTCACCAGGTCATCGGTCCACCTAGTGGGAGGCCTTCCAACGCAACGTCTTCCGGTTCGCGGTCGCCACTCCAGAACCTTTCTGCCCCATCGGCCATCCGTTCTGCGAGCAATGTGCCCTGCCCACTGCCACTTAAGTTTGGCAATTCTTCGGGCTATGTCGGTAACCCTGGTTCTCTTGCGGATCTCTACATTTCTGATTCGATCACGCAAGGAATCGCCTAGCATAGCCCTCTCCATTGCCCTTTGAGTGACTGTAAGCTTTCTGATGAGGCCCATATTTTCAATTACGGTACTTAAAATACGAAAAATTAGAAAATTACTAAACGGTACTGAAATATACCCTATTGCAGTGCTTTTCAATGACAAAAAAAGTGTATATCGGTTCATATTTCGAAATAAAATAAAAAATAAAATAAATATTTCGAAAACTAATGAACATTAGTGAATCTTATGTAGGACTTTTTTGTGCACAATTGAATAAGTAACAAATTTGCTCTGAACACAAATAGCAGTAAAATCATAACTTTCAGATAATTAAGCAAAAAACTGATATTTGTGCCCTACCTTGAAATAAAAAAAATTGCACACATGAAATCGATGAAGTATTTTCTGAATTTTATTATAATGGTATACCCCACGTACATGTAATTTTTCAGCTTCTTTGGAATTTATGCAGGGGTATCCTTATTTTTACTTACAAACACCGTAGCGTAGGATGGCCCTCCAGTGTATTTGTAGCATTAGTATTTTTACTAAAAATAAAATTAGCTAGCATAACACGCGATGGCTACGATATCTGTTGACGATAAAAAAACAACAAAAAATTTAATTTTAAGTAACTACAGCCGTTTTGCTGTGTAATTTAATTTTCCCTTGTTTGTGTTTAGTTTTTGTGAGAAAGAAATAACTGTTCTTTTGCTGTACCAGGGGATAATAAGTTAGGAAGTAATAAGGATAATGTATCGTATGATGTTCGTCATTTATTCTCGCTAATTGGAAAATGACACGCGTTAGAAAACCCTGTAGCAATAAATACTGTTGTTTTGTTTACCTTATTTTATTTATGTTAGTTTATAAAATATGTAGGGACGACCGTGTAATTGTCAGGAAAAGCCATTATTGCATGGGTTCTTTCGGGCTAGATGTTAAACAAACCAACTTCTTTGCTTGTATGTAGGCTCACAATGTAACTAATCACGTTATGTATTGGCGAATAACTTAAACGACATTCCACTATTACACGTAGTTTTATCTACACGAACAATCGGTAACTCTCACTGTTGACTGTATTCTCTTTAGGTTTTTATCACGAATTCACAACTCAATCCAACCCTCCATATTCTCCCTCGATTCCTTCTGTCCTTTTTCGTTCGCGCCAAAAACTAGCGTAATGTGTTAACGTCAAGTTGACATCTGTCAAAGTCATTTGAATCCATAGCGCTCTTCAGAACGATATCTTAGAAATGCCGACACGGCCTCCTGACATTTTGCGAGGCCGCGAGCATTTAACAATCCTTATAATGGCTCGTCAAATCTCACACACCAAAGAATGTAACATTCCATTTGGATCCGCTCGTCCATTCCTGACATGCATACTCTGCGATATTATACGGTGAAGACCAGGCGCACAAGATCCTTTAGATCAACCAACAACTCATCATATCATGTGTGGAACGGGCGCATAAGGCCCTTTTCAATCAACCAACGACTCATCATACCACGCAAAGTATACCGGGCGCACTGGGCCCTTTCGACCAACCAACTATTCACAGCGTGGCATGGACCAGGCGTGCTGGGCCTCTTCGACCATCCACCTGCGCAACGCGTGGCGTGGACCGGGCGTACTGGGCCCCTTCGACCACCCACCTAATCACAGCGCGGCATGGACCGGGCGTACTGGGCCCCTTCGACCATCCACCTGGACAATGCGTGGCGTGGACCGGGCGTGCTAGGCCCCTTCGACCACCCACCTACACAGCGTGGCATGGACCGGGCGTGCTGGGCCCCTTCGACCATCCACCTGTACAACGCGTGGCGTGGACCGGGCGTACTGGGCCCCTTCGACCACCCACCTACTAACAGCGTGGCATGGACCGGGCGTGCTGGGCCCCTTCGACCATCCACCTGTACAACGCGTGGCGTGGACCGGGCGTACTGGGCCCCTTCGACCACCCACTTACTCACAGCGCGGCATGGACCGGGCGTATTGGGCCCCTTCGACCACCCACTTACTCACAGCGCGGCATGGACCGGGCGTACTGGGCCCCTTCGACCATCCACCTGGACAACGCGTGGCGTGGACCGGGCGTGCTGGGCCCCTTCGACCACCCACCTACTAACAGCGTGGCATGGACCGGGCGTGCTGGGCCCCTTCGACCATCCACCTGTAAAACGCGTGGCGTGGACCGGGCGTGCTGGGCCCCTTCGACCACCCACCTACTAACAGCGTGGCATGGACCGGGCGTGCTGGGCCCCTTCGACCATCCACCTGTAAAACGGGTGGCGTGGACCGGGCGTGCTGGGCCCCTTCGACCACCCACCAACCTACCTAACGAACCTGGCTTGCAACAAACGTCAGGTCGGTCTCGAAGCACCAAGGGTGCCATACCTTCCAGATGCTTAACACATCATACTATGTCACATACTCCAAACAACAGGTCACCAAAGCACCGGAGGCACCAGGCTCCCACCTTCCATCAGACATCAAATCAACAGGTATTATGGGTGCGTTCACAAACACTCCAAACTCACAAACAGTCAGATCCAGAACAACCACCTGCAGGCCACGCAATCATCTACTCCACGTGAGAATGGAACCCGCAACACACAGAGCAGCATCCAGTGGCCCAACCACAGCGCCATCACAATGGTAGTAAAAATTAATGAACGGCATAAATAACCCCATGAAGACACACTACCAATATGAAGAAATTACAAAATTTCTGTGATAAGTACTGTCACTAAAGCACTAACCACTATATTATGACATATTCGAATATCTTTACATAGAGACAATTTTATAACACAAAATAACATGTCTGCACTCACCAATCGATGTCTGCAAGCAAAGGTGTATGTAGGTATTAGTGAAATACTTTGAATGATTGTTCTATATAATTATAATGCATGTGAAGGTAGGAGGAGATATAGAGGTACGAAGAATAATAAACCAGTCTTTGCTCAACCACCGAGTTTCAATGCTGTGTCCCTGCCTCCAACACAACATGGCGCAGCCGGTAGCTAAATAAGTTAGCAAGCCATTGAAAGAACTAAAACTAATTGAAATAAAAGAAGTAGATGACAAGTAGCAGTGATTCCGGATCATTCCAAGAAGCAAAAACAAGATTACAAAGAAGCATACAATGGAGTCCATCTTGCAACCGCCGCAACCGTTCCTTTTTGACAATGACATCACAAATGTAACATCAGGAAACTTAAGCAAAGAATGGGAAAAATGGAAAAAGGCGTTCATGATATATTATGCAGCTTGTGAACTACATCAAAAAGAAAAAATAGTGCAAATCAACATCTTGTTACATATCATTGGAGAAAAATGTCGGGAGGTATATGAACAATTTACACGCGAGTACAAAACCATAGAAGAATTGCTAGCTGACTTTGACTCGTTTTTTTTGCCACGTAAGAACATAACGATAGAAAGACATACATTTTTTACCCGTGACCAACGAGAATTAGAGTCAATTGAACAATATGTTTTCGAACTGAAAAATATAGCGGCAAAGTGTGAGTTCAAAGATCTATGCAGTGAGTTGGTGCGTGACAAAATGATTTGTGGAATAAAGGACAGTGGACTCAGAGAAAGACTGTTAAGAGAGCCAGACTTAACTTTATCTAAAGCTATAGATATCTGTAGATTAGCGGAAGTATCTCGAGCTCAAGCCAAAAATATTAAAAACGAGAATCAGGAACAAACTCATAATGTACATGCAGTTGCCAACAAAGAGAAGGAAGAAAAAAATGTTCACTATGCAAGAAGCTCGGCGCCCCGCCAAAGAAAATGGCGATCATCCGGTTCCAGTGGCGGTGATGCTAGGACCTACCGTCAGGAGCGTGACCCGAGAGATGGACAGAGGTCAAGAGGTCACACACACGAACAACCAGGGGAGGCTCGTCGAAGATCACGTGCAGTATGTGGAAAGTGTGGGAAAAGCCATGACAAATATAAATGCCCCGCGTATGGTCAGCGATGTAGTCAGTGTAGAAAAATGAACCATTATTCAAGAATGTGTCGTGTGTACGAGGTACGAGAAGACTCCAGCGATCAGGTAATTCACGCTGTTGACAGTTATTCTAGTAATGAGTGGATGGTAGCATTATGTATTGAAAATAAACATATTAATTTCAAACTGGACACTGGAGCCGATGTCAATGTTTTGCCAAATAAATATCTAGCTAAAATTAAATTAACGAAAGATGAATTAGTCCAAACAACAATGAAGCTACAGGGTTATTCAGGCAGTCAGATTAAAGTTATTGGTAAATGTTATCTCAAAGTAAAATATAAGAATCAAACATACATTTTACAATTTATAGTTGTTGACACTAATTCACCACCCATTCTGGGTAGGAGTTCATGTGATGAATTAAAATTATTGAAAAGAGTAATGAGTATAAAACAAACAGATAGAACATATGCAAGTATATTGGATGAATATCCAGACATATTCACAGGAATGGGTTGTTTACCAGGGTCATATAAAATACAATTAAAAGATGGGTACAAACCTGTAGTTCATGCTCCACGTAAATTACCTATTTCGTTAAAAGAACAAGTAAAAGATAAACTAATGGAAATGAAAAAACAGGGTATAATCGCAAAAGTTGAGGGACCCACCGATTGGGTAAATAGCATGACGGTTGTAAAAAAGCCAAACGGAGATCTCCGCATTTGTTTAGACCCGCGTGACTTAAACAAAGCAATAAAGCGGGAACATTTCAAGTTGCCTACTCTTGAAGAAATAACCCACAACCTATCCGGTGCCAAATATTTTAGTACATTAGACGCTAAACAGGGATTTTGGCATGTAAATTTACACCCAGCCAGTACAGACCTCTGTACATTTAACACAGTTTTTGGAAGGTTTAAATTTTTAAGAATGCCATACGGGATATCATCGGCGTCAGAAATTTTTCATAAACGTTTATATGAACATTTCGATGACATAGAGGGTGTAATATTATTTATTGATGATCTCCTTATTTACGCAGAAACAAAGGAAAAACACGACCAGAGATTACGTGCAGTCTTGAATCGGTGTAAGGAAATAAACATCAAATTAAATAAAAGTAAATGTAAAATAGGCTTAAGTGAGCTAACATATTTGGGCCATAAAATAACAAAAGACGGCATCTGCCCCGATGAGTCACAGGTATTAGCTATAAAAAATATGTCAAGACCACAAAATGTAAAAGATTTAGAAAGATTTTTAGGTATGATAACCTATGTTAGTAATTTCATTGCCAATTTTTCGGAAAAGACATCTATTCTTCGTGAGTTATTAAGAAAAGACGTAGCTTGGCACTGGGATCATACACATGAGCAATGTTTTGAAATGTTAAAAAAGCAGTTAACTAGTCCACCCGTGTTAAGATATTACACACTTGAGAAACCCATAGTCATCTCAGTAGACGCGAGTAAAAATGGTTTAGGTGCCTGTTTAATGCAGGACAACTATCCCGTATGTTACGCTTCGAAATCGTTAACAAAAACTGAACAGAATTACGCTCAGATTGAAAAGGAATTATATGCTTGTGTATTTGCATGCGAGCGATTCTATACCTACATATACGGCCGTAGCGATGTGACAATAGAAACAGATCACAAGCCATTAGTGAGTATTATTAACAAGCCTTTGGTGAATGCGCCAGCACGCCTTCAAAGAATGTTAATGCGACTACAACCATATTCGTTTACCCTAATATATAAACCAGGTAAATATCTATACATAGCGGACGCATTATCACGAGCGGCGTTGCCACACACCGATAGTATCACTACGCGCGATCATCTCGAGGCACAAGCACAAGTGTGTGCCATAACAACGATGAATCCTCTAACAGATTCACATTTTATAGAAATACAAAAGTGGACTAGGGAAGAGAATGAAATGCAGGGATTAAAAAAAATTATAAAAAAAGGATGGCCCATGCATAAAAATGAAATTAGTAATGAATTAAAACCTTACTGGGATAGCAGGGATGAGTTAACAGTGAATTATGGACTAATATGGAAAGGAAATAGAATAATTATACCAAACCATATGCGTAGAAAAATGTTACAAAAAATACACATAGGGCACTTAGGTATAGAAAAATGTAAGCTTAGGGCTAGAGAAATCATGTATTGGCCTAATATGAATTCACAATTACAGGATTATTTGTCCCACTGTCAAGCCTGTTTAACATATAGAAAAGACAACACAAAAGAACCGTTAATTCCGCATGACATACCCGACAGAGCTTGGTACAAGTTAGGCACGGATATCTTCCACTACGGCACTAAATCATATTTGATAGTAATAGATTACTATAGTAAATTCATTGAAGTTATTGAATTGTGTTCGACAACATCCTCAGAAGTAATCAAGCAAATAAAACAATTATTTAGACGTCATGGAATACCACAGATAGTTATGTCAGATAACGGCCCGGAATTTTCATCTAAATTATTTAAAGAATTTTCGTTGAACTGGAGTTTTCAACACATAACGTCTTCTCCTAGGTACCCACAATCAAACGGACAGGTCGAAAGAGCGGTGCAGACAATTAAAAATATGATGAAAAAGACCACATATCAAAACACCGACTTCAGTTTGGGATTGTTAGAATATTTGAATACGCCAATAAGTAATGAGTTAAGTTCACCTGCTGAACTGTTATACAACAGAAAATTACGAAGTATAATTCCGTGTTCTCCACAACTTCTTCAACCGAAATTGCAGGAGAATATATTAAATAAACTAGAGAAACGACAATTAAAGCAAAAAGTATACTTTGATAAAGGATCAAAAAGGTTAAAACCATTATACAAAAACCAAAAAGTAAAAATTAAAATGCATAATCATTGGACAAACGGAGTTATTCAACGTTTGTTAGCAAACCGATCTTATTTAATACAAATGAATAACGGGCAGATCTTAAGACGAAACAGAAAACACATAATCATTGATTCAGATAGGCGTAATAATAAACAACCTTATGAACACTGTAGAAATTTATTTGATGATATAATAATAGACAACCCGCAAAGTCGTACCATATGTGAATCATTAGATGAGTCACACAGCGGCTCCAGTGCTCCAACAACGATACACATAGATCAAAACAGATGTACCACTAATTATTATAAAACTCGTTCTGGCAGGACAGTGAAACCTCCTGATCGCTGGGGACAATCTACCTGAAGCACTCAAATGTCAAGTCGCTGATTTAAAACATAAGTTTTATTTAAATAAGAAACTTCTCGGCAATGTATATGTAATAAAATAATAGTATGAAAAGGTTGTAAAATAATAATGATAAAAATAAAATATATATATATATATAGTAATAATTTAATATTATGTAAAATAAAATAATAAATAAAGGGGATATATACATACTATTCCAATAATATATAATGTGTGCATGCAATTATTAATAAATACATTTACACAAATATAAATAAATTATTAAATTGTAAAATTATTTTAATAAATCTTTATTAATCGTTACTATTCAAACATTGTTTAAATAGTGGGAAGTTGTGTACCAATATGCTGATGTAATAAAAAAAACAATGAAATAATTTATTTTAATTTCTTTCTTTATTGTTAAAGAATCAGAAAATATGTAAGTAATTATAGGTAATAGAATAATGGAATGTAAAACTTGATTCGTATTAATAAATAAGGGGGTTGTAGGTATTAGTGAAATACTTTGAATGATTGTTCTATATAATTATAATGCATGTGAAGGTAGGAGGAGATATAGAGGTACGAAGAATAATAAACCAGTCTTTGCTCAACCACCGAGTTTCAATGCTGTGTCCCTGCCTCCAACACAACAGTGTGTTAGGGCGCCTTGCTCAGCCACGCGTTCCTTTACCTCTGATGGCTGCTTAGCGTCCCTTTTTTGGGACTCGTATTTTTATGCGACGAGTGTGTGCGGTGGATATATGAAAATTAAGCACTGATTTACTGTAATTATGCTGTTTATTACTATACTGTATACTTTACAAGATTTTTGGAAATAAAACAAAGGATATTCTAAAGAAACCGTGCTGTCCACCATATTTTTTCTTATATTATTGCTAACTTCACTTCACTCAGTGTCATTAGTTCCACTGCCGTAGTGTCCGCCGAGGTGGCGCCACCGTCAGCGCTGCATTCCGACCGGTGGCTCAATGAACATGCCGGCCGCCTTGAAATCTTCAGGTTTCAATGGATCTATGTGGTTGCTTCATCGGAGACTGTATAGTCTTCATGGGTGTCATCACTCGTCGCTGTTGGCACTGGTAGCGGGCAGATCTTGGTGAAAACCCGTTGTACAGGGCCTGTAGATGTTTGAATGGTAGCTACACGGCTGACACCGTCCTTTCCTGTAACCACCTTTATAATCCTGCCCATGCGCCATAACAGAGGTGGTAGATTGTCCTCTTTTATGACTACAAGGGTGTTCAGAGCTAGATCCTGATTATGTGATTTCCACTTGGTCCTTATCTGAAGTTCGGAAATGTAATCGGTAGACCAACGTTTCCAAAACTGCTGCCTCATCTGCTCCACTCTCTCGAACCGCGTCAGACGGTTGATCGGCGCTTCTGTCAGGTCCTTGCAGGCTGGTGAGAGGAGTGGCCGGCCGATCAGGAAATGTGCCGGGCTGAGTGGAAGAAGATCATGTGGGTCTGAGGACATAGGACACATTGGACGGGAGTTCAGGACGGCTTCGATCTGTGTCAACACCGTACTGAACTCCTCGTATGTTAAGTTAGCGGTACCCACAACACGTCTTAGGTGGTGTTTACAGGATTTTACTCCTGCTTCCCATAATCCCCCAAAATGAGGAGCGTAAGGCGGTATAAAACTAAACTCAATATTATCATTCGATAAATGATCAACAATTTCATGTGAGTATTCTTTGAACATCAATTGAAGCTGTTTCATGGCTCCGATAAAGTTTTTCCCATTATCAGAGAAAATTTGGGTAGGTTTACCCCGACGGGATATAAACCTTTTAAGTGCCAATATATAATCCTGAGCAGAAAGGGTACTGACTAGTTCAAGGTGTATGGCTCGTGTTATAAAACAAACGAATAGGCAAATATACCCTTTTTCGAGTTTAGCCCCCCTACCTTTGCGGTTTAATACGGATATGGGTCCAGCATAGTCCACCCCACATCGGATGAAAGGGAATCCCGGTTCCAGCCGTTCAGAAGGAAGGTTACCCATAATTGGTGCAATGGTTTTACCCTTCATTCGTGTGCAGCGGACGCACTGATGGACAACTTTTCTGGCCAGGTGTCTACCTCCTAACGGCCACCAACTCTCACGCATGGTAGACAGTAACAATTGTGGACCAGCGTGAAGTAGCTGTTTATGCAAATGCTGAAACAATAACAGCGTAAAGTAATGTTTACTACTTAGTAGTGTCGGATGCTTTTTATCATAATCGAACTCAGGTGAATTATTCAAGCGTCCGCCTACTCTTATGATATCATGTTTATCAAGAAATATATTAAGGCAAGAAATTGCACATGTGGTTTTTAATGGTAAGTTACCTTTCAATTTTATATATTCATCAGGAAAAGATTCCCGTTGTACTAGGCGCGTCAACATCTGTGTAGACGCACACAACTCGCTCACTGATAACGGCCCTGTAATGCGATCCTTTTGTTGTGTGCGTGAGTTACCTATGAATCGCAGTACATAAGCACCTGTACGCCTAATACGATTGTAGGAAGAAAACCTATCGAAATTAATAACATTATTAATATTATTTTGTGTAACGTCACAAACCATGACTGTTATTTGTGATTTTAGTTCTGGTAGGTCAGTAGTGGCGTAGTCACAACGAGAAGTTGCGCCTTGTTGAGACCACATCGACTCAGGAGTCTGTAAGTACAATGGACCGTTCCACCACAGACTACTGTCACTGAGTATGTCAAGACTGAGGCCGCGTGAGACTAAGTCCGCTGGATTATTTTTACTACTTACATGAGACCATATAACATTACTGGTAATTTCATTTATTTCAACTATTCTATTTTGAACGAATGTTTTTAATGAATGAGGAGACATTCGAAGCCACCCAAGGACAATAGTTGAGTCTGTCCAAAAGAAAATTTTATGAAAAGTCAAACGTAATGCATCAATAATTTTTCTGTATAAACGTGCACCAATTAAAGCCCCGCATAATTCGAGTCGCGGTATACTGACTGGTTTTAATGGCGCGACCTTACTTTTGGCACAGAGTAACTTAACACACACAGGTGAATTCTCAGAATAGGTACGCACATAAGCGCACGCACCATATGCACATTGTGACGCGTCTGTAAAGATATGTAATTCTATGTATTCTTTGTGAACACCTAGTACATGGCGAGGGATACGCAATTCATGTAAACTTTGCAGACTATTAATGAATTTCTCCCAAGTTAATATGACGTCATTAGGAACCGGATCGTCCCAATTTATCTTACACAACCATAACTTTTGCATTACAATTTTTGCTATTATTATTGCCGGTGCTAAAATACCTAACGGGTCATACACCTGCGCTATAACAGATAACATTGTTCGCTTAGTTAGTGGTTGATTATGACTATTTACCCGTGTTGTAAAATGCAATTCATCATTTTTATTATACCAGCCCATTCCTAACGTTTTATTTTGACACTGGTCTCCCAATGATAATCGTTTCGATATGTCATGGGCAGTGATATCCAAATTAAATATCCATTTACGTAAAGGAAGACACGCTGATTTTAAGGTATTAGTTACCTTTTCACACATATTTAATAAACTATTTAAATCGTCATTTCCTATCAACACATCGTCGACATAAAAATCATCCCTGATCACGGCAGAAACCTGTTCATCCTTACATTCACGCGCGAGTTGATTCAGACACCTCATGCTCAAATAAGGTGCTGACGCGGTGCCATACGTCACGGTGTTGAGACGATATACACTTATTGGGTCCAACGGATCTTTACGCCATAGGATTAGTTGTAAATCGCGTTGATCTGGCTGTATCAAGATTTGACGATACATTTTTTCCACATCGGCACATGCTACATGTTTATACTGCCTAAAGCGTAACAATATGGAAAAAATATCGTTTTGAAGCGGTGGCCCAACAAACTGAAGATCGTTCAATGATTTGCCTGAAGATGTCGCTGCGCTTGCATCGAATACTGTGCGTAGTTTAGTCGTGCTACTATTCTCGTTCAAAACACCGTGATGCGGCAAGAAATAGTGAGGGGAACCGTATGTTTCTACGCGACTCATGTGATCAAGACTTTCGTATTGATTCATAAAATCAATATATTTTTCTTTAAATTCTGGAAAACAAGAAAACTTTCGCTCGAGAGACAACAAACGTTTTTCAGCTGAATAATAACTTTCTCCGAGAACCACAGGCGATTCTTTCAAAGGAATACGCACCGAAAACTTACCTTGCTGCGTACGTGTTGTCGTTTCAACGAAAATGTTCTCGCACATTTGTTCGTCGGCACTAAGGGCAGTTGCCACGTTAGGAATCTCTTCGAGTTCCCAGAATCGTTTTAACTGTACATCTAGTGTTTGCGAATAATTGCATTGAACCTGATTTATGCGCAGGCCATTATTATTATTGTACAAAGGTCCAGATATTATCCACCCTAGATATGTATTTTGTAAGTACGGTCCGTTTTTCAACTTTATTTTACCGTCACATAATAGATCCCAAAACTTATCCGCGCCTATTAATATATCAATATCCGATGGCGAATGAAAGCTCGGGTCAGCAAGTTGGATATTATCTGGAACAATAATACTATTGACGTTTATATTTGAAGCCGGTAACCTATTTGTGATACATGGCAACACTAAACATTCAATGTTAGTCTGATAATGTTTAACTTTCGAATATATATTTATTTTACATGTGTGGGTAGACTTAGCTATCGAATGACCCACACCGGTAACTTGACAAGTGGACTGTAATAAAGGTGCGTTTAATATATCGCATAAATTCTGTGTTATGAAGCACTGTTGGTAGCCACCATTATCCAGGAGAGCTCGTACAGTGTGATACTCATTTTTACTATCAGCAATATCTATTAATGCTGTGGATAGCAGGACCGTGGGTAACACGGAATATGTTTGTTTACTAAGTGAAACCGAACCATTATTTGAAGTATGTAACGAAGTTGAGACATTGGAGACGTTAGTAGAGATCGGTTGCGACTGTGAACGCGCCCCGCTCACATTTAATGCGCCGTCTTTGTCTACGCTATCGACATGAATCAAACTGTTATGTTTTTCACGATGACACAGCCTACACGGCCCGAATTTACAATCCTTGACCGCGTGGCCTGTGCGCAAACAATTATTACAAATATTATTTGAGTTAACAAAGTTAATCCTGTCCTGAACAGGTAAATTAATAAACTTGGAACACGCATAAAGTGAATGATTACCTTTGCACATTTCACATACGCGCGGACCGCGCTTCGTAGTTTTTGTATTGCTATTACCATTATCACCAGCGTGCGTAGCGATATAACTATGAGTAGGTTGTTTCTTGTTATGCGTGTGTTCAGTACCTTTGGTGTCGGGTGAATGTTTGCTATGGTTCACTTTAATCATTTCTAACATATCCGCCCTGTCCTTGAGAAACTTAAGCAAATCATCCAACTTTAATAATGGCTTCGTATCAGCATGATAAAGTGTACCTTTATACTGCTCCCATTCACGTTCGGTACCTGGATCTAGCTTAGAAACAACCAAGTATATTATTAACGTATCCCATGCATGCGTTTGTTCCCCCAGTGAGGTAAGTGCACGTAAGTTTCTCAGTATAGTGTCTATTAATTTCCTAATCTGTGAAGCGGATTCCTTATTTATGGAAGGTATCGTAAAGAGGGATTTGACGTGGTTGTGTTGCAATAATCGTGGATTATTAAACCGATATTGTAGCAGCTCCCATGCGTGAGAGTAATTTGTGGCCGTGAATTCCAATGCACTAATAACCTGCGACGCACTGTTTGTTAATGACGATCGTAGGTAATGGAATTTCTGTATACTGTCTAAATCCTCACGATCATGGATCATACTACAATACGAATTCTTAAACTCCAACCAATGATCGTACGAGCCGTCAAAGGTAGGTATTTTAATGTCCGGTAACTTTACATTTATTTTATTTTTAGTGATTAAACTATTATCATTTTCAGGTACCTCTTTATGCAGCAGGAGTTTGGCGGAAGCTATAGCCTTGTAATACTGATCTTCAAAACGCTCTCTCTCTTCCAGTCGTTTTGGAAGATCGAGCTCGTCTGTGTGTTCCTCAATTTTATCCTGTAACTCACTATAGTTTTCTAACAAACTCAAACTGTTTTCAACGCGTAACTTTAACTCAAGAAATTGTTGATCACTGAACGGACAAGTCCATCTTTTAATATAATTTTCAAATATAGTTAACCGACCTTTGATCACGGCTCTTTTCTTAATATATTCCGCAATCTTAGGCTCACTCATTTTAGGGGAAAATAAGAACAAGAGTACTCACTGTAAACCTTGCACGGATACCACCGGTGCCACGTGCCGCGGCACGCAAGTGTACGGCGCACGGCTGTCGGGCTTCCACTTACCGACTGGGTACCGCCACTCAACAACTGGAATTACAGCACGAAATTAACACAAACCGATTGATAGGATGGGGAACTGGGTAGGAAGTTCAGACCTGCCACTCCTCTAATCCTCTTGGTCAATAAGTTATCAACGCCGAGTGAATCTTCCTCAGGAACTCGTATATTTATGCGACGAATGTTTGAAGATTGTTGAATCCACTACAGGCAGAACTGGTATTCTTGTTAATTTGGCTCGGATGGACCAATATGTTAGGGCGCCTTGCTCAGCCACGCGTTCCTTTACCTCTGATGGCTGCTTAGCGTCCCTTTTTTGGGACTCGTATTTTTATGCGACGAGTGTGTGCGGTGGATATATGAAAATTAAGCACTGATTTACTGTAATTATGCTGTTTATTACTATACTGTATACTTTACAAGATTTTTGGAAATAAAACAAAGGATATTCTAAAGAAACCGTGCTGTCCACCATATTTTTTCTTATATTATTGCTAACTTCACTTCACTCAGTGTCATTAGTTCCACTGCCGTAGTGTCCGCCGAGGTGGCGCCACCGTCAGCGCTGCATTCCGACCGGTGGCTCAATGAACACAGTGTATAGCGCACCCTTAACTCACCAACCAAGTTCAAGCTTCAAGCAATAGGATACCACTACATGTTGTCCAGAGATTCAACCCTAGACCCCAAGTAATAATTGTGGACAAGGCAGTCAAACAATTAGGTAACAATCACACAGCAATTAAAAAAATCAATCATCACATAAATTGTAAAATGAATATGTCGCAGGGATATGATGAAAACAGGGAATTGATCAAATCTCTAAGCAAAATTGGTTCAGTGAAATGACAAAAATAACTTTTCTGTAGTAATTTAAAGGTTTATTTTGTACGTTGAATTAGTATTTGTGTGGCAGAGCCGACGGAGCCCCGCTGCGCGGGGCTCCTATTTCTGTATGCAGGGTCTAAAGTAACCTAACACGAAGGAGATGACGGGAGCTGAGTTCGCTCGCTTTGCTCGCTCACTTCAGCTCCCGTCATCCCCTTCGAACCTAACCTGTCCGTGTCGGGGTGCCCTAAGCTCCCGAGCTCGCTACGCTCGCTCTTAGAGAGATTTGATCAATTCCCTGTTTTCATCATATCCCTGCGATAAATACACCGTCAATGAGTAACAGCAAAGATTATCATACTATGTTTCTAAGGCACAAAAGTTAGACTTTTGTGAAAACCATAATAATCTACAATTTGAAACAACCTTGAATCTGTAATGTGCAATCAATTGCTTTTTCTTTTTCTCCACTTATTTTCTTTTAACAGACAAAAACATTGTATATTGTAGTGTACAAGAAGTTCAACGGCTTTACAATGTAATTTTTGTTTAACCAACTGCATTGGAACCACAAAAGGGTGGTAAAGTTTCTTTTTTCCATGAACATAAAAATAAAGTGACCTTACCAGCTACTGTAGATACTTTCCATAACCAGATGTTTGTTAAATCTGAACTTTCTCATGCGCAGCAGATTCTTCAATTACCATTAAGTTTAACACAACATACTACCAGGCAGGTAGCATTGAGAATCCCATCACTTGAGGTAATTTTCAAACTTGTTAACCATGTTTCCAAAATAGTCATGATTTTCTCCGGGCCATGATTTGCAAAATCAAGGCTTGATTTTAGTTCCTGGTTTTTCTACCAATTAATTAGAATCTTTCCAGTATTCTTTCAATTAAACTGAACAGCTGAGCTCAAAAGCCTGAAGGATTAATTTAAAACAAACCATTTTCAGGCACTTTTCAACTAAACTAACATTTACCGGTCTTAGTGCAAATGATAATTATGTGACTTTAGTTATCTTCATTAGTTTAAACTAGTTGCTATTATTGTAAACTCTCCAAATTTAATTGAGCAAGAAGTAGACCTTTCAATAAGCTTTCAAACCGTCATGATCAAACTTTATGGTTGAGGAATGTTTTTCAGTCACTCCTTGTGCTGCAAATAAGATTATGTTCTGACCGAATACCCGTCACACAAGTCTTCATGTATTTGAAGTTTCCCGCTAGGTACCGACTTTCTTTCAGTAGGTAATTTCACTGATCACAAGTTGTTCGATTGTTATTTCACTACTCTCCTAAATATCAAGCCCTTATATCCCACGATCTGATGTAGGGACGACCGTGTAATTGTCAGGAAAAGCCATTATTGCATGGGTTCTTTCGGGCTAGATGTTAAACAAACCAACTTCTTTGCTTGTATGTAGGCTCACAATGTAACTAATCACGTTATGTATTGGCGAATAACTTAAACGACATTCCACTATTACACGTAGTTTTATCTACACGAACAATCGGTAACTCTCACTGTTGACTGTATTCTCTTTAGGTTTTTATCACGAATTCACAACTCAATCCAACCCTCCATATTCTCCCTCGATTCCTTCTGTCCTTTTTCGTTCGCGCCAAAAACTAGCGTAATGTGTTAACGTCAAGTTGACATCTGTCAAAGTCATTTGAATCCATAGCGCTCTTCAGAACGATATCTTAGAAATGCCGACAAATATATTACATGGAATAGAGGGCGAGCCGTGTCTTGTGAGTGTACTAAGGTTCCACTCTGCCTGTACCTTCGGAGAATACTGTCTTAATTATATGTTATGTTATTTTACTTATGCCAGCTTGCTCCACCCTATGTTATCTTACTAACTCCGGGTTAGTAGTTAACCCAGCGTTATTTAAGACATTTATGGATGACATAATATTTTTAATTAACCTCGTGTTAGCTACTAACACTGTTACTTTTTTCGCTCAAGTGGGCCTCAGTTGATTAAGAATTTACTGAAGCTGCAAAAACACACGATAGACCAGTATAACTTAACTTCTGTGTGGCAAGGCAATGCAAAGGTCAGCTTATGTTAGTAATTATTATATAGCATGTTTTCGCCATGTGTAATACATAGATAATCCCTGTGTTTTCCCTTTGGAAAGGGTCAGAACTACAGAATACCACGTGTAACGACTTTACATCCGTTGAAGAATGATATTTTTCTTTATTAACCGTATAGTTCGGACGGGGTTTACTTTGGGGCGCGAAAAGCATACCTCCGCTGACTCAGCAATGGTTCATTTTGGACCCCAGATTTAGGTCATACGACATCCTAATTAATAACATAATTATTGATTGAGATACCTAAAGAAACTTATTTGGAGGCGTTAATTAAAACAGTTGAATAAAAAGCTTACAGTCATGTCAGTGCCAATTTTTTTTTTAGATTTACCGCGCTAGCTTCCGTTTTGATGACTTTGGTGGTAGAGGCTATAAAACCTAAAAAATGCATATTTTGGACAACCAAACTCCACTACAGGGGTGGTGGTTTGCTCACCGTATGATTATTTGACGAATTCGCGCGATAAATAAATAACCGCAAATCCGATTTTTTTTTTCAAAATAGGGTTAAGGTTCTTGTTTACGTCTTTTCAGTTCGCTTCTTAAGCAGTCTTTTTTATTTATATCTTTTAAGTTAACATTATTTTTTCGAAGTAGGTACATTAAAACATATGTGTTATATATTTTTGAAATCACCACTTAAAACCCTTTATTTTGATTTCCCACACGAAGGCTTTGGAAGAAAAAAAATTGGGCCCCCACAATAACCATGGCGCCCAAAATTCAGCACTTTTTTTCCAATTTTAATGTAGCCAGTGACACTCGCAAGTTTATGGAATCGATTGACGTAAGAATCATCATAATTGGCCAATACATAGACTGATAAACACATTACCCTCCTTCGGCAGTCGGGTAAAAATGCAGGGTGCCTGTGGCTATTAAAGCGAAATCGCGGCCAATCGATCTGTAAATAACAACTTCATTACATAGCGTGTTTGCGTAATCATTACATAAAATTTTGTTTAATTAATAAATAAATAATCCCGAATCCGATTTTTTGTTCTCAAAATAGTGTTAAGGTAACATTATGAAAGCATTTATGTATAGTAATAATTACTATAAGTTGTTATTGTATTTTATACCTATAAACGGATTTGTTCTAATTTTAAAACAATACATTTTTGATAAGCACTCATTTATTTAAATGAACCGAGTCGATCGAAATAATATAAAATTATCGTTTGATACACTCAATCGATTAGGCTGAATGCAATGTTTAATCGATTCGATTATGAGACGGGTGAATGGACAGCACAAAAAAAACAACATCAAAGAAATGTCATGATGCAAGGTTGCATCAAATTTTTAAGCAATTATTTCCAGATTTGGGCTTGTTTTTAGGGTTCCATACCCAAAGGGTAATATGGGACCCTATTACTAAGACTCCACGATCCGTCTGTCTGTCTGACTGTCTGTCTGTCTGTCTCTCCGTCTATCACCAGGCTGTATCTCATGAACCGTTATAGCTAGACAGTTGAAATTTACACAGATGATGTATTTCTGTTGCCGCTATAACAACAAATACTAAAAACAGAATAAAATAAATATTTAAGTGGGGCTCCTATACAACAAACGTGATTATTTTGCCGTATTTTGCGATAATGGTAGGTACGGAACCCTTCGTGCTCGAGTCCGACTCGCATTTGGCCGTTCAAAAAAAATTAACTTTTGTATGAAAAATTAGGTACCTAAGAACGCAAATAAAATGAGAATATCTTTATTTTGTCCTTTTGCATCTTTTCAGCAAGCGAAAAGGTTGTTTATGCACATATTTTGAGCAAATCTAAATTGTCTACCGTTTGGAAAGGTGTAGTCATTCGTATTTTGTACACATTTTGCAGTAGACTGACGCGGTTTAACCGACCTCAACATGTAAATAAAGATATTTTTAAAAAATTTACTGTGTAAAATGGCTGCGTAAACTTATTTTTTTGAATAAATTCGAATGTTGAAAGTTCAAGTAAATTCCTGAATTTCATGACGCAATTTGCAACAACCTGTCGACTCAGCTGGTATGTCATGTGTCAAAATCTTGTCGAGCAGAGTGGGTTTGTTTACTAGTACATAGATATTCAGTTTATCCTCCTAAGCGTTCCGTCTCCAATCTTTTGAAGGACATCGGAGCCAAGAAGCACAAGATTCGTCGATATGGTATTCTAGTATTATATTATCTGTGGATATGGCAACGCTTGTGAAAGGCGTTTGTACAGCACTAGACGCATTTCGGCTGAAATTATGATGATCCCATTGATCGCCCACTGTGATAGGTGGTTGACCTTAAGATAAAGTGAGTTTTTCAGATGACATGTCCCGACATGTCAACATCTACAATCAAAATTATTACTAAATTTGATTTGATAACCAGATCGACTAAATGCCTATTACAAAATAACAAGAAATATAGATGTTTAAGTAGGTCATAATCATGTTATAAATTGTTTAGTTCCATACATAGCTAAGTACGGCAAACTACCTTTTGTGTCATGCTTCCCTGGTACATGTACAACATAATCATGAATTATATTTTCAGATACGTGGGTTTCAAGGAGTACACGATGCCTGTGCTCCTAATCCGGGATCCTGACCTGATCAAGACCATCACCGTCAAGGATTTCGACTATTTCACTGATCACCGGGAGTTCTTCACCGAAGAGTCCGATCCTCTGTTTGCTGGCAGCTTGCTGCTCATGAAAGGTAATAAAGGCCATGATATAACTGATTTTTCTTAAAATAGATAGACAATCTGCTCCATATTAAATAAAACCTTAAATAATCATAAAGACTTAGGATTCCCAGTAAATTAAGTTAATTGGATTTCACTCAGTTTTCGATTTGAGCCAGTTGTCAGAATTTTGGGTATCGAATTTTACGAGTCACTTTATTAATTAAACAAAATTTTATATAATAATTACGCAGACACGCTATGTAATGAAGTTGTTATTTACAGATCGATTGGCCGCGATTTCGCTTTAATAGCCTATCCCACAGGCACCCTGCATTTTTACCCGACTGGAGAAGGAGGGTAATGTGTTTATCAGTCTATGTATGTATGTATGCAGGGACCAAACGCGTTGGCCGATTATGATGATTCTTACGCCAATCGATTCGTCTTAACCTTGCGAGTGTAGTTAAGTAAGCGTAAAAATAATGTCCAACGTAGGAGTCAGACAATTGTAACATTAAAAAAAAAAACAAACAAACACGATAAAAAGTGCGTAAACTGCCACATGTCCGCGGTAGAATATTGATATAAAAAAAAACCTTGCGAGTATCACTGGCTACATTAAAATTGGAAAATAAAAAAATGCCGAATTTTGGGCGCCATGGTTATTGTGGTAGCCCAATTTTTTTTTTCCAAACCCTTCGTTCAAAAATGTATAACACATGTTTAAATGTACCTACTTCGAAAAAAAAACGTTAACTTAAAAGATATAAATAAAAAAGATTGCTTAAGAAGCGAACTAAAAAGACGTAAACAAGAAGAAAATCATGCTGTGCAGTCGGAGGATACATCTGGTTTTGGTCAGCCAGTTCACGAATATGTATCATCCGACTGCACAGCTTGATTTTCTTCTTGTTTACGTATTTTTAGTTCGCTTCTTAAGCAGTCGGGTTTTTATATTTTATGTTACACGTGCACTCACCGTTAGTGTAACTTTCTACCGAGTAAAAAATTCGCTATCCATACAGACTTTACAAACAATTCTACAAGTTTAACATTTGCTAGCACGAAAATGGCAGGCGTTTAAAATCGAATCAGCTTTTTGCAAAATTATACAAAACAAAGTAGACGTTTCTAAATTAAACGTTAGTTTTTGAACGTTTGGAGGCATGCGGAACAGGGTGTAAAGTCCCATAAACCTCCATTGAAAAGGGAGGATCCTCCGACAAGATGGGTGTTGTGTCTGGTCCGGGCAACTGCCCAACGGTTATTGTCGGACTGTTGTATGTGTTCAAATCGCGCAGAAACCTTTGCTTGCGCGATGCAGGATTTTGCACAAAAAACATCTCAATATTATAGTAACTGAATATTATTTCAAATATGCATTATAAAAAATGTTTATATACCATATAAAATTAGGTAAAATAAAATTATATCAATAGTTCATTATATTATTTGATCGTTATAATAAAAAAGTATATTAAATGAAATTAGGTGATATGATTATTAGATTTTTTTTTTATTATTTCTAACCCCCCTTATTACACCCCACCAGTGCCACCAAATACACATCATGCCTATAGCCAGGGCAGTAATTTGAAGATTTTTGACGACTTCATCACTTTGTGGAGATAGAGGTCAATATGCTACGTATATTTTCAGAAAATGAATTGAATATTCTACCTTAGGCCTCCAGTAAAACTTGCCTTTAAAAATTATATAAAAACCTGTACGGTCGGGGGAAGGAATCAAATCAATCCATCAGAAACGAAGAACCGAAGATGGAACCAAAAGTCTGTAATAGGGCATAACGCGTTTTCGTTACCTGATGTATGAATAACCAGGCAACTCCTACCGCCAGCCGTGCTTGGGAACTTCGTTCCAAAAACAAGATGGCATCATTCACTCCGTTTTGGATCTTTTGACTCCGTGTGTCAAAAGACCCTTGTGTCAACAGCTGTATTTGTATATTCCCAGGAGACAGATGGCGAGAGATGAGGACCACATTGAGTCCTGCATTCACTGGCTCCAAAATGAAGTTGATGCTGCCGCTAATTGTGGAAAACACTAACAACATTATCGAGTACCTTCATGGTATGTTTCATGTATAAAAATCTTTAGAACGTAAATAATGTTTACTTGCTTTAGTCTTTAAAAAACTGAAAGTAAGTATATACGTTTATTTTCCAGCTCATCAAAATGAGAACATAGAAGTGGACGACCTGATACGTCGCTACACCAATGACGTCATCGCATCAGCTGGGTTCGGACTCAAGGTCAACTCCCTGGAGGATCGAGACAATGAGTTCTTTAAGATTGGCAACCACATACTTGACTTTAACCTGAAACAAAGAACATTATTAATTTTATCTACTCTTTTCCCTGAATTTACTAAGGTAAATGGTACGTGAAGTTTGTCCAACAGTGGACTAGCATGAAAACATTATAATTAAAAAGAGGATGCATTACCTAATAACTTCGTTCTTATTGTTATATAGAAACTAGGCGTGCGTTTATTCCCTGAGAAAACATACAATTTCTTCAGAAATCTTGTGGCTTCTACCATGGAATATAGGAAAAAAGAACACGTGGAGCGACCTGATATGATTCAACTGCTCATGGAGACTAAGGGAGGTAAACCAGTCACACTGTTAGCAATGAAATGTACTAGAATGACAGAAACTATAGGCAGTCTTTTCGGCGCGTACCTATACCACCGCATTGTTTGAAGAAAACCTGTGCATCCTGCATGTTTTGATACTCGGCATGTATTCTCAGAAAAATAATGTGGTATTATCTATACTATAATATTATAAAGAGGAAAGATTTTTTTGTTTGTTTGTTTGTACCGAATAGGCTCCGAAACTACTGGACCGATTTAAAAAATTCTTTCACCAATAGAAAGCTACGTTATTCCTGAGTAACATAGGCTATTTTTTAATCCCGAAAACGGGTCCCGTGGGGTGGCCCACGGGAGCGAAGCCGCGCGAAGCAGCTAGTACTGGTATATATTCCGTACTCTTAATATATCTCCCTACACTATTTCTTTGCTTATTCAACATCTTTCGTTTGTAGGCATTTTCTTCATGTCGCATGTCGGTTAGTATCCAGAAAGAAGCAGAAGATAATATATTCTATCTTAATGACTAGCTCTTTGCAGAATGGTCTCCAGATGAGTTGACTGGACAAGTGTTCATATTCTTCGCGGCTGGCTTTGACACCACAGCATCTGTTCTGGTGATGACCCTCCACGAGCTTGCCATTAACCCAGAAATCCAAGAGAGGTTGTACCAGGAGTGCAGACAATTTAAAAAGGGCAAACGGCTTACGTTCGATGGTCTCAGCGAACTCAAATATTTGGACAGTGTGATACAAGGTAGGTCACTTAGCAAAACTGTTACCTTATGAGAATAACATTTCTGAAGATTCTTGTATAAAAAATTTATATAATACGAAACTATACTAATACCGAGTACCACAAGCTTTTTTTATATGATAAAATTTTCTTCCTTTCAGAAACCCTAAGGAAGTGGACTCCAGCTATTTTCATGGACAGGACCTGTGTGAAGACGTATGAGCTACCACCACCGAGGCAGGGGGGACAGCCTTACACTGTATGTATACAAGATGCAGTCGACTATCTATGTTTTTAATTGTTCTGAATTAAGTACTTAAACAATTAATTCTGACTATCAGACTATAAGATTTATGATGATTACTGTTGACAGTTGAAACCCGGAGACGTTGTTTATAACATGGTGAACTCTATACAAATGGATGAACATTACTTCCCTGACCCGCACAAGTTCGATCCTGAGAGGTTTTCTGAAGAGAACAAGCACGATATTACCTAAACCATGCACCTTTTCACCCTTTGGAGGGGGTCCGAGAATATGCATCGGTACGTCATCTTCTTTTTGATACAAATATTGTTTCCTGGAGTAAGATCATACCAGGCCTGCATAATTTACCAATAGGTTTGTTCTCACAGGTATGAGGTTCGCGATGATGGAGTTTAAAGTGCTGATCTTCCAAATTATGCTGAACTTCACAATCATTAAGACTGAGAAGACCATGGATCCCATCAAGTTGAAGCCTCATAACTTTAACATCAGGGCATTGGATGGAACTTGGGTTAAATTCCAGAAGAGAGAATAAATTTTTTGTTTTTTTTTTGTGCTTCGTCTATGTGCCATGTTTTAGTGCATAAGTTTTACAGTCCAAACGCCGCCACTGCTGGTAAAATTACTATTTGTAAAGTTGTAGAATAATAAAAATAAAAATAATGTCAAATTCAGTAAACATACTGAATTTGACAATATTTTGACCAGATTTTGAAATAATGACTGTCAGATTTAGACACACATTTGTTCCATAGTTGTTTAAAAGATCTGTGAATGCAGTTTAGGTATCGTTTTAGTTGTTATGTATAGATTATATTCTTTTGTTTCAATCTTTAACAGCAAAATTCTTTTAAATATATTTTTAACTTGGCTATAATTTGTTTCCTAATCCTTTTAGTCATAAGGAAACCTGAACAGATAAGAACTTGGTATTGTAAAAAGAATATTCAAAATTGAAGGTAGTTACAGGTCAGTGCAAAACATTGTGTCAAAGTACGCACATACATTTGATGGTTTAGGTTGTCTACCCTACAAAGCTCATTTAGACATTGATCTCAATGTTCAACCAAAAGTTGGTCCAGTTCGTAGAATACCTTATTCTTTAGAAAATCGTCTTAAGAATGAATTAAAAAGTATGGTACAACAAAAAGTCATTGAAAAGGTTGAAAAGCCAATGGGTCAATTCCTTAGTCTTAGTTGAAAAACCTAATGGCAAGTTGAGAATTCGTCTTGATCCTAGAAACTTAAATGAAGCTATTAAGCGACCTCATTATCCTTATACTACATTTGATGACCTTAGATCCAAAGTAGCCGGGGCTTCTATTTAAGAAAAATTGATGATAGCTCTGGATATTGGACTATTTGTTTAGATTCAAAAAATAGTGATTTTATGTACAGTCAAGGGTCAAAGGTGCAGTCATACTCTCCCAAAACTCAAATGGCTAGTTTTTGTAGAAGAAGTTAAATTATCCACAACTGATTTAATATTTTCTATAGAAATTAAAGTATAGATTATTCCTACTAACCGCAAAAAGTTGAAATTCTGCTGCCTACAAAAAAAATGCCTTTTCTGTTTTGGTAGAGTGTGACTGCACTTTTGACCCTTATAGTACTTTTAATACACCTTATGGGCCACTGTCTGTTTACTCACTCTAAAATATATACCTACTGTATAACCTATACATGTCATACTAACGGTCTATGATACGCTATTTTCCTCTATTTCCTTTTCACTTAAGTCAGTGCGCATACGCAGTCTACAATCACAGTCCGTTCCCGGCGCGCGCCACATATCAACATGATATTCGAGATACTCTTGTTTATGCTTACTACCCTAGTAGCGTACTATATCTACAGTTATAAACAAATGAACAATTTCTTTAAACACCGAGGAGTGAAACATTTTCCGGGCTTGCCGTTTTTCGGCAACATGTACAACACTACGTTCTTGAAAAAGCATTTTCTGGATGAAATACAAGTTATATATGATGCATTTCCGGATGAAAAGTGAGTAATTTAACGTTGTTTATTAAATTGGTTAACACACAGCTCAGCATCTGCTGTGCCCACTCTTTTTGCCATTTTGAAAGAATTTTGTGCTTCAGAGCTAATTTGGTTTTGTTCATGGTATAATAACATACTCCGCCTGGTATTCTCTTCCCACGATGGCCTAAGACTACGTCACAATAAATGTTTACCATTGATTGTCCTTTTCAGTAAATTTAGGTACTTTCTCATTTAGTTAATGAAAATAAAATAAATTACTAACTAGCTTAATTACTTAGTAACTCATGCGATTCATCTATTTATTCTTAAATAAATTTATATATTTAATTATTAGCGCATCGCAACTGATGACGGCTAATCACGTGACCCAGCTGTCACGGTCCCAATGGTTAAGACTTTGCCTCTCGTGCTTGAAGTCGTGGGTTCAAACCCGGGCAAGTACCAATGTGACTTTTTCAAATTCATATGTACTTTCTCATTTTATCTTGGACATCACAGGCAACGGTGAAGGAAAACATCGTGAGGAAACCTGGACTTATATAGTTAATGTAAGTCTGAAATAGCCAAGTCAGAGGTCTGTGGGGTTCCCAGACGCGGCTTAATTAACTCTGACACCAGAGGTGGCTACATCCTCACACGAAAAGAAGAAGATGGTTTTGTTTATGTTCTGTTACAGTTGGAAAAATGTTTTCTTTTTTAAATAGGAGTTCCCTATAAATTCCTTCATCGAAAAATAAGACGTACGATGATACTCCACCATAGAAGACTATCTATACCTACGCACAAAACATTTTGGGAATACTTTCATTGTGCATACAGCTAAGTAGAATTCCTTGTTGTGTTTCCCGTCAGCTTTACCCTGGAGGCCCTTAAGTCCAGCGTGAATAGTTGACTTCTAGGCAAGCATACCCCGTCGTCAACCACTTCATCTCCTACAAGGTAAGATAGGGGAAAAAAGAGAGACGGAAATTTAAGTTAGGAAGGTCCCTTGCATATAACATTATACCTTTACGCACAGCTGATTTATCTTGTCTTTTTTCCATGGTTTACCTGCATGACTAACCAAATGCATAATATATTCTTCCATAACTAATTTATAAATTTTCAGTTTAGTTTTCGAGATATGAGCCAAAATACTTACTTTTTTTTTTGATTATTTTTGTACTAAATCTGTGTGTATGGCAATTTAGGCTAGTTAAATTATCTTTTTATGCTCAAGAGAGCCGTGCAACATTCAAATTGACGTTTTCTGATGTGTTTTCATGTTTTAAAAGCAATATTTTCAATTCATCATCATCATCATATCAGCCGAAAGACGTCCACTGCTGGACATAGGCCTACCCCAAGCGTCGCCAACTCGCCACATTGACCGGTCCCGTACGTCTCGCAACCAGCGGATCCCCGCAACCTTCACCAGGTCATCGGTCCACCTAGTGGGAGGCCTTCCAACGCAACGTCTTCCGGTTCGCGGTCGCCACTCCAGAACCTTTCTGCCCCATCGGCCATCCGTTCTGCGAGCAATGTGCCCTGCCCACTGCCACTTGAGTTTGGCAATTCTTCGGGCTATGTCGGTAACCCTGGTTCTCTTGCGGATCTCTACATTTCTGATTCGATCACGCAAGGAATCGCCTAGCATAGCCCTCTCCATTGCCCTTTGAGTGACTGTAAGCTTTCTGATGAGGCCTATATTTTCAATTACGGTACTTAAAATACGAAAAATTAGAAAATTACTAAACGGTATTGAAATATACCCTATTGCAGTGTTTTTCAATGACAAAAAAGTGTATATCGGCTCATATTTCGAAATAAAATAAAAAAATATAATAAATATTTCGAAAACTAATGAACATTAGTGAATCTTATGTAGGACTTTTTTGTGCACAATTGAATAAGTAACAAATTTGCTCTGAACACAAATAGCAGTAAAATCATAACTTTCCGATAATTAAGCAAAAAACTGATATTTGTGCCCTACCTGGTGAGTATTTATTTGAAATTAATTAATAATTATATCCAAAGTACATTATTTACAAACTAATATTAGAACTAAAATAAGAAAAACTAATATGTACAATTACGGGGCGTCAAAAAATTCGTCCACATCGCTGTCAACAGGAAAAGTGCCCAGAAGGCTGGCAGCATTGCCACGTTGGACGGCAATGCTGATTCGTTGGCCAAAAAAAACGCCAGCCCTCTGGTCACGTGAAGAGTCGACCAACCGCTTGGCGATATCCTGAAATAATAGGTGTGCACTCGGCCCCATGGCCCTAGTGTTTCAACCCCAAACGGCTCAAAAACATAATTACCAATTAAGTTGTTGTATTTGCGCCGTTTGAGGTTTTCAGCACCTGTTAGCAGCCGCCCCAGCGCAGCCCACCGTGCTAGGAAGATGGGATGGTGCAAGGGTGTCGACGCAAGTTGCATGTTGTTGCCCTACCTTGTAATAAAAAATTAAGTATTTTCTGAATTTTATTATAATGGTATTCCGCACGCATGTAATTTTTCAGCTTCTTTGGAATTTATGCAGGGGTATCCTTATTTTTACTTACAAACACCGTAGCGTAGGATGGCCCTCCAGTGTATTTGTAGCATTAGTATTTTTGCTAAAAATAAAATTAGCTAACATAACACGCGATGGCTACGATATCTGTTGACGATAAAAAAAACAACTAAAATTTAATTTAAAAGTAACTACAACCGTTTTGCTGTGTAATTTAATTTTCCCTTGTTTGTGTTTAGTTTTTGTGAGAAAGAAATGACTGTTCTTTTGCTGTACCAGGGGATAATAAGTTAGGAAGTAATAAGGATAATGTATCGTATGATGTTCGTCATTTATTCTCGCTAATTGGAAAATGACACGCATTAGAAAACCCTGTAGCAATAAATACTGTTGTTTTGTTTACCTTATTTTATTTATGTTAGTTTACAAAATATATTACATGGAATAAAAGGCGAGCCGTTTACATGGGTGTGTTCTGAATTTAAACATACCTTGTGTCTTGTGAGTGTACTAAGGTTCCACTCTGCCTGTACCTTCGGAGAATACTGCCTTAATTATATGTTATGTTATTTTACTTATGCCAGCTTGCTCCACCCTGTGTTATCTTACTAACTCCGGGTTAGTATCTAACCCAGTGTTATTTAAGACATTTATGGATGACATAATATTTTTAATTAACCTCGTGTTAGCTACTAACACTGTTACTTTTTTCGCTCAAGTGGGCCTCAGTTGATTAAGAATTTACTGAAGCTGCAAAAACACACGATAGACCAGTATAACTTAACTTCTGTGTGGCAAGGCAATGCAAAGGTCAGCTTATGTTAGTAATTATTATATAGCATGTTTTCGCCATGTGTTATACGTAGATAATCCTTGTGTTTTCCCTATGGAAAGGGTCAGAACTACAGAATACCACGTGTAACGACTTTACATCCGTTGAAGAATTATATTTTCCTTTCTTAACCGTATAGTTCGGACGGGGTTTACTTTGGGGCGCGAAAAGCATACCTCCGCTGACTCAGCAATGGTTCATTTTGGACCCCAGATTTAGGTCATACGTCATCCTAATTAATAACATAATTATTGATTGTGATACCGTAAGAAACTTATTTAGGGGCGTTAATTGAACCAGTTGGATAAAAAGCTTACATGTTAGTGACGATTTTTTTTTTAGATTAACCGCGCATGTTTTTTAATTTACTTATACTAGTATTAGATACAAGTGTGTTAATGCGATAATTGGCATTTTGATGATATTGGTGGTCGAGGCTATAAAATCTAAAAAATGCATATTTTGGACAACCAAACTCCACTACGAAACCGCGCGATAAATAAATAACCGCAAATCCGATTTTTTTTCTCAAAATAGGGTTAAGGTTCTTGTTTACGTCTTTTTAGTTCGCTTCTTAAGCAGTCTTTTTTATTTATATCTTTTAAGTTAACATTATTTTTTCGAAGTAGGTACATTAAAACATATGTGTTATATATTTTTGAAATCACCTCTTAAAACCCTTTATTTTGATTCCCCACACGAAGGTTTTGGAAGAAAAAAAATTGGGCCCCCACAATAACCATGGCGCCCAAAATTCGACACCTTTTTTATTTTCCAATTTTAATGTAGCCAGTGACACTCGCAAGTTTATGACGAATCAATTGACGTAAGAATCATCATAATCGGCCAACGCGTTTGGTCTCTGCATACATACATACTTAGACTGATAAACACATTACCCTCCTTTGGCAGTCGGGTAAAAATGCAGGGTGCCTGTGGGATAGGCTATTAAAGCGAAATCGCGGCCAATCGATCTGTAAATAACAACTTCATTACATAGCGTGTCTGCGTAATGATTACATAAAATTTTGTTTAATTAATAAATAAATAACCGCGACTCAAATTGTTTTTCTCAAAATAGTGTTAAGGTTATGAAAGCATTTATGTATAGTAATAATTACTATAAGTTGTTATTGTATTTTATACCTATAAACGGATTTGTTCTAATTTTAAAACAATACATTTTTGATAAGCACTCATTTATTTAAATGAACCGAGTCGATCGAAATAATATAAAATTATCGTTTGTTTTATTATTATTACACTCAATCGATTAGGCTGAATGCAATGTTTAATCGATTATGAGACGGGTGAATGGACAGCACATAAAAAAACAACACCAAAGAAATGTCATGATGCAAGGTTGCATCAAATTTTTAAGCAATTTTTCCAGATTTTGGCTTGTTTTTTTTCCTTTGTACCCAAAGGGTAAAAACGGGACCCTATTACTAAGACGCCGCGATCCGTCTGTTTGTCTGTCTGTCTCTCCGTCTGTCACCAGAAAACAGAATAAAATAAATATTTAAGTAGGGCTCCTATACAACAAACGTGATTATTTTGCCGTTTTTTGTACGGAACCCTTCGTGATCGAGTCCGACTCGCACTTGGCCGGTTTTTTTTATGAGCTTTTGTATGAAAAATTAGGTACCTAAGGACGCAAATAAAATGAGTATATCTTTATTTTGTCTTCTCAGCAAGCAAAAAGGTGGTTTATGCTCATATTTTGAGCAAATCTAAATTGTCTACCGTTTGGAAAGGTTTTTTTTTTTTTTTATAATCTATAGGCTCGCGTTTGACCACTATCTCGCCTGATGTTAAGCGATGATGTGGTCTAAGGTGCAGTCATTCGTATTTTGTACACATTTTGCAGTAGATTGACGCGGTTTAACCGACCTCAACATATAAATAAAGATATTTTTTACAAATTTACTGTGTAAAATAGCTGCGTAAACTTATTTTTTGAAAAATTCGAATGTTGAAAGTTCAAGTAAATTCCTGAATTTCATGACGCAATTTGCAACAACCTGTCGACTCAGCTGGTATGTCATGTGTCAAAATCTTGTCGAGCATAGTGGTTTTGTTCACTAGTACATAGATATTCAGTTTATCCTCCTAAGCGTTCCGTTTCCGATCTTTTGAAGGACATCGGAGCCCAGAAGCACAAGATTGTTCGATATGGTATTCTAGTATTATATTATCTGTGGATATGGCAACGCTTGTGAAAGGCGTATGCACAGCGCTAGACGTATTTCGGCTGAAATTATGATGATCCCATTGATCACCCACTGTGATAGATGGTTGACCTTAAGATAAAGTGAGTTTTTCAGATGACATGTCCCGACATGTCAACATCTACAATCAAAATTATTACTAAATTTGATTTGCTAACCAGATCGACTAAATGCCTAATACAAAATAACAAGAAATATAGATGTTTAAGTAGTTCATAATCATGTTATAAATTGTTTAGTTCCATACATAGCTAAGTACGGCTTACTTCCTTTTGTGTCATGCTTCCCTGGTACATGTACAATATAATCATGAATTCTATTTCAGATACGTGGGTTTCAAGGAGTACACGATGCCTGTGCTCCTAATCCGGGATCCTGACCTAATCAAGACCATCACCGTCAAGGATTTCGACTATTTCACTGATCACCGGGAGTTCTTCACCGAAGAGTCCGATCCTCTGTTTGCTGGCAGCTTGCTGCTCATGAAAGGTAATAAAGGGCGAGAAATAACGGATTTTTCTTAAAATAGATAAAAAATCTGCTCCATATTAAATAAACCCTAAATAATAATAAAGACTTAGATAAAGATGCCCAGTAAATTAAGTTAATTGGTTTTCAGTCAGTTTTCGATTTGAGCCAGTTGTCAGAATTTTGGGTATCGAATTTTACGAGTCACTTTATTAATTAAACAAAATTTTATGTAATAATTACGCAGACACGCTATGTAATGAAGTTGTTATTTACAGATCGAATGGATGCGATTTCGCTTTAATAGCCTATCCCACAGGCACCCTGCATTTTTACCTGACTGGAGAAGGAGGGTAATGTGTTTATCAGTCTATGTATGTATGTATGCAGGGACCAAACGTGTTGGCAGATTATGATAATTCTGACGTCAATCGATTCGTCTTAACCTTGCGAGTGTAGTTAGCCTAAAAATAATGTCCGACGTAGGAGTCACACAATTGTAACATTAAAAAAAAAACAAGCAAACACGATAAAAAAAGAGCGTAAACTTCCACATGTCCGCGGTAGAATATTGATATAAAAAAAAAACCTTGCGAGTATCACTGGCTACATTAAAATTGGAAAATAAAAAAATGCCGAATTTTGGGCGCCATGGTTATTGTGGTAGCCCAATTTTTTTTTTCCAAACCCTTCGTTCAAAAATGTATAACACATGTTTAAATGTACCTACTTCGAAAAAAAAACGTTAACTTAAAAGATATAAATAAAAAAAAAACCGGCCAAGTGCGTGTCGGGCCACGCGCAGTAATAGGGTTCCGAAGTTGCATAATAATGCGGACTAAAAAGAGGGTTTTGTTGTTGTTACATGAACATTAGAACGGTTTCAGCGGCTCACAAAGTCTAAAAACGGGCCCACATAGGATGACGTTTTTTTTTTAATCTATATTCTCGCGTTTGACCACTATCTCGCCTGATGGTAAGCGATGATGTGGTCTACGGTGAAGTACGCTTGCCTAGATGTATCTCTTGACTTAAACTAAATAAGGACTAACTGGTAACTGAAGAAGGAGTTATAAAATCCTACTTCGCAACTGAAGTTAGAAAAATATTATCTATTTGAGTACCACCGCGGGTGCGAATTGCGAAAGGAGCCGATACGAGCGCGCGTTAGAGCCACGGGGGATTGGTATAGTTCATTCCTGGATCCTTGCGTGCACGCTCCTTGTTTATTTCTCTTTCGGAATAAGAAAAAAATCGTATGTATTCACCTCTAATCTCCTGTAATACCGCAGATTAGAGGATTCACCTCTAATCTGCGGTATTCACTATTTCATTCTGGAAAGTTTTACGCTACTCAATTAGTGATGAAGTCGGGTCGAATATTGACTTTATAGAAGAATATCGACAAAAGAAAATAAGTAATTTGCTTGGAAATCGAATCTTATTTGACTTTACTTTTACGTTTTAATTACAAAACGTCGAAAATACTTCTGCACTATCACGAAATGACTCCGCGCGCATGCGCCGTATGGACTACGGACTGGTACTGCCAACGACTCCGGCCACTCCAATGCGTTATTCGAGCTTAAACATTATTAATTTAGAAATCATTTTTATTAAGGATGTTATGATTTTATTTTTGTATATTTTTACATGGTTCATAAGCATATATTTACTATCTGTTTTACACAGCTAACAACGTTATTTAAGTAATTTTTCAATGGTATTTGTACAAAAATTTTACTGTGGCAAGTACATTTTATAAGTTGGTCGACTATTACTCGTAAATTTGTAAAGCCTGTTATGATTTCGTTTTTGTATATTTTAACATGGTTCGTAAGCATTATATTTACTCTGTTTTACACAGCTATCAACTTTATTTAGGTAATTTTTCAATGGCATTTGTACAAAATTTTTACTGTTCCAAGTACATTTTATAAGTTGGTCGACTATTACTCGTAAACTTGTAAAGCCTTGTTATCAGTGATAATTTTCCTTTTAATTTCGTTATACTTACTACTGCCGTGATTTTTTTCACATAGCCAAGAGCAACCATTTCGCTGGCAGGGGGGGGGGGACACTTGACTCTAACATAAATTTGCAACTTAAAGCTTAATTTTAAGCAAACGAATCTCTGAATCGAAAAATAATTTTAGCAAACCCATAATATTTTTGAATGGCCTATCCAACGATACCCCACACCATGGGATAGATGAGAAAAAATAAATACATCCCCACTTTACGTCTATGGGAGGTACCCGAAAAAAAAATATTTTTCATGATTTTATATTACCACTTTGTCGCAATTATGAATATGTATATACATGCCAAATTATAGCTTTCTAGTACTTAGATTCTCTGAGCTAAGCTGCGGACGGACAGACGGACAGAGCGAAACTATAAGGGTTCCTTGTTGACTTCGGAACCCTAAAAAGACTGCTTAAGAAGCGAACTAAAAAGACGTAAACAAAAAGAAAATCATGCTGTGCAGTCGGAGGATACATCTGGTTTTGGTCAGCCAGTTCACGAATATGTATCATCCGACTGCACAGCTTGATTTTCTTCGTGTTTACGTATTTTTAGTTCGCTTCTTAAGCAGTCGGGTTTTTTGATTTTATGTTACACGTGCACTCACCGTTAGTGTAACTTTCTACCGAGTAAAAAATTCGCTATCCATACAGACTTTACAAACAATTCTACAAGTTTAACATTTGCTAGCACGAAAATGGCAGGCGTTTAAAATCGAATCAGCTTTTTGCATAATTATACAAAACAAAGTAGACGTTTCTAAATTAAACGTTAGTTTTTGAACGTTTGGAGGCATGCGGAACAGGGTGTAAAGTCCCATAAACCTCAAATTCAAATTTCAAATTCAAATTCATTTATTAATTTTGTGAACATAGGGTAAATTTACAGATGGTTAAATAAATAAATAAAAACCTCCATTGAAAAGGGAGGATCCTCCGACAAGATGGGTGTTGTGTCTGGTCCGGGCAACTGCCCAACGGTTATTGTCGGACTGTTGTATGTATTCAAATCGCGCAGAAACCTTTGCTTGCGCGATGCAGGATTTGTGTGACGTAAGTGGAGGCGTTGGCACAAAAATCATCTCAATATTATAGTAACTGAATATTATTTCAAATATGCATTATAAAAAATGTTTATATACCATATAAAATTAGGTAAAATAAAATTATATCAATAGTTCATTATATTATTTGATCGTTATATTAAAAAAGTATATTAAATGAAATTAGGTCATATGATCATTAGATTTATTTTTATTCTTTCAAACGTAACACCCCACCAGTGCCACCAAATACACATCATGCCTATAACCAGAACAGTAATTTGTAGATTTTTGACGACTTCTTCACTTTGTGGAGATAGAGGTCAATATGCTACGTAGGTATATTTTCAGAAATTGAATTGAATATTCTACCTTAGTCCTTCAGTAAAACTTGCCTTTAAAAATTATATAATAACCTGTACGGTCGGGGGAAGGAATCAAATCAATCCATCAGAAACGAAGAACCGAAGATGGAACCAAAAGTCCGTAATAGGGCATAACGCGTTTTCGTTACCTGATGATTTTAACCAGGCAACTCCTACCGCCAGCCGTGCTTGGGAACTTCGTTCCAAAAACAAGATGGCATCATTCACTCCGTTTTGGGTCTTTTGACTCCGTGTGTCAAAATACCCTTGTGTCAACAGCTGTATTTGTATATTCCCAGGAGACAGATGGCGAGAGATGAGGACCACATTGAGTCCTGCATTCACTGGCTCCAAAATGAAGTTGATGCTTCCGCTAATTGTGGAAAACACTAACAACATTATCGAGTACCTTCATGGTAAGTTTCATGTATAAAAATCTTCAGAACGTAAATAATGTTCACTTGCTTTTGTCTTTAAAAAACTGAAAGTAAGTATATACGTTTATTTTCCAGCTCATCAAAATGAGAACATAGAAGTGGACGACCTGATACGTCGCTACACCAATGACGTCATCGCATCAGCTGGGTTCGGACTCAAGGTCAACTCCCTGGAGGATCGAGACAATGAGTTCTTTAAGATTGGCAACCACATACTTGACTTTAACCTGAAACAAAGAACATTATTAATTTTATCGACTCTTTTCCCTGAATTTACTAAGGTAAATGGTACGTGAAGTTTGTCCAACAGTGGACTAGCATGAAAACATTAAAATTAAAAAGAGGATGCATTACCTAATAACTTCGTTCTTATTGTTATATAGAAACTAGGCGTGCGTTTATTCCCTGAGAAAACATACAATTTCTTCAGAAATCTTGTGGCTTCTACCATGGAATATAGGAAAAAAGAACACGTGGAAAGACCTGATATGATTCAACTGCTCATGGAGACTAAGGGAGGTAAACCAGTCACACTGTTAGCAATGAAATGTACTAGAATTACAGAAACTATAGGCAGTCTTTTCGGCGCGTACCTATACCAGCGCATTGTTTGAAGAAAACCTGTGCACCCTACATGTTTTGATATTCGGCATGTATTCTCAGAAAAATAACGTGGTATTATAGTGGTATATATTCCGTACTCTTAATATATCTCCCTGCACTATTTCTTTGCTTATTCAACATCTGTCGTTTGTAGGCATTTTCTTCATGTCGGTTAGTATCCAGAAAGAAGCAGAAGATAATAAATTATATCTTGCTATTCTTAATGACTGGCTCTTTGCAGAATGGTCTCCAGATGAGTTGACTGGACAAGTGTTCATATTCTTCGCGGCTGGCTTTGACACCACAGCATCTGTTCTGGTGATGACCCTCCACGAGCTTGCCATTAACCCAGAAATCCAAGAGAGGTTGTACCAGGAGTGCAGTCAATTTAAAAAGGACAAACGGCTTACGTTCGATAGTCTCAGCGAACTCATATATTTGGACAGTGTGATACAAGGTAGGTCACTTAGCAAAATTGTTTCCTTATAACATTTCTGAAGATTTTTGTATAAAAAATTTGTATAATACGAAACTATACTAATACCGAGTACCACAAGCTTTTTTTATATGATAAAATTTTCTTCCTTTCAGAAACCCTAAGAAAGTGGACTCCAGCTATTTTCATGGACAGGACCTGTGTGAAGACTTATGAGCTACCACCACCGAGGCAGGGGGGACAGCCTTACACTGTATGTTATACAAGATGCAGTCGACTATCTATGTTTTTAATTGTTCTGAATTAAGTACTTAAACAATTAATTCTGACTATCAGACTATAAGATTTATGATGATTACTGTTGACAGTTGAAACCCGGAGACGTTGTTTATAACATGGTGAACTCTATACAAATGGATGAACATTACTTCCCTGACCCGCACAAGTTCGATCCTGAGAGGTTTTCTGAAGAGAACAAGCACCATATTAAACCATGCACCTTTTCACCCTTTGGAGGGGGTCCGAGAATATGTATCGGTACGTCATCTTCTTTTTGATACAAATATTGTTTCCTGGAGTAAGATCATACCAGGCGTGCATGGTTTACCAAGAGGTTTGTTTTCACAGGTATGAGGTTCGCGATGATGGAGTTCAAAGTGCTGATCTTCCAAATTATGCTGAACTTCACAATCGTTAAGACTGCGAAAACCATGGATCCCATCAAGTTGAAGCCTCATTACTTTAACATCAGGGCATTGGATGGAACTTGGGTTAAATTCCAAAAGAGGGAATAAATTCTGATTATTTTTTGTGTTTGTCGTATGTGCCATGTTTTAGTGCATAAGTTTTACAGTTCCAAAAGCTGCCGCTGCTGGTAAAATAACTATTTGAACAGTTGTAGAAGGCAATGTTTACTGAATTTGACATTATTTTGACCAGATTTTGAAATATTGGCTGTCAGATGTAGCCCACACCTTTGGTCCATAGTTGTTTAAAAGATCTGTGAATGCAGTTTAGGTATCGTTTTAGTTGTTATATATATATTAATTTGTTTGTATATTTAACAGCAAAATTCTTATAAATATATTTTTATCTTTCCAATATTTTTTTTACTAATCCTTTCAGTCATGAGGAAACTTGAACAGATAAGAAATTGCAATGTGCAGAATTAGAATAAGAAAGAGAGAATCTATGTAGACTATGTCGCCCAGGCTATTAAAACGAATGTATTGACACCTCAGTTGTTAAAATCCGCCCAGCCGTCGAAACTACATGACGTGCCAATGAAATAATAGTCCTCAGCCAATTTCAGCTGATACTAGTCATAAGCGCTGGAGATATTATAGCGCACAAATGTATGTAAAAACACAAGTGCTCACTCCCATAGAGTGTATGTACTTGCATACTCCGTTGGAACCGCAATCCAACACGACCGGAGAGAGATCAGGTGTAGGACCAACGGTTTTTTGCTTGGGAAAATGCCCATGCATACTGCACTACAACGGAGAGATAGTGCAGTTATGGACTCCAACCTACTAAAACTCCGGGGTGCCCGCCTGCGTCAACGGGCACGCGTTAGCAATCACCGCGAACCGGCCGCGGCTGTCTGTCACCGGATCCTTCTCTGGGGAGTACCCCCCATTACTGGCGCACCAGAACACATTGTACGACGTCACCATCCCAAGTACCAAACCAGCACATGGGCGCCAGACAACTCCGTGCATGGCACCCTTGGTCTCCCTGTGACTGTCAGGTCAGTGGCCCCGCCGGGTGTTAAACTTCCACCTACCATTTTTCGGCCGCAGGGGATAGGGAGAGCGGCCAACACTCCTGCTCCCCTGCGACCCCACCACGTCCGCCATCAGACGGTGACGGTAGGAAGAGTGGTGCAACGCAATACTCTTTCCCAGGCGTGGCCTTCTACCCTCAGCCGCGATGCCCCCCAAACGACATCGCGGCCCGCCTCAGTTGCGATGTTGCCTCTATTGCAAAGCGGCACAGACTGAGGCATGGCTTGGTCATCCTCGCCTCGACAATGCGGGAACCCACCGGGGGCGAGGACCAACGGCTTAACGTGCTTATCGAGGCAGGCAGACACACATACATACTCTAAAAAAATATTTTCCGTTCTTCTGGGGCAGTCGGTTAGTAATGACAAAGTCAATGACAGTTCATCATAACGATGACAATGCAATATCGCTCGTCTCGAGTGTGACCTAGTTATCAGTTATCACAAAACTGTTTACAAACTACTATTTATTATTGCATTCACGTACAATGCCCTTTTTATCATTTCATAAATATAAATAAACAATACTTATATCTGCTGTATAACTGGTGATCAATTTATAAATTCTGTTTAAATAAAGAGAACACCAGGCGCGCAGTATACAATCAGAGTTCGCACCCAGCGCGCGCCGCATTCCAACATGATACTCGAGATACTAATATTTCTGCTAACTACCCTAGTAGGGTACTGCATCTACAGTTATAAACAAATGAATAAGTTCTTCAAACATCGAGGCGTGAAACATTATCCATTCGTACCGTTTTTCGGCAACATGTACAACACAACGCTCATGAAAAAGCATTTTCTGGATGAAATTCAAGTTATACATGATGCATTTCCGGATGAAAAGTGAGTAAGTTTATGTTGTATAGTAAATTTGATAATAAATAAATTTATAGTAAATTGATTTGATAGTAAATTTCTAATCGATGGAAACTCTTTAAATATTTTGGGCGCCATAGGTGGCCACGTCAGCCCGTTGCATAGAGTTTTTATTATTTGGGAAAAGGTTTACAAATTAGTTAAGTACAGATTATCATTCATATTAAAGGTAACATATAACTAATACTTCATTAAAGGAGATTTTAATTACTCTAGATTTAGAGTTGAACAATAAATTAATTTTAAATATTCATCAAATATGTTTGGAAGAACGTATATTTTACTCATGCCTTTTTGCGTTACGACGTGACAGCTATATGCACATGCGCAGTAGATATGCCCGAGGAACTTTTAGTTACTCTGTGGTTATGCTGAGCGCGCTTGAATAAGCCCGCCATTTTATTAATTTTTGTTTGGTTCAGTTTTTTTTTTTTTTTCTCGCACAATGCATAGTAAAATGTTGTATGATACACATACGTAAGATGATTTCCGACTCGTGTCTTCTCGCACTTGTAGCATAAATAACTATTATGATGCAATTGTTTGAAAATCGAAGGAAAATGTTGCACTGTAATAGTATTTTTTTTTAATTTTACCTATCCACGATTTATATTAGTGGATAGGTACGTGTTTATACAATATTTTTTGAATTCATGTTTGGAACATTACGTTGTGAGTGTAGATAAAATCCATTTAACATCTTCAACATCATTAGATACTTTGTTCCATCCAACGCTTAGTACAAGTGTCATCTACTTGCGTTACTTGAATAGATGGCGTTAAATCTTACAGACCACGACATTCATATTATTTTAAAATCGAATCCCAAATCAAAGTAATTGGTGACCCCTGGCTTAGTATTATAGGTTTACTCTCTTTTGAGCCATGCTTCCCTAGTCCTTGCGTAATTAGGATTTTATAAATATACAGATACGTGGGTTTCATGGAGTTCACCATGCCGGTGCTTCTCATCCGTGACCCTGACCTGATCAAGAACATCACCGTCAAAGACTTCGACCACTTTACTGATCACCGGGAGTTATTCAGCGAACAGTTGGATCCTCTGTTCGCTGGAAGCCTGCTGCTCATGAAAGGTTGGTTGAAATTTATAGTTGGAGTTTCTTAAAACAGGCAGATAATAATTATAATCAACGTCAAACTAAACAAACGTTTAGAAGCAATTATTTAATACCTACATCTGTATTTCCCAGTAAAAAAGGTGTCATCATCATTATCATTTCAGCCGAAAGACGTCCACTGCTGCACATAGGCCTCCCCCAAACGTCGCCACATTGATCGGTCTTGTGCGTTGCGCATCCACCGGACTCCCGTAGTCTTGACCAGATCGTCGCTTCACCTAGAGGGAGGCCTTCCAACCTTGCGTCTTCCGGTACGTGGTCACCACTCTAGAACTTTTCGGCTCCAACGGCCATCCGTTCTGCGGGAGATGTGCCCAGCACACTTATGTTTGGCAATTCTTCGGGCTATGTCGGTAACCTTGGTTCTCTTGCGGATGTCTTCATTTCTGATTCGATCACGCAAGGAAACTCCGAGCATAGCTCTCTCCATTGCCCGTTGGGTGACTTTAAACCTTCAGATGAGGCCCTTTGTAAGCGACCACGTCTCTGTTCCGTAAGTAATCACTGGCAACACACACTGGTCATAGACTTTCGTCTTGAGGCACTGTGGTAAGTTGGACACGAAGATACTGCGCAACTTCCCAAACGCCCAAAGCCGAGTTGGATTCGACATTCGACCTCTTTCTCGAAGTTGGACCTACCTAACTGGACCGTTTGTCCCAGGTAGACATTAATAATCGTCCACAACTTCGTACCTATGTAGAGGAAACAAGGTATAACTGGTTCCAAATAGGTTAGATTTGATTTCAGTAATATTAGCAAATTATTTTGGTAAATGTAGCTGTTTTTAGGGTTCCCACCCTTGTTGCGCGAGTATGACTCGAACTTGGCCGGTTTTTTAAGTTTCGATAATCTTAATAGCCGGTTAGTGAATTGAGAATTTAGAGTTAAAGTTTGACAGGTTTTCTGGATAAAGTATAATACAAATACTCCACAAGTAGTGGCTACCTATAGAACGTTCAACATACATTACCATACATAAAAATAACATATAAATGACCAATTTAAGTGCACATGCACTGTCTGCATGATTGTGTTATTGTCCTTTTGATCACCCAGACACAATCTGCTCCAATGTCAGATTGGCATAAATTGTGGAGATGATTGTATCCGGACACCCAAAGATAAACGTTTACGTTAAGCTACACAATAACTGATAAATTCTTGCACCATAGAGAAAGAAAGAAGATAAATTAATTTATCACAAATATAGTGGCACATAACAAACTTTTTGGATAAAAGTAACAAAAAAATAATAATAAGATATTTAACAAAAAAATTGTCGGTTATTTATATTTTATTTAAAAAAATAATTTTCTCTTTTTACTTTTGGTACCTCAAATAACTATGAGGTTAATTTTTATAGCCAAACTACATTTCATAAAAAATCTAAAACGCAATATCCCTCGGCAATCATCGCATTTCCGAATACGAACGAATGCTAATTTCCATGTCCATCAATTATTAGATTTATTGTGTATAATAATTTGAATTCAGAACTAAGTACTTTATTGTTGTTCTGTTTTGACTTCCGTGTGAAATATATAGAGCTGTAAAAATAGCAGCTTAAGCAGCTTTCCTCCCATTTTTTAAATAAATTACATTATGTGAAAAGAGTATTAACAACTCTATATACTTCCAAGTTGATTGAGAGAGTCCGGTCTGCACCAAGTTTAGTGCTAAGGGCAACTGATAGAAATCCGACGACTGGCGAAACACGAAGTTTGCCGAGGGATTTTAAGAGGATGTTTGTACTGTACATTGTTTTATTTCGGAGTTCCAGTGTATCAGATCAGTTCGATGGTACCATTTTCATTTTTATCATAGTCGGTTAATTATTCGAGATATCTTATACCCGTGACGTACTTATCATTAAGGAGTTCCAGTGGCCATCTGTGGTCTTCTTCATCAGTTTCACTTTACAACATGATACATTCTGAGAACAAATTATTGCATTGTTGATGAAAATACCAAAATCGCCATATGTATGCCTATAATATATGAGGAGTTGCCTCGATTTTCATGGGATCTCTTGATCAGATTCTGACTTGGTGATAATGGAACCAACTTGGGAGTATACCCTTTCAAACACAAAAAGAATTTTCAAAATCGGCCTACAATTGGCGGCGTAATCGCGTAACAATCTTTCAAAACAGCATACAGTCGAGAATCTCCTCCTTTTTGAAGTCAATTGAAAAACAACAACATGTTATACATTATGCCTTATTTCTGTGTGGGGCTTTTCTCAATAGACTACCTCAGACATTAACCTACATTTTTTTTCCTATAGTTTTAATATTACTGATTGTACGGTGTTTAAGAGATTTATTGACCTCTAAGTTTGGTTGCGGTGTTTCTCCTCAGAGTAGTCAGCGAGGCAACACTGGCCTCATCTATGTTAAGTTGACAAAAAGGTGTTTTTTTAACCAATTTTCAATCAAATATTATTAAACATTTACCACCCGGTACAGTGGGCCGCAAATATATGGTAAAAAAACAGTATAAACAGGCCTCGTATTCTATTGAAACCCCGTACCAAGATAGGCCAACTCAAGTTCTGTTACCACTGGCCAGCGGCCTATCCTTATAGCTGAACTATTACACGCAGAACTGAAAAGTATCTTTAACGAATTGGAACGCTTTCCGAGTGCTAGCATCTAATATATTCAATGCAAAGTATTATTTCTTTACGTGTATTCTAATGTACATGGCTTTAAAAGCAGGGGGACACCAAAGAAAAGATAGATGGACTGTGTGAAGAAAAATATTGGATAAACAAAATAAATCGGGATACGGGCAAGAGAATAATGCCGTGCGGTCACATGCCAGCTTGTTCTATCATAGAAATTCTATCATAGATATGATAGAATTTCCCACTAGTTATATTACTAATTTGTTTGTTACCAGGTAACAAATGGCGAGAGATGAGGACCACCTTGAGTCCAGCATTCACTGGCTCCAAAATGAAGTTGATGTTTCCGCTAATTGTGGAAAATACTAACAACATTATTGAGTACCTTCATGGTAAGTTTGATTAAAGACTTTAAAATAAATGTAATAATAGAAATGTAGAGCGGTGGATTCTGCAAATATGACCACAATTAAAAATCTTCTGAAACTACATATTATCATAAGTGTATTCCCAGAAGGGTAAGAGAAATGAAACCTTATATTAGACCCACATTTCAATAGTTATGTTTGAGTTCCTCCAAATGCCAGGTGGAAAACATAATAACAATCTGCCCAGCTCGGGAGTCGAATCAAGGCCATGATCAGCAGTAACATTTGCTACCACTGGACAAATGTTCTCGGACATTGGTAACTGAAGTACCTATTAACTTTTCAGATCGTCAATCTGAGAACATAGAAGTGGATGACCTGATGCGGCGGTACACCAATGATGTTATCGCATCAGCTGGCTTCGGACTCAAGATTAATTCTCTGCAGGACCGAGACAATGAGTTCTTTAAAATGGGCAACACAGTAGGATTGGACTTCAACCTGAAACAAAAAACATTATTAATTTTATCTACAATTTTCCCTTCACTGACTAAGGTAAGTGTGTCATGTGAAATCTATCCAACAGTGAACTAGTCATCATCAACATCTTCCTGCCCTCGACCTATTTATTTATGTATTTATTTATCTCAATTACTCTCTGCTCTATGTATCTTGAAGTCGGTGCAATACGTTATCTTCTTCCATTTCGTCCTGTAAACCGTTATGCTATGCACTCACTCTTTTTCTTTCATATCATACCTCAGACAATCCAACCGTCTTTTCTTTGGTTTTGGGATCTCCCTCTCCATCTAACCACATTTATATTAATAACTCTTTTCATCCCTCTATTTCACACGCCCCATACCACGATACTTAAAGGGTACTCAACGTTTTTATCACTGGCGCTGCTTTCAAAGTTTCTGTAATACACTTGTCTCTTCTGACTTTGTTCACTCTGATCACTCCACTAACCCATCCCAAGATTCTCACCTTCACTAAATGCAATCTTTTCTCGTCCGTCTTCCTCATGGCCCAATAATCCGATTCATATAATAGGTATGCCAAAATCGAAATGTTACAACACTGGCCTAGGTATGCTTATAATAATAGCGTACATTTCTAAGTTGGTTTTTCTCTGTCATTTAGAAACTAGGCGTTCGTTTATTCCCCGAGAAGACGTATAATTTCTTCAGAAATCTTGTGGCTTCTACCATGGAATATAGGAAAAAAGAAAAAGTGGAACGACCTGATATGATTCAACTGCTGATGGAGGCTAAGGGAGGTAAATATCTGCTCAGAAATATACTAGTGAGTTATTATAGTTTCAGAGTATATAAAAGGTATTTTTGTCTATACAATCCCATTGGTTTTTCAACCCATGCCTGCCCGTTTTAACATACCGTGCCGAGACATAGGAGAGAGTTATGCGGGACATGTAGTAAAATAAAAAGTACTTTCCTAAGACTCCCTCACAACCCAATCATCGTATTATGATCAATGACAATAGTTCGCCTCATTGTTGGTCCTTCGAACCGGATCATTTGCCATTTTATTCGATTGTTAAGATTTATTTCATGTTATTTTTTACAGTGGCAGAGATGTTAGAACTGTTATACTCAAATTCAATGTTTTATTTAAATTATAATAACCGGCATCATCGACCTCGAGAGCTAGCAAGTCATGTTTCACTTAATTTTTATTACTTTTTGCAGAATGGTCTCCAGATGAGTTAACTGGACAAGTGTTCATATTCTTCACTGCTGGCTTTGATACCACAACAAATGTCCTGGCGATGACCATCCACGAGCTTGCCATTAACCCAGAAATTCAAAAGAGGTTATACCAGGAGTGCAGACAGGTTAAGGAGGACAAAGGGCTTACGTTCGATAGCCTCAGTGAACTTAAATATTTGGACTGCGTGATAAACGGTAGGTCTAAGCACATTTTTATCTTGAAATCACACACAATTTCTGAGAATTCAAAAATATCAATGTCAGTATCAAAATTACATAATTATAAAGATCTGCTCTTTATTATATCGGCGAAAATAAAAATAAACTTATTTATGAATTAGTGTAGTGTGCAAAGAGTACTCTACTCTTTGCACACTACACTAATTCATAGTTGCCTGTGCAAACAATGAAAACGACACCCGTTACAAAAAATGTGCAGTTTTTGCTGCCGCCTTCTTGGATTGTAATTCAAATTAACACAATGTGTTATTTACATTCAGAAACCCTAAGGAAGTGGTCTCCAGCTCTGGTAATGGACAGGACCTGTGTGAAAACATATGAGCTCCCGCCACCGAGAGAGGGGGGACAGCCTTATACTGTAAGTTACACAAGAAGGACTGAATTACTCGTACTTACACAATGAGTTCAGACTATCGGAGCATAGTTATGATATGAATTTAAAAGGTTGATTATGATAATTATTATTGTTGACAGTTAAAACCCGGTGACGTTGTTTACAATATGGTGAACTCTATACAAATGGATGAACATTACTTCGCTGACCCACACAAGTTCGATCCTGAGAGGTTTTCTGAAGAGAACAAGCGTGATATTAAACCTTCCACCTTTTCACCCTTTGGAGGGGGGCCGAGAATATGCATCGGTAAGTTCAAAATAGAAATGACTCCTTTATTCACTTGACGTTTGATGGATATATACTCTAAAGGTTTAGGTAGTTAAAAAAGGGTAAACAAATCGTAAAAAGAGTTTTTTATAGTTGACACTTTCTTGTTTAAAAATACATTCTAAAAAAATTAAATTGATTTTAGATCACACGATAGTTTCCTCTTTTATTTTAGTATGTTCAATTTTATCATTTATTCTTAAACTGCTCTTCGTAGATGTAACTGCTTGAGCACAATTTTTAGTTAGATTTATATTAAAAATATAATATTTAGTAATCTGTCTTTAGAAAAGAGCCTAAAAAGACAGGTTCCCCAAACCTTTTATAAAATACAACGAATTAGATAACGTTGCTAAATTGAAGAGTACAACTGTGACGTAGTTTGTCAACTGAAGTGGCAGGTATTACGTTTAGTCGGTTAACCAGACGCCTTTGTTGACAGCGTTCTCGACATTTGCGAATAGCGTGTTTCGTATCGATTTTGTTGAATTGTGATAATATTAGCTCGTTTCTTTGTTTTGTTTTTGTTATTTAGTTATTGTTAGTTTTTGTTATTTATCTTTATTGGTTTTTTAATTATTATCGTGGAAAAATGAGTGAACCCGAGGCTGGTACTAGCCAGACGAACTTCGTACACACATTTCCATCACCGAAGAAGAAACGCTTGAAAACCGGACCTCTTTCATCATCTGAGAAACAGACATTGATAAATGTGTTTAAATATGTAGAAGAAACATGGCCCAAAGAGTGTTTTCCGTCAAAAACAGACATAGTGCAAAAAACTGGTGAAATAATGGGTAAGTATGTCTGTACCAACTGTGTACAGGGTTATTAACCAATACAAAACATTGCATAGAGTGGAGTCTCCTCCTCCACCGGCAAGGAAACCAAGCCAAATCGACAGTTTCGATGATATGGATTTAGCCGCAGTGAGGAGAAAAGTCCATATGTTTTTTTTTTCAAATGAAATGCCAACTATAGAAAAAGTTATGGAAAGTGTCAATAATGATGACAGTCTACCTAATATAAAAAAAGATGTAATGTGTAAGTTGATGAAAAAATTAGGCTTTAAATACTCCAAACGCAGTCGCAAGAGTATGCTTATTGACAAACCAGATATTGCAGTATGGCGTGTTAAGTATTTAAATGAGATTGCAAAATATAGAAGAGACGGGAAGAAAATATATTATTTGGATGAAACATGGGTCAATGAAGGTATGATAACAACATTAATATGTTATTAAAATAATTATTGTACACTGTCACAACTTTGTAAATATCTTGTAAACTCATTAATATTGTTTTTTGCAGGACATACCAAATCGTCAACATGGCAAGATACTACAATAACATGCTGTAAAGAGGCTCACAGGCAGGGTTTGTCTACAGGGTTAAAGAATCCCAGCGGGAAAGGAAAACGCCTTATTTTAGGCCACATTGGTAAGAATATTACGTCATAGCCTTTAATAGAAATGCCATGATGATTATTTTATAAGCTTGTTATAAACATAATAAATCACTCCTTGTTTCCCCGAAGGGTTGGGCAGAAGTGTATCTATAGTAGTACAATCACATTTCGCCAGTTATGTTTAAGTCCCATGTAATAGTGGGCGAGCCTATTGCCAATAACCGGGCACAACTCCACGAGTCCATGCTGCTACTGAAAATTCTAGATAGAAAAACCCAATAACACTGCCCAACCTGGGAATTGAACTGTGAACTTCATGCTTAGCTGTAGCGCTTGCGACCACTAGACCAATGAGGCAGTCAAAGTATAATAAATTAACATTTTCAGTCAAAGTATAGTTCTGGCCAAACTTGTTGGCCACCCTGAAGTTGGCTACAATGGCTGCGCTGTAGTAAATCTCATACCAAAACAGTTCCATTTCGTGCCTCGCGCATCCGGTAAACCAACTTCAGGGAGGCCAAGAAGTTTGGCGAGGACCATGTGAGATGCTCATATTATAAGAAAATATAATTATTAATCAGTTGTTCAATGTTATTTAAAACTATGTTTCAGGTTCATCAAGTGGTTTTGTTGAAGGAGGTGAACTTATATTTCAAGCAGCTAAGGGTGACGGTGATTACCACTCAGAAATGGATGCACATAATTTTGAGAAATGGATCACCACAATTTTCAAGAAACTGGAAAAAGACTCCATTTTGGTGATGGATAATGCACCCTATCACAGTAGAAAAAAAGAAAAAGTGCCAACAACCGCATCAAGAAAGGCTGATATTCAGAAGTGGTTAAGAGAAAAAAATATTGCTTTTGAAGAAGCTGAATTAAAAGCACAACTTTTAATAAAAGTTAAATATGAAAAACACAAATACCAATCCTATGTTGTGGATGAATTAGCCAAGGAATATGGTGTTACAGTATTGCGCCTGCCGCCATATCACTGTGAGCTCAATCCAATTGAGTTAATATGGGCTCAAGTTAAGGGGTTTGTAGCCGAGAAAAATAAAACTTTTAAAATGGCTGACCTAAAAATTCTTTTGCCAGAGGCTTTGGCTAATGTAACTGCAGAGAATTGGAAAAATTGTGAGGGTCATGTGATAAAAGAAGAACAGAAAATGTATAAATTAGACAAAATTATAGATGACACAACTGAACGTTTTATTATTAATGTGACAGAGAGTTCATCAGAGTCAGATTCAGAATAGAGCCTAATAATCATCATCAGCCTATTAATGTTCCCACTGCTGGGACACTGGCCTCCTCTCTGTGAGAGGGAATGAGCCTATTAATATGTGACTATAAATAATAAGATTTTAACATTTTAATAAAAGGTTTTGCATCTATGAGTCACGTGGTTTTTTTTGTTTACCCTTTTTTAACTACCTAAACCTATGGAGTATAGTTATTTATGCTACAAGTTCGGAAGGTAGGTGATTCACGATGAGTGAATACATCGAAACGAGTCGTCATCTTACGTACGTGTATCATACAACATTTTAGTATGCATTGTGCGAGGAAATAACAAAATATATCTGAACCAAGCAAGAAATTAATAAAATGGCGGGCTTATTCAAGCGCGCTCAGTATATCCACAGATTAACTAATAGTTCCTCGGGCTTTCTGCGCATGTGCAAATAGCTGTCACGTCGTAAAGCAAAAAGGCACGAGCAAAATATACGTTCATCCAAACATATTTAATGAATATTTAAAATTAATTTATTAATCAATTAATCGACACAAGTCGGGAATCATCTTACGTACTGTGTATCATACAACATTTTACTAAGCATTGTGCGAGGCAATAAAAAAATATATCTGTATATATATGTATATACTGCACATGCGCAGTAGATATGCTCTATCTCACTCATCGGGAATCACCTACCTTCCGCACTTGTAGCATAAATAACTATTACAATGCATGCCCTCGAAAAGAGCGTTTCACTAGTGCTTTTTACTTTATATTTTTTTAATTTTTAACTCCGTCGTCAGCCAGACGCATAGTTTTTATTATTTGAGAAAAGTTGCACAAATTAGTTAAGTACAGATTATCATTCATATTAAAGGTAACATATAACTAATACTTCATTAAAGGCGATTTTAATTACTCTAGATTTAGATTTGAACAATAAATTAATTTTAAATATTCATCAAATATGTTTGGAAGAACGTATATTTTGCTCGTGCCTTTTTGCGTAACGACGTGACAGCTATTTGTTCGTGACGTGACACATGCGCAGTAGATATTCCCGAGGAACTATTAGTTAATCTGTGGATATGCTGAGCGCCCTTGAATAAGCCCGCCATTTTATTAATTTCTTGCTTGGTTCAGATATATTTTTTATTTCATCGCACAACGCATAGTAAAATGTTGTATGATACACGTACGTAAGATGATTCCCGACTCGTGTCGATGTAGTCACTCACTCGCTTCGCTGCCAATATCAACTTCGCGGCCAATAATGCCAATCATCGGGAATCACCTACCTTCAGCACCTGTAACATATATAACTATTGGATTCATTGGCATACATTCTTCCGATAGACAAGAACATTCATGAAAAAAAATTGTTCATATGCTGGTGAGTTAGAACTAAAGTAGTTGCAGCGCTAAAATATTTATGTTGTCTAATCAAACTTAAAACATGCAGCGCTAGATCTCGAGCTTATAGAATTTATTTAAAGCAAGGCCTATGTCCAGTAGTGGTCGTCTTTCGGCTGATATGATGATGAAGAAGGTGCACGGATTGCAGTACTCATACAGTTCAGTCGAACAGAATGAGTGTGCGGATCGTTAAATCTAGTGCGTAATATATTTATAACGATGTTTGGAGTAAGGTTATACCAGGCATGCATAATTTACCAAGGGGATTGTTTTACAGGCATGAGGTTCGCGATAATGGAGATAAAAGTGCTCTTATTTCAAATAATGCTGAACTACAGCATTGTAAAGACGGAGAAGACAATGGACCCCATCAAGTTACGGCCTCTTAACTTTAGCATTAAGGCTTCGAATGGAACTTGGGTTAAATTCCAGAAGAGAGAATAAATTCTTTGTTAAGTATACGTGTAAATTTTCACAGATGATGTATTTCTGTTGCCGCTATAACAAGCCAATAACAATAATACTTCAAATAAAATAAATATTTAATAAATTTTATATATATTTTTGTTTTTTTTTCCATACAACATACGTGATTTTTTGCAGTTTTTGCGATGATGGTACGGAACCCTTCGTGCGTGAGTCCGACTCGCACTTGGCCGGTTTTGTTAATAATTGTTTTACTGGTAACTAAATATGTATAATTATTTAGTTTATCTATAACAGTAAAATATAAAAAAAATATATATATATTTCAAATTACACAGCTCAGGTGAAAATAATTTGAATAATTCTGAAGAACAAAAAAAAAAATATGTATAAGTAGACTACCTAATGTTACTTACTACCTAAAGTAATTAGGTATAATGTCGGTCTTGGCAGTAGTAGTGCATATTATAATGAATTTCTGCTCTTAACATTAATAGTTTCTCTTTAACCACAAGGTTCGTAATATCACAAATATGGAAACGGAAACTTACAAGAAAATAATATCCAGTTTTTAATTAAGTGACTTAATTACGTACGAAGCGAGAGGCCCTCATGCAGAGAGAGGGTTGAAATTTTTACCAAATTTCCACTTCATAATAATGTAGAATATTAAATAAATATAAAGTTTCAGTAGTTGCCACCGTGGGGAGTTTCTGTGAGCAAGTCATTCGTCGAGGTTTTTGAACATAATTTTTATTTATTAACTTTTAGTTTGACGCTAAGTAGATTTATATTACTGTGGTATGCTCCCAAGAAACTTAAGTGCTCTAGCTGATAAACTCGTCTTGAATAAAATATGTGCCATACTATGCTAGTATTATATTATCTGTGGCCATACGGTTCATGCTTATTCAGTTTTCTTTTCTTACTTATTGGGTTTAAGTATTTGCTTGAATATTAATTATATTGCCTAGACAAATATTTTTTTATTAATGAGTTCTTTACACATTTTCAAATTACCAGGGCCACATGAGTATCAGAGAATGCCACTTAATCATACCAATGACATCACTAACAATAATACATTCAGTTTGGAATTATCACGCTTTTCATTTCGGATCAAGTGGCACCAATTTTAGATTAATCGCTTGGCTATTAAAACAATAGGAATGAACTGTGTAAATTGAACGCAACTGTTCGTATTGACATTGCCGCGTTGATTGTGTTTGTAGCCGCAATTCTGATTGTTAATATGGATTCAGTTTATGTCTATCCTTTTATGGTGACCTAGTAATGACCTAGTAATATTAGCTAGTGTTACTTGTTTTCATGAAGATTCTTTGTATACCTTGTCCAGCAGTGGACGTCTCTCGGCTGAAATAATGCTGATGATGACTTCTTTTTAGCGCATGTAAATCTTATGAATGGTTAAGATTATCCCCCCACTGATGAATTATGACCATTAATACTTTTTTTTTTTTTAATTATGTTTCTACAAACTGGTAGGTATTATTCCAGCAATCAGGTATACATTTTATAGCTTTCCCCTTGAACAGACCATTAAAACCACCAGACTAACAAACAATCTTATCTGTCTCTGCCTCCCTAGTAAAGTCCACTCCTTAGTAATCAATTTTCCGTCTTCCAAAGTATATTAGTGTTAAAAAAAGAGGGAAGATTGTAAGAGTTCCTCGGAAGTCAATTAAATCTGTCTAAAGTTGTCGCGTTCCTCCAACTCGACCCACTTTGATTTGTGAATATTAATACCGAAGTAACGAATGTCAAAGGTCCTAACTTTTGTAATTAAGGCTGCGATTTTCTTCTCTAACTTTAATGAGAGTACCTATCAACATTTATGTGATTCTATTCTACTTGGTAAAAGTGTGAGCCTTGTATACCTACTTGTCTTAAAAGATTAAGTATAGAGTGTTCAAATCCAGCCAGAATATTTTTTTTCTAACAGCCTGCGTGCCTAGTACCTATAATGTGATTTCTAATTTCGTAGACTATTCTGACATTTGGGGGGTTGTCACTTTATCGTTGCAAAAAATAATGTCGTATCCTGACCATTCTGAGTGATCGAAAGTTAATCGAAAATCGAAGTAAATGAAACTATTTAAATAAAAAATAAAAAAAATATTAGAAACTAGCGGCCCTTGTTTAGTTTCTACTCATTTATATCAGACTTCATTTTAGCGATCGCATTTATTTTATGTTGATATAATAATTAACACAATAAAAGTTTATGTACTATGTGTATGAATACTGTTATATTTAAATATTTTACGTTTATATTCATAAAAAAATTATTTACACCAATTAGTAAAATTAAATTGAGGAGTCATGTCACATCGATTCGATGAATCCCTTATGATTGAGCCTTACCTACAACACTATGCTCCGCGCAACGTTTTAAAAAATAAGGTCATTGGCAACTGTCAGTTTAGTCTACGAAATAAAAAATCACAGTATACATACATTTATGATTAGCACGGCAAAAATGATGGCATTTAGCAAAAACGGCTAAATTCATGTGATACCAAAGTGACTACATGATTTCCACAGAACTTAACTAGACAGAAACTCCAAATTAAATACCTTGATGAAGGTCTAGTTGAAAACCCTTTCACCGAAGGACACAAATAAAACATAACAAAACCACAAACTATTTGTCCACGTTCGCAGGGCCTTAACAAAGAGATTTCAATTTAAGTAAAGCAATCCAATTTCACACGACCGTGGATATAAATGGGCGTAATTTTATACCGCGGATGTAAGCCCCGCTTAAAATTAACGGCTGTTAGTTATGACGACCTGGTAGCCCGTGACTGATATTTTATTAGTTTTCATTGAAGATTATTCGATAGGTCAATTTATTTCCTTAATCAAATACCTACTTCTAATAAAATAATCATAATGGTCGGTATTTTTCTACAAAAGTTACATTAGTACAAATATGATCTAGATTAGTGTCAAAGACACAAAGGTCAGTTTCGATACGGTTTAGCCATCTATCTTTCTATCTTCGTACTAAAATCTGAACTATTTCTATAAAGAGGTAAAATCGTTGTTTTTTTTCTAATAGGCAATCTCTGGAGGGACTTAGATAATGATCCGATTGAAATATCTGTCAATGATTTAATACTACACTATTGCCAAGTGCCAAAGGATATGTTTAATAGTAAAACAAACTTCACAGCGAAAACGCGGGGCGAAACTATTTAGCTAATGCTCAATAAGTACTAAATCTACAAACCCTGGATCAAAGATTTTGCTCTAGTCATAGAAAACCGAGCACGTTTTGGAGAAAACAAGCGAAGTGAATACGGTGTCACATTGAACACCGGACTACGGGTACGGCGTACCCTGTATTTTGTTGAGGGTAAATAAATGTAAGCTATACTGTGAACATTGGGGTATTTTAGATAACCTGCGCCTGTCTGTAGCCTGTCGCTGACATCCGAGAAGCAGCCCGACCCACGGCTAGAGGACGTAACGTTTAACGACGAGGGTGTATTTTTTTTACCCGACTGCCGAAGGAGGGTAATGTGTTTATCAGTCTATGTATGTTTGTTCCTGTGTGGCGTTCTAAAGACCAAACGAGTTGGCCGATTTTGATGAATCTGATGACGTCAATCGATTTGTCTTAACCTTGCGTTGCGAGTGTCACTAGCTACACATAAATTGGAAACTAGAAAAATGGCGGTTTTTCGGCGCCAAACATGGCCCCACAACAGTGGGGCCCAATTGTTTTTACAAGCTTTTAATTAACTTGCAATGTATGTATGCATGTTTGTATGTAGTAAGTGTGTTCGGATTAAATCTTGCAACTGAATTTTAAAGCAGTTATCCTCCACCGGTTAAGATGAAATATTGCATACACGTTTAGTTTGGATGACAATGCATGGTTAGATAAGTGATGTCATTCTAAATCCAATATGGTGGACGGCCCAAGATGGTGGACTAGTTAGTTTTTGTGCACTGCCATGATATGGGTATCAAATGAAAGGGTTTGCTGAGAAGAATACGGAAAAAGGATGTAATAAAAAAAAAATAAAAAAAAATATATATATAGATAAGTTCAGGTTGTCTGCACCATGCGACCTAAGGTTACAGATGGATAGTGGGCAGGAATTCCAGGTTCGGGAAGGGTACACTCACTGCCAGTCCAGCAGACTCACAGGACTGATCAGAGATGGCTAAAGGTCTCTTGGCCACAGTTAGGAGTAATGAGACAAGAATATAAATTCAAATCTGATTTATTGACAATATTATACAGCTTATATACTATGTTTTATACACACTAATGTACAATTTTTTTTGCTGTGTCCTATGCGTGTAAGATGCAACCAAACAGTATTTTACCTCGGCCGCGCGTCAGCCGGGCCGAGTGCTGTGTCAAAATCCAAAGGTAACATGAACAATGATTTTCTTCTTGTTTCCGTCTTTTAAGTTCGTTTCTTAAGCAGCCGGGTTTATTTTATTTTTTTAGTTAACTTTTTTTTAATATAACATTAGTTTTTCAGTTTTGACGTATTAGTAAACTTTATAGTTTTTTTGGGGCAGAGTGGACTTCAGTTAGCATTACCAGGAACTTGAAAAACCAAATCAACTAAAATTATAATGAAACAATGACAATTCAAAGACAATGAAAGGCTTTTTCACAGTACATAAGATGCTACTATTAACGCTAGACAACACGGAACTTATCAGTTAGCCAAGAAATAAATAACGATAGAATACATTTTAGAGGTCACTATAAGTAGAAATAAATAGAACGTTAATCTTATACAATGACAAAGTTTACGCTCTATTGTCGCACAAGTCGGGCACGTCACTGAACGGATTAACGCTACGTCAAGCGCCCCGATACACCTGTTGGATGCACTGCAGTTCCACGCAATGTACTCCATTATTATCTCCGTCTGTTCATGGCGCCTTGGTATCAACCGGGGTACGGGGGGGGTGTATTTATTGTTTGTACAATAAATGTATTGAGTTTATCAGCCTTGCGAGCCCAACGTTCACACCTAGCGATGGTGGCGCTTTATGTTAGCCTAGTACTGGACTGATTCATTAGTCTGCCCACGCATTTTGTCCGAAGGACAAATAATTCCATTCTTGTTGATGAATACACAAAGTAGCTCTTCGTTAATCAAATTGACTAGCCTAGAAATTCTAAAATCCTATCGTCAAAACGAAAATGAAGGCCTGTCATGAACATAATTTTCACTGACAGGAAAAGCTAGACGTCACCGTTTTCTTTTTAAAGCGTTGCTACACTCGCTTTTACCCATAGTCGGTTTACCGATAGCGACAGATGTACATAAATAAATACATAACCAAGCCTCTTATTACATTTTCATACCATGTTACACAGTGCATTTCCCACTATGACAGATAAAAATGAATACCTACACATTATGATAGTTGTACCACGCATTTCCACTTTTCCATCGCGATTTACGTATGACTGATGTATTCATACATTTCCGCTTAACAAGTAAATGGCTTTTTGCGAACACCATCGTTCATCATACATCATAAACCAGACAAATAAAAAACATACAAATAGTCAAATGTTATTAATTCGTTGCCACAGGATTTTAAGGTTTGTTGAAAAAGCAATTAATCTGTTAGCTTGTTTAATTGGAATCGCGTGATCATGTTTAAAAAAGTTTTGTTTAGTCTGACCTTTTTACTATTTTTGTTCAGCCTAGCTTCATTTTGCTACGGTATATTTTATATTAAAAAAATAGTGCTGTCTTTTGGAGCAGATTTATCGTGTATGCCTCTCTCTGTATCATGGGCTCCTAGTTCATCAGAATTGCCACTGATTCTGATGAAATTTCACGGAAGGATACGTTTTGTTATGACAAGATATTTTATAGACACAAACTGGCCAAAAAGATTGGTCTTTCTGTCCGTACCTACCGAAGCCCGTACCAAGAAATATAATGTTTTGATCTTTTATTCTTGAGAAACATAAAGAAAACTAAGCTTCTTGTTGTAGCCACGATTAACGTGCTTGGAATAATAATTAGTATCGTTTATTATGCCAGATGAAAAAATGTAAATAAATCCTCAAACCGCACACAACTGATTATATTATACACGTACTTTCCCATAAAAAATAGTCATCAACCACCAATGGTGATCATTGCTAACTGATCACTAGTTCCCTGATGACTCGAAACGCAAAGAACGTTTTCTAAACGTTATGGATTTTGCCTATTTCAGTCATCTCTTCGCAAAAAGTCCATTTACATAGCGAAACAAGAAACGTGATTACAACTACACCCAGTAGGGGTACGCTGTACCCTGCTGGCTGCCGACAAAATGTGTAAATAGCGCCCCCGCTTAAAGTTGCAGCGCACACCGGTCCGAGCCAGTTTAAACAAGTTGTAAATGTTAGGGGCACTGTTGCGAAACAAAAGTTTGTACTAAAAATTATCGTTGTTACATACAATTGTTGTTCTTTTTACTTCGTTTCTCTACGTATTCTACATTTTCTCTGCAAGCCTGTCGATTTTATACGATGTGTAGGTCTAACTTTAACGTTGCTTGGATTTGTAGAATATATATACTAAGAGAGCACAGGCAGCTACATTAAGAATCTATGTTCAAAAAACCTTTTAACAAAAAAAAACAAACCGACTTCCAAAACAAAGCGAACAATAACCTACCTATTCTTTTCCGTTTTTCGACACCGACTTCGGAAAAGAAAGTAATTTTTCGTTTTGTAGTGTTTTGTTTTGGCAGTCAGTTTATTTTTTTTGTTACAAGTTTTTATTTATCCCTTTTTAGTTTTGATATTACCATGAAAACATTTATAACCAAAGTAAATCTCATGAAGAATCGAATAAGCTCAAACACAACTAAGATAGATTGTTTTATTTCGGAGTTACAGTGCCTACCTTCCAGCTTCATCATCAGATCAATTCGATGGTACCATTTTCATCAGTAGGTACCATTTATTTATAAGTATTTGCTTCATCATAGTCGGTTAACTATTCGAGATAATTATCTTATACCCGTGACATACTTAGCATTAAGGAGTTCCAGTGGCCATCTGTGGTCTTCTTCATCAGTTCCACTTCACCAAATGATACTTTCTGAGTGCAAATGATTGCATTGTTGATGAAAAGAAAATACCAAAATCGCTATATGCCTATAATATTTGAGGATTTCCCTCGATTTCTCCAGGATCCCATCATCAGATCCTGACCATGATGATGACCATGGGACTACCTGAGAAGTATACTCTTTCAAACAAAAAAAGATTTTTCCAAATCGGCCCAGACGTCTTTGAGTAATCGGGAAACACATTAAAAAAAAAAGATGCCGACGATTTGAGAACCTCCTCCTTTTTTTGAAGTCGGTTAAAAAGTGGAAAAAATCTGAGTGCCGCAATTCACTAATTCTCCAAAATATCCTCCACAAAGGGAACTGAATCCTTATATGGAATGTTGTGTCCTGAATGTTTTGTCTGTAAATCCTTGTAATAAACATAGGTATAATCTTGTAGCCAGACGTAGGTCCATAATTCGGTCACGGATCCGCCGGCGACACGTACCAACACTCGACACAATTATGACTCACTACGTGACGCTTCTGTAGCCCTAGTAACCACTAGGTAACCACATACTAATGTATATATGTTTCTAAAACATAAACACTACATAACAAATGAAACCTAAATTCCTGCCAGAACTTCATGATTATGTTCTATGTAGGTTATACATAAAAATGTAGGATGTAGGTTATATTTAGACACTGCAACTTTAGCTTGAAACAAAACCGACCAAGTGCGTGTCGGGCCACGCGCAGTAATAGGGTTCCGAAGTTGCATAATAATGCGGACTAAAAAGAGGGTTTTGTTGTTGTTACATGAACATTAGAACGGTTTCAGCGGCTCACAAAGTCTTAACGGGCCCACATAGGATGATGTTTTTATTAAATCTATATTCTCGCGTTTGACCACTATCTCGCCTGATGGTAAGCGATGATGTGGTCTACGGTGAAGCACGCTTGCCTAGATGTAATCTATTCACTCTTGACTTAAACTATATAAGGACTAACTGGTAACTGAAGAAGGAGTTATAAAATCCAACTTCGCAACTGAAGTTAGAAAAATATTATATATTTGAGTACCACCGCGGGTGCGAATTGCGAAAGGAGCCGATACGAGCGCGCGTTAGAGCTACGGGGAATGGTATAGTTCGCTGGATCCTTGCGTGCACGCTCCTTGTTTATTTCGCTTTCGGAATTAGAAAAAAATCGTATGAATTCACCTCTAATCTCTTCTAATACCGCAGTTAGAGGTGAATCCTCTAATCTGCGGTATTCACTATTTCATTATGCAAAGTTTTGCGCTACTCAATTAGAGATGTAGTCGGTTCGAATATTGACTTTATAGAAGGATATCGACAAAAGAAAATTACTAATTTGCTTGGAAATCGAATCTAATTTGACTTTACTTTTACGTTTTAATTACAAAACGTCGAAAATACTTCTGCACTAACACAAAATAGACTCCACCGCGCGCATGCGCCGTATGGATTACGGACTGCTACTGCCAACGACTCCGGCCACTCCAATGCGTTAATCGAGCTTAAACATTATTAATTTAGAAATCATTATTATTAAGGATGTTATGATTTTATTTTTGTATATTTTTACATGGTTCATAAGCATAAATTTACTATATGTTTTACACAGCTAGTCTGGCAAACGAAAGTAGACACTCGAATTATTTGCAAACTTTTTATATGGCAATGCTATACTAATGTCAAACCCAATTTTCCGTATAACGCTATCATGTTGATACTTTGTTATAATTCGTAATCTCTATAACTTGTTGAAAATAAATAATAAGAAAGAGGCAGAATTAGAGAAAATAATTTAAAAGTTTAATTATTGATGTAGGAAACAGTGATTCCTATGACTCTAATAAATCTTTTCACATGGAAGTCTTAGATTCATATTTTGATTGATAGTGAATAAACCAAAATTATTATAGAATACCTACTGTTGGTTTTTTTTATTCAGATTGACACATTATGTCTAAAGTATTACCTACCTAAAGTATTTATAGTATTTTTACTCAGACGAAGTAATATAAATAATTCTAAAGTATCAAATTAGGTTATTCCAGGTATTGCATACTAGTTTTGGGGTTGCTATGCTGATATTTTTTAAATTTGCCGCGCTTTTTCAGTCTCTACTTTCATTTGCCAGACTCTAACAACGTTATTTAAGTAATTTTTCAATGGCATTTGTACAAAAAATTTACTGTGCCAAGTTCATTTTATAAGTTGGTCGTCTATTACTTGTAAACTTGTAAAGCCTGTTATGATTTCATTTTTGTATATTTTTACATGGTTCGTAAGCATTATATTTACTCTGTTTTACACAACTATCAACTTTATTTAAGTAATTTTTCAATGGCATTTGTACAAAATTTTTACTGTTCCAAGTACATTTTATAAGTTGGTCGACTATTACTCGTAAGCTTGTAAAGCCTTGTTATCCGTGATAATTTTCCTTTTAATTTCGTTATATTTACTACTGCCCTGAATTTTTTCACATAGCCAAGAGCAACCATTTCGGTGGCAGGGGGGGGGACACTTGACTCTAACACAAATTTGCAACTTAAAGCTTAATTTTACGCAAACGAATCTATAAATCGAAAAATAGTAATAACAAACCCATAATATTTTTAAATGGCCTATCCAACGATACCCCACACCATGGGATAGATGAGAAAAAAAAAAAATACATCCCCACTTTACGTCTATGGGAGGTACCCGAAAAAAAAATATTTTCCATGATTTTATGTTACCACTTTGTCGGAATTATTAATATGTATATACATGCCAAATTATAGCTTTCTAGTACTTAGATTTTCTGAGCTAAGCTGCGGACGGACAGACGGACAGAGCGAAACTATAAGGGTTCCTTGTTGACTTCGGAACCCTAAAAAAGGCCAGAGTTATCGAATGAGTGATATTTGACTTCTATGGTTATATCGCCCCGAAACCTGATGACAACCTACCGAAGTCACTAGCAAAGTCGAGAATAAACGGTCATTGAACGTCAAAGCTTCAGAAGACGTGCTTGTTCCTGAAATTAGGAGCGTGTGTGGGGAAACATAATTAAAGAGAAGGTTTTGAATTAAAACTTGGTCCTTAGGTCCTACATTTGACTTATCTTCAAGACCTGAATTCTTACACTAACTTTGAGAAAATAACATCGAAAGGAAAACAGGAACCTCTGGCATTTAAATAGTCTGAATCACAGTCAGTAGGAAAGGGTATTCACTAACTAGTGCTCGTTCCTTCTCTGAAAATCCTGTGACGACGTCATGACCATAGAAACCTTAAATCACCAGGAGCTCAGGGGTCCTAAACCCTCGGCTCTCGACAGCCCTCTCAACTCTTACTTACAATGACAATCGTGGAGGACGCGCAGTCCCGCAGTGAATCTCGACATTCGCAGCTCAACAACTCTGAATGGCTCTTGCGTAAATATGTTCTTACTTGTATAGATCGGTGTAATATCTGTGACGGATAAAAGGATCCTTTTCTACCTACTTTGGTTTTGAATTGCTATGATTGACAAACAAACACCATAGTACCTAGTTCATTAGTTAAAAGTATAGACAGTCATGGATACTGCCGACAGAAGTGAACATTTAAAACGTTTTTAGTTTTGACTGGCGCAGCACGTCACATTAGCATGTCGGTGAAGCGAAACCATAAGTTTTGCGCCTACAAAAATTGCTCAACGCGGCTAAAGAAGTTTTCACTTCAAAAATTATAATTGCTGACTTATGACTTAAATATAATCAGGCAAAATGTGGTTGCCAACCTACTTTGACTTTAGCAAACAAACTCGATGGTAGTTAGTTAAAGATACTTAAAAGGTAGGTAACTTGAAGATCCCTGCCTTTCCGTTCGAAGAACACAACCGTGTTGTCTACTTCATTTTCGTAAAATACTTCTGTAATAATTATAACTTACAACAATCGAAATTCCATAACTTACAAGTTTAGAACAATCTTAGGAATTTCAATAATAAATCATTCGATACTTAAGAACTATGTTCGCGTCTTGTAGATGAACTTATTTCTCGAAGTTCTTTCCACAAAAGTAACCGATCGATCAAACCGGTTCGTGAGCCCTTAGGCGCAACATTTCTTCTCATTTCGGTCCCACAATTCAATATCATAAACCTAATTTTCTGGATGGTATCACAATTTACAAGTAGTCGTCTAGATTGCGGGGAAAGCCCGACAGTAATGGAAGCAACATCGGAAAAATACCTCAAAGAAACTTGTACAGTTCATTACTTTCCGTTGAATAGAAATATAATATACGCGCTTCTATTTCGTGAAAACATATTTAAAAATGGTGCGGTATTTTGTACGATGTTTTCTTCTGTGTTATGAATTACATTTTTCTCGCATTTTCTTTCTTCTTGTTAGGTTTTTAGGACTGCCAATCTTTAACTGGCGTGCCAGTATTTAAAATGGCATGTTAATTGTAATTGTAATTCCACTTCCTACGTGTCACTAAACCCTACCATTCAAATTTTTAGAATCCTTTTCCGTTTTAGGCATTAACCATCTCCTATGTGTCATTAAACCCTGGTAATTCAAGTTTTAGAATCCTTTACCCTTTTCAGGTCTTTGCCATCGCTCCACAGACTAAAAATGAAGGAACGAAGAATAATATCCGAAAGCTCACATTGGCCACACAATCTGTGACACCGCATCACAAACAGTGAAGACATTTTTTCAACAGAGCGAGACGTTGCCCTCCATAAAACGTATCATATGAAATTCTCAAAGAAAATAAAACCTGCTACGCGCGCTATCTTTATCCCTTTTATGGCAGAGCGCGGGCAGACAGAAAAAAATACAATATTTCTTTCATGAAATGACTGTGCTCCTCAAACCGTTGAAGAGGAAAATACAAGTTTTCATATGAAAGTATTGTATATTTCATACAGGAGCTCGGAACGTTGTCGATGTTATAGTTTAGTAGTATATTAAAAATCAGAGGACGATGTCTTTCTGTATGAATTTGTAAGGAAAATTCGGGAAAAATCACTAGATTTGCTTTGATATTCAATACTTAAACGTTGAAGGAGGGGTAGAGTATGATCTCGTCGGGGTTCCGAAGTTCAAACTGTTAACTAAAACTAAAAGGACATCACAGATCCTGTTGTCGTAGACAACAAATATGGACCTAGGGGTCTTTAAGTCAAGAGTGAATAGGTTACTTCTAGGCAAGCGTGCTTCACCGTCGACAACATCATCGCTTACCATCAGGTAGATAGTGGTCAAGTGCGAGCCTATTCAAAATAAAATAAATGATATTTTCTCGTCAATTTACTGCTTGGCAGTATAAATAATAAGTAACAGTTGTCGCCTATCCGAAATCACTGTAATTTATTTCCTTTGGTTGACAACCTAATAACAAACTGTCAGCCCTAAGCATTGTTGTGTTATTTATAGTTACGAAATACTGGAGCACGTACTAGGAGTCTAGAATTACGAAGAGCAAACAAGCAGGTTATTCTAGATGTTTTTAATTTCAACTTTTTTAATTTGCTCATCAAATGCGCTTCTCCGGTTCTCCCCAACTCTTTCACCACGGCTAGCGCCTCGCGAGCTACACTCAATCACAAGTTGAACTCGAACACAGTTCAGAACGTGCACAATTATCTACTAACTAACCAACTAACGAGAAAGTTAACCAGCACTTAAACAGCCAGTTCGCCTCGGGCTTTTTGTTTACGATAGTACTCGCTTACTTCTGGTGTAAGTTCTATAACTTCTATAACACGACTTCAATTTGATTTGTTTATGCATCTGTGAACTACTTAGGTTTGCTGCTATCCTGGTACTAAGTTTGTTTGAACGTGGCAGGTTAGGAATTCTCGCGAATTCCAGTCAGTTCAAGTTGTATTAATTAACTAGAAGTGTCACATTATTCAAATGCAATGAGGGGATGACACTATAATGTCTCCATCTCTATCATTTATACACACTGGAACAATGATGGCTCTAAAACTTCCGCATACCTTTGCAAAGCCGTGATTTTACCTTAATTTTGCGAGTATTTCCTCAACTACTAAACAATACAACACAAAAAGACGATACAGGTTTCCGCGTGACATCATTCCAGAAAGTTCGACACAACAGAACTTGGAACTACTTTCCCCTTCGGAGTGCCTTAAAAGCTTCTGACTTTACCTTCACAACTAACATTACTTTGTGACATAGTTCCGAACTATAGTTTTAATGCTTTCGATATGTAGGCAGGTAAGTGAAGGAATAAGTTTGATGTAGGTACGGTAGCCATTTATTCTCGTCTTCTTTAAAAATACTGCTATTATTTCAAAGTTTGCAAATCGACATTTGGCAGGTTAGAATCTAGTACTCGTAGGACCCATAAGGAGAAATTTTCCAAAATGCCTAGTGGTTATTTATACTCCTATTTGTGTCTTAAACTACTCCGATAGAATATCTTCCACAATTGTCTGATCGCCACTAAAACGCAACTCCTTCGAAAATCAAATAAAACAGTTGTCAAGCGATAATTAAATTTCACTGAACCGTTTCTCTCCACAATAGCTGTCGTGGAATAATACAGTCGCAGCCAGCATCTGTATCAAACGCAACTGAATGCAAGGAGCTCATTACAAGCTTCTCATTTACAGAGTATTGGAAATTTCACGCACCACCAGGCTAGCAGCAGTTTTCAATAATAATGTGATTTTATGAACAGCACCACTTTGCATCTCCTGAGGGTACTGCAGCTCTGGCATAATCACAGACAGGTATAATAATAGTACATTACTGCAGCGGCCAGCAAAATAGGCATTGATGGACGAACGTGTAAATGTGGGCCGAGGCGAAGCCGAGGCACACATACGTAAGTCCATCAATGCCTAGTTGTGGCCAAGGCTTGTATAGTACTTTTCTCAAATAATGCGCGGAAATTAAAACTAAGTAGTACCTAGAACTCATTTTGTCAAAATCAATGACGAACAACAATAATTGTTCCCGCGTTAAAGTGTTCCTTTGTTTTTTTTTTCAATAAACAGCGTTCTATTTGCAAGCCAGTTCGAAATTTAAATAAAACCTTTGATAAGTTACCTCCTTGGTTGCCATGTTTCGGAGTAAAACATCGTTCCATTTTTAAACTACACGACAGATATGAGTTTACTATGGAATTTATTTGGCCGCTAGACACGACAGATATGGATTTTCATACAACTTTTGTCGGCCGCTGCGCGCATGTATTTGACCAGTACAGCAATTTCGATTTATCTCGAAGAAGGTTGTCAAAATAATGGTCACATTTCCAAGCATGTTTGAGAAAAAGTATTTTTAATACGACTGTGTTTATCGAAAGCTGTTCAATTTATTTTAAGAATTCACTATGAATGATTTTTCGCAACGGAAAATATAAACTTTTAAATATTTATAGAAGTTTGACAAACTTTTATATTTTATATTTTTAATTCTCCTTTTTAGCTAACGTGTAAGAAAAATAATGTTATTTGTTGTAGATGGTAAATAGTAGTGTGTTAAGTAAGAATAAGGACACAAAATTAGTTTAGTGTTCCTAAAAAAAATACCGATATTTTAAACATAAGACAATTTTCATTTAGGTTTGATATCAATCGATATTTGCCACTTACCAGGCGCTGCGCTGTCGTGTCTGAGCATACTAATAGAAAAGTGATACCTAGGAGTGGTTGAAAGAACCTTTCACCAGCACTTCTACCGTGAATATTTTAACGTCACTAATTGGTTTACATTGCTTCCCCTACCATATCTACCCCTTTTAATTGGCTACCGTGTTTTTCGTGTAAACAACGTAATAGTACGAACTACGGATGATGTAGGTATACCTGCTGGGCTACACTATGGATTCAGTAACAACTTTACTTTTATGTTTTCCTAGTACATACATAATATTCTAGCCTAAACAGGGATAGCTCAATAAAAAATGTCTTTTAACCCTAAAACATATTCCTTTGAACGTTTATAACATCTCATTGACATACTTAACCCTTGTATCCAAAATAAAAATTGGGAAAGTTGGCTAGATAAATTGAAAAAGTAGGGTTATTTTTTCTATAGGATTTGTCTGTGAACTCAGAGATAGGTTGTGGAGTCAATCGGTTGGCAGTTTTATCATAATTATTAATTGTATTGAAGGAATCCAAAAGGTCCCGGGAGTATCTGATTGTGGTTCTTGGATAAGTAGTTACTTAACAATATTTCCATTCTTATAAATAAACGGTTACGCTTAACGCTTTTCAGTCCGCAAAAAGCGAAGTTAATTTTAAAAACCTCGTTGGTTTTCGAAAATGAGACTTTAAGTTAATCGGAGTGTCAGAGTGTCGGCCTCATTTCCCGTAAGCGCTACGTTTTAATGAAACCGGAATACACACGAAACATGATGTGATCAAATAAAGTAGGAGAGTTCTGAACTTTGCGGTTCATTAACATTTAAGTAAACTTATAAATGCGAATTTTATTAATCTTCCTGCCTTAGCCCCGTGGTTTGTGGTCGACTTATCTTTTGTCATATAAATTATTTCAAGGATTCCCTATTATATATATAGTATATTTAATTGTCGTTTAATAATGTAATAGTTTATACAGATAAAAGACAAATTTTGTTGTTGGCGGGAGCTCGTGACACGTGTTGAATACTATTGATTTATATGAGATCGCTTAATTAACTGTAGGTACGTGATCTTGAGCAAAATCGCACCTACTTACCCTACCCTACCCTACCGTACATACCTACCCTACTGTACATGTCTACCTACCCTACCTACCAACCTACTCTAATCAACCTACCTACCCTACCTATCTACCTACAACCCTACCTATCTAACAACCTGCCCTACTCTACCCTACCCTACATACCTACCTACCCAACCCTACACTACATACTTACCAACCCTATCCTACCCTACCCTACATACCTACCTACCCAACCCTACACTACATACTTACCAACCCTAACCTACCCTACCCTACATACCTACCTACCAATTTTTTTGTGTTCTTAAGCCATCTTCGCATTGCCTTTCTAATGAAACCGGTTTGGGACATATCGGTTGGATGGTTTCAAAGTCTATAACGGACATAGGTAGAAACATTTATTGTGTTTTATATATTAGAATTATGGGATGAATTTCAGAAAAATGGACAACGCCATCTACTGGCAATACTGGAACCAGCATACAACGCCATGTTCATTTTTGTGTGTGCTTTGTTTCTATCAAGTATCAGAGATGGCTCTGTGCTCGCAAAATGTATGGGAAAATGATTTTGTTATCGTAAATTTTTTCGATGTTTTATTACTTATTATCATATTCCGGACAAAGATAAATGCAAAAACACAAAAGTCATAAAAATTGGTCCAGCCGTTCTTGAGTTATAAGTGGTGTAACTAACACAACTTTGTTTTATATATATAGATAGATTATTACTTTTTTAGCTTAGGTACTCTTTCCCACTACAGGGCAAAGGGTTCGGTTTTGGACAATCCAATAATTACAATCTACAAATTGAAGGTAGGTCTATCCCTACTTGCTTATCTTCCCGTTAACCACAAAAAGCCCTGTATCTCTTTTATTGCGCATCATATTTCACAGCCACCGGATAGCCGTCGTTAGTCGGCGCACGCCATAGTGCCGTATATTTACGCCATGTCATCTGATTAAGTTGGGAAATCGAGCCGAACCTGATTGATGGATGGCAGCATCGTTAATTACGCTGTATGGATGATCTTGTTGCCAAAAAATTGTAAACCTTTGGGTACGATTATTTCTATAGATTTTTTGATATAATTCTCGAAAAGAACTTTTCAATACAGTTGTTAAACATGGCGTACTTTCAGAGCATTTTCAGAGGCTATAATTATGATTCGAAAATTAAATCTTATGCATAGGCATCTTTCTGTTACGCGGTCGTGACTTTTGTTTACGAACTTGATCATTAGTTTTGCAGTTTAGTTTTAAAGTAAAAATAAGTAAATTTAAAAAAGTTTAGTAGCAAGGAGTTTTTATACATAGAATAAAATGCGATAGATTTTATACGGGGAAAAATTTATGAGTCCGTACGTCTTAGTATTGAATTCTCAAAAGTCTTTTAAATGGTTGTATAATATATTTAATTACCAGTTTTAATTTAATTATTTTCACATAAAAAATTTTCAAAAGTCGAATAGGCAGTATAGGCAGTTTTCGTTGTAAAAAAAAATTACCAGTACAAAACGCGGCATTTTCAGTTTTTTTTTATTTTTTTGTGATAAATTGTTTTTTTTTTGTTAATATGAGTTCAAGTACAAGTGATGAAATGGAATTAACTCCACCCCGTATTTTATCTGAGGCGAAACCTGCGCAAGATGAAATTTTGCCCCCAAAATCTCGAGAAAGATATATGGCAATCCCAGAGTTATTAGGCTTTTGTTTACCACTCTGGTTCGAAGTAAACTCGAATCCAGTGCTTGTGTCTGGCACCCACATACCGCGACGCAGACGTTAATGCTTGAAAAGGTACAGAAAACCTTCCTTAGATTTCTATTCCAAAGGGTATACCATTTCTTCCCTTACATGTACCCAACGAATTATCTTTTAGGAGTCTTGGGTTTTAACTCGTTGGAGGTAAGAAGAGGCTATGATCAGCTCGCGGTAGCATGTAAGATTCTGAGCGGACGTATTGACTGCCCTGAGCTACATGACCTTTTCTGCCGACTGTTTGTGCCCAGCAAATACGTTGGGCACCGTCAGAATCGCCGTCACGACCTGTTCGCTCCACCATCATCCAGAACGGTCGCTAGAGCTGAATCCCCAGTATGTCGTACTTTGAAGATGCTCAATGCCCTCTTGACTGCCAATCCTGAATGTGATGTGTTTGCGGACGAATGGTATAAACTAATGCGTGCATGCTTGGTGTTCTGTGAGAGAAAGTATGCGAGGGTGTCCACTGTTCCATGTTAAATTGTACCTGCTGTTATTATTTTATTTTTTAATTATGAATTGTTATTATATTATAATTATTGATACGTTGCCGCTCTATTGTGCCATTTTATTTGTATATGTGAAATATTTAATTATCTTGTGTAACACAGTTGTCAACATTGTTGTTTTACAATTTCTATGTTAATTAATGTAATTGGTATCTGTACCGTTTTAATTAACTATAAATAAATAAATAAATAAATGGCGACTTACGATAATTTTATTTTACGGAAAAAACAAATGTAATTCTATGATTTGTATTTACTATTTCCCACAACTGTATTGAAAAACGTCGTGTGATACACGGGTGTGTAGGTTATTGCAAATGAGCTGTCATTAAAAACCCTCGACTTCGGCTCGGGCTTGTTAATGACAGCTCGTTTGCAATAACCTACGTGTATACCCCTTGTATCACAATGTACTATGCTCCTAGTAGGTATCTCGTTTCGTATCTCATAAGTTGACAATATTCACATGTTTTTTCCAAATAAAAACATCAAAGATTTCAAGTAAATTTAATGACCTATTAAATTAAGATACCAGGCTACCATGAAATCACACAGGACTGCAAGAATTATTTGAAGCAATAAAGTTTATAGCGCGAACCAGTAAAATAGCGAGCTATGCAGCAAAGTAACGAATTTGCATAGGTGCCGTCCGCCCCAAACAAAAGCATGGAGTTAAATTTAATGCTTCTTGAATTATTGCTATCCGGGTATACAGAACAAATTGGAACACACGTTTACCTATGTTTGAATTGTTTACAAATTAGTAATGTCAATAGTTAGATATTATTGTGCAAAGCGTTGAAATACTTTTATTGAAGAAGTCTGTGTTTTAATAGATGGCAAGCCTGTTGCCATTCAATGAATCAACTTAGGCGATAGCATTCCACTACTGAACAAAATAGGTCCCTCTCAAGTTTTGCCACTACAGATTGTTCGCGTTCTGTGTCCAGTCTACCCCGCCAACCTCCATCCAGATTCACTCGGGGATTCGTCTGCTATATTAACCATCAGGGGGGTGACCATAAGCTCTAAAAGCAAGGTTATTTTGAGTGTGCTTAAGGGACAGTTGTATTTGACTTATAGACATCTGTCCCTTTTTTACAGTCGAACTATGATAGTTTTGACACGTCAGGGCACGGGGGCTGAACTTCGACAAACATGGCCACTTCAGCTTGCTAACCGTATATGGGTAAATCCAATACTTTTCAGGATGATTACCATTATATCAACTGAGTACAAATTCAGACTTCAGACACTGATAAATTGCTGTTGCGAGAACCATATTCTAAAGGTATCCGCATATGATAAACAAAAGAAATAATACTGATTACACGCTTGAAACTACACATGGACTTATTAGAGATAACAAAAAAGTTGCTCAAGAATTTGTGGATTTCTTTACCAGCATCCCAATTAAAACTACTGAAACCATAAATTCTTCGCCCTCACTTGCTTCTGGTTTATTAAACGCAAACGTTTCAGCCTGCCCGACAGAATTTAACTTTTCACATGTAAACCCAATAACAGTAATAAAAGCTTTTAAGCAAATCAAGATCAAATTGACCGAAGATCTATGGGGAATGTCCATCAAAGTTTGTACCTCCATTATTCAGACTATAGCGCCGTACTTAGCTTTAATTTTTAATTTGTGTGTAGATCAAGGAGTCTTTCCGGATCTAATGAAACATAGTAAGGTTATACCACTTTTTAAATCCGGGAACAGTAAAGACACAAATAATTATAGACCAGTATCGGTGCTGCCGGTTTTCAGCAAGATATTTGAAAAGATAATGCTAAATCAGATGCTCATTCATTTTAATACGAATAACATCCTACACGATAAACAGTATGGTTTTACCAAAGGACGTTGTACGACTGACGCTTGTGTCACCTTATTAAAACATATCTTTGAAGCGTGGGAAGAGGCACAAGATGCCATAGGGGTTTTCTGCGACCTGTCGAAAGCATTTGATTGCGTTGATCATGAAACATTACTTTTGAAACTTGAGCATTACGGGCTAGGCCAATCAGCGTTGAGTTTAGTTAAATCTTATTTAAATGATAGACAGCAATTAGTTCAAATAAACGGTGTCAATTCGTCCGGGTTAACCGTGAAAATGGGGGTACCCCAGGGTTCAATTTTGGGTCCTTTCTTGTTTCTAGTCTACATTAACGATTTACCTCATCTATTGAAAAACAATCTAAACATGGTGTTATTTGCTGATGACACTTCGTTGATTTTTAAGATAAATAGACGTACCAGTAACGTTGACGATGTGAATACCGTCTTGCGACAGGTTCAAAATTGGTTCACAGCTAATAATCTAGTTTTAAATGCTAAAAAGACTAAGTGCATAAAATTTGTCTTGCCGAATGTCAAAAGTAATGATTGTGACATTTTATTAAACAAGGAGAAGCTAGAATTCGTCGATAAAACGGTTTTTCTGGGGATCACGCTAGACTCGAGGTTGCAATGGGGGCCTCATTTAATATCACTTGCGGGGCGGCTAAGCTCGGCAGCTTATGCTGTTAGAAAAATACGTCAGTTTACTGATGTCGATACCGCAAGATTAGTCTATTTTAGTTATTTTCATAGTATAATGTCTTACGGTATCTTACTATGGGGAAGGGCTGCAGACATTGAGTCAATTTTTATTCTGCAAAAACGAGCCATCAGAGCGATATACAATCTTCGCCGGCGCGATTCTCTAAGGGAACTGTTTAAGAACATTAACATCATGACGGTACCTTGTCAATATATTTATGAAAACATCATGTATGTTAGAAAGAATTTACATCTTTTTAGTAAAAACGGTGACAGACATAATTATGTTACTAGAAATAGGGATCAACTAATTCAACCAGGTTTCAGGCTGGCTAAAGTAGCATCATCTTTTATGGGGTACTGTATAAAATGTTACAATAAAATTCCTCCCCACATTCTACAACTAAATGAGACGAAATTTAAGACTTGTATAAAACGCACACTATGTAGGCAAGCATATTATAAGTTGGGGGATTACATCGCTGATAAAAATGCTTGGCTCAATGCTGGTCCTGCTCCGCAGCCACTAGGGCGCAAGAACAATTAGTGATGGGCAGAAAAGTATCGAAGTATTGTTGGACATGCTGAAGACTGTATGCAAATTTTTGTATTGTATAAACTCAATTTCTTTTAGTATTATATAATTGCACAGCACATGTGTGAGTACTATGTTCCGACTGTAGATAAATCTACCATTCACTGTACCTATATGTCGTTCGTTGACTTCTGTGTGCCCTGGCAGTTGAGTGTGTCATGCTCTCTCTAATTTCTCTCTGATGGTGGCACATGTGTTGGATCATTCGGTTCCCTTCATGATGGTTGAGCTGAGTGGTGCCGATCCATGCGTCATGTTCGTGAACGGGCGCCATCAGTTGGGATTGGTCATAACTTAGCTGTCTCGGCCTGTTAAAGTGCTTTTTTTTAATTATTTGTTACTCTAGACGCTTTTACGTACACGTCTTTTTACATCGTTCTCACATATATGTATTTTTTCAACAAGAATGATGTAACCAAAAACTTGTAATTAAAACTGATGGAAAAGAGTGTCCGGGGAGTTTCTTGCAAATTCTTCTCCATTGAGACCTACAGACGCTTGCGAATTTGCAACTAGAGTCATCTTTTTATTAATTTTTTGTTTGACAATTCAAAAGTACTTCTAAAGTTTAATTGAAATAAATACCTTGATTTTGATTTTGAACGATGGTAATAATTATAAGGCTCCAATCAACAGGGATTACCAACTAATTAGAAATGCGTAAATGATGTACATTTGTCTATTTATTTACTCAGAGCTATGTGACATCGAAATCGTCGGCCATTACTCAGATGGGCTTAACTCGCTGAATTTTAACTGGGATTTAGTTTGAAGGCTCCTTTACGTTCATGTTGACTGTGTGCCAGTTACTTGAGCAAGTAATTGAAGTTTACTGATTATATTTATTTTTAGGGTTCCGTAGTCAACAAGGAACCTTATAGTTTCGCCATGTCTGTCTGTTCGTCCGTCTGTCCGCAGCTTAGCTCAAATACTCTTAGTACTAGAAAGCTATAATTTGGCATGGATATACAATATACATATTAATCACACCGACAAAATTGTATATGTGTAATGTATATTTTTGTCGTCTATCCCATGATGGTTGGATAGGCCATTCAAGAATATTATGGGTCTGTGAAATCAATTTTTCGATTCAGGTATCCATTTGCCTAAAATTAAGCTTTTAATTGCTCACTTTTGTTAGAACTAAATGATTGCTTCTGTATATGTGAAAAAATTCACGGCAGTAACTAGTATTTATAACGAAATTAAAAGGAAAACTAACTCAGCTAACTAGGCTTTACAAGTTTACGAGTAATTAAATCGACCAACTCATAAAATGTATGTGTGAGCCGCCGAAACATTTAAAATGTTCATGAAACAACAAAAAGCCCTCTTCTTAGTCCGCATTATTGTACAACTACTGAACCCTATTGTAATAGGGTAGCTAGCGCATGTACGCTGTAGCGCATGGCCCGACACGCACTTGACCGGTTTTTTTACAACATGCCATGTTGTACACTTTTATTTTGGGAAAATCCTTACGGAAAATCCTTTACCTTACTGATGGAAGAAATAGACGGTAATGTCAGACTTCGACCAACTAAAACCCTAAAGCCCCCTCCGCTATCATGAGTCGAAGGCCCGGGATAGCCGTTAGAAAAATGTGGAAAGCTGATGAGGTCTAACGAATGTGTGTGAATTTTATTCTTCAATTCAAGTTGCCTGCATTTGTAGTAAATAAAATAGCGTTGAAAGTAGACAAACCAACAGCACCCTTTTCTTAATACATCTATTTAGGTATTACCTGCCTAGCTAAACGCTAGAATAAAGTGTATTATTTTAATTAACCTGCTGGTCACAGGTATCCAGGTGGCTTTTCTTGCCTGTCTGTCTCCATGAATCCTGCAAATGTGACCCACCCAATTTAAAGAAAACTACTTTTTTCAAAACTTAAAATACGTACTAACCTCCCCCTCCTCCTCCTCGTACTCTGGTATAAACGATCCGTGTGAACGGAGCACCAAGATCCGAGACGAAATCCTTGCTTCGGTATTTACGATTTAAAATAAATGGTTGGGATTGGCGGCTAAGGCCCTGTGCGACAACGCCGGCTTACTCCAACCTAAGATGAGACGATACCGACATTGTTGCCTTCCAGAATTCAAGACCATTACTTTTCTACCTACATAAAATCACGGCACGATTTCCTAAAAGGATATACAGAGGTGGGTGTGTTAGTACAACCATATTATGTAATGGTTGATACTATCACAAGACTAGTGTTTAACACAAAACGTTTAGGGGCGTTCATTAAGCGTTCAGGGGGTGACCATAAGCTCTAAGAGTAAGGTTATTTTGAGTGTGCGTAAGGGACAGATATATATATGACTTGTACATACATCTGTCCCTTTTTTACAGTCGAACTATGATAATTTTGACACGACAGGGTACGGGGGCAGTTTCCTTCTGCGAAGCAGTAATGCTCGCGAAGGAGGAGGCGGAACGCGTGAGAGAGACGCAACGGAGACGCCCTCACGCCCCTAGCCACCGCAGGAGACGCCCTGGGCGTTGGGAGTCGCAAGCCGATTCGGGCTTGCGGACGGCGAGTAATGGGTAGCTCGCCGTCCGATAAGGACCAGGCCCGAGTCGACGGTGCGTAGTGTTCCACGCCTGCCTCAAAGAGATGTCAGCAAAACTGAAGGGGTCCGCTAGGGCCGATGCCTGTCTGGGTCGCGGATAAATTTGAAAAAGAGTTACCGCGGCCCAGGCTCAAGCAACTGAAGGAACACGGGTGGGTTTTAGTCAGTAAAAGTCTGGCACGCCTTTCCGCTTCATCCAGAGCAGGAGAAGTCATTGGATGATTTCCCAAACCTAAATAAAAAAATAAAAAAAGGGTACGGGGGCAGTTATGGTTCCAGATAGCTCTATTTTATTGTCTAATGCCTCATGATACGCCGTAACGTCTTTCTTCCACCGACTGAAATTACAAAACAGTTCTAATGTGCACTTTGGACCCATCTTCAATCTTGACACCTATTTAGGTACTACCGCTATCATGAGTCCGGCAGCCTAATTGCGTAAGTGAATTCGGCAAGCCACACAGGATTTAACACCAGCAATCTACCAATCACATAGACGGAAATCCACCATCCAACGCGTCTTGATGGGATCAAATTCTTCGCATTGCCGAATTCATTTACGCAATTAGGCTGCAGGTTAGAATTGTATTCCTACCAGACTTTAAGTCAAATTTTAAGAAGTTACTTCTAAGCAAGCATGCTCCATAATATCCTTGTCCATATAAGTCCACGTAACAATTAAAACATTTCAACAGTTATGTTAAGTTCCTTAAAAAAGTCACATGAACAAAGCTAGTGTCATCATCGTTATTAGTAGAGTCGAATAATATCGGACAAAAAGCAAGTTACTTTTATTCGCATTCATAGTAATTGCCTATTTCGATTCTGTTTTGGCATTATGTTTCAATCGTTGCAAATTCAATTTGAGATAAAAAAAATAATAATTTGGTAATAAAACTCACGACTATAATGAAAAGTAAATATCTTTATAGTTTGTTTCTTGTTAGTCGCATAGCAATATGCATAGCGTGTTCACTCTGGTGCTTGTGTTGTCGGCTTCAGTGGTGCTGACTTATCCGAGACACTCATCTGGTGCACACAACTTGTACCACACAAAGCGTCACTTGCATGCACACGCCCCATCTCACAAACACCATTTGTCCCGAACGCACCAATTGTCCCACAAACATCATTCGCCCCACAGACACCTTTCTTCACTTAGCCTCCGGTCGTCTCACAATCGCAACTCTTCCCATACCCACCACCCGTCCCACAAACACAGCTTGCGTTACAGACACCGTTCGTCTCATAAACACCATCCCTCCTATGGAATTCGCTCATCCCACAAAAAGTTCTACTCTCAGAAACATCATTCAAAAAGACACCGTTCGTCCAAAAAACACCATACGCTCCTCAAACTCCGTTTACCGCACAAATTCCGCTCGCCGCACAAACATCGATCGTACAAGAAAAATAGATTTTCAAAGAAACACCGATCGTCTAAGAAACATCATTACAAGGATCATGCCCGTTCTTCGAGTCGCTATATCAGCATCCTGAGTGGACCTCGACGATAGGATTGTTTACCATCGCACACGGGTAAAACCTCTAAGATAAAATGTTATATTTTTTATCTACTTGCACCGTGGTGGTTATTCTAAGAGATTATTTTGAAGTGAAAACTTCTTTACCTCCGTTGTGATTTAAAACACTGAAACGAAAACTGTAAACAGAGAGAAACACATGCCATCCCATAGGATTTAACGTGCGAGAGAACGAGATAGAGATAATTTTAAGTAGTTTTTATGAGGCGGCTCTCGGATAGATGAGACTACGATCGCTACAAGCAAACAAAGATGCATGCTCGATCTTTGACTTTGGAGGTACGCGCTGGAAGAGAATTCCACGCTTTGGCTGTGCGCCTAGTAACTCTAGAAGAGAATATATCTGAGTTTGGAAGAAAAGGTTCCGATTACAACATATAAATTATACCATGAATATTAGAGGAAGACGCTCGTACCCAGGATGAAAACAGACCCGTTAGCTACCCGGTGGTAAGATGGCATCTTTTAAGTTACCAACGCCACGCACTGCCACAGACGACGCCATAGAAATAGCGAAGTTTGAGCTACGATACGATACGAAGATGAAGCTAATAATAATGCGGCAATCCCTACCAAGAGCTTTTTACGGAATAATAAGTATACTATGGCACACAGTGGTAGTATAGCTTTCGAAATCATCTGAATATTATGAATTTATTTATACGAGTTAAAATAAATACCACTGTGTAACATTACATTAGTTATATAATAGTTTAGATAATAAAGCGTTAATTTGTTACCTTACATAATCGCCATTTACTTCCTAACTTACTCGCTTTGATGCTATCCTAAACTCCATTTGAAATAACATTAGACATGTTTCCAAATCTTTTTACAGTCCGTTCAACCGATTTTGAGTTCTATCCGGTAAACATAAGGATGACATAAAAAGCATAAACCTGTTACAAAAACCAACTGTTTGCTACAGCTACCATTTGTCGTATCACTAACGCAATAGATGTCAAAATCGGTTGACCGGGCTGTAAAATGGGCAAATTTTAACGTCTAATGTTATCGCAAATAGAGTATAATCCACCCATCCATCCTAGTTTTGATAATTTTCCAAAAATAACTAAAGTCGTGTCAATCTAAGAAATCGGCTTCGACAGATAAAATCCCGATTAATAATAATTAAACGGGATGCTTAGGAATGATACTCATTGTAGTAGTGTATGGGTAACATACTAATTAATTATGATTACGAATTTGATTTTTCAATTTCTTTCGTACAAAGTTATCGCGGCATGTAAAATGAGAAACGTCATCGGTTTTCATAAATTGACACGATTATAAATAGGTACCAAATAATGAGATTTTTAGGGTTTCGTACCCAAAGGGTAAAAACGGCACCCTATTACTGAGACTCCGCAGTCCGTCTGTCTGTCTGTCTGTCTGTCACCAGGCTGTATCTCATGAACCGTGATAGCTAGACAATTGGAATTTTCACAGATGATGTATTTCTGTTGCCGCTATAACAACAAATACTAAAAACAGAATAAAATATTTTTTTAAGTGGGGCTGCCATACAAAAAACGTGATTTTGTTGCCGTTTTTTGCGATAATGGTACGGAACCCTGCGTGCGCGAGTCCGACTCGCACTTGGCCAGTTTTAAATATTATGAAGCCCAGAGATTAAAAATAAATACCTCTGCCTTTAGTTAAATAATAAAGCGTTCATTCGTTACCTTACATAGTCTCCATTTACTTCCTAACTTACCCGTTTGGATGCTATCCTAGTCCCCATCGTAGTTTTGATCCTTTTTCAGTAATATCCAAATAGGTCAAATAATACAAGAAATTATAAATTAAATATTTTATTCAAACTTCATAATAAAATAACTATATTTACAAAATATCAACAAATTGTACTAAATAATAATAATTATGAAATACAAAAATATAGAAATAGTATTATCTAAAGTTTGCGCCCGCCGATTTACGTAACAATATAAAATAGTTTTAATAAAACGGTATATTAAAACTGGAATATTATAAACAATCAGATTTAAATAACTTTCATAAGGATTATAATATGTGTATCACATTCAGTTTTACTTAAACTAAAAATATTAATATTAACAGAATAAGATCATAATCTGTAACAAGTCTGAAATACAAGATGAAATAAAAATTTATTGGTAAAATTTCGGCTCGATGACAATTTAATAAAACTTAAATTAAAGGAATACTACTAGCGGTCATTGAACTCTAAGTTTCACCAATTAGTTGCCAAACTTTTACATCTAACTTACTTAAGGAATGTTAAGTATTAAGCACTTCTTAAAACAATAATATGGAACTTAAGTTGTAACTTAAGCTGTTGGTAAGAATCGGCGAATTACATTCGTTATCTAGTTTTAAGCGAAATATCACTGGCGGAAAAAACTTTTTACAGATCATTGACCCTTACGTAAAAAAGTTTGACTTTAAAAACGTTGTTATTACGTAGCATTAAGAGCTATTTTTAATACTAAAGTACATATGTGCAGCTGACTGTATGTGGGGGTTATGCTTGACAGAAGCATATTTATCGAGTAATATCCATGCCTGGAAAAGAAACGAGAAATTTTGAAATATTTATGCATTTTTAATGTCACGATCGTATATTGACAATGGGTTCTTGGAAAAAGGAAGGTAAGCGTAGAGAGTGGAAATAGCAGCGACTATCGAAGAACATGTGAAGACCCGAAAAAATATCAATAAAGTCTTACTAGCTTGGGAATACTTTCATTGTGCGTACAGCTAAGGAGTGGAATTCCTTACCGAAGCTATAGCTACAACCTAGGGGTCTTTAAGTCCAGGGTGAATAGATTACTTCTAGGCAAGCGTGCTTCACCGTCGACCACATCATCGCTTACCATCAGGTGAGATAGTTAATGGGCAAACGCGAGCTTATTAATAATAAAATAAATAGCTTATTGATATTTTAGCAGTGGTGTTAAGTTGATGATAAATCTTGGGACTGATTAAACAAGATTGGAAATATTAGGCAAAGTAGATTATGATAAGTTTTATTAATATGAAAATATATAGAAAAGAAGACTGTTTCATTCTGTGCCACTTTCCAGCTTACCTTAGCTGGAAAGAGGCACAGAATGAAACAGTTACGCAGTTTTGAATATGGAAAGATCCGCTAACTGCTACCCACTCTCCACACTTACCCAGTCCTTGGTCAGCTTTATATGGTACCCTAGTATCATTAGGTGATCACCCAAATATACTTGGGTCAGTCTGGGATTATCACAGCCTTGATATTGCAGATGGGACATCGGCATGTCCATTGCAGTTATGTGGGGAAACTGAAAAAGGGATTACAATGTCGTAAGGAAGTCATCATATGATTTTGAATGTTTAATAAAAGGCAATAAGCTGCCTTTTGATCGAGCATGCTCGCAAAATCATGCAGAGATTTTTTTATTTTATTATTCATACATTATACGGCACAAGTTAACAGGGATGGATCCGTATCGAATAAATTATGGAAAAGATTTACCATAGATACCATCATCATTTGACCAAGGAAAATATTACAAAAATCACAGTTCAATCAGAAGTATTACCTAAGATATGTTGATCAATACTGGGTCCGTCCACGAAGCGGCTCTCGATCCCTGCGTGGATGTCCTCCAGCAGCTTCTGATGACTCTCCTTGAAGTTCCAGCACAGGAACTTGTGGCCGTCCTTCTCTAGGTCTACTATCATAGATACTAGGTTCTGGAAAGAAACGAGAAAGTGCGGTTAGAGAAAGACAATCATCATCATTATGATGATTTTAGCCGAAAGACGTCCACTGCTGAAGAAAGGCCTCCCCCAATTATCGCCCCGGTGTTCGCAACACAACATTTAGTTTATGATATTAATGTCAATGTCTAGTGTCTCTTCACTTGTACAAGAATACAATATACGTATCACACGTGTCAAGTCTGCGTTTTACTTTTAAAATTGGGTCCAACTAAACTAAGCTAAGAACATGGTCCTTTGAGCCGGATAGAGTCAATGTATGTCGCCCCTTCTAACAGGTTGCTTCTAACAGACCAGCGTAATCTAACGCTGGTCTGATCCCACTAAAAAAAGCAAGGATCAGAAAATCTATAATTTCAAAAGATTATGTTTGCCTGTTAGTGTACTTTGTAACAAAAGCTATCCACTTAGAGCTGGCCTGTAATTATAAAATAGAGACTTTTATAGCCTGCCTAAATAGATTTATATCGCGATGTGGATTGCCTACAGACATATCGACAATGCTTCAACCTTCAAGTGCGCAACGAACTAATTAAATGAATTACATAATTTGCACAGCTCGCCAGGTGAACTGGCGAGCTGTGCAAAGACAGGTTTGTCAATTTGGTTTCATCTTTATAATATTAGGCACACTATATAATATAATCACACTAATAATATAAAGGCGAATGTTTGTGAGTGTGTGTGTTTGTATGTCTATGACTTGTTCACGCTCAAACAACTGAACGGATCCGGATGAAATTTGGCACAGAGATAGATTGTAGTCTGGAATAGCTCATAGGATACTTTTTATACCGGAAATATGTTCTCTTGGGATAGTTTTCGACATTCAAGCGGGCGAAGCCGCTATTTATTCAATAATTTAAGGAGATGCCTCTTCCATCAACCCACACTGTGCCCGCATGCATCATCATCTTAATGCAGCGGATTCCATCTCACAGAATGGAACCCAGCAACCAAGCAGTAGGAATATTACAGGTTGATTATTTTAATTTTGCAAAACTAATTATTTATTTAAATAATGTATGCCCTTAGGTCTTACCTCAGCAACTCCTAAGTCCATGGCATATAGATTTCGTGCATCTAGCACTACCACGGCGATGTACGCCGGGACATGGCGACGTATCTTGTTCTGAATGTGTTGCGAGCTCGCGTATGACAGTGCGCCTGATAGCGTGATGGATACGCAGTCTTGGTTGCCCACCTGTGGTGAGAAAAATTAGAATTAAGAAAAGTTTGTTGATGGCAATCACTTCTCCCCTTATAACAAAATCATTTACTGGATTTTGTGTGTAAACAACAAATGATTGACATCTTATTTTAAGGGTACATTAGTCGAAAATTCTCCCATACAAACGTAGTCTAGCTTTTACTCCACTGTTTGACGATGTACGTTCAAAATAAAAAATGATATCAATTAGTCTCATCATTATCTAGCCCTGTATGGAAGAAAAAAGTAAAAAAAAATATTTACTTGAAAGTTATGAGCTTAGAAAGTTCCATGTTTCAATACTAATTTTAACGCATTTTTGGAAAACGGCGTTTTCGTTCTAAATCATCACCCATTTCGCAAAAAATTTGAACGCGAACTAGCTTCTTACTGCTCATAACAGCATCTATCTATCTATGGCATGCATTTTCACCCCGCGAACAAAATAGTTCGTGACGTCGACTAGTGTATCGATTGTTGACACGAGACAGGACCGATCAATAAAATTGAGCATATCTTTAACCACTCTGCTCGACAAGATTTTGACACATGACACACCAGCTGAGTCGACAGGTTGTTGCAAATTACGTCATGAAATTCAGGAATTTACTTGAACTTTCAACATTTGGATTTATTCAGAAAAATAAGTGTACGCAGCTATTTTACACAGTAAATTTGTAAAAAATATTTTTATTTACATGTTGCGGTCGGTTAAACCGCGTCAGTCTACTGCAAAATGTGTACAAAATACGAATTACAACACCTTTCCAAATGGTAGACAATTTAGATTTGCTCAAAATATGTACATAAACAACCTTTTCCCTTGCTGAAAAGATGCAAAAGGACAACACAAAGATATACTTATTTTATTTGCGTCCTTATGTTCCTAAATTGTCATACAAAAATTCATAAAAAAACAAGCCAAAATCTTGAAAAAAATTGCTTAAAATTTTGATGCAACCTTGCAACATGACATTTCTTTGGTGTTGTTTTTTTTTTTGCTGTCCATTCACGCGTCTCATAATCGATTAAAACTGCATTCAGCCTAATCGATTAAGTGTATTTCGATTATTTACAGCTTGGCAAAAAAGAGTCTGACGCGGTGACAGTTGGAACTAAAAATAAAACTAACTAGTTAATTAAAATAACCTACATAATACTTGCCTATTTTTACCTATTAGTACTAAGAGTAGTTAGAGTAACTAAAAATTAATAACAAGTATCAAAAACTGTTGAGTCATAGTATTTCGGGATATACAGGTGCGATAGTGGCGACCTCATTTATTCCACACTCTTTTTTGCCAAGCTGTAAAATTGTTCATTTAAATAAAAAAGTGATTTTCAAAAATGTATTGTTTTAAAATTAAAATTAGTTTATAGGCACAAAATAAAATAACAACTTATAGTAATAATATATAGTAATAACTATACATAAATGCTTTCATAATGTTATCAGAAGAGCAAATTGAAAAAAAAATAGGATTCGTGGCTAAATTCGCGCCGAATTCGCCGAACGTAAAAGAATTCAAAATTCAAATTTGGAATGCAGTCGGTATTCAAAATATTTTATTGGGCACATTTTAATATAAAAGAGAGTTTTACATTGATCATTTCAGACGGTTTTATACAGAATGACCAGTATAAATATGAGTATGTTTATGTATGACTAGCACTCCGCCCGCGACAATGTTCGCGTGATTTCGTTTATCCTATAAATGATTTTCTTGTATGCAGTTAGTAAAGGCAACCAAAAATAAGATATTATTAAAACTATTAAAAACTGGGTATCGTGGATTTGGGTTTGGGGTTGGTGGGTTTATTGGATTGGGACGATTCGTTATTTGACTTAAACAATAATACATTTTAGGTTATCGCCACAAAGTAAAATCCTCCCCTAAAAACTTATCAACCCTTTTTGCGCCGTTGAGGGTCTAGTTTTGAACAACCTAAATATGCTATTCACTCCTTTCTTCTCTTTTTACCCGACTGCCGAAGAAGGGTAATGTGTTTATCAGTCTATGTATGTAAGTATGTATGTATGTATGTTTGTTCCTATGTGGCGTTCTAGAGACCAAACGTGTTGGCCGATTTTGATGATTCATACGTCAATCGATTCATCTTAACCCCGCGAGTGTCACTGGCTACATTAAAATTGGAAAATAGAAAAATGGCAGATTTTGGGCGCCATATTGCGGAGGAAATTTTTTTTTCTTCCAAACCCATCGTATGGGGTATCAAAATAAAGGGCTTTAAGAGGTGATTTCGAAAATATAAAACATATATGTTTAAATGTACCTAAATCTTAAAAACAGATAACTAAAAAGTTATAAATAAAAAAAGTTAATTCAAAAAATCTAAAAACCCGACTGCTTTAAAAGCGAAATATAAAGACTTAAACAAGGAGAAAATCTTGCTGTGCAGTCGGAGGATACATATTCGCGGGCTAGCTGACGAAAACCAGATGTATGCTCCGACTGCAAAGCAGTCGGGTTTTTAGATTTTTTGAATTAAATTTTTTTATTTATCATTTTATGTTAGTCAGATTGCGCAGTGAGTTGCCTCAAAAAAAACTTTAACACCCCTAAACCCAATCTGGGAGGGAGTTTTCAAAATGTTTTATGTAAATTTTGATCATCAACTTTATCCCCAAAGAATTTGATTTTACATACAAACTAATTTTTACCCTTTTCACTTCCTTAAAGGTTGAATTGCCGCAAAATCGTGCCTTAGTGCTTCCCTAGAAAACCACGTCAAAAACGAAACCTTGTCCAGTAAGATTCTTAGCTTGAGTTAGTTTCGAAAAATGTATAATGACCACCTTTATTGTTTCCTTAGGTTGGTATTTGTGCCAAATTTCAAATTTATTAACCCGGGAAATTAAATTCTTCAAAGCACTTTAACTTCCCAAAAATCGTATTTTGGGACTAGATAAGTAAAACTAATAATGAAAACCTTTATGGTTCACTTAGAATGGGTATTTATGTAAATTTTCAAATTTATTAACCAAAGAAATATTTAATATGTGATTTATGGATTTTTTTTTTTTTTTTTTTATATGTGTGTAAATCATCTTTTGGGGGTAGTTTCGAAAAACTAATAATGAAATCCTTTATTGTTTATTTAGGTTGGTATTTGTGCCAAGTTTCATGTTGATTGACCCAAGAAATCGGATTCTTCCATACAAACTTCAACATCCCCTAAATCGTCATTTGGGAGTTTCGAAAAACTAATAATGGCAACCTATATTGTTTACCTATATTGTTTATATTGTTTTTTAAGCTAAGTTTCAAGAATTATGGCCGAAGGAATTACGATTTTTCATACAAACTTTCAAACCCCTTTTTACCCCCTTAGGGATGCAATTTCCAAAAATCCTTTCTTACTGCACAATTACGTCACTTGAGGAACCTTTCTGCCAAATTTCATGCTTCTAGATGATTTTCAGCTTAGTTGGTTGACAACCATGCCATAACTCGCTTGGAAAGGAACCGCGCAAGAAGATACGCACAAGGTTATTGATATTAATAGTTTTCGGGGAATGCAGATGTAAATACAAACCAAACTTATGTTCTTAAAATGAATAAAAATAAAATTTTAAAAGTATGTATAGAATAACCAATTTTCATAACATTACAACAAACTCGACCGAATTCAAAACCTAACCATACCATACTCTCAACTCATTATTCAATATATAATTATAATAATAATACCAGCCTATAATTGTCCCACTGCAAGGCAAAGGCCTCTTCTCATACAGAGAAGGCACGAACATTCATCACTACGCTTGCTCAATGCGGGTTGGCGATTTGAGACTATAAGACCAGGTTTCTTCATGATGTTTTCATTCACCGTTGTCAACGATTTCTAAAATACACTTAGAACGTACATTAATGAATTTGAAAATGGAAATCATTGGTATTTGTCCAGATTTGAACCCATGACCTCAGGCAAGGCAAGGCCTTTAGCCACTGGGCCAGTACGACACTCATTGCAATATAACGAATAATCACAAAATCGTTGGTTCCCCGAAACTAAATTTATCTACACTTGCGTTACAAACTTACATAAAAATATACTAGGCACTCTGTATACTTCTGAGACTATCAAACATAAAGACTCAATCATTATTATTTTTATACAAAATAGTTTTGAATAGCGAACGCATTCCGAATTTGAATTTTGAATCGGATAGATAATTCGGCGCGAAATTATCCACGGTTCGATGAAATTGTTTAGTTGGTTGTAGACAAATAATGTCCAAAAATCTATTAAGATTACTTTAAGAAATAATTAATAGTAATAATTTAAGTACTAGGGTAAACAGTATAGTTATTGGCCAGTTAAGCTACCTCAAGACACTATTTATAATACAAAAATATATAAAACGGACAAATGTAAAGGAAATATTTTTATAATTATATAACATTAAAGTATTTATTCAATGGTATGCCTTACATACACCTTTTCCATACACTTTTATTAATAAAATCTACATAAAGATACAAATATTGAAATAACGGTTATTGGCCACCATAATCACAATAATTGGCCATGTAATCTTTCAGTTAATGGCCATAGAAAACAAATATTATTAATATTCAAAACAAACACTACTAATTAAAAAATGTTCTAAACATCAGAAGGCTCTGAATCATCGTTAATTACTTAACTTTTGTGGTATATAATATTGACAAATTCGTCAGCATCTGTGATATTTTCTCCATGATTATTCGGTATGCAGTGATTATGATAGTATTATTTAAATAGCCATTCCTTAATAGCCATTCCTTGATGGAATCTTCTTTTTATGAGTCAAGTGGGCTTTTTAAGTTTAATTTGTAAAGTTGCCCTGGTAATATTATATTTTTACACAACTGCTCTCAAAGTCATTTTTTTTCTGAATTTTTCTAACACCACATCAAGGGCTTCTTTGGTGTACTGAGGTCTTTTTGGCACGATTATTTTTAATTTAACCTGATAGAACAAAAAAAATAAGCATCTTGTCCAAATTAAAAATATTATAGTTATTGGCCTCCTTTTTTGTATTGAAAATTATTCCAGACTTCATAGTACTTGGCCTAGGCCAATAATTGTTTACACAGCCCTAAAATTAGTGACAAACGAATATGATGCCTAATATAAAAAACGGTAAATATTTAATTTACTATAAATGCATTTTGTTTTGGATGAAATGAATATAGTTATTGGCATAAGTGGCCAATTACTGTAATGTTATTTAAATTATTGGTGCAGTAATTGGCCACTACATTTTTTTAAGTTTATGTATGATTTTGTCATTTTACCCTTCAAATACACGTAGTATGCATTTCACTCTATATATTTTACAGATTTTCAATCACTGAACTATGTAAATTTACTTCAAAATATCACATCCTAAAATTGTATGACCTTAACATTTTTTTTAAAAACTTACCAGTTTTCGATACCGGTAGGAAAAAATCACAGGCTACAAAAGAACAAATACATTTGCGGTGTTTTGACGAAACTTTTTGACAGTCAACAATTGTGTTGCCTTAATGCATTTTAATATTTACCATTTAGTAATGTGGGTTGCTAGTTTTTTAATACCATTGTTGAAATGGCTAATAACTATATAGAGGCCAATAACTATACCGTTTCCCCTAATTGTATTTTATGCCTAAAACAGGATTTTTCTATTTTTTAAGAATCGATTTGGGATAATCGCTCATTAATCGAGTGGATAGCATAAATAAAATCGATTGCTAAAATCGTTTTGCCACACAACTATTACATTAAAAAAAAACAATCTACTTGACGAATTGGAAATTTAACAAAAATAAAGTAGTGGTAATGAATTTTACTTATTATTGGACTGGTGTTTGTTAATTACGTTAAAATCTGGGCTTCTTCTTGTTGTTTATTATATTTAGAGACATAATTGTCATATTTGTAATTTATTTTACATGTGGAAGGGTGATATTTGTGTAAAATATAAATGTAAACAAACACGATTGGCGCCTAACTTCGACTTTGAATAACAAATAACTTCATTACCACTAATTATTTATTTTGAAATATGGATGAATTCGACCAATAATTAAACAATTAGCATACCTTTACCCCTGTCGTGGAGTTTGGGTGTCCAAAATCTGCATTTTTATGTTTTTTAGCTACGACCACCACTGTCATCAAAATGGCGATTATCGTATTATTACACTTGTTTTTAACAAATGTAAATTAATAAACTTGCGCACTTAATCTAAAAAAAATATTTGCGCTAACATGTAAGCTTTTTATCCAACTATTTTAATTAAAGCCCCCACATAAGATTCGTTAGGTATCTTAATCAATAATTTAGTTATTAATTAGGATGTCGTATGACGTAAATCTGGGGTCCAAAATGAGCCGCGGCTGAGCCAGCGGAGGTATGCTTGTCAAGCCCCAAAATGTACCCCGTCCGAACTATACGGTTAACTTAAATACAGCATGTTTAACGACAATAACAATCGCCAAAAATCGAGCAAATCTGTAGGCACCATTAAAATGTATGTATAAAAATATCAGTTTTTAATAGAAAAGTATCTAAATTGATAATTAGAAAAAAATATTTATTGTATCGATGTAAAGGATCGTAGATAGAGAAGAAAAATATATTTTGTTTTCATATTTTTTTCGGGTTCACCCTTATTATAATATTCCTTTTTAGGGTTCCGTACCCGAGGGTCCAAACCGGAGCCCTAATTATGTCACTAACGTGACCGTCTATCCGTCGTCTGCCACACAGATTGCTAAACAAATCTCTTAAGCACTGATGTCAATCAAGTACCAGGCTACAATAAAATGCACAGAGATAAACACGTTACCTTAAAGGCAGTAGCATGTACAGGCGGCCTGGCGGACTGCGCCAGCGCTCTGGCCGCGTCAGCCGCCGCGCCGCACACGATGCCGTACTCTAGGCCGGCTGTTATTCCCGTTATTACTGTTATCAGGTACACTAGTAGCTCTATCTCTGTGGGATAAAATACGACTGAGTTTACAAACAGCTCTTAAGACCCAACTACACAGCCGTAGCGTGGTTTCTCATCCCATACAAAGAAACCGTGCCGACGTACTGTACTGATTATACTGATTATTTTTTGTACATCAATCGCGTTCGGTTCCGTTCCACGGATATAGATGGTGATCTATCTATCGCCATGGAACGGAACCGAAAGCGATCGATTTTCAAAAAAAAAATCGGTATAATCAGATGAAAAACGCTAGTTACGTCGGCACGGTTTCTTTTTATGGAATGAGGCATCTGTGTATTATATTATTATTATCTGTGGCCGTAGGATGAGTGATAAAATGAGACATATGTGCGATGGAACGAAAAGATAGACAGAATGAAACAAAAAGCATCAACTCAACTGCATAAAATCTGCCAGCTAACTTAGAACTACACGAAAAATGCAAGCGGAACAAACTGTCAATTGGTTGCATGCTGAAAACTTGCAATGAAATTAACCATTACAGCTTAAAGCAAAGCTGGGTTATCGTATTAATTTTTTCTTAGATAAATCTGCACAAACATAACATCATACTCACTACTATTCCGCCATAGTCGCTTCACAATACCGATCTCCATGAGAGAGAACATGGCGACGATGATGATGCCGGCCAGAGTGGCGCGCGGGATGAAGTAGAACGCGTCCGCTAGCAGCGTCACCGCCAGCAGCACCAGCATCGCTGAGGAAATAACACCATTTCTTGTGTTATTGGGTTGCCTTCAAACCGTAGCCGACCTAAGAATGCAGTTGAATCATCAGTATCATCATTTCTCATCCAGCGGGCAACTGCGGCCCTCAACGGATCATCGGTCCACCTTGAGGCCTTACAACGTTGTGCCTTCTGGTACGCGGTCGCCAATTCAGAATACCCATAGGCTAATGGCAAAGACGGTTCGTTAGAAATCTGACGGACAATTCGCGTATTTTTAACCTGCCCATACCAGTGCCAAATTATGTAACATCTATACCTAACGTGACCATACGTCCCGGTTTGGGCGGGACAGTTCCGGTTTCAGGCAGTCTGTCCCGGTGTCCCCAGTGAAGCCAACATAGTCCCAGTCTTGCAAGCAGACCCAACGATTTTTCCCAAATGAACAAAATACGGACCAGTGATAAAACACAGTTAAGTGTCGCAGTATTCAAAGCTATTCTGATTACGAAAATAAATATAAATAAATCATGTACTGAGTTACACAGTTATCTAAAAACAAGACCCGAAACTTTTTTTGAAACATTGTTTAGCCGACAAATACAAAAATACGATTTAGAAGTCATGCCAACTTAACTATTTTGTGTTTAGAGCTTTGATTATTTTGTGTTATTCTATCTTCTATAATAAAATACTTGTAAAACACAAAAAAAAAAAATATACATTTCCCCAGATGTGTCCCGCAGCCTAATTGCGTAAGTGAATTCTGCAAAGCAAACAAGTTGGAACCTTCCCAAAAACGACTTTTCGTATTGCATATTACACTCTGAAACGGAAAGGTTATGCTCCTTTCATTACCAATATTTTGACGTAGAATTGATTGTAAAAGAATGAATGAAAGCGGAAGAATCGAGATAAAACTTCACTATTGTTATTGTGTAATGCAAATGTCATATATCTTCAACTCCGTAGTATCTATAAGTAGTCTGTGCTCAACTCAAAGGAGGATTTGGAAAGCTAACGCTAGCTTTCCAAATTAGTTTCGCAATACCGAAAAAGTTGAAAGAAATGATTCTGATTCTTTGAAAGAATCGACTTGTTTCCTTTGCAGAATTCACTTACGCAATTAGGCTGCCGGTCTGACAAAATAAATAAATGGTCAAGTTACCTATACCCGAAAATTTGGAACGCAATTGCACAAAAAATTGTCAAGAATACATATTGAAAGTACAAAATGACGTCATTAATTATAAGAGAAAAAAAAAGTGCTTCGTCGGTCTCACAGGCCAACACGCGGGTATAAGAAGGTTAAGGAACTTCTAATCTCAGTCTCATACTGTCAAAAACACGTCAAATTTTGAGTTTTTGATATCGATTGTTGCAGAGATGAGATAGCAACTTGATTTTTATAGTTTAAAGGTACGAGCATTGGTCTTTTAGTTAGCTATACTACAACTTAACCACTCTGCTCGACAAGATTTTGACACATGACACACCAGCTGAGTCGACAGGTTGTTGCAAATTACGTCATGAAATTCAGGAATTTACTTGAACTTTCAACATTCGAATTTATTCAAAAAAATAAGTTTACGCAGCTATTTTACACAGTAAATTTGTAAAAAATATCTTTATTTACATGTTGCGGTCGGTTAAACCGCGTCAGTTCACTGCAAAATGTGTACAAAATACGAATTACTATACCTTTCCAAACGGTAGACAATTTAGATTTGCTCAAAATATGTACATAAACAACCTTTTCCCTTGCTGAAAAGATGCAAAAGGATAACACAAAGATATACTCATTTTATTTGCGTCCTTATGTTCCTAATTTGTCATACAAAAATTCATAAAAAAACAAGCCAAAATCTGGAAAAAAATTGCTTAAAATTTTGATGCAACCTTGCAACATGACATTTCTTTGGTGTTGTTTTTTTTTTGCTGTCCATTCACGCGTCTCATAATCGATTAAAATTACATTCAGCCTAATCGATTAAGTGTATTTCGATTATTTAAAATTATTCATTTAAATAAATGAGTGATTTTCAAAAATGTATTGATTTAAAATTAAAATTAGTTTATAGGCACAAAATAAAATAACAACTTATAGTAATAATATATAGTAATAACTATACATAAATGCTTTCATAATGTTATCAGAACAGTAAATTGAAAAAAAGAATAGGATTCGTGGCTAATTTCGCGCCGAATTCGCCGAACGTAAAAGAATTCAAAATTCAAATTTGGAATGCAGTCGGTATTCAAAATATTTTATCGGGCACATTTTAATATAAAAGAGAGTTTTACATTGATCATTTCAGACGGTTTTATACAGAATGACCAGTATAAATATGAGTATGTTTATGTATGACTAGCACTCCGCCCGCGACTTCGTTCGCGTGATTTCGTTTATCCTATAAATGATTTTCTTATATGCAGTTAGTAAAGGCAACCAAAAATAAGATATTATTAAAACTATTAAAAACTGGGTATCGTGGATTTGGGTTTGGGGTTGGTGGGTTTATTGGATTGGGACGATTCGTTATTTGACTTAAACAATAATACATTTTAGGTTATCGCCACAAAGTAAAATCCTTCCCTAAAAACTTATCAACCCTTTTTGCCCCGTTGAGGGTCGAGTTTTGAACAACATAAATATGCTATTCACTCCTTTCTTCTCTTTTTTATCTATCATTTTATGTTAGTCAGATTGCGCAGTGAGTTGCCTCAAAAAAAACTAACACCCCTAAACCCAATCTGGGAGGGAGTTTTCAAAATGTTTTATGTAAATTTTGATCATCAACTTTATCCCCAAGGAATTTGATTTTACATACAAACTTATTTTGACCCTTTTCACTTCCTTAAAGGTTGAATTGCCGCAAAATCTTGTCTTAGTGCTCCCCTAGAAACCCACGTCAAAAACGAAACCCTGTCCAGTAAGATTCTTAGCTTGAGTTAGTTTCGAAAAACTAATAATGAAAACCTTTATGCTTCACTTAGGATGGGTATTTACGACAATTATTTTTGAAATATACGATATTTCAAAAATAATTTAACACCCCCTAAATCATCTTTTGGGGGTAGTTTCGAAAAACTAATAATGAAAACCTTTATTGTTTATTTAGGTTGGTATTTGTGCCAAGTTTCATGTTGATTGACCCAAGAAATCAGATTCTTCCATACAAACTTCAACATCCTCTAAATCGTCATTTGGGGGTTTCGAAAAACTAATAATGGCAACCTATATTGTTTGAATAATATTTGTGCTAAGTTTCAAGAATTATGGCCGAAGGAATTAGATTTTTCATACAAACTTTCAAACCCCTTTTTACCCCCTTAGGGATGCAATTTCCAAAAATCCTTTCTTACTGCACACTTACGTCACTTGAGGAACCTTTCTGCCAAATTTCATGCTTCTAGATGATTTTCAGCTTAGTTGGTTGACAACCATGCCATAACTCGCTTGGAAAGGAACCGCGCAAGAAGATACGCACAAGGTTATTGATATTAATAGTTTTCGGGGAATGCAGATGTAAATACAAACCAAACTTATGTTCTTAAAATGAATAAAAATAAACTTTTAAAAGTATGTACCTACTTATAGAATAACCAATTTTCATAACATTACAACAAACTCGACCGAATTCAAAACCTAACCATACCATACTCTCAACTCATTGTTCAATATATAATTATAATAATAATACCAGCCTATAACTGTCCCACTGCAAGGCAAAGGCCTCTTCTCATACAGAGAAGGCACGAACATTGATCACTACGCTTGCTCAATGCGGGTTGGCGATTTGAGACTATAAGAACAGGTTTCTTAATGATGTTTTCATTCACCGTTGTCAACGATTTCTAAAATATACTTAGAAAGTACATTAATGAATTTGAAAATGGAAATCATTGGTATTTGTCCAGATTTGAACCCATGACCTCAGGCAAGGCGAGGCCTTTAGCCACTGGGCCAGTACGACACTCATTGCAATATAACGAATAATCACAAAATCGTTGGTACCCCGAAACTAAATTTATCTACACTTGCGTTACAAACTTACATAAAAATATACTAGGCACTCTGTATACTTCTGAGACTATCAAACATTAAAAGACTAAATCATTATTATTTTTATACAAAATAGTTTTGAATAGCGAACGCATTCCAAATTTGAATTTTGAATTGGATAGATAATTCGGCGCGAAATTATCCACGGTTCGATGAAATTGTTTAGTTGGTTGTAGTCAAATAATGTCCAAAAATCTATTAAGATTACTTTAAGAAATAATTAATAGTAATAATTTAAGTACTAATTGTATTTTATGCCTAAATCAGGCTTATTTTATTTTTTTTAAATCGATTTGGGATAATTGCTCATTAATCGAGTCCACTGCAGACCCACCGTACCCCTGGCCGTACCCCTGGTGGTACGGTGGGTATTTTAAAGTTAAACGATACCACTGTATGAAGTGACCGTAGTGCTGTGCTGTATGAGTTTTCTCGCATATTACATTTATTTTTAAGGATAATAAATTTATTAAAAATAAAGATCATACCTGTGAAATAGTTCCATTGACTAATGAAATATTGAAAGAAAAGTGTAATTTGCAAAAAAATAATATTTGTAATATTATACGACAAGAAACAAAGAGATTTTAAAGATATGTGGATAACACTAACATTAGAAACGGGATATTTACCATGTTTACTCATGTTTAATATCGGGAACTCACAAAAAACAGTAAACATGGTAAATATCCCGTTTCTAATGTTAGTGTTAGTGTCCATGACAGTTTAAAAACTTATATGTGGATAAGTTTTGCAATTGGGAGAAATCCTCGGTATTAAGGCGTGAAGCACTTTCTTCAGAACGCTGTATCCCACGATTTGATTGAAATAGAAGTTCCAGTCCAGTATCATAATTTCGTTTTGGCAGATTATTACTGTGACGACTCAGACAAGCAAAATCGAAACTACTAAAGCGAAGCCCTTAATTCGCAGTTATGTCGGACCGAATAGAAAACAGTTAAATTATTTTGTTTATACGACAACAGCGCGGTGTGAGACAGGGAGCCGTCATACCTCCGAAGCAGTTTACCGCTGCACTGGAGTATGTCTTCAAGGTTCTGGACCGGAGAGGGCTAGGCATCAACATCAATGGCGAGTACATCACTCACCTTCGGTTTGCCGACGACATAGTGGTTATGGCTGAGACCATGGAGGATTTCAGTACAATGCTCGATGACCTCAGTAGAGCTTCCGAAAGGGTGGGTCTTAGGTTTAACATGGTCAAAACCAAGGTGATGTTGAATGCTCATGTTACACCCACTCCTATCAAGGTCGGAGACTCTACACTCGAAATAGTGGGCGACTATGTGTAGACATAGCCAGCTTCGCAGGGCCAACTTCGAGAAAGAGTTCAACCATCGAATCCGACTCGGCTGGGCAGCGTTCGAAAAAAAAAATGGAATCATCGACACGATGAAGAAGAAGAAGCGTTCGGGCAGTTGCGCGGTATCTTCTCGTCCAAATTACCACAATGTCTCAAGACTGTGACCAGTGTGTGTTGCCAGTGATGACATATGGCTCTGAAACGTGGTCGCTTACAATGGGCCTTATCAGAAAGCTTACATTCGCTCAAAGGGCAATGGAGAGGGCTATACTCGGAGTTTCCTTGCATGATCGAATCAGAAATGTAGAGATCCGCAAGAGAACCAGGGTTACCGAGATAGCCCGAAGAATTGCCAAACTTAAGTGACAGTGGGCAGGGCACATTGCTCGCAGAAAGGATGGCAGATGGGGCAGAAAGGTTCTGGAGTGGCGACCGCGAACCGGAAGACGTTGCGTTGGAAGGCCTCTCACCAGGTGGACCGATGACCTGGTGAAGGTTGCGGGAATCCGCTGGTTGCGAGACGCATGGGACCGATCAATGTGGCGACGCTTGGTTGAGGCCTATGTCCAGCAGTGGACGTCTTTCGGCTGATATGATGATGATGATGCGATTACTCAAAGTATTGGAGCATATTCATACATTTGAGATGATTCCAAAAAAAAAGAAAAAGGATCAAATCATCAATGATGACTGATACTGACGTTCAGTTACAAATAGTAAATAAATAAATTAAATTGGTCACGCATTAGAAAAATTGCGCACCTACTAAAATAAATTGTTGATCTCGAAAGTGGTTTTAACTAGTAATACAACACTATTACCTGGTGGTATCGTTTAACATTAAAATACCCACCGTACCACCAGGGGTACGGCCAGGGGTACGGTGGGTCTGCAGTGAATCGAGTCGATAATATAAAAAAATCGATTGCTAAAATCTTTTTGGCACACCACTATTACAATAAAAAAAACAATATCATTGATAAATTGGAAATTTTGAACTAAATAAAGTAGTGGTAATGAATTTTACGTATTATTGGGCCGGTGCTTGTTAATTACGTTAAAATCTGGGCTTCTTCTTGTTGTTTATTATATTTAGAGACATAGTAGTCATATTTGTAATCATTTTTACATGTGGGTGGGTGATATTTGTGTAAAATAAAAATGTAAACAAACACGATTGGCGCGAAACTTCGACTTTGAATAACAAATAACTTCATTACCACTAATTATTTATTTTGAAATATGGATGAATTCGACCAATAATTAAACAATTAGCAAACCACTACCCCTGTCGTGGAGTTTGGGTGTCCAAAATCTGCATTTTTATGTTTTTTAGCTTCGACCACCACTGTCATCAAAATGGCGATCATCGTATTATTACACTTGTTTTTAACAAATGTAAATTAATAAACTTGCGCACTTAATCTAAAAAAAATATTTGCGCTAACATGTAAGCTTTTTATCCAACTATTTTAATTAAAGCCCCCACATAAGATTCGTTAGGTATCTTAATCAATAATTAAGTTATTAATTAGGATGTCGTATGACGTAAATCTGGGGTCCAAAATGAGCCGCGGCTGAGCCAGCGGAGGTATGCTTGTCAAGCCCCAAAATGTACCCCGTCCGAACTATACGGTTAATATAATAAGTTACCTTTAAAGAAGCAGCCGGCTGGAGTGATCACTCCACTGGCGTGGTTGAGTGCCGTGCGAGTGAACGAGCCAGTGGATGGCATGCTCTGGCAGAACGACGACACTAAGTTGCACATGCCGATGGCGAGCATCTCTTGAGTCGCGTCTACTGTTGTGGCTCCAGCTAAAGAAACAAGAAAATATCACTTCAAGCTTGTATTCTTAAAATGGGATAGCAGTGATATAGTATAGACACATTTCGTCAGTTACGTTTACACAAAAACAAATTCTGGACTAAGAAATAGCTATTGTACAAGTCCAAAATACTGTCAGCTTTGGGGAACACCTGAAGTTCAACTAACCACAGATCGTTAGGAGACCAACCCACGCAGTTTAAGTCCACATTATAAGTATAGAAAAGATTTGAATATATTTATTTCCAAAGAATTTATTGCCACACAATTGCCCTACCCAGGAGGATTGAAAGAAAGCAAGGAAGGTCTTTGTCTTGTATTGGGACAGCACAGCACAGAATAAATAATAGTAATACTTATTATTATTTATTACTCAGTATTTTTTTTTTTATTATCAATAGGCTCGCGCTTGACCACTACCTCACCTGATTGTAAGCGATGATGTGGTCGACGGTGAAGCACGCTTGCCTATAAAAAACCCATTCACTCTTGACTTAAAGGCCCCTAGATTGTAGCTATCGGGAAACAGACTCCGGCAGAGAATTCCACTCCTTAGCTCTACCACGGGCTGTACGCATAATAAAAGTGTCCCCAAAACGATTTGTGCGTATGGGTGGGATGTCCACCATGTACCGAAGACGCATCACCGTGCGTCTGGTTGTCTGATGATGGAACGGGCTGGGCGGTATTAAATCATGCAATTCCATCGCACACTCGCCGAAATGTAACCGATAAAAAACCGACAAGCTGGCAACTCGGCGACGATGTTCAAGGCTCTGGAGCTTTGATTTGACCAGTGCCTCATTGCCGATGAGTCTCTTGGCCCGCTCAGTATAGTTTTATACTATGTAAAAATAAATGTTCTTACCGAAAGCCTTAGCGATGGCGATGCTCTCGAGTATGGCAACGAGAGGTATGACCATTCCCTCCCCGCCGAACACGCTCAGCATGTCACCGAAGTACAGCGTCTGGTTGTTCACCTCCGTGTGGAACGGAGGAGGACCGAAGTTGGGCAAACCACCGTGGATTGTACCTGGAACAAGGGATACAGTTTTTCAAAAGAGTTTTCTAGTATTCGCCTTTCACCTTCCTATGAGAACACGTTAAGTAAACAATCCCAGTAATAGGGTTGCAGCAAGCATACAGAATTCTGTCTCTTTCCGTGGTTCTCTTTCTAATTTATTTTTCACCCTCTTTCTCAAACTTATTTTTTCTCTGTCTGTGTTGAGAGCAGCACGCACATCTAGCATGTGCATCGTGCATTGCACGACACGTGCAAATACATGCATATAGCGTGACCGAATTATGTGCTATTATACCAGGAGCACAAGAAATACAGGTGGTAAATACCAATAGACCAGTGAGAGCAACTTAAGGCGCAGATACCCTTGAGTAGCTGATTTTAAAATGAAAATCACGAATAAAAGGCTTGTCATAATTTTTTGGAAACAATAAAAGTTACATTAGACCATTTTCTTAATAATTTGATCTTAGATTTTTTTTTATTTTTATTCGTATAACATAGTGTAATTAATTTGTTAAGTTACGTCTAAAACGGACAAAAACACGACAATCGCACCAAAACCGCTGGGCTTATTTTAATGAAATTTACACAATCTCAAAGACATTTTCATTATCTACATTTTCTAAGAGAACCAGGGTTACCGACATAGCCCGAAGAATTGCCAAACTCAAGTGGCAGTGGGCAGGGCACATTGCTCGCAGAACGGATGGCCGATGGGGCAGAAAGGTTCTGGAGTGGCGACCGCGAACCGGAAGACGTTGCGTTGGAAGGCCTCCCACCAGGTGGACCGATGACCTGGTGAAGGTTGCGGGGATCCGCTGGTTGCGAGACGCGCGGGACCGGTCAATGTGGCGACGCTTGGGGGACGCCTATGTCCAGCACTGGACGTCTTTCGGCTGATATGATGATGATGATGACATTTTGATCTGAGGCTTTTTGAAGTGAAACTTCTTAATCGACGTATGGGAGAAAATTTTGTACGTAGAGTCCGTCCAACGAAAAAAGTCCCGCGGAAATACATGGAACTAATTAGATTTGTTAGAGGACAGCGTACAGTCGCATAGAAACTAGCGCCGCGTCTACGGGACTTCTTTCGTTGGACGGACTCTATCGTCACGTTTTTCGGTTACGCGCCATGTTGCTTTTTTTATCAAAGTTTAGTAAAAAGACTTATTCAAATTTAAGTGAATTTACAAGAAAAGTGAGTGATTATATATTTCGTTTTATAAATTCAACACGTATGAGCATGATTTTAATATTTATAAATTAATTAATTTATAAATATAAATTACTCATTAATTGTATGCATGTCTATAATAATAAAATAGCTTTAATTTAATACGGAAAAAATTGTTTTTCTTAAGGCTTAAGCCTTATCTACCCCATTTTCGTGAAGTTGCAAATAGTAGAAAAATGATATGTCGTAAAGAAGTTTCACTTCTTACCTGTGTACTCTGGTACACACACACATTTTTTTTTAAAGTCATAGAATATTAATAAGGAAAGTATAAAAACAGCTACAAAATTTTGGGTCGCGCGGGTGTGAAACGAGTGCGCGTTTTGATCCCTCAAGGTCGTTGGCGTTAGTCGTCGTCTTAATACGATTATTATAAGTAGGTACTAACTATATGGGCAGAGTGAAGACGGCGATTCCACAATCAAAGAAATCGTCCGTCTGGCGACAACAACGATGTTGTTAGGGCCTCCAACCAACAAAAACTCCATCTTGTTACCAGGAGCGCAAAAAATACAAGCGGTTTACTAACTCACCAGTGAGAGCAAAAGGAGTGATTCCTTTCAAATTGAGCACGAAGGCAAGTATGGCGGCCGCGAACACGACGAGTGCATTTCGTGCGCGCACAACGTTGAGCCAGCAGCCAGCCAGTCGTGCTCGGCACGGAGGTGTGCTATCCGACACGGGTATTGTGGCTCGCTGTAAAAAACACAAAACCAAATATGAGAACAATAAAAACACTCGAAGAATAGAATATACTAAAGCCCACTTGCACGGAAAACTTAACTCAGAGTTAGTTGCTAACACGAGCTTAAATTGACAATATTATATGACAAACTGTAAATTTAACATTGTGTTAGTAACTAATTCTGAGTTAAGATTTTTGTCTCAAAAGAATATTTTAGCTATCTAAAGACTAGGAGCACACATTTGCGCAGAAGTTAAATTTTTCAATAGCAACCCAGAGTCTGGATTCTGGATTGAGTTACGAAATGTCTTGAAAGAATATAAGCGTGATATTATGCATTCACTTACTTTCAGTAACAGCAAAGCTATGATGGTACTGATGCCTAGCAACGTATCCCATAGCTGTACCGTCTTTATGTTCTTGAAGAAGTTAATAATAGCTTCGAAGAATGTGTCACCCGATGACCCTGGAAATAATTCAGTAGTCAGTTCTATGGAAAACGAAACATAACGGAGAGCAAACCTATAACTGGTTAAATTGCGGACGAAACAAGTGTGTAATCAATATATTTAACGTGAGTCGATTTTTTTTTCCGAAATTAGGGTCTAATCTTGAGGAAAAATTGAGAAATACACTTTTTTCAAACCACTTTTAAGACAGACCTTTTCTACTCTGGGAGAATTCACAAGGAGTGCATTGTTTACAATTATTTATTTATGTTAGGATAAGCGTATTTATCGCATAAAGGAATCCTGGCGGGCGAGCACGGCCTACTTTGACAGGCTTGAGTCACACATTTTTATCGTAGTTTGGGAGAAAATATATGATAAAATGCGTGACTCAAGCCTGTCACAGAGGCCGTGCTCGCCTGGTTTTAATCATAGATGTGATAAAGATTAATAAATAAACCCGGTCAAGTGCGAGTCGGACTCGCGCACGAAGGGTTCCGTACCATTATTGCAAAAAATCATTTTTTGTATGGGAATAAATAAATAAGGGGAATATCGCGTTTGTTGTATGGGAGCCCCACTAAAATATTTATTTTATTCTGTTTTTAGTATTTGTTGTTATAGTGGCAACAGAAATACATCATCTGTGAAAATTTCAACTGCCTAGCTATTACGGTTCGTGAGATAGCCTGGTGACAGACGGACAGACAGACAGACAGACGGATCGCGGAGTCTTAGTAATAGGGTCCCGTTTTTACCGTTTGGGTACGGAACCCTAAAAAAGTATCTTCTTATACTTAATAGTAAGATGGCCTGACTCTTTTTTTTTTTTTTTTTTTTTTTATTATAGATAGGCTCGCGCTTGACCACTATCTCACCTGATGGTAAGCGATGATGTGGTCGACGGTGTAACACGCTTGCCTAGAAGTAACCTATTCACTCTTGACTTAAAGACCCCGAGGTTGTAGCTATCTGGAAACACAGACTCCGGCAGGGAATTCCACTCCTTAGCTGTACGCATAATGAAAGTATTTCCAAAACGTTTAGTGCGTATGGGTGGGATGTCCACCATGTACCGATGGCGCATCGCCGTACGTCTTGTAGTCCGATGATGAAACGGGCTAGGTGGAATTAGATCATGCAATTCCATCGCACACTCTCCGAAATGCAACCGATAAAAAACCGACAAGCTGGCAACTTGACGACGATGTTCAAGGCTCTGGAGCTTTGACTCGACCAGTGCCTCATTGCCGATGAGCCTCTTGGCCCGTTTTTCGATCGACTCTAGAGCATCAAGCTGGTACTTGGCAGATCCATCCCAGAGATGAGAACAGTACTCCATGCAAGATCGAACTTGCGCTTGATACAACTTAAGTAGCTGTTCCGGCGTGAAGTACCGTCTCACCTTCGCAAGGATCCCCAACTTTTTGGCAGCCAGTTGTGCCTTTGCCTCAATATATGGGCCAAAATTAAGTGTCGATGTCAACGTTACGCCAAGAAGCTCAAGATGGTCCGTTATCGGTACGGTTACACCTCGGAAAGATGGAGCCGGGTGAAATTGGCTCTTTTTTGCGGAGAATAGACACGCCTGTGTTTTTGCGGCATTGAACTTGACCAGATTGGCATCGCCCCATTCAGAGACTGCCTGCAAGGACAGGTTCAAGCGCTCCACCATGGCCTCCCGGAAAGACTGGATCTGAGGCCCGGTAGCACGAGCGTTGGACAAGTATCTCTCAGCAACAGTGCTGTCATCTGCATACCCAAAGGTGCCGGGTTTTAGCAGTTCATTTATGTGTAGCAAGAACAATGTCGCTGAGAGTACCGACCCCTGAGGGACCCCGGCATTAATATCCAATAGGTCCGAAGAGCAGCCATCGATGACTACTCGAATGGACCGACCCCTCAGGAAGTCTGCAATCCAGTCACACAGACCACCGGGCAGACCGAATGAAGGAAGCTTACCAATAAGGCTTTCGTGCCAGACCCTATCAAAAGCCTTCGAGATGTCGAGGGAGACGGCAAGCGCTTCCCCATGCTTCTCGATGGCCTCACTCCAGATGTGAATGGCATACGCTAGAAGATCCCCAGTGGACCGATTTCGGCGGAAGCCGTATTGGCGGTCGCTAAGGATGTCGTTAGCTTCTAGGTATGCCAGGAGCTTACTATTAAGTACGCGTTCCATACTCTTACAGAGTATGGATGTTACAGAGATGGGTCTGTAGTTGGCCGGGTCAGCACGACTGCCCTTCTTGGGCACGGGCTGTACGTTGGCTTGCTTCCAAGCATTCGGCACTTTTCCAGTCTGATAAGAAAGGCGAAGCAGGCGCGTCAAGATAGGAGACAATTCAGGCGCACAGGTTCTGAGAACAATTGCTGGTATACCATCGGGTCCGCTAGCCTTATTCACATCGAGGTTGCGCAGCACCCTACGTACGTCCTTTTGGTGGATGCGAATGTCCGACATACTCGTCTCGCATCCATTAGGAGAAGGAGGGGGGCGCGCGCCACCAGGATTCAGACGCGAAGACTCCGCAAAAAGAGAGGCAAACAAGTTTGCTTTGTCCTCAGCGGAGTGGGCCAGCGACCCGTCGGGTTTCAGCAGTGGTGGCAGTGAGGGACGGCAGAAATTCGATTCAACCGATTTAGCCAGGGACCAGAACGCTTTACTACCTGCTGGGTAGGAAGCAAGTTTGATCCCTATCCGGCTAATGTGGTCGAACCGAGCCCTTCGCAATACCTTCTTGCAGGACTTGGCAGCCCTGTTGTAAACTTTCTTCCTCTGACCAACGTCACTCGCCTTGCGCGTTCTAGCATATATTATCAAGCGACTCTTGAATATTATCAAGGTCATCAAATCGAGTTCCTAAATAATTTCAATCAATAACAATGTACCTACAGTTGGTGGATCAATTCACACCGAGACGCTCAGATTTGCGACCAGATATTTAGATAGCAATTGAACTTGATTCACTACAGCAAAAGATAACTATTTCAGTGAGAGAATGCAAATAAATTTGAGTTTTAAATTCTGCTCGGTGTCGCTATTTTCGGGTTATTGGACGATTCGCCCGAATTTAACTCGCCCGAATCGGGCGAATCGACCACTAATAAAAATATAATTTTTTCTGTGTCGATTCGCCCGAAATTAATTTTAGAGAACAAAAAATAAAAAAGTACAGTCGTGCTCACCCGTCTCGGAAATAATATGAAGAATTAATCGAAGTTAATAGATATTTTATCACCCAAACTACCAGGAGGCCAGAATCATAAAGAAGTATTTGCAGGGCTAGAATCATTAGCGGTAGAGACTAACGAATAAGCGACTAACGATAGAATCGACAATCGACACAGAAAAATGAATATTTTTGATAGTGGTCGATTCACCCGATTCGGGCGAGTTAAATTCGGGTGAATCGTCCAATAACCCCTATTTTCACGTCGTGGTGTGAGCTGGTCGACATACTTGGCTAAAATGTACAAATGTGATTTACAATAAAAGTATTTAGGTCAACGTCAATCTTGATGTGGCACACCCAGTATTCGTAAACCATGGTCTGTTACTCAAATGACATTGTCTTCTCTCGATGCGCGGCGGATTACCGGCCGGATTCTTCAAAAATTTGATTAATACCTGATATCCTGAACAGCGACTTGAGTTGCGAAGCACTTATCTGAAGTGCGGCCGCCGTCGTGAAACCACTGATAACTGGCTTCGATATGAAGTCCAACAGAAAACCTGGAAACAACCATATATATATATAGCCAGAAATTTAAAAACGCGCCATCTATTTCAATCAATTTTAATTGATCCATTCAAATAATTATTGAAATGTGAATTAACAGCACAATAGTCCTTAATTGTGTGTTTAGGAGAGTTAATTAAAAAATAACATACATTTTAAGAAAATCTTGATATTTCACAAAACTCAATAACAAATCGTCACCCGCGCTTGGATTTGTTTTCGCGCGCGTTATTTTTATTTTGCGATAACTCCTAAGATATTCATTTGAACTATATGGTGTAAAGGAATATCATAATTTGCATGCAATTCTTAAGGTAACTAACGTATTTAAATTGATGGATTAATACTGTATCCGTCTCAATAGCTTTCCAATTACCGCATTGTACGTAAGCATTTTTTTTTTAAGTTAGAATGGGTATAGTAAGTAATCCTTAAAAAAAAGCGAACTAAAAAAAAAGTAAACAAGGAGAAAATCATGCTGTGCTGTCGGAGGATACATCTTCGCGAGCTGGCTGACCAAAACCAGACGTATCCTCCGACGAAAAAAAAATTTGGGCCCCCACAATATGGCGCTCAAAAACCGCCATTTTTCTATTTTCCAATTTTCATGTAGCCAGTGACACTCGCGGGATTAAGACGAATCGATTGACGTAAGAACCATCAAAATCGGCCCATGCGTTTGGTCTCTAGAACGCCACATAGGAACAAACATACATACATACATACATACATACATACTTACATAGACTGATAAACACATTACCCTCCTTCGGCAGTCGGGTAAAAATAGATATATGCCATCGCGGACTTTTCTGTAGACCTATAAAAGAGGAATATCCCACCATACATTATATTGTTATATTTCAAAGGGTAAAGGCAGCGTGTTCGATGGTGAAAGCAGGCTTAACTTTTACCGACATTTTCAACAATTATCGTCATATTTCAAACAATTTATAAAAAAACCTTAACAAATTATACACCTAAGCCTTCTTACAGTCACTCAAAGGGCAATGGAGAGGGCTTTGCTCGGAGTTTCCTTGCGTATACGATTTAAAAATGTAGAGATCCGCAAGAAAACCAGGGTTACCGACATAGCCCGAAGAATTGCCAAACTTAAGTGGCAGTGGGCAGGGCACATTGCTCGCAGAACGGATGGCCGATGGGGCAGAAAGGTTCTGGAGTGGCGACCGCGAACCGGAAGACGTTGCGTTGGAAGGCCTCCCACCAGGTGGACCGATGACCTGGTGAAGGTTGCGGGGATCCGCTGGTTGCGAGACGCACGGGACCGGTCAATGTGGCGACGCTTGGGGGAGGCCTATGTCCAGCACTGGACGTCTTTCGGCTGATATGATGATGATGATGATGAAACCTTCTTCATGAATCACTCTGTCTATTGGTGAAAACCTTATGAAATTGAGACGCGGCATATGTATACTGTGATTTTTAATTTCGTGGACTAAACTGACAGCTGCTATTGACCTTATTTTTTTTAAATGTTGCAAGCGCGGAGCATAGTGTTGTAGGTAAGGCTCGGTCATAAGTGATTCATCGAATCGATGTGACATGACTCCTGAATTTATTTTTACTAATTGGTGTAAATAAATGTTTTATGAATATAAACGTAATATATTTAAATATAACAGTACTCATACACATAGTACATAAACTTTTATTGTGTTAAATATGAAATCAACAATAAAATAAATGCAATCGATAAAATTAAGTCTGACATAAATGAGTAGAAACTAAATATGGGCCGCTAGTTTCTAAACAATTTTTTTTTTATGCCGTAAAATAGTTTCATTTTCGATCTACTTCGATTTTCGATTAACTTTCGATCACTCAGGATAGTTAGGGTACGACACTATTTTAATGTAACGATAAAGTGACAACCCCCCAAATGTCAGTTTAGTCCACGAAATAAAAATCACATAGTAGTGATGACTACATGACATTTCGGCAGCACATGCCAAATGCCAATTCCTTGGTTAAAGGACCTTTGACAGTCGTTATTGCTGATATAATGTCAGTTTGTTTAGGCCCTCCCATGTCAATTCTCCTTTTACAATAAAGAATATTGTTTTACCTACAAGAAAATACATACCAAGGCGATGACAAAAATCGTAACACTGCAAATGCCATACTACATCTAATCAAGTAATACAAAACAAGAGAATTACAGTAATTCCTTTTTTCAATACACCTTTGTGTAGCATTGTAACATTGCAAAACATTGTAATATTTGTAGCATCACGGATGAATGCACGGTCTGGCTCTTGCTTTTATTATACTGAGTTCAAGGTTAGTTTGACAAAAGCTAGCTTTGGTTTCGCTAGTCTAGTAAGATGCTAGACTAAAACAAAGTATTGGGTGAAAATTGTTTGCTTTTGGAGAAATACCCATTGCAGCTTTGAGTTGGCCATGGCTAGTGTAGTCTGAAGGCCCGCATATATCAATAATCGCTTAAAGGCCTATTCAGACCTAAGCGGTATTCGCTACCGTCTGCGGCAGAGAAAACCCAGTGGGTATGCGGTAATATTACTGTTCAGACCTAAGCGGTATTCGCTACCGTCTGCGGCAGAGAAAACCCAGTGGGTATGCGGTAATATTACTGTTCACACCAAAACGGATTTCGCTATCCTTGTGGGTAGAATAACGCGCGGTAGTCGAGTTTCGCTCAGAGAGGTAAGAAATTTTCGTTAGTTAGTCATTTCTGAGTCGCCAAAGAATATACACGTCAGTCACTTTGTAATTTCTGCAGAGCATCTGATTTTAGTGATGGATAGTGATGAAGAGGAAGTTTTACTTTTATTAGCTTTAATTGACTCACCAGTTAAGAAAAGAATTTGGATCCATGACATCAACAGACAACACCGAATTCATGGGGAATTCCACACTTTATATCCAAGATTAAGATTGGATGAAGATCGGTTTTTTAATGCATTCAGAATGACGACTGAGAACTTCGATGAAATATTAAATATGATAAAGGAAAATATCAGCAAATCATTCACTAAATATCGAGAACCCATATGCCCTGAAGAACGCTTAGCAATAACGTTGAGGTAAGGAAAACAAATTTGAATATTAATTGACGAAAATCTTTATTTTAGATAACTAGGAAGGAACTTTGGTCTTTTACAATACTAACACAACTTTTATCTTAACCTAAACCTTCTTATTAGATTTCTGAGTGTTTCTGTTGGTCGTAATCTATTTCGTGTTCGTAATCGAGACCTTCTCCAGTCAGTGAAGGTGCTAGAGGTGATAGAGCATTATCTTGAATACAACGCAGAGCAGACTGCAGTTCAGAATCATTAGTAGACTGGGGACTACGAGAATAACATGATTGTTGAGACATACAACGATCATTTTGGCTTGTGTTAGGCTCACTACGAGAATAACATGATTGTTGAGACATACAACGATCATTTTGGCTTGTGTTAGGCTCACTACGAGAATAACATGATTGTTGAGACATACAACGATCATTTTGGCTTGTGTTAGGCTCGGTGGTGTAGTAAGATCGCAGTGTTGTTTCTCGTTGTAGACTACGTTCTTGCTCTTCTTCCAATTCCGCTTCCATCATAACTTGAGCTATTTTCATTTTTGTTATAATTTTACGTCGCTCCGAAAAACTGTCAATTGTTTTTGCATATCCAAGCATAACATGTTCAATCGACGATAATTTATCTGCTTTTGTATTCAAGTACGTAATCACTTTATCGACAGGATGTTCGTTAACAGAAGTCCTTTTTCTGGAACCCGAACGTGAAGTATAACGTTCGGATGATGCTACTGAACTTGACCGTTGTGTTGAATTTTCATTATTAGATTCGGGTTCAGTAATATTTTGGGTATCAGATACGCTTTCTTCTTCTCTTGCCACATTAGTATCAGTTGGAGCAAATCCTATGTGATCTTTTAAAAATTCCATTGAAGATGCCCACTGCCATTTGCTGTAACGACTGTAAGATTTAAACGCACTTTGGCCTGTAGTGGTTTTTGTAGTTTTTAAATATTTACCATAAGTGTCACGTAGATTTTTCCATTTCACTTTGGCTTCATCGCCTGTAAAAAATATATTTTATTTATAATCTATTCAATTACTTTTATTCATTAGTTATACTTAGACTAGTTTAAAACCCTGAATTTGTTAAGGTAAGTAAGGTGATAAATACTAAGGAATCTTAGAAACCAAATTTATAGTAAAAATGGCTTAGACCTTGAGTAAAAAAGCTTATTAATTTTTTTTTTGCAGATTTTTAGCAAGTGGAGATTCATTTCGCTGTATTGCAAACAGTTATAGAGTGGGTTGCTCAACTGTCGCAGAAATTGTTGATGAAGTTTGTGATGTTATTTGGACTACATTACAACCCATATACATGAAGCCTCCTACAGAAGAAATGTGGAACTTAACATCTGAAGAGTTTTATAATATGTGGCAATTCCCCAATTGCCTCGGCAGTATTGATGGAAAACATGTCACTATAGTTTGTCCGCCTAATTCAGGCAGCAATTATTTTTGCTACCTCAAAAAATTTTCTGTCGTCCTTATGGCAATAGTAGGACCACAATACAATTTTTTATGTATCGATGTTGGAGGTTTTGGAAAAAATAGCGACGGTGGAATTTTCGAAAACTCTGTCATGGGAAGGAGGTTTAATAATGGGACTATGAATGTTCCAAGGCCTAAACTATTGCCGAGAACTAATGACGTCACACCTCATGTGTTAATAGGAGATGAGGCATTCCGATTGCAAGCACATGTAATGAAACCATTCAATCAAAGAGTTTCTAGGGTTGATAGAAGAAAGGAAAAATACAATAAGCGCCTATGCCGAGCTAGACGCGTTGTTGAAAATGCATTTGGATTACTGGCTCAAAAATGGCGAATATATTTCAAACCCATGCACCTAAAAGTGTCTACAGCTAAAAAAGTGATAAAAGCAACATGCGTACTCCATAATTATTTACGCTCTAAAAATTGCAATACCCCGTACTTGCAAAATATGTATTTTACTACTCAACAAAATAATGCAATGAACAATGAATATCAAAATTTTGAAACTTTGCAACTTTCAGGCGATAGGGTACGTACACAATTTGTCAACTTCTTTAATGGCGGTAGTCGTATTTAGTACCCAATTGAAAGATAATATAATAATATATTAAAAACTTACCACTTATGTTACATTTTTCTCCTATCTCATCCCATATTTTATTTTTCATAAATATATTTTTATAATCCGTAAGTGACATATCATATAAAACTGGATTGCACTTCACCATCTCAATAAATGAATCGTTATTCGTTCGTTTCGATGACGCCATGTTGCAAACGCGTCCTTTCGCTAAGGAATATCGTGCGTAACTGTTGTCATGTTAACCCCGCTTGCGGAGTGAGGGGCGGGATGCATGCCGCTGCTCCCGCGCGGTATGTACCTCTACCCACAGCGGCAGCGAATATCGCTCAGGTTGCTCTAGCCGCGGTACTTGATACTAAATACCTGATCGAAACCCGTGCGGTATGTACCTCTACCCACAGCGGCAGCGAATATCGCTCAGGTCGCTCTAGCCGCGGTACTTGATACTAAATACCTGAGCGAAACCCGCGCGGTATGTACCTCTACCCACAGCGGCAGCGAATATCGCTCAGGTTTGAATAGGCCTTAACTCAACCCTTTTTGGAGAGATCAACGACCCGTCAGACTATCAGTACCAGATCAGTAAGATATTACCCAAAAAGCTATGTTAAAAAGTCGTGTTGGTAAACGATTATATGATTAGATCTACCTACACCATGTTTGGACGGCTGTTTTCGTTGGTAGACGAACCAGGCTAGATATACCCGATATCTACATATAATGCATATGTACTGTCCCCATATGCTTTAGTAAACAGTTTCTCAACAAAAACAATGAACGCTAGAAGTTCAGTGTCTCGCATACATTAGCATAAACAGCACTTTCTCTTTACGTAACAGGGCGACAGATGCCGAAGGAGTTGTTAACAAGCGATAGATGTTATGCTAATCGAGAGATTTGAATATGCTCGGCACTATTTCGATAAGACGTGTGATGTTTATGATTGCCTGGTGTTTCGGAAAATAGTTTTTTTGTGAAACCGGCTGATGGTCCACCTCAAGATATAAAATAGATAGATTGCTGCTTTAATAGCACAATGTTACGTTTTATGCTGCGTAAAGACAGGTGCGACGCGACAATGGGACAACGCTATTTCATAAAAATCGCTATAATCTGCAGAATATTAAGGCCTTCAAAGACGTAATACCCGTAATACCTACGTCAGTGTTAATAATAGTTTATGAAACTGTTGCATAATAAGGGGTATTAAAACACGAATGTTTAAGTGCAGTTTCATACACTACTTTATCTACACTCATACATTGGGATTGAGCCAACTACTCGTAAATACCATTTTTTGCATTTTCCATGCCATAAAGCTGTCATAGCCTTTCTTATATAATTTTCACGACTTTGCTGGTAATAGATTATGAGTAATTTCCGTCACATTCTCTGATATCAGTAATTTTAAGCAAGAATTACAAAACGCATGAAATTCAGTACAGTAAAACGTATGAATGGCGCCAAAACCCAGCACATCACCGCATTAACCATGCATGCGCTAAAGCGGGCGTTGACACAGACAAATAAAAATTGGAATCAAAACCACGGTAATGATAACATTACCATGTCAAAACATTTTAAAATAGGTACTATAGAAATGGCGCGCGCCGCATAAGCTTTCCATTACAAAAAAGTAATTGATGGAAACTCCTTGGTGATATTAGCTTCTTGGATTTGCCCTGTAGGTATCGTAATAGAAAAAAAAATGTTTAATAGCACTATTTTGTTAGAAAAAAGTGTTATAATAAGATTCTATTTTTACCCGACTGCCGAAGGAGGGTAATGTGTTTATCAGTCTATGTATGTATGTATGTAAGTATTTATGTATGTAAGTATGTATGTATGTATGTTTGTTCCTATGTGGCGTTCTAGAGACCAAACGCGTGGGCCGATTTTGATGGTTCTTACGTCAATCGATTCGTCTTAACCCCGTGAGTGTCACTGGCTACATGAAAATTGGAAAATAGGTAAATGGGGGTTTTTGGGCGCCATATTGTGGGAGACCAAATTTTTTTTTCTTCCGAACCTATCGTGTGGGGTATCAAAATAAAGGATTTTAAGAGGTGATTTCAAAAATATATTACACTTCTATGTTTAAATGTACCTAATTCGAATAAAAAAATAACTAAAAAGTTATAAATAAAAAAAGTTAATTAAAAGAATAAAAAACCCGACTGCTTGTAAAGCGAACTAAAAAGACGTAAACAAGGAGAAAATCATGCTGTGCAGTCGGAGGATACGTCTGGTTTTGGTCAGCCAGCTCGCGAAGATGTATCCTCCGACAGCACAGCATGATTTTCTCCTTGTTTACGTCTTTTTAGTTCGCTTTACAAGCAGTCGGGTTTTTTGATTCTTTTAATTAACTTTTTTTTAAATTTCAGTATTGTGTTTATAAAGTATGTCAATATAAACTCGTTTTGAAGTTTATAATTCGAAAATTACGATATGAGAGTAGATAAAAAAAACTTGTAATTGAATTTTCTAATTCGGCTCAGTTTAGATACTCAAGGCTATTTTACAAAATTTTATTTAACTTGCAATGTTTGTATGTATTTTTGGTTTAGGTCAAATATTGCTACTGTATTTTAAAGCAGTTATCCTCAACCGCAAGATTTACCTGTGTAGATAAACAAGAATACAAAATGTCACTTGATCTTGAAATGAGGACGTTATCATGTTTTTTTTTTAAATAAGCGATAATCTCTTGTATCATATACCTATATTGGCTATATTGTGTAATGTAATAATTGAAGCGTTTAATTTTAAATAAATTTTATTTTCTACTTTTTAGAGCATATAAATACAAACTTGTTTATCATGTTTTTTTTATTATTTGTTTTTATTCACCGCTTGGGCTTCTTGATGTTATAGGATCGTGGAGATTTTTTGTTGAGGAAATCCAAAACTTGAATAGTTACGAGTATTTATAGACAAATCAATCATCTTTTTTCTGCAAACAATTTAAAACCTTATTAAGTCGAAGGTAATTAAAGAAGTTTGACCAACTCTGTTTCTAATAATAGTGTATTTTTTTGAGTTTCCTTCTGTCTTTTTATACACTGTGTCAATGTTTCTCATCCTATCCTTCTGTCGCAGGTCTTAAATAATTTTCTTTTAAAATAAGCAGTACCTTTTTGGTTTTCTTTCTGTACCGATATGATTTTCTTGTCAAAGAACCTTTAATCGATTTTTCATGTGACCCAGAGGGCTGGCCTTTTCTTCGGCCACAGAATCAGCATTGTCATTCAATGATTCATAAGTTTGTAGTAACTTTTCTAAGTGTTTTGTTCGAGCATAAATAAATAAATGTAGCGAATTATATCTACCACATTGATAGGTTGATCATTTGGGCCATGAGGGTTTGAGACAATGTTTTCAAGAGTACCGACATGCAACAATACATGAATATACTTGACTTCAATAGCTTTTCAGTGTGATAAAGAGCTGATAACTGTGGAAATTCGTTACAGTTTTTACAGTTTACTAGTTCACTCAGAAATGGTTTTGGTATATTTCTATTTAAAATAGAGACGCTGTAACATTTTATGACAGTCGCCAAGAAGAACTTAGGTAAGTATATTTCACTACATAATATTCCACTGATGGCCCGTCAAGACACATCTGTATACGAATGTACTATCGCACAGTGTTTTATAGACCCAAAAAAAGTGACATCGGCTTTTTATTGGCTATTTCTACTTAATAGTTTATTACAAATGCACGAGTAGAACTCCCATGTGTCAATTTTGCGTCGTTGATTTTTTAAAAAATCGTAAAGTTTTCGTAACCTTGAAGCCCAAAAGACCTAAAAAATTACGTAAAAAATAAACTGTACATAATTGAGCTTTATTCGTATTGCAGGTTTATTAAGCAATCCATGGAGAAAATTATGGCGTATTTATGTAATCAAAAACGATAATAGAACTCACGAAAAAAAATGTTTTACCGAAATCACTATTTATTTTTTTATTTTTTTTCTAGCTCGAAGTAGAACCTCTGTCTGGTACAAATAGATTGCTTTTACTAAGGTTTATCACTCATAAAAATATTACTTTCAACTTGGGCCTAGGTTTCGAGAAATTGATTTTTATGTACCGAGGTCAAAATTTCAAATTTAGGGGTGTCACAAAGGTCAATTAATATTGGCTTTTTATAATCAACTAAGGTTAATTATAATTTAGTTTAAAAGTATTTATGACTTATCGATCAAAGTGCACGTTGCAGATATAGTCTATTGAATCGTAAACAACAACACCCATGATAACTCAGATAGGTTAAGTAGAAGGTAATCGCGGGGACTCCTTTGTATATAGACAGACAGGGATCGATTATACTAGAGTGAATTTTTTAATAATGTGTAAATGTTAATGCTTTTTGTAGTGTTTCTCGTCGCAGAGAACGTCATTATACGAGTCGGTAATATGTCTTACACAAACCTACAGTCTAGGTACATCAAAGTTGGTTCGATCCTACATCGCTGAAGCAACTTTTGTACGAGTCAAAATCAAAAACTCAAAATATTTTTATTTCAACTTGGATTAGTTGAAATAAAAATATTTTACATTTTTATTTTGACTCGTATAAAAGTTACTTTTGAATTGTCAGCAAAAATGAAGCTAGAGTCACGGGACTAAAGGGACAGTTGTCAAAAGAGAAATCTCTGCCATCATTCGATTAAATAAAATAATTGCGTGTATTAAATGGAATTAAATAAAAATAAAATAAGTCTTTATTAATACTATATAACTATAATTAGTTTTAGTGAGATTTATATCGTGTTCCCATCGGAAAAAAATGGGAATTAAAATTACTTGATTATTATTCAATTAAATTTACTTCCTTGGTTATATATTTTGTGTACAATTTCACGTGAAAAGTGTTTTAAAATCAATTGTTAGAATTATACCATTATAGAAGACAAAAGACCTGCTGATTTTATGTGATAAAAACTAATCGTCACAAATGGTCAAAATAGTGACAACCCTAACACATATTTTTGAAAATCATTTTCTCAAAACCTAGGCCCAAGTTGTAAGTAATATTTTTATGGATGATAACCCTTAGTATAAGGAATCTGTTTGTACCAGACAAAGGTTCTACTTCGAGCTAGAATATGAATAAAAAAATAAATACTAATTTCGATAAAACATTTTTTTTTGCGAGTTCTATTATCGTTTTTGATTACTTAAATACGGCATAATTTTCTCCTTGACTTTCTTAATAAAACTGCAATACGAACAAAATTCAATTGTGTACAGTTTTTTTTATACGATTTTTTTTTTGTTCTTTTGACCTTAAAGGTCACGAAAACTTTGCGATTTTAAAAAAAATCAAGTATTCAAAATTGGCACATGGGAGTTCTACTCGTGCATTTGTAATGAACTATTAAGTAGAAATAGCCAATAAAAATCTGATGTCACTTTTTTTGGGTCTATAAAACACTGTGTATCGCAGTAACAAAATAATTTGCTTATAAAATGATACGATACACAAAACTCGTCCCAAGCCTGGGCCGGTAAATATATCTTGAGGCGTTTTCCTTAAAGACATGCTTAGTATAAAACCCGCGCAATGAACCTCTCCATATACCATTATGATCATTTTAGTATAAGGTTCACGTTTGACCACTATTTCATCTGATGGTAAGCAATGTTGGAAGACTTACCTAAAAGTAGCCTATTCACTCTTGACTTAAAGACCCCAAGGATAATATATAAGTACCTACCAGGAACACAGACACAACAGATAGTTCATCATAATACAAGATCTTTCCACTCACCTAATTGCAGTATCCCCAGCAATAATATAAGGCATCCCGATAGAAAAGCAGCCAAGTATGCAAAGTCAGCTGACTTGGCGACATACTTTGCCAGCAAGGCTGCTAAGATGGCGGTGGGGCCGACTGTGACGTCCTTACAACTTCCAAACAGCATGTACATAAGCCCAGGGAATATGCTGGAGTATAGACCTACCTGGAAAGACGATGGAAATAATTTTAGACCTGGATGGAATCGTACTTAAATTGTATGGGGAAAATACATATACTAGGAGATCAGAAGCACAGGACAGGTAACGTGGCGATGCTTGTCGCGAAGTCTTAGACTTAATGATAATGAAGCAAGTAGGCATGTGTTGTCTGGACGATTTTATAGTCAACCCCTAAAAAATGGCTATACCTCTTGCCAGCTTGTTAAATGGATATATTTGTTAACTTAATTCAAAATATTGTGATCATGAGTTCGAAAAAATTATATCAAAATTTTTATTTGCGAATTTATTTTTCAATACAGTTGTTAAACATGGCGTACTTTCAGAGGCTATAATTATGATTCGAAAATTAAATCTTATGCATAGGCATCTTTCTATTACGCGGTCGTGAGTTTTGTTTACGAGCTCGATCATTAGTTTTGCAGTTTAGTTTTAAATTTATAAGTCAATTTAAAAAGTTTAGTAGCAAAGAGTTTTCATACATAGAATAAAATGGGATAGATTTTATACGAGGAAAAATTAATGATTCCGTACGTTTTAGCATTGAACTCTCAAAAGTCTTTTAAATGGTTGTTTAATATATTTAATTACCAGTTTTAATTTAATTATTTTCACATCAACATTTGTCTAAAATCAAATAGGCTGTATAGACTGTTTTCGTTGTAAAAAATGTCCAGTTGCAAAAACGCGCCTTTAGTTATAAGTCAATTTAAAAAAGTTTAGTAGCAAGGAGTTTTCATACATAGAATAAAATGGAATAGATTTTATACGAGGAAAAATGAATGATTCCGTACGTTTTAGCATTTAATTCTCAAAAGTCTTTTAAATGGAATAGGCTGAATAAATATAATAAAATCGAATAGGCTGTGTAGGCTGTTTTCGTTGTAAAAAAAATGTCCAGTTGCAAAAACGCGCGAAAATTTTATTTTTTTGTGAATGAACAAATCTAATTTTTTGATTTATTTTTACTATTTCCCACAACTGTATTGAAAAATATCGTGTGATACACGGGCGTGTAGGTTATTGCAAACTCGTGTCATTAAAAACCCTCGCCTTCGGCTCGGGCTTGTTAATGACAGCTCGTTTGCAATAATCTACTTTCCACCCTTGTATCACAATGTACTATGAAACTTGCTGCGTGAATGCGTAATGCTTTCTTTAAAAAACAAGTTTCACCAACCAAACAAGAATTGAGAAGGCCAAAGAGATAAAAAGAAGAAATTATTTTACCTGTGGAGGCAAACCGGCTACCATAGCATATGCAATTCCCTGAGGTATTGAGGTCAAGCCCACTGTGATACCTGCAAAAAAAAACAAAATAATCTTTGGTTACGGTCTTCAAGAAAAGTTATCACTTATCAGACGGCAGCACTATTATTTTTTTTTTCTTTGTTTTTCTTTTTTACCTGATGTGGCAATGACTAAAGGATTTTATCGCTTCTTTTCCTCACCTTACTCAAGATCAAGTAAATTATATGAAAAACAAGGAAACAACTTATTTCTTTCCTCAATGAAACCCAGCCAAACAAAAAGGCCGTTTGAGAATAAAACCGAAAAACTTTTTCACAAAAATGTTTCCGACTTCTAAAGCCAAACACTAAAAAGGGCAAAAATAACTTTCGTTTCGGAAGTCGGTGTCTTTGGTACTTATTTATTTTTGTCGTTTTGCGACTCCGACTTCCGAAACGAAAGTTATTTTTGCTCTTTTTATTTTTCTATTTTTAGTTTTGGTTTATCACTAAAAAGTGAGCAAGTTTTTTAGTAAGGTACCAATCTAAAGGATTGAAAAATACCCATAATAACTCAATTTAAACAATCGTGCTCGGTTGTATGTTCCATATCTTGAAAACTGCTAAACCGATTTTAATGCAACTTGTACTGTTCCACCTAAGTTGAGAGATACCTATCTAATCCAATACAAAAAGAATGATCACGATCCGATCACTAGTTTCGGAGATATGGACAAACATGCATACAAACAAACATACTTATTTATTAAATTTGGCACACGTGTTTAGAAGCTTACATAGAGTAATATTTGTGTGCAATTCAAAAAATATTACATAACCTCCTTTGTAATTGACTGCCGAAGGAGGGTAATGTACACATGTGTGTAAAAAAAACATTTTAGAAATCGGTAAAAAAGGACGATACACTGATGTCATGCTTAAAACAAGTTCAGTTTGAATATCAGTCCTTGAGTACTCTGTCTGTACAGGTCCCGTCACGTAAAAAGAACGCTGAGCGACAGTGGAGGGGATGTGTTTGCGCATGGGTACAGTCGCGTTCTACAAGTACAAGGAGATTGTTTTATATGAATAATTGTTTCATTGTAGAATAATAATAGGTAATTATTAGCTAGTACGAGTAGCTATTTAGTACTTTGGAAGACGCTGGATTTAAATTAGTTAATGTTTACTTAAGAATATCTTTTTTATTTCGATCTTATTATCATAAATATCTTATCATTATAAATGATCAACTTTTCATTTCTCATCTTCTTTCTTCATAAAACAAAATCATTTTAAATCATTTTTCTTTCCTTCATTTTTAAAAGTTCGTCGTGCAAAGAAAGTTGTGTGTGCGACTGTATTTTGGGAGCGAACGAACCGTGATCTCAGCGCGGGAAGCATGGATTAACTGACGAACCAATAGCGTGCGCGCACAGAAACACTGGCGGAGCATTCCCCCGTCGCGCCCCCTTCACACCACCAGTTTGATCGATAAATCGCTCACTGCGCAGATTCAAGGCCAGCGTTCTTTTTACGTGACGGGACCTGTATATTCGATTTACTTTATAATTTCGAAACTTAAGTTTCATTACATTAGCTACCTAAGAAGAATTCAGTTTTGTATATCAACTTTGTGGGCTGAAGAAAAATAATCTTCTCTAGCCTGTTCATCAAAGTAAGCGAGTATCCTCGTAAACTAATTAATAACATCTAAAAACTATAACGATTTATGACAGAAATCACGTTTTTCATCAATGAAAAACATAACCAGCGCAAAATTCCTTGCATAAAACTGTTATGTTTGTCTCTGATACACATGCAAGGCCTTGAATTAATCAATTAGACATCAACATAATACAAAAAACCCGGCGATAGGTACGCCAGCCACTCAGATACGGCTCATAAACTACATAAATTGAATCACTGTGTTGAATTGAAGAGCTTGTTTAACAACAACATCGATTCTAGGAGTGTATAAAAAACTCTTAGGTTCCTACGTATTCGTCTGTACCTGCCAAATTTTATTTAATACTTTAGGCTCTATAAAAACGATATAAACAACAGACAAAAATACACAATACAATGTCATGTGGTTGCATGTCCGTTACATTTTGAGTTCCGACAATGATCATCGCTTATTGATTCAAGTGTCAATTAGCAGACGAGGCCATATTGTGTCCCTTTATTGTTGTTTTGGCAAGTTTACTGCAGAGTGCATCAGATTTTGAGCAGAGTTTAATGAACTCTTAAACTCTTTTCAAAACCTGATTCCGACTTTGGTTCTCCTTTAAGTAACCGTCGCATTGGACCCACCAAGCATGGATCGTTGACCCAAGACAGCCCACCTACAAAACATAAGAGCCCAAAATGAAGACGTCCTACACCCTCAGATCCGCTTCACACTAGAATGAATTCATTTAAAGAGTATTTAAATGAGTACTACTCTCCGTTTCCACAATTCCGTGGGAAGATAAGATAATATGTATTTTATTCAGAGATTATCTGTAAATCCCAGACGTACTCAGTTTACAACCGCGTTATGTTCGTTAAGGTTTAACACCATAAACAGATAATTAAAATTCTAAACGCACAGGATATTACGGTTATTAGTTGGCACTTAACGAGGTAATGACATGTGCTGATTATTTTCTCACTAGCCTAAAACGGTGCTGTTTAAACTTCTGTGATCCTGGTGCACATCGGGACGATCACGAATTAGAAAATATGACAAATGCAGTTCAACAGATGTTTATAACATTAATTAGTGGTTTATTGTCAGCTTCTCAAAATTTAGGTTAAAGTGTGATTTTTCTGTTTTTACCCTACCAAGCAATAACAATACAAATGTGCCCACAGAAAAAAAACCATCTATGCAAAAATAACTCCAATTAATGCTCAAACGATGCGACTGTTTAATTACAAAAACGGAAACTTCGGAGCCCGTAATATCGAACGTTATGTCATCATCAGCATCACTGAACCGGTTCGTTTGTCGGTCAGGCGGACGAATTCGAGCATTTTTAGGTAAAAACGCAACATGCTTTACTATCTGATGTCTGTGTTTTATGTACTCGTACACGTTTTCCTACTAAGAAGTACACTATACTTACTCAGGACGTCCACTGCATCCTAATTTATCTTTAGTAAGAAGATGTATGGTAAACAAAACACGGTGTCATAAGATTAGCATGCACCCGGGTGAACAATGCCAAGTTTTATAGGGTTTCTTAAATTTTGTCAGTTTGGTATAGAATATAGACTCGTGTAAAAATAAACCGATGCAATTTAAAAATAAGAAACCGGCCAAGTGCGAGTCGGGCTCGCACACGAAGGGTTCCGTACCATTATCGCAAAAAACGGCCAAAAAATCACGTTTGTTGTATGGGAGCCCCCAGTAATATTTTTTTTTTTTAAGTAAATATACAACTAAACATTATGTGAATATTTCAAGCGTCTACCTGTTGCCGTTATTAATATCGAGCAAAAAACGGCAAAAATATCGCGTTTTTTGTATGGGAGCCCCCCTTATATATTTATTTTATTCTGTTTTTATTTTATAGTATTTGTTGTTATAGCGGCAACAGATATACATCATCTGTGAAAATTTAAACTGTCTAGCTATCACGGTTCATGAGATACAGCCTGGTGACAGACGGACAGACAGACAGACGTTTTACCCTTTGGGCACGGAACCCTAAAAACGTCAGAGCTAACCTGCATCTCCCAAAATGGGAGAAATTGAACCCCTACGGATACCAGGATCTAGTAAGTGTAAGAAAGTGCATCGTATCATCGATCTTGGTTATTCTTATCTGCCCTAAAATATTACCGTAGGGGTCTAGGAAATGCTGGGCCTGTCTACGAACCATACGGTTCAGAGGTGCGGTGTGGTGCGGTGCGGTGCTACGACCTTCTTTTGAAGCCACCAGGATGATATAAAACGTAGAAGGTTGTCCCACTTGCAGTATCATTACCATCACACAACATTTCAGTAACCTCTTTCACGATTCATAGCAGAGGTTTCATGACGTTTACTTGATTAATGAGTTGGTATATAAGGATCACATAGACGAGACAGTACACACGTGTCACTGACGGCACCTCGATGCAGGATGATAGAGAAGTGGTGTATGTAATACGGAAACCTTGGGTGTAGTACAACCAGTAGGTACCAGGGCATCAAAACCCATTAGTAAATGTAACTCACCCGCAATGGCATCTCGCAGTAGAAACTCGAAGCTGTATTTCGGAAGCCATATTGTGATGGGCAGTCTTCTCTTCCATGACTCCACGCTACAGAGCTTGGAGGATACCCGCCGTAGTCTACTATTCGTCTGCTGGACATTGCCTGGGTATAGAAATGTAGAAGTTGAGAAAACCAATTATTATTACAAGAATAGTGCGGCATTTGCAATATTTTTTATCTACACTCACAACGTAATGTTCCAAATATGAATTCAAAAAATATTGTATAAACATGTACTTTATATTCGAGGATAGGTAACATTTAAAAAATAGTACATTGTTCACCGAGAGGAGAAAGTGACCGATTACCGTCGAGGGTGTCGTTTGAAGCCCGAGCCGTAGGCGAGGGCTTTAAAACACCCGAGATCGGGAATCGCACTTTCTCTCGAGTGATACATAGTGCTTTATACTACACCTACGAGGAAAATAAAAAACTAAATCTTTACTAATTGAAATTGTTGCAGTTAGTGAAGCTTAATGTAACACTTTTTCCATTAATGTTTGTTTGAGATGTTTGCGACAATGTAGGAGGAATAACTGGCTGTGCTGTTGGCACTGCGCTCGTAGAAGGCTGTGGTGCCAAAGGGGCAACTGGCTGCTGAGGAGCATCTGGCATCGCCGCGCTCGTTGATGGTTGAGGAGATGAGTCTTGATGCACATTAATCGATCCCGATATTTGGTTATTTATTCGTGTTTTGTTTTCTACGGAATTCTCTATGTAGCTTTCTGCAACAGCGGACGATTTCCAACCACCGTGACGTTTTATTGTGGTTAAATCAGCACCAGTATCGGCAAGAATAGTCGCTGAAGTTCTGCGAAAGCAGTGGCCAGTGTATTCTAGTGGATTGAGTAAATTAAGGTAGGAAGCTATTTCTCTTGGCACAGTACTTATTTTGTTTTTCCCAATTACTTGTTTCGTACATTTTTTGTTTTTATATAGTAGTAAAAACCGATTGGTTTTGGGGTCACTGGGGCGAATTTCGTTATATTTCTTCACTATCTCATAAAATAAGCCCGATATAACAAATGATCGCTGAATTTTGGTTTTTGTGTTAGGAATATTGACGATTATTCCATTTTCGAGGATTTCGATATCGTCTGTTGTCATATCCACAAGTTCTTGCGAACGACAGGCCCCATTTACTCCTAAAATCAAAATAACCTGTAAACAAAAATATCAAACATGAAAACCTAGTAGATTTCTACTCATAAATAGGTACGTAATAAATCATAAACCAGTGCATTTTGTTCATAAACTTACCTTCATCAACAAATATTTGTCATCTGGAGCATTCTGCAAAAAGGAATAAACATCCTTTGTAGTAAGCACTTTTGATTTCTTACTACGGAATCCCTCCGACTTTCTTTTCAGAAATGCTGTAAGTTTTTTGTATTCTTGAATATTAATGTCGTTTCTTGTCAATATAGTACTTTTCAACATTGAGTACATAGACCATAACGTACTTGGTTTGTATTTTTGGGCTTTTTCACTGAAATAAGCTAGCAAAACAGTTTCAGAAAAAGATGCCGCATTTTTTTCACTTTTCCATTGCAAAAAATCGTCATAAGTTTTATTATATTTTTTAATTGATTTCTTTGGTAAAAGGTTATCAATCAGTATTTTTGCTGTTTCCTTCAACTGCGGCGGAGTTAAAAAATCTTCATCATCACTATCACTACTTATCATTTTGAAAGTTTTATTTTACTTTTCTACGAAAACTGAATCCTCAAACAACACACAAATTGAAAATGGCGCCAATGGCGTCTGCAATTTTCACATGTTGTTTTTTCAAATTGTTTGACACCATCCAACACACAGCTAGTGGCCAGTGTCATTTTGCGAACTTGGAGATAAAAACTCACTGTAAAAACTTTTTGGCTTTTGATATTCAGGTTACCAGCGCATAGTCTTACCCAAAATTAAAAAAGAAAAACCACGTAAGAAATGGATTTTCATACACTTTTCTCTCCCGCTCAGATGCGTTTTCTCGCCGCATATTTGTTCGATCTGCAATGACGTACTTTCTACCGTAAATTTGATAAAGTATCAAGGTACTTTCCGAGCAGGTGTAGTATAAAAACCATTACAGTGCAAGATTTTCCTTCGATTTTCAAACAACTGCATCATAAAATAACTTATTAATTTTTATAGCACACTTTTGCTATTTAATTTATTGGCCCATTGAATTAATGTAGAAACATAGTGTCATTGTCTATGGATGCGCGCGCTGCTCTGTCATGCGCAATGAGAATCTAAATTGTCCAAATACCACATATATTTTCCGTTTCCACTTTTGTTTTATTTCAACTGTATGAGTGAAGTTAAATAGTGTATGCAACGGCATATAATTAGGTATTAAAACACTCGCGTGATATTTTTATCACATTCTGCTTCGCCTCATGTGATAAACCCACGCTAGTGTTTTAATAACCCCTATTATATAACCGTTTCATAAACTACTATTATCACAGTTTAATATTTACCACGTAATTAGTATTTAACTAGCACTGTTATTTATAGTACTTCCCGTACAATGCCAATCTTGGTGCGATTCCTAGCTATTTATTACATTACATAACATAAAACAGACTGATCAATAATAATGATAACCAACAATAAGACGATCTTGTAGATTCATGATTTATGAAGCAATTGGCGCTGAAGTGCGCTTACACTACCAGGGACACATGAGATACAAACATGGATATACCGATTTAGTACCACTAAAAGGCTATCAACCTCTTATCACTTATGTACACCATAGAAACAGCAAACAGAAAAAAGCAGATCAGCCCATTTTCTTTTCTTTATAAACGCAATGAAAATCAAAGTACATACTGAAAGATTTATTTCTGAGCTATAAAGTGACTTCAACTTGTGTAAAGGTAAACATTGATAGGATATACATTGTTTGATTAGGTTTAGCCATAGCGAACAATGCGGATTGCGGAATTTTACTCGGATTGTTTGAAAATTCTATTGTGGTAGTGTAACTCTACTATAATCCTAGTATTAGTATTACTTGAAGATGGCTTGCTGAACCCTTCAGACTTAATTTCAGGAACATGAATACGAATTTATATATACCTGCGATGCCTTTTGTAATAAACTTATCCTACGGAAGCATCTTAACTTGTATTTCATAGAAGAAATAATAATTGATTGTTTTTTTTTGCCGGCTCTGGAAGTACTGCTTCCTACAGGATAAGCCAGTGCAGCGAAGCCGCCGGAAGCCGCCTAGTGCCAGATGTCAGAGGACGAATGAGGTCAAGAGTGATCACTGAATTTCAAACTAAACAATCTTTTGTCTAGAAAGATTGTTTTTTTATTAATGCATGAAGTAACTAAAAGTGAAATTATAAAGGAAAACATTTAGGAAAACTAATACGGAATGTTTTAAGTCCTTGGGGAATAAACAATAGAACCATTTGAATACGTGAAGTGGTTACAAGTGTGTTTACTACATACAGACACACTTTATGATTGCTTACAATAAGTAAAACGCTACTTGTAAAATTAAAACAATTGAAATGATATTGTAATACCAGGATACCAGAGGCATCGTGGAGTATCTATGAAAATGACAAGTAAAAAAAAACGAGTGATACCTAATAATTGAGAGTTGCAGATATTCGTTTACGTGACAATAAATTTTACTTAGATTTGATAAAATTAGGGACAATACATCTTTAACAGTATTTTGTTGAGGCAAATCAGTTTTCTAGATAATTGAGATCTCGTCATCAAGTGTCGAAAATCAATTAACCAGAGTATTGTCAAACAAATCAGAAGCAGAAATTATGGCAAACAAAACTTTTTTAGCTTTAAGATAGGATCACAACATCATATTTGCAAAAAAAATAATTAAGTAAGGAAAGCATCCTTATGAAAGATTACCATAGGAAACGTTAATTCCCAAGAGTTTTCATAAGTCGAAGCCCACAATTATTAGTATTGTACCCTCCATTTTATTAAAAAAAATAATAAACATAAAACATGTTTCTTTATTAGATCACGATCTATCGAAGCATTTTTACCAATTCTATGCAAAACTAAAAAAGAGAAGTTCCGCATATTTTAATTGCAAAAAAAAAAGTAAGAAATAATTCACACATTACCGATAACCATTATCACATAAAACTGAACACAACTCAAACTGCTACAATATTTGACGCATTACATTTCGAACACAATTTTAAAAAAGTCGTAAAAATACGACAAATCGTAAGAATTTTCCGCGACGGAGTATACAACCACCTTCTTTGAGGTTTCAAAATACACTAAGCCGGTTGTCGTGACCGTCGCGTCTTGTTGATGATCCAGCCAATGTTTTGTTCAAACATTGGCCGACCAACGTCAACAAACATCCATCGCTCATTGCTGCCTACATTGACTGACCACTTGAGAACAAATGCAGTATTGGATAGCATCCACTAAACATTGGTCATATTGGCCAGGCAGCAATACCAACAACGTCGTGAGATTGTTTGATTGATTTTATTCCGATTCAATAAGTTATCATTGAGGCAAGAGATGATAATGATTTTGTAGCAGATAGCTTCAGGAAAGACAATGCAATACATTGTGGCTAGCAAAGACCAAGATCTTGTCTGTTTGTTAGAACTACCTTAACAAGCGAGGGTGCATTTCAACGTCAAATGCAGTTAGTCCGGTCAAATTAGACCAAAAAATAGGGGTAGGTTTACAGTAATTCGCATAGAGCTGAAAATTGGTACGAATGTTCGGAACACCATTATAAATTAAATGTAAAAAGTCCCTATCGATCCTAAACTAGCAAAGAAAAAATTCAAGGTCAAGTTCACAAATATGAACAAGGGGAAGAAGAAGTACAAGAAGACGAACAAGAAGAAGTGGAAGCAGAATTATCAGATAATTATGCATGTAAAAGATAATTTTAATTATTTTTTTAGATTTCACACGGCTTTCTTCATTTCCAATAGTACCAATTTTGAATAGTATTGAATTAAATGGGATCACAATAGATTGTGGAATAGGCCTGTCGGGGAAACCACGTTAAAAAAAAAGTTAATTAAAAAAATCAAAAACCCGACTGCTTAAAAAGCAAACTAAAAAGACGTAAACAAGAAGAAAATCATGCTGTGCAGTCGGAGAATACATATTCGCGAGCTGGCGGACCAAAACCAGATGTATCCTCCGACTGCACAGCATGATTTTCTTCTTGTTTACGTCTTTTTAGTTTGCTTTTTAAGCAGTCGGGTTTTTGATTTTTTTAATTAACTTTTTTTATTTACAACTTTTTAGTAATTTTTTTTTAGAATTTGGTACATTTAAACATATAAGTGTTATATATTTTTGAAATCGCCTCTTAAAATCCTTTATTTTGATACCCCACACGATGGGTTTGAAAGAAAAAAAAATATATTTTCGCCACAAAATGGCGCCCAAAAGCCGCCATTTTTGTTTTTTCCAATTTTAATGTAGCCAGTGACACTCGCAGGATTAAGACGAATCGATTGACGTAAGAATCATCAAAATCGGCCAACGCGTTTGGTCTCTAGAACGCCACATAGGAACAAACATACATACATACATACATACATACATACATACATACATATATACATACATACATACATACATACATACATACATACATACATACATAGACTGATAAACACATTACCCTCCTTCGGCAGTCGGGTAAAAAGACGCGCCAAGTACACTACCTGCCAGGTGGCGTGGACACGTGTGTATATTATGAAGAATACAACTTTTACAACTTTTTCAACCATTAGAAACGGTGACGTTTAGGAGAAAAATTGTAGAGACCATTTTTATAGATAATTGCATAATCTTAAATTTTTGTCTGAACTATTTTTATCATAAAACTTACCGTTCGGCAAAAAAACGCAAATAACACATATTTGCGAACTTTGACCTTGAACGCCGACTCGCACTTGGCCGGTTTTTTGAGGAGCAAGTTTTGCTCTCTTTATTTTTGCCACAATAATCAGAAGTCTATAATGACTTACATTTGCCCATGAGGCCGTGAACTTCCAATCTAAACTGAATGGAAAATTCAGCAAAATGAGAGAAGCTCAGTAGACCGCGGAGCATAATCATCAGTTTTTAGGGTTCCGTACCCGAAGGGTCCAAACGAAGCCCTATTGTTGTCACTCACTTATCCGTCTGTCTGTCACAGAGATTTTACAGTCACACGGTTGGAGCCATAGCCAGACAAAATGTAAAAAAAAAAAAATATTATCTATACGGAGCGAGAAAAAAAAATTTGACTTACCCCTTCGAGTAGGGTATCGTTGTTTAGAGCTCGTTGAGTAAATAAATACTGTTTTTTTTTTTGTAATTTTGTTAAACAAAGGCAATGAGTAAGACAAAGACAGCTATTTTACAAATGTTTGTTCCGAAGAATTTTGTTACGTCCCAATAGCCTAAGAACTTCAAAGTTGGTGATAGTATTTATTATTACGTATATTTTACTAACAAATACCAATATATTGATAAATCAGATTTTTCTTTGAAATTCCCTCATTTTTCCTATTACAACCAACTTGATTTTGCGGTTTGCTACGGCACCCTAAATTTGGGAAGACCGACACGCACTTAGCCGGTTTTTCTTTGTCGTCGGGAAGAATATTTTTAGTGTTTTAATGGTATTGGTATTGGACACAAGCAGATGATCCAGCTGATTATAAGTGGTCGCCAGCTCATATAGATATCAGCAATCATTATACATACACATACATACATAAACTCTCGCCTTTTTCCCATGGGGGTAAGCAGAAATTACAGAACGCCTACGCTACGATCCTAACATACTACTTTTGCTTCATTTACGGTCATACATCTAGTGATACACGCACGCCGGTTATGAGTACTACAATAATTAATTATACGTGAGGCATTTAGTACAGCGAATGAGTTGCCAACCCAGAGACAACGCTTCGGATATCAGAGAACATTAGGAATTTAGGCCAGCTGTCAAGGACAGTCCTATGCAAGTAGGTACATGTAAAATCAAACCTAAAGGCGGCTCGGAATACCGGGTCAGTGCCCACTCAACCCGATTAGACTCAACCCGAAGAATAATACCAGAAGTTTTACTACCATTTGTACAGTCAGGCAAAGTGTTATTTAATTCTAATGATTGAAATGGATATTTCTACATTTGATAGAGCCCGACAAAGGTATAATATTGTATACAACATCTTGTTCATTATTTAAATACTGTAAAGTTATGTACCTACTAAATATAGTTATTCTTTTTAGATTCCGTTGCGATCGCAACCATTCAATCAGCCAAAGGAAGAAGAAAAGTATTGAAAATGATAACACTTTAGCTATAATGACAAAAAAATATCAAGAAAAAGTTATGTCCTTAAAAGACTTTTTAAAAGAAACTTCTCGATTGTTAATTATTTTTTTTTTTTTTTTTTTTTTTTTTTTATAATTTATAGGCTCGCGTTTGACCACTATCTCACTATTTCAAAAACTATTTAATTATTTGTATTTTTTTCATGTCGATTATTTACAGAAAGACATTGTTGATTTTCTACTGAAAACTGTTCTTACTTGAATGTTGACTATTTATAGAAAATTGTTTATTTTTTTATTGTTGATTATTGTAATTGTTGATTATTGTATTGCTAAAAACTTTCATCTTTTAATTGTGTTGTTCCTACTTAGTCCTGTATTCTTTAAGATACCTAATGTTTATTTTTTAAAGATAATTTAGTAAATCATATTTTTTTATATTTTAGAACCTACTTGTTAACTTATAATATTATAATCACTTATCTAATAATACCACCGTGCCATTAGCTATAAGATTGTAATGATAATTAACAATAATCTGTGATTTTTAAAAGCATAAGTATTTACTTGTTTAATTATTGATCTATTTATCCAAACATTATTTAAATTTTATATTCTCTGTTTCTATCGTTCAATCAACACTTTTCTGCCTGACTGTACATCGACGTTTTTACGCATAAAAAAACAGAAATTTGCAGGTATTATTCTTCGGGTTTAGTCTAATCGGGTTGAGTGGGCACTGACCCGGAATACCCAGGGAGACGCTCCGCAGTTACCGTACCACACACCGCAGCGCACAGACGTCATTGACTTTGAATCAACCTATACATAGAATTCTTCACATCGTATAATTACTTCTGGGTCGTAATAGGTTTTATTTTACTCGTGCGGTAAACCTGCTTGGCAAGGTAATTAGCCATTAAAGCGCAGATTTAATTATTTTACAAAATCGTTTATATCCGAGCATTGCCGGCTCAGTCATTGGTGTATAATAATAAATAATATAGATTATTTAAAAATCATTAGGTAAAACAATAAGTACAAGTTTTGCTTAAATCTATGTCAAGTTCACATACATATTTTTTTCTACATAATCATTGTAAATCAAATATAAGGTAGACTTAGGTAATTTTTTAGGGTGTAAATAATATAATACATTCTTATTTTCTAACACCTTAGATACTAAAATATCAAAATACATCTTCGTAGGGCATACTTTATAGTTTCTTTGAGAACTTTCATACAGTTACAATAATTTAGGGAATAAATGTTTGTTGTTACGTTTAGTCTATTGTAGAGTAATCGTCCGAGGAACACATAAAATTTGTCTGTGAATGCATGTTTTGTACTTTTTTGAAGGCAAACTACATCTCTCCTTGTTTTGGTATATTCATTGCGATGGGCTGCGTGTTGTTTTAATACGATGCTCATTATGAATAATTTTCGAACTGATTACTTCACAAGATTTATAGAGGAGGTTAGTGGGAAATAGAAACGGGCGGCAAGTAGACACCTTGAGGATCGCTCTCTGCGCTCTCTCGATGGGTAGTAACAAAGTTTTACCCACCCCACCCCATGAGGTAATGCAGTTAGTCAAAATTGACAGACATAGAGCAAAGTAAACTTGCCTAATTAGTAGTGGGTCTGCAATATATCTTAGCTTTTGAATACGAATATTAGCTTACGAATTCTATTATTTAAAGCTTCTATGTGCTGTTTAGAGGAAATTGTTTCATCTATAATGATACCCAGGTATTTTATTTTATTAGACATAGTGATATTGGGAGACCCACACTACTATCGGTAGGGTCTGTACAACAATGAGCATACAAAGTTGGGACAATATTAGTTGTCTATTTGCGCACCGAAAACCTAATGTAATTAGTCTTTTCTGCATTTAGTGTTAGTGAGTTATGTTGAAGTCAATTATTTACAATATTAAATCAGTGTTGCGCAAGTTTGTACACTTTATTTTCTGAGTCTGCCGAAAAAAGTAGAGCAGTGTCGTCAGCGTAAGATACAATTATGCCATGCTCTAGCTAGAGATTACAAAGGTCATTTATGTATATCAAAAACAGAGTAGGCCCTAAAACACTTCCTTGGGTAACATCAAATGACGTGTTTTTTTATCAGAGCTGGCTGAGAACATTGCGAATCTTTACACATTGGGTAGGTACGGTCCTCCAAATAACTTTTAAAGAGTTTCAGCTGGGTTCCTCTTACACCAATGGTCTCAAGCTTGTGCAACAGGATGGGAATAGAAACTGTGTCAAAAGCTTTGGCGAGGTCCAGGAAAATTCCTACTGTGTGGTTACCCTTGTCAAGTTCCTGAGCTAGATAGTCAGATGATGTACGGCATCGGCGGTTGAGACTTTAGGCCTAAATCCAAAACGGGATTCGGATAAAATTGATTTGTCCTCCAGATATTTGAACTACTTTTTGAACTATAATATTTAAGTACACTGGGAGGAAGGCGATGTCACACACGACACAGTTTATACTAGTACAGTCGTCAACGTAATCTCTTAAGCATGATCAGTATTACATACTTAATTCGCGCTCGTTCGTAGAATACAGACGTGCTCGTTAGCAATATTTAATTAAAACAATTATAATAGTGACCTTCTTTATTGTACAAATTTTTGCCTACTGTGTATAGTTTTGTAAACATAATGAACACTTAGAAACAGTGAAGTGACTATCAAATATGATGGATAACAGTCCCTGTAATCCAATCGGCCGAGTGCAAGCCTCCCCCTCGCCAGCGAAGACGACGACGCAAATTCCAGCCCAATCAGATTTCTCGATTGAAGTCGCATCCACGCCCGACATACAAAGATGGATGTCAACCATTGAGCAGCACTTAAATGAGGTTTGCTCTATTGCCTCGGATGGCAAACTAAACTCGGAACAGAAACTAAAAATTTCTAACTTGTGTCGTAAAATAGGATCTGGCACCTCACAGATGGCAGTCCTATACCAATCTTTGAAGCAGAAAGCAATTCTAGCACACGACATGATTGATGCCTTAAAAGAAAAGCGCAATTTGACTGAACACATCTCGGACCTGAAGCAGACGATTAAGGATTCTGGCATTGCTGGCAATGTTTCGTTTGCCGACATGGTGAAAAAGGGGTCAAATGATTTTGTTCGACCGAACAATTTAAGCTCTGTGGTCATTTATCCTAGTGACAAACTCAAGTCCAGTAACGAAACTAAAGACATGGTTACAAAAATCATACGACCTGATCAAATGAAGCTGCATGTACGAGGTGTCCGCAAGACCAAAAATGGAGGTGTTATTATTAGCACAGAGACCAAGCATGACGCCGAAAAAATCAAGAACGCCGTCCAGCTTTCTACATCTGGACTAACCGCCGATGAGCCCAACAAGCGCAAACCACGGATCGTGATTGTAGGAGTGCCGTCTTCCCTGTCTGAAACTGAAGTCTTCAGGTGCATTTACGAACAGAATATACCCGACAAGTTGCCAGAGATGTCCATGGAGTCCTTTTTGGCCTCTGTTAAATTAAGCCATAAATCTGGAAAGAAAGATGCGTCGAGCTGTAATTACGTTATTGAAATTCCAGCCAATATACGTAAAGCCCTAATTTCGACATCAAGGTTGTTTATAAATTGGACGTCCTGCCCTGTTAGGGACTTCACTCTGGTTACCAGATGCTACAAGTGCCAATTATATGGTCATGCAGCCAAAACATGCAGAGAGGTCAACTCTGTGTGTGCTCACTGCGGTGAAGCTGGACACTCGGTGTCCGATTGCACGAAGAAAGCGGACACATCGAAATGCGCAACTTGTTCGCGCTTTAAAAAGCCCAACAACCATAAAACGGGAGACCCTGAGTGCCCTGCTAGGAAAATAGCGGAATACAGGCACATAAACTCTATCGACTATGAGGGCGTCTAGTACGTCATACTCAAGGTCACACGCGTTGAACGTTGCTGCTGACACTGCAATGGCCTACTAACCGTCAATTTGTTGCTGGCTAAGCACATTAGTCGTTAGCTGCAAAAATTAAGTGTATGTTTAATTAAACAATTTTGCTTACCAATTATTTCCGAATCTTTATATGTGTAATCAAAGTGCAATTTTTTTGCAATATAGGTAAATTAGACATTAAGTAATTATGACCTAGTAGTTTAGTTCTATGTTTATAGTTTTAAGTAAATCAAACTTAATTTTCAAAATTATACAATCTTGCCACTATTTTTAGACTTCTTATGTTAAATATTGTTTAAATTCTCTTGTCCTACGATAAGCATATTTTTAGAGCTCCTACAGCCTGTGATACAGGATTACCTAGTACAGGCATCTTACATTATTATACCTACATTAGCTATCTAAGATTGAAACTGTGTTTTTACCTTTCTAATTTCTGAATAAAGATTTATAAAGATTTATACTCACTTTATTGTCAGTGGTCAACTTAGATTAAGAGAAAATTGTTAATTTGAATGTTACAAATAAATTATTTATTATTATTATTATTAACTTTTATTATACTTTTTTTGAACTTTTCTTGAGATTTTTTCTTATATTTTAGACATATAAGGTAATAAATAAATAGGTCTATAATTTGTTCCTTGCTCTTTACTGCCTGATTTATATATAGGGAGAACTACTGCTTTTTTTAGGCATTCGGGAAAAATACCTGAACATAATAAAATGCGGCAAATATAAGTCAATGGTGGTACTAAAATATGCCTGAATTGCTTAAAAATTCTATTGGATATGTTATCCCAACCAACAGCACAGTGGTCTTTAAAAGTCGTTATTATGTTTTATACCTCAGTCTCATCAGTATCCAGCAGCCCAAAGGATGTTAAAGTGGTGGTACACATAAAAGGAATGCCTGTTAGATAATGTGATTGACCCGAACTTTTTCTGCCAGACACTTTCCAACATTAACAAAGAAATTATTCGCTGTGTTAGCAGATGTCAGGTGTGACGAGTGTGTTTGTAATAAACCTGATGATGACTCATTTTGTTTTGACGTATATGTTACATTTTCAATATATTTCCAGACCTTTTTACTATTTATGTCTATACAGCGAATGAGCCATGTCATGATCCATGGTTTTAAGTTGTGATTTTTATTGTTCAACTGCGATAAAACTGTGTTTTTCTGAATTGCATGTCGAACATTTTCTATTACATACAACATACAAAACTGCGGGTCAGCGGAATTGTAGACTGGCTCAAAATCGATGACGCATTAATCTTCTTCAAGTTTATTTATATTCAATTTACAGTATGTACAGATTGTGATTCGTGTGTCGCAGTCCGCCCTCAAGGGAGCACTTCACATCTGAAGGCGTCGAGAGGCACGGGAAGCGCTTGCCGTCTCCGTCGACATCTCGAAGGCTTTGACAGGGTCTGGCACGAGTGCCTTATTGGTAAGCTTCCTTCATTCGGTCTGCCCAGTGGTCTGTGCGATTGGATTGCAGACTTCAAGAGGTACCGGTCTATACGAGTGGTTATTGATGGCCGTTAGTCTGACCAACTGGATATCAACGCCGGGATCCCTCAGGGGTCGGTACTCCCAGCAACACTGTTCTTTCTGCATATAAACGATCTGCTAAACCTCGACACGTTTCGGTATGCAGACGACAGCACTGTTGCTGAGAGGTACGTATCCGACGCGCGCGCTACTAGGCCTCAGATCCGATGAGGAGGATGGCTCCGGGAGGCCATGGTTGGGCGCTTGAATCTGCCCTTGAAAGCAGTCTCCGAATGGGGCGATGCCACTCTGCTCGGGTTGAATACTGCTAAGACCCAGGCTTTTTTTTCCGCTTAAAGGAACCAATGCCATCCGACTTCTTCTTTCCTTGGTGCGACCGTGCAGATAACGGACCATCTTGAGCTTCTTGGCGTTACGTTGACATCGACCCTCAATTTTGGTCCATTAATTAAGACAAAAGCTCAACTGGCTGCCAAAAAGTTGGGGATCCTTGCAAAGGTGAGACGGTACTTCACGTCAGTACAGTTGCTCAACTTGCAACTTGCGCAATTTCGGTCATGCATGGAGTACTGCTCTCATCTCTGGGACGGATCTGCCAAGTACCAGTTGAATGCACTAGAGTCGATCGAAAAACGGGCCAAGAGGCTTATCGGCAATGTGATACTGGATGAGTCTAGGTTCCAGAGCATTATACACCGGCGCCGAGTTGCCAGCGTGTCGGTTTTTTATCGGTTACACTTCGGGGAGTGTGCGATGGAATTGCATGAACTAATTCCTCCTACCCCTTTCCATAATCGGACTACAAGACCGGCAGCTGAAGTGAGCGAGCAAAGCGAGCGTCATCCCCTTCGAACCTAAACTATCCGAGACGGGACAACATTTTTTTTTTCAAGTCGCTCAATATTTCAAACAAATGCAAAATAATATTTCGGCTAAATTTAACTTCGGTAAAAAGCTTTTCGACCAAATGAAACGTCGGAGTAACGAACATATCGAATTGATAATAGGTCAACTGAGACAGTGGCAGACGTGAATCGATGAAGTAAAAAATCACGATACGATAATAGGTGAAATGCAATTCGGTGAAACATTTTTCGAACTTATGATAGGTAACCGCCGTAATCACCATGCTTGGCAGGCGGGTTGGCGATCGCAGTGTTACAGAGAATGCTGCTGCCCATTCTCTGGTGTGTCCCTTAGTCGCCTCTTACGACACCCACGGGAAGACACGGGATGATGAAATTATTTACGTCCGAGAGCATACAAAACCAGCCCTAGACATAGTAAAATAATGCATTAAAGATTAGAAATACTTACTGCAAAAATTTTATTTGTTAACTTATGGAGCGGATATAAAGAAAATGTTGTTTATTTGCGAATATAAGAACAAATCACTTTAATAGCTCAGACAATCACACATTGAATAAATGAATGTTTCAGACTAGACTTACAGTAAATAATGAATATACTTGACATCAAAAAAATTGAGATTATAAAGTAAAGAATATTTGGCCTTTAAGCCTCATAAAAGTTTACAATCAGAACAGATTTCAGTAAACCATTGAGTGTTATCTCCTTGAAACGATTATTAACAACGATAACATTTAAGATTTAAGTATTGAGTTTTTCTTTCATTTTAAAGATAAAAATTATTTAGGATTGGAGTGGGAGGAAGTAACAATGGTCCTGTTTCATACTGTATGTGTAGGTAGACTCAAAATTTGGGCACGCCACAATTGTGGCGATAAGGCCCCTCTTTGAGGAGTGGCTTGAGAGGCGTCACGGCATCCTCACCTTCCGAAAAAGAGTTACCCCGGCCCTGGCACAAGCAACTGAAGGAACACAGGTGGGTTTTAGTCAGTAAAAGTCTGACACACCCTCCCGCTTCACCCAGACCGGGAGAAGTCATTGGATGACATACAAATAAAAAAAAACAAGAAAAAAAGGAAGACTCAAACTTAACGGTAGGCTCGGAACACGGACGAGTCGCTGCGCAGAAGCAAATTCATGCAAAAGCCAGGCGAAGGGTCGGGTACTGCACTGAGCAGCAAAAAGCGATCTTCACAGCCTCATTTAGGTTTGATACTTACCAATTTAAAGGAGCGCATACTCTCTTAGTGTGAAACGGTAAGATGACTGTACTATTTATCTTTTTGTTTATTATTAAAATGGTATGTTAATGGTACTTTATGGGAAATAAACATTATCATAAATCGGCATCCCAAATAATAAAACATAGTACCTAGGGATTGCAATCCGGATTCTTCGAAATTCGAAAACAACTGAAAAATCCGGATTTTCGTGAAATTGTTAAATCCGGATTTTAAGACACAAATCCGGTTTATCCGGATTTATTTCAATACTAATTTTAACGGATAATATTTGTATTTATCAAGCAACATTTCGTTTTAAGTAATCGGTAGATCGATATTAACTATTCTAATGCGCAAATCCGAATAATATTAGAATTGGTAGGCTTAGGTTTTATTTTTATTCTATAGATAAACTGAATGACCGTAAAAGCTTTTTATTCTGCTGGCATGTTCTGTAACAAAATAAAACCGCGCCTTAACAATGAGACACTTGACGCGATCATTTGGGAAGTGCTTGCCGTCTCCCTGGATAGATGGCAAGCACTTCCCAAATGAAGGCTTTTGACAGGGTCTGGTATGAAAGCCTTATTGGTAAGCTTCCTTAATTCGGTTTGCCCAATGGTCTGTGCGATTAGATTGTAGACTTCCTGAGGGACCGGGCGATCCGAGTGGTTATTGATGGCCGCTCGTCTGACCAACCGGATATTAATGCCGAGGTTCCTCAGGGGTCGGTACTCTCAGCAACATTGTTTTTGCTTCACATAAACGATCTGCTAAAACCACGGCCCCTTTTGGTATGCGGACGACTGCACTGTTGCTGAGAGATACGTGTCCGACGCGCGCGCTACTGGGCCCCAGATCCGGTCTCTCCGAGTGGCCATGATTAGGCGCTTGAATCTGTCCTTGAAGGCATTCTCCGAATGGGGCGATGCCAATCTGGTCAGGTTCAATGCTGCTATTCAAAGCTGACCCAGGCGTGTCTTTTTTGCCGCTAAAAGGAGCCAGTTCCACCAGCTCCTTCTTTCCGAGGTGTGACCGTGCCAATAACGGACCGACTTGAGCTTCTTGGCGTTACGTTGAATCGACCCTCAATTTTGGTCCATTCATTGAGCCAAAAAGTTTTAGCTCACAGCTGCACTTGACCACTATCTCACCTGATGGTAAACGATGATGTGGTCGACGGTGAACATTCTTTTATTCTGTCATGCGTCGAAATTGAGCGAATAAAATATGCACATTTTAAATAATTTGTGCTATTTTATTTGTTTTATCGAATCTATTACAACATGTAAACTTAGATAGTAGTCAAGCTCAAGCATATAAATAAAATAAAAAAAACTCAAAAACCGGATTATCCGGATAATCCGGATTTCAATCGACCGAGAAAACGGATATCCGGATATCAAAAAAATCCGGATTTTGCAATCCCTAATAGTACCTATACTTAGTCACTATTTCATATGCTATTTTCTACAAAGTCATGCTTGTTGAATTTTTTATATCTCCAATCTCCATTACAGCCAGACAGTTATAAAAACAGATTTAAGCAAATAATAGATTACAAAGTACGGATCATTGTATTATGTATAGTAGGCTTAAGTTTATACGGATAAGGTTTTAGCTGTACTATTATTTATTCTGTGGTTTGAGTGCACAAGATTTAGTATATTGTGTTTTTATTTAATCTATGGCGATAATGAACATACATGACTATCCTGGTTTTTAGGGTTCCGCCGTACCCAAAGGGTAATAACGGGACCCTATGACTAAATACCCTCTAAAAGACTGACGTGGAAGGACGTGGGAACCCACCGCGCTTATCTTCCCATGAAAACCCCCCTTATGGAATCAGAAACAGAGAGAGAGAGTATGTTGGGCGACCCGACTAACCATCGGCGCCACCCAGTACCCGGGCTGGATGGTGTGAAATTGGCGACCGAAGCTTCCCCTGGAGTGAATCGACAGGCTACAGAGGGAAGAGGTGCTACTGTCGGTACCACAACATCTAAGATCGAGAAGGTCTCAATACGAAACCATCATCGTATTGGCACTTGGAACGTCCGTGGTCTGCTAATGGCGGGTAAACGGACCATCGTAGAGAAAGAGATGGAATCACATAATATCTCCATACTAGGCGTCAGTGAAACACACATGCGTGGTAATGGCCACTTCACCACTGCGGCAGGAAACACCATGTACTTCTCAGGCTGCGAGGATTCGAGTAGGAATGGGGTCGGAATCATTTTGCCGCCACACATGAACAAATATGTCCTCGGTTATAACCCGGTGTCTGATAGAATCTTGACAATGAAACTGAATACCAAACCGTGTGTGCTGAATATTGTACAAATATACGCACCGACTGCACAAGCTCAAGATGAGGTAATTGAAGACTTTTACGGGAGACTGGAGGAAACGTTGAACTCAATTCCTAGTCGAGAAATTAAAATGATCCTTGGTGACTGGAATGCCAAAGTCGGTAGTACACTTGCTGATGATCATATCAGAAGCACAGTTGGAAAATTTGGACTTGGCACTAGGAATGAACGGGGTGAAAAACTGATCGAGTTCTGTATAGACAGAAACCTCAGTATTATGAACACGTACTTCCAACATCATCCAAGACGTTTGTACACATGGAGATCTCCAGGCGATAGGCACAGAAATCAAATCGACTACATCATACTAGATACCCGCTGGAGATCCTCAGTTTCAAATGTGAAGACCTTTCCCGGCGCGGAGTGCGGCGCTGACCACAACCTACTCGTAGCCAATTTCTCGCTGCGCTTAAAGGCGCCTAGACGTCAGCCACCGAAGCCCAGAAGCTTGGATCCTTCTGAACAACCAATCTTCCTAGAGGCGTTAGAGGCAAAACTGAAGGATTGTCCCACGCATGAACACGCTAACGCTGACATGCAATGGGAACACTTGAAGGGCTATATCAATGATGTGCTGTGCCAGGTCTCTGGGAAGAAGAAGCAAGATCAGAAGAAAAAATGCTGGATCTCCGATTATTCGTGGGTGCTCATACAGCGCAGAAAGGACTTAAAAACTAGGGGTTTGCAGGATCGTGAAATAATGGCTGAATACTCCGAGCTCAGCAGAGCTATCCAAGCCAGTTGTCGCCACGACAGGAACAACTTCATTGAGGGTATCTGCAGCGACATTGAGAGACATGCGAACAAGCTACAAACTGCAGACCTTTTTAAAAAAGTTAGAGTGCTTTCAAAAAAGTTCAAAGCTAAATCTTGGGTCATAGAAGATGACGATGGCACTGTGCTACACGAGCTCGACCGCATTGCCGAAAGATGGCGTGACTACTGTGAGCAGTTGTACACGGATCCACATTCAACGCCAGGGGCTATCCCGGACTGGAGGGATCTAGAACTGGAACCCATGATTCTTCACTCCGAAATATCTGCTGCTCTAAAGGCTCTTAAGATAAAGAAGGCGCCAGGAAGCGACCAAATAACAGCAGAGGTGCTTAAAGCTATGGGTGACATGGGTGTAGTAACGCTATTCAAGATTTGCTCACACGTCTGGCAAAACGGTGACTGGCCGCAGGACTGGTCAGAGTCCGTAATTCTTCCGCTGCACAAGAAAGGGTCAACCAAGAACTGCGGCAATTATCGAACCTTGTCCCTCATCTCACATGCCAGCAAAGTCTTGCTCCATATTCTTAACAATCGCATCCGCTACTACCTGGATTGGCAAATTCCACAGGAGCAAGCAGGTTTCGTAAAGGGCAAGGGCACTCGAGAGCAGATTCTCAATGTCAGGCAGCTCATTGAGAAGGCATACGAGTTCGATACGCCGGTGATAATGTGTTTTGTCGACTATAGCAAGGCTTTCGACTGTGTCAATTGGGGTTGCTTGTGGAGAGTCCTGCAGGAGCTCGGAGTACCAGAACATCTCATCGCCCTTCTTCGCACCCTGTATGGCTCAAGTCAGGGAGTCGTAAGAGTCGATAAAACAACCTCAAAACCCTTTAAATTCTACCAAGGAGTGCGCCAGGGATGCATTTTGTCGCCCATTCTGTTCAACGCCTATGGAGAGTACATTATGAGACGTACCTGCGAGAATTGGGAGGGAGGCGTCACAGTTGGTGGTGTGAAAATCACCAACCTGCGCTACGCCGATGACACTACTCTTCTTGCAGCAAATGAGTCGGAAATGGCTGCACTTCTGGAGCGAATGGAGCGGATTAGCGAAGAGATGGGACTCTCCATAAACAGGGCCAAAACCAAGGTCATGGTGGTGGATAGATCTGGGCGGTTGGAGCTCACTGGCGCGTTGGGCCTAGAAACAGTAGTCAACTTTACCTACCTGGGGTCCAGCATAAGTAATGATGGTTCATGCGAGAAGGAGGTGCGCAGGAGAATCGGCATGGCTAAGAGCGCCATGTCTCAGCTTGAAAAGATCTGGAGAGATCGTAACATTTCTGTAAAAACCAAAACCAAACTGGTACGGACTTTGGTCTTCTCGATCTTTTCGTATGGCGCTGAGACTTGGACACTGAAAGCTGCAGACCGCAAACGCATCGACGCCTTCGAGATGTGGTGCTGGAGAAAGATGCTCCGTATCCCCTGGACAGCATTTCGGACTAACGTCTCCATATTGCGAGAACTCAAAATCTCCTCGCGGCTGTCATCCGAGTGTCTGCGCAGAGTTTTAGAGTACTTCGGCCACATTGCAAGGAAAGACGGTGGCAACCTCGAGAGGCTCATCGTGACCGGCAAAGTGGACGGGAAAAGGCCTCGTGGACGCAGCCCAATACGTTGGTCTGACCAGATCCGGACCGCTCTTGACTCTACAGTTTACAACGCCCTCCACACCGCCAGAGACAGAAACAGATGGAGAAAGATCGTTCGAGAGAAGGTGATGCAGAAGGGTGGTCACGACCCTCAATACTGAGGAATACGACGCAAGGAGGAGATGACTAAGACTCCACGATCCGTCTGTATGTCTGTCTGTCTGTCACCAGGTTGTATCTCATGAACCGTGATAGCTAGACAGTTGAAATTTTCACAGATGATATATTTCTGTTGCCGCTATAGCAACAAATACTAAAAACAGAATAAAATAAATATTTAAGTGGGGCTCCCATACGACAAACGTGATTTTTTTGTCGTTTTTTGCGATAATGGTACCTGGAACCCTTCGTGCGCGAGTCCGACTCTTTTTTTTTTCTATTTCAGTAAGTAGTAGGCAGTTGTTCCGTCTATGTAAAGTACTGGTATTCAGCTTGGTTAGACTGGAAGCTGACCCCAACATACTCCGAATCCTGACTTAGTGACAATGGGACCACCTCGAGAGTATACCCTTTCAAATAAAAACAGAACACTCAAAATCGGTCCATAACTGACGGAGTAATCGGTGACATACATAAAAAAACATCATGACATACTACAGTCGAACATAGAACCTCCTCCTTTTTGGAAAGTCAGTTAAAAAGGGATAAAAAATAAATTTTAAATTACGAATTCATCCAGGACACTCCATTGGAGTTTTAGATCAACAACAATTACAGTAGGTCACTTTTTGGAAATGGTACATAATTAAAACAAGTAACGTAGGAGAGTTGAACTAGATTGAAAATGGAAGTATTTCAGCAAAAATAATACATTTGTTAAGAAACTAACTTTAAAGGCCCTTATTTAATTTCTACTCATTTATTTCAGACTACATTTGTTCGCGACGAAGCGACACATAGCTTATAGTCTATATACTTGCCTATATACCGTTAAAATACTTAAGTTATTTAAGTAAGCAATGTATGTAATAGCATAGGTAAATAAAGAATTTAATTCTTTTCGATTAGGGGTCCCCTAAAAAGCGGGAGCGCAAGTAGCGCCGGGTGCGACATCTTCACGCACCAATGTGTGTTATTTACCTTTACATACACTACACTGTTAGGAAACACAATCTAGGTGTTCTAACTTGGATGCCCTAAGGCTATGACTGAAAAATGATATCTAACAACAGTACATGGCCAGGGACTATAGAGTATCACCCTGAAACACTAGATACATACACATTTCGCTCAAGTAAGTGGTAAGATGAACTCGTTATAAGCGATTCAGCACTTCTAGGTAACCTAGATATCTGCCTAGGACATGTAAACAGATAGTACTCACATAGTTCTAGTACATAAAGGCCACTTGCTTGGGATAATGTGTCTGTATACATAGAACACAAGGGTTTTCGAGCGCTTGTCGGCGGCCCGCCCGCCTTCAGGTACCTTCTGAGCCTGAAGGAATATAGATTTGCTTACTGAAGCAATACCATCGGGGACTGGCAGGCAGGCGCTCGGATTCTCCCATAGGCCCCAGGTCCTCTGACCTTCGGGCATATCATAAAACCCGTTTGTTTCCCTGGGTCTGGCAAATATTTCCCTTTTCGGCCGCTTCCCGGCACCAAAACCACCAGAAGGGCTGGTGGTATACCCTAGTTACACACACCATTCGATTCCTAGTTTCATGGCCTCCCTGATCACACTTTTGTAAGGAGCCCAGCTCTGGTGACCAGGGAGATAACCACCGAAATATATTGCCCGGCCCCGGGACATTCTCATTTTCGGACACTTCAGGGTGAATACTGACTCGAGGGTTGAACCCACGCCCACCAGGGTGGCACCATAGGGTGGCCTGTCGTGATGGCCATCGATTGATGCCTGGTGGTCGTGGATTCCACGGGTACCTTGAGTACAAACTAGCTTTATGTTAGAGAATGGCATCTTTCACTACTCACGCACACTTACAGGCACCTGCGCGCCTGAAGGTTGTAGATATGGCTATGGAAGCGCTGGATTCCTATAGCTTAGGGAAAGGGCTTTCGAACCCCCGCGATGAAAGTAGTGGAAAAATGTATACTTTAGCATGTGATAGCCATAAGTTCGAAGAACCAGCAGAATTTCCCTTCATCACTCGTTCTTCCTAGCAGAACTCCTCGGCGGAGATAGTTAGGGACCTGGACCAAGGTCCGTTGGATGGGCCATTTCAAGGCGCTTCCAACCATATAGGTCATGCCATGGTCATGACATCGGGAAGGGAGGTTCTGCTGATTTATAGCATAAGTTTATAATAAAAAATTAGGTAAAATAAAAACTTGTGCGACTAAAAAATCAGGGTCCTCGTGACGGTAAAGTTTGGTAGTACGATAGTGCGCATGCGCATCGAGCAATTCGGTAGCCAAATTTGTATTAGAAGAATCCACGCAACTTTATGTCACGAAGACCCTGTGAAAACATCGCAAAACACTAAGAAGAATAAAGTCTTTTATTTCCTGGACATCATATCTTCACCCGTGAACATCTGGCAGACCTCAAGCAGCTCACAGAGGCAAGAATTCTTGATGACAACTGAACTATAGGTGCAAGGGTGTCAACGCGCTGGTGCTGGAGCCTTACAACCTCCAGAAGCCCTATCCTCCGCCAGCGATCACGTCCACCCCGTACATTTACTGGTCCGTTCGAGCCGAATTTCAAGAACCAAGCCGTTCCTGTGAACATATAGGCCAATGAAAAGCCTGGTTCCGGTGAAGAAAGAAGTCTGACGTCCAGTTCCTGTGAACATATAGGCCAACGAAAAGCCTAGTTCCGGTGAAGTAAGAAGCCTGATGCCCTGTTCCTGTGAACAGTTCCTGTGAACAAAGAAGTCTGACGTCCAGTACACCTCGTCAACTGAGGGTACATTCTTGTTTCTTTAATACGTCAGATAATAGTCAAAACGTAACGTACCGTTCCTGAGAACAGTTCCTGTGAACAGAGAAGCCTGATGTCCAGTACACCTCGTCAACTGAGGGTACATTCCTATTTCTTTAACACGTCACATAATAGTCAAAACGTAACGTACCGTTCCTGAGAACCGTACCTGTGAACAAAGAAATCTGATGCCCACGCCTGGGAACATTTCCTGAGAACCTAGTGCCTGGGAAGAAAGAAACCTGACGTCCGTTTCCTGGGAACCATACCCCATAAACAAATTTGGTAAGAAATATATTCCCATACTTAAAGTACCGACTGGGGTACGAAACCATCACGTTCCCGTGAAGAGTTCCTGGGAATAAAGAAGCCTGACGTCCCACTCGTAAACCTTACAAGTGTCAAGGTTAAGATCATATTTCTTTAAAGATTAGTCAAAAACGTTACGTATCGTTCCTGTGAACACTTTCCAGGAAAGAAAGAAAGGAAGGTGGGATTTCCAGTATCGTATGACATCAGGGCAGTCGACAACAGGATTCCGTCCTGCCACGCGTCCCGTTTGAATAGCAGACGACTACCGTCGCTAAGAGACGCACGTGGATTGAGCCCCACGTGTGCCAGTGACGTGTCACAGACGGTAAGAGACTCACACGTGGATTAGGCCCCACGTGTGAAACCCTTTTCCTGGGTGAAAAAACCCAGATACTGGGTGGAAACCGTGTTCCTGGGAGACAACCGCATTCCTGGGAAATTTTCGTTACGCCCCTGAAGCGATCCAGTGGCGTGAACCTGCGTTTTGGAGGGTTACCGTCGTCAAGAGACGTGAAACCAGCCGGTCTTCGTGACTACCCGTTCCTGGGAGACAGCTGCCGACCCTGGGCTGTGAACCTGAGAAGAAACTAGGAGATTACTGTCCTGGTAACCTAGTTGCTGAGGAAATAGCGCTAAGAGTTATCGCTAGAAAAACTTATAATAGAAGTTTTTATAGCGTGCTGAGAACTCGTTTCGGAGATAGAACATACATACGACGTACATCGAGTCCTGCAGAATATAGCTGAAGGACTATCACCAAAGCGCTATCCCTGAGAGAGCTATCGCTAGAAGAAACTTATAATAGAAGTTTTATAGCGTGTTGAGAGCTTGTTTCGGAGATAGAACACACGTACGACGTTCATCGAGTCCTGCAGAATTATAGCTGAAGGATTATCACCGAGGCGCTATCCCTGAGAAAAAATATAGAAGTTTCGAACGTGTGAAGGCGAAGATTTGTTCTATGAGATAGAACGAAAACAAACACATACGAGGACAAACACATTACCCTCATTCGGCAGTCGGGTAATAAGAGTTAGTGTGGAAGAGAACCCGACACTAATCAGGGACACTAACTCCTTCAGTCTGGATTTGACCATCAAGATTGGATTTTTCGATTGAAACGTGTTATAGCCTGGAAGCTAACCTGGAGTTAAGAGGATCGGACTAACCCGGAGTTAAGAATTAACCCGGGGTTAAAATTTCGAAAATTGATAAAGGAAGCGAATCCACTTCAAGCTGACGTCTGGGACCGAACTTAACCCAGAGTTAGGACTTAGCAGTTTTCAAGAAATTCTTTGAAGCTTGGACATAGCCGTTTGAAGACTTGAAAATAGACTTAACCGTTCGTGCTGGAGTCTAGAGTTGGACTTAACCTGTTCGAGCTGAAGTCTAGGGTTGGACTTAACCCTTTCGTGCTGAAGTCTAGGACTTAACCCGTTCCTGCTGAAGTTTGGATTTGGACTTAACCCGTTCCTGTTGAAGTTTGGATTTGACTTAACCCGTTCCTGCTGAAGTCTAGAATCGGACTTAACCCTTTCAAGCAGAAGTCTTGAATAGTCAACCCGTTCCTGTTGAAGTTTGGATTTTGGACTTAACCCTTTCGAGCTGAAGTCTAGAGTTGGACTTAGCCCGTTCGAATTGAAGATTGAAACAGAAGTCAACATGCCGATGACCAGATCACAGGACAGGAAGGCTGAGGCGTGGACAGTAGGCATGGATCACCCAACAGGCCTACGTCATCAACTGCCCCCACGCTCGCCTACGACGACCGAAGGGACGGGACAGTCTGTACCGACGTCACATATAGGTGACGACCCGCTCACACAGAGACTTACAGGAGATATAGATGATAAGGAACAAACAGATCGCCCCAGCACATGCAGGAAGGCACCCAGGAGGGAAGGATCTTCAGATAGAACACTGAAGCCTTCTGATAGGATACAAGGGATTCAAGATAAGACCTTTGATAGAGGCACTGCCATGGCTACCCGGGGGGACGCCCGTAACGTCCAAAGCAGACCGCCGTCGACCAGGACGACCCGGTCACAAAAGAAAATTTCGAGGGCACGTGAAGACTTATTGAAGATTAAGTTGGAACTTGCCAAGTTAGCACTTCAAAAGGCAGAAGAAGAAGTTTCTGAAGCCGAATATATGGATGACAGAGACTCTAATGAAGAGTACGTGCGTTCTTGGCTGGAAGAGGCACCAGAACCTGAGCCACTGAGGGAGGATGACGCCGCCGAAGGGGACAAGACGAATAAGCCCCCGCCTGCGACTGTCGACGTTATAGCGGACTCCCGGACGCACGATCCTACAGCAAAAGAAGTGAAGGCTAACACAGAGCCGTCAAGGCAAATAGAAGCGAAAGACTCACTCCGTCCCTTCCTAACGGAGCTGACATCCGCTATAGCGTCGCTAGCCGACAGGAAAATCGAGCCATGGACGCCCAACCCTTCGGCGTCGAAGGCTGTCATGACTCTACCGAACTTTGGTGGAGCTCATACCGAATGGCTATCTTTTCGAGCCATATATGAGGCAACTCGTGCCTACTTCAGCGACATAGAAAACACGGCAAGACTCAGAAGGAGCTTGCGTGGTCGCGCACTGGAGACAGTGAGCTCAGAACTCATCGGGAACGCAAAACCGGATGAGATCATGAGAGAATTGGAGCTACAATACGGACGTCCTGATTCAATCGCCCAGGCCGAGACAGATCGACTTAGAGGGCTGCCACGATGCAGCGAGTCGCCCAAGGACATCTGTACCTTTGCAAGTCGGGTCAGAAGCGGAGTGGTCACCCTGCGTGCACTCAAGAAGGATCATTACCTGATCAATGCTGAATTAATGCGATTATTAACCGAAAAGCTGCCCAATTCTCTACGTGTACAGTGGTACAGAACGTTCACGGAAAAGTATCAGTCGCTGCCAGACTTATCACTCTTCAGCGACTTTATAACGGAACAAGCTCACTTCTGCAGTGCATTCGCCCCGCCTGAGGCCATCAAGGAGACAGACACTCTGGTGGGGAAACGTGTCATACAACGGACACACATAGCTACCGACAAGCCGGTAAACAAATGTCGAGTCTGCGACAAGGAAGGTCACTACTCGTCTGACTGCCCCAGGTTCAGAGACGCAGCAAGTGACAAGAAATGGGAGCTAGCCAAGAAACATAGCTTGTGCTATCGCTGCCTGAGATTTCGTCGGGAAGGCCACACATGTACCAAGAGGAAGTGTGGCCTCAAGGGATGTACAGCCACGCACCATCGACTTCTTCATTATAGTAAGAAGCCTCAGACAGATAGGTCTAAGAAAACCACTGCTCCAGAGGACCAGAAGAAGGAACCTAACGAAACGGTGGCTAGTTCGCGAACTAGTTCGAGTCATGCTTTCCTGAAAATGATACCGGTTCGAGTCATTGGACCGGCGGGAGAGGCAGACACTTATGCACTCCTTGACGACGGATCTACCGTTTCGCTGATAGATGAAGCCATCGCCCAGCGAGTGGGAGCAGTGGGACCTATAGACCCACTGAAGATCGGTGCCATTGGTGACACCATGATCGACACTCCCTCATCGAGACGAATAACAGTCGTTCTCAATAGTAAACAGAAAAATAGGGTGCCCTTCAAGGCGCGCACCATTCCGAAGCTCAACCTGTCACCACAGGCAGTCAGTCGAGAAGATGTAGCACGATGCAGACACCTTCAAGACCTGACGTCGCAGCTTACTTACCCCACTGGAGTGCCAAAGATCCTCGTCGGCCAAGATAACTGGCACCTGTTACTGGCCAGCGAGATCCGCAGAGGTCCGAGAAACCAACCCATCGCGTCGTTAACCATGATGGGTTGGACATTACACGGCGCGCACACCAGAACCCTGGGACAACGGGTGCACTATGTCAACAGATATCAAACTGTTGACAACAAGCAAGATGCGGATCTGAACGAGCAGCTCCGTGAATTCTTCGCTATCGAATCATTGGTCATCAATCCAGGACGACCAGCTTCTGACCCAGAGAAGAAGGCAGAAGAGATCCTGAACCGTCACACAAGACAGTTAGGAAACGGGCACATAGAAACCGCCATGCTATGGCGAGATGAAAACATAGAAATGCCCGATAGTTATGAGACAGCCCTCAAAAGGCTAGTCTCTATCGAGAAGAAGCTGGATAAAAATCCCGCTCTTCGTGTGAAATACACACAACAGATGGACTCCCTTATAGAGAAGGGATATGCTGAGAAGGCTCCCAAGTCGAGTACTCCAGGAAGAACCTGGTACCTGCCTCATTTCGATGTCTTCAACCCAATGAAGCCAGAGAAACTTCGTATAGTTCATGATGCCGCTGCAAAATCGAGAGGAAAGTCCCTCAACGACTTCCTGCTCACTGGACCGGACCTGCTGCAGTCGCTGCCCGGCGTCATGATGAGATTTCGTAGACACAACATAGCCATCTCGGGAGATATAGCTGAGATGTTTATGCAAGTCAAGGTACGGAGTCAAGATAGAGACTCACTCCGCTACCTATGGAGAGGCAATAGAAGGGAAGGAGCCCCAGAAGAGTACCGTATGACGTCCATCATATTCGGCGCGGCCAGCTCACCGTGCACCGCCATTTTTGCGAAGAATTGGAACGCAAAAAGGCACATAGAGAAGCATCCAGTAGCAGTGAATGCAATAGTACAGAACCATTATATGGACGATTATCTGGACAGCTATAGAACAGTCGAAGAGGCGACAGAAGTCGCGACTATGGTGAAGAAAATACACCAACAGGCGAAGTTTGACCTGAGGAAATGGGTATCAAACAGTTCGCAACTGATAGCGAATATAGATCCGTCGCAAACCTATACAGAGGTTGTGAACATCGGAGACACAGCAGGCACAGAGAAGATTCTCGGCCTGATTTGGAGACCTAGTGAGGACACGCTAGGTTTCAACCTAACGCTTGCAAGACTGCCGCAGGGAATCCTTGAAAAAGAGGCCCCGACAAAAAGAGAGGCGCTCAAGATCGTCATGTCATTATATGACCCGCTCGGACTCGCCTCACCTATAACGATTCGAGCTAAACAAATACTTCAAGAAGCTTGGAGGCGAGGGGTCGACTGGGACCAGATACTAGATGAAGATCTGGCAGTCCAGTGGAAGAACTGGACACAGCACCTTCGACAGCTCAAGGCGATCAGCATACCAAGATGTTACCCTGGTTATAGCGATGCCACAGAAATACAAATACATGTATTTACCGATGCAAGCGAGATGGCGTACGCAGCAGCTGTGTATTGGCGAGCCACCACAGCAGAAGGCACACAGCGTGTCAGCCTAGTCATGGCTAAAGCGAGAGTAGCCCCATTGAAGCTACAATCGATACCTCGCCTCGAGCTGCAAGCGGCGGTGATGGGAACCCGCGTAGCTACAGCTGTTATACGTGAGCACGACTGCAAACCGTCGTCGGTCACATATTGGTCAGACAGCAAAACTGTACTGACATGGATAAGGAAAGGAGCACGAACATATAAAGCTTTCGTAGCTCATCGAATAGCTGCCATAGAAGAGAGCAGCAAAGTAGAGGATTGGCGATGGATTCCTACAAAATTGAACATCGCCGACATCGCTACTCGTGACGTCCCACAGAAGTTCGACTCACAGCACGAGTGGTATAGTGGCCCCAGATTCCTGTATGAAGACCCTTCTTCATGGCCATCAGAGAAGCCTCTAATCGCTGAAGAGACAGGAGAAGAAAGAACTCTCACTGTCATAGAGAAAGCTTTCATAGAAAAAGCTGAAACAAATGTAAAGCTCACTGAAGCTATACCTAATCCCGCAAACTTTTCGAGATGGGAGCGGCTATTACGTGCGACTGCAAGCGTCCTACGTTTCATATATCTCTGTAAACAAAAAACAGAGAAAACGTTCTATAAGAGAACAAAGAAACTTGAAGACGACCCGGACTGGCGAAAGAAAAAGAAGACAGCGACTGCAGCAGCTAAACCAACTCTACATAGAGAGCCAGAAGCCCGGAAACAGACTATAGAAGCGAATTTTCTTCAAAAGGCTGAGAAAATACTCGTACAAGTCGCACAGCAGCAATCGTTCGCTCAAGAGATAGCTAGATTGCACGAACAAAAGGTAGTGGAGAAAAATAGCCCGCTACATTCGCTACAAACAGAAGTAGTAGATAGCCTACTACGTATTAGAAGTCGAATAGCCGCCACCGACGAAATTACAGAAGATGTGAGGCGCCCACCTATATTACATGGCGACCATCACATAACACAGCTCTACATAGACTGGACGCATCGCAGTCTATTACACAGCGGGACGGAGCTCACTATCAATGAGGTGCGGCAGCATTATTGGGTCGTAAGGATGCGACCAACGACCAAGAAGGTACTATCAAGATGTCTTCAGTGTCGTATTCGTAAGGCACAAGCACCCGTGCCTGCGACCGGCGACCACCCAAGGACGCGCCTCGCTCATCATCAGAGGCCGTTCACATACACCGGGTTGGACTATTTCGGCCCGCTATCCGTCACCGTCGGTCGTCAGCATCAGAAGAGATACATAGCTCTATTCACGTGCCTCACAACTAGAGCTGTCCACCTCGAGATCGCCGCCAGCCTCAGCGCAGACTCCGCTATACTAGCGCTGCGCCGATTCGCCGCCCGCAGAGGATGTCCTACAGAGATCCACTCTGACAACGGTACCAACATGCATGGTGCCGACCGAGAGCTCCGAGAGGCCTTCCGAGAGGAGGCCAGTCGCCGAGGCATCACATGGCGCTTCATTACCCCGTCAGCGCCCTTCATGGGAGGCGCGTGGGAGCGCCTCGTTCGCTGCGTGAAAACCGCACTTTATACTGTGCTCACAGAAAAACACCCACACGAAGAGGTGTTGTCCACACTGATTTGTGAGGCAGAGTACACAGTAAATAGCCGACCGTTGACTCATGTGTCAGTCGACGGTGAAGACGACGAGTCCATCACGCCGAACCACTTCCTACTTGGTGGCTCGGCTAGACTCCCAACCCCCGGCGTGTTCACCGAGCAAGACGTCGATCACAAGAAGATGTGGCGCAGGTCACAAATCCTGGCCGACATGTTCTGGCGCCGCTGGGTGCGAGAGTACCTGCCGGAGCTTCAAAACCGGCGGGAGCCCCACAGCAGCGGGCCTGGCCTGCAGGTGGGCGACCCCGTCCTCATAGCCGACGGCCAACTGCCTCGCAACACGTGGCCGCGAGGCCGCATCGAGGCCATCTACCCTGGCCCTGATGGTGAAGTCCGGACCGCTGAGGTGCGCACCACTGGCGGCACTCTAAAGCGTCCGGTGAAGAAGCTCATACCGCTACCTAAATGAGCGTAGCAGAGTTCCAGCGGCGAGAGCTGAGCGACGTGTCGCAGAGCGTCGTGGCTACGAGCGCTGCCGACGGTCGTCGCTCACCGGCGTGATGCAGCGCCGCGCCGACGTCGCTACGTGTCGTCACTGCACTGCACGGCGGGAGAGATGTTCGCGACGAAGCGACACATAGCTTATAGTCTATATACTTGCCTATATACCGTTAAAATACTTAAGTTATTTAAGTAAGCAATGTATGTAATAGCATAGGTAAATAAAGAATTTAATTCTTTTCGATTAGGGGTCCCCTAAAAAGCGGGAGCGCAAGTAGCGCCGGGTGCGACATCTTCACGCACCAATGTGTGTTATTTACCTTTACATACACTACACTGTTAGGAAACACAATCTAGGTGTTCTAACTTGGATGCCCTAAGGCTATGACTGAAAAATGATATCTAACAACAGTACATGGCCAGGGACTATAGAGTATCACCCTGAAACACTAGATACATACACATTTCGCTCAAGTAAGTGGTAAGATGAACTCGTTATAAGCGATTCAGCACTTCTAGGTAACCTAGATATCTGCCTAGGACATGTAAACAGATAGTACTCACATAGTTCTAGTACATAAAGGCCACTTGCTTGGGATAATGTGTCTGTATACATAGAACACAAGGGTTTTCGAGCGCTTGTCGGCGGCCCGCCCGCCTTCAGGTACCTTCTGAGCCTGAAGGAATATTGATTTGCTTACTGAAGCAATACCATCGGGGACTGGCAGGCAGGCGCTCGGATTCTCCCATAGGCCCCAGGTCCTCTGACCTTCGGGCATATCATAAAACCCGTTTGTTTCCCTGGGTCTGGCAAATATTTCCCTTTTCGGCCGCTTCCCGGCACCAAAACCACCAGAAGGGCTGGTGGTATACCCTAGTTACACACACCATTCGATTCCTAGTTTCATGGCCTCCCTGATCACACTTTTGTAAGGAGCCCAGCTCTGGTGACCAGGGAGATAACCACCGAAATATATTGCCCGGCCCCGGGACATTCTCATTTTCGGACACTTCAGGGTGAATACTGACTCGAGGGTTGAACCCACGCCCACCAGGGTGGCACCATAGGGTGGCCTGTCGTGATGGCCATCGATTGATGCCTGGTGGTCGTGGATTCCACGGGTACCTTGAGTACAAACTAGCTTTATGTTAGAGAATGGCATCTTTCACTACTCACGCACACTTACAGGCACCTGCGCGCCTGAAGGTTGTAGATATGGCTATGGAAGCGCTGGATTCCTATAGCTTAGGGAAAGGGCTTTCGAACCCCCGCGATGAAAGTAGTGGAAAAATGTATACTTTAGCATGTGATAGCCATAAGTTCGAAGAACCAGCAGAATTTCCCTTCATCACTCGTTCTTCCTAGCAGAACTCCTCGGCGGAGATAGTTAGGGACCTGGACCAAGGTCCGTTGGATGGGCCATTTCAAGGCGCTTCCAACCATATAGGTCATGCCATGGTCATGACATCGGGAAGGGAGGTTCTGCTGATTTATAGCATAAGTTTATAATAAAAAATTAGGTAAAATAAAAACTTGTGCGACTAAAAAATCAGGGTCCTCGTGACGGTAAAGTTTGGTAGTACGATAGTGCGCATGCGCATCGAGCAATTCGGTAGCCAAATTTGTATTAGAAGAATCCACGCAACTTTATGTCACGAAGACCCTGTGAAAACATCGCAAAACACTAAGAAGAATAAAGTCTTTTATTTCCTGGACATCATATCTTCACCCGTGAACATCTGGCAGACCTCAAGCAGCTCACAGAGGCAAGAATTCTTGATGACAACTGAACTATAGGTGCAAGGGTGTCAACGCGCTGGTGCTGGAGCCTTACAACCTCCAGAAGCCCTATCCTCCGCCAGCGATCACGTCCACCCCGTACAACATTCTATCTATGGCATTTATTTTATTATTGATTTGTTATTTACTACAATATTAGTAATTTATGTGCTATGTTCATTAATATTTACTGCTATATACCGTGGCCCTGGCTCAAGCAACTGGAGGAACACGGGAGGGTTTAGCCAGTAAAAGTCTGACACACCCTCTTGCTTCACCCAGAGCGGGCGAAGTCAGTCAGATTTCCCAAACAAAAAAAAAGTGTATTACATGCATGGTACTTATCTTTTCCAGATCTTGCCTTATGGGATGCAATCGAATTGCTATAGGTACAAAGGACTTAGCTTTAGGCACTGTAAATCTCATGACAAGAATTTTTATTAAGCTTTAATATTTTTGTGGTTTCTGAAATTAGGCATTGTCATTGAGCCTGAAAAAGTCTGGTATGACTATTTGAACTCATTCTTGACAAATTGGCCAGAGAAGGCAAAAGAAAAAGAGAGCTGCAGTACGTGAGGAGAAAAGGAATTGTACCTCTAGTTCTTTTGGGTAAACATATTGACTTATCGTCGACCTAATTCGTTAACCTGCTAAGTCCGTTTTTTTTTAATGGACTTAGCAGGTTATTAGCAGGTTAAAGAATTAGGCCAATGTTATGGCAGAGTCTGCCTTAAGTAACACCATACCATAAAAATATTAAAAACATTAATAAATTAATCTGATACTGTGTTAGTTTAATTTTATTTTGGCTTTCTTCATTCTTCATAACAACTTCTTTCATAAAACTCAATTCATTTAAGACAAATAAGTAGGTAAATCCTAGGTAGTTCTTTGTTCTTATCTTTAAGATATAGAACCTATTTTCACATAAGTTTAGGTAAGACAATGGTGTAAGCGAAGTCTATTATTGCCTATGTTAGAGAATGACACAATCATTCTTATTTTTTCACATAACAGTAAATAGTTAGCCATGTTCCCACTACTGGGACACTGACCACACAGACCTCTCTGTGTTCTCACATACATAATATTTACTCTACTGCATGGAATAGTTTCTAATGCTGTCATGAATGTTATAAAAACAGTGAAAAACAGAGGCATAGTTGCATTTCTTATCATTACTTTAGATCTGTTTTATACAGACTTGACACAAAGAGTAGGTATGTTTAATGATAGAAACAAGGCCCTTTGTTGCTCGTTGTTAAAAAATGATGAATTAATTCATATAATTATAGGTACTAGGGACTAATCATTAGTTAGAACTTGATTATATTATTTTACGCACCTAACAGCGGTCTCCGAGGATCGTCAGCATCCATTTTCAATTCACTACAGCATCTCTCGACACGTGATACGCGCACATTTATGTCATTTGAATATCTTATCTCTAATTGATAGAATTACATGAATATTTTGTTATTGTTTACAATTTTTTAATCCATTCTATTCTCTTGCCTTTGTTTGATATATTGACATCTCAATGTCACTTCGGTGACATTGACGTTTGACAGATCAATGACAGAGCTTGCGTTTGGATATTCCATTTCACTTTGGTAGTCAGGCCTGTGAATCATTGTATTTGAAGTGAATAGAAACTTTTGCAACGCAGCGCCTTCAGAATAAATAGAGGAAATTATGAGCTATGGTTTTATTGTAAGATTTGATGTAAATATTATATTTGAATGCAATATTGCTTGATAATATTGCATTTAATTCAATATTATCTAGCACCAATATTTATTGACGAGTTTCACCGTCGACCACTTTATCGCTTAGTATCAAAAAAAGTAAAACGCGAACCTGAAATCACAAATAAAAATATATATTTAGAAAATCAAAATCAAAATTTCTTTATTCAATTAAGCCATTAGGCGGCACTATTGAACGTCAAAAAAAAATATATTAAAAGTAACAATAATTAGATAATATTTGTTACGATTTCAAGTTGCAAGACAAGTGAACAACACGTAGGTATCCAAAACAAGATTGAGTAAGATGTGGAAAGTATTGCCGTAGTATTATTTGCTAACGAATTTATTTTTACAATTCTTCAAAAAACCTTAATCATCAGTTATTTCTATTACATTTTTTTTTTTTTTATTTAAATTTATGTAATTGAAAACCCTCCCTAACATTACAAACAGCCATAATGCGTAATGAATTCGGCAAGGCGAAGGGCAGAGAATATGAAAAATCAACCAATCACATACGAGATGAAAAACGCAATGTGGATTTCCGTCTATGTGATTGGTCGATTTTTTATACACTTTGCGCTTTGCCTTGCCGAATTTTTACGCAATAAGGCTACTGGCCCGTGGCCGGTTCCGCAGATTTTTTTTTAAAAGCCTTACTGAGATAAAATGATTTTCTTTTAAAATTATTATCAAGCAACTTTATTGATTTTTTCTACGCTGGTATTGGCGTACCCGAAGCAAATAAAACCTTTTTGTTTTGTTTCTATGAATGCAATATTGATAACCCAGCGACCGATAACCGTATCTATTGATATATGTAAATTGCCTAATTATGCCAATAAATAATAGTTAACTACCAAAGCATCTATTTAGCAAGCAACGATCTCAATCTGGGGCGTACGTGAGGCCTGAATCAGCATACAGATAACCTATTATATATTAGCTAGACTCAAGAAGTCACATCTTACCGACTGTAACTGGTTGTGTTAACGGTTAAAATTGGCTGACAGGAATGAAATAACCAGTTTAACTGACTATTTCTGGGTTCGGGTTATTAATATAAGCAAGTGTGCAGCAAGCAGCACATTTTGTCTTTGTGCATTCTTGTCATGGACGATTTTTTTACATGCGCTGGAATACTGTCTAACGACTCCTAAAAACTTAAAAGTTAAGAACGGAATAAGTAATTAGCATATTTTATTGTCATATTGAGGTTTCTTTTTTTTTACGTTGTGGTCAAGTCTAAATCAACAAAAGGTTATTTTTAAGCGAAACCATAAAAGGCGCCTGAGGTTTTAAATAACGCAAACTGCGAAACTGTGAATTGGGTAGGTAGTTACATGATGTGCCTGCAATGCCATGCCATCGCTACAAGAATTAGAACTTAGAACTAAACGAAGAGTATAAATATAAAGCTAAATTTAGCTGAAAATGATGCACCATACGTATCTAATACTAGTGTACCTACTTAGATTACAGCTACGACTCCCACAGAAAGAAGCAACGCTATTATGCAACAATATAGCTAATGCGATTTTATAGAACTGCAGTCGCCGCAGCTCCTAAACAAATTGGGATACCTAAGGACAGGAGGATGATGATGCTAATTCAAAGGAAAGCCATTTTTAGGGTTCCGTAGCCAAATGGCAAAAAACGGAACCCTTATGGATTTGTCATGTCTGTCTGTCCGTCCGTATGTCACAGCCACCTTTTCCCCGAAACTATAAGAACTGTGCTGTTGAAACTTGGTAAGTAATAATAATAATTGATCTGCGATCATTGTACCGATAGTCGTGTCAGCCAATGGCTTAATAGCCACGAGCCTCGACCAACACCTTAGGAGGCTCTCATTAGGCGGCTGGGTCAAGGGCCTGATCCAGAAAGCAGTACTGCTGGACACGGCTCGTATTGTTAGGAGGTTCCTCTCTATGGAGCCCTGACCCGTAGCTTGGACCCTGTTCCCGATACCGGTGGGCCTCTATTTTTATATATTTTTAAATGTTTTGCCGATGTTTACGTGTTTTGTAAAAATATTTGAAAATGTAACTAAAAGAAAAATAATTAAATAAAGGACATAATAATAGTTATTTCTCCAAAAAATTGTACAAATTGAACATTAGAATTAAATTATTAAATCTATTAAATATATCAACAAAAAATAAAGATGAGCAACTGCGCCTGAGCTAGACCGTGCCTGTATTTCAGGACGCAGTTCACTTTACAGACATTATAAACAATACAACGTGGTTACGTTAACATAATAATTATATCACTTTACAACAAAACAACATTTTACAACAAACAGACACAGTTTTAAGTGAGTGTTGTGTGTGGTTTGCTTGTGTTGAGTGTTTGAGTGAGTGTTGTGTGGTAGTGTTAGGTGTGTTTAAAAGTTCTATTTATCTTAACGTTTTAAGAAGTTCTTCTGTAGTTTCGTAATCACAAGTAATTAGGAAGTTCAATAGTTTGATTTTGCATTCACGTTTACTTAGTGCATAGAAATTAAGGGTAGTATTTAATTTATGGTATAGATAAGGACCGGTGCAGCAGAAAAACCTATTTGTGAATGTATGTTTAAATTGAAAGGACTGGGGAACCACAGCATTTCTACGACGCTTACGAAGTAGTACGCCCGTTCGTAGATCTAACGAACGTTAGCTGCTGGTCTGAATGCTTATCTATTATTATTTACAAATGACAAAATTATTTCATAACAAATAATAACTATTTTTGACGTCATTCTTAGACGAACGTCGATAAAATTTACCTACTGACGTAAATTATTGCCTTATTCTATGACAAACTTAGAAAAACAACATATTTATAATTTCAACACCGTAATAACAAAATCTCGAAAACTTTAGCTCGAATATTCTTATGAACCAAGCGTCAATAGCATGATTGTGCGATACCTCGATGCATTAAAACTTGAATAGCCATTCATATATGTACTTTCTGGGAAGTTGGTTTATCTTGGACAAAGCTGACAACAGTGAAGGAAAAGGTACTGAAATAGTTTGCCAACAGTTGATTGGTCCATGAACTGTTGGTCAACATTATTTTTAATCAATTACCTTTTCATCCAAAGGACTCTTCACCCACGAACGTTTCGCCAATATAACAGACACCGAGACAGGTGAAAGTGCAACAAATTAGCCCAAGAGCAAGCGAAGCGAGCTCGGGAGCGTAGGGCAGCCCGACACGGATTGGTTAAGTTCGAAGGGATGACGGGAGCTGAAGTGAGCGAACTCAGCTCCCGTCATCTCCTTCGATGTCCTTCGGTGTCCTTCGATGTCCTTCGGTGTCCTTCGATATCCTTCGGTGTCCTTCGATGTCCTTCGATCTCCTTCGGTGTCAGATGGCCAATTGTTCATTGGGTGAAAAGTAATTTGTCAAAACATTCTGTTGGTTAAGCATTCACTGACAAGTCATGTTGGCGAAATGTTCGTGGGTGAAGAGTCCTTTGGATGAAAAGTTAATGAATTAAAAATGATATTGACCAACGGTTCATGGACCAATCGACTGTTGGCAAAACGTTATAGTTTCAAAGGAAAACATCGTGAGGAAACCTGTGACTTATAGTTAGTATATATTAGTTTGTGCTCCATTGGTGTACATTGCTGCAAGGTGTTCCATAGCGAGGATATACGGATAAATAAATAAATTATGCTAGAAACAGCTAGCGTTGGTAACATGACGGTATCTCGAAACATCATTCCATCACCAAACATATTGTTAATTTAATCATAAATACCTACATTCAATATGAGTCAATGGACCTTATCACGAAATAATAAACATCTTTGTTTTTGGTTTACATGATCTTATTTGTATAGGAAAATTCTATGTTCGAGAAACGAAACGGTTTGGATAAGCATAGCGGGACTAGAGCCACAGAATTGTTAGGTTTTGATTAATTTAACTAATAATAGCTTGTTTATTAGGGTTTTAATTTTATATAAATACCTATATGTTTTAATAATTCTAAAGGGCTGCCATAGTGGCGATAACTTTTATGGTAAACACTCGGGCGTTTGTCGAGTGTTTCTAGCGGACATTCGATCGATGGTCGTCGCCTGAGACGCTTGGTTAAAATATAGTGCTCGAAGTCATAGACATTGTTTTAAAATCGTATTCTTTTGTTATCAGTTTACTCAGATTATAAACCTAAATTGACCAGTATGAGTTTGATTTCACACATCACATCCAAGTATTCGTAGCAGGCTTAGTGACTGCTACATTTCAGAAGTGGGATGAACAACAAAAACGTAAGTACACGCCCAAATTGTATTTATTGATGTGATCATAATTATTGATGTTGGTCAGTGACCGATCTTTACAGTATAACGAAACCCTTGAGACCATAGTCCTTTTAATATGTTTAATTTATTTAAATAATTAAGTGCTATTCTGTTTTTGAATTTCGACACCATCATGTTTAACGTTAATGTTTTGAAATCTTGCAATCACTTTTTCCTATTACAGTTTAGTATTATTTTTGTGAATGGATAGATAAACAAGAGCTCCTATAGCGTGAGCACTTCCTTGAACCAAAATCTGTTTGCACTTTTATACAATTGATGAAACATGTGTTTCGGGTTCGAACACCAGTAATCAGCTAAAATAAAATACTTCTTCTTCGTGTTGCTGGCACGACAGTTGTTTCATATATTTGTTTGGCCTAAAACTAAGCCATATCCACGCCACGGTGTCGTCGGTGGCAGCGCATGCTTAATAATAATCAACTAAGAAAATTGTGTCGTATTTGGTCTATATCTTTATAGAATCTCTCAGAATTTAGCCAGATTGGGTTTTGACGGCGCTTATCAAGCGGGGCGTCACCCGCCGGTACCCCAAGCGAAACATTTGATACCGCATTCTTCGCATGGGACTCAAGTGTTTACACTTAGAACCAAGGCCCCTTTGTTTATTTTAGTACAGGATAAATTAAGTGTCAAAGCTTGTTTGTATAATATAACTTGCTGACCGTGATTTGACTGTAACAAAGGAAATGATAATCATGCTTAACTGATGATATTATGATGAACGTAATGGCTAGACAATTACTGTACATAATCTTAATTGTTAAACCCACATTTATACTTTTAGTGATGAGTGACTTGAAAAAGGGTTAGACGGATGCAAATTTATTGTCTTCTTACAAACACTTCTCATTAGGCTTAAAATGCAATAATCTACGGCTCTAAAGTTCTTTTTGGCTACGAGATTTCAGACTACGCCGACGCCACGGCCCACTCTGCTACGCGGAGCCGATACGAAGCCGGCTGCGTAGTTGAAGTACGGCGGGAGCGTGAACGTGTGCGCGCCGCCGAAGATTTGCGCAACACGTCGCGTCTTGGCAACGTGCTACGGGTGAAAAGGCGTCGTGGCAACGCGCTGCGGGTGGAAAGGCGTCGTGACAACGTGCTACGGGTGGAAGGGCGTCGCCGCAGCAGCTCGTCACCGAGGCGACTATGCTCGCGCCGCCGAAGACCTGTACAAAGTGTCGCGTCGTGATACCGAGCTTCGGGCGGCCATGCGTCGCCGCAGCAGCTCAACGCCAGTGAGACGCCGAGACGACTGTGCTCGCGCCGCCGAAGACATGCGCAACGCGTCGCAACGTGGCAATGAGCCACGAGTGGTCAGCAGTCATCGCAGCATCTCCACGTCCGTCGGTGTGAAGGCGAGACACCGAGCCACGTGAAGAGCAAAAGCGAGGCGTGGACTGCAGCAGCGCGACCGCGAAGTACGGATTGACAGGTCATGTAGTCCTTCTTTTTATTTGATAGCATTTAGAACTTTAGGAACGATCTAGGTTTGCCACCTGTGAACCAAAGCGCACCAAAATCACAACAGAAAAATGATCTTTGACTCTTCGTCCATAAACCATCGGATGGATGTTTGGTTACATAAGTTGAATGCTAGCGCTTCGGTATACAGCAAGGTTTGGCCTAGACGTGCCACAGAAGGTTATGTAGGTACTATTCTATTTATTTGGTAAGAATGGCAAGAGAAGTTATGAACGCGTTTCCATGCGAACTAATCTACAGCTACACCTTGGAAAATGATTAGCAGAGAACCAGCGTAACGAATCTATGGAGGTGTATTATTATAAAAAATAGCGTCTTATAAACAAAGCGAAATACATAGTAGGCACTTCAACGCATTACAGATAAAACACCTATGCCACTCTTTCGTTTTGGAATTGTGTATGATGTATCCATTCCAATCAGGTGTTACAGTATTTACTCAATAGTAGGGAACGCAGCCAACTTGGTCCGGACCGATCTCACAAATCCCCGGGTGTTAGAATCGTTGTAAGGAAATAGGACCTCATTTTTCACACACCATTAAGCCGCTGTAAAGTGCACACGTTGTTATAAGATTGGTTATGCAACCGAAAAGTTCTACAGTAAAATAGATGATATAATAACAAACAGTAGTGATGCGGCACAAAAGCTATAACAACTAATTTTTAACGTTTATACAACAAAGTCGTGCGTGTGATGATAACAGGTACTAGAGTCTGTTTCCAATCGGTATATGGATAATAATTATTACCTACAAATGAAATAGTAGTGTAAGTTGTTTTGTACTAGAGAGCTAGGGTATCTCACGATAATATCCCCACGGATATGAAGGGATCAGGGATAGCGCGACATGGCTGTCTATGTAAAGATTGTTAATGTCAATTAGTGGTTGGTCATGTGATTAACCATTATCTTCCCTATGTTTACAGTAAATGCAATTTGAGTTTTAAATTATCCAGTATTTGAAGCGGTATACCTAAAGTCAATTTTTCTACAGAGAGAGGATTGCAAGTCGATAAAATTGTAGAGGTGTGTGGATTATTTGGTTGAATATAACTCATATAAAAATAAATAATACCAGCCCGTTACTGTCCCACTGCAGGATAAAGGCCTCTTCTCATACTGAGACGGCACGAGTATTGATACCACTCTTACTAGAGGCGGTTTGGCATTTTCCAATTTATATTAACTGTGAGTCCAGGCAATCACACCGATGTCAGCAATGTTCAAGATAAAATTAGAAAGTATTAGAAACTGACTGAAGTAACATCAGAACTTTTCCGGAACTAACGACCTTCCAGCTCGAGAGATGATGTCTGAACCACTGGGCCACCACGACTTATTAAGTAACCTCTTTCAAATATTTGATTTAGATAGTTCAAAGGGTACAGTCAATCTAATTTATGCATAACAAACTTAAAAATATTAAAGCTCTCTTGATATAACTTAGGTATTTCAAACTGTAAATTCCTATGGTATTGCAATTTTGACCATAAGGTTCATTGTAGTAGATCATAAAGAGAATAAAAACTATAAACGATAGATAACGCGATAAAGCAGACATTATGTTTTTACATAATTGTTTGCTTATAGAAAGGATCACAGAAAAACGTTTTATTACAAAAGATATAAGAACTATTTATAGTCAAATGATAAAACGTCAAGAAGATATTAACCTAGTGTCGTGTCTTTAGTACAGCAAGGTGGATGCACTAATCGCCACCATCTTAATAAATTGATACCAAGTTTATTGACTAAGAAAATATCATCTTTAAGCAAAATTGTACCTAATTCTATTAGAACGTCAGCAGTAAAATACGCTGACGGACCAGGAATCATTCGACCCAACAATCGTTTTTATATGTTTTTATAACATTATTAATAGCTCATAGTCGCACTATTGAGTTGGATTTAAGATCTATAAAAGATGAATATGAGAAAGATGTATTGTTCATTCACGGAGCAGTTCTAGACTTTTCAAGAAAATCATGTCAATTGATTATTTGAGCTTCCTGCGGTACATAGGCGAAATTATACAAGAAAAAAAATGAGAAGAAAGATAAGAACTCTATAACAATTAATATTGGGAAGGAGTTGCTTTGCTCTGAACTTGTGTTAATATTGTCATTTTGTAGAGGCTTTCACAAACTAGTACAGTCAATATGTTTGGTATAACTAACTAATTTAAATCATTAGGATACTACTTACTAAATTTCATGATAATCTTTGGAGCCGTTTCCGAGATTCTGATTATATATATATATATATACAAGAATTGCTCATTTAAAGGTAATATATATATTATAATAACGAGAAGTCGTAGAATACTCTTTGCCGAAGATTTAAAGTAAATACAATTGATATGGGTACAGAATGCCAAGTTAACAGCTTAACCTACAGAGGATGACGTGATTGGTTTCTACATCCTGGGAAATCAATGGCTGTATGAAGCCTTTATTATACTAATTATACCCTTCATGTTGGGTTGAGCCCAACTTAAGAAACTGTTATGTACAGAATATTATTTGTTGCTATTACAGCTCAGGACGCGAGGCATCCTGGCTAAGAGAGTCCTTTCGGCTATCGGCTTGAGCGTAAATCGTGGGCTCTTGCTGGTGTCGCGAGGGATGCTGCTGGGTGAAAGTCAGGGACCTCCGAACAGATGGCGTGAAGGATGCCTGCTGCCTGGTTGAGAGAAAAGTCCTTTCGGCTATCGGCTTGAGCGTAAATCGTGGGCTCTTGCTGGTGTCGCGAGGGATGCTGCTGGGTGAAAGTCAGGGACTTCCAAACAGATGGCGTGAAGGATGCCTGCTGCCTGGTTGAGAGAAAAGTCCTTTCGGCTATCGGCTTGAGCGTAAATCGTGGGCTGTTGCTGGTGTCGCGAGGGATGCTGCTGGGTGAAAGTCAGGGACCTCCGAACAGATGGCGCGAGGGACGCCTGCTGCCTAGTTAAGAGAAAAGTCCTTTCGGCTATCAACATGAGATTAACTGATCGGCTCGTGTTGATGTCGCTAGCCGTCCTGATTTACTGATAGTTCAGGATGTTAGGGCCCCTGATTTATTGATTGTTCAGGGATGGTGTTTGTTCACGCCAAATTGATCGATCGTGAACTTAGGTACTCTTTGATATTGGATATGAATTAAGAAGTTGATAATTTCTACAATTGTATTATTGTTAAAAGTTCAATAATGCTATTTTGTTTTCACTATTTGGTTGGTTTGTATAAGTAATAATGATAAGTTTGTTCTCCATTGGTGTCATAGCCCCACGGCGTTCCAGTGCGAGGATAAACGAATCATAAATAAAAGATATTGTAATAAGCTCGAGGTGCATTATCCTCAAAATATTGTAAAACACTATTTTTTAAAAGAGTAAGTGTGGAGTTTCTTGTCCGTTCTTCTCCATAACAATCTACCCTTCCGAACGGACAGTAGAGTCAATGTAATTATTTTTAACTTTAAATTACAATTTATTGAAATTTAAAAGATATATGATTTGACTATGACTTTGACACTATTCTGTTTGTATGCTGTTTGTTTGTAAAAGTTATTAAAGTAGATAATTAATCAATAAGCTCGAACGACTAGCCAGGAACCCGATTGTTAGGTTTCCACCTGGAGTCGTGTGCAGGGACCCACACGATGTCAGGACGGACGATTGTTAGGTTTTGATTAATTTAACTAATAATAGCTTGTTTATTAGGGTTTTAATTTTATATAAATACCTATATGTTTTAATAATTCTAAAGGGCTGCCATAGTGGCGATAACTTTTATGGTAAACACTCGGGCGTTTGTCGAGTGTTTCTAGCGGACATTCGATCGATGGTCGTCGCCTGAGACGCTTGGTTAAAATATAGTGCTCGAAGTCATAGACATTGTTTTAAAATCGTATTCTTTTGTTATCAGTTTACTCAGATTATAAACCTAAATTGACCAGTATGAGTTTGATTTCACACATCACATCCAAGTATTCGTAGCAGGCTTAGTGACTGCTACAGAATAAATAATAGTACAACTAGAGCATAGCGGGACTAACCGAAATAATGATGCACTGTCTTAACATTCATTACTTCATAACGGGCTTTCTTCAGGTTGTTATGGTTTCTGTCGGCAGTCCCTGCCATTTTTTTTTCTATCTTGTTCTGTCCCACTCCTGGGTCAAATCCTCCACTTATACTGTATTTCTCAACAAAGTATGGGTCATATCATAGGTCGGTAAGTATAGATTGTATTGTATTCTATATACGAGTAGATAGGTCTATATCCTCCATAGCTCAAGTTTTCCATGTCCTATCGAATAATACATAATTTACTATACTCACTCCCCGCGTCATAACAACATCAACACAAACAAAACATCTCCTCCACTCGCTGCACGCCTGGTACAAAGGTTCCGTGTATTACATCAGTCATATGACACATGTAACAGTTAGATATTGCACGGTACTCCTACTGTCTATGTTTGCTGGTCACATAAAAAGTAGGTCTGGTTTACGGCAGTGCATGGCGTTAATGAAATTATTTGGTAAAAATACTTAGTATCTCCCATACAAATTATGATCAGCTGGAACTTTGAATAGAAAATCGGAAATTGCCTAAGACTTCCTTGTAGAAAGTTCTTCATTTACATGTAAATGAAACTTCATGGCATCCTAGTGAGCTGTGTAAGTACAGGCACAGAATAAATGATAGTACTGGCACCAAATCGACCAACAAAAATAAAAATAATAATAGTAAATGAAGTTTTTCATATAATTTTATTCGTTACTTATATCAATATTTAAAAGGCCATTCCTTTCTTTTTCTAATGCAAGGCGTCGCCATGTTGCATCAGGCACGTTGTTTGCTACTAGTCAACAAAATTTCTACAACATATCAACAAGAATGGCTTCACTTTACACATTTATTAGTATTTCGACCCGCCTCTTGTAAACCGATAGTTTATTTCATCAGATTTTAACCATTTCATAGAAATATTAGATTGTTGAACATAGAAAATGTTATTAAATTTTGCTGAAACTTTGTCAATTTTCTTTAATGGTGATAAATTGATGACTGAATTCCATATGATAATGGGACTGTAGTGTTATCCGTCCTTTTGTTAGGTATCAGCACATATAATATAATACTAGCATAGTATCAATAATTCATAGGTAGGTAAATATTCGTTTGATTTGATGTTGCTATAGTGAAAAATTGTATTTAAAAAAATTTGGTAATGTTTTGTAAATTTAACTAAAGCGTAGGAAAATTGTCAACACTGTAAAATAAACCTAGGTAATTCCACTAGATAAGGACAGCGCTATTGTTTATATTGCTGTCTCGCTCACACCGGAAGGCGTCTATGCAAGGCGCTTAGCTGTTTCGTCATTCATTACGTCCACTTTAAGTAGGCCTCTCTCAACTCCCTTCTGCAAAATGTTTTATGAGAAATCCTATAGTATTAGAGGTCTTGTTAAATAGCTACTAGGCTCGCAGCAGTATTTAGGACAGTCTGATCACGAGGTTGCTAATAGCTCCGGCCCTTTTACGAAATTACCTATCTATTATAAATTATAATACTTATTTATTACTTGTAGTTTATTATTGGCCGTATTAGTAAATCCTATGTACGACGAAAAATATAATGTCACATTTAGGACCTTGTATCCTACAAAGTCCTAAATGTGACATTATATTTTTCAAACATAATATATACGCGATAGTTTGGAGTGATAGATCTTCACCAATGAAAGCGTCCAATTTTTTTTATTTAAAGAGAATTTGCCATACTTACTCTTTCATGGGGTTAAACCCTTTTGCCTTGCCGAATTCACTTACAGGTTCTACCCGCGGCCATTATGGTAACAATGTGGAACTATTGCATTATATGAAAATTCATAATAGGTACTTGCTTTTTAGTAGATGACCCATTTTCATTGATAATTTAATCGATTGTCAATAACAATTATGTTTGGGCGGGAAACGCGCCTGCAGTTGATGGCAAATAAAACCGCATCGCGCATGCGTCAGCCGCATTTGCTAACGAAACGTCGCCCAGTGCAGTCGTGACATACGCGCTAGTTTCAGTTATTGGACATTTGTGTGATTATTTTGTTATTTGTTACCAGTGATTATTTTTGAGAAAAGGTAAGTTCAATAATTTTTAATCTTAGTTAGGAATTCCCAAATAAAGAAACACAACGTTTTTGTCTGAATTGATTATTAATAAATATTAGATAATTTTCATTTTTTACACAATAAAAAATATATACTTTCTGACAACGTGATCATCATCTTCCTGCCCTTGTCCCATGTTACTTGAGGTCTTCCACACCGTCCTGTCCCCCTGTCACGCTATCATCGACTCCCTTTTCTTTTATATCACTTCTCATACAGTCCATCCATCTTTTCTTTGGCCCTTCCTCTCCCTCTCCATCCATCTTCATAGAGATGGGCGTTTTCGGTTTTTAGCGGAAACGGTTATGTAACCGATATACAGTTTTCATATCGATATCGAAATTGGTTTTCAGATATCGATATTAGTAGTACAATGATTTAGATGAGCAAACTAAAAACGTACGCAAACTAAAGCAAACGCAAAGAGGTTTTGATTTGATACAGTTTTTTTGATATCGGTTATTTTGATATAGATATTGATATATTATGATATCTAACGTCATATCCAATATAAGTTACTTTTTGAAATATCGGACCCATCCCTACATCCTCTTTATATTCATAACTCTTTTAGTAACAAACAGGCGTTTTATCGCTCCTCATCACATGACCATACCAGGACAAACAATTTCCTTTCAAACTTTCGGTCTCCTCCCTGTCATACTCATTTACGGTATCTACGGTTGTTTTTATCAATTAAATTTACTAAAAATAAATTCCGACGAATTGAAAATCTTCTCCTTTTTTTAAAGTCTGTTAAAAATAACTCAGACCTATCTCGCCTGGCCTTGCAAAAGGTACGAAAGAAACCCTCTCTCCGATAAATACGTCGTGAAACCAGTTTTAAAATTATTTAACAAAATAACACGGAAATAAGTTTAAATTCTTTCTCATAATTTATCTGTCTGTATTGTCCCACGGCTGGGCTAAGGCAACGCGATCGATGTTCTTAGAAAAATAATCATTTTAATCAGATGAAAAACGCTATTTACGTCGGTACGGTTTCTTTTTATGGGATGAGGCATCTGTATATTATCTATAGTAACTTTAAAACTATCTTCTCCTCTCTCTTCTACTTCTTCTTTCCCTCTTCCTCTTTGTTTTCTTCTTTTTTTCTTTTTTCCTTCTTCTTCTTTCTTATTATCTTTTTCTTTTAACTATCTTTCTATTTGTATATTATCTGTGGCTAAAGTTTCCTACATAGCTGTCCACTGTACCCAGTGTGTTATTTTCTCTGCTCCATCTCTCGTAAACTCCTCTAAGTTGTTTCCTAGGCCATCTGTGATGTCACCCGTCTTCTTATTCTGTTTATTGTTTTAACTCCTACCTATCTCAAAAAAGGGCTTAATAATTTATTTCAAATTTATAGAGAATTTCAATTAAAGACCAGTGAATGTTTTTCCAAATCGTAGCCCTTTGGAAAATCCCAGCAGTTTTTCGGCCTTGGAATGGACCCTGGAAACCTACGCAACCAATATAGCCAGGGGTCACCAATAACTTTCATTTCGGGCCCGTTTTTAGGGTTCCGTACAACAAGAGGGTAAAAACGGGACCCTGTTTGTATGTTTTACTATACTTATCGGAACGTGACAATTCTTTTTATTTAGGGTTCCGTACCCAAAGGGTAAAAAGGGGACCCTATTACTAAGACTCCGCGGTCCGTCTGTCACCAGGCTGTATCTCATAAACCATGATAGCTAGACCGTTGAAATTTTCACTCTGTTGCCGTTATAACAACAAAAACAGAATAAAATAAATATTTAAGTGGGGCTCCCATACAACAAACGCTATTTTTTCGAGAGCTATTTTTTTTTGCGCGAGTTCTTCTCGCACTTGGCCAGTTTTTTTTTTAAATCTTTTTATCCGGGTCCGTAAGGTTAAAAGCCACATATAGCTACGCCTTTACTACGTCACGAGTACCTATTTACTTTGAGAAAATTAAAAAAAATAAACTCACCTACAATGTCATGTAGGTATGTAATTTAGACGACGATTTTGACGGGGTTATTGGACGACTCGCCCGAATTTAACTCGCCCGAATCGGGCGAATTGTCCACTATTTAAAATATTAATTTTTCTGTGTCGATTCGCCCGAATTTCATTTTAGAGAAAAAACAATATAAAGGTACAGTCGTGCTCACCCGTCTCGGTAATAATATGAAGAATTAATCGAAGTTAATAGATATTGTACCTAGGAAAGCAATTCAAACTACCAGGAGGCCAGAATCATGAAGAAGTATTTGCAGAGCTTGAATCATTAGCGGTAGAGACTAACGGAATACTAGGGCTTCGGAATCGAAAATCGCCCGGTACTCTTTTTACTGCTCATGATTCCAGTCTAGCTTCCTCATGATTATAATCTCCTGGTACTTAAGTTAGTCTTTACCGGTATCGAAATGACCTGATAGCATATAGAGCTTTCTCTTTAATTTTTTTTGTAGCGAATATTGCTGTCTCCCTCTTATTGTTTTTTCGCCTGTTTATCATATCTAACGTTCAAATCTCAACGTACTCTCGTACTCTTTTTACCGCTCATGATTCTTTTGATTCATTGGCGACAAAACACTAAGAGGGAGAGAATCATGAGCCCTAGTACTCCGTTAGTCTCAAAGTAAATACTTCTTCATGATTCTGGCCTCCTGGTAGTTTGAATTGCTTTCCTAGTTTCTAGTACAATATCTATTAACTTCGATTAATTCTTCATATTATTACCGAGACGGGTGAGCACGACTGTACTTTTATATTGTTTATTCTCTAAAATAAAATTCGGGCGAATCGTCCACTAAATAATATTGGAGTGGTCGATTCGCCCACCGATAAAATAACTTCGGGCGAATCGACACAGAAAAATGAATATTTTTAATAGTGGACAATTCGCCCGATTCGGGCGAGTTAAATTCGGGCGAGTCGTCCAATAACCCTTTTGACGACATGATTCGTCCGTTGTCGAATCGACGGACGACAATAAAGACAAAGCGCAGGCTTAATTATTAAATTAAGTACTCAAGGAACACAAGTAAATTATATTATAGGTACTGTTTATTAAGGTCCACAATAAATAGGTCGACGGTCCGGATCCGAACCGCGGTCCGCCATTTGGTGACCCCTGCACCAACGAGGCAGTATTTAACATAACTGGCCTAAACATCTACTTATCCCTTTAGATAACATAGGCGTGATGTTAAGTATCACGAGTCACGACTAGATGATAAAGTAATAGTTCATAAGGCCATCTCACTCGGTCATACTGACAGAAACCAACTCAGGAAACCCATCCATTTCGGAATTCCAGACGTGTCTAGATAATAAGTACTTAGGTACTAGAAGTATACTATACCTACTTAGTAGTAGACCAGCAGCCTAATTGCGTAAGTGAATTCTGCAAAGCAAACAAGTCGATTTCTTCAAAGAATTAGAATCATTTCTTTCAACTTTTTCGGTATTGTGAAACTAATTTGGAAAGAGTACAAACATCCTCCTTTGAGTTGAAGTTCATCTACTGCGTTATGTTTCATCAAACTCGAATGATTTATTTCCAAATCATTAGGACATAAGTAATTTCATTACATAATACCAATAGTGAAGTTTTATCTCGATTCTTCCGCTTTCGTTCATTCTTTACAATCAATTCTACGTCAAAATATTGGTAATGGAAAGGAGCATAACCTTTCCTTTTCAGAGTGTAATATGCAATACGTAAAGTCGTTTTGGGAAGGGTCCGACTTGTTTGCTTTGCAGAATTCACTTACGCAATTAGGCTGCTGGTGAATCATCCTACCTACCTATTTATTATTCAGGTACTGCATTAAAAAGCTTTTTTACAAAAAAATACTACCGACTTACAAATGAAAAAAACTACAAAGTGAAAAATTACTTTATTTTTGGAAGTCGGTGTCCATAACACATAAAATGGTACCTACCAAAGACACCGACTTCCAAAAATAAAGTTATTTTTCACTTTGTAGTTTTTTTCATTTGTAAGTCGGTAGTATTTTTTTGTAAAAAAGCTTTTTATCAACGTCCAAGTTTGGCAATGGATAAAATACTAAGTGTCATCATTTTAATCTTTAGAGTTACCTACAAGGTTTAAGTTAACCTTGCTAATTAGTTGGTAAAATAAGTCGCACCCTTGTGTATGTATCAAAGGTCGCAACTGAACTTAAAAAAAAGTTAATATTTTTTTTTTTTTTGTATTTGGTACATTTAAATATGTACCAAATATATAAAATAATAATAATAATATATAAATATATTTTTGAAATCACTTTTTAAAGCCCTTTATTTTGATACCCCACACGATGGACAAGGAAGAAAAAAAAATTGGGCTCCACAATATAGCGTCCAAAATCCGCCATTTTTCTATTTTCCAATTTTAACGCAGCCAGTGACACTCGCAGAGTTGAAACGAATCGATTGACGTAAGAACCATTTACATAACACCGTTGGAGAGACTGCAGTACAGCCCAAGTATCGATCAAATTGAAGGCTTTCTCGTAGTCCACAAACGTTAAGCACAGAGCCAGGTTGTACTCCTTATCACATAATCTATATATATAAAAGAAAGTCGTGTTAGTTACACACTTTATAACTCAAGAACGGCTGAACCGATTTGGCTGAAAATTGGTAGGGAAGTAGCTAAGAACCAGGAGAAGGATATAGGATACCTATTTTTATCCCGTTTAGGGTAGGGTAGGTATGTAGGTAGGGTAGGGTAGATAGGGTAGGGTAGGTAGGGTAGGGTAGATAGGGTAGATGAATGTTTGGTGTTTTTATGGCAAAACAAAGTTTGCCGGGTCAGCTAGTACTCAATAAATATTAATTAGGTGTATAACACAAGCGGTCGCAGCAATAGTAGTAGGTAAGTTGATATTATATTGCATTAGTACTGTAGTATTATATGATCTGTGGCATTAGGTACCCAGTAGTCATACGATGCAAGAGGTGATAGTGCCTTACATGATTAGTTATAGTAATGATAACAATGCCGAGACCTCTTTGTCAACTTATAATAGTAAACATTGTATCTGATGTAATAACAAAATTATTAAAACCCCTTGAACTATGGAAAAACGAAATCAATCGACTGATCGGAATATTAATCTCGATTTCACATATGTTTTCATAAAAAGTTTTCTGTTTTATTTTAATTATACATCTATACTAGATTTTAGCAGTTTTATATCACAATTTTGTACCGTATATTTTTTTAATTTAAAAAACTTTTAGAATAAAAAAAAAATACGCAAGCAAAAAAAACGTTTGGTTTGGTAGCATTTTGATTTGACTCCAAAAAAATTTACTGTCAATTAACTGTAATTTATAAAATTAAATTAATATGCAAATTAATTACCTTAAGCGTAGAATGATTGTAGCTAGGTTGATCTTCGTTGATCTTTTGTTTAGCGACGCCACAAAATGCTAGACCAATTCTATATTTTTGCTTCAAATTCATTGCATGCATTCGTCGGTTAAAATTTTTTATTTGAAAAAGTTATTTTTTTGTTTTTCAGTTTACTTAATTTTAACAGAATCGGTACACATTTGAAAATTTTGTGGCATAATTATCAATCCATCCTCTTTTTCTACTTTAGGGAGTGGATTTTATTTTTAAATTTTTATTTGGACCTACTTTTATAGTCTTTCCAGTAAGAATTTTTGAAATCGGACTACTCTTTAAAAAGTTTTGCGTGCTCAATATTTTTTTTTAAATATTCATATCGAATGAGAACCGCCTCCTTTTTTTTCGTTGGTTAGAAATAATTATATTAATTTAAATTTTCCGGAATAAGGTAACACTTGGTAAAAAAAATAGTGTAGTATTCTTGAAAGAATGTTTGTAATTAAATAATACTTCCAGCAATTATAGACAACATAAATTATATTTTTTTCATACTAGCAACCCGCCTGTGACAAATTATACACTAAAAACTGGCTTCAAGGTCTCGTAACCAAGCCAGTGGCATAGCCACAAATAATTAAAATAAAAAGAAATATACATTAAAACCTTCCTCGTTTCTCACTCTTTCTACTGATGAAAACCGCATGAAAATTTGTTCAGAAGTTTTTGAGTTAATCGCGTAAAAACGCGGCGGGGGACTTTATTTTATATTATATAGTGATAAAGTTCGAGAAATACTAGATACTTAGATAGGAATGCTTTAGATTTCACAACGCAACGTTCAATGAGTTGTAGCTAGATTTGAGCGGCAAATTATAGCCTAGCTGGGACCCTACCTAATCGCACAAGACTTACGAAATTCTTATATAGGAAATCGCAGGCAACTTCATTAACTTTGCAAACTAAACTGAGATCAATCTGTAATTTGTGGTTGAGCAAGCTTTGGCTTGCTTAAGATGAACGGTCTAACTTGGTGGAGATTACTCATAAGCAAGTCATCAAGTTGCATACCTACACGTTGTGTTTAACACATATTGACTTTCTATTCATTGAGTTTTCCATCTGGCATTTCTCAGTAACGGCCCAGTGTCTTTTGCGCCCAGTTGAAGGCAGGAGAGTGTCCTATTGGTCCACGTCTACATAACCCTCCGTAGAATACAGGTGTATTCATATAGAATGTTATGGTAAATAACCTATATTTAGGTTTTATATTAGAAACTTCACCATCATCCTGCCCTTATCCCATGTTACTTGGGGTCGGCGCAACACGTTTGCTTCTTCCATACCGTTCTATCCCCCGTCATGTTATTACTGACTCCCTTTTCTTTCATATCACTCCTCACACAGTCCATCCATCTTTTCTTTGGCCTTCCTCTCCCTCTCCATCCATCCACATTTATATTCATAACTCTTTTAGTAACATGCGTTTCATCCCTCCTCATCACATGACCATACCAGGACAAACGGTTTCCTTTCAACTTTTCTGCCACTGGCGCCACTTTCAAACTGCCTCTAATATACTCATTTCTCACTTTATCCAATCTCGTCACGCCGCACATCCATCTCAACATTCTCATCTCTGCTACATGCAATCTCCTTTCATCCATATTTTTCACAGCCCAACATTCCGATCCATACAGTATGACAGGTCTAGTTTTATATTAGAAGCTTGCTAGTTCCAAATTAACTAGGCAATTAAAAAAAGGAAAGAGGTGTCTTAAGGACAACCAGTTGGAATGGAGTTCGATTCATTAAATTTAGTCTTTCAGTTTCGTAAAATATGACGATACTGAAATAACAACAACAAAGCTGATGCTCAGTGTAAACACACAATAGCGGCTGAGATGTCTAGTCAGCGCGCGCCGTCTTCGGTTTTCTTCGTGCGCCTCCTGCTATCTCTTCAGCAGCGTCACCCTTTTGTGCGGATCTTTGCTTGTACCACAAAGTACTTAAGAGGCCGGCGGGCGGCGCGCCGCACTTGTACAATCTTGCATGCAGCACGCTGAACCTCGCACAATTTATCACGCAAAAAATGATTATTTATATTAATAAAAAAAGGATGTTTATATGTTAAAATCATAAATATTTTTGCATATTAATTTTAAATGACGATTTGAAATGATGTATTTAAATTGCCGTCATTTATATGACGGCAATTTGAATCGATTGAAAAAGTTTTAGTTTCCTAGGTGAATCAGAAAGTGCCTCAAAAATTACTGCAAAAAGGTCAGCTTTTGGTGTCGTTTTTTCAATGTTTCACTTTTTTCGGTCTTTTCCTTTTTTTTCTTCGTTCTAAAAAATCAACTAAAGCCAGGGATGCCCACGAAACGTGGCCTAACCTAACTAAACAAAATATAACCCAATTCATATTTCCCATCTCCACTGCTCTCAAAACGGTGAAGAACTGTATCGTGTCGCTACAATCTAGGGGTATAGTATAGTGAATAATGCTACTTCCAGCCAAGCGTGCTTCACCGTCGTCGACATCATCGCTTACCATCAGGTGAGATAATGGTCAAACGCGAGACTATAGTTAACAAAAAAAAATCCTGTTGAAACCTTAGAGCCAAAAATTTAAGACATAATAATCTTTATCTTTTTAAAAAACGTTGCCCCACACTAGGAATTTCTTATTGTATCGTGGGTGCGTTTACAAACATATAAACTCACAAACACAACACCCAGAGCTGGAACAACTATTTGTAGGTCATACAAATATTTGTTCCGTGCGGGAATCGAACCCGCGTCAAGCAGCGCAGCAGTTACGATTACGTATTTACAGCCCACACTCTCTCCCAGTGAGGAGACCGGTCGTATTAGGAAAATTATATATTATACTGATGTTGTGCTCTATTAAAGTTTGAATTAACAATAAACATACACTATGCAGTTATCAGTGACGCAATCCGCAGATGCATCAGTCTGCCACTAACTGGTTCTAATCGCCGTTATCACAGTTTCCTCACACGCATTCTTTCAATGAACTTATAAAGATCAACTGCAAGTTTGTTCTTATCGAAACATATGACGAGATCTTCACCCATCTTTCGTCATTCTGGCGGTGGACCAAATAGTTAGGGAGGGTTGCCAAGAACTTGATATCGGGCATCATTCTAATTCAAGTTGTGCAGTTTCTATTATATATATTTGACACTTGAAGGTTCCATTAAGTTGGATAAAAGTGATATTGAATGAGAAGGGTGCTGTTGCTCAAGTTGTGTGGATCGTAGCAGGTGGCGTTCTATAGTGTCTGCCTACCCCTATGGGATAAAGGCGTGAGTTTATGTATGTATATTGTGTATGTAGTTGTCTTATATGTTTAGCACAGTACTAATATGAGTTATTTGATTCTGCACGATATCATATTCATGCAGTTAGTTCCACTTTACTGGGTCGGCCTCGGCGCTATACGTTTTCTTCTTCAATTCCGTCCTTTCAACCGTCACGCTATTACTGACTCCCTTTTCTTCTCATCATTTCGTACACAATCCATTTACCTCTACATTGGCCTTCCTCTCCATCTCATTTTTTATCACATAAAATCCAAAAACCCAACTGCTTGAAAAGCGAACTAAAAAGACGTAAACAAGGAGAAAATCATGTTGTGCTGTCGGAAGATACATATTCGCAAGCTGGCTGACCAAAACCTGACGTATTTTAAGTTCGCTTTTCAAGCAGTCGGGTATTTTTATTTTTTTTATTAACTTTTTTTATTTATAACTTTTTAGTTATTTTGTTTTCGAATTGGGTACATTTAAACATATAAGTGTAATATATTTTTGAAATCACCTCTTAATACCCTTTATTGTCGAGCTTTATACCCCACACTATAGGTATGGCAGAAAAAATAAATTTGGGCCCCCACAAGACGAATCGATTGACGTAAGAACCATCAAAATTGGCCCTCGCGTTTGGTCTCTAGAACGCCACATAGGAACATACATACATACATACATAGACTGATAAACACGTTACCTTCCTTCAGCAGTCGGGTAAAAAAGAGCTAGTTTTTTCTTCGTAAACAGGAACTAAAATAGCTCATTAATCCCTAGGGACTAAAAGTGATTTGAACTTGGAATGTGGACATTGTTAGTAAATGTTCCAATCAGCAAAGAGATGTATCAAAAACCACGCGGTCCAAAATAGGATAAGGTACATCGCTAAAATCGATTACGACGAATGTATGGGTGAATTGGCTAAAGAACGATTGTAATTCTGTTTCGGAACGGAAACATTGTATTAAACAAATAACTGGCTGGAAAACCGCGTACAAGCCAAAAATCTACAACTGTATCGGATGGTACTAATAAAATTGTTACGACGCGACGCACTTCCATAATTGTTCAAATATAAACATTAGCTTCTAATTATTTCTATGTTATGTCTTATGGTTCCTAGTTGTATGTAAATAAATAAACGTAACGTTCTTGTTCATAAGTTGCATTTACTTATTTTCTCATAGAGGGTGATAAAAAGAAGAGTGGACACCTCGACAGCAACACTATTTAAAGCTCGAGTGACGTACTTTGCATCCCTCGCTGCGCTCAGGATTCTACTTTAGAATTTTCTATGATAATACGCGAGAATTCTTCGCTCCGCTCTGGATTAAAAAAAACACTCACGCCTTTAAAATAGTTGTTTGCTCCCTAGATAAACAATCTACTATTATAACATATTTTTTGCACGTGTAGTAACGAACCAGTAGATCAATTATTCCAGTAGTGACGTGTTCTGTCCATAATACATTGCATGGAATATTATGCCCGTTGATACGATATTTTTCCATAGTAAATAATGCATAGCAGTAATGCATGTTGTTCGACCTTAACATTACGATTGCTTCCTTTATGCCCTATTCGGATCAGAAGCAGTTTCTTCACACCGGAAACAGAAAATAGCACTCCAAATGTTTTCATTTAAAAAATAACAATTAATTACAACCGTCTAGGGAACATTTTGTGTTCTTCTTTAATATTATTGTATTGTTGTGACTTTATGAGGTTTCAAAACTAGAAATAAGCAAAGGCATTAATTAACGGACAGAATCAATACCATTAGTTCTCTCAACGAAATCCACACAAATAAAGAGATACCTTATTCTCAATGTTGGGTGGCATTTATACGTAAGATCGCAAACTCTACATGCATTCACGCGCTACGGCCTGCGTGGTGCATGGCAGTGTGTTAACCGCCTAACAATTAGTCAATTCATTGCGTGGTTTACTATGTCTGGCAAATTAGGTACTTCTTCTTGTACAAAACATGTTTACGGTTTGATAAGAGTTGCCAGGATTTCCTAACAATAATATTTTAAAATATTGACGAGACAAGTCTGATAAAAGTAGATATGCCTTGAATGATCTCAACTTCGAGAAACCTCCTAGAAAACTGTGTCCTAGAAAGCTATTGATTAATAAACAGTTTGTTAGTTTTTCTGAAAGGAATATAAACACTTTATTCTTTCACAGTTTAGGAAAGGTACTAGGCTCTCATAACTTTATTGGTCTTCTTTTCAGCAATGGCTCGTGTATGCGTGATCGGAGCGGGCGCGGCGGGTTTGTGTGCTGCACGCCACCTACTCGAGGAGCCCTGCGTCAGTCAGGTGGACATCCTGGAGCAGGCACCCCAGCTCGGAGGCACCTGGGTCTACACGGAGGACGTTGGATACGACGACTTTGGGCTGCCCATTCACACCAGCATGTACAAGAGTTTGAGGTAAGTTGGGCAAAGCGCTTTAGTTTTCACTCGTAATCAATCTCTCGGTCTCAATAGCAAACTGGTGTTTGGATTTGTTCCAACCAAGTTTAAGAAATAGGCACACAGGGCGTTTAGCACGGAACTATAGATTTTCCTATACTTACAGGCATATTTTTGCATCTGTGTTTTGCAAGTAGGTACCTAAGCATTCAAATGTGGCTAAAGACCAAGGGCAGAAACTCAATCAATCATGACAAGCATTCGGCAGTTTGTCTTCGTTATATTAGATCCACATATTTCCACTGAATATTCCAGTTCAAACTAATGTTTTATCGTAATTTTATTTATGAAACTCTTCCTACACCAGCATGGCAACGACAATAACAAGACCTCAGCTTACGACACGTTGGTATCGAGGGTCGAAGGCTATCAGGGCAGCATAGCTTGCTTGGAGATATTTACGAGCATTTCGTATATTCTAGGAATGTGTGTTTAGAAACGTGATTAGGGTGGAGAGTGTTCTATTTTCTATTAATAACGTGAATGTGTATAATATGTACCGCAGAATCCTATAAGTACATAGGTAGCCTTATATATGTTCTAAAATCTAGAGACATTTGAAAGTCTGATTCCATTCCAATTTTGGCAAACTAAAAGACCGGATACATAAAGTGTAGGCTTACACTCAACACCGTTGCCTTTTAAAGCAATTGTTTTGTTATAATTTCCATTTGCTATGCTATAGTACCTAGCTCGACATACACTGACAATGTTTACTTGACCACGTCCGTCTAAATGACAATGATAGTAGGTGAACTGTTCCGTAAATATCGAAATTGATTTATGATTCCACGTGGTTCAAGGTAGCGATTACAGTCTCCAGATTGTTTGTTTCATATTAATTATCCGTTATTTGTAGTTTTACGAAGATAATGCGACAAACAACCAGAGGTCAAGAGTAGTGAAGAAAAGAGAATTATTGTAAACATTCCAATGATAAGCAATTTATGGATCCGCTTCTTTCCTGTATCCGTATCTCCTGCATTTTTGTATAACCCTGGTACATATTTTTGAATATAATATTGTAGCTGAATTATCGAATGTAGGTACTCGTACTAATTGGGTATTGTAAACCAGCTACCTTAGAATGCATTATCTATTCATTCATGAGCCAAAAGTTTAGTCGGCACTCAGCACTAAATTAGCCAATGATAGAAGCCCGAAGCTTTCAGGTGTCAATGAAGTCATAATTTTCCATCATGATTTCATCACCACTTATTCAATTGTTCTTATCTCATATAATTTGTCTTTGAAAATCAAAGGACGACGAAAAGGTTGAAACCTAACTGACTTCACAGGTCAACAAAAATTTAAACCTCTTTTCTATTTCAGGACTAATCTTCCAAAAGAAATAATGGGTTTCCCAGACTTCCCAGTACCGGAGAGCGATAAGTCTTACCTGCCCGCTAAAGACATGTTGGCATTTCTGAAACTATACGCTGACAAACATGGTGTCACTGAGAAAATCAAGGTAGGTAAATTATGCTTACTAGAGTATGGCAAACGAAAGTAGACACTCGAATTATTTGCAAACGTTTTATATGGCAACCTGATTTGTTATAGTCTTGATAGTAGCATTTATTAAGTGATTTTTTTTTAAATATTTAAATGTGAATTACGGGAGATGTTGTTTTGCATGATGTCTAAATATCAAGAAAAAGAACAGGAGAAAGACGCCGAATTCAAACAAAAACAAGATTATTTACGTGTGGTGTGAATAAGCCAAAATTATTATAGAATACTGTTATTTTTTTTTAATTCAGATTGCTACATAATAACTAGAGTATTACTTACCTAAAGTACCTATAGTATTTTTATTCAGACGAAGTAAAATAAATAGTTCTAAAGTATCAAATTAGTTTATTCCAGGTATTTCATACTAGTTTTAGGGTTGCAATGCTGATTTTTTTTTTGCCGCGCTTTTTCAGTCTCTACTTTCGTTTGCCAGACTCTACACTCAACCTATGGCTGAAATAATCTTGACAACAGAAATTGCTCGAGACACCAATCAGAAGGGCAATACGCATTTTTTATTTAATCAACTTTCGTATTTGATTATCTGTCTAAAACACCGCTAATTTTCACAAGTGGCCTACCGATGTTTTCCCGTAACAAAACAGGAGAGTCCAAGGCAGCAACAATATATTTTCGTTCTGTTACAGTTTAGCCACCATGTGCAACTAGTTATACCAAAACAAGGTCCCTCTGGGGAGCTTTGGGATGTCACCTTCAAGAGTATGCTCACCGGAGTCACGGAGACCAGGGAATACGACTACGTGTTCGTCTGCAACGGGCATTACAATACGCCGTTTATACCACGCATACCAGGGTTAAAGGAGTTCAAAGGTATGTCAAGAAAGATTAAGTGCATTCATAGATCTACTTCTTCTGCAATACGTTGTATTTTACACGCTTTTTACAATGAAATATTTTTGTTAATTACACCATTCTTAATTTAATTGATTGAATATTATTTAAGCGTGATTTTTAAGCTAAGAATTATTTATTTGTTACTTTTTAATTCAATCTCTTATCTATACTATAATAAAGAGGAAATATTTTTTTGTATGTTTCTTTGTTTGTTTGTACCGAATAGGCTCCGAAACTACTGGACCGATTTCAAAAATTATTTCACCAATAGAAATTATTTCTGAGTGACATAGGCTATCTTTTTATCCCGAAAACGGGTCATGTGGAGTGGTCTACGGGAGCGAAGCCGCGGGGAACAGCTAGTTTACTATATATTTGTTACTTTTTAGGGTTCCGTACCCAAAGGGTAAAAACGGGACCCTATTACTGAGACTTCGCTGTCTGTCTGTCTGTCACCAGGCTGTATCTCATTAACCGTGATAGCTACACAGTTGAAATTTTCATAGATGATGTATTTCTGTTGCCACTATAACAACAAATACTAAAAACAGAATAAAATAAATATATAACTAGGGCTGCCATACAACCAACGTGTTTTTTTTGCCGTTTTTTGCGATAATGGTACGGAATCCTTCGAGCGCGAGTCCGACTCGCACTTGGCCGGTTTTTTTATTAATTTAATCGCTTGTTGCAATCCTACGTTTTCAAGGGGGTGAAATCACGTTCAAAGCTTCTGTTACACACGCTTTTATTAGCTTTAGTAAAAGCGTGTTGATAAAAATCATTATCATCATATTCAATGTATTAACGGTATAACAGAAAGGTGTGATTATATTTTAATAACTGATTGTGCCCATATATTTGCTCCAAGGAAGCTAAAAAAAAAACACGTTTACATATTTTAGTCTACTCGAGCTGACGACAACTTTGAATGGAAAATCCACTTCCTTGGAGAAAGTTGTTCATTTACATTGGCAGAAGTAGTTTTTAAAATATAGTCGCACCTTTCGATTAGGGTAAAACCAGGGTAGTGGTCCCGTCGCGGACAAATTTGAAAAAGAGTTACCGCGGCCCTGGCTCAAGCACTGAAGGAACACGGATGGGTTTTAGTCAGTAAAAGTCTGACACGCCCTCCCGCTTCACCCAGAGGGAGAAGACATAGGATGATAACACAGCCAATAAAAAAATCAAAAAACCCGACTGCTTAAAAAGCAAACTAAAAAGACGTAAACAAGTGCAGTCGGAGGATTCATCTGGTTTTGGTCCGCCAGCTCGCGAATATGTATCCTCCGACTGCACAGCATGATTTTCTTCTTGTTTACGTCTTTTTAGTTTGCTTTTTAAGCAGTCGGGTTCATATATGTTTTTTTTTTTATTTTATTTACAACTTTTTAGTTATATTTTTTTTTAATTAGGTACATTTAAACATATAAGTGTTATATATTTTTGAAATCGCCTCTTAGAACCCTTTATTTTGATACCCCACACGATGGGTTTGGAAGAAAAAAAAAATTCCCTCCACAAAATGGCGCCCAAAATCCGCCATTTTTGTTTTTTCCAATTTTAATGTAGCCAGTGACACTCGCAGGATTAAGACGAATCGATTGACGTAAGAATCATCAAAATCGGTCGCGTTTGGTCTCTAGAACGTGTGACCATGTCGACCTTTTTTTTGGTTCAAATCATTTTGGCGATCTCTTAAAAATAAAAATTCAAAATTCATTGATGGAATGTCTGTCAAAAAGCCTCGTTTTTTTTCAAGGGAGCTGTCAAGAAAAATAGCTCTGGCCTGCTGACACTCAAGGCATTAATTTAAATTTTATATTGGAAAAATTATTATATTATATTAATATATTCGGTTTATGAACTGTGTGTATTGCGTTATATTGTGATTTCTAGTACCTACTTCAAGGTGCCCTTTGGGTAAGTTATTTTGTAATTGTGTCTATGTATTGAGGCTTGAACGAGTATCCATTTTGTAATCATTTATAATTTTTATTGTTTTAGGCACCTTTATAAACCTTTATTAAACGAGGAGATTTGGACGCAGTTTTTGTTATTTCGAACCCGACTTCCCCTGCCCATCAATTCCGCTGGCTGGCCGTGGCAAACGCCACATAGGAACAAACATACATACATAGACTGATAAACACATTACCCTCCTTCGGCAGTCGGGTAAAAAAAGCCTAGTTGCCCCTGGGATATAATTTCCCCGATTGTAATTACTCTAGTATCGCGAATGCATCGTATGCTGTTGTATTAATCTATCGATAAATTCTCCAACTACCACTAAGTTGACCGTTTGCCATGTCTCTGTGCGTCGCATGGAAAGGCAAAATGCGATCAAAATTTTGCGTGATAGATGTCCCGTTTCTCGGTGGGTGGGGCATATATCCTAAACGTAATTTACATGGATTAGGCAACTATCTCCTATGAGGAATAGATGTCCCAAAATATAGAGGTCCGCAAAAATCGCTAATACTCTAGCAATATTAAAGATAATGTCTTTTACTTTTCATAAATTTGTAGATAAAACCAAAGTACCGGCCAGTTTTACAAATAAAGTATTTTGCTTTTTATACTGAGAGCTAAAAAAATATTTAAAAAAGTGTGGCAACTATCCTACAACCTATATAGTAGGCCACTGAGAACAGGCCTCTCCTCTGCAATCACACACCAAACAACTTAATACTCGGTTCTGTAAAAATCTCATCCTTGTCCTAGTCTTCATTTTTTTATTTGTAAATCAATAACATAAAAGATAAACCAATCCACAGGTGACGTAATGCACAGCCACGATTACCGAGTCCCTGACGTCTTCACCGACAAACGAGTCCTAGTCATCGGCGCGGGACCTTCAGGCATGGACATCGCTTTAGAGCTGACCAGTGTCTCCAGGAAAGTCATCCTCAGCCATCACTTAAAGGAGCATCCTCGTACGGTGTTCCCCAAGAATTTGGTGCAGAAACCTGATGTGGACCGGCTTGAAGACAATAAAGCATGCTTCCTTGACGGCAGTGAAGATGAAATTGATGTGGTGTTCTTATGTACTGGTGAGTAACAGTTTACTGGTTATTTGGAGTACTAATAAGATACCTAAAGATTAGATAATTATAATCAATCATAGTTTGTAAGCCGAAAATTATTACCGTACCTTCTTTTTGCTTTATCTGCAAGAATAGAAATGATAGCAAGACTAACTTGCTAATATTTCTATTCGTCTACTCTTTAGTTAAGATTCTTAACTAATATACTGTCAGGCTGTAACTATTGATCCTTATTTAGGTATACTGTGCATAATCACGAGTAATATTCCCCAGGCTACTTGTACAACTTCCCGTTCCTGCACGAGTCGTGCGACATCGTGGTGGAGGACAACTGCGTGGAACCCCTCTACAAGCACATCGTCAATATGAACCATCCTTCCATGTGCTTCATCGGCGTGCCCTACTACGTCTGCGCCTTCTCCATGTTCGATTTACAGGTAAACTATCACAACTTACCTAACATTACACTTTCTTTGATTCTTAATTTCTTACTACCCAACGATATCTACGTCATCTGCCAAACTGCGAATTCTACGAGTATGTTGCGATCTGCTCCCGAACTTCGAACGATAAAATAATGTGTAGTGTAATCTACCCGAGATTTGCTTGATATTCGTCCTATGTTATTGAGGTGACCACTTAAAAGCCTTCAAGTAGCTCATTATCCATATCAAATAGATTGATGACAAAAGAAGGCGATCCATGAGTATTAAAATTGATATATCACCTGACATCACAGTAATATATATGTCGCAGGGACATGATAAAAACAGGGATTTGGTCAATTCCCTAAGAGATTTGATCAAATCACGGAGGATGTTAAAATAACAACACAATTTTATCATTTCCCTAAACAAATCTAGTGATTTGAACAAACCCCTAAATTGATTCAGTGAAAAGATAATAAAACATGTCCAGTTCTTGTTTACGTCGCGCTCGCGCTTGCTTGTCAGTTACCGCGCCCCCTTAGTATTTGTGTGGCAGAGCCGACGGAGCCCCGCTGCGCGGGGCTCCTATTTCTGTATGCAGGGTCTAAAGTAACCTAACACGAAGGAGATGACGGGAGCTGAGTTCGCTCGCTTTGCTCGCTCACTTCAGCTCCCGTCATCCCCTTCGAACCTAACCTGTCCGTGTCGGGGTGCCCTAAGCTCCCGAGCTCGCTACGCTCGCTCTTATAAACCTTTAAATTACTACAGAAAAGTTATTTTTGTCATTTCACTGAACCAATTTTGAGATTTGTTCAAATCACTAGATTTCTTTATTGGGATTTGTCAAATCACCAGATTTGTTTAGGGAAATGATAAAAACGTGTTATTATTTTAACATCCTCCGTGATTTGATCAAATCGCTTAGAGATTTGATCAATTCCCTGTTTTCATCATATCCCTGCGATATATATATTATATATTTGGCACAGGGATAGACCATAGTCTGGAATAGCACATAGGCAGCGGCTGATTAAGAGTTCTGACCGCCCTAGGCTAATTATGAGGACGCCCCCCGCCCAGGTGTGTTACGGTCGGCCTAAAAAGTAGTATATTAATTTTGACTTTATTTACTAGTGTAAAATTCTTAATATTATGTCCACATTCGGGAACATGCATGAAATATTAAAACTTTTTATTAACTGCAAGAAATCCTTTTGGGTTCTGGCAGAAATAGAATGTTCGGCCTCGGTGTCAGATATTAAAAACTGCGCCAAATGGACGCATTCTTCTGCAAAGGTTTCTTCTAAATCAGTGGCATATAGCTGTTTTAACTCCTTTGCTTTACTTCTAATAAATTCACTGTCGTCTAGTTCATGCAGTTTCCTTATGAAACCAAATCCAATTTGTGTTTACTGTATTATAAATAATTTGCCGGTTTTTTAAGTGCACTTTAACACCCGGTTTCCCAGCTCTCAATTATCGGGCTGTTAACGTAATCGACGATCGATAATCGCCGGTCAATAATTCTACTTTAAATTTCTCAACACCAAGGGCCAGTTTCTGAAGTCGACGTCACATCTCAAACCCGCTGACAATTTGTCACAAATTAACCAGCCCTCAGTTGTCAGTGAGTTTCTCAACACTTCATCATCGAGAAATTACGTAATCGCTTGTTACATTAAATAATCGGCATTAATTTATTTTAAAAGTGGATTGGTTGTGGTTTAAAAGAAGATGTAGTGACTAAAATAGAAAAGAGTATGTTAAGATGGTTTGGCCATGTTGAGAGGATGAATGCAAGTCGACTAACGAAAGGTATTTACAAGGCAGACGTGAATGGAAACGCCGGAAGGGGACGCCCTAGAAAGACATACATAGACCTTATAGGTGATGTTCTTCAGTAAGGCCAGGTGCGCAGTACTCATGACCGGCGTGTGTGTATGACTAGATGTATGTATGAATGTGAGTGAACCAAAAGAAGTATGTAAGGATCGTAGCAGGTGGCTTTCTGTAGTTTCTGCCTAAACCCATGGGAAAAAGGCGTGAGTTTATGTATGTATGTAATTTATGTCGGTTGGCTACCCTAGCTGGTATTCATTCACTCGCATCTCTTGATTGCCTCTGATTCAAAATTTTGAACTCTTTTTCGGCACGCAACGTATCAAGATAAGCATGTAATGTCTCATAAAGAGTAACAACGTTAGATAAATCAACAGAACTTGCTTGTAGCTGTGCACTAACGATTGGAAACTTTACGAGCACAGAGTTCCAAAAGCACAACATTATTGTAATTTCTTGAGTTTTTTTTTTAATATTCTCTTTACATTAATATTCATCTTCGCAAATAGAGTTTAATGTTTCCAGAACTGTTACGTTTGTATGAACTGAAATTTATTGTTAAAATCAGGGAGTCCCAAGCTTTTTCAGTTCACAGCGCATTTAGTTTTAGTGTTTTGTCTCGGTCTAGTTGAAATATGTAGGGTAGATGCAATGGTGCTAGATTAATAGTGCATGCGAAGACACGATTTCAGCGCGCCCGCGCCCCCCCTATCCTCGCGCCCTAGGCTGCAGCCTAATTAGCCTAAGGGTTAATCAGGCCCTGCACATAGGATACTTTTTTATCCCGGGAATGTGTTCCCTCGGCATAATTTTCGACATTCACGCGGGCGATGCCGCTGGCAGTTATTTGATAAATGTGACAGTAATTCAAGTCTGGGTCTCCTTAAAGCTATAGTCACATCACAATATCACACTATCACACAATCACACTATCACACAAATATTATAAAGGCGAAAGTCTGTGAGTGTGTATGTTTGTTACTTCTTCACGCTCAAACTGCTGGACGGATCTGGATGAAATTTGGCACAAAGATAGACTATAATCTGGAATAGCACATAGGATACTTTTTTATCCCGGGAATATGTTCCCTCGGTATAATTTTCGACATTCACGCGGGCGAAGCCGCTGGCAGAAGCTACTAATAAATAATAATCACATACTTGTCTTAATACTTAATTGTTGGTTTCGAAAATCAAAATCTGTCTAGAAACTTATAATACCACCAGTATCTGCAATATCTCATATTAACCATGAACTCCTATTACTCAGGTCCGCTACTACGTGCGCTCAATGAACGGCACCTTCAATCTCCCGAGTCCTGATGAGATGGCCGAGAATTGGGAAGAGGAGAAGCGAGACCGAGCGGCCAGGGGATACACCAAGCGACAGGCGCATATGATGGGGCCAGACCAGGTAAACACCAAGAATTATCTCATTTATTTACAGACTAGCTCCTGTGGCTTATTCCACGGGAACCGTTATACACAAACGTAACTTTACTTCTTTATAACGCTAATGTAGAAAAGTTGCCTGCCTATATACATACATAAACTCACACCTTTTTCCCATGAGGGTAGGCAGCAACTACAGAACGGCATCTGCTACAATCCTTACATACTGCTTTTGCTTCACTCACATTCATACATCTAGTCATACACACACGCTGGTTATGAGTACTGCGCACCTGGCCTTTCTGAAGAATATTACCTATAACGTCTACGTATGTCTTTCTAGGGCGTCCCCTCCCGGCGTTTCCATTCACGTCTGTCTTGTAAATACCGTTCGTTAGTCGCCTTTCATTCATTCTCTCAACATCGCCAAACCATCTAAACATACTCTTTTCAAATTTAGTCACTACGTCTTCTTTTAAACCACAACGTTGTCTTATTACCTCATTCCTCATGAATAAGCCGTAATGAAAACAAAAGCAAATCAAACCAAATCGAGTCGAACGAAAATTCCTTGGCTAGTTTTGTGGAACCAGTTACCCTGGGTTACGTGCGATTTGCTCAAAGCATAATTCTAAGTTCGTGAAAATACCTAATGCCTTTTCACTATTCTAATTTCTGCGAACCAGATTAGGATATTTGACTTTTGATTTTTTCTTAGAACTTCCCTCATGTCATGAGTAGGTAACGTTCATGTTTCAAATGTGAAATCGTCGCTAAACTTCTAACACCGCGTATCTTAAAATCAGGAACATTTCAGGAAAGCAAAAAAATGTGTTTTTGAATACAGTTGAGTTACGCGGATTTGCTGTGGTCTTTCTGACACACGCGATTTTTTCTTTGTACCCGACTACGGCGAAGCCAAAAGGAAGGGTTATGATTTGAATAACCCCTCAACATTGGTTCAAAGTGTTCAAACTCTCGTGTTTGATTCGTCAAACGATGCGTCGAGATTCCCTATCAAGTGACATACAAAACATATTTCGTTAAGAATTTACTGCCGCGGTGTTAGAACTTAAACGGCGTAATGTCCATTTGTCCATGGCTAGTAATTTATACCCATCGAACTAGTCTGTTATCCGATAGATAAGGAACACAATTGGCTACTGATTATCCATCAATACAACATGTCTTGGCTTTTGACATTCGACACAGTTCGTATTATCGCCCTGTCAATACTTCGATAGCGGACAAAGAGCTAATTTAGTTATGTAAGCTTAGTTCACATAGCTGAGGTATTTTCAAGGCCTTGCCTTGTTAATTAGTATGTAGATATGGGTCAAATTTTGCTACTGAATTTTAAAACAGTTATCCCCTACCGATTAAGATTAAAAAAGTTTTATTTTTTATTAAAACAAAGTAATACTTTTATCTACACTCACAACGTAATGTTCCAATTAAGAATTCAATAATATTGTATAAACACATATTTATATTCGTGGAAAGTTTAATTATTAAAAAATCATTAGGTACAGTGCAACATGTTCCTTCGATTGTCAAACAACTGCATCACAAAATAACGGCCATAGCACATATTATTTTCCGTTTCCACTGTTGTTTTATTTCAACTGTATGCTTAAATAAAGGACCTATAGATGTAGCCATGGCGTGGCCGCACATGAAACAAAAATAATAAAATTGTCAAACCTGCCATAACATTAGAGTTTGACAAACAACAAAAACCGCAAATACTCGCGTGATATTATTATCACATTCTGCTTCGCCTCATGTGATAAACCCACGCTCGTGTTTTAATAACCCCTATTATATGACTATATTTCAACCGGTTGTATGTATGGTCTTAAACTATCCTATTTCACCATCGGAAATCTGTGTGCAGTTTAGAGGCTAACTAGGTAATATAAATAGAATACACTGGCTAGGTAGCAGTGAGCGCATGTGAAAGGGAATGCAACCTTTACATGGTCGCCGATAAACTCAACCAGCTTGCGAAAGGCGATACCTGAGAGGTTTTGTAATAATTTAGGGTCGTAGGCTTGAGTAGAAAATATTTGCATTTTCATAATATCCCATCGACCACACATGGTCGCTATAATATCCTAAAGAACTGGCTCTTGACCTCGATTTCGTCAAAGGAAAACGAAAGTTAAGGTCTATGATTAGGGTTAGGTACCATCCGTCCGGATTTTTCCGGACATGTATGGACATCAGATGTCCTGTCCGGACTTTGTCCAGCATTTTTGCATGTATGAAAAATTTTGTTTTATTTTTCGTTTAAGCGGTTTTCGTCCAACAATCTATTTTGTAACTAAAATGACCGCACGTTTTTTTTGAAAGCCGCCTTTTTATCAGGACTTGTCATTTTCGAAATGGTAACCCTAAATATGATGGGACAAGCGGGCCAAGCCAGTTTATTCTGAACACATTCTACAGTCATTTGATTTTTGTAGTTTGACAGTTCACTTCATTAGTTTGACAGTTCACTCCACCTAAGTTTTCACAGTGAGATTTTTACACAATAGCACCACAGAAAATGAGGCACTCTCTTGGAAGCGAAGGAAGTTAGGTTACAGGTGGTAGGGAACACAGACGCTGGCAAAGAGTTCCTCACTGCTCAAGCTTGATCCAAAACAGATTGTAATATCTATCAGTGCAATAGCCTAATTGCGTAAGTGAATTCGGCAAGGGTTTGACCCCATGAAAGAGTATAACAAATAATCTTTAAATAATTAGGTATAGCCAAAAAATATTGGCCTCTTTCGAAAAGAGTATCTTCAACAATGAAAGCGTACAATAATATTTACCTTACGCAATTAGACAGCAAGCCTAATACCTAAAAAAAGCAAACCGACTTCCAAAAAATCAAATACAAAACGAAAAAAATTTTTTTTTTCCCAAGTCGATGTCTTTGGTACCTAATGTTTTCCGTGTTCGACACCGACTTCGGAAAAGAAAGTTATTTTTCGTTTTGCAGTGATTTTTTGGAAGTCGGTTTGCTTTTTTGTTAAAAAGTTTTTTATTTATCTCTTTTTAGTTTTGATAGGTACTTCTAATATCCAAAAAAAATCATTTATAGCCAAAGTACATCTCATGACGATTCCAATAAGCCCATAAACGACTAGGTTACATTGTTTTATTTCGGAGTACCAGTGCCTACCTGCCGGCTTCATCATCAGATCAGTTCGATGGTACCATTGTCATCCGCACTATGTATTTATAAGTATTTGCTTCATCATAGTCGTTAAACTATTCGAGATATCTTATAACCCATGACATACTTAGCATTAAGGAATTCTATTGGCCATCTGTGGTCTTCTTCACCAGTTCCACTTCACCAAATGTTACATTCTGAGTGAAGATGATTGCATTGTTGATAAAAATACCAAAATCGCTATATGTATGCCTATAATATTTGAGGAGTGCCCTCGATTTCTCCAAGATCCCATCATCAAATCCTGACCTGATGACTATGGGACCAACTGGGAAGTATACCCTTTCAAACAAAAGAAGAATTTTCCAAATCGGTCTAGGTGTCTTTGAGTAATCGGGGAACAAACATAAAAAAAAAAAAAGATTCCGACGAATTGAGAACCTCCTCCTTTTTTTGAAGTCGGTTAAAAAGACAGAAGATTAGATTTCTTTCTTTCTTTTTAAAAAAAAAAATGTTGCCCCACACTAGGAATTTCTTCCTGTATCGTGGTATTTGTGTGCTAATTATTTGGAAGTCGGTTGTATTTTTATGTATTTATTTTTCTCTCTTTTTACGTGTGGTTCTATAGTAAGTAAGGTACCTTTAGTGTCCAAAGTTATAATCCGCGTGATGTTAAGTTATGAAATGGAGTAAACAATAAACAGACATGCGATTGCAGCAATCCCGAAAGATTTGTTGAAGAGTGCCGTAGTATTTCTCCGAAGTACTTCATCAGATCTTAACCAAATTTTAATGGGACCAATTCGGGAACATACTCTTTCAAACAAGAATTTTCGAAATCGGTCCACAACTGACGGAGAAATCAGTGAACATACAAAAAATACACTCGAATATAGAACCTTCACCTTTTTGGAAATTTGGTTAAAAAGGGAGAGGCCTACTTAACAATAATTGACAACACTGAATAGATCATGAAATAAAACTATTAAAGTAGGTACAACTTCTTGGCTTGGCGTATATAGTAAGCATTTGCGAGAGCCAACAATGTGTCCTTGGTCTATAAACCTCTTCATCCGATCTAGGCTGGCTACTACGTCGCCCTGGCACAGGAGTCAGGAACGGCCCCCCTGCCGCCAGTCTTCACCAAGGTGCACAATGACAGCAGCCAGAAATTCGTGGATAACCTCACGGACTATCGGAATGACCTGTACCGTATCCTGGATGATGATAATTTTATCTGTTATTAGGATATTCATAAAATCTTACAAATTTCGACCAGGCTAACATAAGTTATGTAGGGCTTCTATTCTACAGAATAATATATTGTCTTTGTTTTGCTACCTATGATTAGTTCTTATAGTCGATTGTTATGATAAGCTTATTATAATCACCAATGTAATATAGATTACTAACATAATTAACGTAACAATAAAAGTTGCCACAAACATTTTGTATCCTTTTAGAGTAATGCAACAGCTATTAATAGGACACCAAGAAGACGTGAAATAAGGTATTTACATTAAATAGACAATTTTTGAGGTAAAATGAAAATACAAGCAGAGATTTACACAACATTTATTTTGAAAACATTTATTTCAACTGTAGCTCTCAATTTTCATACTATCGTCAAGTAAGAACCTATTTTTATCATCAAGTACCGGCTAAGCTACATAATTAATAAATTGATAGAACGTTTACCTGCGTTTTATTGCTAATCGAAAATTGCAGGAGTAGAACAGGGGTCCCCAATTACTGGGTCCGCGCCCACTGGACCCGCTTAGAATCAACCCGAAGAATAATATCTGGATATTTCTGTTTTATTAGGTGTAAAAACGTCGATGTAAAGTCAAACAGAAAGGTGTCGATTTAACGCTTGCACCACAGAGAGTATAAAATTTAAATAATGTTTGGATAAATAAAACAATAATTTAAAAAGTACGTACTTATCCTTTTATAGTATACGCTTTGTACTTCAGAATTAATATTTGTTTCGGGATATTTACCACGTATATTTAGATTTTAGTTGAGAGCTCGATATTTCGGCACCAAGCGCCATGATCACGAGAACTGAACTAAATATAGGTACCTACATGGTAAATATCCCGAAACAAATATTAATTCTAATGATTGTGACCATGTCTGCTTAAAAAGCTTTGTATGTACTTTGTAGTAAACATCACAGATTATTTACTAAATATCATTAACTACAATCGTAAAGCTGTGCCTAGAAGATTATAAATTACTAGCTGTTGCCCGCGGCTTCGCTCCCGTAGACCACCCCACAGGACCCGTTTTCGGGATAAAAAATAGCCTATGTCACTCAGGAATAATGTAGCTTTCTATCGGTAAAAGAATTTTTCAAATCGGTCCAGTAGTTTCGGAGCCTATTCGGTACAAACAAACAAACAAATAAACAAACAAAAAAATATTTCCTCTTTATAATATTAGTATAGATTAGGTTAACAAGTACCTAGGTAATAACTTCTAAACTATAAAAAATATGTATACAAAATTTTTTAATTTTTTAAACGAAATCACTGACTACGAGGATAAATTATGCATCTTAACAAAATATTGAATATTCTATGTACTGACTGTACATAGACCGTATTATTACATTACATACTCAAGTAACATAAGTAAATTATATAGTACCTACTGTTTACTTAAGGTTCACACACAATAGGTCGGCGTAGCAGCGGTCCGTATCTGGACCGCGGTTCACCATTTTGTGACCCCTACATTACTCGTAGAAGCTTTGCTTTTATTTGCTGTCATTGGCACAATTATTATTAACATCAGTAATAACTTGGACCTCCCTGTAAGCACAGTATAAATATGGACAAACAGCGGCTCGCACTACTGACAGCACTGTGGACGCTGCTTAGGGGTCTCGTCGATGCCCATGTTTGTATCCTTTATGTTTGTATTCTTTGTAACATTTCTGATAGCTCAACGCGTATCGATTTAAGTATACCAAACCGATAAGCAATTTTTACTAAGCGAAATTGCAAGTACCGACGTTCACATCGACGTTTTCTTAAAAAAATACGTGCGTGATATCGCCTATCGACGATATCATCATACCGTCATCAGAAAGGTCCCATAGATCATTTTCTTTTGCCAATCTCAATATCAATTATTGTGCTTTCTAGTTTTTTCAGAGGCTCTCTGAGAACTCCTACTAACTTCCCCTTCATCATCATTTTCATTCAGTCGAAAGACTTCCACTACTGGACATAGGCATCCAACGGACCTCCAAGGTCTTCACCACCGGTCATCGGTCCATTTCGTGAGACGCCTCTTTTCATGTCTATTACTCTGCCTCAACTAAGTGCATATCTTGATCTTCCTTTTAGGACTACTAAGTAGGTATACCTACCTACCTATACTTACCAATGTCGTGAGCTAGTCAAGCTTTGCTCCTCGGCGATCTTGCAGTCCTGTTCTTTGTCTGACATCATCAAGGCAGGCAGTCAACCGTTGTATGACTTCTGCGGTCACCATGTCTTGAATTTCACCTGTTGGCTTTTTTATTACCAATAACGCAAATCTATTCCTATAGTAACTATACAACGCGTACTGCCTATAACTACCTACCCACCCGCTGTCGGACTAAGCAGGCCACATCTTTTCGGCTTCCCAAAAAGGTTCCAAGTTCGACTGTATGTATTTTTTTACCGAGCGGACGCGATGTGTCTCCGTTTCCAGCTTGGGCAAAATATCTCTCGTATGTCTTGCCGGATGTCCGGCTATTTCATTTCATTTCTTAACCAATTCTCGTGAAATTTTGTGAGCAGGTTCGATAACTTTGTGGATATTTTTTGTCGATTCAGTTTTTTGAAAGACAGACTCGCGAGGTCTACAGCTCACAAAGCCACTAGTTTATGTATGTTCACCGATTTCTCCATGAATTCTGGACCGATTTTGAAAATGCCCGAGGTGGGTCCTATATAAATTTGGTGAAAATCTGATGACGAACTTTGGAGATATAATATATAACAGAACTCTTCAATAATTATGACGGCAAATCTCTACATTACTATAGAACTTGCTCACTAGATACCACAACTAAAAGGTGAAGAATAAAACTCTTTTATACAAAAAAATACAATCAACTTACAAATAAAAACAACAACAAAGTGATAATGATAAATAACTTCAATTTCGGGAGTCGGTGTTTAAAAACGAATAACTGAAACCAGAAACACTGTTATACTGTTAAGTATATTAATTACAGGTTTACCTGAAGTGTCCCACCATTCCTACTACTTTTAGTACCTAAAAATCGTGTGTGTATTGATTTTGAGCAGGTATTTTATTTTAAAAACTATTCACACAGTAAATTAATTCAATAGCATCAGAATGTTAGTATTAAAAAAAAAATACTTACCTCATTAAAGGATGAATATTATTTGCCTATTTAAATTTCAATAAAACACAAAAGAAACAATAATTTATTTTTCATATACACAACAATCAATTATATACAAATACCAGGAGTTCAGAAACCGCAAGCGATTGCAGAATGTTCAATTACACTACCTACTACAGCCCGTGCGCCACGTCTTGATACAATCTACACTTGTTTTACACTACTGACTGACTCGCCATTTACTTCAAGATAGTTTATTTTGTTTGTTGTACTATCGTTCACCTAGTTGGAGGTTATCGAATGTTTGCCTTGGCTCGATCGTTCACTGTTAGTATTGATACGTCTTCCTTACTTTAGTATAAACAAGGATATGTTACTAACAGACCATGTTTGCCGAGTACTTCCTCTGCAATAGTCGTTTGTTAATGTTTATCGTTTCACCTCGCAATTTTACGTTATTTTTACTTTTTATTTAAAAACAAATTTTTGTAGGCAAATGATTAAATTGATTAGTTATTTAAGTAAATTTAAATTAACAGCCAGTTCTTAGGAGGCGTATATTGGGTTTGTCTTACTAATGAAACACAATCTTCGATTTTTATCTTAAAATTTTTCTATAATATTGTTATTTCAAACTTGTTCCAGGAAAAATACTACGCCTCATTAGCGACAGAAGCAAAAACAAAAACCCTGCCATCAGTGATGACGAAAATCCGAGATGAAAGCTCAATAAGATTCCTTCACAACCTGAAGAACTACCGACAAGATGTGTACAAGATCATTGATGACGACACTTATGAAATCATCAGTAATGGGACACGGGAAGTTATTTGTTGAGTCTTCACTGAGAACTAAGTTTATTATATATATAGTTCATAAGTTAGTATTATTCCATAATTTACGTTAGATTATATCATTTTCAATACTTAGATGTAACGGTCCTGGAATAACGGTTATAATAATAAATTCACACAGTGACTTATTTATAGGTAGTAGGTGAGGTAACTGTTCTTTTTCTTCTGCCATAAGTTGATATGGATTCGTGTATTTTAAATTATATAATTTGATAAAGTCAGACATGTATTAATAACAACCATGTTTCGGTTATCAAGGTTAAAATGACAGTTTCAATAAAACACCAAATTCAGCCAAAAATATTTTATTTAAGCGTATTTATAATCTTTATACTATCAATGCTGATATATTATTAATCTTTAATTCTAATATTTTTATGGCTTTCCCCATTCTATTACACGCTAAGATTGATAGGAATAATTCACAAAACTTAGAACAGTCTTATATTGTAGCTTGCAATATCTCGTCCGTGAATTGCTTCTAAGGCTGTTTTAACTTTTAATGAATTAAACCAATGTTAGTATACGTACACTGGGCCGAGCCAAATATCTTTCATCAACAAGTTTGTACTTATTGTAATAATAACTTCACATACCTACTTTAAGTTTAAAAATAAAAATGTTACTTTTACGTTTAATATAAAAATACCACATTTTTTCAATATTGTTACCGAAATTCGCACTTTTGTTTCTCTAATATATTTGTCTCAATTTTGTCACCAATATATATTTTTTTGTCAGAATGCAAAACTATAAAGAAATTAACTTAAATCTTAAAACAAAACTTACATCTAAAGCTAATTTATTCGTTAACAAAAGTACGACGCACGCCAAATAATATAAAAATGTGTTTTTAACTAAAATAAATTGGAGACTTGATTATTTCAATCTAAATTAACTGCCAGCTTACATTCATTTGGCCACATTCTTCGATAAATACCATTACCTTGTCGATTGTCTTTTCATTTTAACAATAATACAACCAGCTGAATCATTTGCAACATTTTCTTATAAACCTCCCTGGCCTTTCATACAAAACCTACCCTACAGTCCTACCCTTGGTCGACCTACCTACATCCCTGTCTTTTCAGTCCCTTAAACTTCAAGATATGAATAAAAGGCTCAAAAGAATGGCTCAATCATACCCTGTTGAAATAATATAGTTATGTACTAATTAAAAATATATATAAAAGTAGATTTTACAGTAAAATGGCAACGTTTAGGAGTACAAGCAGATGAAATGAAAATTCAGAACGAACCATAAAGTTATACATACCAACTACTTTCCAAACTTATTTATATACAATCTTAAATTACTACGGCGAAACGTAAACGATTAGCATCAAGCGTCTAGCACCATTTCGATATAAAAGTATATTTCAATTAACATAATATTATCAACCAAGAAAAATATAATCATTGTAAAAACAATAACAAACAGGTCCAAGAACCTCACGCAAGACTTTTTATTTCTTCAAAATTTTACAATCCAAAACAAGACTAATGTAAATCACTGGTAAATTTTGAATAAAAGTGGGGACTAGCTGAAAAAGTATTGCATTTTAAGATAATAGACATTTATACCAAGGAAAACTACGTATACATAAAATCTAATCGAATAATATACATGAAAAATACATCTATACACTGAGATTACAGCGTTACACGTATAAAAAATAAAATCACATGTCATCACCTTCGGTCGCGCTCAGTCGACCAACAGCACACAGATCAACACTCCTCGCACTCGGCCCACTAACAGAATAATTCAACATTCCACATGGATACCACTAAATATAACGTAACGAGGGTAACTTTTAAAGATAATTCGAGTTTTATTACGTCAATATAAGTCGTCTCCTAAGGACGGGTGAATGTGAAAAAATTGCCACAATTTGAGCCTCAAAAATCTACAATTGTACTTTACGACCTGTATAGGTGAATCTCCAAGCTACGATCAGTAAATGGAAGAAACACATTAATATTGCAAAAATCTATTTAAACACGCTAACACCGAGATAGATAAAACTGTGTACTTTTAAATTACGGCGCCACGATACAGTGACTGTACTGTGACTTTAGAAAATAAAACATTAAACGATCAAGATCGTTATTGCACTCTGTAAAATTAAACTTGCAATTTTTATAAATTTTTTCCTTGACATAATTACAATGACGTTGATGTCAATGTACTAGGATGCCAGTTTCGCTTAGGAGTTTGTTTGGTTCGCGAACGGTATGTCTGGTTCCATTCGCAAGGTCTGCGGCGTTGGGTCGTAGTTTCCTGCTAGGTAGTACACGTCATTGTTATCGTAGACTGTGCTGTACTTGACCGGGTCGTCGCCCATGCGCTCCTTGTACTGCGCGAGCGGCAACACCTCGCATTTGTGAGATATTGTTTGAACATCGTTCTCGTCCGTGTGTGGAGATTCAAACAGGCCACCCTGGAAAAGACGGAAAGGTATTTTATTGTAGCTTTTTATCAACCACCTTACTATCGAGAATAGAGATCAGTCTACTAAATAAGATATAAAATAATAATAACAGAGCGATAGATAAGTGATCACTAAAGGGGATTGCCCATACACAGGCCCCTTATGAGATTACGTGTCTGCGATTTCAATATTATCCAAAAATAGGATTTATATTTTGTGTTTTTTTTTCATCTGTGTCCTTTACTTTATATGTACAGACAACAACAGATCAGGTTACATCACTTGGTCATTTGTAAGCACCTTATTGCATTGTAATAAGGGTTCATTTCAAGAACAGAAACATCCTTATATCTCGTGAACCCCGCAAAATAAATAAAATATGTTTTCTAATTATGAATATAATGTGTTTTTTCTACAATATACAACCAAATTCATCAACATACAACCAATTTTTCAAAGGGGCCCAAGTTCCCTTACAAAATGGGCATTCTCCTTTCTCAATCAATTTGCGTTGCCTTTCCCCTCTCCGATTAGATTAGGGTCGGCTAATCGGCTTCCAATCTAAGCGGATTTAGCTGAGTACCAGTAATTTATATAGAGCGACTGGCTATCGGACCTCCACAACTATGTTGTAACTGGGTAACACGATACCCCTAAGCCAGACTGGTGTCAGATATCAGGCTTCTGACTACCCGTAACGACTGTCACAGATCGTCAAATGACAGCCGGGACCAACGGCTTAATGTGCTTTCAAAAGACGTCCACTGCTGGACCTAGACCTCTCCCACGCGTCGCCACACTGATTGGTCCTGTGCGTCTCGCATCCACCGGACACCCGCAGCCTAGTGGGAGGCCTTCCAACGTTGCATCGTTTTCCGGTACGCGGTCGCCACTCCGGGACTGTTCGGCCCCAACGACTATCCGTTCTGCAAACAATGAATTCCCAAACTTAAGTGGCAGTGAATAGGGACCTATTCACTGCCACTTAAGTTTGGGAATTCTCTTGCAGATGTCTTCATTCAAGGGTGCGGCTGTTATTATTTAGCCACGAGCTCTTCTCCTTACTATAATTCAAGGTTAATAATTTGACCAAAACCTGTACATACCGGGTAGTGCAGCTGGTCGGCGCAGCCCACCGTCTCCTCGGGGTGGTAGAACCACTTGACGCGCACGGCCATGGCGCCGCGCGCCTCCCACAGCGCCACGATGCGCCCGATGTAGGGCCGGTCCGGCCGCCCCGTCGACAGGAACACTGCCGCGTCGCCCACCTGAGAATATCGAAAATATGTAGTGTAGGTATGAGGCGAATCATGTCAGCCCTAAGTCCGACGAAGAAGAATGATAAAGTACTGATATATGTTTTCTATTCTTCACTTTTTAGTTTATTTACTTTATTTAAGACCTTCTTGTCACTCTGTACAGACCGGTAGAACAGATAGCGGTGTCTCGGGCGCGCAGTCCTCCTATATGCCTGTACGACGGCTGTAGGTGGTAGGGACACCATTATGAAGTTCTTTACTTACATTCGAGACCTCCTCTTTCCTCGTGATGGCCTGGTAGACCAGCCTGCGCGAGAACTCCTATACTCCATGCTTTGAAGACTGACTGGGTTAGGTGATAGGGAACACTGAAGAATTATACTTACATTCAAGACCTCCTCGCCCCTCTGGATAGCCCGGTAGAACAGCTTGCGGTGGCGTGGTCGCGCCGTGCGTCTGTAGGCGGCGCCGTGCCAGCGCCACAGCGCGCCGCCGGGCAGGAAGGCGGCCATCTTGCTGACGCCGCCGCCACCGCCGCCGTCTGAGGACGTCGATGAAACGGTACGACGCTTCACCTTCTGGAAGGAGGTGGGATTGTTAGATGAGCCAAGTGGACATGGGTATGGAAAAGATTGGGGTGAAGAACGTTGCTTGAAAATTGAATTGCCTGGAAGTACTAAGATCCGATTAATAAAATTCTTTCACTGGTAGAAAGCTACACTATCGCTGAGTGTCATAGGCTACTTATACTTTGGAATGGGTCACGGAAGCGAAACTGAAAAAGCTGGCAGACAAAAACACTACGTAAAAAAACCATCTCAAAGACGGTCCTTACCCATGAATCTTATCGTACGTAGTAAAATCTGTACGTCTACAGTCCGTTTACAGTTAGTTTACTTGTGATTATGAACTTTATTCTTTGGTTACTGCCAGAGGTAAAATAAGTATGAACGGACTGCACTGGTCTTCGTCAGTTATGGGCATTACTGATGAGTCAGCAGACAGTTATATGCTAGATAGTTAGTGAAATTATTTTCCATTTTCTTATCGACTCTTTCTATGTTATGTTTTACGAATAAAACAATTTCGAGAAACATCAATTTATATTTCTAGAATCACGTACCTTTTTGACGTCACTCGTAGAAGCAGTAGCTGCCTCATCGTCTAATCCTATGCCACTGTCCTTCAAATTGTCTTTACTCTCTTCTCCTTTCTTCGCCGTGACTTTACCCAAATTGCTAAAGTCCAAAACTGCGGTTTTGACCAAACTCTTTTTGGACAACACCGCTTTCTTTATCACAGTCTTCATTTTGTCTTCTGGAGACTTCTCCACTGCGATCAAAGTGGAAAGCCTATCATTTGAGTCGATAGAATCCTCATTAGATTTGTTCGAGTCAATGTAGTCTGAAGAAGACTTGACTCTCTGTTGATCGTCACCAGATGAACTAGAATGTTCCTTGCAGCTTGAGTGATGTCTTTTCCTGTGTTTCCTATGGTGTTTCTTATGATGTCTTCTGTGTTTGCAGTGTTCTTCGCAACACTTATGTTTCTTCTTTTTCTTTTTCACGTAGTCCACCGGGTTGGGATCATCCTCACTAGAATGACGCTTTATTTTGTCTTTTCGATGCTTTTTAAGCTTCTTTCTGTCTTTTCGGTCCTCATCATCTTTTGGAGTCGCGACCTCCGGTTCACCTGCTGGTGGTTTAGCATCAGTACTTGTACTTGCCGCAAGAGGTACCATAGAAACAACGGCGACTTTCTTCTCTTCAGTGCTTACACCGCTAACACTGGTATTTCTTCTTCTTTTACCAAGGGTGAACAACGGGTTTTCATATTCTGAAAAATAAAGAAGATGTAATTAGAAGATAGGACTTGAAGTACCAGGACGTTAGAATCCACAAGAGATGAATTCGTTACTGACCTACAACAGGATAGTTTGGTTCCAAGAACCTTATATCCTCGATAGCTATTCTGCCCGAGTCTCCATCATCAAATTCTACGGCGACGAACTTGTCATCGTGAGGGTCAGGAGACGAGACGGCCACGGTGCCAGGGTACAGGCAGCGGTACTGCTGTGACCAGTACGCGCACACCCTCGTTCCAGACGGTAGTTCTGACACTGACGTGGGGCTTACTTCCAAAATCTGAAATGGGTGAGAAAAATTGATTAATAACTTTGACCATAACATAGAAGTTATGGAATTATCTTTGTTATAAAAAAACTTACAGCATCCCTCAAAGTCTCTTCTCTTGACATAATATGTGGCTTGTTCCCCCGTTCTCCATCAAGAGTGATGGCGTACACGTCGGGTGCGGTCACAGCGCTCAGTTTCCCTGCGTAGAACAAGCCTCCCATCGCAGTAAGTACACGGGGCGACTGATCTACTTTGTCTTCTGTTAGAGTACAATTAGACACCGGTGGCGGCGCAGGCGGCTCCACAGGTGCTTCCTTTGCTTCCTTTTCCGTCCTCTCTTTGGATTTGTGACTCTTTCGCCTCTTTTTGGCGCGACGCCTCTCTTTGTCACTATCACTAGAAGCACTGGCCCGCCGTAGCGCGAACTCCAGCTCGGGTATTTCATCTCGTGAATGTTTTCGAGCTAAGCGGTCCACTTTCTCTCTATTCTTCTGTCGCACTTCGTTGAGACTCTCCATAGAAGAGCTCGCTGACCTGTTCAGCGCCCACTCGGCTTCCTCCGGGTCAGAACATGCTTTCATTATCGGTTCAGCTTTCAACTTGGGACGCACTTTGCTTGTCCGGTTGACCTCTTCTCTTGAGGGTTCTCCTCTCGTGCACAATATGCCACCACCTGACTTGAGCTTGCCTTTTGCCAAAAGAAAACCAACAAGACTACTTTTGGATTTTGGCTTCTTTGCCACTATTGTCTCGGTGGAATCCGGACTGGACACCTTTCGTGGTCTTCCAACCTTACGTTTCTTGGAAGATCCTCTGTCTGAATCAGGTGATAATGCTGGAGTGGACGGTGCCGGAGATGGTGATAATATGGGTACAGGCGGGTTCAAAGCTTTTAGCTGGGCTTTCCTTTCATCGAACTGTCTTTCCAGTGCTAATAATCTCTCACGCATGTCTTTCTCTATCGCACTGGCGAGCGCATGCGCTGACCTAACGTTAGTGTTGTGCGTACACGTCACAGAATTACAAGAGCATGCTGTCACTCGTCTCAGACTTGTTTCCAATTCTCCTCCACTGCTTCTTCCTTCGTCCCTTTCTCTATCTCGTTTATGTCGACGCATTTTTTCCAGTTTGTGTCGTAACCTTTCTTCTCGGTCACGACTTCTTATTTTTCGCCTTTCCCCACTTGAATCGCCATCTCTATGTCTGTGTCTGTCTTTTTTATTTGTTGACGAATCTGCTGAGCGACTTCTATCTGTGGGACTTAATAAGGGTTCACTTTTAATGAAGGGACGGGAAGAAATAGGCATAGTAGTAGGTGGAGGATTTTCAACTACTTCCTCCATAAACCTTTGTTCTGCAAGAGCACATAACAAGCCCAAGCCGTCCAGGGAAGGTTTGCCTTGTTCACTAGTACAGGGATCTGTGGAAGGAAACTCGAACCGCCTGTGTGGCTCTGTTTCTGTTCTTGGTGGCGATTTGGGTGATGTCTTTATTAATATATTTAATTTCGTCGGTGTTCTCGTATCGACGGTCAGTGGGACCTGATCTAATGTTGGCATACTAGTTCCTGGTGTAGTGCGTTCGAATTGCTCAATACTGTTCGACAGAAGTTCCAAACCACTTACATCGAGTCGGGTGTTTTGTGGAGGATGCGGGACTGGCGTCGTTCTAGCTGTATCTATCACCAGATCATTAGAAGCATTGCTACTGGAGTTGTCTAAACCATCGTCTCTTTCTATTGTATCTGTAGTTTTCTCTAGAGCTCCGACGGTCGTTAAACCTTCCGAAGAAGATTCTTCAGCATGATCAATAGGTGGATGTTGTAATAATTGCGTGTGACTTTGCATCATATTGTCGTCAGGGTAGTGTGCAACACCAACGCAGGCTACGTCCCTTTCATCTTCATCGGCGTGATTCGGTGACTCGTCGTCCTCGTCGATGTGATCAGTTTGGTTGGACGCGTCCCTGTGCGCCGGGAGCTCAGGAGCTTCAGGAGGTGGCGTCGGCGGAGCGGCTGGTGATGTCGCTTGACTCCGACATGCCTGCTCTGAGTAATCAGGCTGGTAGTACAAGTGCGTCGTGATCATAGGCTGCTGTACCGGTTCTGGTGCATAACTCGGTTGCGGTTTCTCATGCTGTGGTTCTGGTTCGATTTTGATTAAATGTGGCGTGATAAGCGGCTGCATTATTGGTTTCCTCTTGTCTGCTGTGTGTGCAGGATGGGGCTGTGGCTGCGGTGCAGGCGCGAGAGTTACCAGGCGCGTAGAATGCGTGTGGGTGTGTTGTAACGTTGCCGTGCTAGCGAGGAGGTCGCCTGGCAGCAGTTGCAGATGGTGCGAGGGGTGCGGGGCTTGAGGAAGGAGTAGCGGTGCCGACTGGTAGGGCATGCCGCCCCAGACGACCGCGTGGTTGAGGTCGGGCGGCGCGGGCAGCAGCAGAAGCGCGCCGGACGAGGGCTCGCGCACCAGCTGGAAGCCGCTGGACATGCCGCCGCCCATGGACCCCACGCCGCCAACGCCCACACCACCCACCATCATGCTTTCCATTGATACTTGAGCTGGAAACAGATATTGATTGTTAATAGATGTTCGAATAAATGTAATACGTAAAACACGGCGATAATAATTGGTAATTTTATATTAGCGTTGATTGTTATTTAACTCATTGTTACAGTATAGTTTTCTCTATTTTTACACAAGGATACCAAGGCAACATAACCATAAAACGACATCTACGCTGTATTAAAGACGAATACCACGGCGTATTGAATGAATGGAGAGCCAAGGTACGAGTGATACTCGTTAGCATGTTTACGGCTAAGCCAACACGGAGTCTGCAAAAGACACATTCGTCCGCATATCAATAGTCTATTAGTTTATTTAGTAGTCCGTGTGTATGGCTCATCACTTAGTCACAATACGGCAGACGAGCCGGTCGTTTAATATGCAGCGGTCGCGCTTCCGGAGACGAGTCGGAATGTTAATGTTTTCGGTGGGAAATTACTTTTTATTTCGCGTTTCCATTGGTGGTTTCATGTAGGGAAAATATGAACAGAAACTATGAATTCAAAAAGCAATCATTTTAATAACTGGGTTTATATGACTTATTTTTAGGGTTCCGTACCCAAAGGGTAAAAACGGGACCCTATTACTGAGACTTCGCGGTCCGTATGTCACCAGGCTGTATCTCATGAACCGTGATACTTAGACAGTTGAAATTTTCACAGATGTTGGTTTTCTGATGTCGCTTTAAGAACAAATGCTAAAAACAGAATAAAATAAATATTTAAGTGGGGCTCCCATACAACAAACCAACAAACGTGATTTTTTTGCCGTTTTTTGGGATAATGGTACGGAACCCTTCGTGCGCGAGTCCGACTCGCACTTGGCCGGTTTTTTTTTATTATTTTGTTGGTATCTGCCGGCTATATTGTCTTTCTTTGACATTTCGCTTATCTATGTAACTAATCTACAAAGATAGAGGTAATTAATATTTTTCATCGTTACTTAATTCATTATTCATGAGACTTTAGCGATTTACATAAAATGTGTAAGACCTGAAAGTCTGCTTACCCACTATGTAGGTATCATACCTACATATTAGTCTACAGGTACCCATCATAATATTATTTCTAAAAAAAAGCAGGAATTAAAAAAAAACAGTAATTAACATTTTATAATGAATAACAATTAAGTGCACCGTAATAAAACTTTCGCAAATGTAAAATGTATTTGTTTATTCATACTTGGAGCTTAAAAAAACAAATTAAATTGCACAAGATAGAATGGGTGTTTAGAAAAAAACCGGCAAAGTGCGAGTTGGACTCGCACACGAAGGATTCCGTACCAATATCGCAATAAACGGCAACAAAATCACGTTTGTTGTATGGGAGCCCCGCTTGAATATTTATTTTATTCTGTTTTAGTATTTGTTGTTATAGCGGCAACAGACATACATTATCTTAAAAATAAATCTAAAAAAATTAAAAATCTTAAATCTTTTTAAATAATAACATAAACAAAAAACACAATAAATCAAAAAAAAAATTTTTTTTCTTTTTTTTAATATTTTGACATTTTTATAACATGCAACAATTAGAAATTTTACATTTGACATTGTTTTATACATTTCTGACATTTTTATAATTTATTTTTTGGACCGTTTTAATTATTACTTATACTGAGTTTTTGATTATTTTAGATTTTAATTATTCATTGATTTTATTTTGGGTTTTTATCTGTTTGTAATTTTTTATGTATCTATAAATAATAACATAAACAAAAAACATAATAAATCAAAAAATTTTTTTTTTTTTTTTTTAATATTTTGACATTTTTATAACATGCAACAATTAGAAATTTTACATTTGACATTGTTTTATACATTTCTGACATTTTTATAATTTATTTTTTGGACCGTTTTAATTATTACTTATACTGAGTTTTTGATTATTTTAGATTTTAATTATTCATTGATTTTATTTTGGGTTTTTATCTGTTTGTAATTTTTTATGTATCTATGGACTGTAATTATGTCTGAAATAAAATAAATAATAATAATTATCTGTGAAAATTTCAACTGTCTAGTTATCACGGTTCAAGAGATAGAGCCTGGTGACAGACAGACGGACAGACGGACCGCGGCGTTTTAGTAATAGGGTCCCGTTTTTACCCTTTGGGTACGGAACACTAAAAATATTGTTACTAAGGCGTCATGCAGATGCTCAACGAGAAGTTTGTTGAGCCATGGCAATACTTAGGTTGCCTGTAAGCAACTCTCATGCAAATTAATTACATTGCGGTGTACGATAAAGCGATTTGTCACACTCGGTATCCCGCAATGTAATGCAACTTGCTAGCGATCTGGGTACAAACCGAAACAATCAATAAAAAAACAAACAACAAAAAATTCCCATTGATTGCTTAAAATTCATTTTGAAAAGCCGAGCCTTGCATCGAAACACATCTTAATGACTTGCATTTTACTGTTCCAATTAACCCATTATTCTTTCCACATCCCTACCGAGAGCGAACGAGACGGTGCATACAGGAAACAGGCGTGTCAAAAAGAGACAGAACGAAACCATTAGCATCGCTTTAATTTTAAACGTTTCTGAAAAGCGTTCGGTTTTTAAACAGGTAGTTTGATTTACTTTGAATTGAGTGATGCATTGAATGTGAAATAGTTTGGGATATTTACGATGGGAAGTATTTTTTGGGAGGCGCCTGCTTAAAATGATTTTAAACTATTTACTAGATTTTAATAGTTGCAGTGGTGTCTCATCCCATACAAAGAAACCGTGCCGACCATAGATATATAAACAAGAGGAGATATGCCCGGTAGGCGAAAATATATCGGAACCCTGTGTCTGCAGTTTGCCCCTACCACACGGCAACTACTACACATGCAGTTCAGTAAAGGCAATAGATACGCAGTCGCGCACACACCCGCATTTCTTAAATCAGAACGTACTACATAATCAATTATAAACCTTATCGCATCAAACACAGCGTTTATTTACCATGCACCGTACAACTTACCCACACAACAACATTGAGCGCTTTCGTTGTGCTGTGCAAAAGCAATTTATTTTACATATACGCTAGTGATTGACTAAATCGGAATTTTATCGATATTTCCATTTATTATTAAACAATTTTTTTTTGGTGTCCTGAAAATAAAATAAATAAAAAACAGCATGTTCAGAAAATATTATAATAAAAATAAACAATATGTAGCAAAAAAAATTGTATTAAGTAAATCAAATAATTCAAAAAATCAAAAATCCAGTTACGTTGGTTTATGACTGTTAGTTATCTGCTATGCTAGCTGCTATGGCGTTTACTCACTGACCTGTAAAGTGTAGGTATTTGTGCAGCACTTGACGTTTTGAAACTACTGGGGTGGCATTTTTAGTCAAAAAGTGTAATCTTAAATTCATATATTTTTCCATGACTGCTTTGGTAAGAAATATTATGTGATTATTAATCGGGGATTGCTTGCTTGCTGATTGTGTGATGATGAATGACTGATTTTATGAATTCCCTAAACTTGAGAATGGCTTTTCTTTCTTTTTTCAGTAATAAAATAAAATTTAACCCACTTCTGCAAAAATCAGGCGAACTCTTAATGTTGGGATTGCCCATTCAAAAAGCCTGCGACTTTTTTTTAGAGGCTGGAATATTTCTGCCTCAAAGTGAACCGAGCATATGGTGCTATTTTTGTAGGGAACCAGTTAGATGGCATGCCTGTGGCATCAATCCATTCCTTTTTTAAATTCGCATCTTTTGGGAAGCTGAAAAGGTTCAAAAACAACAAATTTTACATTTACATATATCCTAAGCTACTTCTAAACCTCACCATGTAGTAAGCAGCACCCTAATTGCGTAACACAGTATCAATCAAAATCGAATGATTTTGAAGCATATTTCTAGTCCATTACTTCATATGATCGACTAATTGGTCTGCTCATCAAAGTAAATAATGCAATCAATGTTGTTGAACTATCATAATGAAACCGATTCCTACTGTAAATGTGTAACGCAATCACCCCGCAGGTTTTTGTTATAAAAAACCATAGTTAGTAAATAAATTCTTAAATATATGAAAACAAACACACACCCATACATAACAAATAAATAGCATGAATATGTTGACTTATTTTAAGCAACAGTCACTAATATATTATGTGAACCATGCCGATTACTATAATGCATTCGAAGTTTTGTCGGAAGTAACATACAAAGACCATAAATAAGTAAGGAAATAGCACGAGGATAAAGCATAATATAGGTACAATAATTCAAAACACAATCCACCGATTATATTATTATAACCTAAAATTTTATTAACTTACTTTACGAAAGTTGGTTACGCATTTCTCTACTACGCTGTAAAATAATCAAAATAAGTAATAAACATTATTTCACATCGATCTTCCAACCGGGTTAAAACGGTTGAGAAATTGAAAAATAAACTATAGTAGCAATATATCATTCGTCAATCGACATTGTTGTCGATAGCCTACGTTAGTGGATCTGCATAAGCACATCACTAACTCATCGCAAGAAGCAGCGGCCGTACTACGCGATGCGTCCGCTTAATAAAGTATCGTTTTGTGATTTTTACATTGCTTGTCCAGTCACTTAGCGACAAACTTAGGTAGTGTTTAAGTAGCAATGTATTTAACGCAAAAATTATACAGTCGTTGTGATATTTGAAAACAAAATAACATAGTACAAGCAAGAAATATTTTACGATTTGTTGTTTTTTATGATTTTAAAGGCAAATATAGAAAAATACTTGTACTTACATATGGTAAGTGATTCCATGATTTTTAAAGTTTTGGTTTAGGCATCGGTTTTTACAAGAAACCACTGAACAACACGGCATTCTTATAATTTGTCACGATCACGGTCGAAAGCGCACTAGTTCGCAGAGACGGCCATTTGTGTATGATATGGTCAGTCAGTCCATATCGCGCGGACACGGACACGCCCCCTTGCCACTTCTCCTGTATTTAATATTTCTATGGTGCCGACGTTCTATACTGATTAATCTGATTATTTTTTGTACATCGATCGCGTTCGGTTCTGTTCCACGGATATAGATGGTAATCTACCTATTTCCGTGGACAAACTCGGTATAATCAGATGAAAAACGCTAGTTACGTCTGCACGGTTTCTTTGTATGGGATGAGGCATCTGTATGCTAGTATTATATTATCTGTGATAGTTGGTTCATTTATTATTATCTAATATGCCTGACTACTTATTTTTTCAGAAACTTATATGTGGCTAAAAATACTTATATTACAGATAAATAATCAATAGGATTACCTATACCTGTTGGTTATCTGTAATATATTTAGGGATCTAGGCCTAGACCCCTAAATATTTATAAGTTCCAGTGACATAGCACCAAATTACTCCTAAACGGGAAAGGCTAGCTTAATGACGCCGTCTGCAATATTGAAGTACATTTAACAGCGCATCAGAATATTACCGACTAAAAACGTAAATATTGTGTTCAAATTTTAAATAAAATGTAAAAAAATTAAATTAAGGTGTTTGTCGGCATTTTGTGGGTTGAACTTTTTCATTGCTCGGCAGTTTATATATCCAATCTTGTTTTTTTTACATGTATAGTTACAATTTAATTGATTTTAGCTACAGCTTTGCTACGAAACTTTTGGCATGTTTTGGCGACTCGGTAACGCAATCATTCCGATACCAATAGACTTCAATTTACACAATGACCAGCTGCATCATGGAGATTCGTGATTGCCTGGAGCATCCAACACTGAAATACCTCATTAAAGATTTGGAAGCTGGGCCCAAACTCCTTATTAAAGAGGCGATTTTCTCTAAGGTAACAATTGAGTCTGGCATCTACCTAGAATGCTAAAATTCGACAGATAGGTATGTGGTAAAGTAGAAGGAAACTACAGATGGTACAGATGCATTGCTTTCGAAACCCAAAATTACTAGAACTTCTTTAATTATAAACAGACTCAATAACGTTACAATCTCCGTATTGTACGTATTTGAAATACCAGTTTCCCGTCGATCGGGGGCCGTTCAAGTATTACGTAAGCAGATTTATTACAATTATTTACCCTCCCCCCCCCTCGTCAGCAAAAGTAAGCAAAGCTCTAACATTGGTATATGCATTTTTCTTTTAATGAAAGTATTCTGTTTTTTTTTATTGCTTCATGAGATACAATTCCCCCCCCTACTCGGTTCTAAGCGAGTACCTAAACGTATTCACTATTTGTGGGAATCCCCGAATATGCATTTCGTTTTCAAGCATAGACAATGTGTGGGTTGTAAAAAAGTAAATAATTACTGCTGACGTAATCATCACCTAGACCACCCCACCCCCCATGTCATCAAAAATAAGCAAAGCATAGACCCCCCGTCCCCCTGTAGTGCTTACGTAATACTTGAACGGTACCTCATCATAATTAATTGGATAGAACTGTAGATGTTCTTTTTTTACTATCGGTTATTTCTACATAAAATTCCAAAATTATCTTTATTCCATCACCACAATTTGGTCCCTACCATAGAAATATAAAATACAGGTCCCTACTTTAGCAAATTAACTTTAACAGATCGTCGAAGAAGAAGAAAAGTCGAAACCCAAGTTTAAAGAAACATGGGTTTCGACTCGAACGAACCCAAAAATCTATACCAATCTATATAAAAGGCAAAAGTGATTGACTGATGTATCAACGCACAGGCCAAACCCTTAGGGCTAGAAACATAAAAATTCGCACACGTATTCCTCTTATGACATAAGCGTGGATGCTTATACTAAGGAAGGATTTTTAAAATTCAACCCCTAAGGGGGTGAAATATGGGATAAAAGTTTGTATCATCATCATCATATCAGCCGAAAGACGTCCACTGCTGGACATAGGCCTCCCCCAAGCGTCGCCACATTGACCGGTCCCGCGCGTCTCGCAACCAGCGGATCCCTGCAACCTTCACCAGGTCATCGGTCCACCTAGTGGGAGGCCTTCCAACGCAACGTCTTCCGGTTCGCGGTCGCCACTCCAGAACCTTTCTGCCCCATCGGCCATCCGTTCTGCGAGCAATGTGCCCTGCCCACTGCCACTTGGAGTTTGGCAATTCTTCGGGCTATGTCGGTAACCCTGGTTCTCTTGCGGATCTATACATTTCTGATTCGATCACGCAAGGAAACTCCGAGCATAGTTGTTGTTGTTTTAGCAAAGTTTGTATGAAACTTTTTATTAAAACACTGAGAAAAACGGGCTACTTAAAATTGGCAAATTTGTAATGTACCGGCTGCCAGATACGTATAATGTGCTTTTCACATGAAAATTATAAGAGCCATACTTATAATGAAACGACACCATGTTAAGTAAGTATGCGACATAATGCTCTGTAAAGACAATGTAAACAAGTTACTTGTAATGAGGCCGCATCATGAAATTACTGTGCCCGCATTATTAACGTTTACGTATGCGGTTTAATGATGCCGCATATGTATTAACAGAGCAGCATACGTAATTTACTTACCCGGAACCAGGAAAAATGTATGCGCTATACGAACGAAGTTATACAGCCGCATTATTTCAGTATCCAGGCTCTTTACAACAGTAACTGGTTGCCAAATCATTGTACTGACTCCGACTCATTAAGTAATGGTCCCGGTTACGTACATAATGTACGAGCATGCGTCGGGGATATGCCGATACATTTTACGCACACTGGATAATTAATAATGTCTCCGCCTACATAATCATTTACGTATCCTGGCTCATTTTACGAACTCCGTTTACTTACTGACTGTGTTCGGTGCGTATAATCTTTACGACGTCAGCCGCATCATGAAATTACTGTGCCGCACTCTTAACACTTACGTATGCGGTTTAATGATTCCGCACAGAGCAGCATACGTAATTTACTTAACCCGTAACATAAAATATGTATGCGCTATACGTACGACGTTATACAGCCGCCTTATTTCAGTATCCAGGCTCTTTAAAACAGTAACTGCTTGCCAAATCATTGTACTGAATCCGTCTCACTAGATAATGGTCCCGGTTACGTACTCATAATGTACAAGCAGAGTAGGGGATATGCCGATACATTTTACGCACACTGGATAATTAATAATGTCTCCACCTACATAATCATTTACGTATCCTGGCTCATTTTACGAACTCCGTTTACTTACTGACTGTGTTCGGTGCGTATAATCTTTATGACGTCAGCCGCATCATGAAATTACTGTGGCGCACTCTTAACATTTACGTATGCGGTTCATTGATTCCGCACAGAGCAGCATACGTAATTTACTTAACCCGTAACATAAAATATGTATGCGCTATACGTACGACGTTATACAGCCGCCTTATTTCAGTATCCAGGCTCTTTAAAACAGTAACTGGTTGCCAAATCATTGTACTGAATCCGTCTCATAGGTAATGGTCCCGGTTACGTACTCATAATGTACAAGCAGAGTAGGGGATATGCCGATACATTTTACGCACACTGGATAATTAATAATGTCTCCGCCTACATCATCAGTTATTACGTATCCTGGCTCATTTTACGAACTCGGTTTACTTACTGACTGTGTTCGGTGCGTATAATCTTTATGACGTCAGCCGCATCATGAAATTACTGTGGCGCACTCTTAACATTTACGTACGCGGTTCATTGATTCCGCACAGAGCAGCATACGTAATTTACTTAACCCGTAACATAAAATATGTATGCGCTATACGTACGACGTTATACAGCCGCCTTATTTCAGTATCCAGGCTCTTTAAAACAGTAACTGGTTGCCAAATCATTGTACTGAATCCGTCTCATTAAGTAATGCCGCAGCAAGACATGTTTGGTTCAATCCAACATAAAAAATCATTTATTTCACATTTCAGATTATTTTTTGCGTTTGGTTATCAAGTAGCTAAAAGACAGTGCTCCAGGGCCAATAATTTAATCATGTTATTTTGACATAACGTAAACAAAATAATATAAAAAAACATCGAATGATTTATTAAAAAACAATCTTAGAGTTTACATAAATTCAGAAACTTGGTTAAGCCTTTCTTAATGGTAACAACAGACGGTCACATACTTGATATTTATGGCTCCTATGCGGCAACTGTGTCAGATTCTGATATAATGTTACAATTATTCCATTGTTAACATCTCTAAATTATAATGTTTGTAAACCTGAATCCCTGCAATCTGGTGAGACACAGTTGCCTACATTAAGAGCAAATAAGTCGAGACGTGTAACAATGTGTAGTTGGGTAGTGGAGGTTGTAAATTGTATTGTATTTAAGAGAGGTTATAAACTAATAAGAAATGATTTCAGCAACAATGCCGCTACCCATCTAATAACTGATTTTCGAATAGCAGGGGCCATGATAAATGCTTTCCATGTACCCATTACAGATAGACCAGATGCCTCTTGAGCGTGCCTTGCAAAAATTAAATGAACCTAAACTCCATTTGCGATAACATTAGACATTTAAATAAGGCCATTTTACAGCCCGTTTAACCGAATTTGACTTCTATTGCCTTGGTGATACGACAAATGGTAGCTGTAGTAAAAAGTAGGTTTTGGTGACATTTTTATGCTTTTTTTGTCATCCTTATGTTTACGTGATGGAACTCAAAACCGGTTGAACGGACTGTAAAATGATTTGTAAACAAACAATCAATTATAATATAAAAATGAATAGCAAGATCGTCGGCGGAGGATTGAACGTAAGTAAAGGCTCTGCTGGCTGCCCAGTCCTTCGCCACTCAGACGATGCGGGAGCGCCGCTGGGTTGTTTAGTGGGTATACCGGCTCTGACCAGGGAGTCCCACATACCGCTCCCTCCCCCGAGGGAGGGCCATGCGTAACGCATTTTTCCCAGCGAAATAAAAAAAAAAAAGGTTGGGTTGGTAGCCATTAGACGGGAGCGCAGCCGCGAGCTCAGCTAGTTGAAAATAAAATTAATGGAAGAAGCATCATCTTTTATTAGCATTCTAACGAGTAAACTTTTGGTTTTCATAAGTTCGGCTCTTTGTGACCCCTCCCCCTCAAATCGTAGGCTGGGACCGCCCCTGTGTATGGCTCACATCAGTTCTACTTTTCTTCCAAAATATTAGATAATTAATTGTTCAACCAACTAGCACAGGGCGCAGAAAAGGCTATTTACGGCACTGCAGGCACTTTTAGTCGTTTTATTTTCCTGAACAACCCCCCCTCCTCCCCCCCGAATCTAAAACCTGGCTACGCCCGTGGTATGGACCACCGTGGCCTGATGTGTCTGGAATGATCAGAATGAATATTTTTTTGTTTTATCTCATGAGTTTTAAATAGCTCGAAGTTAAACAATAAAATAATTTATTATTTTTCTTTTATTGACAAAATCATAAATAACGATATCTTTAAAAGTTCGTTTCTGAGACGAATGTTTATGTAAAAAAAAGACTTTTCATTTTGCCTTTGATTACAAAATATTTTAATCAATAACATAAGATCAGGCTGCATGGGCTAGCCCCCTTTGCCTTCCCGCAAGGGTAAGAAAAAAAAAAGAAGCATCGCGAAGCTCACGAAACGTGACCAATTATGGTAATGTGTTGCATCAGCCCCGCCCGCCCCGCGGGCGCGGCTTGGGTTAATTCGCCCGCGTAGAGTCAGTCGTTAGTCTGATCCTGCAGTCTTCTGAAGTTGGAGTGGAGTGTTTTTGTGCTAAAACGCGTTGGAGCGTAGCCATCATGGAATTTATGGAAGAGATATTAAACGCCGGTTTAGATGAAATAATACCATTCCTTGAAGGTATGTAAGCCAGTTTCTCGATTTTATTTAGTCAAGATTTCTTTTTCTCTGGTGTGGCATGTTTGAACTTGTTTGATAGCTTTTTCACCCACAAACAACAGACAGACGTATTTTTGACAAGTAGGTAGGTACTTCTATTGTTTTAGTTTTAATAAGTTTTGTTTTTATTGATTATTGATAATTCTCCTACTAAATTTTCAAATGTGAACCGATTCTGTTGAAATTAACCAAACATGATGTATGATGACACCACAACTCACGGATCTGATAATGGCGTCTCCATCATTAGATTTAATTTTTTGCGTTTTTGTTACTTTTTCGTCGGTTCAATTTTTTGTTAAAAAGGTTTTTTTTTTGTTGAAAACCAGGAGACCGCCCCGAACCTGACTGAACATGTATGCAATTACAAGTAGTACCTACCTACATAACAAGTTTTGTACATGTTTGTATTTGTATTTTTCAGACAATCATATAACAACGCTTGAAACTGCCATTCTGTTAAACGATGGAGATTTAAAAGAACTGATTCCAAAGATTGGCCCCAGAATAAAATTTAAAAATTGGCTTCAACAACATCAAAAAACGACCGGTGTCAATGTACGTACCTAAACTGTTTACTTGTATTTTAGCAAATAAAAATGTTTTCTTTGTTTTTAGGGTTCCGTACCCAAAGGGTAAAAACGGGACCCTATTACTAAGACTTCGCGATCCGTCTGTCTGTCTGTCTGTCTGTCTGTCTGTCTGTCTGTCTGTCCGTCTGTCTCCAGGCTGTATCTCATGAACCGTGATAGCTAGACAGTTGAAATTTTCACAGATGATGTATTTCTGTTGCCGCTATAACAACAAATACTAAAAACAGTATAAAGTAAATATTAAAGGGGGGCTCCCATACAACAAACGTGATATTTTTGCCGTTTTTTGCTCGATTTTAATAACAGCAACAGGTAGACACTTGAAATATTCACAGAATGTTTAGTTGTATATTTACTTCAAAAAATAATAATTAATAAATTAAAATAAAATAAATTAAGGGGGGCTCCCATACAACAAACGTGATTTTTATGCAGTGTTTTGCGATAATGGTACGGAACCCTTCGTGTGCGAGTCCGACTCGCACTTGGCCGGTTTTTTTTTTTCTCTTGGACCGATGCCATGCCGCATACTTTTGTAATGCATTGTAATAAAGCTTTTAAATTATTTTTCTAGAATCTTGAAATTAAGAATGCTGAGCTAAACGACTCAACTCAAAACGCTATACGGGACACTGATGTCAGTGATAATGCAAAAATCTCTACAGATTGTACTATTGCAGATAATAACACTGTGAGTTACTCATTATACTAACATTAATTCGTTAACCTGCTAAGTCCATTTTTGGAAGTATTCCCATTTGAGCACCTATTTTTAGAGCACCTATGCTAAGAGCACCAAAGGTATTCCCATTTGAGCACCAATCAATATAATAGCTTGGTGCTCAAAGGCGACCAAAAAATAAATTATGACTTTATTCCCAATTGAGCACCTACGGTAGCTTCTAGTGATAGAATGTAAAATAAAACATATCGATAAAAATTGACAGTACTTTATTACATTAATTTTAGAAAATAAACTAATTATTATTAATATAACAATCAGCCATAGGTTTTTTTTATTGGTCCACACCTACTTAAACCAATATAACAAATTACATTCCTGGTAACAAGAGTAGTCTTTACACTAATTTTTTTAGTTAAATAATATTTCATAACAATACTTACATATATAAAACAAGTAAAGATTTTTTATGCATTGCAGCAGACAAACAGATAAACATTATAAAAAAAAATGATTCAGTGACCTTCATATACCCCGTATATCTTACTCTGCTTTTACTTTTTTTTTTTATATTTAATGTACGGTTTTGACGTCTCTACGATTTTATTATATACTAGCTGACCCGGCAAACTTTGTTTTGTCATAAAAACACCAAACATTAATCGGTTCAGCTGTTCTCGAGATTTGCGCTTAGTAACACATTTAGCGATTAACTTTTATATTATAGATATAGATTTGCAAAGAATACGAGAGACGTACAAACGTGCCGAAACAGTTTGGTTTCATTCAACATATTTCGGGCTATTCGAGATATTCCGACGAACGGTAAAGGTGGCGCGCGCACCGCCTATATACGGCCCTCTCAACTTAACTACTCTTCATAATAATATGAAAACACCGATTTCTATTGTTAGTGTTTCATCCAGCCTACAATTGGTTCGGGGATAGATAAAATTAAAGTTGAGAAAACTTATTGTGCTATCACTACGTATTATAAGTCCCTCGCCGCGTCTGTTCGCGATAAACTCAAAAACTACTGAACGGATATTCATTCGGTTTTCATCAAAATACATTGTGAATCATGGGGAAGGTTTAGGTGTTTAATTTGTTAAGATTTTGTGTCTTACCGACACCCAAGTGGGCGAAGTCACTGGCAAAAGTTAGTTAACAATAAATGATTAAGTAAACTTTTTTTTGGTTATGATGATAATTATGTAGTTAATTATCAAATGATAACATTCTGCAATAAAACTGCTGATTTTTATCGATATGATATAGGTATTATACACTAGAAGCTACCCATCACTAGAAGCTACCGCACCGTAGGTGCTCAATTGGGAATAAAGTCATAATTTATTTTTTGGTCGCCTTTGAGCACCAAGCTATTATATTGATTGGTGCTCAAATGGGAATACCTTTGGTGCTCTTAGCATAGGTGCTCTAAAAATAGGTGCTCAAATGGGAATACTTCCATTTTTGCATAGTTTACAGTAATTGTAATACAATACTGACAGGCGGCCCTACCCTTTTTTGGTGCTCACTTAATTTTTCATTTTGTAGCTTAATTTGGTAGGTACTTTATGTTTGTGATATGGACCAAAAGCATTGTTTACACAAGGCCATCGCTGGCTGCCAGTCTCACTGGCTTGAAAAATAGACGGGCGCTCTATTCTCGCCAGCGTTGTGGCTTGGCTTGAAAAACCGGCCAAGTGCGAGTCGGACTCGTGCATGAAGGGTTCCGCACCATCGTAGACAATCGTAGTAGGTGATCCTTTTTTTTTTTTAATTTATTGGTTGTTGTTATGGCTGTCTTATAGGTTTTCCTGTAATCTATTAGGCAAAGAACTATTTATTCAATTTTTTTGAAAAGTTTAGGCCTTGTACAGTATGATCAATTTCAACTCGATCGGTCCAGTAGTTTCAGAGTAAATGGCTGTGACAGACAGACTGACACTCGAGTGATCCTATAAGGGTTTCCGTTTTTCCTTTTGAGGTACGGTACCATAAAAACTGTTTAGACAAGGCCAATACCAAGCCATCGCTGTGACTGGCAGCCAGCGATGGCCTTATGTAAACCTTGCTTTTTTTTTCGTGGTAAAATCATCGAATGAGTCCTCCCACCCAGGGCAGGGCGGGAAGGATTGTCAGACTGGTACTTACTAAAATCCACGGTGTCCTTCGATGGCCCTTTACGTTCCGAGGTCACGGTGATAAGTCCCGCGACCAGTGTAAACCTTGCTTAAGATATGATTAAGATATGACCGGGTGTAATAATTCTAAGATTACGTTTTTTTTGTTTCAGGTATTGAAACTATTAAATGTAATGTTATTTTCTTTAGTAGAATTTATGAGTATTTAGAAGGCACTAGTCAAAGTTAGTGTGCTAGTAGATACGTAGTTTAGGTATATTGTTTAACCAGCAAAAATGTTATTAAAACCCGTATTATTACAACTCCCAAGAGCCCCGAAGGCTATACTCCAACTGGACCATTTACTCATTCATTTATCAATTTGTTCAACAACTTATTGTGTTTGTGTTTTACATACAGGAAAGTTTAGACGGCAGAGCAATACTCAAAGAGGGAAAAGGAGGCTTACTCACGGAGGGTTCCCGAAGGAAATTGAGCCAGCTGCTAATACACCACCAACTTGAAAACAATTGTGCGAAGAAAATTTCCAGTGAAGAATTTTACAAACTAGCTACCGAAATTGTGGAAGTATTCCACAAGGAACGCGTTGTGGTGTATTATTCTGCATATTTATCAGCTACAAATAAAGTAGCTAAAAAAAATGCTAGCGGAAAGCTCTACGAGAGCTATATAGCTCGAAGAAGAAAGTTGCGAGAAAGTGGACAGTTGCCGGGAACTAGCCGTTCATCCTCGAATTCGTCCAGATCATCGCTCAGATCCACGCCAACTATCACAGATGATGACATTTATAGCCTGGAATTTCTGGAAAGTGGTAAGCAAATAATCGCTAGTCACCTTTTTCGTGATTTAAATGTACCACGGGCGACTGTACTATGGTGCCCTTCCTCTTGTTGACTCAACCCACCATACACATATAAATTACAGGTGTTGTCTATGAAGAAACATTACTATGGCTGAAAAACAATGTTGATCCATGGAAATCTGTTGAAGAAAAGTGGGCAGAAACTGCAGATCACCGCCTAAATCGCATCCAATGTGGAAAAGGTGATATAGCGGATTACTTCAAGGATTTCCCAGCGTTAAAACAATCGCAAGGCTATACCTTGGTAAGCATATACCGCAGCCGCTTATTTTTTACATAATCCTTGTGGTTTTTCTATAAAAAACCACAAGGATTATGTAAAAAAAAAGACTTGTAGAATACTTGTCAAAACTGTCTCAAACATTACTTCGTTCAACAGCGTAGCCAACAAGTATTTTTACAAGTATAAAACACATTTGCGTTTACACTGAAGTCTGTGACATGTATTAACTCGGCTGATACATTGACAGCGTTCTCACCTACAAAATACAAACGTGGTTTAGACAATTATTGTTTATTTTATTGCAATTTCTGTACATAAGATCATAAACATGTAGGCGACTAGAAGTTTTCAACCAACAAGTTTCATACAAGTTTTGTATACTTACAACAAGTTTTATATATGAAATATAGTTCCATAACATGTTTTGTATACAACATATTTAATACATGCCAAAACGAAAACATTGCATTCAATTTGTAAAATATATGTATTATATCTTGGTGAAAACAAGGGCTTATAAGACAATTGTCTGAATTTCGATTGCCATGTAAAATTCATAATGTTAGTTCCCGTATCTGCCACGATTCTTCTCTTTTCGCACAGACTCTAAGTCACTTGCAACACTCACGCGCTGCCGACATAGCAGAACGAGATATTGTGCAGGCACTAAAAGAGACAAGCTATTCTAGTTCTCGCTCAACAACCCAATAACTATCTCTCTGGTCTCTGTGGTAGCGATCCGGTCCTTTCTCACCAGTGGAAATAACATACTGTACATTTATTGTATTCTTTTTTTCAGCTAATGAACGATTTCAGTCGTCTGTATCCGGGAAAGGAAAACAAATTATTTTCCTCCATCACCCTCAAAAAAGAAGAAATAATAAAATATGCTTCATTAAAATTACGAAAAATTAGAGACCAAGACACGAGAACAAAAATAGCAAATATAGTTGCACTGATTGACGGTAAGAAGTTTCTTATTATTAACCTTTAACTATGGAGTGAAGTCTCAGTCCCCGCCCATTCTAGAAATCGCACAGATTTGTGACTTCCCCCTTCCCCTCAGCACTGAGCCGCTCAGTTAGTGTATTGAAAAATGACGTCCATAGTGTTTTTTTTTTTTATTTTAGTTGAAGGTTAAACCTTCATAAAATTAAGTCTCAAAAATAACCGAATCTTTTTTTTCTTTGAATACAGAAGATGAACCAGAGACATCTAGCAATGTTGCTTTGATGTTACTGGCTTATGTCATCAACATTTCACCTGCACGGAAAATGAAAGGAAAGCCAGCATGGAAGCCATCCAGAGCAGAGGTATGCGACGGCTATATATCGCAAGCTGCTTCTGAAGCCGACGTTACCAACAAGATCATTCAAAAAAAGGAGAACCTGCAGAGGCTAGGCCGCACAGTTCAACCCTACGTAATTTTTGTTGGCCCTACCGTTACTGAGGTAAAAGTAGCATATGTGGTAATAAATGACACATTGTATAGTTTCAACAAATTAGTAACGGCTGTAGACTGTGCATTTAAAGTATTTCAATCGATAGGAGCTTGTTACCCGGAGGAAGCTGGAGACATATGGCTTTTTATTCAATTGGGTTTCTACGATATTAAAACTAATTTTGACAGGCCCACACAGGCTGTGAATAGTCTTTTAACTGATCTAGAGTTAATACTTTAAAAATGTTTACCTGTTACTATTGCAAAAAAGCCAGTGTGTCTCCGAGTTTACTTATAACTCATGTGCGAACTTTCTGTAAATTAACGGTAGGATTTGCCGGATTTCGGTGTGGTGAACAAGGGTGTTTTCGTCATTATATTTCCTCTGCATCTTTCAAAAAGCACTTAGTTAGAGACCACCAGTCATCATTGTCAGTCTTGCCTCATCCAAATAGTAACAAACCGATTGATACAGATACAGAAGCCAATATCTCAAATTTACCTTCAACGTCAAGCAAAGAAACTTACGAAACAGCAAATACAATGGAATCTCTACCAACTCTAAGAGACGAAAACTCTCTTGGTCACTATGCTGCATGTCTCATCTCCACTCTATATGCTAACCCAATAATACCGCGTAAAACCGTACAAGTTCTTGTAGAAAATCTTCAATTATTTCATTCTAAATCACAATGCATTATAGAGCGACAGTTTAATGATCTGGTACCACCAGACCAAGATAATGTTCATGTTAAAAATGCTTTAAAAAATATAATTAGCGCGTTCAGCGATGCGTTTGGGAATTTAGATTCGGAACACAAACGAAACAACCGCCCCTACTGCCAAAAGGTGGCTCTCGGATCGCTACCAAAACGGGGCGATCCCCACATTTTGTATTTTTTTTTTGTAGAATACCGGTTATAGTTTAAAGTCGGGCCTGGCGACATAGGTTCCGCAACTAGTTAGGTTAATGCGTATGTATTAGCGTTCGTATGCGAACGACCTTTAAGTTAAGTTTACCGTAGGCCTAGACGCATTGGTTTCCAGCGACGACCACGCGGACTCCATTGATGCCAAGGTACCCTTAGAGCCAGTCCACATGACGTCGCAGTAATAACGTTCCGACATCGCAGCAGCGACGCACAGTTGCGGCAAGCATTTTATAAAAACATCGCATCAGTCTATACAAAGCATGGATCGGAAAAGACGTCTGGCATTGCAACTATACTTTGCAAATAAAACTGAATACAAAATATGTACGTCAAAAATTATATGGGGTTGCGTGTATCCTTCCTATCAACGCACAAGCAACTGAGCGCTGCCGTTCCGTCGTGTGTGCGTTGCGTCGACGCAGCGCACCGTGTGTACATTATGATTATTAGTATGTAAAATGACGCAACGGCAGCGCTGTGTCGACGCAACGGAGACGCAACGCGCCGTGTGGACTGGCTCTTACTAGTGATTCTTTGGTCGGAAATCCTAGGTTGCTCTTACAACAAATACCTGAGATCTAAGATATTGTTTATACTACCATGTAATTCTAGAATAGAATGATTAATTAATAATAAATTGTTTATTGAGCCACACACGTTACAGTATACTTGCGCAAGTCTTGATTTGCGCAAGTATACTTGTACCGTGTATGGCCGGCATTAGATTTACATAACAAATGTGATTGAAAAAGCTCCAGTAAGTAGTCAATAACACTTGTGTTGGGGTTGTCTCGTTCCTCCCCTGAATTGCTAAACAGCATTGAGACTGATAATTAATTATGTGACTGACAATAATTAAGCTTGTGTTTTTTTTGTATGTCTCAATTTTACGATTGAAAATAAATAATATGAATCTTTTATGGTCTATTCACTTAAAATTGCCTTTTACACTATATCAATCAGATGAATAGTTTTTGAGATATCGTCGTTAAAAGTAATTAGCAGCGAATTTAAAGCTTGGCAAGTCAGCAAGCGTTCTTTCCTTGCCCCGTCCCATCCCCTCTGCCCCGCATCGCTCGACCGCCTGCTCAATAACCGGGCGATGTAGCACGCGAGCCGTTTGCCTATAATATTTGAGGAGTTCCTTCGAACCATACTTATGTACCATGCTAGCGTACGTACGATACTGCTGCGGGTATAGTAAGGTATGCCTTACTATACCCGCAGCAGTATCGTACGTACGCTAGCGTGGTACATAAGTATGGTTCACCGTGCTTTACTGGTCCCGCACCAGTATCGTACGTCCACTGCCGTGGTACATACGCACGGTTCATCATGCCTTACTGTACCGGCAACGGTACCTTACCTCTACTACGACAGTTAATACGTCTGGTACATCATGCTTTACTGTGTCTGCCACAGTATCCTACGTATGCCGCCATGCTGCACACGTATGACGCACCATGATTCACCGTGTCCGCCATAGTATCGTAAGTATGCCACCGCGGTACACACATATGGCTCATCATTATTTACTATGCTCGCTACAGTATCGTACGTATGCCGCCGTGGTACACACGTACAGCTCATCGTGATTAACTGTGTCCGCCACAGTATTGTACGTATGCCACCGCGGTGCACACATATGGCTCATCATTATTTACTATGCCCGCTACAGTATCGTACGTATGCCGCCGTGGTACACACGTACGGCTCATCATTATTTACTATGCCCGCTACAGTATCGTACGTATGCCGCCGTGGTACACACGTACGGCTCATCGTGATTAACTGTGTCCGCCACAGTATTGTACGTATGCCACCGCGGTGCACACATATGGCTCATCATTATTTACTATGCCCGCTACAGTATCTTACGTATGCCGCCGTAGTACACACGTACGGCTCATCGTGATTTACTGTGTCCGCCACAGTATTGTACGTATGCCACCGCGGTGCACACATATAGCTCATCATTATTTACTATGCCCGCTACAGTATCGTACGTATGCCGCCGTGGTACACACGTACGGCTCATCGTGATTTACTGTGTCCGCCACAGTATTGTACGTATGCCACCGCGGTGCACACATATAGCTCATCATTATTTACTATGCCCGCTACAGTATCGTACGTATGCCGCCGTGGTACACACGTACGGCTCATCGTGATTTACTGTGTCCGCCACAGTATTGTACGTATGCCACCGCGGTGCACACATATAGCTCATCATTATTTACTATGCCCGCTACAGTATCGTACGTATGCCGCCGTGGTACACACGTACGGCTCATCGTGATTTACTGTGTCCGCCACAGTATTGTACGTATGCCATCGCGGTGCACACATATGGCTCATCATTATTTACTTAGCCCGCTACAGTATCGTACGTAAGCCGCCATGGTACACACGTAAGGTTCACCGTGTTCTACTGTGCTCGCAACAATAGTATACGGGTGTTGCAGTCGTAGTTTCAGGTGTATTCAGTGCGACTTGCGCACTACGTATTACGTAACCGGACGTCGGGCTACGTACGTACGTACAAAAATCGACCACGAGTAAATTACGTAACCCGCTCCATGATGAGCGTCAGTATGCCGACTACGTATGACTGACTACTTACGCGTAATGGACCGGGTTACACACGTCATTGTGGTCGATTTTTGTCCTTATTTTACGTAGCGCGGCAAAGGAAATTTTTCTCAGTGAAAGTCATCTTCTGTAGGATAAAACACGGATCACGCGAACGAAGTCGCGGGCGAAGTGCTAGTAAAAGATTAATATTTCTAATAGTAACTCTTCTCATTATCTTTCTCGCAATGGGTTATTCACTTTATCGGGCAATAAGGCTTAATCCGATTGTCGACTGTTGTGGTCGATGTTTGCAGCTATACATTTTTATTCCTTACTCCGTGAAAATTTATAAACTATGATGAAGTTCACAAAATTCGCCATTAGGTACGCAATTGAGATGGTCACTTGCATGCGATACGTGTCTTGAGTTCAGGAGGCAAAATGAGACAAAGCTAGGTACCAAAAAGTTCTTATCTAGTTGTGTAGGTACGAAAGGCAAGATGTCAATTATTTGTTAAGTTGTATGTCTATCACCAACGTGAATCAATCATTTATCAACGTCTATCAAATCAACAGGCTATCAGAATGTCCAATAGATAGCCAGCGAATAGCTAGATACCCATATTGATGAATTCTAGCAAAGACACCTCGTTAGCTCGCTTTGTTGGTTTTTCTGTGCGTTTTTCTTAGTAGCAGCTGTAAAACGTTACTTAAGTGGTTGGATACTTACATCTTTAAGACATAAGACTTAGTTAAATACCAATATGTAGCTAAGTACCTAGTTGTTTAAGAGGTAGATAGGCAATGGGAGATTACATACTTATTGGTACTTAAAAGACATCTTGGATATATAATAGGTAAGTGTGGTATCTACACAAAGTTGATCCATAACTATCGAAATATCATTTTCTTTTCCTGTTTACAAAGTTTATCGCGCACAAAGCGTAAAGTATTAGAATTAGCATTAAATAATAATTTCCTTATCAGATATGTATCAAAGCCACCAATTAAGGTGCCATCCATCATTGTCGAGCGTTATTTCTTCAACGGTCGCGTGAGGTGTCAAACGCGGCGTGCGCTAAGATTCGGCAAAAATCGCCATTACCACACACTTGTGACTTACAAGTACAAGAAAAACATAAACGCAAAAAAGTCATTCACAACACTAAAAAGATCGAGGCGGCGAAGATGAGGCACTGCCTTTGGAGGCGCGACGGCTTCTTATTGGCCGAGATGGAGAGAAGGCGGAGTCTTGTGGGCGGAGCGATAAACGTTAGGGCTGTACGTAAGTCGACTCCAGTTTTATCGATAATTTTTTTGTTTTTTTATGGTGTTATAATTTATGGCGTGGAAGTGACAGAGTTCCGTTCGTGGGGAACGATTTAGCGGATGGATGCGGGTGAGCGATGGATCCGCACGATACAGTTTTTTTAGCTCGACTCAAGACGCATGACGTCATGTGGTCCCAGTGGCCAACATGTGAAAAATATTTGGTGATTACTGTATCGCGAGTATTAGTTTACGCGTTCATAATTTTTAAGTGGTTTGTTAGAACCGGTTTGTAGATTAATCTTTCTTTTTACGATTTGTTATATTTTATTTTTATGCTTTGAGTTTTAAACTGGTTTGTCGGTGAATTAATAAAGGAATGTATCTTAGTTTCACTGCTCTTCAGTTGGCCTGAGAAACTTCAAACTATCTAGGTATGGCCGTTTACTACTCTTCTCTGTTAAATGGAGAACATACGAACAGTCAACAGGAAACTTGCCGTATTTTTGTGCACAAAAATAACGATGACTTTTATACATTTTTAAACATACTAATGTACCATTTGAAATAAGCAATCCAGTCTTCGGTAGGTCCTTTTACGTTGACCATGCAAATGTAACGTGCTAACGCAGTTATTCAATTCAACAAGCGACATGAAATGAATCAAGCGTCGTCATTAATATTAACCAATTTAAATGTCTTTGGGTGATATTTGTCCATTAACCATTCACTTATCTAGTTTATACGCCATAGATAACCGAACTAGTAGCTGCCGGCTACGGTTTAACTTTGAATTATGTATTGGTTAGCATTGGAAGTGTATGTAGGTACCTTCTATCTATACATTTTTATTGGAATCTTCTCTCAACCCTGAAAATACTAATGAAACACAGGACTCCTCTCAAACAGGACTGTGGCGAGTGAGCCGTTATCCGTAGCGAGCATAGTGCGACTTGGTGCATAATTAACAAATTAATCAACAAATTAGTTATACTTAGTAAAGGAAATAACAAACACGTCCATCACTATTGTTAAGGTGTTTACCTAATTGTTAGCAAACATTTCTATAAAATCTTGTTCCATTGCGATAAGCGAGGTAATTCGGTAACAAAATCAATGGCAATGCTTTGTTTCAATAATTCCGCAATAGTCTTTGCATTATTTATATTGATGAGCAAAACGTAGGCATCAATGGAATTTGTGGAAAATGTGAGGCGAATAAACACTAACATGACAATCACCGTCGCGTATTCCAGAACTTTCTATTCTAGCTTAATCCTAGACTCCAAGTACTTATAAAATTCTTGCCGTACCTACTTTACCATTGAGATCTAGATAGATCGTGTCAAACGTAGATACGTTTGATACGAACTTCAACAATCACCAGATCGACTCCTTGATAAATCAAAAGTCCAGGCCTGTAAATGGTCCTTAGACTGACCATCCATCTACAAGACTGCGAACATTACCTACTGTCTATTTTCAAGCCTGACCAACGATGAAAAGAGAACTGCAACGAATATACAACTTTATAGAACAATGAAGCGATAAAAGTATACTATGCTTAAAATAGATTTTTGTAAAAACCTACCCCTATGCTTCAAGTTCGCCGTGAGAAATCGTGCAAAAAACAAGTTAGTTTCCCTACACAATGTAGGTAATTGCCTTACGACTTTAAGTTGGACCTAAGTGAACCCACAACTAGCAATTGCAAAGAATGAATGCGTTTGTAAGTAAATACAAATGATTAGCAAGCAAATAAAGCCATATATCCAAGTGCTTATTTAGCTATAGAAACTATGAATTGACAGATGTTTTGCCATCTGCATTAGAAAATAATACAAAAGGCATACAATTGAAAAGGTGTGACAGTAAAAAAACATTATTATAAGGGTGAACATGGACTAGGCGCGCAAGAAATTGAAGATATTATAAAAAGGAAGTGCTCATCTTTGACAACAACCACAGGTAAACCACGGTACCACCGTAGAATCGATGTATTCTCGGTATTCTCTCAACAAGCGTTAGCTATCAACTATTTGCCATCCCTGAGTTTGCTTGCTCAGAAACCCAGCCAGCTCTCTATAAGCTAATTTAATCAAGAAACACAACCAAACTGAAAACATGAGGAAACAGTAAAATGACGATTATAAAAAGCAAAATATGGACTAGGAGCGCAAGAAATTAAGGATAATAGAAAAACACACAGATTAACTTAAGAAATGCTGCTGAAAAGCTGCTTATCTTTGTTAGGAAAAAGAGCAAATTTAATAAACATCGCCCAAGTTTGCCTCGGGCCCTCGGGCTTCAGCTGCGAATAATGAATTTCTCATAATATTTATTTATTTATTTATATATACTTTATTGTACACCAAGATAAAACAATACAAAAAAAAAACATAAAAATTAAAACAAACATAGAACAGGCTGCCTTATCGTGCTCTGCGATCTCTTCCAGGCAACCTTGAATATTTCAACTCAGTGTCGTAAAAGGTGGCCTAAAGGATAATTGCTGGCTTCAACAGTGGTCACTTAGGTATTATCCTACCTATTCTTTGTCGTTGGTTCAATGAAACACTGACCTATGATAGGGTACCAAAGTATTCCTTCCAAATAGTAAAAAAATGTAACAAAACTATACAAGGTATCAACTTTAAGCTCGTGAATCGTGCAATTAGAATCCATATTCCGGCAAAATTCATTCAACTCGATCGTATTTCGCCACATTCCCCAATTAACTTTTGTCGTCGATCGTACCTCGTCCCATTCATTCAACCGGTACAATCAGGTACAGATGAGTGTGAAATTCAACGCCGTCGTTTTAATGGCAAAAGGATTTCATTAATTCCTACCTAATGATGAGAAAGAGATAAAAAAGTTTCGGTGCCCGATGAAAAGACCCGATGTGGCCCGATCGACGACGTTATAAACGCGATCGGGTTACGGCGCGCTGTTTTGTGCACTTTATGCGTGGTTCCGCATAAATTATGGCAAAAACTGTTTGTGTGTGGATGAAAAGCAAATGGTTGAGATGCAGATAGATGTTTTGATTTTACTTATTGAACCAGGTACAGTGTTTTTCTATTTCACGACGGCGGCGTTGGTCTTAGTCGGTTGTGTAGATGCACATGCTCAGTGTTTCTGTGTGCGTAAGCTCGGGAGCGCTCAATATCGGCTGAGCACACAGAAACAATGTGTATGTGCATCTACACACACGTGTAAGACCAACCCGCCGTATATTTATACTGTGCCGCCGTCGTGAGATAGAAGAACGGGTACAAGGTAGGTATACTTGTTGTACTTACGTTGTATAAATTTTATTATTTATTTATTTGTTTTATTTTTAATTATGTTATCTATGTTTATAAAATATATTTTTAATGATCTGTCGATATACAAGAAAAGATAATTTGAAAACTACAACAGACTTTGCCTAAATGATGCATAAGTTTGGCCTGTAATTATTGATAGGTTTAGATAGAAAATTACCAAAGCCTAACCAAATTATGGCTGGATCCAGCTGGCTGGAATTGGCATTTCTATATCAAAAGAAAAATAAACCCTGAAAATAAAACAAAAGAAGTAAAAACAAAAAAGAAACCAGCGCCAAAGTAGCCACGCGCGAATTTGCCGTCATTATAAAATCCGACCGATTTTAAGAGACATCGTATTTCACGCGATCCAGAGAAGGAAGCAACCACGACACTTGGCTGGTTAACCGAAACCGGTCAACAACGACTATTGACCGGACGAGTACAGTTGCAATGCTGCTACCAAAGCAACATGACTGAAGAGGTGGTATATCTAAACCTGGCGGCACTCTTATTCAGAATTAGGCGCCTTTTTCCTTAGACCAATATTTTCTATCTCTTTTTAGTTTTTGAAACAAGAAAAAGACAGATATACCGGTTTAGGAATTAGTGCGCCGGTGTTTAATTTTCATTTCTGGCCGGGTCCGATGTCGCTGAAACAGCGGTCTCGCAATGCAGTTGGCGCGTAGCTACCAGGGTCGCAGATATCAGTAGGAGGTGACTCACCGGGGTATGGCCAGAGGGGCGCGGGCGGTGCGGCTGGGGGCGGAGCCGGCCACGCCATGGGGGCGGGGCGCTCGTCGCACAGCACGTTCGCCACGCCGACCGTCATGGCCGCCTGCGCCGCTTCTGCACAACAACACAGTGACGTGGCGGCTGCAACGCGCAACACGCGTACTTACAACACATGAATATTACTTCACACGTTAAATAATTACAACTCTTCTATGACTTGGGGTCTTAGTTCTTCCAAACGAGTTGCATGCTTTGTTTAAAAAGAAAAGATGACAGTTTCATAAAAATCAAACATGGTCTGGCAAACTGTACTCGGTTGAACTGCATTTTCTTCAGCAGAAATATTGCAACCATTGTTAGGTCATCAAATGAATGTTAGAATTTGGGTAGAATGAATCTAGTTTGCTCTCTTTCATGACAACTTTATCGGAAGGCATAAAACTGATACCTACCTAGGTACAAGGATTATGAAAGCATGAACTTCAAACACGAATTTTTTATGTAAACTCATGAAGCAATAAACTATTTTGTATTTGTAACTACAAAAGGCCATTTCTTTTATCAAATTTGACAAATTACATTGAGCTTTTACTACCTTTACAAACCTATGCTCTACCTATACAAACCTCTTTCTGTCTCTGTTAACCTCATCACCTCAACTTGAACCAACTTATCAAAGATGACCATTTTCAAAATGTTCAAGATGATGTACTACATTTCTCTCAACCCATCTTTCAAAGAAGGCAAGTAACAAACTTAAAAAAAAATTGTTACTACGTATTGCGCTTGTAGGTGCTAAGCCAATTTAAAATTATAACCAGTTGAACATAAAAAGGTTCTCGCATGCAAATCCGTTCACTGTAAACAACGTTAGACGGTTTTTATGAAAGACACAATAAAATTATCGTATTAATTAATAACTATGCAAATGATTTCGAGGAACGCACTCGTAAAGCCAGCTTTCTTACCTATATAATAATAATAATAATTTATTTATTCAATTCACTTAATTAGGGTACATAGAATGTGATACAATTTTAACGATCTTAAGCTTACCAAAATTCCACAAGACGTCTGAGTCTAAATAATGCATGAAACGATTCTAAAGAATGAGTACGGGCGTAGATTGCGTGTAAAATTGTTTTTAAACTATCGTAGTTACAGGAATACCTTAAACAAGTTAAAACCGGGATCATAATAGGATGTTTACCGATTCCCGATGGATCCCAAAGACGTAGATGTTGTGAATAAAGAACATTATCAATAAGGTTAGAATTTAGTTAAATTTGTCGTAGACTATAATCCTAAATATTAATGATGTGGTGTCAGGCGTGATATGATTCGATGATGGATATACCTATTGATTACGCAAAATGACGAATGAGATAGAACTGCTAATACCGAACCGCAAAATTGGGATATCTAGTCCCTAAATAAGTGCATAGTACCTACGTAAGATCAGGAAAGAAGACGATGTTGATGAAGTTCGAATGATGATGGATTAAATACGGAGGTAAGAATAAAGCCTTTTTTTCCTAGTTTCTCATAAAGGTCGACAGGACAACAGGTCCATACTATATTCATTAGATTCAAACGAACCTCCTTCAATCTATGCAACCTTGTAGGAGATAAAGACTAGATGGCAGAATTTCAAATGCTTGTTTATATCTGCAGTGAACTGAAATCTGTTCATTGTTCATCATAATTTACCTACGTACCTAAACATAATACTAAATTGCTATAAAATTTGATTTATTGTAACTACGAAAAAGTCCCGTGCCTATCAGGAACGCATCATTGATTAAATGACATAGATACCAATGAAATCAATTCTAAATAAAAAAATTGTTTTAATTTAACGATATAGGTAAATCAAGATAGGCGTCAGTATGTCCCTTATCAAATTGATTAAGAACACTAAACGATCAAAGGTATTTCTTACGTAGAAGATTCGATAGCATCATTGGAAATCGTAAAGTGTCTACACAGAATCAGACATTTTTGTAAACCCACGTAGATATATATTGATACGTGTTAGTAACCATATATGCCAGAATTACCATTATGTTCCTGCCCTTGTCCTATGTTACTTGGGGTCAGTGCAACACGTTTTTTTTTTCTTTCATAGCCTGTCAACCGATACGTTATCAATATCATTCACCGAATTTTCTTCTTCTCAATTCTTCACATCATCCATCCAGAAAAACTGAACAAATAGCTGGTAAAACCATACTCCTTGCCTCTAGTTTGCAAAAAGTTTTGAAAGAATCAAGCAAAACCAAATTAAATTGCTTTTCAAAGGAATAATTAAAACGAATAATGCTTGAAGGTATCCAAATTCAAATTCCAAGGGAATCATAAAAGTGTTGGAGTCACCCCATCTGCGTTCATGGCGAATGCCGATTAAGGGATTAAAATCAGGTGAATGAGCAGCAATAACGTGCTCCCCATTGTTACGATTTACTCCTAAAAAACGGGGTGGCGTGGTCAAATCAAACACACCGCAGTCGCTGAGTACAGCGGAAAACCAGAAACATGCCATACCTATGGAAATAGGGATATTGGTCAAACAGAACGTATCAAAGTGAAAACAATCAGATTGGATCAAAATGCAGAATAACATAGTTTTATTGCGCCAATTAAAACGCATACCAATTACCAATTCGATGATAATGACTAGGAAGTATGAAAATCAAGGAGATGTTAGGGATCTTAAGATTGAGAAAACTATGAGATTATTACAGGACAGTTATTGTTCGCTGGATGCGAGACACACTGTTCTGATCGACGTGGTGACACTTGGGGGAACCCTATGTCCAGCAGTGGACGTCTTTCGGCTGCAGAAATGATGATAATTCTTTTTAAGAAATAGGTGTAAGTTTATGTATCAATGAGTAATTACCTGAACTAATTCTTTAATTGTAAATAACTACAGATTTAGCTCATTAAGTTGTTTTTCTCTTGACTACATGTGAAAATAAAGTCGTTTAGTAACGGCAATTAATCGAATCTAATAGTAGTTGCCGTGTTAATTTCTAAGCCAATCTAATTGGCTTGGTTTTTCTTATTATAATAGCATAATGAACTCGTCATCAGCTCAAGTTATTTAACAATATGTCTCGATACTTTGATGTCATTCAATTAGTTTCAATTGCGTATCTACTTCATTGATACCTAAGTACGCGACAATATTCTGACAAGATTCCGAATCCTGTTCACCAAACTTAGTTCGGAGTTCTTTCTAAATCCTTTTCTTCTACGGTTTAATCTAGTCTAAATAGCTCTAGACTATAATTAATGTAAGTCTGAAATAGCCATGTCAGAGTTATGTGGGGTTCCCAGAGGCGGCTTAATTAACTCTGACACCAGAGGGGTCCACATCCTGATACGATTAAGAATAAGAGAGACTATTTCGTTATGAACTACAACAGGGCAAATGGTTCCCTCTGCCTTTTCTACAAACGTCTTTTCTTTATTATTGCGGACCAATTCTTCCTGAACCGCGAAGTTAGTCCCTCCATCTTCATCTTGGGCTTAGATTTAGCTTGCTTCATCAATCATTATCATCATCCAACCCTTGTTCCCATGTTACTTGGGATCGGCGCAACACGTTTTCTTCTTCCATACCGTTCTGACAACCGTCACGCTATCACTGTCTCCGTTTTCTTCCATATCACTCCTCACACAGATTGCTTCATCAACAAATTTTGCAAATTTTCCCATCTAACCTTTACGTTCACGTGAAATTAACTATATCCATCCGTAGATTCTCTGGCACACTGAACGTGGCTCTGTACCTAAATAATATCTGTAGTAAGTATGTGACCTGACCGGGCAGCCCAGCTGATCGGCAACCGGTCCGGACCGGTTTCTGACTAATTTATATTGTAATTCATTTGGGCTCGTTATTAAAACCCAATGGCCCTTAGTGACCCAATGTGGAGTTGTGGACTAACAAATCTTGGCCCACTCGTTTCTTAGAAAAGGTATTGTTTTGTTCTGTTTGTTTTCTTATTTGCTTTTGAATATTATGTAAACTAAGATTCTGTCTGTCTATTCCTGATTAGGGTTTCCGAACAAGTTTTCCTAGCTATCTTAGATTTTGAGAACTAGAAGGCAATGTCGCACTGTTAAGGTTCATCGAAATTACTATGATGAAGTGAAATGTTTGAGACAACTTCATCATCAGCCTTTTAATGTGCCCACTGCTAGGACACAGGCCTCCTCTCTGTGAGAGGGAATGGGCCGAGACCGGGAGACAACTTAGACAGTAAAAAATACAGGAATTATTTATCTATCAAAAAGTTTCTAGAATTCTCTTGAATTGTTTATGAATTTGCCAAAATACTTACATGAATGTGAATTTTACCCAGTCTTATTTTGTTATTTTTCTATACAGAAAACGGGAAATAAACAAAAACGATGTGCGCAACTCACACACATTTTATTATTTAATGGAACTCGCTTATCAACAAGAAACAAAATAAATAAATAAATAATTGCTATTTCTCACGAATCGAATTCCCACAATGAGATGAAGTATCGGAGTGGCAGCGGAGCGAGGAGCCAAAACGAAAATTATGAAAGGAAGCACGTGCTGGTGCCACTGTCTCGCTTCGATGTATAGCGCTGTCCTACTCCGTCACTTGTCGTACTACAGAGTAGTACAAATAAACGTTGCCTACGTCATTCTCACAAGAAAAAGCTTCACTTATGTTAAGTAATTTTAAAACAAATTGCGCTTTTTATAGAAGTTATTAAGATTTTAACGTCTCATTTGCAGAGAAAAACTTTAACAACTATTAAATTATAAAATAACTAATAAGAACCTATTTATTAAATAATATAGGTAGGTACCTATCCATTTACTTTATCGTGTCAACAATCTTGATACGACGTGTACGTTTCATCTTATGCTTGAATTACACTGTGTATCCTATCAGTTGACCTTCACCGTAACGTCTCTTTCTAACGCTAGCATTCCACGCGCAAGTGCGTCTCTTTCCCTCCTACGGCTACGCTCGCCACGGCGCTCCGTATAACTCCTCGTGCTTACTGCGAGCCTAGTATCACGCGCGCTGAAGAAAAGGGTTTATCCGACGCCGAATGACCCGGATGCAACTAGGATTTTCCGAGCAAAGAAACTATTTAGTTTTTCGCGGCATAAACTTTATTTTCCGATAGAAAAATCTATGAGATTTTTTTTTTTTCGTTTTATTTTGATTATTGATAAATTTTACAGGTAAATGTCACACGTTCACACCGAATTGGTCAAGTTTCGGTATTTTGGCAAAAATTGCAGTGGTTAGTTACGTTATTTTTCACACTAGGAAATCTAGGCCATAGTAAATAGCGTCCCTATTCTAGAGTTAAAATAGCTGCACGTCGCATCGTCGCGTTGCGTGGTCAGCGTAGTGAAGCGTAGCGTAAATAGACTGACGTGGTGTCGCTCGCTTGTATTGTGGTCGCTCAGACACAGACTAGTTGCTTTGCTAGTGAATTCCGATTCAATTTTAATATTTCTGTTTGTGTGAAATACTTAATTAAGACAATTAATAATGTACTTGACTGAATAAATAGTAGATCTTATAATACCTAAATTTTACATTACATGCTGTTTAGCTATAGTCTGACCCGGTATCACCGGCCCCAAATTCCCAAATCCCTGCCATCAGCTTTCAGAAGAGGCTGCTATACCAAATAACGAATCTATGCTTTACGTAAATAAATATGAATATTATATAAGAGTTTCTAGATTCTAGATCTTAGGTTTACTTTTCCTTCGCCTGACAGAAACTATAACTGAATTTTTAAATCCACATAATTAAAATTAAAAATGAAAATATTATGTACAAATATTTATTTAATTAAGTATATCGAAAAGTTCAAACTTTGAAAACTATGATGTCATCAGTATTGCTATTCGCCATCCATCTCAACCAACGAACGTATTATCCATTCGGGTTCGAAAGCGTACGACGATCGAATTCATACAAAAATCTACCAGGGCACCATAAACGCGTGGAATTGGTTGTGTATCACCGTGCCGAAAAACTTGTTGTTTCCGTTGACACAGACAAATATAAACTTTAACACCATGTAGCAGAAGGTAGAAAATCGTACAATAAACTTATTTATTAGGTTTCAAGTTGAAAATTGCATTCATGTTTAGTATAATTGCACTCACGTCCTCTCACATTCACACATCACACGCACCCACACACCCCTACACAATGTAAATGTGGCACATAATATTATTGTACTCAATTATTATTTTAATATCAGTTACTATTGAGTTGGATTAAAATGTATTGAATCTTATTGATTTGTATTGAATTGTATAGAATTTTATTGAATTGTTTTGTTTTGTTTTGAATTGTCTTGAATTGTATTGAATTGGATTGATTTATATAGTATTGAATTGTATTGCATTGTGTTGAATTTTGTTTATTTGAATTCATTTGGATATGGTTCGGCTAGATTTAAATTACTTTAATGTTGGTGGAGCTGATCGTGTGAGTTTAAATTACATTAATATTAATATACTGATTCCCTATGTACAGGCTTGCCTAAGCTGGGACATCAGCGAGTCTTAATCCCTGTATGTTACCTCGATGTTTGTAAGTGTGCTGCAAGTATGACGGTGGAGTAGGTGCCCAGTGCCTGTAACACAGGTTAGTTCCTAGCGCAGGGCTGGGTCTTGCTTGCCCTCTGCTGCAGCGCGCCTCATTCACCTGCTATAGTTATGTGGTAGTATTAAGGATAATTATGTACTCAAAGTTTGTTGATGAATAAATTGTAATTGTAATTAATTAATAATTACATAACCCTCCCTTTTGCTTCGCCGTAGTCGGGTAATCCAGACTACGGCGAAGCAAAAGGGAGGGTTATGTTTTTGACCGGTATGTGTGTTTATAATAGTAGTGTGAATTTGTGAGATTTATACCATTAATAATATTTTGTTTGTCTATAGATAACTTTACAAATTTAGATATCTAGATAAGGATCATTTAATTAGTATATTCTATTGCTATTTATTAGAAATCCGATTTGGCTTATATTTGGCATGATATCCAACTATAAAATAAGTAGATAGTGTGTTTGATATCTATCCCCAATTAGCCATTGTTTAACATAACACTTAACCTCACTTAAGTGGGAACAGATTATCTAAAATTACAATTATAATGCAAATAAATGTCAACATGCACATTTAATAGCAAAGTCAACATTTTTTATCCAAACAACATGGGCAGGGGTGAGATATGGCACCCTCTTTCCGCCACCCCTCGAAACACAAAACTTCGTTGAAATATAGCATTTATTGCCTCTAATTAAGGTATACAATTTTATGTCGAAGTTTGGTAATGGTTCGTTTAGTTTATTTGAAAATTTTAGGCATGCATTTACGGAATTGAAAACTTTATGGCAGTGCAAATTTTTATAAATACCAGAACTGAGCTTGGGACAACAGTAACTAATGAAAAGGGTAAGTAGTACACTTGAAAAATAATGGTAGAAAAAGGTACCGACGATTTATTTTTCTTGCTTTAGGAATTTTGCTGCCGTTCGCTTCAATGAATATTTGCAAAGCCGCTAGGTGTCAGCGGATAAAATTAAATATTGGTCAAATTAATAGAGATAATCTTATAAATTATCGTTGAATCTGAATTCAAATATTAATGCAGATAAAATTAAATATTTTCCTCGTCGACAATAAATTGTTATAATCGCCCATTAAGCAGACACATTTGATTGCACGCTCCTTAGAAAATCACCGTTTTGTGTGGTTTGTATCGATCAAATAAACACACCTATCGATTACATTATTAGTTTTTAAATCAAAATTATGATAACTATACGTAATTATTATTAAACTACAAGATTTTCGCGAAAATGTTCAATTATTTGACGAACCATTCAATTTTATTTTTATTGGCAGTTCTTTGTAATTAATAACAGCAAGTTAATTAATATTCAATTAAACTAGAATTCGATTGGGTTATCAGGATAACATAATTAGTAAGGAGCTATTAACCAAGTAATTACTTCTAAACTATGATTGATGCGGTAGCATTGAGAGCTAAATTAGTGTTAACCGGCGAGCGTCCCACTGTTTATTATTTCAAACACAATTCGTAACAGTAATTTATTCAGACACCGTGAATTATTTCTTTATTGACCCAAATACAGACGATAGCAATGTCTTGGTGTTTTTATGCTCAATAGGAGAATAATGTAAATGTATGTAGGCGTGCATATTAGTTTAGTGTCTATTAATTAATATGAATCGATTCTGAATCAAAGTTGTCGCGACATAAATATAAATACTGGCTGTGATAATTTGCTAGTATTTTTTAGCAATAAATCGCCATTTTAGTTAAAGGATTTTGCCGCGTTTTTAAGGATTCGCTTCTCCTTCGCAGCTTTTATTGTTATTGTAGGCTTCTGTATGATCACTATCTCACCTGATTTTAAGCGATTTTGTGGTCGCTGGTGAAGCACGCTTGCCTAGAAGTAACCTATTCACTCTTGACTTAAATACCCCTGTTGTAGATATCAGAAAACAAAGACTCCGGCAAGGAAATAACTACGTAGGGAAATAAAATTGCGGCAACGTCTCGGCAAACCAATAATTTAATAACGAAATGTTTGTTTGGATATAAAAATGCTCTTCAATAACATATTTTAGCCGTTTATTATAATTACGTATATGAGTTATCATATCGTCAAATCAGAGCCTGTCAGTATTCCTCCCTACTCTCCGGTTAACTTTATCTTATCACTCGATTTGTATCTCTCGAACGTCTCGAGTCTCGTAGACGGATGGATAGAAACGTCATGGAATGTACCAGGGATGCAGTAGCGGGCAGGCGTAGGCGGTATGTGCGATCCGCTCGACAGTTGCCGACTAGGGTAGGGTCGAGCGAGGGTCGCAGTGCGGGGGAGACTGTCTTGTAAGACTAAATTAGGGTTGTCACTTGACAAGGAACATTTTCTTTCAACTTTTTTTAAACTTTTATTAGAAGCTTAGATTTTTTGTTAGCTGCCATAATAGGTAGGTACACATTTAGAAATAATTTCTAACTATGGCTACGAGACAACAATGACTGAGCTTTAGACTCAAAACGAAACACGTCTGTCGTCATGTTCAAAATAATTAGAAAGGTACTTATAAAAAAAACAAAGCCAAGAAAAATTGTACTACTGGGAGGGACCGTAACTTAAGTACGCAGATGAAAAAATCAGCCAAGTGCGAGTCGGACTCGCGCAAGAAGGGTTCCGTACCATTATCGCAAAAAAAGGCAAAAACTCACGTTAGTTGTATGGGAGCCCCACTTATATATTTATTTTATTCTGTTTTTAGTATTTGTTGTTATAGCGGCAACAGAAATACATCATCTGTGAAAATTTCAACTGCCTAGCTATCACGGTTCATGAGATACAGCCTGGTGACAGACGGACAGACAGATAGACAGACAGAAAGACAAGACGATCGCGGAGTCTTAGTAATAGGGTCCCGTTTTTACCCTTCGGGTACGGAACCCTAAAAAAGGTTCCTATTGTATCTTCTGTGAAGTCGGAAATAAAATATTTTCCTTCCTTCTTTATTTTCTTTAACGTAAGCATAGTTTGAACGCAAAAACCTACAATCCTACACTATTTCCTCCACGAAATATTACTACATAAACAAAGAGCCTTAATAACCGCTGAAATCGCAGAAAGTAATGTTATCTGCCAATTGCCATAGCGTGGTTAGTAAAAAACTATGTAGGTAATGTCATAAATTGGCGGGCGCCCGGGCGGCCGGCGATGCCAGCCCTGGGCGCGGATTGGCGGGAAGCGCGCCAAATGTTTGTGACGGGCGCCCAGGCGGTAGGGGCCGAATTGCTACGACGACGTGATTAGAAACATTCTGCGAGCTGCAACACGGCCGCTGGCGATGGAGACAACCTCAGGCTTAGGGATACATTCATTCATTCATTTCATTCATTTTTGGGGGACATTCATTCTCTTCCCCAAGCTCGTCTCGGTTCCGAAGAAATTCACAACTAATCATTAGTAATTTATATAGGACGATAAAGAATATCCAATCCGAGCACTTAATACGGATCTGAGAAGGTTTGCTACCCGTATTTTACCAAACCAATATCTATGTCTAATTCACTCATTACAACTGAAATAATCCTTATCAGATCCGAATCGGTTTAGTTTCTTCTATAACACGAAAGCAAGATCGCATAAAGAAATATCACGCACAAATCTGAGCTTGGGTAAGTTTCTTTTTTCTGAAAACACGCTTATGTAGCCATACGATAAATATCATGTATTACGACACTGCCACGAATTTTAAAACATAAACCAAGTACCTATTATTCACGCTCAAAATAAAAGTATATTTCCCTTATAATTATTTCATATCCAGCTTTTTATTTTCTCTAGTCTGAGCAGCTACGTAGTTCGTTTCGTTACCCGACACTATCGCCAGCTTCTCAGGTAAAATCCTTGAGTAAGTAATACGGGCAAGATACTTTATGTTCTCCGCATAAATAAATAATTACTATGAATGTTTCTTAGAAGGCATTCGAATCCGTAACACAACCACACACCGACGTCACTAAAATAAACGAGGTCCTTTGAACTGTTTACTACGCTACTACAAAATAATGTTATGAATATGATTCATCACATCTGCTACAGTTTAAGCAAATAAAAAGCCAAAAGTGCTGTTTCAAAATATGTATGTATTGATGATTTAAAATGTCAATTAGGTATAACACAACCACTTCATTTCAGCATTAATACTAGCACTGAACGTATCAAAATACAAGGAATTCATAATTATCGTCACAGTTAACCCACATGTTTTCGAGCACTTGCTGTGTGGCATTTATTTATCTAATCGCCTTCGATTATTTTGAAGCAAAATTAGCCTTTATTCTTAGCAGAATAAGGATAAATTTAATATTTTCGGTTAATTTAAATGTGCATTAATTTGACTATTAAAACTTCTCGAATCTGTGTAGCCCTGGTACATAAAAGTCAACTTTGTTGTTGCGACATAAAATCTCATTTCACGGGAGAATAGAACAAAATGATGACGAATCTCTTTCATTGACTGGGGTAACTGTGCCGTAAGTTTTGGGGTGCCCTGTGATGTAACAAAGTATTGATTTTTAATTTAAATCTATTTCTATCGAATGACATAATATCGTGTATAAATAGGTGGCAAAATTGGAAAAAAAACATGAAGTCTAAAGTCTAAGTTTTCAAAAAAAAACTGAAAAGGTTATGATAATAACAAGTAATTTACTTTAGGTGGGGAGATAAATACCTATTGCTAGTAATTAAAATTTTTGTATCATTTTTAGTAGATACCCAAGACTTGGAGAACTTTTCAATACTAACTAAAACAAGTAAACTCATGGAATTTAGAAAAAATAATCAGCTGCTTTTAACTGTATATTATACATCAAATAAGGACAGGAAGATGATTTTCGTGTGTGCAATTAATGCAAATGCTATTCCGAAACAAAACGCAACATGAATGAAAAGGAAACATAATTTGGAAATTCGCATGTCGAACACACATCGACCAACCGCCACGCATATACAGCGTGCTCCAAAAATAAAAACAAAAAAGGTATTTATATTTTTTTATTGTTTCATTCATGTATTATAAAAGCCACCGCGAACGCAGTTACAGTAATTGTAAAACTGTGATTAGCATGTAATTGGTCGAGCCGGTGCGGTTTTTGCAGTGTAAATAATTTTGAACGTGATAATATCCGCTCGCTTTCGCGATGTTATCTGCTTAGAACGGGAGCGAGGTCCGTATTCCGTGTAAGTACAAACATATTGTATCGTTATGAAGCTTATTTTTAACCGACTTACCAAAAAGGAGGAGGTTCTATGTTCGATATTATTATGTTTTTTTTAATTTTTTTTATTTTGTTCACTGATATCTCCGTCAATTGTAAACCGATTTTGAAAATTCTTTTTTTGTTTGAAAGAGTATGTTCCGAAATTATTTTTCACTTTGTAGTTTTCTTATTTGGAAGACGGTAGTATGTTTTTCAAAAAAGTTTTTTTATTTGTAACAAATTACTTCCCTGCAATGCTAACAGTAAAAAATTATTATTTTCTTAAGAGCGTTATATGGCTAATAATGCTCTTTACATAAAAAAAAATAATAAAGGTAAGTAAATAATTAACTACGTTCATATTATCCTCTTATTGTGTCATGGACACCTTCCTCGTAAAAGGGCTAGTCAAAATGTTAAGTGTAACATAAAATTTAATGATGTATTGCTTACCTAAGTTACTTTATACCTAATATTTAATAAATTTATTACTAGGTTACAATTATTTACGTTAGTTGAAGCTTATGACAGGCAGCTTTTGTGCATATTTTGAAAGGCGAGCTTTAATAATTTACTGTTGAATTGTCAGGATGAACATTTTACAACTAATCTTCAATAACTTTAACATACAAAAGCAGCATTTGCAATAGTAATTTTACTTCAATATTGTAATTTAAAACAAATTAAAAAAAATACATTTTTAATTTTATAAAAGTGGAACAATAAGATTAATGAAACAGTTTATATCGAAAAATTTATAAAAACGTTCATGCAAATTAATATAGAAAACGTTTTTGTGACTAAATTGAAAAGCCTTGTTTGTACGTAATGAAAGACTATTGAGAAATAAAGGCAATTTGATAGTATAAAAAATAAAGCTATTGGTTTATTAAGGCAGTTGCAAGCCATTTTAGTAATAAAATTGATCGTAATTTAGACATTGAATTAACAAACGTCGTTTACGTCGTCAATAATATAAGCATTGACGTCGGCGGCAGGTGTCGTTGTAACCTCCTACATTTATTCACTGTTCAACCCCTTCGTATCGATTTGGTCATGCAATGGCGTATTTGTAAGTTTTAAACAGTTTATTTTTATTATATTGCCACTTTATTTTGAACTGGGTTGTAAAACAAGCAAATAATGTAAAGATTTTATCGGAAATTATTCTCGGAGCACTTTTTATTGCATATTATTGCGACATGTGGTCGCTGTGTCATAAATATCATCTAATACCTTTAAACGAACAATTCTTGTATATAATTATGTATATATTAATCTGAATCTCGGAAACAGCTCCAACGATTTTCATAAAATTTAGTATGCAGGGAGTTTCGGGGGCGATAAATCGATCTAGCTAGGTTTCATTTTTAGAAAACGTCGCTTTCTCTATTTTCACCCTAGCAGAGTTCGGTCGCTCAGGTACTAAATATATAAATAAAATAAGCTTTTATTTGAGATAACGTAGATGCGTATCGTGTTGTAATAAATTCAAATAAACAGCTTCACTTATCAGAACTATTCAGTGGTAATGATGAAGTAATTGAATCACCATATTAGATTTTATTCGTAATGACATTTACTGCGTGCAAAATATTATTAATATATTCTGTGCACGATTGTTGATACCATCTATGGGTAAGCTATTCACATTAATAAGGGCCACTAGATTATTAAATATTCATTTAATAATTGCAATTTACAGCCGAAACATTGTCTGCCATTTTGTAATTATTGAAAAACCACCTGCTTGCTGAGTTAATTGATTTTTTGATGAGGTTAGTCAGCAACAAAGTAGCTTTTACTTACATTTTGATTAGCTGTTCATTATATTCACTATCACACCCTCTACACCGCCAGAGACAGAAACAGATGAAGAAAGATCATTCGAGAGAAGGTGATGCAGAAGGGAGGCCACAACCCTCAATACTGAGGAATACGATGCAAGGAGGATATTGACTATGATGGTCTAGATTTGTCGGGTATTTTTAGTTAGGTCCAAAATCAAAATTCGTCTACCGTATTTCTAAAGGAGCAAATTTTCAAAAAAAAAACTACGTAGCTACCAAACAAATACTGAAATCTAATAAAAAGCGAGAATACCTCGTGGCCACTTGCAACATAGAAATCAAACGTTGCATACGTTACAAACGAGCCTGTAATATCTGATTAGCATATAATTGTCGGATACAGACGCGCTTTTATGCCATAAATCTCTTTTACAAAGGCCGATACGCACATGCACATAATTATAACTATACTTATTGACCATAAATTAAATGTCAAGCTATGTTCTCATGGAACTGTGGAGGAAAACCTCACTTGCATTACCTATGGCGTTCGACATGATCGAGCATAGTATGTAAGTTTTTTTTAAATATAAACAGGGAAAATTATAGGGTCCTAAGATGTAACGACTTTATGAAATTAATTTGCGTTTCATGAGTGGGGTGTAGGACCGGTTTGGCTGTGTGGAACATGCATAGTTGTTTCATAGCGCCTGCAGTTCATGCCAGTTTATCGAAAAATTCATAGGAGTGTTCGTTTAGGTTTTACATATTGGTTTCTACTCGAAATAGCTAGATATGTCACCTTTATATAAGGAATAACTAGGTACATACTAAATACTAAACGTTTTGAGAATACTTGTATTATGCGTACAGCTAAGGAGTGGAATTCCCTGCCGGAGTCTGTGTTTCCCGATAGCTACAATCTAGGGTTTTTAAGTCAAGAGTGAATAGGTTACTTCTAGGCAAGCGTGCTCCATTGTCGACCACATCATCGCTTACCATCAGGTGAGATAGTGGTCAAGCGCGAGCCTATAATAGATAAAAAAAAAAGTTCTTTCCTACGAACAAGGGAATAAATTAAAGCGGGTTAAAATTATGCCAGGATCAAATTGTAATTTCAAAAAATTGTATTGAATGCCTGCCTAAGGGCCTTTGAATTCACACTTTTCTTTTTGTAAATATTTGCTCATATAAATCTTAAATTGGCTGGAGACTTGTCAGAAAGTCCAAATCATAGTGGTAACACAAATATCGTCGAACACGCGATCCAAAACGGTGGCAGAACAGACGCTAATTTGAAATGATAGCGATTCGAATTCTCAAATACGTTACGATTTTCACATTCGATCGATAATGTCTAAGTTGTCGATGCCTAACGGCGCTATTCAAAACGGTAGCTTGCTATATTTGTAAATGTGCCGAACTTAAATTGAGATCCTCGAATCAAATTAAGTGAAGAAAGATTTATTTGTCTTTTACCAATATCAAGTTTGTTAATGTTCCGTTTTTGTTGAAAGGATTTTTGTAACAATCAATGTGAACTATAATATAGGCGGTGGTAGAGCGGGACTTGGGCTTTTGTTGTTGATTGCTTTAACTTCGTGCGAATCGCCACAGAAAAAATAATATTATTAAAAAAAAATCGATTCGCACATTTCGTGCCAGTTCAATTCGTGCGGATCATCCAATAACCCAAAGAGACAACTAATACTCTTAACTTGCAGGTAGGTGGCGCCGTATTATGTATGCTTGCTCATAAATAATGTACATTATGCTAGGTACAACGACTGTTGTTATTTATTCATTGAATGTAGCTATAATTCAAGGTAGTATCAAAAACTTTGCTCGCGTGATAGAAGCGATTCGGCGCAATGCCGCGATAACAGCGCGATTTCATTTCAAACGCGCAATCAATTAAACTAGACATTTGACTTACGAGTCCGAAAGATCGATTTTGTTTTTATTGGTTTCAACGGAACGAAATCTACATCGTTTTTTTCTTTATTCGAACGTACGAGCAAATAATAACGGAACACGGAAGCTTTTGCAATAAACAACAAAGAGTGGAGCAACCTGTAATTTTGGAAAAAAGCATACAATATTGAGCTTCAGCACCATAGACTTAAGCTCTCTTTCTCGAATAGATAGCTGAATTCGCCTTCAATAAAGTTTAATTTACTTTTTTTCATTACCAAGCGCATCTTAGTAAATACATAGAGGTACCAGGTTAACAGAGACAGCAAAGAGGTCGTAGCAAGCGTCAATGGAGCGCTGTCGGCCGGCGCTATCAATATTGACTACCAATGACAGTGAAGATAAAAACAGACTGTTGCTACAACTAGACGTACACACACGGTATATCTTTCCGTGTTTTATATTCGTCGTGTGATAAGAAGGAAAAGGCAATCTGTGTTATCTTTTGTCTACATGCAAAATAACTTACCGATATCGTGCATGCGCTGTTGGTTGTCTTTTTGAGACAACGCTGCTAGGAGACCGGCATCGCCTACTCGTTGTCGGGCGACCGCGATTCCGACAGGAATAGAACCTGTGATAAAATTTAAGAAAAATTAACCAGAAAAATTTGCCAGGAGGGGCATCCTCCTAAATAAATTCTGTCCACCAACCAAATTAATTCGAAACATACTAAAACCTATTAACACATTTAAGTAACCTAATATTCTTTTTTTTCGTTTTCAAAAAAAATCTTTTGTTTTAATCATTGAAATTGGGAGAAAATGGCACGACGATGGTAACATTTTCATCGCTGTCTCGCATAATACGGTACGAATGTACTAGGCAAGCATAATATCGAAGAAGGTAGAAGCTTACCGTTGTTTAGCGACGCCGGTATCGCCGGAGGCGGGTGGTCTGGCTTGTTACCAGGCGACGCTTGCTCAAGCTTGACGGCAACCAGTTCTGAAACTTGGACATGTTGCGGTTCCCGTTTCACCTGAACTTGCACATTTTGTCCCGCAACCCCAAGCCAGGTTACAGGATTTGTTCGACTACAACCACTGTCTGCGTGCATCACCTATTGAGGAAAATCATTTGATCAGTAAAATATTTCTAACGATCCGTTTGAAATGAAAATAACAAAGACCTAAGCTAAAAATAAAAAAAAAATTGTTTCTTACAAAAAATATAGCAGTATTGATATCCATTTTCGCTACCTTTTTAGGAGAATTTGTGAGGCATGTGTTGCATGACCGTTTTGCCTGTTCGGTCTTGATAGTAAGCGGCTGCATAACGCCAATATTGTCCAGCATCTGCCGCTGGTCACCGGGACAACATAAAGAATCAGGAAGACAAGCTTTGCCCAGTTTAGCTTCTTCCATCTTATTATGATCCCTGTCCATGAGAAAAAATACTGAATTAGGTAAGCACTTTTTATAGGCAGTACGCAGTTTTAAATAAAGCATTTTTAGTAGCTGCCATTTAAGATTTTTCATCTTCCAGTACCAACCTAGCCAGCCAGTCGTTGAATATCCCAAATGCCCAAGTAGGTCATCCCAAGTTTCTATAGGCAAGCATTGAATTCATTCCAAAATTTTACATCGTTATTGTTCGATGCTCAAAAATTCCATTAACTCTACCGGTTCTACCCTACCGCAAAATTGGATACCGTATGCGAGGTCTCCTATCCTTTATTAATAAACGTGGAGTAAAGTTTACAACCTTAAATATTTCAAGATTTAATTTTGGCATAACTTTACTCCGGAAGTCCGGACATATGAATGGGTTGGTAAAATAAATAAACCTATCTACGAATAAACCCAGTAAACAATAAACCAAAAACCCCTACCAAAATCTTGCTATTTGGCAAGGAAGGACCAATGGCAAGCATTTGGAAAATCTGAACAGAAAAGAATTTTGAAACAATAAAACTTATACCCTCTTACAAATAAACGCGGAATAAAGTTATACCAGGTATAACAAAGGAATAACCATACATTTTTATAGGTTTATACTTGGTATAACTTTATTCCGCGTTTATTTGTAAGAGGGATAGTATATGATGTAGTGATTAATTTTACACCAAATCAAACAGTGAATCACGATTCTCACCGTAGGCGAGTCTGCCGACACATCAATCACGTTTCTAATTTGCGTTTACCAACCAATCGCAGATGCGCCATTCCACTTCACGATTTGTAAGCAAACGTCCTAAAATCACAGAAGCATGTCATCATCCAAAACTTACTTATCGGTGAGAAGAACCCGCTGCGAGCAGTTGAGCAACTCCAGTTGTAGCGGCGAGTACGGGGAGTTGGGCGGAGGAGTCGGCACGCCGAACGTCGACAACGATGTCGAGAACAAACTCTCCGTCACTGGAACAACTGGATTCATTAACCTTTTGAGTTATGTGATCTTAGTACATCCTAGTATTTTAGTGCTTAAACTACAATGGCGCTGGCTGGTATCCTAGTAGTTAGGTCTTTCATATAAGCGCTAAGGTATTTCTATCTCCCTCTAGCCAGCCGGCGTTTATAGCCGGCTCATGTAACGAATCTTGACGAAACGTGTTTATTTACATTTATATGGAATCGTATTATTATAACAACATAACATCACGGTAGTCTCCGCAAGGTGAAGGCAAGGGTGTATAGTACTCTCACATAGTTTACTAAGGTAAACCTACGTTTAAAAGTTCCCATCAGTAGATTTTCAAAGTTTTATTCAAACGAATACGAATGTACCTCATTTATCTTCAGATTTAAAGAAACTATAATATTTATATCAAGCGAAATTAATTAGTAAGCCATACGAAGGGTTTAAAAAACTTTCACTTATCCACCTATTACAATTTTGCACTAACCAACCAAATCAACTTCTGCCGTACGCTTGTCAAAGTAAGCCAGCCAGTCTTTAAACATCCGAGCTAAAACCGGCCCAGCGACTAACATAATAAACTAAACGTGAACTCTTTGGACATTAGCGCACAAAAGAAGCTATTTCTGTCGAGACCCAAGGGATCTAAGACCTTAATTACTGAGTGTCACTCGACAGCCGGCTACTCCTGCGCACACATGTGGTCTTAGTTATGTCGCATACTTGTCATGTGCGATCGTATTTTGTAAACACATTGTTATATTTGGCATTATAATATAAACCATTAGTATTTTCTTATATCGAGAAGGGCGAAACATATTCGAAAGAGCCTTAGAAAACTTTTCCTGTTTCAGCAAGAAACTTTTCTTTACAAGTTCTAGAAAGTTTTATAGGCTTCATGTTTTGCATTGATATCGTTTTTCTTTTGAATTAATTCTTGTTATAGGAGAATGTATGTCGGAGTCAAGGAATTGATGGTGAATTGATGTGCAGTATGAAGACGAACGGAAAGAAATTGTCAACGTCTATTGCAATGTCAATAAAATAGCAATAAAGTGATATTTCTATCTACCTACCGGTGAGCATGTAGTTAACAACAGTAAAAACAATATTTTGGTAAGATCAACCATACAAAAGATATAAAACACAAATTTGGATCAGGGCGCTATGAGACAGGCCGGTAATTTTTATTTTACATTTTTGAAAATGCTCTGAGGCCACAAGTGTCGCGCAAAATGTCTGAAAACTAACATTTTCATAACAAAATTAGTTACGAAACCACACATACGACTACACTAATATTATAAAAAGGAAAGATTTGTTTGTAAGTTTGTCTGTAATGGATAAACTCAAAAAATATGAGTATAAAAATTCTTTCGATAAAAAAGATTTTGAAACTTTCATCAGTAGAATCCTACATTATTTCTGAGTAAGGCTGTTTTTATCCCGAAAACGGGTCCTGTGGGGTTAGCCACGGCAGCGAAGCCGTGAGGAAAAGCTGGTTTTTAATATCAGACATATTGTAATATAACCGCAGAAAGGTCCCCCCATGACGTTTTTGGCCGGTACTGCTGACCTCGCCGGGTTCAGTTTCATCTAGTCTAGCAATTTTATAAGCTTTTGACCGTAAAACGATGTCTCATGGTTTTGGTCGTGGGCACTCGTACTAATAGTAGGTAGTACAAAATACATACAGTCGGACATAGAACCTCCTCCTTTTTGCGAAGTCGGTTAAAATAGCAGTCATGAGTTCATGGCGTTTCAGCAGAAAATCTTTACGTTTATTCATGAAAATTTAACTAAGTTGAGCCAGTAATAAAAACCGGCCAAGTGCGTGTCGGACCACGCGCAATAATAGGGTTCCGAAGTTGCATAATAATGCGGACTAAAAAGAGGGTATTTTTGTTGTTACATGAACATTAGAATGGTTTCAGCGGCTCACAAAGTCTAAAAACGGGCCCACATAGGTTTTTTTATCTATTTTCTCGCGTTTGACCACTATCTAGGTAAGCGATGGTCTACGGTGAAGCACGCTTGCCTAGATGTAATCTATTCACTCTTGATTTTAACTAAATAAGGACTAACTGGTAACTGAAGAAGGAGTTATAAAATTCAACTTCGCAACTGAAGTTACAAAAATATTATCTATTTAAATACCAGCGCGGGTGCGAATTGGGAAAGGAGCCGATACGAGCGCGCGTTAGAACCACGGGGAATGGTATAGTTCGTTCCTGGATCCTTGCGTGCACGCTCCTTGTTTATTTCTCTTTCGGAATTAGAAAAGAATCGTATCTATTCACCTCTAATCTCCTCTAATACCGCAGATTAGAGGTGAATCCTCTAATCTGCGGTATTCACTATTTAATTCTGGAAAGTTTTACGCTACTCAATTAGTGATGAAGTCGGGTCGAATATTGACTTTATAGAAGGATATCGACAAAAGAAAATAAGTAATTTGCTTGGCAATCGAATCTAATTTGACTTTACTTATACGTTTTAATTACAAAACGTCGAAAATATTTCTACACTAACACAAAATAGACTCCACCGCGCGCATGCGCCTTACGGACTACGTTCTGGTACTGCCAACGACTCCGGCCACTCCAATGCGTTATTCGAGCTTAAACATTATTAATTTAGAAATCATTATTATTAAGGATGTTATGATTTTATTTTTGTATATTTTTACATGCTTCATAAGCATATATTCACTATCTGTTTTACACAGCTAATAACGTTATTTAAGTAATTTTTCAATGGCATTTGTACAAAAATTTTATTGTGCCAAGTACATTTTATAAGTTGGTCGACTATTACTCGTAAACTTGTAAAGCCTGTTATGATTTAATTTTTGTGTATTTTTACATGGTTCGTAAGCATTATATTTACTCTGTTTTACACAGCTATCAACTTTATTTTAGTAATTTTTCAATGGCATTTGTACAAAATTTTTACTGTTCCAAGTACATTTTATAAGTTGGTCGACTGTTACTCGTAAACTTGTAAAGCCTTGTTATCCGTGATAATTTTCCTTTTAATTTCGTTATATTTACTACTGCCGTGAATTTTTTCACATAACCAAGAGCAACCATTTCGCTGGCAAGGGGGGGGACACTTGACTCTAACATAAATTTCCAACTTAAAGCTTAATTTTACGCAAACGAATCTCTGAATCGAAAAATGGTTTTAACAAACCCATAATATTTTTGAATGGCCTACCCAACGATACCCCACACCATGGGATAGATGAGAAAAAAAAAATACATTCCCACTTTACGTCTATGGGAGGTACCCGAAAAAAAATTATATTTCATGATTTTATGTTACCACTTTGTCGGAATTATTAATATGTATATACATGCCAAATTATAGCTTCCTAGTACTTAGATTCTCTGAGCTAGGCTGCGGACGGACAGACGGACAGAGCGAAACTATAAGGGTTCCTTGTTGACTTCGGAACCCTAAAAATCATGCGAATTGATTTTTTTCAGTTTTTCTACTAGAGTTGAATTAAATTACCAGGCAAACATATCGTTAGAGGAGAAAACCTGAATTTTCCCGATTCAATATGCTAACTAAATATACACAAAAGATCGCCCGACGATACCTATCAATTAAATGTTTTTATAAATAAGTAATTTTCGTTTGTAAGTCAGTTGGTATGTTGTCCTCCATTTCACGGGTGTCAGTCAGTCGCTCGCGCCGCGTAACGAATCGACTTAATTCGGAACTTCAAAGCATTTCTGTGATTTTATACGCATGTCTTACTCGAAAAATATCTTAACATACAGCCTTTCAAAGCTTTGGGGTTCCTAGAAGTTGGGTTTTAAAAGGAATTTAATTAAATACGGACAGAAAACGGCTGTTAAGAAATAAATTGTAGTCTATGTCAAACTGGGGACATCTGCCGGATCATATTATAATAATTATTACTTACTATGTCTTAAGAAGAAGAAAGGGGAAGAGACAACTGAAATGGTTGACCCCTAATTACTGATGTATGGAATAGTTGCTTGGTGCACCGATGCCAAACAAAATGGGAAACAATGCACTCCTTTTTTTGGGCAGTCGTGTAAAAGGCTGGTGGATGACCATGATAAATCGGATACTGGATTAAGCCTTGCATTGCTGGAAATTAAAACCTATCTGTAGATACGAGATATGAATGGTTACAAGAGGTGAGTAGGCATTATTATCGAAGCTTGTTGTTGTCTCTAATACTTGATTATAGTTCTCGCCTTGGCTGCCCTGAAGTTGGCTACAATGGCTGCGCAGTAGTAAATCAGCACCTCGCCGCGCCTTGCGCATCGGAAAACCAACTTCAGGGCGGCCAAGAAGTTTGGCGAGAACTATAAGCGTATACCGTTGATCCAGTAAACGCCAGTATTAGGCAGTAATTAACATTTAGCAGGGTAAAGGCATCCTATAATCAACAGTGGGACCTTTGAAGTCAAGTCATCCATCTTTAATGACACACACAATCGAAGCGAACAAAGATAACCTAAGGACGGCCACTCGTTGACACGGCCTTGTTTACTTATTTACACGAAATAAGTTGAAAAACCAGTCAAATGCCAGACGCACGAGATGTCGTTCCGTATTTAGAAGATTAGAACCCGCCTGTATCCTCACTCAAAAGTAATTATTAAATATGAAATCAAAGGCTTAACCATCGCCCACGTCTTATTAAAATTGTCAGTTCTGGTTTACCGTAACGAAAGTATTTCAGATGATATCCTTTTTCAGGCTTTTTTTATGTTTTACGTGTGACGGACAGACATACCGAATAACCGAAGGATTATTCTGTGACTTATCGTTCCTACTTCATTTTGATATCCGCTTTGTAAATAGAGATTTGAGGTCGGTAATTTTTCAACAATGGGATAAACAGTCTAATCTTTTAGTCAGCTCATCAACTCCCATCATTAGCAACTACCTTTACGCATAATACTGAAAACAAGCCAACACATTCAAATATTATTATGGTTTTCTCCAAGAATGTTATGCATCCCTGATCACATCACAACGATCTCTGCCCTCAGGAGCGTTTACACTCCAAACATAATGTTATATCGCCGCTACACCACCGGTGAGGTGTCTGTCAGAAACGTCACGTCAAACATATCCTCACGCCTGTCGCCCGGGGGGCAAGCAGGCATCACGCGATGTGTAACCCGGTTACGAGAACAACATTAACTCATACATCCTTTGTTTTGTTTTTGTTGTGTTCAAATGAGTATGCGGTATGTCCTATATATTTATGTTTGCCTAGTAATCCAAGATCAATTTTGCATTGTAACATTGAACATGTCAAGCATGTTGGCAAGAATAGAGCGGCTCATCTCGAACTATTTCAAAAATTACATTTATGAATTTCCATTTCATGACTATTAAACATTTTATAATTATTTAATTAAGAACAAAATAAATAAACAAAAATACATTGCCATAACCCATCGACCACATAGCCACAGGGGCTGTGTGGTCGCTGCCATAACCAAAACAATTTTGTATTTTTTTAGAAGTAGTTTCTTACAAATAGTTTGATATTATTGGTTAATTATGTAACAGTGGGCGGCTAAAGTCTAAATTTACACGACATTCCTACATGAAGGTACGTTCCCTAAAGTTTATTTCAGTGCTTCAGCGAGCGCATACAGTTTTGAAACTAAAACAAAGGAAGCCGTATGTACAGTACGCTGAGTCAATGTCCTATGAATAAAACCTAAGTCAGGTAAGTTAGTTAACAATTAAGCAGCACCGTGCAGTTTGAACCCACCTTTGTGTATCGTGGGTCGGTTACCGGCCTGCGTCGGGAACAGAGAGTACAGCGGGAACCGGGCCACACCTGTGGAACAATTAGTTATTGTAACTAGGTACGTATTAGCCATGTTTTGTTTAAAGTAATAATTATAAATTCAGCAGAACGTAATAAAAGTTTACTACTAATTGAGTGGTAGAGAACAAAGAAGTAATTAGTTGTAGAATAGGTTAAGTTAATAATTTTACTTATTTTATGCTGTTTGTTGAGTATTCTTTTGTTATTTACTTAAAATATGGGAAATGTTCGTAGTTTCTATAAATTTCTTTCTAGCTTGTTTACACAAGTTTCAAGATTCCTTCAATGTTGCATATTGTTTTGGGTGCCAAATAAAATTATTAGAGAATCAGTACGGAGGGTACTAGGCTGGCATACCTTGCTGGAGATCAGTGGGCGGGCGGGAGCGGGCGCCCCCCGCCGCCCCGCCCAGCATCGCCTCTCGTGTTGAACCACCTCACCACCTGTGAACATACAACACGTTATTATTGTGGAAATTACAAACAAATATTACACGTGGGCATAAAAATATCGAATCAGGTAAAGTAAAAATATTTAAACTTTCCCGAAAAAGCAAACTTCACCTTTGCTGTAAAATAGTTCTTTGGATTTTCATAGCATTTATTTATTGATTCGGCCGGGCTTGCATTTGACACGTGACATTTAATACATATACTTAGTACCAACTGACCGAATGCTAATTAATAAATGTAATTTTAACTTTATTATTAATTCTAAGGTTATTTGCGTAGGTAGATAACTACTTTATTAATACATAATACTATAATATGTTGAATCGAAAATACAATAAGAACCAATCCAATCGTTCACACGATATTTAATTAACACGCTGCTGTAACAATAGCTTGAAACATTGTAAACAAACTAAAATGCCTAATTTAGCAGTGAGTCATCAACATCATAAGCGCCAAGAAAGAATACATAGTTAAAATTTTATAACGATTCTCTTTTGATATCTGTTGCCTTGGTACAACGATTCTTGTTCACTTTCAAATCTAAAAGAATTAATTCGGAGGCGCGCCTGGAGTTCGGATTCATTTCATGAAATTTTATTTTTCAAACATTCAAACGTTTGCCTAGGTATTATTTTTTGTTTCTTATTTTTCTGGGCTAGTTAATATTTAGGATTTTCTTTCGATTTAAAAGTATCAATTAATAAATAAATTATTAATGTCAATATCGAATCAATAATAGATACCTAACGATAAAAAATTTCAAAATAATGTTAAAATAAAATGAATAAACCAATAACCATATTTGGTTATATAGCACTCGTCGCCATCACCATTGGAGCCCGATATACCAGAACAACAGTAACGACAAGAGGTAGCAATTTGGAGAGGTCGGTCACTGATCGGCGTGACGTCACAGATATCGGACAATACTAACTGATGCGCGGCGGCGCGTGAACAGTGAATAGAAAGTGTTTGAGTTTTTTTTTGGTTCCATCGGAGATCGATGGACCAGGAGTTCAGTAGAAAGAGAAGATTAGAAATTATAGTTTCCAAATTCATTGAATACAGTTGAACAGAGGCAGCGGTTAATAAATGAATTATTAACATCGTAGTAAAACTTAAGCAGGAATTTGTACGATAACTTGGTTGGTTTGTAGATGACGTGACCTAGTATCCTGGTAGATTGGTAGCATTTGTTAGGTTAGACTTATTGCCTTGCCAGTTGGCTGTGTAGCCAGCCTGTCCTCTTCGTATGCAGGATTTAGTAGAAACGTTTTGACCACGGGTTTACGTCAAATCCGTATCGTGTGTCTTCCTACCACTAGTGTGGCTATGTTTAACACAATGCGAGCAGAGCCGCGTTTATACAATACCTACAACTCTTAGCAATAAGGCAGGCGCAAGCTTTTTTTTGTAATCGCACCATGGTCTTGTTTTTTCTGACCCAAATGATAATCTACCTACAGATTGACAGATTCGTAACCTACCATTGCTAAAAAAAAACTAAACATAATGTAATATGTCCATTATAAAGGTACACAAAAATCTTTTTCTTATAAAATACGTTGTAGGTAAATAAGCTCAACAAAAAAACTAAATTAGTTAATCATTTTCCGCTCAATTTTCTACAGTCGCTCGTCAAGAGGTGTTTCTCTTTCCATTCTTCTATAAAACAAAGTAATACATTGTGAGTAGTTTGGCGGCAATTAAATTATCATTTAATAAGGAGAGATGCGCCTAGCGGAACAAAACTACGCGGACACGGAGTAGTAGGCATATGGAGTGTTATACGAGGTGATGCGAAAGACAGTATCGTTTCCTGGATAAATAAAATATTGCGAATATGGCGGTTGAGGTAACCGCGGGAATTGATATTTGAACTGTCCTGAATAAAATTACGTTAGTCCGACATTCTTACTACATAAACTTTACCGTCCCAATATTATATTTCTACTACAAGGCAGAGAAAGGCTTGGCGTGTTTGCTTCTACACGCTGCAAATTATTTTAACAAGGTTAAAATTAGTTGCAGCTTGTTTAAAAAGTTATTAAGATTATTTTCGGGTTTCAAGTACCTACAGTTAGATTATGACTATAATACAAGATATGTAGCTGGAAGACAATCCTCCTTAATTTCTCAAGTCTTGCGTGCATTTTCTGTTTACAAACGCGAGCGCTCCACTTACTAAATATCAACTCCGTGGCCTCAGATAGGTACTATGGGAACGTAACGGTGTTTGTATGAAATATTACAATCATGTTGTTGTAAAATACTTCCACTAATTACCATATTAACTGGATATCTCTAAGATGTATTATGGCAGTTCTCCGAGCCGCCCACTACTAGGAATGCAGAACTCATAAAGTTGCACAAAATTACGGCATAAATGCAATCATTACGCATGTTTGTTCTTGACATAGAGAGACAGTGATATATTGTAGGATTTAGATTAACAGAGTTAATGCATGGTTATTTCTAAAACCGTATTTCAGTAGGATTAATATAATGTCATAAAAATTTGTAAACGTTGTAACAAAGTCAATAAGATTCTTAATTGTGCAAAAAATCTCCACCACACTTGGTTGCTTTCAAATAACATCATTATCTTCCTGTCCTTGTCTTATAATACTTGGGGCCCGCGCAACCAGTTGTCTTATTCTATTCCAGCCGTTATGCTATCATGGACTCCTTTTCTTTTAAAATGCCTCATAAAAACCATCCATCTTTCAAGCAGAATAATATTCCAAATGTCTCGGTCGGCGTAAGCGTAATCATCCAGAAAATCGCATGCTGCAACAAACCATATACCTTTCCCTTTCCAAACAACGCTAATAAACTCCACAAGGTTCAACTCAACAAAAAACGATTGTTAACTGCGAACGTAACAAAAAACGGATCAAAAGAACTAATCATTCGAAATTGTGAAATAAGAAAAACACGGACGTCCTTCGTTTAACAGACTGCCCGGGACGGTTGGCAAAAAAACTTAACGAAAAAACTGGTGTCCTATTAAACAGTGAGATGCAGAGAATAAATTATGCTAACCCATTTGAAAAGTTAAGGGCATCGCATAAAAGGGCGGTGTTAGGGCCTTCCCGGAATACCGGCGCAATTCTCGCTGCGGCATTAGAATACCATTTTAGAGTAGTTCGTGAAGTTAATTTAAGTGTTCGTGTTGTTTCATTCGGAGATCTGTCACGATTGGTGAGATTTTGCAACGTTTCGGAATTGGATGAATTGGGCGTTTCTTCGCATCTACATATTTGTTTACTTTCTCAATCCTGCTTCAATTTCAAGCCACTCTGAGAAACTCGTACCTACCTAAGTCATTTTCCTATACTTCAGCATCGTATTTATACAAAAAGAACAAAACTTATTCGCTCACAAAGTGTGTCCCAGACCCAGCTTAACAGATCAGTGACGTAATTTTAAAAGCCTCCTTTATACCAAGTTCACGCGTGAACGAACTGAATCACAATGAGATCCTCCTCAGAAATATTCCTCAAGGTATTTTCTAATTTCCTGACCTATAAGAGGCAAAGGCTAAAGGTTCCTCTCAAAAAGAGATTTAAATATTAATTCGGTTTTTTTCATGCAGACGCGATATGTAGCCAATGATCGACCACAACGGGATCTGAAGATAACCGCTACTTGATTGATCGCGCATGGTCTTACACAAACGATCCTATCGCTAAGTTCTAAAATTAATGAAACACCATTATTATTTCAGAAAATTGGTAACAGGGACCATAATCTTGAAATCAACAGCTAAATCTTCAAACAGTCTAGTTATAATTTGGACAGCTCGGCGTTGGTAATGGTATTGCACGATCTATTATAATTATCACAAGATCTCCACGCGATCGAACGCACGATATTATCGCGTGTGGGTTTTATGCACTAATGAATGATAATAATATAAAGGGCAACACGATTATTGTGAAAACAAAGCAAATATATCGTAAGCAGCTTTGGATAACTTAAAGCTTAGATATTATTGGTATTGGTATCCATTCCTTACCCATTTATTAATTCGATGTCTTTCATTCGGTGTCGCAATATACAAGGAAACCGAGAACGATAAAGGTATGCATTACGGGTGGATTCCGCTAATCATACCTCTATCTCAAGAATGTATTTGCAACTCAACACCTGCTAACCAAGGTGGTCCATTCATAACGCCGAAAGACATGAAGACAAATTAATTTAACAAAACTGGCAATAAAATCTTTAGTGCATACTGTAATTCGCGTTTACGTCTCGAGACAATGGATCAGACAATAGGTTCTAGCTTAGTAGCTGTGACCAGGAGGCCAGGAGATGTGAGGATGTAAATGCGTGAGGTCTCGATGCCTTCGGTCGGAGTGCCTCGTAAATGTTCAAATGCCTATTCTTCAACGACAAAGAAGTTCTCTTCGCTCACAATAAGTATTGGATTAGTCGACAGTTTGCCGGTGGCGATGGCGTAAATATGGTTACGTGAATATTGAAGGTTTTCTATTTGAATGACATAAATATTCAGAATCTACCTGAACTGTTTATTGTTGAGTCTACAATCTAGTCTCTTTGAAAACGAAGAATTAATCTTGGAAAACGAAGTACCTAATTTTACTTATTTACTACCTAATGACTAATGCAGTGACTGAGGACAATAGTTGTAAGGATAGGGCATTTAAAACCAGTTTGAAGGTAATAGCAGAAATTAAACGAAACACTAGGAAATACCGCCACTAAAAACCGTAAGCAAAGTTGTGCAAAAATCAGAGCTCGACGAGTAGTCTCGAAATAAATGCGGTTTCATTACACACTTGCCGAGGGACAAACGTAAAGCGAACTCATTTAATTACAGGCAGCAACGCGGGCGATATGCTGGGAATGTGCCCTTTATTACTAGGGGAACATAGTGGGCCAACAAATATCATAAAGACTATACGGAAGGAAAATATGCAGCGAAAAATTACGCCAACTATTCTGCAGGCCCTAACGATAAACAGAAAAAGTAAAACATCGAAGAGAGGTTCTATTTTCAAAATGTTTTTCTTCTCTTTTCGGACGGCACGGAAATGATAAGTCCTCTTCGCAGCTTGAAATAACGAAAGCATATTCTCTTTGCCAAATGCTTGGACAGTTACAAAAATTGGAAATAATTCGCTGAAGGTTGCTACGTAAACAAACATTGTGTTTACCTTTTAGTAACTTGATGAGGTTTAAAGTATGAATGTTTTTTATAAGCCTTATAATACGTTACACCTGGGTGGTATGCATTTATGTAGATAGGATTATGTATGCATGTATTTCATCACGTACAACCTAAATGAATGGACCAAATTGGTGTACCGTTGAATTCATCATGTATATGCAACGAATAGTAACATTTTGGACACTTATTTTATAATACGAGCTTTATAATATTTATTTTAAATTGGTTATTTATTATTTATTTATATTCGCGTTTTCAGGCCATTCTTATAAGCTTGCAAGTTCTTAAATAATTAAGTGTGAAGACGATGACGACGACGCCAAGAAATATAAGAAACTTTTAACTTTACTTTATAGACCACTAGCTGCCCCCCGCGGTTCATCCATCCATCCACACAAACTTTACGTTTATGTAATAGTAGGATTTACAAACTAATCGCAATAACAATGCACGATGACATAACCACCAGGGATGCATGAACTCATAAAAGCTTTTGATAATATCAAAATACCGAAAATCGATTAATTCGGCAACACAAATTACGAGCGACGATGTCTTTCTGGGGTTGCTATGCGACCCCTATGGGCCTTCGTCCGACCCCCGTGGCACCCCTGTCCGAGCGAAGATTATTTATTTGTTTATTTCTTAGCGCACTTAGGAAATATCGTAATGTTATTGTGTTTGTGATCGTTATTATATGACAAAGGTCCCCTTGAAAACGATTTGGGGCAAAATGGGCGTTTAGTTTTGGCACAGATAATATAATACTAGCATAGTTTTGATAACACTGAATTCAAGAGATAGAAATTACGTTAGGGCTTTGAACAGCATAACTTTTTAACTGGAAAAGAAACTAAAAGATTAAGATGTATTTATGTAAAATGTTTTATTTAATTCGTCTTATGTCATTTTGAAATTTTACACTGGATCCTGATCTCTATATTGTCATTTTTCCCTGTCACTAGGGTTTGCTATAAGAGAACTCAACATTGACTTAAGCTCGCCTTTGTAGTATATGTACTTTATTATCACACTGAATTGAATTTTATTTTTGGTGTACAATAAAGAATTAGGATATTAATATTGTAATAACTATTAATCTTCATTTAATAGAGCCAAAGAAGAAAGACGGTAGGATGGACGGAAATGAAGGACTTAAACTAAACCTATGCCGTATAATCTGTGTACTAGTAGCGTACTGATCTCTGCTTCAAAGCATGGTTCTGTTTCCCTTTTTTTCCCCGCACTTTATTTTTCCAGTTTGGTTGCGAATTCCAAACACGATTTTTGCTAGACGTTGAGCGTCATCGCTCACAGTTTTATCTTTTTAAACATAGACAGTGAGTATATCTTATGTATATCCCTATATAATGTGGTGTGGTACGTGAAGCATTATAATCAAACCCTCGATAATGGTACACGTCTTTAAGGAACCAAAGTAGTAATCTAATTCGTAAAAACAGTCACCTTAATTTCCAAGCATAGCTTTTGAAAAAGCATGAAATAGAAAATGGCCACAAAGTCTTAAACGTTTATTTGATTCATTCAAACTCAACTCAAAATCAAAGCATACAGGCATTTTTGAACACCCAAGAAGTCAGTCAGAAACACAGGTCAGGAAGATGTACCTTAATTCCTTGTACATTTCCAGTAGGAATCAATATGATCGAACATCCAAATGCAGTACTAGGAACACATATCTAACTGCAGTAACTGATCAATCTCGCGTGACATATCACATGAGCGAGTATCGAACCAGAGAGCTTCATCATACAGGCTCACTCCCAATTGTGACGCCGTTTAACCTCAATTGGTTAATTCACACTTTGCTTAGCTTCAATTAAATATAATTACTTGATTATAGCCGGGGTGGCTCGTCATTGTTATACTTGCTTTATCACGCGGTTGTGCTTCGCATTTGTTCCAGCCTGCTTGCTATATTGTTAACTTCTTTTGAGGAGGTCACGAGAATGAACCAATACATTTTAGGAAGGTCCCTATAGAAAAAATAGTACTAGATTTGTGATCTTCAGTTGCTCACAGAGCCGATGCAATGTTGTTTTCAAACTGTGTTAAGAAGTAAGATCTGATGGAGATGACAACATGTGAACACAATGATTGAATGAAGATGATGATGATAAAGAAGCAGACTTTATTCATAAAGGTAAATGTCCACTGTATTTTGTTATAAATAATGATGTTACAGATGACGAAAAACAAACAAACAATAATCAAATTCTTCCAATTTCACAAGCACTAGCATATTTGTACCAGTCATCGTAAGTTCCCATTGTCTGGCATCACAAACATTTTAACTGCACTCGAGGAGAAAAGTAACAGTTCAACACTAACGGAATTTATGAGCGTGACTCAGCGGAACCAAGTTAAGTCAACACAGACAGCAACTTTAGTTAACTTTACGAATACTTTACAAGAATCTCTTGACTAAAAGTGAGGTATAAGTTAGGGCAAGTACCCACGAATAATTAAAGTTATGTATAGCATTGGTAAGGGAAAGCATGATAGGTCTTAATATGAATGAAATGACTAAGCTGATCCATCAAGGATCATTATTTCAGCTGCCCAAGCGTCACCATATCGATGATGGAAGGTTTCCGAAAAGGTGTACCGATGACCTGGTGAGGACCGCGGGATTTCGCTTGAGGCGAGAAGAACAGTACAGGTCGATGCGGCGAATTGGTGCTTTGCAAAAAAATGGCTAGAACGAGACAAAATATCCTGTGGATATAGCATGTGCATAAAATGGAAGAAATAAAGCTTTGTAACACACTACTCACTCTGTTTAGCACAGCCATCCAGACAAGCAATCTAGTACAATATATATTGCAGTTAAGCTTCAAGCCATAGCGCTGTTTTTGCGTCACTATTTAAAAATAGACTGTCTGGCCAAATATTATGACGAGTGATGAAAATAATCACTTTAATTAACTGAAGCAGAGAACAGGATATTATACAAAGAAAGAAAGACCTTTAGATATCCAGACGATAACAGGAATTCTTTCTAATAATAGTATCGATTCTAGATTCTAGTCTCATATATCTGGCATCAGACATTCGATGTCTTTCAGAGACATTTGGCGAAACTTAAGAGATATTAGGAATGAGAGTAATATATAAGGATTTAGGTCCAATATGACTTCTTTTAAACTATCTAAGACCTGTCGATGAAAGTTTATAGTAGTATCCCTAAGTATATAAAAGTTTGAAGACACACTTGTGCAAGTTTCAGATATGGAAGAAAATCTTGACATATCGAGGTTGAATAGGTAAGTTTGGATGAAATATGATATGGAAAAGACACTTATGACTGTAGAGATTTTTGAAGTTTAGTGAATGTGTCAAAAAAAAATACAAAAACAAATACACAATGAAGTATAAACAAGAATGCCATACGGGCGAAGGAACCAGGCTACCAGGTATACTCAGAGGTAATTGATTCCGGGCTGAAATGATGATCATATTGGATATTTCTCAAACAAACTTGGAAATTTGAGCATTATTTTGACAACCTTCTTCGAGATAAATCAAAATTGCCGTACTGGCCAAATACAAGCGCGCAGCGGCCGGCAAAAGTTGTATGAAAATCCATATCTGTCGTGTCTAGCGGCCAAATAAATTACATAGTAAACTTATATCTGTCGTGTAATTTAAAAATGGAAGGATCTTTTACTCCGAAACATGGCAACCAAGGAGGTAACTTATCAAAGGTTTTATTTAAATTTCGAACTGACTTGTAAATAGAACGCTGTTTTTTGAAAAAAATAACAAATGAACACTTTAACGCGGGCAAAATTATTGTTGTTTGTTGATCATCATTGATTTTGTTTCGACAAAATGAGTTCAAGTGAAGACAATGAGTGTGATGAACTTACTTCAACGCCACCTGAAATTCAAGAGGCGGCTAGAGCCATAATAGAAAACTTGTTACGTCTCTGTGTGTTGTCTTTGGAACGCCACATAGGAACAAACATACATAGACTGATAAACACATTACCCTCCTTCGGCAGTCGGATGGATACAAATGTAAAAAGTCAAAAGTTTTCACTGCATCAAACGTAAAAATGTTTTTGTTTGAAGCAACAGACTGTGTGTATCGGGACCTCAAAGTAAGTTTTACTCTTTATAATATTAACCTCTTTTTTGTAGGAAAATTACTTATGTGAACGTAAGCTATAACGTACTTTGTTTTTGTTGCAGGTTATTCTTATTTTCGGCATTTTTGGTCATCGGCATGTAACGAAATTACAAATGTTACTATAACAGACGTAGAAAATCACAACGGTGTGATAATTGTAACTCTACGTGATACTAAAACTAAGATCGATCGCACATTTGTTATCAGAGATGAATCAGCTGAAAGCGTACAACAAACATAGCGCTACGTCCCACAGATTCCAGACCGATTTTTTCTAAATAACATAAATAACAAATGCACAAAGCAAGTAATTGGCAGACACAAAATTGCCGCAATGCCAAAGGCAATTGCTACCTATTTAAATTTGCCAAATCCGGAATACTATACTGGGCATAGCTTTCGTCGATCTTCAGCGATTCTTCTTGCTGACACAGGTGCGAATTTAATAACACTTAAAAGACATGGCAGATGAAAGTCTGACGTCTGTTGTTATTTAAGCTCTGAAATACAGAATCACACTGAAGAGACTACTATACAACCAACTTTAACCTCTTTAGAATTATCCCATACCAACATAATCCCCGGAAAGACCCCTTTAAATTTCTTAAAAATTGTACATTTAACAACTGTATTTACAAATAAAAAATTCTGCCTAGATACTACTTAGTTTTAATTTTGCGCGCATCATTTAAGAAAAGTACTATACAAGCCTTGGCCACAACTAGGCATTGATGGACTTACGTGTGTGTGCCTCGGCTTCGCCTCGGCCCACATTTACACGTTCGTACATCAATGCCTTTTTTGCTGGCCGCTGCAGTAATGTACTATTTCGCTAGTTTTATTTATTTACTAGCCCGCGACTATCCCCTCGTAGGATTAGAACTTTTATCCTTAAAAAAAACCGGCCAAGTGCGAGTCGGACTCGCGCACGAAGGGTTTCGTACCATTATCACAAAAACGGCAAAAAAGACACGTTTGTTGTATGGGAGCCCCACTTAAATATTTATTTAATTGTTTTTAGTATTTGTTGTTATAGCGGCAACAGAAATACATCATCTGTAAAAATTTCAAATGTTTAGCTGTCACGGTTCATGAAATACAGCCTGGTGACAGACGGACAGACAGGCAGACAGACGGATCGCGGAGTCTTAGTAATAGGGTCCCGTTTTTACCTTTTGGGTACGGAATCCTAAAAACGATGTATGAAAAAAATGTGCTATTCTGATGTATACTGTAAAGTTTCATCAAAATCCGTCCAGTTATTTTTCTTGAAAGAGTAGCAAACATTCATCCATCTATACATATAAAGTTTCGAGTTTATAACAATAATAGTAATAGGAGTAGGATTTAGCATTCACAAAATCGCACAAAAATATGCGTTGCGCCGTTCCTGCAATAACAGAAATAACTAATAGGAACAATGTGCGTTATTATTTATTGTTTCACGGGTACATGCTCGCCTGGTACGTTACGAGTAACAATAATATTTATTTATCGCTTTCCCGGAACTGCTGATAACGGCTATCAGTCAGGGCTGCCACGTGCTACGATTATGGTTTTATTTATAAGTTGTTATTTATGTTAAAACAAATTATGTAGACTTTGATAGATAAGAAACTGCTTCTTCTTGGGTTGGGTGAAATGGGTGGTCTTCCTGTTTGTAATGGTTGCCACTTAGTACCTTTTAATTAAATTGGTACTGATGTTTATTGTGAGTAATTGATAAGTATTTGAAGTGGATTTAAATTAAGTAGGAACCTAATGTATTTTTCTTTTTGATGAATCAAATTTTGTAACTCAATTACACGGAGTTGTATAAGTTCTTACTTTCAAACTAAGTGATAAGAATCCTTCAGTGTCATTATTTCTTTATTATTGATGTTGACTAATTACTTTCCTGACTATAAAATTACTTTACAGGCTACCAATCACAAAAATCGAGAAACATAATTCACTGATACCCAAGTAGGTAAAAATAATTGACAAAGAAGCTGCAGCCCTAATTGATAACGGGTATAAAACGCTCCTCAGTGACCGGACAGCCCTGCGGTGATAGTATAGTATCGCAATCGCAACTTAATATAATATTAAAGTGAGTCGAACGCGTGACACTCGAGAAGGCGACTCATATCGGCATATACCACGAATTTCCACCAGTGGTCGTAAAGTTTTCGCTATGGAGTGCTAAGAAGCGATAGTTGTTAATATTAAGATACGCAATAATATGAGTCAGTCAAAAACAGATTGTGGAGCGAATAATAAAAATAAAAACACTTTAAAAGAAGCGCGATCTCTAATCATTTTTTGAATGCGGTGATGAAGCTTGTTGCATAGACGATCTAGAACAGTGGTGGGCAAACTTTCTTAATGGGGGGCCAGAAAGTTTAAGAAATTTCAGAGGAGGGCCAGAATTATAGGAGAAATCCATTTTGTGTTGAAACTTTTAATCATATAACATATCCAGCCAGTGTAGAAGCCCTTTGACCAGGTTTTCCGCATTCACATTTATTTCTGCGTCATTCATTATGGCACATTTGGTTTTAGCATGCTTGATGTTAAAATGGCAAGCGAGGTTAACACCTTTAAATACCGCCACTGCTACTTTAAATATAATACATACTATTCATGTCAAAGGATTGTCGGTGGGCCAGATTAAATGCTTTCGTGGGCCGGCGCTGGCCCGCGGGCCGTACTTTGTCCATCACTGATCTAGAATATGACAGAACCGATAGGAACGATACACCTTTTAGTAGTCGGTTGGTAGTTAATCATTCCTATTTTTTCTGTATTTTATTCTTTCAAAAGTGCCTTTTCAGAAGTAGAAATCAAGTACATTTATGTGTGGCATCGAATTATATTATATGAGTGTGTATGCAGTGCATACTATGCACTGTTTATGCATTTCTGTCGACGTAAACTTAAAAGTTAGTGCTCCCTTTATACTTACACCATAACAACGTCTATGCTATGTCTATATTAACGAAAATATCAACTTTCAGGATTATAAATATTGTAATTAAAACGGGACAGAAAGTTCCGTTGCTCATGTGAGTTACTCGATACTGAATAGGATTTCAATGGTTAATGAAAAGCTACCTACAGACGTTTTGCATTTAATATAGGCAAGTGGCACATAAGCAAAATGCCAGAATGTTCATTATTTACATTGATAGAAATATTTTGCTATAATTTGTCTCCTACATAGGTGCTACATCGTCGTATCAATCATCATTACGAAGGTTTAGGCATTCGTTCCGATTTGCGGCTTCAGTTTGCCTAAAAAATACTTTCATTGTCATTATATAAAAGTGATCAATCTTAAGATATTCTTATTGATAAGAAGATTCCTTTTTCCGTCAGGTTTTAATATCTTTTTTCCTGCTGAAGTAGGAAACTCATTTCCTTTCAGTGGGCTCTGCACACAAACGTCTGCCGTATACGCTACGGAGACGAAGTACACCACTATATGTATCTGTGAGCCTAGTACTAGGTATAGCTAAGCACCGGCGAGACACGAGCGAAAGTCCCTCGCTACGCTATAATTCGAATACCTACCTACGCTACAGGGTACGGACAGCAGATTAAGTTTGCTTTGATGTTTCTGTTTAATAATTTGCTACATTTAATGCAATAAATAAAGCTATTCATTTAAAGACCCCCCAAGAGAAGCACGATTTGTTTATACATGTTTACATTTCCAAGGTAGCTAATGAATGACATGAAATATGCCAAAGTAAAACTTTTAGACTATTATGAATTATGATAAATACCATTTCATATAAAGATGACACTGAAGTCAAGCTTCAAGATCTAAGACAAAAGCAAATCAAGGCAATAAGCTGTTGAGTTTCTAAATAAATAAATAAGACATGGATCTATTTAGTGATTCCCTTTTTACAATAAGTGATTAAAATGAATAAATAATCAAACTATAAGAAGAATAAAATTAAGTATTGTTTCCTCTTTTCCTTACATACATTAAATTTACGCTAATACACTTATAGTTTATTGGTCACTACTAGATACGATTTTAATAATATTATGTGTCTTCATGATGGAATTATAAACGTTGAAACAGATAGTATACAAGTCAATAATTCTAGATAGAATTGACAGTTTTATTTAAATATTTATGCGTTATCGTTGAAAACTAGCGATGGTTCTGGCAGGAGAAACGGACAGTAATGTGACTATGCATTATTTGCAGCCAGCTCAGCAATATTCAATTTTATCATCAGATTTACTCGATTTAAAAACTCCACGAGTCTTTCTCATCACAAAACTGAATCCGGAAAAATAGCCATTAAATTAATTTTACGAGAAACCTCTTTGAACTCCTAAATTCTATGAAAACGTGTGCAAATAATGCAATTACACTTTTTATAAGAGAGGAAATAAAAACAAGTTTATGTGCAAACGTTACCGCCTCTCCGCGTAGTTTTTCATCGCAGTGAGAGTGGAGTGGGATTATACATAATTGTGTGTTTATTTAGGGTTTCCTGCCAGACGCTGCCTGCCTACTACTGCTCGCCTGTGCCGCCCTAGTACCCGCTCACGTAATTATATCTGGTGGGGCTCTCCCCTTGTCGCTTGCCTTACGTATGGCACTATGTTATTTGTTACGCCTTAGGTATTTGCTGCTTGTCTGGATATTTCCTGGAACTATTCTAAGTAATAACACGTTATTATTATCTACAATACTATATTATTCTCATCTGAAAGGAATAAGATGTTTTTTAACATTAAGCTGAAAAACAACATCGTTGGACGATACCTGTTTACAACTTTAAAAAAAGCATCTTATCCCGTTTATATTATCTACCTATCCAGTTTCCTATTAGTGAAGTAAACTCACACTAAAACAATATACAGAAAGTCTAAGAACTTAAAACTCAGGGGTCCAAGAGCGTTGCCTTGTGAAACTCCGCCCCGCATTTACTCAACGCGCTCGACTCGGCAATTAGTGCAGTTGCGTTTTGAACTTTCAACTAATAAAAGCTATTAAAATTACACCTTAGTAACGTTATTTGTATAATTTTTGCAAATAATTTGAATCCAGCGAGCACAGTTACTGTGCTTAATCAGTAAAATGGTTTTGTTAGTTCAGTTAGTACTAAAAGTTGCGCTTACAATAGTCCAAACGCAAAATTATAAGTATCTTTCCTCAATACGGTTACGTAAGGAAGGAAGTGATAAACTTATTTTCTTAGAACAATGTTTATTGACGGATGTTGCGTATTCGATGAACGATTTTGTAAAAAAAAAAGATTTGTTCAAAAGGAAGCAAAATTTCATGGAATTACAATATGTTATGTTAAAATTTAAGTTAAATACGTCATTGATATGACTATTTGAAACAAATCAATCAAATCTCATGTTAAATAAATTAAATATGCAAACGCGGGCAACAACCGAAGAACCTTTTGCGGCAACAAAAACACCGTAGAGATTAACATACAATAATAATCAATTTCATTTATTGATTTATATGTGATAGGCAATACAAAACAATAATAATATTAATAAGCGAGCTATACGCGATACATTCCATTGGTTCCATAACGGCGACAATATTATCGTATCGTATGGAATTATTTTTGTGGATTATGGATGCTAAGACTTTCAATACGTTGTCTGCAGAAGCCAATCAATACCTAAGTGGTAGCGTACATATTTGAAACTACGCAAATGTGAATTTTGTACTCGGGACCCAAGTTGCCTCATCTTCGATTCGCGTCTCTCTTTCATATATCATTACAAAAAATCTCTCAAAAGCAAAGCTAAAGCCCTCATTACACGAACCGCATTCATCTCCCTTTCCTTATTCACCAATCCCAAGTCCTCCACCGTGTCCCGTACATTAACGATTTTTAATGCACCGTGTAGCGGCTCGGCTAATGAAGCAATCTGTCTGTCCCCGTCATTATTCATTATATTGAGCTCGTCCGGACTGGGCTTTATTCCAATACAATTCTGTCTGATCGTCAGCCGGATTCTAGATAGCGGAAACGAGGTAAATTGTTTTTACTTAATGCGGGGTAAAAGTGAGGTTTGATGTTATTTAGCTGTCAAGATGGGTTTGTAACTATAACGATAAACGAGAATGTTTTGCCTAATTTAGACATTGCATAAAATAATTAAAATTGGAAGCTATTGAAAACAGTAATAGAGATTGTGAGGAAAATCATTAGGTACAGAAATATGCGAGCGTGGATATATCAAAGACGACACAGAAGAGCTTATAAGCTATGTATCTGATGCTTACAAAACGAGATTTAAGGGACAAACAAACAGAAAAATAATAATCGATTTAGAAGGTAAGTTTGAACGCATCATTGATGTGGAAGAAGCTGTGGCCACCAATACAAGCTCCGTTCGGTATGTGTCCGAAACTTCAACTAAAAACTTAATTCAAATTCATAAGCATTGCGTTAGGATAGGACTGGCCGATAAGACGGCCTACAAAGTCCTTCATAAAAAATATTCAATACTTATTATTCGTGCGATAGAAAAAACCTATCGAGGCGGTGGGAAGTGGGAATAGTGACTAGTGATGTGTGTAAAGTTTTAGGAATTTATCGATGTCTGTTGTTAGTTGTAACAATGGCTTTCATTTGCTGCGTGAATTCAGCGTTTGTAAATATGCGAGGCTTTGTTAAATTCTTTTTACATCGATGGTTTAGTAAATATTTGGATTCTTTATATGCAATCTACCTTAGATACCTAACTGAAATGATAACTAAACGATAGAGCGTAGACTGTGTCTTTCAGTCTGTTGAAATAACTAAAATAAATATGTAGTAACTATAACTAATATTGACGTGTTGAGCCTTACATTTTAAGTCTTCGAGCTTAAAAATTTGCATTATTTTCCAATAATATCAAGCTATAAGAGCCGACATTTAAAAACGCATCAGTAGATATATCGATTTAATTATCGATAACTGTATAAAAACTGATCTGATTTACGACGAGCCAAGTTGAGGGTATGCAAAAACTGAACTTGCTACTACCATTCAAGATTTTTACATATCAATACCTGTAAGACTGCATAGCTGGTTGAAACGGAACTGGTTTCGCGAAATATGCGATCACTGATCTCCTGGCGCTATGATGTATTAAAATACTAACTTTAGAAGAGTTGTTGGATAGATTTTACATCTGTGCGCTAAACTCAGCTAAGAAACTGTGTGTTTTTTATTGCTTTAAAAAAAAAACAGAAAAATACAAAATAAAAACGAAAACAAAAAACAAACTTCTAATATTGTAAACGCGAAAGTTTGTATGGATGGAGGTTTATTACTCAATCATGCCAGAACGGCTCCACGAATCTGGATAAAATTTTGCACAGAGATAGATTATAGTCTGGCAAAGTAAGTACTTACATAAGTTACGTTTATCCCGGAAAATTTTGAAGCGAACGACGTCGCTGGCAACAGCTAGGCTTTTAATAAATCAACTCATGTAGAAATCTTACGTATTCCTCTACGTTACGAAGTATTTTTTTTTTATTACTTTTACTGTTTTCAGTTATAATTATAAAAATCAATATGATTTTATTTTCTTATAAACTGCCAGATATAAACGAAGTTTCATTATAGAAAAAAATAAACTTGATAGTGTTGTGTGAAGGAAGGTACCTTCCTTGCCGAACCTACCTATAAATTAGGTAAGTACCTACCTATGTGGCGACACATCGATACAAACACGCGACGCGCATCCCTATATTTTTTGTGGGGTTTAGGGCGCTACCTGGCTCCTCGCTCCTCGTAGCTCGTAGGTAGGCGTTTCTGGGAACCGTCGACACTTGATAACTGCGATAAACGCGACACAACGCGCGTTCCCTATGAGAACTGTGCCTTATTATGTAGGTTTATTGGATACTGCGCCATTGTTCATTAGAAACGTTGTGATTTATGAAATGATAGACTGTTTTTTAGAGGATATCTGACAACAAGAGCACTAAAAAGTCATTTAACGTACCTAATCAAAATGCTTCGTAAACAATTTTAAAGCTGCTAGCTTAGAGAATAGAATTACGCTAACTACTTAGACCGGCAACAACAAACAGATATCCTAAGATTAAGAAGTACTTAAAAACTAACAACACTCAGTTATTAAGAATGCCTAATTTCCTATAATCAGTTGTTTCATGAAAAACGGGTACCTGCGCGATTATTTTTAGTGCCTACCGGTAAAACCTAGATTCCGTAGATCGCGTGACTGTAAACTTTCCCGTGATTTAGCTATTTCCCCATAATTCTAACCTCCTGGTAGTTCCCGTAATTAGTCTGTAATTAATTCTTCTTCCGGCGCCTCTCAATTAGAGATTTATTGAAGGAAAATTGTCTATTTCTTGAATTAATTATGGCCGTCTAAATTAAACAGGATTTCTGTTTGCAAAAGGACGTCTCCACTAAGAATGATACGTTTTTATAACAAAATACCCTATTATATATAAAAACGAAATTTTAAAAACTTTAAAACTTCTGTTAAAAGCGCACTTTGTAAACAAGCATATTATTACAAATTAGATGATTATATTCAAATAAGAATGCTTGAAAACATATAACATATACTCTATAAGACAATCTTTAGATGGTGTAGACTAAATCAAACTGGTTAATCTATACATTCAAAATTATAGTATTGCTTTTATGTTTAAGAAATTGACTCACGTACTGTTCCATTGATTTAGGTAATTTACCTATGTTTGCAATATTTGTAAGTATGTGAGAACCATGTTCCTATTTACGTTATGAATGAATTTGCCTATTAGTGCTTGTTATACTTTATACCTAATACGTAGTATAAGTAGTGTTAGTCTGGGTGCATCGTCCTCACGTATATGAATCAATGTATGTATAACACTTTTTTTTTAAGAGTGAATGTGGAGTTTCTTGTCTGTTCTTCTGACGGTAGAATCCATTATTATTACATTTAAATTTTTGACGTTCAAAAGTGCCTAATTGATATAGAGAATTTTGACTGAATCTGCTGTAGACATTATTCATTCCTATGTTCCACTAATTATATCATGAAATATGGATACCTATCTCCCAAAATACAAAAGGTAGGTGTGCCTAACCAAACAAACTATCTACTTAACAGTGAAGTGTGTTGATGAAGTGCAGATCAAAGGGCCGCTCACAGCAAGCTGTGAACTCTTCCTATTGACTGACACTGGCATCGAACATCACTCGATGTCCTACGACTGTCCGATGTTGACTCTCCACATATTTGACTGAAGTGCCCTCGGTCAAACTGATAAGTGAGGATCGTGAGGCATCTCTACCCGATTCCTTATCGCCTAGTAATATTCATTTGGGCTTTGAAATAAAGGGGACCCTTGTGTTTAATTAAAATTGATAGCATTATACTCCGTGCGTCTAACTAAAAACGATTTTTAAAGGTAGGGAAATAAGGAAACCTCTTTGAAATATATTACTTCGTGTCAATTTTTTTTATAGAATCCAATAATAATAAAATATAATCGCCCTTTAGATAACCAATTTCCTTATATTTGATTAAATGGTCAGAAAATCAGATTTTTATCGACAAAATATGAAAATGCAACCATTTCCCGAATCGACACGACATCGACTGTAGGGGCAATAAAAAATTGCGTGGGTTTGCGCCAAAGTTGAAAAACAGCGGGGTCGGGCTACAAGATCGATGGTGGGTGCATTTTTTATGGTAATGTACTTGCCCCGGGCCACCGCTGTTCAGCGCTGCCCATTGTGTATGAACTACATGCGCTTATAATACCTGCACTGAAATATGGAGTCCTAGTACTCCCAGTTATGTAGCCAGCTTGTAGTTTAACCAGAAATTCTCAACTTTTCTATATCCGAATCTATGAAAGTTCTGTACTGTACATATACCTACGGCGTTATTTTTACGGTTCCGTACCCAAAGGCTAAAAATGGGACCCGGCCTTTAAAACCGGCCAAGTGCGTGTCGGACTTGCGCACGAAGGGTTCCGTACCATTATCGCAAAAAACGGCAAAAAATCACGTTTGTTGTATGGGAGTTTATTCTGTTTGAAATACATCATCTGTGAAAATTTAAACTGTCTAGCTATCACGGTTCATGAGATAAAACCTGGTGACAGACAGACAGACAGACAGACGGACCGCCAAGTCTTAGTAATAGGGTCCCATTTTTACCCTTTGGGTACGAATAAGCTATCATGAAACTCTATATCGGAGAAAGGAGGCTCTAAATTAAAGTTACTGCCAATTTGTCGGTTACTTTGTTTAATATACATACCTACTAATGTTAAAAGGCATCAACCGTAAACATTAGAACATAAGCTTATATTTTACTGCTAATTACTATCTACAAAGAAGCATCAAAGGCTTGCATAAGACACGATGACTAAAAGCAGCAAGCATTTGTGGTTACTGTGAAAATGGCTGCAATTAAACCTTGGAGAGTTTACTCATGACTTGAGTAAGAACGGCAAACCTCATAAACATACCTATATATCCCGAAGGGTTAGACAGAATTTCATATACAGGACATTCACATTCCACATGAGTGTCATTCTGAACACACAGTCTCAATTTCGAAAAACGATAGTTCGACTACTCATTGCTTCGACAGAACATATTTTCGACTAGCATTAGTTCGACAGATTATACTTCGACAACACACATCTTCGAGTAATGATCAAATTCCATATAATAGGGGTAGACGAGGACTTAAAAACCTACTTTAGTACCTGCCTAAAGTTAACTATTTGAGATACCTTGAGGTACAGGTTTACAATCCGTTGTAAAACAGTGTCTGTAACAACACAACCTCCTAAATTAAGTAATATACAAGATGAAAATCCGACATATCTATTATCTAATTAAGTTGATACTGATGCAGATGTTAAAACACAAAAATGATAAAATGTTAAGCAAAGCTATTGTTTATCCACAATACCACAGCACTAATTAACTACATTGAAACATACGCAGAAAAAGAAAACTAAATTGCAAAATGTTTATCTGTAATCTACATTTTGCTACAACTTCTAAGTAAAATAAATTATTTGTAAAAAAGTCTGAGATCAATTAAGATTGTCCGTTTTTGCTTTCTTTAATTACAGCAGGATATCAGATTATAATGGTACTATTATGTAATATTTCAAAAATTACGAGACTGTATGCTTAGCCATTCCACACCTGCAGGCTTATAGCCCCATCGGCTGCGCAAGCTCAAATATCAGGCATCCGATTAAGCTTGATAAAGTATCAATTAATAACGAGCAGGCTACGTTTACAACGTTGTACACTAATACTTATTAAAAGAACACCTGTCTGGTAGGGATAGGTTTCGTGTGCACTGTACACGTGTGTCTTTAATTCTTTCAGCAAATAAGCTCACGAGAAGTTCATTTTTTCATTTTAGATTGAGAAATTAGAATTCTATTAAATTATACTCAAGTTTATCCCGAACGTTATCCGTTACGGCTTTATTGGTATACGTCTTCCATCAGTATCAGTTAGAATTGTTGATTACAACTGGTATCGATAGCTCTCTAAGCTCCTATCATTCGATTCTATCGTCAGTGCTGTCTTGAGATGGACTTTGGAACAAGATCTGACAACCAATGCACAAATACTCTGTAATATAGTTAGCGATGCACAAAGACCTGGCAATTTATCTAACGAATGCAGTGTCACGATAATCGTGACAGCAGATTAGAAGGTGTAGGCTACAGCCAGTTGTTTGTTTGTGCTAAGGCTAAAGGCTAAGGCTAGAGAACGCCTACGCAGCAGTCCTACGACGATTGGACGGAAAATAAACATAATAACCGGCTTCAACAATAAGAAGAATAATTCCAATTTGGCAAAATAATGAAACAATTAATTTGCGACTCAGAATTGATCATAACCGATCATGCAAGAATTTATAGTTAGTACTGACTTCAACAAAAAAATGCAAAAGCAGTCAAATTGACAACCTCTATTTAAAGCCAGTTAACATAAGAATGAATTGAAAACAGTAAGCAATCATTATCCGAAACAAAAAATACTGAACTTATTGCGGCTTCCAAAGTGTCCTGCGACACAAAGGAGTGATGTGAGTTTGAACGGAACTTTAGTAGCAAGTGACCGCAACTACAAAGTTGTAATCGTAGCTCCGTGCCCATTGCCCGAGGCAACTCAGTTGCCCGCCACATTTGCATTTACTCCATACCACCGGAAACCAGGCTCGTTCGAACTTGTTGCTATAAAAATGCAGGCACTCCAATTAGAATAATTTCTAGCTGTACTACATGAAATAGTACATTGCAACATGCTAACCGAAATCATGCATGAGAAACTTGATTACCTACCTGAGGTTCGCATGAGTGACAGTTTGAAAAGAAAATGGCGGGTTGGTAGATGAAAAGAATGTTGACAACATTGTAACTGATATGAATAATCATTATTGACGATGATGGAGGATAAAAACATGGAATGTATCGGTTACGTGTCATGCAACGTAAGTAGCAGAAGTTAATTAAAGGAAAATCGTGAGTGATCGGCAGGCTGGACTTGTTGTCAAGACTCTATGAAAGCCTGTTATCACACTAAAGCCTTCACCAACGAGAAACTTTTAATCAGCGACGGTGATAGATCTAAATGGTTTCACAGTTCGTGGCGCTCCGTTTAACCAGGGGATCATATAAGTGAGATGATATATGATTTACAGATATATGAAGTAGTGGGAGAGAAAATAACGAAGGGTCGCACTCAGACTGATCCATCGCGCTACACTGTAATTGCAATTAAAAGTTTAGAAGCGCCGCAGTGGTTGACTATTTGTGTAGTGCCCTCATCATACGATAGTGTTTCACACACATGTCATAAATATTCATAAAGAGATTTTAAAAGAACCATGAATGTAGTAGCTGAACCGAGGAAAAGTTCTGCGATTTCGATATAGTGTCCGAATTATCTGAATCTGCTTAGACGAGGAGGAATACTTCAAATAAACTGAAGTAGGTACCTTGATCATGTAAAGACTTGCTTACAAAGTTTCTATCAGATAACATCATCAGTGAAATACAACCTGGTCATACGAAGATTAGCCACACGCAACTAAAAACTAGTCCGTATTGCGTGTATGGCCACCTTAAAACCGCTGCAGTGTTTTCCGAGAGGATCGCAAGCGTGACTGCAATTTTACAGAACTAAACTTTTTTCAAGGGTATACTTAAGCAGTGACATTTGAAGAAACTAGTCAATTACTAGTAACTAGTAAGCCATGTTTTCCGTATCGCAGACTGCGCGTGATTCACTGGTGCACTCAGTTCTCGGTGGCACTGAGTCGATTCTTTGCTATTTCCGTCCATTAGTGGAACATTGTACTTTTTGTGACTAATGCTGCTACTCATTGTTGGCGATAAATTGGAAAATTTGTATTTTTTTAGCTAGAGAAGGAAAACCGCAATTTATTGAGAGTTATAGTTCTAAAAAGCTAAATTTCGAGCATTATTCCTTAAAACAAGAGTTTCAAAATAAGGTCCCCTTTAGCTTTAACAACGATACCACCCAACTGACGATAGATTTGCACATACGGAACGCCTAGACCCTAGAGGAAAACCTACACAACTATTACTCATAGACGAAGGTACGTGTATTGCCTAAGAAGGGCCATAGGTGGTCGCCGTCACGATGGCCATAAACCGGTGCTACCAGTAGAATGCCAAGCGTTAACATTCATGACTAACGTTCTAGAGATCTCTACGCTAACTGCAAACCAAATAGACTATAGCCCTTTGCAGAAGTGATACTTTAGCATCGGCAATCAGTGATCTAGGCGATTTTCGAATGCTGAAAACCGCAATTGGCCGAAAAGCGAACGATGCAAACGAGCAATTTCTGCAAAGTCGCCAAAACAAATACAAGTGCAATATTGACGAAGTCGCAAAATCGCCGATTGCCAATGCTAAAAGTAGCATATCTGCTAAGGGCACCAAGGAATGATCTTGCAAGATCATTCCTTGTAACTTGTATTCTTACTCGAGTTTTTACCATCTAAACTCGTATGAGGTAAAATTAAATACAGCAGTAGTTTCAATATCCAATGCCTGGAGCAGTAAGGGGATCAGAGAGCTCGCCAAAAAGCATAGCCCAGAGCTTATTAACTCCGTGCAATTTTGAAGGGGAAACGAAAATCTCATTACAGTCCCCAGTCCCAGTTACAGTTTTAGGTGTAACTTACGAGCGGTTAAAGTATGTCCGGATTAACCATAGCCATGATGTTTACCTGAAACAGAAGAAATTGAAAATTAGCATTGCAAACTAACTAATATTATAAATGCCGCTGGCATAAGTTGGTTAAAAATAATTATTCTTCGTTAAATTCAAGGTGGTCTTGGGAGTTCTATTAGCAGTAAGAAGAATGTTGGAAATATAAAGAAATCAGCCGGAGACGCCCAAAACACGAGCCAGGAAACATGACACGAGTTCACACTTTAACAGACCAATAAAACCAAGTTATCCGTCCGTCCGTACGTGTGTACCTCCAGCACATATAATTCCCATCGTTACTGCGGCAACAAAACCAGGACTACATAATAGAGAGGAGCACATGTGGCGAATCGAATTACCCACACATTAGAGCTGTTTAACGTTTTATTTGTTTTTTAAGCGCGGGCGCCGGCGCGTCGCGTTTCTTTATGACCGGTAACTATGGGCACTACTGCACTAGTCCGGGTATATGGGGTCCTGGTACAGTGGGTTCCACTTAAATAGAATCATTGTTTGGTAAAGCTTTTCATTTAAGTTTGAAACAGTTGAACGCCAAGTTGTTAAGTTCAGCTATTAAGAACTTTATACTTATTTTATTCTTAACCACGTAATTAAATTAGAGAGATGGTGAATGACTCCGCACATGAAAAACTATAGTTAAGGTAGGTTCCAATTACTAATTGCTTTCTGGTCGGATTTTGTTACTATCGGTGCACAAAAGGCAATACTTCAAAACTTAGATTTTGGTAATCCGACAGTTTTCTATGTTCTGCTTAACGAAAGATCCTGCACTTCGCCAAGGATAATTTCATAAGCAACGACACATGCATCTGCTTGAATTTTTAAACTCTTTCATTTCCAGTGTCGTCACATGCTGCAAAGGGCTGTCCCGCAGCGGCGCGACAATTACCGCGGAACACATCACCGCGCCGCGTCTTAAGCACTGCAATCATTTCGCCAGTTTTCTTCACCACTAGCGGTAACACACAAGTTATAAACGCAAAGCGAATTTTGGTAACTTCGTCCAGTTGAAAAAGAGACTAATATTATCTTAAGAGTACTAAGGAAAACCATTACCAAATGAACTATTATACGAGTATTAGCGTTTAGCTAAACCATTAACTAGCTTTTGAATTGTCAAACAATCGGTATATTAGTTAAAAGTTAAGGCAAGGTTCAAGAAACTCGCAGGGATAATCCTCCATCTGTTCAGCACAATATTTTTGATCCCTTGGCTTAGACATTTTCGCCTTTGGTGCTTATTTTGATCCAATAAAACAGCTGCGATACGAAGCCTAACTTCAAAAGCCCAAAACTAATACATTTTCTCAGCATCCGCTTGCTCTTATACCTTGCACCACCATCGTCTGGTCCCCTGGCGCTCGTCGCAGGCCGCCACTACGCGACATTACTCATCGGTCAAGTGCGCCTCTGGGACAGAGCAGGACAACACTACTACCTCCGTCTACACACACGATCTTAATACTACGCGTTTCTATTGGAACTGCAACGTGAAAACTACATTTAAACTCTGAAGTCCGAGTACTTTTTAGTCTTGGAAAACTCGCAAGATCGAATTAGCCAATCTTGGTTGAAACGTGAGTATACTCTTAATTAGCTGTTTGATGACAAAACAAATACGTAGAGGCTCTATACAAAGTGTCATTCTATCGGCGATAGCAATGGTCAAAATGTAAGGGATTGATAACGTGACATTTCGATAGCGCTTGTCAATCATATTTTTTTTTTGAGTCGCTGCCATAAGGCAAAAAATTATTATGTTCTGAGGCTAGACAAGTGACATATTCCTATCAACGAATGCTTCACGATAGCGATTGGAAAAATGATAAAAATGTATGGGAATGTCAAACGCTATCGAAATGCAACGTGAACAATCCCTTACATTTTGGCATTTCGACCACCGCTATCGCTGACACCGACATTTGACTTTTTTCTTGTCAATCATACATTTGACTTTTTATTACAATTATTGTCGCCACGCTATCGCTAAAATAATGTAATTTTTCTAGAATCTCCGGCAATAATTTCAAAGTTTGGTCCTAGTTTTGTCTTAAGTTCAGCAAAGTTATTAAGTCCTGTTTTGACCATTTGAACTAAATAGGACACTCTGTCTGATATGAAACATAACATAATTATGTCTTTCATCGCCTCAGTCATAGAAACCTCATCCATGTCCCAGAATTTTGATAAACCAGACTATACATCTAATGAAACTATCGTAATGAATCCTAACGACAGCCATTACACTAACAAAGATGAAGTGCATCTATTTCTACAGCTCATCTATCTGCATCAACTATTTGCTTGAAATAGATGCAACTATGTAGGTCTTCCGACATTTACGATCACTATTCGTCGAATAGATTCCATTTCGTCGTCATCTTGTATTTATTGGTCTACGATAAGTTTATATGTATGAGTGAACAATATAGCGGGATTCTATGATGTGGGCGTTTTTCCTTGAAAATGCAATCCTTTCCGTCTTGCTTGTCTACCAAAGCACTGTTTGTCTAAAATCCAAACAGCAATTTACACAAAAATACTAATGATAATATGCACATGCATATTATCACACATGCATATAATTTGTATTTTGTGTGAACCTATCCAATGCTCGTAGCTAATGATTTTTATAAATATATCAGTTACTCCAAACACTTCATAGGTCCTAATAAGATCTATGAGAATAGTTATAAACCCATTAATGCCCATGAGTGGGTCTAATTAGACCATTATATTCCAGTTCGAATACTTTGGTTAGCGATAAACTTAGTATTTTCATCGAAACAGGATGGCATGTAGGTGGCTGTTTATTTCCATCTGTCTGGGTTTCTAACCTTGCCCATTGTAGGCGTAGATCATGTGAGTAAGTCTAAGAAAAACATTCAACCTATTTCACCTTCTATACAACACGCTTGGAGACAAAATTCTTACTAAAGCTGTCTTTTCAAAGTCTTCACTGTCGATATCCCTTAGCTCACCTTAGACGACAAAGTAGTACGCAGTACATATCGATAGACAAATACATCGCCATAACAACTCAGTAACACAATACCCGATGATGACGATTGCCTGTCTTGAGTTCAGCCACATTGCAGCCACAAGCATCTATGCAAGGTTTACTTACATAGTCGTCGGTTGTTAACCACTCACTTGAATGTATTCGTAAGCACAATGCAATGCTGCTGAAGTTGCCACAACTATTAGCTTCTGTGTAGTTTTACGATAATACGATTAAACCTTTTGCACCTTAACTCAATCAATATAAAACCCTAGAAGACTAAATTCGTACAAATGCTGTTTTTTAAAAGGCTTTTGACACCATTCACATTGTAGATCTATATTGCCTATCTATATATTGATAGGTAAATACATCGCCATATCAACTTAGTAACAAAATACCCAATGATGACGATTGCTCGTCTTGTGTTCCGCCGCATTGCAGCCACAAGCAGCTATGCAAGTCTTGTTTCCATAGTCACGCCATAGTCGACGGTTGTTAACCACTGACTTGAATATAGCACAATGCGATGCTGCAGTACAGTAATTGCTACAACTCTTTTGGTCGACTATAAAATCAGGTCACTAAATAGCAATATATAGGACTAGCCTAGTTTTATTGACCACCAGTTTATTAGTTAATGTGTAGTCTTACGATAATAGGTGATGTATTGTAGTACCTTTCTTTATACATTGTCAATGTTCATAAGAAGCTGATAAATAGTAACGTTTCCCTTTTAAACATTATGCGTGTCTGTCGATCCCATGAAATCCCATATTAAAACCAACGACTGGATGGGATAATTATACATGTAGGATGTAGGTTTCTTTCACAAACCGTATTAACAAAAGACACGAATTCCAACATAAAAACAAGCTCTTTATCACTTTAACTAGTCGCTACTCCGGGATAATGCGATTTTTGAACGGATGGGACCATTCCAACCCTTTCTGTGATATAAAAAGCGGTTAGGCGATAACCGAGGGATAGACACGGACAGGGGACAGAACAAAATCGATTGCATTAGCATATACCGACAGTAACACGAGCAACGAGGGTGTAGTCTCCGATGACCATAAGACGCCATAGATTTTTTGCACTATTGTTGAATAAAGAGTACTAGGAGACTAGTATTTCCAGCAGATGACGTAAGTCAGCGAATGTGCGTCAGCGCGGATTTCGGTATGAAATCGTAATTGGATTCAGTCGCCTGCTCCGTCAGCGTTACGTGGGCTATTGTCTTATTAGCGGCTAATTAATACGCGGCGCAAATGTACGGTTTGTGCGAGCATGGGTACTACCATGGTATTACTGAGTTAGTGGATAATGTTGATGATGACGGGAAAGCTGGAGTGCGAAAGAAACAGGATTACCTCCGAATTTCAGATGTGTAAAGGATGATCCTGCCAAAAGTTGGGTTTAATAATACCAGGCTGAAAACCGTAATAGCTACACTTTTTCGCCCTAAAGCCTAAATACTGTATATAACAGTAAAACATGTGCCGAGCGTTGCTGTTTTTGTCTGGAAGCGAGAACCCTAAGTGCGCGTTCAAATGAGAATGAATGAATATAGGCCACAGCCAGGCAAGAAAATGTGAATATTTTTCACGAAAATATTTTCATTTTACTAACAAAAAACATTACCATTTTTTGGTTAAACCTATTTTAGACATCGAAACATAAACTGCTTGCCTAAAATTGGTATATACCCGCCAGACTTTCAAGGTTTTAGAAGCTTATCCGTTGTAACAGAGCACTAAAAATTCCGCTTTTCGTTTATCCATTAAGTTTTTATGTTCCACCATAAACTCGGGCTGGGATTAAGGTCAGAATAAGTTCGAAGTCTGTCAGCAATTAAAGGCAGTGTCTTCAGAAACCCACGTCTATCTAACGCGTGGGCAGGTTCAGGTCCCGGTTTCTTAGAGGCGCGCCATACAACACGAACAATGGTTTTGGATCACTGAAGAATTTTAACCTTCGAAGCATTACTAATGATTTTTGCTATATGGATTCTTTCTGCCAATTATCACTGTAATTAATAACAACAGCCACAAATAAAACTTTACCTTCGTATTTCAAAGGTGGACAAAGGATTAATAACAGTGCGGGCAATTAGAACTTTTTGTGAAGGATATTTACGATGCCAATTAAAAGTGAGCTTGCTAAGAATAATTATGATACGCGCTGTGTAAATCTTAGTCGGATGCGGTACGGTAACAAAGCAATAAATACTTGTGTTATTTACTGCTACAGTCAAGAATTAGCATAGACACCTTGAGCGTGATATAGATTTGATCCTATTTATGTGGCGGCACGATTTTATCAGGGCAAGGACGGGCTCAGAGAACGCTAAACTGCTTACCTGAGTGTAGAATAAAAGAGAAAAGACTCTGAACAGGCACTATCTACTACATACATTATAAAATGAGAGAGAATGGAGTAACAAAGGCCCAGAATTTGGATGTGATCTATATGGCAGTAAGCTAAACCAAACATTTTCAGAAATTATGAAAACAAATAAAGAAAACTATGTAATTTTAAAAGCTAATCATACCAGGACTGCATAAAGCAAAACATTAACACTCCTTCCCCTTCCTGGAATGAGCAATGCACATAAAATGATGACAGTGTTCTTTCCACACCTCCAACAATTCATTAAGATTGCATGGACAGTTGGTTCGTTCCCAGCGAGGGCATTACGTGACCGTTTGAAAGGACTTGGAAACTACCTACAACTCGGTACACAAAAAGTTTTCGCGTGAAATGTCGACTAGTGGCGAGACTTTACACTTAAGTGTTAATAAAAGATAAGAAGTGGAATTCATGGAAGTAGGGTACAATTAGGTCGTGGTAATATAATCAATGCAATGAAGTATGTAAAAGATGTACGAGCATATTTTCCTGAACTGTTAATGATCAGCGATGTTAAATTTATTAACACCTGAGTCTCCTAGACCAAGGCATTCGATATCAGTGATGGCGATGGTTGAAAAGCGTGACAAGTGACATATCGATAGCGCTTGACAATCCCATCCATTTTCAAATCACCATCGCGAAGCTTTCATTTATATGTCACTTGTCTAGAACTTCTGGTTTTAAATCAATTGATACTATGGAGACAATCATGGTGACAGCTGTGATGACTTGGTGACGAATGATAACGATAAACTTCTGGATATAGTTATCCAGAAGTTTATTCGGAGACTTACAAAAAACCTGACCAAATAAGAACTTGCCTCTTGCCAATAAATGTAATTTCGTTAACTCTTATTCTTTAAAATATTCGTTGTAAAGATAAGAAATAAACAACCCATACAGTTCAACACTCGTAAAAGTCTAGATATCATAAGGATTGAAGGTAGAATTACTGCTCTTGTTAACACTCATCATTAGTTCGTATTCATTCATGGCTATACAATTTTATGAGACCGACGTTCAAATTGTTTTCGAATCAAATTCTTGTTCCACGAATTTCTTTTAAAATATCATTATTACTTTAAGAGACGATATATTGTACGGAGTTATTATTATGTCTTACGGACCTACAGCTTTCATGAGCTCTAAGATCTTTGAAATGTTTTTCCCTTTTTATTCCACATAACTTCGAAATTCGTATAAACACTTACAGTATCTAAACCTCCATTCATTCATGTCTTTATTAAAAGCACTAGTTTCTAACGTTTAATTCAACTGTATTTCAAGTTCGTCCTGCATTCCTTGGGAGCTATCAAGCACTAGTACAAAACTACAGACTTAATTATTCCGATCCGGTTTGAACCAGTTGTGTAACTTTGTACTACACCATATGTATACTAAGGTAAGTATATTGATTAAGTCAATCGTACATATGATAGGTATGTAGTATCCCTAGTATCTGATGGTGGATGTATGAAATCTACGAATTCTTTTGACATAATATCACATTACGAAGCAGTCTTAGATTCAGATCAAAATATGGACACTACATTTATCTTGCTAAGACTGGATTATTTGACACCCGGAGATAAGAGTTAAGATTTGTATGTAAAGGGGACTAATGGAGAATAGAAGCATTCATAGTGAATTTAGAAGAAAGGATAATAAGATAAGATCTCATTACTGCAGACGACGATGTTAATGGAACAGAATTATTTAAAGTAGATCTAATTAATCTGTACAAGAAGATTCATTACAGGAAAATGACGATGAGGTCTAAAGGAAGAAAACGACAAAATTAATAATGAACAACCTTGTAAAGAGGAGAAACATTAAAACGTTTGATCATAGAGTCACATCCAGAAAATTGACGATACCGAAGCGAAAACAAGTCCAAATGAAATGCGTCGTCGCCGGCAATTTGAATGAACATCGTGTACTTACTATCTTGTGACCTACATATCGTGATTGTCCGTATAAATTATAATGTTTTGAATGAACACTATTTCATAACACATTGTTGAACAAAACAATTTGCGTAACGTGTGTACTACGTCTTCCTGTTATCGTCCGCTACTCCGTTGTTTAGATATTACACGAGCGTATTTATACTCATAGATAGTTTTGGACTTTGGTATGATGTTCAACAAATTGTGAATTATAAATTCGCAGATAAAAAGCCTCAATGTTAGTGTATAGATAGGGGTTCTCGGTCTGGTCATGTATGTTATGAAAAGCAGCGCGACATTTCGCAAGACCTCACGTATCATGTTCTAAAGTTATTGAACTTTGCTATGCAAATGCATTTGTGTTGTGTGTTTGACCTAATTATACACGTTGCCATTTAAAAGCTTTAATTAATTATAATCAAAAACAGATTTAACTCTCGACAAACGTATGAACGTCCAATCTCTAAAAGAACGGCGTGGTTGCGAACGCCTACATTGATCTAGAAAGTTCCGCCCAAAGCATTTCCATTTACAACAGACGTGCGGTCTCCTCGGCTCAGGGACGGCTACTGAACCGGAGACCTCAGGTGCTCCTTCTGGGTTCAACACGCATGCGCACTGCGAACCAGGTCTGCATGCAACCAACCAACAATATTTACGGTGCGCAAAACTCCTGCTACAGAGAACTGAGCTTTAGCTTCGTAGGTATAAAGAAATGATTCCATTTCGTGATTACTACGTTTCCTAACTTCTTTATAACCCTTCGTAGATGTTATGCAAAACTGCGGCCACCTATTCGGAACGTTGTGATCAGGTGATGGAAACAACGTGATAAGCATCTGGGATTGTATGTTCTATTTGAACAGGAGAAATACTAAGGCTTTGTCGTGAGGTATTCGTTGAAAGCCTGCTTTCAACTGGGGAAATACGAGAAGTATTTTGAGAAGAAAGGGGCGATATTTTCTCATTTAGGAATGAATATATTAGAGTAGATAAGAATGAATTCTGCGCCACATTTGGTCGTGACTTAGCGGAAACGTGGGACAGTGTCAAACTAAGTGGGAAATGGGTCATAACCACGGGCTGATGTCATAGCAGCATTCAATATGGCGCGGTCGTCTGGTACTCTGGTACTAGTATATACGCCGAAGGAGACCGAATGTAAATATTACACGAACGTGAATGAAGCCGACCTTCGCTAATTCAAATGAGTGGTAGCTCCGAACCTTGGGGCTTGCTGAAATTCTAATAGGGCTAAATTGTCAATGGATTGTCTAAATAGGAATGGGAATAAAGGGCTTTTTTGATTTAGGCGCAGACAGATATTGCGCGTATTTTTATGCTTTTAGAAACAAAGCTTCCAGTTTTCTTAGGATCAAACTGTTTTGTTAGATATACAGGCTCCTGTTTAGTAAGTTTTAGTTTGTAATGTTTTCTAAACATGCCAATTCTGCTTCATATCACTATTTTATTCTATTCTTCTAGCTTCAGCAAAGTACAATTTATAAAATCTATTTTGTAAATTACTTCTACTTCTTACATCTCAATAGAGACAAAGCAAAAGCCTCGTAAATTCTCCAAAATTAATTTCCGTCAACACTATCTTTTCTCTGCGACGCAATTACGTCTAAAAGCAACCCAATAAGAGGGTACCCGGATACCAGGGATGCATAGAGCCAGCGTCTACCAACGAAAAGGGGAGAAAATTGATTAAGGAATAGCTTCTCTGTTTACATTTTAATATTGCACACATAGCAATCCAATAAGGTAGGTAGTTTCAAAGAGCCCTTACTGATTCATGTTTACTTAGTCAGACAGACGAAATTAAATGCAGAGTAGGTTACTTGCGTGTGCGTAATCCAAGCTTTTCATTTGGTTGAAGAAAAAGCCGGGATCTTATAGAACCACATCCATTGCCATTATTACTTTACCCTCTTACAAATAAACGCGGAATAAAGTTATACCAGGTATAACAAAGGTATAACCATACATTTTCATAGGTTTATACTTGGTATAACTTTATACCGCGTTTATTTGTAAGAGGGTTACCCTCTTACAAATACAAATACCAAGTATAAACCTATGAAAATGTATGGTTATACCTTTGTTATACCTGGTCTAACTTTATTCCGCGTTTATTTGTAAGAGGGTTAGAGTTTATAATGACCATTATACGATTTACGAGTAAACCTTGGCTTACTATTCTGTTATAATATTTATATCCTTTTTTTGTTTTCTTCTACAAGAACAGGAAAGTTTAGATGATCTTATTGTTATCATTACACAGACTTCAAGTAGCTATAGAAAAAGATTCACAATGAGTGACGACACCTACACAACTTTGTATAAAGACCTGTCTGCGTCCTGTCTCGATCTAATGTTATCATAACACACAGGTACGGTAGATATCTGCCTCATTCCTATTGGAGTTTTCCGACGGTATTATTGCGCAGTTCTGAACCTGTTTGTTTATACCTAATTTCTCATTAAGGAAACTATGTTGCGGAAATATGGCATTTAAGTAACAATAATTATGCATAATATTAATTCTAAACATCCTGTTTAGTTTATACGTTGAAAGGATTATAGTTATGGCTAGCAACACAGGTCAATGGTCTCAAGTTGCGCATTGAAAAGATATTGAACGAAAGGCAGAGAAAAATACCGGTGTATATGAGGTTTATAGCAGTTAAGTAGGTCTATATTGGTCATAATATAATCAATTATGAGGAAGCTTCTGAGGAAGTCGTTTTTAATGAAAGCGTTGGCGATATTATGACTTGATCCATCCTTAATGGAGTAACTGTAAAGGAGAATTAAATTCTTTATTACCCGACTGCCGAAGGAGGGTAATGTGTTTATCAGTCTATGTATGTATGTATGTTTGTTCCTATGTGGCGTTCTAGACCAAACGCGTTGACCGATTTTGATGATTCTTACGTCAATCGATTCGTCTTAATCCTGCGAGTGTCACTGGCTACATTAAAATTGGAAAAAACAAAAATTACGGCTTTTGGGCGCCATTTTGTGGGGGAGGGGGAAAATTTTTCTTCTAAACCCATCGTGTGGGGTATCAAAATAAAGGGTTTTTTAATTGGCGATTTCAAAAATATATAACACTTATGTTTAAATGTATACCTAATTCTAAAAAAAAATAACTAAAAAGTTGTAAAACAAAAAATGTTAATTAAAAAAATCAAAAAACCCGACTGCTTAAAAAGCAAACTACGAAGACGTAAACAAGAAGAAAATCATGCTGTGCAGTCGGAGGATACATATTCGCGAGCTGGCGGACCAAAACCAGATGTATCCTCCGACTGCACAGCATGATTTTCTTCTTGTTTACGTCTTTTTAGTTTGCTTTTTAAGCAGTCGGGTTTTTTGATTTTTTTAATTAACTTTTTTTTTATCAAAAGACTTTGTGTACAGCCGTTTGTTTGTCACTAAATTGGGTACCATTTCGTAAATTAAACCAAACCACAATTTACTTTGAAGATCCCAATTCTCAACATTTGTTTCAAGTTGAAGTTGGAGCTGTTTGACTTTCACGCTACTTCTGATTGTTTTTCTTACAACTTAACTTGAAAGCTTAAGTATCAATTGTTTATGTTAACAGAGCTTTAAATCTGGGTGTGTGTAAACTGAAGTTAGAATTTCGCACGGTTTTACAAGTAGTGTTTAGAGTTCAAGTGTGGGTGATGCAAACATAATGAGAAAGGATGAAAGAACGAATGTAAAGAAAGTAGAAAGAAAGAAAAAGTGTTTATTTGTCACAAATCGACATACAATATAAGCCAAACTCTTAAAATAGTTTTATTATGTTAGAAGTTTGAATGATATAATAACACCAAAGAGAGGTCTAAATGAAGTTACAGATTATTTATTAATAGTTCAAGAGTGGGTGGGTGATGCAAATATAATAAAATAGGTTCAAGATCTAAGTTGTATTGAAAGGAGTACTAATGAAATAACACCAAGGAGAGGATTAAATCAAGTTACAGATTATTTTATCAGAGACTACCCCCTAGAAACTGTATCCGTTAAACTTATTAGGGATACATCGAACGTTTTAACTCGGTTTTCTCCTATAAACATGGAAGAAAATTGAGTTAAAACGCTCCATGCACAAAGTAGAAGAAAATACGAATTTACCATAACCGAAGTAACTAGTTTATTCCTGAAATAGAATCCGTTTTCCTAGTTACCTGTAACAAGAAGGATAAACGACTGTTTTCCTTACGGTCGGAAAAGTTTTAGAAACTGTTCGTGAATCAAAAAATTGTATCAGCAAGGAAGTCTGTGTAGAAAACTTGAGAGGTTGCCACCAACTTTGTTTTACTCGTAACAGTCGCAACTTTGTTAGAGGAGATACTTCGTTTGTGCCATATTGTATGTGGCTGCAAAAGTATATGGAGAAGGTTAAAATATTTAATAAAATAGTGGAGTTTTTAATGTATTTCGTTGTCAAATTGCGACGATTGTTCTCCCAAGCTTAAATATATAAAGCTCTGTAAAGAAATATAGATGAATTTGTGGGGTTATCTTCTGACCACAGATTATCATAAATGTATGATTCCGAACCATGCAGCAGTGCTGCCGCGACGCTACTGGTCCTCATACAATTTCTATAAACTTATATGAGATTACATTCCAAGCTAGGCAGCAATGTCGCGGCAGCAACGTAATGAAATTGTATGGGGACAGGTAGTGTCGCGGCAGCACTGCTGCGTGCAGCGTAGTTCGGGATAATACCTTTACGTTCAAAAAGCGGCAGATGCGTACAATCTAAGAAAATACAAGTTCCAATTCAATACTCTTTTAGAGGTCGGTATCGTCTCTTACGTATTTCCCAACTTCTTGAATTTTACGTCACCGTATACTTACAGACTGCAAATACAATTTCTTCTTTGATCACCAGTTAGTACTTACTTAAACCTTCTGTTTCCACCTTTTTATTTATCAACATAGCCGTACTATTTTTAGTTTGCCGTTTAATTAAAAAAGCCGTCAAGCGTGAATTGCACTCTGGTAATACGGATTTCACATCGGCTGCAATTTGTTTGAGGTTGTACTATGTGAGGTGTATTTTTTTACATGCTATTATGTAACTATTAATTACTTTTATTGATTTGACCACAGAACACTGTATTCGTCGGCGGATTATGGCGGATATTGGTAAGTACAGAGAGTGTGAAATGTTGTTCCTGCCTTTTATTATTTATACGCTACTATCCTACCTGATGGTAAGCGATGATGAAGTCGACGATATGGTAGGCTTGCCTGGAAGTACCCAACGTATTCATTCTTGACTTAGACCGACCCCGGGTATAACTTCTGCTTCTTGGTTGCCATGTTAAATTGTATTTTTCTAATACGTTTACAGTAAGTATTCACTTAAGAAGGATTGCCAAACTTAAGTGGCAGTGGGCAGGGCACATTGCTCGCAGAACGGATGGCCGATGGGGCAGAAAGGTTCTGGAGTAGAGACAGCGAACCGGAAGACGTTGCGTTGGAAGGCCTCCCACCAGGTGGACCGATGACCTGGTGAAGGTAGCGGGGATCCGCTGGTTGCGAGACGCACGGGACCGGTCAATGTGGCGACGCTTGGGGAAGGCCTATGTCCAGCAGTGGACGTCTTTCGGCTGATATGATGATGATTCACTTAAAGTCGTTACTAGTTTAGTCGTTAGTGACGTTAATGTGCTAAATAACTTCTGTAAAACCTCCCGTTCCCATTTCTTGTGTTTGCATATTTAAGTCAAAATCTGTAGTTTCAACAGCTTTTTCCGCGTCGTTGTTAGTTTTTGTCTTCAGTTTCGTTGAAGGCATCGTTTACTCATTTGACGAACAAAGTTAACGCTTTGCCCTCTTACAAATAAACGTGGAATAAAGTTATACCAAGTATAAACCTATGAAAATGTATGGTTATTCCTTTGTTATACCTGGTATAACTTTATTCCGCGTTTATTTGTAAAGAGGGTTAAACTTGTCGACGGACGACTTTTTTCAGTCGCCTTTTGTTAAAACTTTCTCTTATAATTCGAGTAGCTACCTAATACTACTTAATCAGTATAGGAGACCGTACTACTACTAATCTAACAGCTCTGTTCTTGTAGTTCTTTAAAGTTTTCTCATTATGCTACTACATGTACTGCCATAAGGTTACATAGGTATTTTATTTATTTATTTATTTAAACTGTATGCACAAGTACAAAGGCGGACTTAATGCCTTAGTCGTTATTTTATACCTGACCCCATAATTAGGGAAAAGGCTAGGCAGTTGACGGTATAGTATATTTATAATGGTCACAAGCGCTACTGCTGACCATGAGGTTCTGGGTACGATGCCCGGGCATGGAGTTATTGGGATTTTCCATCTGGAATTTCTCAGTAGCGACTCGGAGTCTGGGTTTGTGCGCGAATGATGGCCATAGGCTCGCCCCCACAGATATAAATCTAACTATACTCCATTTGAAATAACATTAGACATGTTTCCAAATCTTTTTACAGTCCGTTCAACCGATTTTGAGTTCTATCCCGTAAACATAAGGAGGACATAAAAAGCATAAACCTGTTACCAAAACCAACTGTTTATTACAGCTACCATATGTCGTATCACCAACGCAATAGAAGTCAAAATCGGTTGAACGGGCTGTAAAATGGGCTAATTTAAACGTCTAATGTTATCGCAAATGGAGTTTAGACGACGCGATTGTATGTACTTCGCGTGTCAAAAAACGGAGTAAAAGTACGATCAAAAATCGTACTTTGAGTTATTCATTTAGCATCATCGGCACCGGAAATCCACCAAAATATAGAATAAATGCCTAATTATGCCATCTTGAGCTGTAAAAACTGTATAGGAAAAGTTGGCTGAGGCATTGGAAATGGTTTTCTTTCATTAGTAAGTAAATTTGATTTTTAATTGTGTGTGAAAAATTGGCACGGTAGGTTTTGATACAGATGGAGAGACTTACGTTATCTAGTTAGATGTATGTCTGTGCTCTCCCTCTATTTAATGGGACATAAATGGCGATATAATATGGGAGTAATCTAAGTACACCAACTTTTCGAGAAACACAGGCGTGATGTTTATGTCATTCCCCAATATCATCCGTAATGACTCACATTATTCTCACACTTATCTGCCAATATTTTAAAAACGTCAAGTGCCTTTAAACAGTTGCCTACAGCATACGCGTTAATCAAAGGATATTGTTCTATGATCGAATTTATTGCCCGAGGTTTGCTTGGTCCGCTCTCTGCGGTGTGACGTCATCAGTCTATTCGGACTGTGACCGCATCGCTATCACTGGCGCATATCTATCATAGTCAATGTGCATAGTACGTGTGTACTGTTTGTGATGGGAACTAATGTGTATTGTTTTTATTTAAATGTCAAACTGAGTTTTGGTTGAATCTGTTTTTGTTAGTAGGTACCTACGGAATGTATTTATCGAAAAGATACCTACGTTCATGGCCCCCGCCGCCAGACGGAAAGACTATTTTCAGTATGGTGTATCTTAAGCACCCCGCTTCTAATAGGATAGTTAGGGATACTAATGACTTTGTCAACTTATGCAGAAAATCTTCAGTAAAGTAGAAGGATGCTAGAAAACGTGAACCCGCTTAGGAAGACTTATTTATTCATACCAGTGATATTAGTCGGCAAAAAAGTGTTTGACGAAACAAAAGGTTTCATCTTACCTGTTATGGTACGGAACCCTAAAAACGGTCAAACATCAATTTATCAATAGTCAAGGAAAGGCAAAAAACGGAGTTTATGTAAAATTAAAATAACACAAACTCTTAATTATATACCCATAACAATTACATAATCCATGAAATGCTAAAAGCATTGTATCGAATAATTTTGTGCCAATTTAGATGATTTGTAAAAGCAACAGCAAAGTTAATCGATTTTAGTTGCTGACCGTAACTAACAGATTTAGTTTGTTCGACTACTTCGCTAATATTTCTTTTACGAAACTGCAACTACAACAGGGAAATTAAAATGGGACCAATTTGGGAACATACTCTTTCAAACAAAAAAAGTATTTTCAAAATCGGTCCCGAAATGACGGAGATATCGGTGAACATACATAAGAAAAAATAAAAATAAAACATACATGAAGTCGAACATAGAACCCCCTCCTTTTTGGTAAGTCGGTTAAAAAGTACATATGAATTAGAAAAAGTCACATTGGTAGTTGCCCGGATTTGAACCCACGGCCTCAAGCATAAGAGGCGAGGTCTTTTCCCATAATGAACCTTGGTCATAAAGTCAAGCCTAATGTGCCTAACGCCAAGTGATCTCTACGAGGACAAACTGACGTCATCGCTTTAGTAGTCTATACATAGACCACATTGTTATCAGCAATGCATTCTATCAATACTGCATCAATGGATGTTGTGATCAGAGGTGGAAGCGATGGACCTCTTTCTTTTGTCTTATGCAAGATGTGTAAGTACCAGGGAATCATGGGAAAAGGAAACGATAAAACACAAGGGAACAACAAGGCTACAATGATGATGATCCATACGCAGTTTTTGCAACAAAAAACCGAACCCAACCTAAATCTTCCATTTCTCTTAATCGTGATTATAAAGTCAACCAATCGTTAGGGTGCATGACATGACAGTCCTGCTGCTAAATCAGCCCACGTCAACCCTTTACCACTTCCTACTTTCCTAGTATGTTTGCTGGGAAGAATTATCGTGCTTAAAACTTAAAGACCTCACTCACAGACGGATAGGTGACGTCACAGACCTACGCACATTGCACACCGACCTCCCTGTTATCACCAGTGCATATCTATCAGTTACATCACTAAGTTGCCATCAGTTAGTCAAGTATTATGCCTAACACCTAGCATCCTCTGTGAGGATGAGGACACGACACGATACGTCATTGGCCGCACGTTTGAAATGCGCCACTGCAGTAGTGAATGTAGATAGCTAGATAGGTATTCTATGGTAGCTTTTGACTATAAAGCCTAATGGGTTCTCCTCTGAGAGAATACGTATGAGCTCATCGGGTGATCGAACTGCATAATCTTACTGACAGCATTTCCATTTTATTGGAAAGCTTATATAGGCGGAGTGATGAAGTACGTTGTATAATCTAAAGGCTTCTGTGAAAACGACTTCATTCCCACTATTGCTCTGTCTTCGTTTGGTTAATGGTTACCTATTAAAAAAAGGTCATAAGATTGCATTTTATCAGTTTTGGACCATATTATGGTTGCATTGGTAGCTTTCAGAAAATTTAGGACTTAAAACCAAAATATTATTAAAATTATAATTTGGCACGAGAAAAACTAGTCGATCGATTTATATTATTATCTAATCATAATCCATTGACTAACTGCAAGCAATGATCGAAGCTTGGCAAGCGACTTTGCTAGCAGATTAAGGAACCCCAACAGATCAATACTCCTGAAGGAGCAAACTGATCAATTCTACATTAAAGCTTCTTTTCATTGACTGCTCATAACTTGTAGACGTCCCACGCGTCCATAGAACCGACCTATCTGCAGGCTGATCTGTGTCGCTCCCGATCACCATACAATGGGTGGGGTCGGCGCGGGCGCAGCGCGCATTACTCCGGCTGGCCGCGCACCGCGCATGCGCGCCGGCCGCAGCGACACCCGCCACGCATCACAACGACGCACATTTTCCACGAACACGTATAAATAAAGTCGTCGGAGAATTGCCGCAATTTACACAGCCTTCTGTGAATCAGCGATAATTACGAGATAAAAACCACATCTAGAAACTTTATCGTCTAGGAACTGACGATGTGAATTATGATAGTGCTCAACTGAAGAGATCTGACGAACCAGTAATAGCAAGAGAGCTCGCAATGGAAAAGTATTCAAGTAAACAATTCACAATAAATTACAAACTAAGTCACGACGCAACAGCCTGCGCAGAGAAACCTGTTTCAAAAGAAAAATGAACGAGCGTTGAACATAACATACGCGCTCTTTGGGAAAAGCTGCGAATGAATGTTGGGCTCCCAACTAGAGTGAGCCACTTCGTAGATCACTGTTTATGGTACTTTCTCACGATCGAGCTAGAAAAATCTAGTATGAGAGTAGACCGACACGACAGATTAGGGATTAAGCAATCAATTAGCCAAGGTTCACATGAAACTAGTTCTTTAGAAAACGTGGCAAATGGCAATAATACGCAAAGTCCTGGTCCAGCGAAACAAGATATAAATTCAGTTATTTTGAAGTCTCTAACGAAGATAAGTGACCGTTTTTCGCGCTTAGCAGTATGAAGCTTAATTACTGTTAAATTAGCTACTGGAAAAACAACTTGAGATGGTAGAACATTTTTGAGATAACGAAATTCTCGGAAAACACATAGTCATGACTTCAAGCTAGCTGGTGTTTATTTTCGATGCAATCTACGATAATCAATGTGGAGGAGTGGTGACTAACACACGACTCAGTGGTGCCATCATCGAACATTTGATCACTGAACACTAATAGGTTCTTACGCTATTAAATTATGAAAGCACGTTGATGTTTATAATACGTTAATACGATGTTACACGCAAAAGATTTATAGTTATTGAAGAATAGCCATGATAACAGTTGCCGCGGCAGACGTCTGCATCACTGAGTTCCAAGAAATTCACGATGGAACACTAACTATTGGTTTGTAGAAATGATTAAGTTCTTAGAAGTGTGTTGTTTTCTGTACAATAATATATTGGATTTGAAAGTAAGCAGTGCTAACAATGAAATCAGATGAAATCTTTTTATATCACCACCCACAGAAGATATCTCTTCACAAGTGAAGAGTCGCTCATCATAAACAGTTGATGGAGACGAACTTGTAACGAAGTATTTATGATTTACATTGCAAACTGTTACGATTCCTGAAAGTTACAGGCTTTGTTGATATTTTGTGTTTCTGACGGCTTAAAATTTATTGTTAGAGCGAAGCCAGCTGAAAGTTTAAATTGACGAATTGCGATTTCACTTATATTTTTGGAAAATGTCTTGAGTTCGTGAAAATTTTACATTTCACTAAGAATGGCTGTAATCGAAACAAAATGGTTACAACAAAACATCACGGTGTTCAAGCCTAGTAGAAATTCTTGTCACGTCACTGGTCTACGCACTAGAATATGTGGTTATTTGCATCTATCGATCAGCAAACGAACAAAGAACCATTATTACGAGTATCTTCACTATCTTAAAACACTTATTATTTTTCATTACCACCACTTTAATAAGTGACTCCTTAAAGAACCGGAGCAACTGTGTCTTGTTTCTTAATCTTTGTCTAATATTGATTAGTGATTTGCAAGTTACATTAATTGGAGCACGTATTTGGCGTACTCCACGGCGGTCTAACTATGTGGATTGATTGGCTTCTCGAAGGAGAGGTGTGAAACGAATGACTACATTGATTTAGTTCCATTTGCTCTCAGAAGCAGCCAGAACTTACGTTCTATATTCTATCCTGTCTGTAGTTTTTTCAGTGTGACTACAACACTTAATAAAAGTCACAAGACTAGTAATATAAGCCATAATTCATGGGAGAGTATCTCCGTCAGACGCAGTAACGAGGCGGCCAGATGTGTGCCGCACTTACGAGATATAAAGCGCACATGACGCGTACTTTTTATAACTATAGCGTCTTCTATATGACAGTCCGAATAAAAGCGGGCGGCCGGGGTACTACGTCTACCAGGGTCATATAGAATCGAAGTGCTATAACCTACGGCCTAGGGCGAGGTGTTGAAGGTTCGTACTCTACGGGGTACCCAAATCCTAGGGTGTCAAAGTCGGTACAAAGTTATCGATCGATGTTCTCGAGGCTCGTTCATTAATAGTGTGGAAAACACTGGAAGCCTACCATAATTATTTTGAAATGAGCTCTTTTAACCCTAATTCTAAACACATGCCGCGATCCAGCTTGCAAACTAAATTCGCGAAGCCGAATAGGTTTGGTCGGACTGCAGCGAGCCAAAATTTCATCCGGACATTTCGTTCTCCTGTTATGTATTTACGATACCACTAATATGTATATTAGGTATTAAAGTATGCGAAATACCGCTGCAGCTGCCAATGGGCGACGTAAAGCGAATGGACGTTTTTACAGCTCAGCGTTTTAGTGCTCAGTCGGAGCTCTGAAGTTATTTACTGGTGGTTACGTGGTGCAAGGCATGGGAGGAACGACTAGCGGAGTGAGCAGCGGCTGAAGTTAAACCAAGTACACTGTAAAAAGTTACTGGCGAAAGAGACACTTCATAGTGCAATGTGATTGGTTCCATTAATAAAACCATTTTGGAGCAACGTGATCCTCAGTCATTAAAAATATCAAGTTTATCTGTATTAGTAACAAAAATGAATCCTGAAATCCAATCCGAAACGATAAAAGAACTTCCACCTAATTACTGCTTGACAATAAAGCAACAATCTTCGGAGCAATATCATGATATATTGCGATTCACAGAAGAGATAGAACCAAGCTAAATAATCGCAGTACGATTTTACCATTACAGTTTAACCGGAATGGTAAATCGAGAGCCGTCGTAACGTCAAGAGGTTAATTTGGGCACATTCCAGCCGAGATCGCAAAGATTTGGACCAGTTTCAATGAAAGTTACTAATCGAAGGGGCAACAGGTTTTTGAAGTGTGGAATTTACTAAGTTTTAAAACGGTTTCTGACGTTAATCATGTTATTTATTGGAACGATGAAATATGATGGAACAACTACAAAATGTGTCAAAAAAAAATATTTGCAAGGCAATAAATTTTCTACTGATACAAGACGAGGGTAAAGTCAAAATGACAAGTTTAAGAAGTCTAGCAATAAAAGTTTATGACTTGTGGTGGTAAGCTGCAATACAAGTTCATTAGCGTTCGATTTAATTTTTTCAAGTTTGTTCAATATTCATTATATCTTTAGTGGTAAGACTACCAGGATTACACGAAATCGCTGTAAGTTCATATTCCGCGCCGTGTTTTAAACTAAAAATTGGTGGCTATGTCGGCCCCGTCACCCGCATCGCATCGGTCGGACCGCACCGTGTTATTACGGACCGGGCCGACGCGACGGATTGCCCAACTTTACAACATGTTGTTATTAAGTCATTTTGTTCTGTGCCCCTCACTGTGCCCAATAGTTCCCTCGCCTACTTCTCAGTTTCTTAGCTCCTAGAGTGAGTACCGTTTATTTGTGTTCCCATTTTTAATTAGTTGTACGTATAATTTTATTAAAACTCTTTTTAATTTGCATAATTTGAGTTTTTATATGCATTGAAACACTACGTTATTATTGTTCATAGTCTTCATACCCGGAGAAACAAACACTTTTCGTAGAACCTTTGTGAAGCGCAATTTATTCTCAATTTTTGTAGAATCGAATGCTTAATGTGCTTGGCAACGTGAACATAATACGGGAACTCGCAAAAAATCAACTCTGATTTGAAATTCCCTACTGGACGACCGAAATAATGAAATGCTTTCACACTGCCAATTTTAGTGCGCAACACGGAACACTAAAAAGGCCCGACTTGAGTTTCACAGAGTATTAACAATTTATCACGCTCGAGATTCTTTGTTAGTTCATTTATCTAAAGTGTACGAGTAAATTATATAACGCGTTTTGTGTTTATAAATGTTGCACTGAGATTTAGAAGCCAATGGCCGTGTCGGTTGAAAGTTGATCAGCAACCTAATTATTATGCAACTCAATAAATAATAAGTACTATCGATATGTTTTAAATAAATTAAGAAACAAATTATTGATGGCTGATTTTATGTTAATGTTACTTTAATTCGAACGCTGAATCAAGACTTAAATCACACCTTTCGATTATCTAAACTGATTTTCATCATTGTTCGTTGTTTCAATAAGAACAATTTGTCTGAATCAAGCTATATTTAAGACTTGGCACTAGATACCAGGATATCATAACTAGCTGGATAAAAACAGCTATTCAACATCGAGCAGGATCCCCGTATTCTTGGAAAAGGGTATATTTCACGAGTTATCCGAGGAGGCGAGAAGGCGTCTAATAAAAAACCCAGTGGACGTTATGTACGCCATGTTTCCTGCGCGATAAGCCGCTGATGGATCACTTCCTATGGATTAGGGATGCTCGATACAAGCTACAATGCACACTGATTCCAATTATACTAGCCAGCGTCCTGGCGCCTTCTGCGCGCCTGGTACCTCATACAGCAATCAATGTGATTAAAATTGCCTTTGACCTGATTCCAAACGTAGAAGTTGCATGATTGGATTTCAAAAATTCAATAGAAATATTTTATATGGAAAATGAGTAAAAATTCGATCCAATTATGAAAAACCGGCCAATTTGCTTCACCAATTATAATTTAAATAGTTATACTTATAATAAATTAATACCTTAACCATCTGAAGAACTTGTTTGTGTTCATAAATACCTATATATATATATAGAATATCTAAAAAGAATATCGAGTAAGCTTCTAACTACGCCATTCAATAATTATGTGATCGAAGACTGAACCCAACATTACGAAACTATGCCACGATACTCGCGATGTCAATATATTCCTTGTTGACGCACGAAAGTATTTATCCAAAGTCCTGATAAAAGTTATCAATAAAAACACTATTACGCACATTTGTTTACTCTAAATATGGTGCAATGGACTTTGACGACTAAGAGGTTTCCGTCCAAGGCTGTTTTATCGACCATTTGCATCAAGGTTTAAAGTTCAAAGCAAGCAATGGAAAGTCTCTAAGGAGAAGTCTCGAATTGGTTATCCAATGTTTGTCGGCATTGTAACTTACCATAGGCGTCTACATAGTAAAGATTATTATTTAGTGGCTGCTGGTCACGCTAGCAGAAATGTCAGTAATACGAGTAAAAACTGATGAAGCAATTAAGGAACTTCTTGAGTGCAATTTAACACGTCATTTGCAGAGAAAACGAGGTAAAGTAGCAGATGCTCTGCCTTAACAAGCATATGGACAGTGTGAGTTACATGTCGTGCTGAGTCAACATTTTTTTCTGTAATATAGAAAAGTATGATAAAGTTTTGTCTGATGGCAATCATAGTTTTGGTGTAATATAGCTATGAAGATGGCAGGACGAGTAGTAACTTTGACCGGTTATGCAAAAAAGAAATAGGCATATAAAGGGTCTTTCAACAAGGACGCTAGACTTTTTCTTGTGGGGGTTTCTGAAGTCGCAGGTCTATGCCAATAAACCACATTCGACCGTTGCCCTGAAAGCCAACATAACGCAGGCCATCGCTCGGATTCAGCCGGATCTATGCAGCAGAGTCATTAAAAATTGGACCTCTCGGATTCGTGCCACCATACGAAGCCACGGCGGACATTTGAACGATGTCATATTCCATCCATAATGGCATAAATGGGCCTTTTAAATAAAAAATAAATTTCGTTAACATCTCACACACATCTTGTTTTATTCAATTTTAACATCGACCCGTCCTTGTTGAAAGACCCTTTATAAGAAGAAAAGGGGCTGTTTAAAAGCAGTGCCAATGATGAAAATGCTGTAGAGTTTCCGAATGTCGTGTTATAAGATGTTATGCGTAGACATGAGGACCACGTGATAAGAAAAGCGTGTTTAATATAAATGTGGCAGTTAAAAGAAAAGAGGCAAGCCATAGAAAAGGTGGATCGATTGTCTAAAAGATGTTGTTGAAAGAAGTGAATTCTTAGAAGACAGCTAATAGAATAGAATAATAAGCCCGACCCAACCCCAATTAATTGGGGTTTAGAGAAGGACAAAAGTAGTAACAGTATATTTAGCGATTTATGTGCTAATTTTCATTAAAAATTACATAATTTTGATCAAATTACAGTTACTTGGGATTGCAAGAACCAACTGCCTATCTCCTACTACTACTACTATAAACGTGAAAGTTTGTGAGGATGGATGGATGCTTGTTACTCTAGCTACATCCTCTTTAAGTCAAGAGTGAATAGGTTTCTTCTAGGTAACCGTGCTACATCGTCGACCATATCATCGCTTACCATCAGGTGAAATAGTGGTCAAGCGCGAGCCTATCAATAATAATAAAAAAAAACTGCTGAACGGATTTTGATGACACTTTACAGAAATACAGCACATCAGAATAACACAGGCTATAATTTATAAAGATATTGGGAGAAGTTTTAATACCACGCGGGCGAAACCGCGGGCGGTAGCTAGTTATCTATATATAGGAGCCATAATTGCTACATCTGCGATACGAAATGTATCTAATTACTTATGAAATGCATTTTAAGTCAACAAAATATGGCACGAAGTTATTTAAGTTATTCCAACCGTCGATGTTAAAACCAACAATGTTTCACACCTACCAAAAGTTTCCAGTTACAAAGTCTCAGTATTGTCTTAGACACGTGTTTGTACAGGCGAACAAGCTAAGTTATGCGTACTATTATTTATTCTGTGGTAATGCATAACTTAAGAATAGATATATACATAACTTTTATCCGATTCATCTTTAACTTAACCAAAACCTGCACAACCTTATAGCTTTTCACATCACCATTTCATATCGATTTTGCATATTTTTGTATATTACTACATCTTGTTTCTCACGATATTCTCTATAATAGCGATAATATGCTAAAATGTTGTTTTTTTTATATATTAAAATATTCCTTTCAATTTGGCAATAACACTCAGATATCGAGGCGAATTCTTTTAATTTTCCTTTTGGCCCGCATCGAATGAGCGAATTTATAGTGTTGTTTATTTACGATACGTAGAAGATATTGTACGATAATATATTATCGTTAATTGTATAGTTTATGAGGTAATCTTATCTAGAATATAAAATATGTTGAGTGCCTTTTAGTTACGAAAAAAGAAACAAGACAAACCACAATGGTGCCTTTCTTTTGAAGTTCAAGTTGCATTATTGTTCAAGCGTTAATTATTCGGTACTATTTTAATTCTCTCATCTAGCAAGTGTCTTGGTAACTTCTCTAATTGCTTTATAAATAACAATATTTAAAGTAAAGAATAAATACAGACACCCGGAAAACTAACGCACGATAGTGTTATGTTCAACAGAAGATACCTAAATATTTAAAATGAGATGAATCTTTATCAAAGATTTATTGGTGTAGGTCCTATCTCGTTAGCCAACAGACAATTTTATTTGCGCTTCATATCCCCAGAAAGGAAATGTTTATGTTTGTCTGAGCTATCTGAGGTATATTTAATATTTTTTGTAGTGAGCTTGAATAAAATCATACCCGTATTCCTTGAAGAATTGGGTAGAGATTTACCTATATACCTAGTATACATATTTTACCAGGAACATTTTAGTCCCATGTAATAATGACGAGCTTATTGCCATGAAACGGGAACAAATACTAAGTCCAAACTCCTACTGAGAAATTTCAGATGAAAAATACGATTAACAGTTTGCCCAAGTTATCCAAGAAGGATTCGATTATTGGCTTGGGCAAACTGTCAGCGCTTGTGGACGCTACAGCAACGAGGCAGTACTGCGCTCGCAGTTATTCATAATCAGGACAAAGGGCAGTTACTGCTAAAGGGGGCATCAAACATAGCTTCAATATGCGAAAAAAACCTTTATTTTAAAGTTTGAAACGATGTTTTGCATTTATTTATGTGCAAAAACGAACACATGGGCATAAAAACCTCCTAAAAAACAATCTTAAATAGACTCCGCACTTGGGTTGGCCGCAGCAAAGACAACCTCCACTTTTCTGATGGCACTAGTCTTCAGTGCTTGTGCAGCACATCTCCGCAAACCATGGTCTACCTCTCGGAGTGCGCAGTATGCCCTGTCTCCTCTACTTGCGAAGACCAACTGCGTCACCGAATGGTATTTCCGTGGCTAAATTCTGGGCCAAAGACATTTTTTTTTTGCCTTCGATTCCCTAAGAAGAAGAATATGAAAATAAGAACAAATCGTTATGTTTTTCTGTATATGGACTAATACCTGGTAGCCCATATACTATCTTGAAGCTCAATAAATTGTTAACATAGTGAGTGCAAGTTGGCCTACTGGTGTGGTGCATAATCATACAATGTCCCCAGTGCTGAGACAGGCCAAGAGACCTTTATCCTGTCTGAAAGAGAATGGCCTATAATCTACCATTTAAATCTAGTGCCGGTTTCAAATTTCAGTTCTAGGATGCACCGGTGTCCTCTTTTACTTTAACGTTTTGAGAGCAGATCGATTTTGGTTTTAAACATTTCGTATTGCCGAAATGTCGAAATCAGCTTAAAATTTACTTAAGTGACGGCCAAAACAGACCAAAGAACATCAGTTAGACAATTTATTTAATAATACACGTAAGCTTAACAGAAATCAGTTGCGTTATCTACAAACGAGGCTCGTTTCTCAGAAGACTGGGTACCAGGATACCATAGCGCTTTCGTGTTTGCTGCGTACGCGGTGCGATACGAAAGTCTTTATCACCGTTATTATTTACACTAGGCTGCTTATCTGCGTTATCTCTACTGCAGGGGGTGTTGGTAGGTCTTAGATCTGATGGTATTTGGTTACTGACGTCTTAATTAGTCTTTAGTGTGAGGTAGTTATGTTCTCAGGTTGGATATGTCACCGATTATTGCAAACACCGTTTGTTTATAATTAATCCCCCGATATTGTTAACTCTTTCTTTATAAATAACATTCAGATATATTATTATAACCTATCGAATTTCTTTTCCCTCCTTCTTCCTCTTCTTGATAAGCTCGAACGTCTACAGAATTTGTGCACCCGTTTCATATATGGCCTCCGAAAGTACGACCATGTGTCGGAAATTGCAATGGCTGCCTATTCGACATCGCCGAGATGCTCACACTCTTTCACTACTCTTTTATGTTCTTCATACTCCTAACTCTCCTTAGTATCTTCGAGAAAGCTTTGAGTATCTTGTTCCGAGAAAACCTTGTCGTCTGTCATCATCTCTTCTCGTTCGTTTTCCTCCCCACTCTTCAAGTCATTACGGAATACGGTGGGTCTTTTACTGCTCACGCTTTCCGCCTCTGGAATACTCTTCCACTCTATAGGGGATAGTCTTTCATTGAAAGTTTTCAAGAGAAGAATTAGGGAATATTATTTATCAACATGACACATTAATTTATGTATTTAAAATTGTTAAGAGCTTTTAATAAGCTTTTGTTGTGCATATGGATGTACTATCCTCAAATGCATAATTCTCTACGCAACTGAGGTTTGCTGTTAGAGAACACAACTATGGGTTAAGCTCGCCTTTGTACATAAACTGTCTTATTGTATTTGTATGTTTTTTGTACAATAAAGATTTATAGTTTTTGAAATGATTTGTTCACAATATATCCAGATTTCATATCTCACAATATTTATTACTAACTAAAAGAGTGTTTGCAATAATCCGACGAGAGATATATTGCAGTTTTCTGTCAGGAAACTCTTACTCTATTGCCAGACTCCAACTGCCAACCAGTCAGACTTTGGTAATGCAGGCAAAGCAGAGGCTCGCCCGTATATGGACCATAATTACGTATGTACATGTACAACTTGTAATAATCTTTGAGGATCAGAAATTAAAGTATTGTCGCCAGGTAGCTATTGATACAAAAGAAAATGAAAATTTCAGAAATAATGTTTAGAGTTTGAAAGTGGATGAATGATGTGGATAAGAGAAGAGAAAGACCAAAGGGATGGATGGAATGTGTGAATGGTAATATGGTAAGAAAGGGAGTGGTTACTGAGATAACGGCTCTTAAAGTAGTATAGCAGGAACAATAAACAATACCTATTTAACAACAGTATGGAAGGAGCAAACAAATAAGGAACAAGGGGGTATTACCTACACTATCATATACCTAGGATCATACAGGATAATACACAGAATCATGATCATCATCTCAATATAAATGAGACAAAAATAATCAAAGACGAAATTATTCTTATGAGATCATAATTATAGGTTTATATTACACTATCATATAAATACGACTCATAGATCTGTGATCCTAGTTCTATGATAGTGTAATACCCGCCTATGGGCAATGCTATGGCCAATGTTTTAATACAGAAGGATAAACTCAAGCCTTCAATTTGACCAAATCTGTACTATTTCAATGCTCAGAAACTTTGAAATCATTAAGACATCGGCAGCAGTCTAGAAATAATACTCTGTTTTCTTGTGTTATTTGTGTAACTTTGTCTGAAAATGTTAGCTAATATTAAACCGTATCATGTCGAATTGAGATTTAAAGGTTTTTGTGAGTAAATCGTAAAATATTAGCGCAAAATAAATTGCGAGGTATTCATGTAACACTAAATTTCACTAAACATTTCACAAAATTCTACCTGAACCCACCGCATTACTGTGAGTCTGTGAGCCATATTCCACAAAATTAAGTTAAGCCAAAATTTAAGGGAAAATTTAATAGAAATATCTAGCTCTCGCATGTTCGGGGAGCGAGGCTGACATCATCCTGTCCCAGGGGGCTGGGAGCGCGTGCCGAAACAGCTGATTGCCGACCGACCACCATAAAAAATCGTATAAAACAATCCCCAACCAAATTTCAACCTTATCCCAACAGTTCAAGCTCTAATCTCCCATGCTTCCATCCAAACGACCCTTAAAATAAGTGTTTCCAGACAACTCTCAACTCTAACATACAGCAGATGGGTCTAAAATCATTTGCTCACTTTTTTCCCCGTACACGTCACCTCCAGAATGAAATACGCAGTGCCATAAAATTTGGACTCTAACACCGGAGCACACGGCTAGTTTTTGCTCGTTCGGGATTGTTAACGAGATAAAACAGAATGGATTTTGTGCATTTCACTTGGTTGGAGGCCGGTGCGTGCCTCGAGCGATCAAGTTCTGCTGCATGCGGCTCCGCTAGCTAATAAATGAGAATATTTCGTACGAGAAGATGGATCGTCCGTAATTGTTCAGCTACGGTGTTAGTCGTAAGAAACAGAGATTTTACGCTACGTGATTCAATAAAACATCGGTGTTTTGATGGCCGTATAAATATGTAGTAGAACAGATAGTATAATACGGTGTGTTATTAATATAAGTAGAGCCATTAATATAAGTAATTATAATGGTCAATTAAGTGGTCTTACTATCTCGAGGTGGACACACAGGCGTAGTGTTGTTGAAGTAGATCGTAGACCACCGCCAGAGATGATTGTCCGCATCACGCAACTGTTTTGTGTTACATTATAAAATAACTCATTCGGAACTACAAGTACAACAAATAATAAAATAATTTAATACAGTTTTTCGACGTTTCTTTTCTACCTTGAACTAACTTGTACAGGGGGTAACATTAAAGCTAGACAATAGATCTGTTTCAAATTAAATAAACTGCCGAGCAAAGAAAAAGTTCCACCCACAAAATGCCGACAAACACCTTAATTTAATTTTTTCACATTTAATTTAAAATTTTGAACACAATATTTACGTTTTTAGTAGGTAATATTCTGTTGCACTGTTAAATGTACTTCAATATTGCAGACGGCGCGGCGTCATTAAGCTAGCCTTTCCCGTTTAGGAGTAATTTGGTGCTATGTCACTGGAACTTTTTCATTGCTCGTTAGTGTATTTATTGCCTGTTTCCACCTCTTCTTATAGGCATGGGAGCTTAACAATACCCAAAGACTTGAAGAACATAGTTACGAAGGAGTACATAATATAGCAACTATTCCAAGGAGCCGAAACATTCAAAGCTCGACAATTCTGGTCACATTCACTCCAAAGTTGACAGACAACGTAGAATGTGCACGTGGCTTTGATATTAATAATATGCTTGAAGTTACGAAAACAGAAGTTTTACAATCTATAGAACAATGTAGATTTTTATATGAATAAGCAATTGTACACTGGATCCTACCCTCAAATGCTCAAAATATTGCCAGTACAAAACCCAACGGTGAGTTCTGCTAAGTTAAGAGTTAAGCTCTTATTTGTACATTCTATAATACACTCTGTAATCAGTCAGTAACTTTTGTTTTAAGTACTTATTCATATTCATTTATATATAGAGAATATAATAGAAAACATTTATTCAACATAGGCACAACACAATAGCAACAATCACAATATAAAGTCGAGAATAGTTAAATACAATAAAAAAAATTGCTGAGCGTGCAACCATCTTAGCATTTAATGCAACTAAGAACAATCGATGATAAAACAGTAATCCGAATAACAGAATTGAAATCCAAATTGAGATCGCTAACAATCTGCTATATATCCCGTCATTTTTGTGTCAAAATTTCGCCTATGGCATTCACGCAACCAAACAATTTAGCGATGATCGTCGGGCCGCACCATAAGCCGATTCAATCAGCGCCCTGCACACGTACAGTTCGGACCGCGGGAAATACCACGCGCCGTTCCATCCCTCGCTCCGAACTGTACGTGTAGATGTGCGGATCTAACAGTCCGATCTGGCAGCTCGACGCGAGTGCATGTCTCACAGTTTTACGCGCGCATCACGTATAAACGTAAATTACAAAAATGGCGGTTTGGAGCGTCGAAGCTATCACAGAGTTCATTCGTTTGTACCGTGAACATCCGTGTCTCTGGAAGATAAAAAGTAAGGAGTATAGTAACAGGAATATGAGAAACAAAGCATATGACGAGCTCGTTGATTTTTGCAAGTCAGTAGGTTTTGTTTCAGCTGATCGCGATTTCGTCAGCAAAAAAATACAGAATATAAGAGGTGCATTTCGCAAAGAATTGAAGAAAGTAACGGAGACACGGAACAAAAGTGGAAGCTCCCAAGAAGATGTTTATAAACCGACTCTTTGGTACTTTGACTTACTTTTATTCACAAAAGACCAAGAATTACCAACCCCAAGCGTGTCTAACATGCCGACGGACGAGTCTACAGCTGAAACTTTAGACTATTTTGCAAACCACACACCATCCCCACAACATTATACCAACGACGACATACCAACATCTCAGCAGCCTACGAATATAACGTCACTGCCAAACTCTGACCACACAATTGTAGAGGTAAGTGGTAAATAAAAACACAATATATTGTAATTTTTTTACTGTACAGATAAAAAAAAATATGTATAGGTAGCGGCAACTTTATTGGTCACTGCGCGCAATTGTTTCTGCCTCTTTAATCAGCGCTCAACTTACGTCCATAAACCTATAGGTGCACTGAATAAAGTTATGCTCTACCAGCGTTAATCATAATTTCTTGCCAAGGGACACGACCTATTGAATTAAAATATGTTTTGTATTCATCTCTGCTCTGTTTAGCCAAAGTTGAGACATTCCTGACTGAAGGTCTGTCCAATCTAGTTAGGTCGAAGTTGTCTCTTCGCCAGTCTCCTTCACTAACGCGTCCAGATTCAATACTTTCTCTGTCTACTGTCGTTGCCGACAGGTACATATTACTTCTCTTTCTTAGAAAATTGTGGATGCTACATATTGCTAGTACTATGTAACATATGTTTTCGGGTTTCATGTTAATGGGTGTACGTAATATCTGGAATCTAGAGGCTATTATACCGAATGCATTTTCGACAACATTGCGAGCGCGCGAGAGTCTATAATTATAAATCCGTCTGTCATGATCAAGTTCTCTTTGTGCATAGGGCGTTAAGAGATTTTCTTTGAGAGCAAAACCTTCATCACCAATGAAAACATAGTTTAAATTGTTAACGTTCTCACTTTTGTCGGGTAGTTCTAATTGATTTCTTATAATTTTTTTGTAAAATTCCGTGTGTTCGAGGACACCTCCATCGGACATTCTGCCGTTTTTACCAATATCTACAAAAATGAACTCATAGTTTGAATTGACCAAAGCTAATAAAACCATGCTGTAAAAGTTCTTGTAATTATAATATTTTGCACCAGAATTTGCAGGTGGTACAATTCGAATATGCTTTCCGTCGAGAGCTCCACCACAATTAATGAAATTCCACTGATTTTGAAAGCCTTTAGCAATTTCCAACCATTCTTCTTTGCTCGTAGGAAACTGAAAAATAAAACCAATAAAATTATGTTTCGTCAACTTTTATTATAAATTGTATTGTTTCAGGAATCATCTTCATCTTTAGGATCAGCCTCAAGAGGTATGAAGAGGAAAACGAAACCAAGTGTGATAGATACTCAGATTAAATTCATGACTGTATGTACAGAAGCATTAAAAAAAAAGGAAGTGACAGAATATGATGCTTTGGCCATAACCATTTCCAAAAAATTGGAGAAAATGAATAGTATTCAAGCCTTACATGCTGAAACAATTATACATTCAGTTTTACGCAGGGGTATACTAAATCAATTAACTGATTCAACTGATATTTGTGATAAGCAGTGCAATAAAACTGTTATTTTATCTTCACCATCATCATCTACTTCTGTACACACGGACGCTGCTCAACATTCGTCTCTTCAACCTACATTGGAAACCCAAAACACTGATGTAACTCTCGTAAATGAATCTCAGTGTTTATTAAGAGATTACTATAAGCATTTTAACTAATTATAATAACTAATTATTCATTTTAACTGATTGTACTGTGATTGTTGTGACTGATAAAAATTATATAAGTATATAACTGATTTACAAAATGTTTTACTTACCCTCATATAATCTTCCCGAAGCGTTTCATAAATTACTCTACACGTTTCCGGTATTAATTTACTTAACGCCGATGTAGACACGCCTGTACTAAATTTAAGATCTTCATAGGACCGTCCGGTCGCTAAAAACCTTAACGTGGCAACCAATCGTTCTTCTGCTGTTATACATTTTCTCATAACTGTATCTTGCTTAGTTAATTTGGGACGTATCAGTGCTAATAAACAATCAAAATCGTCACTGTCCATTCTTAGGTAATTTTTAAAATCTTCCGGATGACACTGTCGTAATTCCCTTAACATCGGTAAATGTCCATATCTTTGTCTGTATTCCTTTACCCACACTCGTCGTTTTTTTCGGCTGTTTAAGCTAACTACAAATCCAGCTAACGCGATGACCAACCGATCGTCCATTTTTCTTACTACTGTGTAAAAAACTTTTAAAAGCTATAACGTTCCACGCGCCAGTCCAAACTGCAGTCCAAACTCTTGAAAATCAATTTACACGCACAGTTCGGAACGTTTGTCTAGATTATGTAAGTTTCGTCGGCAATCCAAACCGTGAATGCATTTTTTATCGTAATTAGCACAACAGTTTGATCCGCAGTCCAAACCGTACAGATCTAACTGCTGTTTGGAACGCAGTCCAAGATGCGCGGTCCGAACTGTACGTGTGTGTACGTGTGCAGGGCGCTAATAATCAGTTTGCTTAGCCTGTCGCCACAATCACTTCATACGGCTGGACCTAGCCCACTGCGATATTTGACCACAGCTACGACCTAATCTTCACTGTCTATGTCCAGTTTATCGTGAGCTTTGTTGGTATCTAAACTAATATTATAAAGTATTGTTTGTTTGTCTGTATGTTTGTTTGCTTCGATCCAATTACAAAAGTGCGTGCACTAACAGGAAGCTACATTCTCACTGAGTGTCTATAGTTTACTTTTTATCCCGGCAAAAAGCACGGTTCATCCGGATAGGCTACAGGGGTGAAGCCATAGGAATATGCTAGATCTATATTTTTAAGCATTTCTTTCAGAAACTGGAGCATTCAACGTTTTAAATAGATAACTTTAACGTAGCATTTATCTAAGACCAATGCGTTTCATTAGTTAATTCAACATTTATTGCACATCTTCGAGTTGCATCCTTGTAGTTAGCAATGCTTATCGTCCCAGTCATCTTGTAATTAATGCCATTACGATCAAATGAAAGTTACTTAGAATAACTGGAAGCTACGTGACTGCATGCAGGGAACACTATAAGTGGTGGAAGCTACAGAAATTGCCCCATTGCTCTGGCTTGTAATGCTGCAATTTTGTAAGTGTTTCGATTTATCCGAACTGATTAGATTGTGAAAGTCATCGGCTTCTGATATAAACAGTAATATAACTTGTTTTATGTATTGCTTCTGAATGTTGATAATTATGAACCAAACGGTCCCGAGATTAAAATTGTCGGGACCAACAAAGGGTGTTGGGGTCTCCCCTTTTACAATCATGTGTTATACAGATACTCCTTGTTAAACGTTTTGGTTTCGGGTATTTCGAGGTATGAACAGATCTTGAAATAACTGATACATTGATTATTGCGACTGGAGCTGCTGTTAATGAAACAGGAACAAAAATCAATACTTTCTTAATTGATTATATGAAAGCTCGTTTCATATGCTGAATACTTTTAACACCCATGATTCGTCTGGTTCGTCGTTTTTAGTAACATGAAGATATTCCCGATAACACGGGGTTCCGTCACGGCACGGGAGTGTTGACACGACGAAGAAATCATCAATAAAGCTCCGTGACAAGACTTTCTGTACCTCGTTCATTTGCATTTTGCATGCGTAATCAGGAATTCTGTCCAAATACGCTATTGTATTGCAATATACAGATCTGTCGTACGCCGTACTTCGTAAGCGTGGTTATAGGAATTTCAAACAATAGAAGTGCGGTTTGGATGACAGGCTTCTGATGGTAAAGCTGCGAGTGCGTAGACCTCTTAGCAATGCGCGGCATATTTTATTACATATCACATATTATTATTGATTGACGTAAGCATCGGATGGCGTACGCTTATTAAGCAAAATATAGCGTTTTTGGCGTTAATATGATATGTGAGGATGTCGACTAGATTACAAAGGACGTAGAGTATAAAGGGAGAAGAACACAATTGGTCTCATTTCATCTAAAAGTACTCAAAAATTACTTCTAGGTGTCACAAAGTGTAATCCCCATGAATAATTTCGAAATTAAAACCCTTTTGTCAAATCCATAGTGTTTCAAACTTGTAAATGTTGTTTTCTCTTAGTGAAACTGTTTATATTCTTTTGTCTTGACAATATAGACGCCAGCGAATTCCATTCCATAGAATTTGCATTGCAACTAAGAATATGCCGTCATTGTGTTTGGAGCCCTTTAAAAAGGGCTTTGGGCATGCGGGTCTCAATTTTTCGGAAAAGATTCCTGGCTTACGTTAAAAGGACATCCAACGATATTATGATTACCTGGTAGCTAAAGTTCTTTGCAAATGACAGTATGAGGTTTGCATACTAAAATGGCGTCGCATCTCGCAGCTTGTGGAAGACGCAACTTAATATGACAAAATTCTTTTGATTTATAATAACTGGCGAAGAATTTATGTGTAGCTTTACAGTTATTTATGTCGCTAAAAACGTAAATAATAGTATGTGGTTCAAAATTACTCATGCAAACATGCTATGTAAAGGTTTTAACTATTCGATTACAATCTAACGAGCGATTTTGTTATTGTTATTCGTGCGTTTAGTACTATGTTTACCTCGTTAGAAGTTATTTTCATGTTCTTAATTTTGGAATTCTTTTTTCTGTTCTTCGCCTTCGAAGCTTTAGTTTTCATCAAAATAGTTTGTGATATTATTAATTCGACAAGATCTATATCTGTCAGTAAAATCGACGTTAGTATTAAAGGATCCCAGCCGGAAACGTGTCGATAACGCGATGTCTATAATAATCTTTGCTCCGGAACTATTGAGTCATCATCATTCACATCATAACGCCCTGGTGTGAATAAAACTTCATCATTCAATTTCTTCATGTGTTCAACTATTCAATCTTGTCTTTCTAGTTTATGAGTTGGGTCATTTCTGAAAGTTACTTGGAGGTAGTATGAATTTTAGATACGGTTCATTCTGTGTCTATCGAATTTTTACACTTTGCTTGTATATTGCTTGATTACAAGTATCTTTTGAAGTCCAAAAACCTTTGTAAATGTTATTCGTTATTGGAAACAAATAAAACGAGGGACGCAGGATTAACAATAACAATAGGTAACCGTGTTGTTAATATTCCGTAGGTAGATCCTCAAACCTTAAATTGGTTAGTGATATCATAAGGTAAAAGTGGCTTACATGGGTCTCTTAAACAGGAAAAATCTCTTTTTATTTTTAACCTATTCGTTGCATTTTAATATCTGTAATATTTGCTATTTTATAAAGTACAAAACGCAGCCTTTCGAAGCATCATCAGAGCAGGAATGCCCTTGTGCAATGTTACTTGGGGTAGACGCAACACGTTTTCTTTTTCCATTCTGTCCTATCAACCGTCAAGTTATCACTGACTCCCGTTTCTTTCATATCTCATGTCACACAATCCATCCATCTTTTCTTTGGTCTTCCTTTCCCTCTCCATCCAGCTGGAGGATCACATTTTAGAAGCAAGTTGAAAGAATTGCTTTAAATTTGAGAATGCTCTTCGTAAGAGAGAATATTCAAGTTTGCATTACCGAAATGATTATTTCTGATGCTCCAATGGGACTTGCCGTCAATCTGCATCATTCACGCACACTCCAACTGTCACAATCATGAATGTGTGTGTTTACTCAATTCCTCTTATTAATATAACATCAGGGGGAGAGTGCCGGCAATTTCGGACTTTGTTTGGTCCCCTGGGAACCAGTAAAGCGTGGTCGTTATCAACTTCAATAAGATGGCAGAAATGATGTATTTTTGGTCTGTTATTTTTGCCCATGTTATTATTTTTGTATTCTTCTTATTTTAGACTGCCTAGCTTCTGCCGAGTTCTGCCAAACGCTTCGCTCGTGTGGATGTTGGAAATTATCCCAAGGGAACGTATTCCTTGGAAAAACAAGGTATTCTGTCCTTCTATACGATCCAGTATATCTATGTACGAAAATGTATAACAACAGGCTCAGTGGTTTAAGCGTGAAAGCGTAAAAAACCGACAGAATTAGGAACTTTTGCTTTTTTAATGTAATAGATTTAATATATTAGATTAGACTTCTCCTTCGTAAAGAAGAGTTGCAATACCCAAGTTTAGAGTGACTCTGTGTTCGTGTTATCAATCACATGTTTGACATTTCGACTTCCGTTTTTTTACACTGTTTTGCAATTTAGTGAGTCAACTTATGTGTATCGTGGGATTTTTTTTATCAAGCCCATACATACGGGATTGACGGCACAGTTAAGGCTGTCCATATATATACGTACTTTTGTTTGCTATGTCAAAACACTTCATACTATGAAGTTCACTTTTGCGATAACTTTGTGGGCTTAGCTCTCATTACAACTTTCACAATTACAATTCTGCTAGACTTCATATTTCTACTTTATCAATGTGTATCTCCGTAACGAAATGATACAAAAAGTAAAGTGCTGAATTTTTAATACAAGTAACATTATATAAAACACTGTCAGGTTTCTTCTTTTTCTACCATCCAATTCATTGTCAATCTATTTTCTTTGAACACCATGATAGAAAACTGCCTATTTTTTGCGTCCTAACACAACATCGCAATTGTGCAATAAAGCCTAGTGTACGAGAATTCTCGTGAAACCAGGAGCAAAAAGTCTTTTAAGTGGTCATTCTCCTTTCTAGAAAACTTGCAAAAACATAAAACGTAGATAACAAATGGCTACTGTACCGGAACTCCGTTTGAAGCGCTGTATCGCTAGATAACGCGCAAAACCTTATCACGCCAGGAACGAACACGTCTGATTAGCTAGCTATATTAGAAGTGTGCTCTACTAATGGAAAATCACAAAAAAACTTATCGTTTATTCCAGTTTTTAAGACGAGCGATAGCCGAGAGCTCGAAGTAAAATTCAAGCGATTTCTTTTGATGAAGCATTACTGCGAAATCTCTAAGTTACGTATCCAGGTAACGTATTTGACTGTTATCCCCTTCTGTGAGGTTAAAAGCGTTTCTTTTTATTTGTTTTTTTTTGCACTGATGTACCCTTCGAAAATTAACTTCAAGTTCAACTTCAGGTATTCTCAAAAACTCTTTGTGCCTTCAACTTGATTACTGCATCGTATCAATAAAACATTTGGTATGTAAACTGCAGACTGATTTTGCTTTGGATTTATAAATTGAAAATGTTATCTTGCTCACGGGATGTCTTTGTTTCTCTCAGAACGTGTGGTTTCCGATCCAGTTCAATAGCATTCGCAGCCGGGCGTGTACGAGGGGAGCAGAACTGGTAGGGAGCGCGCAGTCGGCTTCACCGGCGTGCCTGTGTTTAGCGATATGTGTACACGAAGCGAGCTCAATGCGTGCTCCAGTAGACGCTTTGAATGTAGCGAGAAAATAACTTTAGTTTCTAGCTTTACTTTGAAGACTGTGTTTAGGTTTACCGTCAATAACTCAAACCGTACTTAATTATTCATAAAAGGTCCAGGTATAGCGTCATCGAAATGTAGTCAGGACTACAAAATAAACTAGAGCAAAATTAGATTCTCTAAGTTTTGCCGTCTGAACGATTGTTATTGTTTCTCTTGTTAATTTCAGATCACAGACAAAACAACAGCTATTACGAGAAACGTTTAGAGTAGACGTTCACTTTTGACAGAAATCAATTCTTTGCTGACTTCAGTTTCATAAGCAAGCCAATATGCATCGTCTTTTTATTTATGTTTGTCTTTTATTCCGAGAACCTCTCGGGGAAATAAAATTAAATAAAACGTCTCCGTCTGAAGAAGTTTTATTTTGTAACTATCTGCCCGCGGCTACACTGGAGCCTTGCGTCTGGTCTGGGGGTTAGTGGCGTTTTTCTTCTATTTCTTAACTTCCTGTCGCAGTATTAAGAAGTTGTGTGCGCAGTTAAGTCTGCAGTCTGAGCACCGGAAATTAAGAGGTATCGATTTAAGTGGAGAAGTCGCCTTGAGTGCCAGATCTATTTCTGCGAGACGTAGAAATATTGTTGCAAATATAGTAACTTGGGACTTTCAAATTGCATCGTTTCAGGAATAAAGAATATCTAATTGGGTTGTAGTTATGCTCAGCACATTTTCAATCAAGAATAGTTTAATCCTTTGGGTCCTGTTCAATGTGCCTTTTACAAATGTATGATTGCGAAGTTTTTTTCCTGCTTTATAATATCGAGAGCCAGTTCTAATTCTCACTGCGAGTCGTAACATGGCCGCAAATATAGAAACTGTTGAAGGAACTTGGGACAATTAATCGTTTTAGGAAGACAATTTTTACCCGACTACGGCGAAGCATAAGGGAGGGTTAGGTTTTTGACCGGTATGTGTGTATGGTCATCTGTTCCCTTATAACTTCTAAACTATATGTCATTATTTGACATACCGTACCAAACTACATTCTGCAAAGTGGCATACGACCACAGTTGTCCTCTACGGAGTAGTTTGTTCATAACAATTTCAGAGGAGAATATTTTCTTGGTTCATACTTTTTAGAGCGTGATTTTTCAGTAGTCGGGTTTTAGTTTTTGAACTTAATTTTTTTATTCTCTATTTATTTGTCAGATCAAAATCCATAGTCCATATGGAGTCCCTAATTGGGTTGTGTATTCATGCTCAGGACATGTTCGAGGCGTTTAGAATAGTTTGTTCCTTTGGGTCCATGTTCTTTAATGTGCTTTCTCCAAACTTATAATTGCCTAGTACTCTTCCTGCTATTCAATACCAAAGGCATATTTCTACTCCGTGCTAACCCGAGCCTCTTTCTAAAGTATAGTTATTCTTCACAGCGTCAAATCTTAGCGTTACATCTCGATGATGTAACGTTAATTGAATTGCCGCATGTGGCAACACCGAGGATTGCATCGAAAGGTCGTTGGCTGCACGTGCAGTGACTGGTTGAGCTGAGGATTCTTCGCGTATGGGTCAAACATTTACTGGCTTTGCTTCTTTTAAAATTTCTGAAGGAAACATACTTGACGGACATACTTACTGATACAATTTAAATGGTTTCGATAGTTGATATCGCGCTATCACGCACATATTTTCTTAGAAAATTTCAAGTGCAAATATGTCGAATTGCATCGCATTGCGTCTATCTGAACATAGTTGGTATTTTGTGATAAATGGCGGGTTGGCGATTTAATACTTGTATTAACTATAATATATATTACTAGCTTTTGCCCGCGGCTTCGCACGCGTAGACTACATGCTTCTCCTTATCATATTTTAACAGTATGTAGAGAAAAGTAAAAAATAATGTAATGCGAAAGTTTTTCTTATGACAGACTTATACTTACCTACTCTATCATCAATACGCTCTATCCTTGTCCCGTTCCGTATGCCTACACTATTTCTGTGTTTATCCATGACTAATAATAAGTAATCATAATTAAATTAAAGTATTTCCGTATAAACAACATTTTAAACCATTTTGGATGTTGACGCCAATATCACCAGACTATTTGATGAGATAACACATGAACACGCTACATAGAACTGTCCATGGAAAAAGCAATTTGCCCTCAAATCTACACCAGCATACTTCAGAGTTTGTCCTTGAGCCTTATTAATTGTCATGGCGAAGCAGATTTTCCCGCCCCTATTTAATTCCTATATTTATGCGTTGAGCCATTTGCCAAAGACTTGAGAGTATTTTCAATAATATTTCCTTTGTAAAAGAAGGACTTTTGTACACAACATTTCATCCCACACGATCCGCCCCCCACCCCTAAGGATGGAATTCCCAAAAAACCTTAATTTGCGATAGATTTTAATCTTCAGCCCAAACCCAATATTCGAAGATCCTAACTTCAAAACTGGCCGACTTTCATACAAACTTTCATCCCCTATTTCACCCCCTCAGGGGTGGAACTCACAAAAATTATTTCCTAGTGGATGCCTGCACAGTATAAAGTATCTATTTGCAAAATTTCAATTCTCTAGACGATTTCACCCTCATGGGGGTGAAATCTTCAAAATCGCTGAGATACGTGTAAATTATTTTTTAATCTTCAGCCTAAACCTAAAATATGAAGATCCTGACTTTAAAACTGACGGATTTTCATACAAAATTTCATCCCCTATTTCACCCCCTTAGGGGTGGAATTCACAAAAATTATTTCTTAGTGGATGCCTGCACAGTATAAAGTATCTATTTGCAAAATTTCAAGTCTCTAGACGATTTCACCCTCATGGGGGTGGAATCTTCAAAATCGCTGAGACACGTGTAAGTTATTTTTTAATCTTCAGCCAAAACCTAAAATATGAAGATCCTGACTTTAAAACTGACGGATTTTCATACAAACTTTCATCCCCTATTTCACGCCCTTAGGGGTGGAATTTCCAAAAATCCTTTCTTAGTGCTCACCTACACTACCAAAGGAACCTACGTGCCAAGTTTCATGATTGAAGCTTCAGCCGTTTGGCCTGTGCGTTGATGGTCAGTGAGTGAGTCAGTCAGTCACTTTCTTCTTTTATATGTTTAGAAGATAACGCCTGTCTGATGGAGCATAGATGTATTTTGTTCGTCCCAGGAAGGAGAAGGTATCAAAATTTCGTAGTAGACAACTACTATGCATCTTGTTTTCACTGTTTAATTATAAAAAGACCGGCCAAGTGTGAATCGGACTCGCGCACGAAGGATTCCGTACCATTATCGCAAAAACGGCAAAATAAACACGTTTGTTGTATGGGGGCCCCATTTAAATATTAATTATATTCTGATTTTAGTATTTGTTGTTATAGCGGCCACAGAAATACATCATCTGTGAAAATTTCAACTGTCTAGCTATCACGTTTCATGAGATATAGCCTGGTGACAGACAGATAGACAGACGGACCGCGGAGTCTTAGTAATAGGGCCCCGTTTTTACGCTTTGGGTACGGAACCCTAAAAATTTAAGGACGGGTTTAGTTGGTAAATATCAGGAGAACGAACGTTTGCAGGAAACTTAGCTAAAGCGTTTGATCTTATGGTAAAAATATGATCTTCTCAAAGAGCCGATCTGGGGCCTTACACTGATATCTCAAAACCATCATGGTTCCACTGTGACAGAGAGACGTAGAGCACTATCCCTTTTTACAGCGGAATCATGACGGCGTTGACACGTTACAGTAGATACGGGTCCAGCATAGGAAGTCATACAGTCATGAGACAAAGTAAATTTTAGGACTCCCTGGATTTAAGTCACTCAAAACCAAACCTTAATACTATTTGGTAATAGCTTATCTATCCATCTTCCTGCCCTTATCCCATGTTACTTGGGGTCGGCGCAACACGTTTGCTTCTTCCATACGGTCCTGTCCCTCGTCACATTACTGACTCCCTTTTCTTTCATATCACTCCTCACACAGTCCATCCATCTTTTCTTTGGCCTTCCTCTGCCTCTCCATCCATCCACATTTATATTCGTAACATGCGTTTCATCCCTCCTCATCACATGACCATACCAGGACAAACGGTTTCCTTTCAACTTTTCTGCCACTGCCGCCACTTTCAAACTGCCTCTAATATACTCATTTCTCACTTTATCCAATCTCGTCACGCCGCACATCCATCTCAACATTCTCATCTCTGCTACATGCAATCTCCTTTCATCCATCTTTTTCAGAGCCCAACATTCCGATCCATACAGTATGACAGGTCTAATCACGGACTTGTAGATTTGCCCCTTTAGCTTGAGGGGCATCCGTGGGTCGCAAGTTGTTCCAGTGACCTGTCGCCATTTCATCCATCCTGAGTTGATCCGGTGCGTTACATCTCGGTCTACCTCGCCATTCCCTTGGACAAGCGACCCTAGGTACCGGAAGTCGGAGCAGATTGTTATGGGTGTTCCAGCGAGAGCTATGTTCACGGAACTGGAGAGACCGCCGAAATCGCAAAACAAGTATTCTGCTCAATTTCAGGCCAACACTCTCCAGTCTGTGCCACCACACCTCCAATCTGCTCTGGATCTCTAGGCCACTCTCGGCAACCAGCACAATGTCATCGGCAAACAGCATACACCAGGGTGCCTCTTCCTGTATGTCCGACGTAAGAGCGTCCATTATCAACAGGAAGAGATAGGGACTGAGAGCCGACCCTTGGTGCAAGCCGACTGCCACACTGAAGTTGCCAGTATTGCCCACTGTAGACCTAACTTGGGTACTGCATCGACTGTACATCGCTCGAATCAACTCTACATACTTTCCAGTTTCCTGTTCAGTTGCGCAGAAAAGGAGTTGAAGCTTTTGTCATCTGCCTAGTCTCTGCCCAACTATGTTGGGGACGGCTTTAAATGTTACCAGATGCAGCAGAATACCAGTATTTTTCATGAAGCGATAGCCTATATCTGGCCCCCTGAACCCAGTAAAATAAGGCTAACACTGACGAATGGCGGCATGACTTGCCTAAAACAGGCAGAAAATTAACCAACCTTGGATGTTTCGTACTTCTAGTCGCCGCCATAACTCACACATAGTCTAGCGTGAACTGGCTTTGAGTTCCTTACTTTTCTTTGTTTTATTTTAAATAAGACAGGTTTGATAATCAACTTGCGGTTACTGACGGGTCTTTAAACGTCACAGGATTTGGTATTTATGTCGAAAAAGAAATGCTATTCAGAGATAAATTTCATCTTCGGTGTTTTCCATATCTGTCGTCTGTTTTAAAAATAGAGAATGCAATAAAGAGCTGCACTAGTAGTTCACCCAGCATACGTCCCAAGTAAGGGTACGTGCACACAGAACATCTGTATTTCCTGGATCGTTTTTAACGGATCCGTCGTTACTGTAGGTGATGTTCACACCGCATTTACAGTACCGTATTTAAGGATCCGTCGCTACTGTAGGTGATGTTCACACCGCATTTACAGTACCGTTTTAACGGATCCGTCGCTACTGTAGGAGATGTTCACGCCGCATTTACAGTACCGTTTTAACGGATCCGTCGCTACTGTAGGAGATGTTCACACCGCATTTACAGTACCGTTTTAACGGATCCGTCGCTACTGTAGGAGATGTTCACGCCGCATTTACAGTACCGTTTTAACGGATCCGTCGCTACTGTAGGAGATGTTCACACCGCATTTACAGTACCGTTTTAACGGATCCGTCGATACTGGGGTTAAAATTCACACCAATCATCTTTCTACAAGAACGTCCGATAAAACGGGTCAGTATTTTTATACAGTTGTGTGTGAACTCGCTCATACAACTACCTACGCCATTGCCGAATAAAAACGTATACAATAAAGCGGAACTGTAAAACAGACTTCTGTATACTTTGTCAGTGCGGTATTTTTTACTGTATTCGGAATACTGTCATGTGTGTGAACTAGCTCATACAACTACGTCAGCGCCGACTAAAAACGTATGCGATAAAGCGGACCTGTAAAACGGACCATTTACAGGTCCGCTTTAACGTATACGTTTTTGTCGGCGCTGACGTAGTTGTATGAGCTGTGAACGAGCACATACGTTCAGTTTGGTCACAAAGTAACTAATATTTTTCTCCCTTATACAATGTAAGTTAGATTTACTTTGTTTAAATGACGTAACATTTCTATACTTAGTTATTTTACGAGGCGTGCAATCTACATTTCACTTTTAATTTGTCGCGGCAAAGGCGATTACTTATGCCAAAAATATCAGGGCCTTTGAATTTGCTTTCGTTGAAATGCATCTATAACCAGGGTAGCAAAATGATTACGAAAATATAGTGAGGGTGTTCTTTAATTCCATTTTTGAAATCCTAGCTTGTTTTTGCCCGGGTCTACCCAGCACGGTTGTCTTTGCTTGCCGGCTTCCAAAAATACCTCCGCTGCGTTGCCTACTGACGCTGACGTTGGCTATTTTGCGTGCTGGCATGATTCCAGCCTCCGTACCAGGGTTACACACACTGCCATACTCTCGTAACATCACCAGTCTTGGTCTTGACGTCACCTTCCAACTCCACAATTATGTCAGAAGTCTAGTCTGTGCGATGAGCTAACTTTTTCACAAGATTTTTATCTTTTTCGTTCCACATTTCGTCTAAATGCGAGAAACATTGCGCGCTAAATGTAGAAACTGATTCAAAACAATGTTTCGGAATCTTGCGCAAACTTGTGAGTTGGACCACGGCTTATTTTTAAGTATTGCGCTTGATGTTTTTCCCGAACATAGATCTAACATAACGGTTAAATATAATTAACGGGTTTTAAATTTTCTTAAAGTGACTATAGTCTAGTGAGGACCAGTAGAAACGTTTACGGAAACGCAACTAGAGAGATGGCGGGTGCACGATTAGGCCTACAGTTTGGCGGGCACCGCACCGGTGTGCTCAACCACCAGGCGCCGCTTGTAACTTGAATTTAACACACAAGTACACTTAGAAGTAGTAATAAAATCACATCCTTACCTTACTATCAGGTCCCAATCCAGTTCGTCGAATAAAATCCAATTGATAAAACACAGTTATACACTGAATTTTGAACCAACACACATGCAATTAGTGCAATGAACTGTTCTGAACTGCAATCGGTTCGACGATTTGTTTTATTTATTTTTTAGCTCAAAATTGTTTAAACACAAGATAATCGAATCCACTTTATTATCACTATGAACCACAAAAATTCAACTGCGCGTCGAGTCCGAAAATTTTCGTGGCAGATCCTGTGAACCGGAACCGGTTTATTTCATGTTTTAAAGTATTTTTAAATTGGTAATTTAATACGACACTAAAATCTCGTCCGACAAGGAAAAAGTAAAACAACGACAACGAACTGCGAAGTGCTTCCGCATCCCCAAAACAGCTGTTCGAAACTAGTGACGTCCAAAAATCGATAACAGCCGGATTAGGACAACCGTAATTACACACCACAGATTACCGGTTTCACTATCCTTTTAATGCATACCTTCACTGTAGTAGTTGTAAAAATAAGGTTTAACGATAATATTATTTTTGCAATATAACTCGTTGAATAAGTGAGATTGAAGGACAGCAAAACATTTTTTTGGAGAAAAGTATGTTCTTTTAAAAATCACTTTTTGTTGTTTTGTTTATGATGGTGATCTTTAGTGAGCAGGTCGGTGTGAGCTGCACAGCGCACGCGGTCGCGCTCGGTCGCGGACTGGCGCGGCGCGGGGCGTGCGGGTCGCGGGGAGGGCGGGGCGGGGCGCAGGCGGGCCGGCCGGAGGAATGCTATTGTAGGCGAACTTGCCCGCCACTTTTTTTCTCAATTCTGGTCAAACAAGTTTTGTATACAACCTGCATTGTAAGGATTCCGCCATTCTTCGTACGAGGCAACGGTCTTTCTAAACTTCGTGAAGTATAAGGTTTCGCTGAAACTTCAAAATCCAAGAACGTTACAGGATAGGTAAACATACCCATTACTTATGTAAAAAATTAAAAATACTGAAACACACACAGAAATGAGCGATTAAGTATTTTTAACTACAGTACATTGAATTTCTATACCTGAAGGCTCAGATTTTTGTTTTTTTGTTGGCTTCCCACACTGACATGGTGATTGATGACTAATCAAAATTGCATCTTATTATTTGATTACTGATATAAAAAAATATATAAAGAACACCAGAATCCTATAGCAACTTAACCAGAAGTATGAGAAGGTATCACAACATCATCCATATATGCGACATATTCATATAATCCACAAAACAATCGAAATATAAAAGCTCCCTCAACATACTGTGAAGTGCAGTTTCAGTGGAGACTGGAGAAAGAAATATGATTGTTATCAAAATTATCAATAATGAATTAGAATCTAATAATGTTTCAGTAAGAGCCGAGACGTCAAGCCCCTAGAATGTAAGGAATGGTTAAGAAAAACATCTGTATTCCTACTAATGGAGCCAAAGTCAACTTAAAGGTATCGAGTTCCCAATTAATTTGTGGTAAGTAAATCATTCACACCCCGTTACAACACTTACAACCAGCAAAGTTATGTTTGCCGTACAAATATCTTCAACTTCTGTTAGTTTTTTAGTTAGGCACGAAGATCAGGCAGGTATTATTTGCTATAACCTGAGTAGAATTCCAACATTCAAGGTTAGAAGGGAACTTCTAAACTAAGTATTTGAAGAGCGATAAACGAACTTCCAAGTTCCAAGAGGTCGGATAGACTCGACTTCGAAAGGGACAGCCTAACCCCACGCTCCCTACGACAAAAAGAGACGGTACGACTTATTTTATTTATTGCCATATCAAGTTACGTCGCTGGTTCTGTATCATGGTTGTGTGAAAGAGACGAATATAAATATATTGTTCCCCTTGACCTCGACGGCGGTAGATGCTGTTGATCACATTTTTTGGAAATTAAACTTTTTTAATTAGTAAACTTGAAACAGGTTTACCGTATGAGAACCTATTAATGAAGTATTGGTCAAAGCTGTGAAGATATATTGTGTAGATCGTGACACCTATGAAATTGGGTAATCTGGAATTAACGCACTTAATGATGAATAATGAAATGATACTGGCAAAAATGTAACAATTACGCCTGATGAGGTTAAAGACTAGGGGTCAAGCATTTAAAGGCAGAAGTTCTGAAACGTAGAATCCCGTCTAAAGTCACATGCAATGCTAAAACAAAGCAAAACTCCAATTGCCGGTGATTTGTGGTTCGCGAGATAATAAAGATTCAAGAGATATACTCAGTCTTGGAAAGAGATTGGTTTTTTCCCGCATGATTGAGGAAATAGAATTCTCACAATAATCTTAGAATAAATTAGAAGGATAATCTTTGTTTTTTATATCTATGAGTTTAGTGCACTTAAATCTTTTGTAAGTTGTTAGAATTTGTTTCCCTTCTTCGGCTTCTTTCGTGTCGATTAACTCAAATATAGTCTGAACTATTCAGATTTTGTCCGTTTGGAATGTATTATATTCGGTCGACAGTAATTAGAAATTCACAACAGCTAAATATTATTCGCTAACTCATGTTCGTAGGTTACTTTGCAAAAGCTACGCTAGTTTGCAAATCCAACAATTTATTATTCAACAAATGGCACATCTGTCAAACTTAATCCTGCTTTACATTCAGCTGAAAATTATTGCAGGAATTACGACATGCAAAACTAAAGTTTATACTTTTGACTGTTTTTATCATAATTTTGAACTACTCCAGTAATGGGGAACATACTAATCAAATATCGGAGATCACGAAGCAGGCTCTTAAATATTGAATTCTCAAAATGAGAGAGATGCGATCTTTTCCATAAATTTATATATTACGCAATTGGGCTACTGTTCCAGCAATAATGAATCTGTGTAGAGCAGTGGTGGCCCAGTGGTATCGGCCGCGACTTACAAGTTATAGGTCGTGGGTTCGAGCTCAGGCAGGTAAAAGTGGCTTTGTGTAAATTATTTCATCACCACTGCTCTCAAAACGGTGAAGGAAAACATCGTGAGGAAACCGGCATGTCCTAGAACCAAAAATTCGAAGACATGTGACATCCACCAACCCGCACTGGGCCCGCGTGGTGGATTACGGCCCATTCCCTCTCACAGAGAGGAGGCCTGTGTCCCAGCAGTGGGAACAATAATAGGCTGATGATGTGATGTGATGTGAGGCTACTATTCGTACTAATTGAGTGTGCAAAATGATACGTTTTTCATCGTCAAATACCATCGGAACACTGATCGCTTCCGTAAATCTCTTTAGTTCAAGATAAATAATCTTGATTCTCTTATGACTCGGAAACTGTGGCGAAAACATCGCTGTCGTAAAAATCGGCCGGGAGCACGAAATATAGTAGGTATATTTAAAAAGAGATGAATTTGGTGAATTACATCATATTATGGCAAATTAATTAATGTTATTAAAAGAGCTACGAATATTAATGTGAATGGATGGAGAGGAAGGCCAAAGAAAAGATATATGGAGTGTATGAAATGTGAGGAGTGATATTAAAGAAAAGGAAGTCAGTGATGGCATGGCATGACGGTTGACAGATTGAAATGGAAGAAGAAAAACGTGTTTCACCGACCCCAAGTAATACTGGACATGGCAGGAATATAATGATGATGGAAAACTTATAAAATGATTTCAAGTTGGTGGTTGGTTGGTTTGAGTGGTTGAATACTCGAATGGAACTCACTACCTGCGTCCGTGTTTCCGAACGCCTTAAACCCGAATCTCTTCAAAGTTAGAGTGAACAGGCTTCTTTTGGGTAAGCTCTCTCCATCGTCGACTCTGTCTCTGTCACCTCTGACCTAGACTAGAGTCAAGAGCAAACCCATAACAAATAAAAAAAAATAAAAAAAATATCCTTAACATTGTACGACCTAATCTGACTAAATACTGTAACTTTCACGACACAACCCAAAGAACGATTGACTGTAACTTTGAGACAAGCAAGTAAAATATATTTAGTTCTCTTTATTTAAAGTAATACATAACATCTTTGTTCGAGTTTTAACCGAACACACAGCGAAAATGCATAATTGCATCGAAAGCAAGTATGCATATTCGCTCGATTACCAAAATGTGAGCCAGTTCGCGTTTAGATCTCGTCAGAGACACCACGTACTCATAACCAAAACCATAACCATTTTACCATACTTTTTACCATTAATTTAGTTACATAGTTTACCATAATTTAGTATTTCGTGTATCTAAGTGTTATATAGTGTTTCAATATAGTTGTTACTCTTATAATCCAAGACTTTAACTTTTACCATATCCTATCATTACAAGAAAGGTGTGTTAGGTCACCATAGTACCAAGCACTACTTTCTACAATCATCATATTTGCGTTTGGATTGAATCGCATAACAAAGTAACCGAGAGTGCCATATGACGGGTGCTGTGGCAGAATATTTCAAGATTGTTGCAATAATTGTCCTTTTGTTGATTTATATTCTGGCGTACTGAAACAACACTGTACTGAGTCGAATCACTAGAATTTTCATACAGTACGTACCGCAGGTAGCCCAGAGACCTCGCCTCTCGTGATATTGAGGTTGTGGATTCAGATTCGGGCGAGTATCAATGTGATTTTTCAATTCGTATGCATTTTCTAAGTTTATCTTGGGTTACGCTACCGTCAGTGAAGGAAAACAACGTGAGGTATCCTTTGCTTACCAACATTATTAATATAAGCAGCAGCGTCTAATATTTTAAAGTTATCTCAAAGGTTTTCGTTCAAAAACTCGTTCAATGTTATCGTTTCATTGATGGAAAAAGCATGTTATACTTGTTTTATAGATTCGTAATAACCAAGATGATGATCAAAGCTTGCAAGATAAAATGCGGTCTTGTTGATTTAAAGCCTCCTATTGAAGTTCAAACTGGGATATTTTTATAGCATTATAAAACTCTACGATAAAGATCAATACTTTAACATCATTGCTTACAATTCAAACGACTCATCAATTAAACAAGCAAAAAATTAATATGCTCCTAAAATTTTTGGCCAGCTTGAAAAGGCCAACCCTCCCAACCCGCCAAACCTTTTTAAGCAAGCGTGGTAGTTAATGCTCGTGCCTTCTTATTATGAGACTATTCTTATACTAAAAAGGACTTTGACATTAAACAGCTGGTACAACGTAACACAATGGTCCCAATCTCCCATAATCCAGTATTATCAGCGTTGCTAAATAGCTGCATGATCCTTTGTCATTAATTATTAGCTTCGTTGTTTGAGGGTAGAGCGCTGAAAACACGATAGCACTGCTACGGATTGTTCCATGTTTTCAAAATCAGTGATTTTAGAACGCCTAGGAATTGTATAATGACTTATTTTGTCAAAATAGCTATGTAGGTAAGTGTATAGTAATGGTAAGTTCTTGTAATTGAAAGTGTTCATAACATAGCAATAAATCTAAAGAACTAACAAATGTATCTAAAGTAGATATCAAAAGATTTTGGTGGCCAAGAGTCTTATACATTACAATAGTAATCTTATGGTCATCCGATATGACCTGCTGACTGTGAATATGAAATCAGTATCTCAAGAATGGAGCACTTAGCTCATTAAAATAAAGAGAGGGGAAAAGAGAAATACAGATAATTCGCAATATGTCATCAGTAATCATCACTGTACTATAGAGTACAGTAAAACAATAGAAATGCAAAAATAACATGATCTATATTGCAATGCAACCCCAGCTTTAACATCAAAGCGAGTTTCAGCATTGCACAATAACGGTAATGAACACATACTAAAGCGTAATCATACTGAATCAAAGATAGAAAGGGTCGTTTCATTCAATAAAAATCAAATTGTCACCGACGGAAGGTCGTAACTGACACGTAATTCTACAGTTTAACGTCAATTCCAGTTCAAACAACCGGTTATTTAGTTCCAAAGAATAGAATGTCAACAGGTTGTAGCGAGAATTCTTACAAAGCGGATGAAAGCTAGACATTACGAGCTACGATTGTACAAATATAAATGATACCTTTTGTTTTGTGAAACAAACACGTGATGTTGAAGTATTTGGTGTTATGTTTAGGCTGAAACTCGGGCTTGTGCGGTTTGTTGTTTTCGAAACGTGAGCTTTCAGACTAGCGGGAGTCAGCAGGATCTATTCTGGGTCTCGAATTTAACACGCTTTTAAAGAAACCAGATGAGGGAAGCAAAATGTAGCCATTGGTTCGGTTCCAAATAGATTTGGCTCAGAAGATACTGACGGAGCTTCTTCTAAGCCAAATGATCATCGGAGATATGCGGTTAAGAAAATTGCTTTATCAATTTCGTGTGGGATGCAAGAAAATATAGCGGGGTTAAAGGAGACAAAAAAATGTTTGTGTCTATTGTTCCAGGGACACCACATAAGGTTTCCAGTCCAGCATTTGATTCTTAGCCATAGTCTTCCTAGTTTACGATATGCACGGTTTTAAATATTGTAAGTTGAACACACAATTCTCTCAATGATAGTGTTGTTTGAAATTTCAAACGGCAATAGATAAGTTTGCTCCAACCAAACCTAAAACAGATAACTCCTTCTAAAAGCTCCTTATCTCCAAGATCTCATTAAAGTTTTTTGTTTGTATTAACGTACACCAAAACTGCTGACCAAAACACGCAGATAACACCAACAAAAACCACAATAGATGAGTCACCGCTTCTTCTAATACACAAGTTGCAAGTGACAATTGTGAAAATGCTCGGCAACGGACCAGGGGTTCGGCTCCGGGTGACGCACAATGAGTGACGGATTGACGACCATTGTTGCCGACAAAGGACGAGACAAATCAAAGAATAGCCCCTCAGCGGATTCCCGGGAACCACCGTCACGGGGTGGGAATCCCCCTCAGTAACATCTCGTTATAGTTATTTAATTAAGTGCAATGTTGGGATTTTAGCCATATGAGGGGCTGATGATTAAATATCTTCTGCGATGAAGATAAACAATTACTGAAGAAGGAAATTATGAGTTGCCAGGGAGTTAAGCCTGGTCCTAATGCTCCTATACATAACCATCAAGTGGCTAATGAAAAAGAGAAAGAAGTAAGATTTATATTACTTTTGATGTTCAGTTGAATGAAATAAGGAAAAAGAAAGAAGTAATGCGAATATTTTATTATCGCCCCGAGCGAATTGCGACAGGGGAAAACAAAGTAGAGTACAGTAACCATATTCGTAATAATTCTAATGTAAGTAAAGCAATATATTTATGATTATTTGTTAGTAAGAGTGAAACAATGGGCGTTTGTGATTCCATTTACTTTAAATATCAAGCATTCAATATTTATAACATTGGCATTTTTAAACCGTCTACCTATACATATTTTGGTATCGGTTTACCATAAACACACAGGCTGTATGTAATGTACAAAGGTTTTGATGACAAATGCCTACATGTTATATATGCCTGGTACAGCAGTTGAATAAATGTTAAATTATAATCTAACTCTTTCAATATACCAAGTTAATTCAACTTCTGATCCAACAGCGATAACCTTCCAAAAAACGAAAAGAATCAGCTTACAGGAAATTGACCAGCAAACTTTTTTCTTCGTTCTGCCGTCCGTGGAATGAAAAGCTAATATTACCATAAAAACAGCCATCATATTTTGTTTCCTCGAGGGAAATGTTTCCATCAGAACTTAACAAATTACGTCGGCGTCTCTCATATCTAATCAAAACAGATCATAACCTAACCTAACATGTACTGCGATGTGCTACGCCACGCTTTTTTTTGTTTTACAGTATGTCAGAGTGCTTCCATTTTGGGCTTATTGCTATTTATTATAACTATAACTGCCGCGTTCCCATAACGCCGTGAAACAAATTCGTCACCGAATTATTTCGTAGTTCATTATTTTGCCAAATAAATCAAAGATTCGATATTTTTTTTTGGGTTGAAGTTTGAAAGTAATTTTAATTAGCGCTGTAAACTTTCACCAATTTTGCGGGTTAAATAGAATGTGATTATTATGTAAGTAAGTCCTGAAACAAATAGAATTCCACCTTCAAACAAGGACGAGTTTCGGCACAAATGTAAATGAATCTGTAGAATATCTGCAAAGGCAGAGATCGTTCACGGACGCATTTAGCGCTAACAATAAAAACCAAAACACGAATGTGTCACTTACTAATGAAAAATCGGTAATTTACGGTAATTAAGCTTTTAGTGCTTCACTATTGCAAGTAAAACCTGTCGGCGGCGCGCGGCGGGAGAGGAATCGATTCCCGGCGCGCGGCGCGGCGAGGGCGACGTTGCCGTTCTGTCGCGCGTGTTTTGTTTGGGTTGTATGCAACGGCAACAGGCCGCGCGCGCCGCTCGCCTTCCCCTCCGTCCCCCCCGCCAAACGTCATCGCGTATAAAAAGTTTCAAACCTAACTTACTGCAAGGCAACCGCAACTATTGCAAGTTTTTTGTTCATTTTGCCATACACAAACTATAGCATAGTTTCAGTAACTTTAACCTGAGCTATTTCCTCGTGTATCGTGACTAGCATTTGGATGCGGGCGGCGTTTCGGCTCTCTCTTCGTCTAGTTCGACAACTTGCATCGTGCATACATACGTCCCATGACCGTGACCTATTTATGCCACCCTGTCAATGGCGAGGCATTGATTAGCTTTTGTCCCATTTAGCTTGCCTAATAGAAACTGGCTCTAATTAGATGATTTGCCTAATATAAACTGGCTCTAATTAGATGATTTTGAGAAAATGTCGCCGAAGCAAAAATTAAAAAAAAAATTGTTCAAACGATTCATTATTGGTTGGCCTGATTCAGGAGAACAATTTTGTAGGTCCCATTTATAAGTAAAATAAATAAGTAGGTACCTACTTGTAAAAATCTCTTGAAAACAAGTTTTTAACTAAGTAAATGCAATATCCCATGTAACTCCTGTAGTTCATAATATCCATTGACCCGAAGCTCCAAATACAATGGTGCTATCTCGTTTGGTTCTATAGCCACCTTCCGAGTGCATCATCAGACCAGCTCCAGTAGGTACTATATTATTGCTTTGTCTCTAAAGCTTATAAATAAGTATATCTTGTGTTGTGTAAATAAGTGATTAATTCAATTTGACTCTGTAAAGACTTTATTGACCACCAAACATGTAAAATAATTACCTCTCTTACAAATTATTATTGTAAGTACTATAAACAGGCGTGATCCAAGTCAGGTCTGTCTACATAGAAGTATGACGGCACTTATGCGCAAAAGTGTTTTCTGCATGGCTCCTACTATTTATAGTTACTTACCCAAAAGTTGGAGGGAGCTTAATAACGTTCAATTAAAGAAACAATTAAAAACCTTTCTAAGTAAAAAGGTTTACCATACTGTTAGCGAATTGCTGGCAGAATAATTTTTTTGACGTAGATTTTTATTGATTTTGACATTTGATGAATGTTACATACATTTGACATGAGTGTATACGTACATTTTTATTTGCCATTTATTTGATATTTTACACAGAACTGGCTTAAAATTTTATTTGACATTTGTTTGATATTTTTGCATAGATTTGACATACATTCTTATTTGACATTTATTTGATATTTTACATAGTTATGTATTATTTTTAATTGAAATTTAGTAATTATTGTGTTTACATTTATTTTTGTAATTGCTCAAGACATTTGATTGATATTTTTCAAAGATTTGACATACATTTTTATTTGACATTTGATTGATATTTTGACATTATTATAACTTATTTACAAACAAAATATTTTTGTCATTTTTTATTTATTGTGTTTTCATTTTCAAACTGTTCATGATTAACTTTTAAAATATTTGCATGCCATATTAGCTGGCAAACAAAGCAAATAAATATATCTTTATCTTTAACCCTCTTACAAATAAACGCGGAATAAAGTTATACCGAGTATAAACCTATGAAAATGTATGGTTATTCCTTTGTTATACCTGGTATAACTTTATTCCGCGTTTATTTGTAAGAGGGTAAGTAAGTGTTTGTGTTATTTATTCTATTTAGTTTGCGGACTTCGAAGCTGAAGCTGCTGACCTCATCCGTCGCTAACGTCCGTCTTTTTTTGAAAAGTTCGCGCGAAGGAATATACTATCTATCTTTCTCATTTATATCTATGATATATCTATCTAAGTATATGTCGCAGGGAAATTAGGATATCACGGATGACATATCACCGACATTTAGCATTTTGTCATATATAAACATTTTCTGTAATAAACAAGCATATTGGACGTGGTATCCCTAGGGATTTCGTGCAATCCCTGGTTTCCTCATTTCCCTGCAACATATACATACCTGCTAGAGTAAGTACCATTGCTGCCATACATTTTGTTGTTTCTTCTGCCAAGCAGTGCTATGTTCCGGCTTGAAGTGTATGAATGGCGCCACACCATAAACATGCGCGACGTTGATGTTACAAGCATACAAGAGAAACATAAGAAATGCTTTGTCCCTAGGATGCATAATAATCAGTCCAAGAATATGCCCACTGCTAGGAAACCAGCCTTCTCTTAGTATTGGGATTGAGCAGTAAATGCCGTAACAGACCACACACCGGCCCTGTAATGTGAAATCTTCGAAGTTTTCGTTCTTGAACGTGCCAGTTTTCCTTTACCACACCGTTTTGAAAGCAGTGTGGATGAAATAATCTACACTAAACTTTTTTTTAAAGAATTAAACCGACTTCCAAAACAAAACACTGCAAAGCGCAACATAACTTTCTTTTCGGAAGTCGGCGTCTTTGGTACCTACCTATATTTTTCATTTTTGACCCCGACTTCCGAAAATAAAGTTATTTTTCGCTTTGTAGTGTTTTGTTTTTTAAATCGGTATTTTTTTTTGTCAAAATATTTTTTATTAAATTCTTTTTAGTTTTAATCATCATCTTCATCAGCCTTATAATGTTCCCACTGCTGGGACACAGGCATCCTCTGTGAGAGAGGCCTTAATCCACCACGCGGGCCCAGTGCGGGTTGGTGAATGTCACACGTCTTCGAATTGTTGGTTCTAGGACATACCGGTTGCCTCACGATGTTTTCCTTCACCGTTTTAAGAGCAGTGGTGGTGAAATAATGTACACAAAGTAAAGCGCCTGCCTGGGTTCGAACTCACGACCTACGATACTTAAGTAGGGACAGTTACCACTGGGCCACCACTGCTCTCTTTTTAGTTTTGGTACCATGCAAATAAGCATTATTAAGGCTAACTAAGCACTGGTCAAGGCAAAGCTCCAGAGCCTTGAACATCGTCGTCGAATTGCCAGCTTGTTGGTTACACTTCGGCGAGTGTGTGATGGAATTGCATGATCTAATTCCTGCTAGCCCGTTTCATCATCGGACTACCAGACGCACGGCGATGCGCCATCGGTACATGGTGGACATCCCACCCATACGCACAAAACGGTTTTGGGAACACTTTTATTGTGCGTACAGCTAAGGAGTGGAATTCCCTGCCGGAGTGTGTTTCCCGACAGCTAGAAACTAGGGGTCTTTAAGTCAAGAGTGAATAGATTTTTTCTAGACAAGCCTGATTCACCGTCGACCACATCATCGCATACCATCAGGTGATATAGTGGTCAAGGGCGAGCCTATAGTGTACAAAAAAATAATACATAAAAATGCCTCGTCAGATCTAAAACTTAAATGGAAATCATAATTATTTTTTTTACAGTTAAAAGAACCTCCTTGAAGCTGCTTTTTGAAGTCGGTTGAAAAGTAAAACTTGGGTTTGAACTCATGACCTAACAGCTTGTAAGTCGCAGCGTTTAACATTAATCCACCATTACTGCCTAAGGCTATACTAAAATGTTTCTCACATAGTTCTTAGAAGAAATCTATTAGCGGCGGTGACATCTTATCAATTTATTGGGTGAACCATTAAAATGTTTACCATCCAGTTACTGGAAAATATAAAACTGTCTTCTTTCTTTCTTGGAATAAGTAATGCAAATTGCATTAGGGTTAACAACTCCATATAATGTTGATATATAGAATACTGGCACTTGCCTGCGGCTTCGTGTTAAGATGATTAAAAAACTGGCCAAGTGCGTGTCGGACTCGCGCACGAAGGGTTCCGTACCATTATCGCAAAAAAAACACGTTTGTAGTATGGGAGCCTCTCTTGAATATTTATTTTATTCTGTTTTTAGTATTTGTTGTTATAGCTGCAACAGAAATACATCATCTGTGAAAATTTCAACTGTCTAGCTATCACGGTTCATGAGATACAGCCTGGTGACAGACAGACGGATCGTGGAGTCTTAGTAATAGGGTCCCGTTTTTACCCTTTGGGTACGGAACCCTAATAACTATCATAGTTCCTTCTGCCTTCTCTGTATGAGAAGAGGCCCATGCCCTGCAGTGGACCAGTCCCGTACCGTCAGTATGTCCTTTTCCAGGTCTTAGACTATATATTATCTGAGACCTGTGTTGTTTTGCGGCTTGGGATTGAAAATGTAACAAACAAACATTTATACTTACAGAATTACATTGACCATCTAAAGTATAAACAAAAATTTTAAAGAGCTAAATATGTTAGTTTACGTGTCTTCTTCTTTTTTTTGTGTGAGGATATGGCCACCTCTGGTGTCAGAGTTAATTAAGCCGCCTCTGAGAACCCCACAGGCCTCTGACTTGGATATTTCAGACTTACATTAACTATATAAGTCCAGGTTTCCTCACGATGTTTTCCTTCACCGTTGCCTGTGATGTCCAAGATAAACTTAGCAAGTACATTATGAATATGAAAAAGTCACATTGTTACTTGCCCGGATTAGAACCCACGACCTCAAGCACGAGAGGCGAGGTCTTAACCACTGGGCCACCACGACATATATTTAAAAGGTAATGGCCTGGGGAACTGACAGATATACTGGTAGGATAACTAAAATATTTTTTTTGTTGCAAAGCTACTATATATAGCCGATAATCATAGGTTACTTTTTGTAAATTAGCCAAAAGTGTAATATAATATTGTAAGTAGATATGGATGGATATCCACACTGGATGTGGTAGTTGGTAAGGTATACTTTACGGTGCATTCAATTTGTTACACATCTTAATGTATGCTGCAGGAGACGCCCTGGGCGACGGGTGTCGCAACTCGCAAGCCGATTCCCGGTTACGGCTTGCGGATGACGAGTAATGGTAGCTCGCCGTCCGATTATAGGACCAGGCCCGAGTCAACGGCGCGTAGGATTTCACGCGCGCATCAAGGAGATGTCAACAAAACTGACGGGGTCGCTAGGCCCGATGCTTGTCTGGGTCGCGGATAAATTTGAAAGAGATTTACCGCGGCCCTGGCACAAGCAACTGAAGGAACACGGGTGGGTTTTAATCAGTAAAAGTCTGACACGACCTCCCTCTTCACCCAGAGCGGGAGAAAGCATTGGATAATTTTACACCCTAAAAAAACAGAGAAAAAAGCTTAATGTACATACATTAAGCTTTTCCTTTTGAAACTGAGCTGGTATTGGACTACGATTACTACGAACCTTCTTCTTTGCGTGATCGTGTCTATGGTTCCATTCCATCTATATGGATATTCAAGCTTCGACTGAAATTCAGCTACGCCGGCATTGTTACCGTTGTCATGCGCCTGCCGTGAAGAGAGCAGTGGTATCGGCCGCGACTTAGAAGTTATAGGTCGTGGGTTCGAGCCCAGGCAGGCGCTTTACTTTGTGTTAATTATTTCATCACCACTCCTCTCAAATCAGTGAAGGAAAACATCGTGAGGAAACCGGCATGTCCTAGAACCAAAAATTCGAAGACATGTGACATCCACCAATCCGCACTGGGCCCGCGTGGTGGATTACGGCGCATTCCCTCTCACAGAGAGGAGGCCTGTGTCCCAGCAGTGGGAACATTAATAGGCTGATGATGTGAAAGCGCCTGCCTTGGTTCCAATCCACGACCTACAACTTGTAAGTCGCGGCCGATACCACTGGGCCACCACTGCTCTCCGTTGGCATCATTAAGGTGTTTTCTTAGTAGCCTGTTGTAGATCAAGAGCTATAAGAGATAGTTTTCAAACTTGCGTGCAGTATGGAATAATACTTCAGTTATGCGAACCAGCTATAAACTTACTTCTTGGTCTGCAACCACGATGAAGGTGTTATTACACAGTTTGATGGGACATCGTTTGTGGTGACACTTTAAAGACGCATTGGGGCTCATCGGAGTACCCCCATCGCCACATCTGACTAAATTGTAGCTAAGGCGGTTCACCGTTAAACGTTGGGTATCGGGTTTGATTTTCGGTTGAGAAAATAATAATAAAACCGGCCACGTGCGAGTCGGACTCGCGCACGAAGGGTCCCGTACCATTATCGCAAAAACGGCAAAAAAATCACGTTTGTTGTATGGGAGGCTCTTGTATGGGACTTTCAGGAATATCGTTTTTAAATAAAACTACGTTTTATAACAAATGTAGTAATTTTTAATACCAGCTTAGCTTACCTACATTATGAATAATGTAACACAATTATATAAATCCTTACTTAACTAGTAATTAGATAGGTAAAATTAATTCTTTAAAATCTAGTTTACTGTTGCGCAGAACAATAAATTACTAAGCTTAAATTGAATCACTTTACTGAACTATATTTAGAACAGATATCCACGGTTTCTGAAAAAATGGAGTTTGAGAACTTGAACATTTAACCGCATGATAACTTTTGTATTGAAGTACTTGTCAAGTTTTTAACTTTAAATCCTCAATTAAGAAACCGTGGGATTACCATTTAATTTTCTAAATGAGTATCTATCTATGACTATCACATGTTCTTAAATAACAAACAAAGTCAATTGGAACAAGAGTACGTAAGAGTTATGTATTAATACCTATCATAGTGGTTCCTGAAGAAACTATAGGTACATTTCTTAATATAATATATTTAGAAAGGTATACCTATTATCTTATTTTGGTAACATAGCAACTAAACAATATCAGCCGTGAACTTTCAAGGATATCTGCGTGGGTCTAAAAGTTAAAAATAATACAATCATGTGTGAATTCAGCCTGCTAATTCACAAAAACTTATTAAAACATTTTTTTATATATAAAAATTGCATTGCCACGCGAATCAAACGATAATACGACCAAGTCCTCTAAGCACCTAATTGAAAAAGAATCACGAAAATTGACCCAGTAATTAAGAAACAATCGGTGTAGGTAAATATATACTTTCATGAACAAAACAACACACAGACGCGTGACGACTTGGAAGCGTTTACGGAAGAATGGCCGGTAAAACATCGGGAAGGCTGTGGGAGACCTTCGCCCAGCAATGGGACAATAAAGTTTGAATAAAAAACCTGTATCACCGAGTTAGGGTAACAATACAAATAAAGTAAATATCGTTAGATAGTTCATATTAAAAGGTAGCAAGGACGGAAGGGTTGGTTGTCCTACCTACATATTTTATTATAAAATTATTATATTGTTTACAAGTTTCTAACTTCGGAAACAACTTGTGCTATCAGGGGCAAAGGGTGAAAGTTTATAAAAGGGAAGCCGGATAAAAAAGAAGTTTCCAAAAAAAATGTAGAAGTGTACAATAGCAATTCTTTTTGCAACGGAAAAAGGCAGGGAAATCTTTCATTCGCCGCTACTGGTAAAAAACTTTTGTCAACTTATTTCTTAACTTACTTGTAAAGTAGAAAAACTTCTCGTAAATTTAACGTCAGTAGGTACTGGGAAGTATTTTGAGTTACAATGACGACGTTTTACAATCACTAACATAGTCAGTCTTCTTTACGGAAATTCTATTCACTTTTTAAAAGGTTAATTCTACATTTTCACTTATTTGTCTTTTTATTAACTATTCAATAGTCTTTGATAAAGTATAGGTAGCATTGCGCACTTCTTGCACCGGATTCATAAGGCTCCTTCTATTCACATCGCATCGACCTCGTGTTTTTGGCTTAACCTGTTTGTGGGCAGAAAAAGTGCAGTGTGTTGTGTGCCTTGTGACGTCTTTTTTTCATAGAAATTGCTCTTTAGGTACTATATCTATAGAACAAGTTCTATAAAAACGCGTGACTCGCGCCTGCGAGAGTGCTTGGGCCCAATAGGCTGAATAACTTAAATTACCTAAATCTTATAACAAATTCTACAGAGAATCAAATCATTCGACAACAGATTTTACAATCAATGTCCTAAATATTTTAGAATCCCTATCTAATCTTTTAATCACCAAAACTTACTTACTTAAAGATGGAGTAAATCGGAGTGGTACAAGCCTGCGTTATGGAAGGGAGAACTAAAGACCACTGCCGAATACGGGTTTTCATTGGCAGGCGGATAGAATATGAACGATACGATATGATGTACGAGTATGTTGTGAATGTTGTTATTAACATCGCTGCTAAACTTTCTTGATGTCGTTAAAATGGGCTCCATACGTTTGGAAAGATTCTAATTTATTTATTATATTGTTCTTCTTTAACCCTTTGGTATTTTTGTGCACTTTTTAATTTTTGACTCAAACTTGTGCGCTTGTTTACGAAGTCAGCTTATATAAAACATCTAACTCTTCTTCAAATTATACTGGCTAGGAGATGATTGTGCTGCAATCTCCTTCAGCAGCATATCTTGCATCCTACTTCTCACTACCAGCTTTCTGATCGGGTCCAGTTCTTTGAAATATGGTGCCAAAGACTTCAGGAACATCAGGTCATAGTCTTCGTTTGAGGATAGTTTCGCCACCTTCTCTGGTATGGGATCTTCTTCATAAGATTCGTCGAGGTACACTTCTACTTCATTATTGCCTTCTGTTTCTTGCTCCACTTCGAATTCATATTCGTCGTCTTCTATCTCTTCTTTCGCTTCAATAGCTTCAGAACTATTTTCGTCGTTCCCTCTGGATTTCTTTCTGTTGTCAGGCATGTTAATAAACTTCATCATCTCGAAATGCCGCCATTTTCCTGTGTATAGATCTTCGGTTCCGAACTTCTTGATTTCTTTCTTGAACAGATCGCGGAGATTCTTCCATTTCACTCGTAGGCGTTCTTCTGTAAAAGAAGATAGAATATTTTGAAGCATTACAACGTACGTATTTTCTTATAAGGTAATACTGCTTGTAAAACATATAAGTAAGTACCTAAGTACTTAGAAAATAGTTTTTCAACTTGTGTTCTCGAAGTAGTAAATAAGTAAACTTTGTACTTCCCACAAATAGTGGATAAAGTCTTGTAAATCTCTACGTAAGTACCTACGGCTTGCGATTTATACTAGGACCAATGTTGTCATAAGTAGTTCCATCGTAATAAATACCATGCGGGGCCATTGTGTCAAACTGCATTGCACTTACTATTTTTTAGTAAGCGTTTAATAACAATAGGGGATCTAAGCCGCTCAACTACTGAATATTAATGAGAATCAGAGGGCCAATAAAATTCTCGTACTTAGAAACTGTTTAAATTTAAATTGTAATGTCACCTCGGCGACAATCATTGACAAAAAGTTCAAAAACTTGTCAAAAATTTAAGGAAATTTATCCGATGACTGAAATTATTCTTGAACCGCAATTTCTGTTTTTTAGGGTTCCGTACCCAAAGGGTAAAAATGGGACCCTATTACTAAGACTCCGCGGTCCGTCTGTCTGTCACCAGGCTGTATCTCATGAACCGTGATAGCTAGACTGTTGAAATTTTCACGGATGATGTATTTCTATTGCCGCTATAACAACTACTGCTATAACAACTAATACTAAAAATAGAATAAAACAAATATTTAAGTGGGGCTCCCATACAACAAACGTATTTTTTTTTTGCTATAATGGTACGGAACCCTTCGTGCGCGAGTCCGACTCGCACTTGGCCGGTTTTTTTTAAATACAGAAATGGCCGCTTAGAAGCCATACTACCAATGAACTGTTAATATTAGCGTCCAGCTTGTTACTGACCCACTGCAAGCTAAAAGCCTCTTCTCATGCAGAGAAGGTACTTACGAGCATTTATCACCACGTTTGGCACCTTTAAGAGAAAATCTTAAATATTATATAGTTGTCAGTTAGGTTGCAGGTTTTTTGGCTGGTCTAAGAAAAAATACAAGAGGTGTACGGTACGAAGGCAAATAAACTAAAATTGTCAGTGTCTTCAGTAATTTAATACTTAGGTACCTACTTACTTTACTTCAATAACTTAATTGGCACGACTTGTGTTATTTTAAATTTGTAAGTAATAAAAATACATAGGTAAATAGATCCACTACAGATATACTTATCCATGTTAGTATTGTTGATCATTATGACAATACTGAGACGAATATATTACAAGATCCTTTAGTACATACCCACACACAGGCATAAGAAACTTTGCATAACCACAGAATAAAAATTAGGCATAACTTTCAAGCCAACTACCGCCATCTGTATTCGTACAGTAGCACTATGTTAGGTACTAGGAGCGCAACACGCGCGAGTACATTTCAAACATGTCACACTAACCTGGTAGCTGCATCACTTCGGCTATCTCCATCCAAGACTTGGCCATTCGATACCTGTCGTTGTATCGATCATTGTTCGGATTCCACAAACACTCTCTCTTTTTTACTTCTTTTACAAGTTTCTTCAGCGTATGATCGGATAACACCATTTTTTGTGGCATAACAGAATTTTTTGAAATAAAATCGCGTCGCGTCACAACGGTCTGTCCGCGCGGCTAGAGTTCGCCGCGGCTACTGGCGTCTCGCGGCCGGTGCCCCGCGCGCCCGTGCGAGCGATGAGGACGATCAATCGGTAAGGTTGGCTGGCTACAGACGCGGCGTTCGCGCGGCTTTCTGAAAGTAAACGATAATAAATAATGATTTAGTATATTTTTATACTGATTGTTTAATTTTCTTTTCTTCAAAGCGTCAACTTTTTTTCTTGTGAAATTATGAAATATGTGAAAAAAACGATATTTGCCTTATTCTCTATTGAGTTTTAAGTTTCGATACCTTTCTTCAGGTACCGAGTAGGCACCACCTTTTACCACCGATTTTGTTTAAAAGTTAGAAGTTGAATTTTCCTTGCAACAATTTTGGCAATAATACTCACGATAAGGACAGGAGTACATAAAGCCATTATTTTACAGGCTTACCTACCTGTAGAATAATAGATTTGTGTGGCTCTCGTCCCTGCCTGAGACTCTATTATGTAGGTAGGTACTCCGAAAACGCATTGCGTTGAATAAAAAAATACAGTTTACTCAGTTACCTAGTCAGTTAGTTATACGATTTCTTTTGATAGTTTGAGAGGGGGTTCGATTTTGAGACTCCCACTATTCTGCTATTCAATATAAAATGTCTTTAGTTTCATAATCGTAAAAAAAACAATAATCACTAACAACTTTAAATTGGCACAAAATTAAAAGAATGCAATAATATATCAGAAATTACTAAACAAACGACTTTTTAGACACGGCGCGGTCAATGAAACGCTACGTCTGAAGCCGGTCTATAGCGCGCAAAGTCGTCGAGCGAAGCGCGCGATCACGCGACACGAGGTCGCCGCGCTGTGTCGGAATATCGCGGTTTATCGCACCGCGGGGCGACTACGTGTAGGTAGCATCAGCCAACGGATATCTACCTAATAATCAATTACCGAACTGCATGATATGCACAATATTAATGAATCATTAGGATTAGATGTGTATTGTGTAAAATACAAACACAATAACAATTTTATTCGTCGTCATGCAAACGATATAAAACCGTTTTAATTACCTGATTATGTAGCACGCGCAGAAATTTTAAAATATGTTTCTTTTTGTATTTAAAAAGATTTGTGATGCAAAAATTATTCTAACAGTGGAGCAGTGGAGTAAAGATTATAACGCGGCTGTCACAATAGAAACATCGCGACTTTCACCAAAAAGTTTTGAACAAATATTTTGTAAAACTCTTTTGTAAAGGCGACACCTAGTGAAGACAATAGCAACGATCAAGTTCATACAGTTACCACAAATTCAAGAATAATACGTGTAGATACAGCGCCATCTAGCAGAAACATAACACATCACGAATAAAAGAAAATACTAAGAAGTACGTGAAGCGGCCGGTAGAGTTCACTATTATAAAATCATCCCTCAGCTGGGCAAAGGCCTCAGCCCATGACGTCTAGCAGGTCCATGGTTACTGTAAATGATTTGTTCGTTTCGTCAATGACGTGATATTATCTATTTGCTTAGAGTTGCAACCTCCTACCTCCGCCAACCTCTAACTTTACTCCTGCTAGCCATGTCACTGTCATTCAAGTTTTCTCCGTATATAATGTCATATAGTGTACAATTTTATGTTTATTAAAACCTGAATACTACAGGTTTTCTCATTATCTCAATTTAATAAACATAAATGGACAAGTACCTAAGACCAGAACGGTTCGACGAAGACCCGTACAGTAAAACTGCAAAAGAATGGCTACATTGGAAAAAAAACATTCGTCAACTTCTTAGCTCAGTCAGTATTATCTGCTGCGGACAAAGATACTGCCGCAAAATGGCCTCAAATTAAACTCCAGCTTTTGATAAACCATATCTCGCCGAAGGTTTACGCCCATGTTAGTGAGAACGAAACATATGACTCCGCGATTGCTGCGCTCGACAAATTATACGTCAAGCCCAATAATATCATCTATGCCAGACACTTACTAACAACGAGAAAGCAGCAGGCAGGTGAGACTATAGCTATATACATGCAATCCCTCAAACAACTCGCAAAAGACTGCGATTTCACCAGCGTTGATGGCGAAACTAACAAAAACGACACGATTCGCGGCGCATTTATCGCAGACATGACGTCCGTCAAAGCACGCTCGAGACTTCTAGAGAGCTTATCATTAACACTGGATCAAGCTTACAATACAGCCCTGTCAATGGAAATGGCGGAAACAAATTCACAAACCTTTATCAACCCCATTATCAATGCCGTGCCTCTAGCATCTGAAACGCGTGACAACAACACTGCTCCCGAGACTGTTACTACCACTGCCGCTACGATATCAAATGTCGCTAACTCCTCCTCCACTCGCAAATGCTGGTACTGTGGTGGATCACTGCATGCCAGAAGGAAATGCGCAGCAAGAGACACAGTCTGCAAATCCTGCAACAAGAAAGGTCACTTTATTACACATTGCATCAAGGAATGCCGATCGAAGCCCAACACTAGTGCATCAATTACCTCTTCAGAAGAATGTGAACATTGTTCTGCCATCATTGCTGCTACGCCGGCCTCTCTTCGAAAGGCCATGATTCCTGCTGTCATCAAAGGCATCAAAGCTCAAGCTCTAGTTGATACTGGGAGTTCGATTAGCTTCATCAATGAAGACTTCGCCAACCCCTGCCGTCTGAAGCGAAGCCCTTGTACCCAGACAGTCTCAATGGCTTCTCTATCTCATACTTCGCAAGTCAGCGGTTCAACCTGCCAGAACGTACATTTAGGTGACCACTGTTACGAAAAGATAAATTTATTGATAGTCAAGAACCTTTGCGCCGACCTGATCATAGGCCATGATGTGCTTGCGCTCCATTCGACTTTGGAATTTGCATTTGGTGGCCCTAAAGACGCGTTTAAAGTATGCAGCGTTGCAGAGGCCTCAGTACCTGCTGTACCGCTCTTTGCCAATGTGTCCCCTGACTGCAAGCCCATAGCAATCCGATCCCGTAGACATAGCCCTGAGGACCAGGAATCCATTGCGGATGAAGTAAAGAAACTGCTAGAAGACGGCATCATCGAAGCCATTCTCCCTGGAGGGCACAAGTACTCGTGACTAAAAAAGCAAATCACAAAAAGCGTTTAGTAATTGACTACTCCCAAACCGTCAATAGGTACACTCAGCTAGACGCATACCCGCTACCTAACATGGAAGAAATGGTAACAAAAGTCTCTAAGTATGCGGTCTTCAGTACCATCGATCTCCAAAGCGCCTATCATCAGGTCCCCATACTCCGCCACGAGAAATCATTCACAGCTTGTGGTAACTTGTATCAATTTCGCCGCATTCCATTTGGCGTAACTAACGGGGTGGCCAGTTTCCAAAGAACCGTCGATTGGTTCATCAGGAAAGAAAATCTCTTCGGTGCATACGCTTACCTTGATGATATAACCGTTTGTGGCAACACCCAACAAGAGCACGACATAAATTTGGAACGATTTTTACGGGCGGCTGATAAATACGGTCTGACGCTCAACAAGCCTAAAAGAAAATAAATTCAGCCAACGCATCATCAATTTACTTGGGTATACTATACAAGACCTAGGGCGATCAGCGCCATTGAGCCGTTTCATGAGGACCTATAATGAGAGCCACTCTCGCACCAACAGCATTGAAATCTTCTCCAACAACTTGACTCAATTTCGAAGACAACTTCCCGACAACTTGAGGAAATTAATTGATTTAACTGTTTTATTCCATCATTGCCTAATTCCATAATTATTGTATCTTTTTATTTTTGATGAAGATTATGTTTATTACGATTATTGTTATTATGATTATTATTATTGAATAATTATGTGTTTTGTTTTGTATATTATTTATTATTAATTGATTACTTGTTAATGATTATTGACATTTTTTATTTTGTATCTTTTAAATGGTATTTTTCTAATTGATGTAAGTGCTGTGCATACCTATAAGTGGAAAGTTTGCTGTAGTTACTGAAATTGATATTATTATTTTTGTCATTGTTTCTGTGAACAATCCGTTGGAGTGCCATAATAAATAAATAAATAAATAAAAGACCACATCATCAAGCCTGATAGTGATCGACTACAGCCCTTTCTTAAAATGCCACCGCCAAATGATCTAGCGTCCCATAGAAGGACATTGGGCATGTTCGCCCATTACTTTAAATGGATCCATTACTTCTCCGAAAGAATCCATATTCTGGCTCATGCTGACTCCTTTCCCCTAAGTAAAGAAGCTAAAGATTGTTTCGAAAGTTTAAAATCCACAATCGCCAAGTCCTCCGTTCATGCTATTGATGATAATATGCCCTTCACCGTTGAAACAGATGCATCCGAACACACAATTGCTGCTACACTGACCCAAGATTCACGACCTGTGGCCTTCTTCTCAAGAACCTTAAATCACAGTGAACTCAATCATTCGGCCGTTGAAAAAGAAGCGTACGCCATCGTAGAATCGCTAAAAAAGTGGAGGCATTTCCTTATCGGGAATCATTTTACTCTTATAACGGATCAAAGATCAGTTTCATTTATGCTCAATGCCTAACACGCCAGTAAAATAAAAAATGAGAAAATCCAAAGGTGGCGGCTTGAGTTAGCGCCATATAATTATGACATAGTTTACAGACCCGGGAAGGACAATAAAGCTGCGGATGCCCTATCGCGCATATGTGCTTGCACCACGAATACTTCATCTAAAATCCAGTCTCTTCACGCATCACTTTGTCATCCAGGAGTGGCAAGAATGTACCACTGGCTGAAGAGTAAGAGTCTTCCTTATTCAATCGACGAAGCCAGGACGATGACTCGGGATTGCCATCTGTGCGCTGAGATCAAACCGAGGTATTTCAACAACCCAACTTCCACACCGAAACTCATAAAGGCGACGTCAGCATTAGAACGCTTAAGTGTAGATTTCAAAGGCCCTCTCCCATCGAAGTCTAACAACAAATACATGCTCACAGTTATAGACGAATACTCTCGATTTCCTTTCGCCTTCCTGTGCAGCGATATGAGTGCTAAAACCGTGATCAAGTATCTAAACAGCCTGTTCATGATCTTTGGCATGCCCGCATACATTCATTCAGACCGCGGCACGCAATTCCTGTCGACTGATCTTAGAGATTATCTACACTCTAAAGGGGTAGCTACAAGCAACACCACTGCATACAATCCACAATGTAACGGTCAGGTCGAGAAATTGAACTCAACTGTATGGAAAGCAGTACAATTAGCTTGTGGAACTCATAATGCACCGATTGAACACTGGGAACAATACTTGTCAGTGGCCCTGCACTCGATTCGCTCTTTGCTGTGTACTGCGACGAACTGTACTCCGCATGAAAGAATGTTCATGCACTCTCGCCGATCTCCCAATGGGAATACGATACCAACATGGCTCACAAGTTCAGGTCAAGTGCTAATGAAAAGATTCGATCGTAGGAACAAATATCAGCCCTTGGTAGAGGAGGTCGAACTAATACAGTCAAACCCCGACTACTCGCCCCTATCGGGGAGAATACCGGCGAAAGACTAGAAGAATTAAAGACGGGGACCTTGATATAAAAAGAATATATGACCCCACCAAGCTCACCAATTCGTGAAGAAGAAACCACCAACTCTGCTCCCTCTAGTCCACCTGTGCAGTCTCAAACAACAAAAAATCACTCTCCTGGATCGCCACAACCTTTCCCTTCCCCTGCACAAGCCCTAGATACTACGCAACGCATTCCTGCTTCAAGCACCACTCCACCACGCATAGAAGATTCACCTCCAGTTCTTAGAAGATCGAGCAGAACTCGAAACCCGCCTCGATATCTTTAAGACTATAGTGTGGGAGAATGACGTGATATGATCTATTTGATTAGAGTTGCAACCTCCTACCTTGCCAACCTCTAACTTTACTCCTGCTAGCTATGTCACTGTCATTCAAGTTTTCTCCGTATATAATGTCATATAGTGTACAATTTTATGTTTATTAAAACCTGAATACTACAGGTTTTCTCATTAGCTCAGTCCAGCTCATTGTCGCAGGCACAAGGGGTGCTTTGTTGGTTAGATACATAATTATATATACTTACTTTTCAGAGAACTAGCTTTTTTCCCGCGGTAAAATAGTAGCTGACACTGAGCGATAATAATGCGTGAAAGAATTTTCAAAATCAGTTCAGTAGTTCAAGAGAAAACTTCCTACAATCAAACTCACAAACTTTACCTCTCTAAAATATTAGAAGTATACAGGCAATTTTTTTTTGTTTTTTTGTTACTAGGAAAATAAAATAATGTCCACCTTTTATGTTCAAAACAGTTTCGTTCAAAATGATGGTAACTATTTTCAATACTTAGCCGGATTCGATAAATCCAGCATTGTACTACATTCAGCATTACAATGATTGTCTGTCTAGTGGTGTTACGCCGAGGCGGAGTGGTTCCGGGAGGCCATGTCCGAGATATGTGACGTGGCAATGCCCCGGGCCCAGCTAGGACGCGCCCGGCGCCAGGTGTACTGGTGGTCGCCGGAGCTTACGGCTCTGCGCCAGGCGTGCGTTGCTGCGCGACGCCGGTACACCAGGCACCGCAGGCTCCGTAACCGTCCTCCGGATACGGAAGCCATTGAGGTGGAGCTGTACGAGGGGTACAGAGCGGCGAGGACTGCCCTCCGAGTGGAGATCAAGCGGGCCAAGAGCTTGGCTCGCGAGGAGTCGCTGGGGACTCTGAACAGGGATCCGTGGGGTCGCCCCTACAAAATGGTGCGGGATAAACTCCGCCCATGGGCGCCCCCGCTGACGCAGAGTCTCCGGCCGCAGCTCGTGGAGGGCGTGGTGAGCACACTGTTCCCTTCGCAAGGGGAACATACTCCCCCACCCATGGCTCCACCTCTCGCGGTGCCCGATGCGGACCACAACACCGACGACGACGATGCTCCAGAGGTGACTGAGGTAGAACTGAGAGTGGCGGTACGTAGGCTGAATGCCAAAAATACCGCCCCAGGACCCGACGGCTTACCTGGGAAAGCCTGGGTCCTGGCCTTGGAGGCTCTCGGGCCTCGACTAAGGGGGCTCCTTAGCGCATGCTTGGAGAGGGGCCAGTTCCCGCTTCGCTGGAAGACGGGGAAACTGGTCCTCATTAAGAAGCCGGGGCGCCCAGCGGACTCTCCATCCGCTTACCGGCCCATTGTGCTGCTCGATGAGGTGGGCAAGCTCTTTGAAAGAGTCATTGCAGACCGCCTCGTTGGGCAGCTGGTGCGGGTGGGGCCGGATCTAGCGGAGAGCCAGTTTGGCTTCCGCAGGGGGCGCTCTACGGTGGACGCCATCATGCGCGTGCGAGCCCTCACGACGGGGGATGCAGTGGCCCGGGGTGGGGTCGTCTTGGCGGTGTCTCTAGACATCGCCAATGCCTTCAACACCCTGCCCTGGAGTTGCATCAGGGAAGCACTCCGGTATCACCGGACGCCGCCCTACCTCTGTCGCGTGGTCGAGGCCTATTTGACGGAAAGGGCCGTCGTCTACCCCGGTCACCAGGGAGAGTGGAACCGGCGAGAGATGTCGTGCGGTGTCCCACAGGGATCGGTCTTGGGGCCGCATCTGTGGGACATCGGGTACGACTGGGTGCTGCGCGCCGACCTCCCTAGCGGCGTTAGCGTAATTTGCTACGCTGACGACACGCTGGTCCTGGCGCAGGGGAGGTCGCACCAGGCGGCGGCTGAATTAGCGACACGCGGGGTTGCGACAATCGTTGAGAGGATCCGGCAATTGGGACTCGAGGTGGCCCTGCACAAGTCCGAGGCCATGTGTTTTCATGGTCCTCGGAACGCGCCACCGCCGGGTTCCCAAGTAACGGTAGGAGGGGTTCACATCGGCGTCGGGTCGACGATGAAGTATCTGGGACTCGTCCTCGACAGCCGGTGGAATTTCGTGGAGCATTTCCGACGTTTGGCTCCTAGACTGGAGCGGGCCGGGGCTGCCCTCAAGCGGCTCCTGCCTAATCTAGGGGGTCCAAACGCCTCCTGCCGGAGGCTCTACGCGGGGTTCGTGCGGTCCATGGCCCTGTATGGGGCACCGGTGTGGGCGCGTTCCCTGAGGCGACGACCAGTCCGCCGGTTGAACGCGTCCCAAAAGGTCATGGCCATCCGGCTGGTCCAGGGATACCGCACGGTCTCTGCTGAGGCGGCGAGCCTCCTTGCCGGATTACCGCCATGGGATCTGGAGGCAAAAGTCCTCGCGCACATTTGGGAATGGCGCGAGGAGGCGAAACGCCGGGGCGAAACTCCGTGGCCGCGACACATCGCGGCTCTGCGGACAGAGCTCCGGCAAGATCTCATGGCGGAATGGAGAGAGCGACTGTCGCAACCCAGCGCTGGGCACGCCACAATTGCGGCGATAAGGCCCCTCTTTGAGGAGTGGCTTGAGAGGTGCCATGGCGCCCTCACCTTCCGCCTGACGCAGGTCCTCACCGGACACGGCTGTTTCGGGAGGTTCCTGTTCAGGATTGGGCGGGAGGAAACGCCCGGGTGTCACCATTGTGTGGATCGCCCGGAGGACACGGTGGAGCATACGGTGGAGATCTGCCCCGCTTGGGCTGGGCACCGCCGTGTCCTCGTGGAGGCGATCGGCGGTGGCAACCTCTCGCGTCCGGCTCTGGTTCAGGCCATGTTACGGAGCGAGAGGGCATGGGAAGCTGTCTCCTCCTTCTGCGAAGCAGTAATGCTCGCAAAGGAGGAGGCGGAACGCGTGAGGGAGAGGCAACGGAGACGCCCTCACGCCCCTCGCCACCGCAGGAGACGCCCTGGGCGTCGGGAGTCGCAAGCCGATTCCCGGCCACCGTAGGCGCGGGCCTGCGGACGGCGAGTAATGGGTAGCTCGCCGTCCGATAAGGACCAGGCCCGAGTCGACGGCGCGTTGTGTTCCACGCGCGCCTCAAAGAGATGTCAGCAGAACTGACGGGGTCCGCGAGGGCCGATGCCTGTCTGGGTCGCGGATAAATTTGAAAAAGAGTTACCGCGGCCCAGGCTCAAGCAACTGAAGGAACACGGGTGGGTTTTAGTCAGTAAAAGTCTGACACGCCCTCCCGCCTCACCCAGAGCGGGAGAAGTCATTGGATGATTTCCCACCCAAAAAAAAAAAAAAAAAAAGTGGTGTTACGCCAGCTAAGCTCTTGCATCATCCATTGTGGTATCGTGGACCATCATGGATTTCTCATGACCCATCAGAGTGGCCCATACATACATACTTTCAACCACAATGCTCTGCGGGCGTAACCGAACAGAAAACAGTCGCTCATGCCGTGGTTTCTGACGTTACGGAATCACCAATTTACGCGCTAGCACTACGTGTGTCGTCATGGTCTAAGTTGCTGCGCGCGATTCTATAAGTTTTTAAGACAACTGGCTAGTTCACATACTGTATCAAGCTCTGATCTCAAATATGCAGAAATTAAATTGCTGCGAGCTGTATATTCTTTTGTGTATGTTCATTTTCGTAACGATATTCTAAATTTAAATAATATAAAAAAAACCGGCCAAGTGCGTGTCGGGCCACGCGCAGTAATAGGGTTCCGCAGTTGCATAATAATGCGGACTAAAAAGAGGGTTTTGTTGTTGTTACATGAACATTAGAACGGTTTCAGCGGCTCACAAAGTCTAAAAACGGGCCTACATCACATCACATCATCAGCCTATTAATGTTCCCACTGCTGGGACTCAGGCCTCCTCTCTGTGAGAGGGAATGGGCCGTAATCCACCACGCGGGCCCAGTGCGGGTTGGTGAATGTCACATGTCTTCGAATTTTTGGTTCTTAGACATGCCGGTTTCCTCACGATGTTTCCCTTCACCGTTTTGAGAGCAGTGGTGATGAAATAATTTACACAAAGTAAAGCGCCTACCTGGGCACGAACCCACGACCTACGACTTGTAAGTCGCGGCCGATACCACTGGGCCACCACTGCTCCGGCTCGGCACCTAAAAACGGGCCTACATAGGCTTTTTTAATCTATATTCTCGCGTTTGACCACTATCTCGCCTGATGGTAAGCGATGATGTGGTCTACGGTGAAGCACGCTTGCCTAGACGTAATCTATTCACTCTTGACTTAAACTAAATAAGGACTAACTGGTAACTGAAGAAGGAGTTATAAAATCCAACTTCGCAACTGAAGTTAGAAAAATATTATCTATTTGCGTACCACCGCGGGTGCGAATTGCAAAAGGAGCCGATACGAGCGCGCGTTAGAGCCACGGGGAATGGTATAGTTCGTTCCTGGATCCTTGCGTGCACGCTCCTTGTTTATTTATCTTACGGAATTTGAAAAAAGTCGTATGTATTCACCTCTAATCTCCTCTAATACTCTATACTTCTACTACAACTTCTCCTATAATTAGAGGTGAATCCTCTAAACTGCGGTATTCACTATTTCATTCTAGAAAGTTTTACGCTACTCAATTAGTGATGAAGTCGGGTCGAATATTGACTTTATAGAAGGATATCGACAAAAGAAAATAAGTAATTTGCTTGGAAATCGAATCTAATTTGACTTTACTTTTACTTTTTAATTACAAAACGTCGAAAATACTTTTGCACTAACACAAAATAGACTCCACCGCGAGCATGCGCTATATGGACTACGTTCTGGAACTGCCAACGACTCCGGCCACTCCAATGCGTTATTCGAGCTTATTAAACATTATTAATTTAGAAATCATTATTATTAAGGATGTTATGATTTTATTTTTGTATATTTTTACATGGTTCATAAGCATATATTTACTATCTGTTTTACATAGCTAACAACGTTATTTAAGTAATTTTTCAATAGCATTTGTGGAAAATGTTTACTGTGCCAAGTACATTTTATAAGTTGGTCAACTATTACTCGTAATCTTGTAAAGCCTGTTATGATTTCATTTTTGTATATTTTTACATGGTTCGTAAGCATTATATTTACTCTGTTTTACACAGCTATCAACTTTATTTTAGTAATTTTTCAATGGCATTTGTAAAATTTTTTTACTGTTCCAAGTACATTTTATAAGTTGGTCGACTATTACTCATAAACTTGTAAAGCCTTGATATCCGTGATAATTTTCCTTTTAATTTCGTTATATTTACTACTGCCGTGAATTTTTTCACATAGCCAAGAGCAACCATTTCGCTGGCAGGGGGGGGGGGGACACTTGACTCTAACATAATTTTGCAACATAAAGCTTAATTTTACGCAAACGAAACTCTGAATCGAAAACTGGTTTCAACAAACCCATAATATTTTTGAATGGCCTATCCAACGATACCCCACACTATGGGATAGATGAGAAAAAAAAAATACATCCCAACATTACGTCTATGGGAGGTAACCGAAAAAAAAATATTTTTCATGATTTTATGTTACCACTTTGTCGGAATTATTAATATGTATATACATACCAAATTATAGCTTTCTAGTGCTTAGATTCTCTGAGCTAAGCTGCGGACGGACAGACGGACAGAGCGAAACTATAAGGGTTCCTTGTTGACTTCGGAACCCTAAAAACAATAAACCATGTACCCCCGCCCTCCATAAGCATAAGCCGTTTCTCGATGAGCACGGCATCATACGAGTTGGTGGTCGTCTCACAAATTCGGACGATCCCTACGAATATAAACACTCCTGTATTCTACCGCATCATGACCATATTGTTGATCTTCTTGTTGACTTTTGTCACAAGAAAAATCTTCATGCCGGTCCGGAGTTGCTTATGTCCCTACTGAGGCATAATTATTGGATTTTAGCTGCACGTCGAATAATTCACCACAGAATCCGCATCTGTAACACTTGCTTTAAATTTAAAGCAAGTGTTACGCCCGCGTCCTGTTTTTCCACTTATGGCAGATCTACCTAGCCAGCGAGTTAACCAAGTCGACAAGGCATTCACTCACACCGGCTGTGACTATGCAGGCCCGCTGCAGTACATACTATTTCGTGGTCGAGGTGTTAAGAGCCGTAAAGCTTGGCATTTTCGTGTTCGACGACGCGTGTCACGCATATTGAAGTGGCTTCAGATTTAAAATTAAATTAAATAAACTTTATTTCAGAATTCCTTTGAACAATTCCATATTTGTTAGTAACAATGTAAACTCATAAAATAGTGTTAGTAACATTTATTCTAAAATGTGTGACACACGCCGAATCCGGGGAATGTCTATTTGACTGCGTGCAGTCGTATCTATCGCCCCAAGATCGGAGAGTCCCACCTATGCTGATAGGTTAACGCTCTAAGAATGGTGTTGGGGCTGGCGCGAACACAGCGTAGCAGAGATGCGCATCTCTTGCGCATGATGGCCGCAAAACTATCAACGTCCGTCCGCGTCGGCAAACATGCCGGACGCGCTACAAAAACGCGGCAGCCCCATCAACACCCGGAAGGTGTTGTTATATTGTGTGCGCAGGCCACCATATGCCCTCTGTGTGAAGTTCACCCACAGGCTGCACGTGTAAAAGGATTGGCAGTAGGCTTTGAAAAGCGTCACCTTAACCTTGTTTAAGCACAGTGACTTTCCTTGCAGCCTTAAAACGCTTTCTTTCGCGACGCGGTCCTATTAAATGCTTATACATCGATAACGGTACTTGTTTCGTAGGTGCAAGTTCTTATTTACGCGATCTTCATAAATTTCTTATAGATTTATGTCCTCGTCTTGAGGAAGAACTTTCCTTCAATCATATAGATTGGAAGTATATTCCGCCTGCTTCCGCACATTTTGGAGGATGTTGGGAAAGTATGGTTAAGGTAGTTAACCCTTACCTTTTCAAAGTTATAGGTCAACAAATCCTCTCGTACCAGGAACTTATAACTGGCCTTAGTCAAGTTGAGGCTCTAGTTAATTCGAGGCCACTTACCGCTATGAATAGTGACCTTATTGAACCACCAGCGCTGACCCCTGCGCCTGCGCATTTCTTGGACACAGCGCCATTGTTGTCCTTTCCTGCTCCTGAAGCAGACACGCTCAGCTTGCTTCAGAGACACACTCTACTTGACAAACTTGTGTAGTCGTTCTGGCAGCGCTGGCGTTCAGAATACTAGGCTTTCATCAACTTCAGGCTAGATCCAAATTGAATAGTCCCGCACCTTCTATACAAGAGGGTACTATTGTAGTTATCATTACTGATAACTCTCGGCCTCTTTCATGGCCGTTAGGCATTATTGAGAAATTGCATACCTCCAAAGACGGGAAAACCCGTGTTGTTACTGTGAAAACCGCGAAGGGTAGCTACGTGCGCCCTGTTATACTTCTGTGTCCGTTACCGAATTAATGAGGCCTGGCTTGATAGTTAGGTCTCTTAGTTTTAGTAGTTTGCGACGCAACATAATTTTTCTCTAAAAAGTTAACTATAAATATGTAACTTAAAGTATTATGCAACTCGCAGTATTACTCTTAAATCTTGGGGAAATGGTAGCGCCATCTCTTGTAAATGTCATAAATCAATGACCGAATACATACACAAATGCATTTGAGATTTCGCGGGCGATCGATATCCTAATTATCTCGTTCCTTCCTCATTCCTTTTCCCATTATGTACGCCTTGATGACGGGTCGCCAGAATGAACCGAAACTTCAACGTGACCGGGTTTCGAGTCTCAACCGCCAGCTTTCCAAGCCACATGGCTGGAGACTGATGCATCTAATTAGTTAGATTGCAGAGAACCTTGTGAACCGTATCTATTAAACCGCTTCGCGGATATAAAAACAATTGCGTAAAGTGTGTGGATCCTGAATGATCAGAAAGTCGTTGTTAACATTTTGGAGTTGAAGAACACAAGCTCGCCGCCACGCGTGTGCTAGCATCGATCATCATGGCTAAGGCGTACTACTTCCCTCATTCCCATACTAGATCGCCATAATTGATACGAGGCTATTCTCCCGCTTATTTTCAACGCACTTTTGCCAGAACGTTTCAATAAAAGTCCACTTTTTCTAACAGACACAAGGATGAAGAGGTTTCTCAAACCGCTATAACACTATAGTAATATTAAGGCTAATGTAATTGCCACAATCTTTTGAAGAGCCTTTCTTTTTACCCGACTGCCGAAGGAGGGTAATGTGTTTATCAGTCTATGTATGTATGTATGTATGTATGTATGTATGTATGTATGTATGTATGTTTGTTCCTATATGGCGTTCTAGAGACCAAACGCGTTGGCCGATTTTGATGATTCTTACCTCAATCGATTCGTCTTAATCCTGCGAGTGTCACTGGCTACATTAAAATTGGAAAATACGAAAATGGCGGCTTTTGGGCGCCATTTTGTGGGGAAAAAAAAATTTTTTTCTTCCGAACCCATCGTGTGGGGTATCAAAATAAAGGATTTTAAGAGGCAATTTCAAAAATATATAACACTTATATGTTTAAATGTACCTAATTCTAAAAAAAAAATAACTAAAAAGTTGTAAATAAAAAAAGTTAATTAAAAAAAACAAAAAACCCGACTGCTTAAAAAGCAAACTAAAAAGACGTAAACAAGAAGAAAATCATGCTCTGCAGTCGGAGGATACATCTGGTTTTGGTCCGCCAGCTCGCGAATATGTATCCTCCGACTGCACAGCATGATTTTCTTCTTGTTTACGTCTTTTTAGTTTGCTTTTTAAGCAGTCGGGTTTTTTGTTTTTTTTAATTAACTTTTTTTTCAAGTGTATAAATATCGATTCTGTCCAGTCTTTTGGCCATCTTCCAGTATTCCAAGTGGTATTACGGATTTCGGTGATAGCCTTTGTGCCGCATTGACCTATGTTTTTAAGTATTTCGATGTAATATCATCTTTACCCGGTGATTTCATGAATCAATCAAAAAATACAATTTTTTTTTAAATTAATTTCAGAATTTCTTTAATCCGGTTTTGACTATCATTGTTTGTGTTACATATCAAAAATACTCACCCCCCGTTTTAATGCCCTCTGTACGCATTCCCATCAACATAAAACGCGCCCAGCTTGATAAACTGATATTTTGCCTGGGTCACTTCTATTTTACTAAGATTAAGAAGACGTTGGTACCTTGCTGCATTGTGGACATATTTTCTTTCTTCACAGTATATTTTCTTTGACAGTTTCTTTTTCTTCTATCTGTAAAGTATTGTATACTTTAGCGCCATATAGAGAGTAGATTTCCCTGGGTCAGAATTTTATTAAAGAATTATCTTAAAAAATAAAAATCATTGCCTGGGGATATTTCCATTCTTCTAATATAAATATTTTTTATAACGCCTTTGATTACATTTACTTACTTACTCAGGCAGTAGAAAACAGTTAGTGCAACTTATAATATACTTTGTTACCAGGATCTCGGATAGTAAGGGAGTGTCTCAGCCTCTCAGGATGCAATTCTAGGGTCACAAGATTAAATTTTCTTTTTTTGTTGTTTATTTATTAGGACGTAGGCGTTCTTGAAAATAACTTAAAAAACATATGTTCTTATTCATCGCAAGCTATCACATGACTTTAATTTGTTAAACTTGTACAACGACCAAAGAGTAAAATAATATTAAGGCAGACAACGACCATTGACATGTTGACATTTAGGAATTTTATCCGTGAAATTATAACCAAATTTTTCCTTTAGACAGCTAATATATTTGACTGACATTTCTTTTAGTTTTGATAATACACAAACCATAGAGAATAGTCAACCTCTAACATCCTCCCTTTTTGTATAGTCTATTATAAAAATAACAAATACTAATTTAACAAACAATGTAAACCAATTTGGTTCAATAATGTTATCATAGATGGCCTGCTAAGAGCCTTTGTTAAGAAAGCAGCACTTTGAAGTTGTGTACCAACGTGCTGAACCTTAAGTCTTCCATCTGCAACTAGTTCTCTCACATAGAAGTGTCTTATTGCAATTTGCTTTGTTCTTCTGTGCAGTTCAGGATTTTGAGCCAACTTCCCAGCGGCGTCATAATCAATTTGCAGTATGGGAACATTCTTCAGAGCAGAAATTTCATCAAATAGTCTTTTTGCAGCCATACCATTTCTCGTGCTGTTTCGCTTGCTGCAACTATTTCAGCTTCGGTCGAGGAAATAGCAACCGATGACTGTTTACGACTTGCCCAAGTGCTATCACCTGGGCAAGTCGACCTATGTCCGAAAGCATATAAACAAAGGATGCCACTAGTCGAGCGACCGTCCTTGACGTCTCCTGCGTGATCGGAGTCACTAAAACTTTCTAGTATTCCGGAATTGTAATCCGTTTTGTACGTTATTCCATAGCTTGATGTACCTTATAGATAGCGCATTATTTGCTTTATTTTTAATACATCTTCTTGTAAAGGATTTTCTAGGCTTCTGGAAACGACACCGACAGCGTAGGTAGGTCAGGTCGTGTTCCTACCATGAGGTAAGCTATGGCACCAACAGCTTGCCTATAAGGGTAAGACTTCCCGTCTATTCCCTCTTTTTCAGACTGTCGTAGTTCTGAATCTCTGATAATAGGTGTAGTTACTGATTTACAGCTGCTCATCGCAAAGCTAGCTAAAAACTTTTCAGTGTAATGTTTCTGCGTTATACTTATAGAGCCATCATCTTTGTATAGTAGTTGCAAACCTAGATAGTAGTCTGCAGGCTTTACGGTTATCTTAAACCTACGTTCTGTTGTAAGTTCTGCCATAAACTTATCTGCATCCTTCTGCTTTGTTGCAGCTACGAGTCCGTCATCGACATATAATGCCAAAATCATTTTATTCTGCAATTGCTTTCGTATGAATAAGCAAGGATCAGTTTGACTTTGTTGAAAGTCTATGGTCTTCAAGTAATCCACAATGCACTTATTCCAACATCTTGGTGCTTGCTCAAGTCCGTATAGACTTCTCTTTAACTTGCAAACTCGTTTAGTTCCTTCATTGATACCTTCTTGCTGTTTTATGTAAATCTCTTCATCGATAGACCCATTTAGAAAGGCAGTTGTGACAACAAATTGAGTAAGAGATAAACCTTCGTTTGCAGCAACGCTTATGATCGATCTGATTGTCGTCATTTTTGCAACAGGACTAAACGTTTCGTCAAAGTCAACTCAGGGTTGTTGGGAAAAACCTCGAGCAACTAAGCCTCGCTTTGTATTTGTCGATTGTACCATCAGCGTTCGTTTTGATTTTATAGATCCATTTGCACGAGATAGCTTTGCGATCCTTGGGTAGATCAACTAGAGACCAGATTTTATTTTCTTCTAAGGACTTAATTTCAGTTTTCATTGCTTTTAACCAATGCTCCTTGTCTTGACTCTGTAGTACGTCAGTATATGTTCTAGGTTCATCATTTTCAGTCCTATCATCTATATAATAAAAAAAAATCTGCTTTCTTGTCCAATTTCGTACGCTTTTGCTTGGGTACATGGGCGTAACAAGGACTTCCAATGATTCTTAAATAACTTATCCTTGGTTTCTTGTTAAACCATAATTCGTTAGTGATTTACCATCAATAGGAGTGGGTCCTGTACGATTCAGCACATACGCTGCGGTATTTATAAGTTCTGCCCAACAGGCAATAGGCAACTCTTCGTGCGTGTACATCATGGCACGAGCAGCTTCGACAAGTGTTCTATTCTCCCGTTCACTACAGCCATTTAGCTGTGGCGTATATGGCATAATCAATCTATGCTTGATGCCATACCTTTGCAGTATTGTTAGAGTTTTCTCGTTATCAAACTCTCCACCATTGTCGCTTAATAGTTCTTTTACTACATGACCAGCTACCTTGCTTTCTTCTAGCATCAGTTGAAGCTTTGAATGGACTTCAGACTTCTATACATAGCGGTATTTGCTGAAATCGTCTTTAAATAGAACGAAATATCGATATCCTTTGTATGAAAATCGAAAAGGTCCACACACGTCTGAATATATAATCTCGCCAAGTATCTTTGCTCTGTCTCTGGTTCCAAAAGGTCGCTTATTCATTTTTCCAAAGCTACAACCTTCACAACATTCATGTGTATTATTCGGTACCTTAATCTTCAGTTCCCTTTCAATTAGCTTCTTCACATGCGTTTTGCTTTGATGTACAAGTCTCTCATGATAATAAATCTTGGCGTGTCAGTGCATTAATTTCGACTAGAATTGGTGGCATTACATTCTTCACATTAAGTTTAAACAGCCCTCCTCTCTTTTTTCGAAAGCCTGTAACTTTGACTTGACCTTTAGATTTCAATCTACAGAACTCGGGTTCAGATTCAAATAAACTTTGCGCTGCTAATAATGAGAATAAATTCGCATAAGGTTATCATTTCTTTATGATCTCCAACCGTAGCTTCTAGCTTTATGTTATGTCACTTTTACCAGTAGCATCTACTTTCTCGCCATTCGCTGTCATTACCGTATGCTGTGAATCAAAAACTTCAAACGTATGGAATAAATCTCTCCTGAATGTAACGTGGCTTGTGGATTCACTGTCTAGATACCAATTATCTTTGTCAGGGTATAAGCATCTGCCAACGTTCATAAGGCAGACCGATAGTACAGTTACTATTCACATTATCACTCAACCACTTAGAGCATTTTCTTACCTTGTGTCCATCTTGACCACAGTAATTGCGCTTTATCTTTTTATCTTTTTATTGTAAGCCTTGTTTACTTTCTTCTGAAAAGCTTTAACTGTAAGAGCTTGGTTACTCGCACTTGTAGACATAGAAGACTGTGTATCTATGTTCCTTTCAAAGGCACAGAGTTGTGAGGTTAGTCTCTCTATAGTCCTCGCCTTTTTACTCATATGTAGCCAACTAGATTTGAAAGTAAGGTATTCCTCAGGTAAAGTATCTAAAATCTTACATATCAATAGTACCTCTGGTAACTCATTGTTTCCTTCTATCTTCGTAATTTCTTTGTTTAGTTTGAACCAAATATTCTTCAACTTTGAAAGATGTATAGCCATATTGTCATCCAGTTGCTTTTTGTACTCAAAGAACTTTAGGCAATTGTCATATACTAAATCGTCACCATCTTCGTCAAATAACCTTTTTATCCCCTATTTCTTTAGAAGACTCGAAATGCATTATTCTTTGAACAATTTTATCTTTCATATTGCTCGTAAGAATTATAAGAACCGTGCTATCTAGTTCTCGAAACTTTTCTGAGGCAGTTTTGTCATCTGTTTTTGTACATAAAGCTTTTTCATATCTACCTTCTAATAGATCTAGGGCTTTAGGGATTCCCTTCAGTAACATAGTTATTTTATACTTCCATATCAACCAGTTGGTACCATCTAGGTTTCCAATATTAAATCTCGTGATATCCGGTTTGGTTGCCATATTCACTAATAAACACTGTTATCGTATTTTGTAATATCGATTTTTAAATCCTAAACGCTCTGCTACCAAGTTGTGAGGAATTTTATCCGTGAAATTAAAACCATATATTTTTCCTTTAGACAGCTAATATATTGACTGACATGCTTTTTCTTTTATTTTTGATAATACAAAAACCATAGAGAATAGTCAACCTCTAACATATTTTCGATTAATATTAAAACTTCTTGAATTTTAAGCTTTCTTTGAACTGTTTGTGTTGGCTTTCATGTATTTGTGAGAAGGTTAGTTAAAAGGTAATAAAAAGTAAAAGTCACCATCTTGTTCACGTTTTATTTAGAGACATCGGTATAAAATATATGAGATATAAAACAGCACAGTCGTGATAAAATTAAAATATATCATAATATACGATAATATAAAACACGTCAATATATTAAAAATCAACGTTTAAAAGTGTAAGATTTTTACTGAGACGTGGGATAATCGAGTGAGGTCAGTTCTTGGAAATTAAAATACAATTAAAATTCATTTTTTTCAAACAAAACTGACCCCAGAAGACAATATAACGCAAAACTTAAGAAATAATATTTAAAATGGTATTTTGGACAATAGGCATAGAATTAAATATTTTATTCACTGTGATATTATTAAAGTTTATAAAATTTTTCATACTTCAATCGAAAAAACTGTCGTAAACGACGCGGCGACGGAGGTATAGAAAAATTATACAAACATTTTATATGGATTTTAAATTTATATTTTTACTTTTAACCTTACAATTATTTTATCACAGTGAATAGAGCTTAGGTGTGGGGATTAAAAGTGGATGTATGTAGGTGTCGAGAGTAAACCCCTAAAGTGGGGTGTCATCAAGAACAGATATAATGCCGTGTCATAATAACGGATATGGTAACATTAATTACATATGTATGTTAATGATAATATATTGTTATATCCTAACACTAACTAAGTGATGCATTTCGCATTATAATATACGTTGAATATATGACCATCAATTGAAACATACAAAGCGGCGGAATGTTTCATACAATACGTTGTCAAAGAAAACAAGATGGACTGCAAAAACAGACCAATCATTACTACTTGAACATTTATAATAGCATAGCATTATCTATCTATAGCGTCAATAAATACTTTTAATACAGATATAAAAGTACTATCAAAATAATAACTTAAATCCTAAGTAAATCCTCGACAGATAAAATTAAATAGAAAGTAATTACGTATTATTATTCAGTTAAAGTTAATTCTGCTAGAGCCCTACCGGTGTGGTGTCATTATAAACCTTAGAATCAGTCAGTGGTGGCTCCCTTGATAAGTTGTCAGATCACCATTTGATATAAACGTAGCAGAACTAACAAACAAACATATAATTAACATTAAATATATAATTCCTATAATTTCCATGAATTAAAACTTTCAATTCCCGACAGTTGTATGATAAAGCTTTTATAATATATATTTATATAAATAAAACATTTCCCTAAAATACATATGGTTAAACCACTTTAACTTTGGCACGGCAATTTATTTTAACCAAATGGCTAACAGCTTAACAAAAGTTATATATTGTATTTTTATAATATATACATTCTATAACAATTTTAATTCGGCTATGATCGATTGATCAATCGAAATGCTTGGCTTGAAATTCAGATCGTCAGTTGGTAACTTTCAAGGTATTGTAAAGTTAGATTTACCTACAGCCAATATTACATATAATTTCTGATTTTTTATCCAAGCATTTAGTTGCTCAAACATAATAAAGCGTGTAAAAATAAATAAATATCTTTGGCAACGTTCCTTAAGCGAAATCGAGGCGCTAAAGCTCATAATGAAGATTTAAAATAAAGTTATACCATTACAGACTATAATTACCAGTTATAATACAATACACTAGTTTGTTCTTAACCTAACACATCAACGAACGTAATATCTTTAGGTATAATATGGAATCATTTGTGGGAACGACTGGCATATGCCCGTATATTACGCTTGGCATATGCCTAGCCAGCAACAGTTTCCGAAAATTCAATCGCTATATAATCTTTGGGTCTTATTATTGAGACAACTCATCAGATATTATAATCTCAATGAATTATATAATATAAATTGGAATTATCAGTACTTATAATGGTGGCAGATCTCAGTGTGCTATTGTCCCGAATATGCCCAGTCTTTTCTCGCTCAAATCTACAAGCATTTGCCAGTCGCTCCCCCAATTTAAATAAACATTCATTAAACATTGATACCATTACAACATACAATGTCTTCATTATTACTTCTAATCAATAAACATATAATAACAGTAATTCCTTTTCTCTCAATGGAATATCTTTTTATATTACAATACAATAGTCTGGAGATAACTACAACCCATACATTTTACATCCACCCGTACTCAATCAAGCATTTTCAAAAAACGTCCAAAAGAAAACAGTGCTGAACACTCTGATACCGTACCGTGTGAATAATGAAAATGTATGAGACGAGTTCATCATTCAACTAGTTACAATCCATAGATGTTACGCATATCCCAGAAATCTTTACAAATAAAATAATACTTAATATCTAAACAATTTAATATCAGAAACTAAACGAGTAAGTTTAAAGTGCATCTTTCAAAACTAATTAGCATTCATATTCAAATACATATTTGATTTTATCTGGACCAATCATTGGACCCCACGATGGTAATGAATTCAATCCGTACCTCAAAATATTTATTAAAAAACCAAGCGGTTGTGTAAATGAGACTATCAAGTTATTGCACCATAGAAGGTAAAACATCAAAACTAAATTATAATTTCTTTGAAATTTATTATAGAACACTCTTCTCAGTCTCTTAGGGTAAAAATTCCAAGGTTTTCTAAAATATTTAAAGTAAAATGTAACATCCCTAATGAGAAACGGTGAAGTAATATGAATATGATATTCCACAATCCATACATAAGTATACTGACACTATATTATACGATGATGATACATTGGTCTATTTAATAATCTTCGTTAATAATAAAACATCGAGACACAACATCGAATGTAAACACGAACAGCTATTGTATTGATACTGTATTAATATTCTTTATAATGATTAAAATGTTATGTAATTGTAACTCTACTTAGATATAAAACGGGTTGGGACGTATCTTGAAGAAGGAATGGTGTTTGAAGACACTGATACAATGTATCTCGTGTCAAAGGAAGAAAATTAGATGGTTTAAGAGAATTAGTCGCTGAAACCGATGAATCTGTATTGCCATCTTTTAATATTTAGAAGGGTCGCCAGTCAGTTTACTTGAAATTTTGTTAAGTCGCGTTTAAAATTATCTAGTTCTTACATTAATTGTAAAAGAGCATATACGAGGTATAAAGGAAGATTGGAAGAAAGTGTGAGTGATGAACAAAACGAGTCTACATATTGTTATATGTTTTTGAGTACATTACTAAGCTCTTTTATACTTACTCCATGCAATCAGATCAACTATACTTATAGTATCATGGTCATAATCATGTGTTCTATAAAGTTTATTGTTAAGTAAAACTGCAGAATTATTTTATTAAATCCATTCGGTACACACGGACGGTAAGGCTTTAGAATGTTTTTTCATTCTTTTTTCAGATCGCTTTTATCGAGAAGTTTGTTCAGGGGTCACTAAAAGTTAAAATTACTTTCTTTAATTTTAATTTTGAGAACAGGTTGTAAATTTTTCAAAAATATATTACTCAGAAATTATAAATACTCCGAATCAAAAATTTTGACGAGTTAAAATAAAGAAGCAAGTAATGTGAAATTATAAAATGATTAGTGAGAGCTACTTGTGAATAAATGGTAGGTCCTAATTAAAATGATATGTAACTAACATTGTATATATACTATAACTTTACATACAAAAGAGAATAATTATGTAGACATAATTATAAAATATTTACAAGTTAAATTACAGTAAGGGATACATGAGAACAGACTGGAAGATTTTATGAAATAACTGTAAGGATATTGAAGAATAAGTCGCCAAATGTACAACGTGTCAGCCATCACACTCGTTCACGCGATCGAACCGCTAGTACAGACACACATAATGGTCCATTTTGAAATCCCATACCTTAATAGTATTTTAAAATTAAACGGTAAGTACATTTATATTACTTTTAGTAGATTCTACTAAAATCTATATACTAGAATGTTCCAAGTTACGTTATAAGAAAATAAAATGTGTGTCTTGTTGTAATAAAATGTAAATATTTATGTGTTATTTTGTTACTGTTTTGTCGTTTAACGTAAGTTTGTCGTCACTTCATCAGTAAAACGTGCAGGTAGTAGTGAAACTATTTAAAAACGCGACTGGGAATTCAAGTACGTTCAACGGCGTAGTTTATGATTAAGTAATTAAATAGGGCCATGTTAAGTACGAGAAGTTTCAGATGAAACAACAACTTTTAATTCATCCTCAAGAAATTGTGAGAGGATAAAAAAACAACTAAATTATATACTGACTGCTATGAAAATACATGTGACATTTGAAAGAAGAAGACAGTGACAGTAAAGACGCGCGTCTGCGCAGCGGGTTTGACATATATCAGAGAACTATTGTCAAGAGACACAAATCTAATAAATTGAGTAATAAGTAAACAACCAACATTGCCGAGACATCGAAAAGTATACGAGTATTTATGATGTGGGCTATATGAAGCCCACGGATTCCCTTACATGAAACAGCGGTACACGAACGCTTAAGATACGTTACTCTACTGGTCGGGACTTAGCTTAGGTGTCGCTGGTGGCTGACGGCTGCTTGATCAGGTCTACATCGCGTCCCACACTGGCCTGGGTCTTCAGTTTTGGCTTATCAACAACCTTGTGATCATGACCATGCTTATCATGCACCTTATGCTCATGTCCTGCTTGAGGTTTATTCTTGCCATCGGTCTTGGGATCATGTCCGGTCTTGTGATCATGTCCGGTCTTGTGATCATGATGGCCGGGCTTGTGGTCAGGTCCACTCTCAACCACGCTGACTCCGTTCTTGTGGGTCGTCGGTTCTGGATCCTCTTCGGTGTCCTCACGGAATTTACGGTTGTACCAGTGTAGGCAGATGCATCTGGAAATGAGAGGGTTGGAGACTTTAATGTTAGTTAATAAAGCTAACAAAATAAAATGATAAATGTTAAATTGAGTTTGGAGCTTTTTTTGGGTTTCTGTTATGTAATTAAAACGACGTCTATGCCGTTTCGTATAAAGGTAGTTGTCTAAAAATATCATCGGGTCAAGGTTTTTTTATGAACTGCGCTAAAGGCCCTTTTGAATGGCTCAGACTAAAGTCAAAGTAATTATCTATACTTACTAATATAATAAAGTGGAAGAGTTTGATTGTTCATGAAGAAGCAGCATTACGCAAAATTTCTAGGTTAGCCTTATATTGATATTTGTAAAGTAAGTCGGAAGAAAAAGCGCTATCGAACTGCTTTATCCGCGTGCGCTGGGGTAGTGGCTAATTATACGTTAGTACCATGTACTAACAAACATATTGATTTTAGTAGATCTAAAAAAAAGTCCACGACACTATATATCTATCTCTTATAAATAAGACACCCGTCAGAGGAGGACCGAGGGTGCCATACACGGGGTCGTCTGGCGCCCATGTGCTGGTTTGGTCCATGGGGTGGTCACGGCAAGCATTGTGTTCTGGTGCGCCGGTGATGGGTGGTGGTGCTCCCCAGAGAGGGTTCGGTGTCGGACAGCCGCGGCGGGTTCACGGACGAGTGATAACGCGTACCCGTGTTCCCGCCATAAGTGGCACATGAGGACCATGAGGAACCTTGGAGTTTTAGTTGGTTGGAGTCCCACATAACTGTGCTATTTCCCCGTGTTAGGCAAGTATGCATGAGCATTTATGAAAGCAAAAAAAAAAGTTTAAGTAAGGTAGGTTAGGTAGGGTAGTTAGGTATTTAGGGTAGGATAAGTAGGTGGTTAGGTAGGTAGGGTAGGTGGGTAGGCATATAGGGTAGGTTAGGGTAGGTAGGGTAGGGTACATAGGTAGATAGGATAGGTAGGCAGGGTAGGTAGATAGGGTAGGGTAGGCAGGTATATATGCTAGGTTAGGGTAGGTAGGTAGCTAGGTTGCTAGGTAGGATACGTAGTGTAGGCAAGGTACGCATGGTAGGCAGGGTAGGTAGGGAGTTGATGGGAGCGAAGCCGCGGGAGACAGCTAGTAAATAATATAGCAAAAACGCCCTAAGAATAAAAATGAGGGCAATCAGTTACAGCTGAAGCTATTAGTGAATAACAATGCAGTGCTGGGGTCGCTTTGTTTATTTGTTTTGCAAAGCGACCCCTTGGACCGACAGAGATTGAAGTGCCGGTGACTAGCGCCTTTTTAATTCAAACGTAATTAACAACACCAAAACGGCTTCTACCATTTTATATTAAAAATAACGTGCTTAGGTTACATAAAAAGAAAGCTTTAAATGAAAAAAAACGCCCGGCTGTAATCTCTTCCATAGAAATATTTGCAAGTATTTTTCTTTTCTTGATGGTGTTTATGATAGCCAGCTTTTTATCTGTGTTTTGATTATATAATTAAGATGATGTAATTGTAAACTACTTCTTTGACTTTCACAGAGCTTCCCATCATCCATGAGCTTCATATCGGATCGTGAAAATATCACACATATAATATAATGTTACTAGTAAATAAATGGTGGCACGGATAAAGCCATCAATCTCATAAATGTCAGAGCCGGGTCGCCTCTGATACCAGGCAAATATTAAAAGAAAGAGTTTGAACGGGCGACTCTACCGTAATAACTTTCTTATCTTTAGGACATTTTCCCATGACGTTGGCAAAAACAGCGGACCAGGGAAAATCTTTTGCTCAGAGGTAGGATAATAATCGCTAAAAGTTGTTGGCGTAGGTTTTATGAATAGTCTTATATTTTGGTCGTCTTCAAGCAGGTACTTTTCATTTATTAAAATCTTTTTAACCATACCATTGATATTAGCTTCAGTAAACCCTGCATAATTACTAGATTACAATAACAAACAAACATCTTGATAACTCCTCGGCCCTCATGGAAATTACATCTAATTACACCATAAAACATTACCCTCTGTGGCTCTGTGACCCTAGTACTTTAGTAACTTGCCTTTCAGTTTGAATTAAAAGCATTGTGCTATCGACGCGTATTTCATTTGCCTAATTGGCTGGGGCCAGTTTATCGTTAATTCTCCTAAGTGAACACACTTTAATTGTAGTCTTCACGTCACTCTGTTGTGGGTAAGTCTTCCATTTTGTAAATAAACGTGAGCCTATCCTTTTACAGTAAACTGTTGGACCCCTTTTGCATCTTTCTATTGTAGACACTGGACATAATGTATTAGCATAATATCACATCATTTATTAATAAAGGACATCATAATTTATTCGCTAACATCGACATGTAGATTCTTATGTTCATACAAAATAATATTACTTATTTATTTCTTTATGTTCCAGCAGTAACAGTACCTTTGTGCTCTTCTATATGTATTATTTCTTTTCTCAGTTAAGTGTTTTGTGTGTACATAAATAAAAAAAAATAAAAAAAATAACTTCTGCATCACACAAGCCACACAGCTGTCCACGGTTCCCACCACCAATTAACTTAGACAGCATACTCTTACCAATGAACCAATTATAATGAACCTACTATAGCTAGCGATTGATTCCTATTTCCTACTATCTAATTTACTATTTCTCTTTAACTCATAAGTATTAGTTAGGAAATAACCCAGAGACTTTTAAATGTCACCAGTTGAGGGACACGTCGTTCTTACTGATGGATTCGTTAGTCTGTCTGTCTGTGTTAAGGGTATAATCATTTCACGTGTTTCGTTCTGAATTCTGATTGGTCATATTCGTCTCTCCGTTTGTAGATGTCCCGATTTATTACGGTAAGAGATAGATTATTTCACTTTATTTCATCCTGGGACTAATCAAATAATGATCCAGCAAGAACTTTTTCAACTATACTAACCCCAGCTCTGAGTAAACTGGCAGTTCCAGTACATAAATTTGGGGAAAGTCTTTGTATTGTATGTTATCCTGGTATATACCTCAAAACAGCGCCAAGAATGCCTGCCCCAACCAGCGCTGCGCCAGCTCCCATCAAATAGTAGCGATGCTGAGCAGCCTCCGCCCCTGGTGACAGTTGCACCAGCCCCACCACCAACACCACGATCCCTAGCAGAAGGGATCCCACTACCGCGTGGAGAGCTGCCACCTGCGCATACTAAACACATTTGAAGAAACTTTAAAGACAAGTGTTAAACATTGATCTCCTCTAGATTAACACCAATTACAAAGGAGGGAAAGAAGGAAGGAGAAGAATGTCATTCCAGATACTTGGACAGTGTTCTGATACTACGGAAGTATCCTTACGGATCAGGTTAACTGGCAGTGCTCATCTTCACATAAAACTTGTCAGTTTTATCTGAAGAAAAGTTCCACCTAGTGCTTGACTGCTTGGTAAGGAAAAAATAATGATCCGTGAAAGTACTTACTTCAGAAAGAGAGGGAAGGTGACCCACACAACACACAAGAAAGGGACAACGATACATCATGCAGGGTATTGGTTACCTTGTTAGTGGTTAGAGCACAAAGTTAGTGGCACCGGCAGATTTCTGCCAGGCGAACGCTGTCAACATACACGACTTCGATAGAAGCCAACACTTTTTAGATCCTGAATATAATGTTCTTACTGCTAGTTAAGGTTTTAGAGAACTAACCCTACCCTACCAACCTATTACTACCATCATCAATATTTTTTACAATTAAACATGCAATAAAATTTAAAAAGCTTCTAATCGATTACTCTGCAGAATGCTTTTGATACCTATAATCTAACTATAGTCCTATTTAGAATGTTTATTATGTCGAATAAGTAGATATTCTGGCCTCTCTATAAGTGCCCCTTACTGCATCAGCAGGATATTTATTAATTACAGAGTTTTCACAGTTTTTTGGCCACCAATCCAAAAATAAATAATTTAGTATTTAGAACGTTCTGATTAGTTAAAACTGGTTAATTGGGCATGCTGCTGGATAACAGGACGTCACAGCGTGGGAAGAAGCGAGATAGTGTATTTTATCTAAAATTAATTTATAATCTTAAGGTCTTCTGCCCGCGCTATCACGTACACCTCCTAAAAGAATATACAAGCCTGGTAGCACACCTTGCCACACACGTAGAGTTCATTCCTCAGCCGGTGATGGTCAGGCGAGGGCGTCGCATCAGCGTCGATGGGCCGGCCGAGCTGCAGAGGCAGCTGCGACGGTCTCCTTCCCCCTCCTCCACGCTTCTCATTGCGTCGTCTCTCATGGCGAACCGCCACCGCTGGCATAGCACCAATCATCTTCGCTGTACAACACCAGGCCTTCAGAGGCGTGATGGAGGCCCATGCTTAGAAGTCTTGCTTTTAAACACGGGCCTCCTCCACTCTTCGCATTATTAAACAGTTTTGTATTACCTACCGGGAGCAATTTGGCTTTTAGCAATTTAGCAAAGCTAATGCTTGAAACCTTTCCTTAGCCATAGCCTTAGCGACTACACTAACTTGTTTCTTGTACATTGATTCGTATTACTTGGATCCCGAAACAAGAGAACAGAGGTTTTCTTTCCCAATTAAAGGCCTCTTTATCTGTAAGAGTTCATAACTTCCATCATCGCGATCGTTATGATATTTGTGATCGGAGATGTAAAAATCTATCTAATATATACCTACTAGCAGAAGCTTGATGTCATATATTTATACTATGCAAACAAGCTTAAGCGACCACTGTCATCATCAAGCTACCATTGCACTGATGACACGTCAATTTGGAACACAATATAAGCGAGTAAGCACACACCAGGAGGTAACCAGGCACAACCGAACCTCTCTCCCTAGTTACCTCACATATATCAACACACACTAAAACGCACGTATATATTGCTGTCATACTTTAGTGGGCATAAATAGGAAATACGGGCCTCTAGCTTTTTATCTTTATAAAGAATTATGGGAACTTTAATATTTTGTTGGATTTTTTTCCTTAGAGGAGAAGAAAGTCTTTATAAAAGTTTCGTTTTTGTTGAAACTGATTTTCCGTCTATAGGAAGGTGGTAAATCTTATTCTAAGATGTCAAGCAAAGATTCCATGTAATAAAATTTTTATTGGTGTTCGATATCATCATTGTCGTCTGCTTAACTTTTTTGAACTATGATGTGGTCTGCTTCTAGTCTAAATGGATTCAGTTGAATAGATACTAGTATTTGACAAGGTTCGACTGCCTGTCTGCCTCTACAACCCAGTTGGTTATATCTATGATACGACTGGTTGACACACTTGCTTCCGATATAATATTATTTATTCTACATTCACTCAATTCTTTCACTATCATCAGTCATATCCAGAATACATTTAATTTTCTCTGCACTAAACCTTTTATGATCTTGTAAGCGATGTCCCTACACAATAAAGGTATATAATACTTACACCGCTGATTATCTCTTGGCTGAAGTAACGACTGGAGCATATCTGCAACAAGCAATTTAATGTCAAGCGAGAATCCAAGATGGCGACTAACAGAACAATATAAAGTTGAACGACTCGTAAAAAATTAGCTATAAAACCATCTTTATGTGACTGGCTTGTGTTATGGGTTTGCTACAGTTTTATGAACAATTATATTTATTTGTTTCGTCTTGTTTCTGTTGAAGTTTTAAAGTAGACAATGAAATTTTCGTATGACATAAGAAGTTGATTCTTGTATGCAATCTGTGAAACTTTAGTTGGATTCTCTTTAAGTTTCTAAGTAAAGTCTAGTAAAAATATGTCTTGTAATGATTGGTATTTTCATAAAACAGTGTTGTGTTAGAACCTGATTATACAGTATAGACTAGCGTTGAAAGCGGCTTCCTTTGCAGTATTCCCTAACTGACGCTAAGCTCTTGCTCGCATGACAAGCACTAGGTAATGCACTTTGTAAAACAAACAGCCCGACGGTAGATGTATTAGTAGGTACTCTACTCACCTTGCCTCACAAATAAAATACCGAAATAATACCTACGCTGTTTTGATGTTCGATCATAGATTTGTTTAACCGTTCGGTCCTACACAATTGTTTGTTATTATATTGCGTCCTTGGCCAGAAACGTTCTCCTGTTCCAATACGAACAAATTATGTTTTTGTTTGGAAAACGTGAAATCATTTTTGAATTTGATCGGCACAAATAAATTCTTGATACTATGATATTCTATGGTAGCCTGGTAGTGTGTATTTAAATGTAATATTCATTTCACTTCAGTCCCGTTTTTAACGTCGAATTTTACGTTAAATTTTTAATGAAAAACGTGAAATCATTTTTGAATTTGATCGTAACAAATAAATTCTTGATACTGTGATTCTATGGTAGCCTGGTAGTGTGTATTTAAATGTAATATTCATTTCGCTTCAGTCCCGTTTTTTAAATATTAGGTACCTATTCCCTTTTCCAATTTAATGAAAAACTGTGATTGTTCTGCCTACAATTGTTTTTTATGAATATCATTTGAAATGAAATAGTATTCAGTTATTGATTCACCGTCGAATTTGCAACTAAAAGTGAGTTTTTTTATGATAGAGCCCAAAGCACACAACACTTTATTAGTCCCATATTACAGTAGTAACAGAATTTATGATACTTGGCAACTCTTCAACATTTGTGTCTGCTAGGAATGTGCTGGAAGCCGCAGTAAGTGGTTACTATCGGGAACGTGAATACGATGCTGATTCACTGGCTTGAGGACTTATGGAAATAAGCAAATGTCTGAGAGAGACCAGTCTAGAGACGTACAGTCTAGTTTCCTTAAACAAAAAAAAAAGACGTGTGACACTCGGGGACTGCCGCGGTAAAGCTATTGCATAACATTTTTTATCAACTTATGCAATTATAATTATTTATTTATTTTTTATTTATGCTAAATCTCAATTAAAAAGATGTTCATCCATCAGTTGTAAAAACTTCTTTAGCAAGAATAAAAAACTTCTTTGTCAACCGGAACCGAACCTCCGAACTGGAAAACGCGGCACCAAATTCTGAGTGACCCTTATTACCACTGGCATAAGGCCACTTTTAATTGCGCACGCACGCAAAAGTGACCCGTATCTTAGGGACATAAGGTCGTTTTCTTTGAATACCAATATTATTAAACGCCAGACGTACAAAATCCTCCATCACAGGACGACCCGAGCCGACACTTTTCCAGAACCGACCTCGAGCCGCCACCAAGAACGAACCGGCGACCAAATCATAAAAACTAAAAAGTCCCATATCTTGGAAACGGCTGGAGCTAGCTCAATTCTAAGAAAAAGTTTGCCCCCTTGCCAACCGTCACTTCAAGCCGGAGAACATGATAGCATACCCCCTCCCCCCCGTTAACTCTTTACCTTCCCCCCCGCAATTTTTTTTTTACTTCTGTCTAAAAATATCAAAATGAAACTTCTATAAAATCGCGCAACAGACCCCTCCTGCCCCTCCCCCTCACCCGCTCACACACTCGGAATCCATCGTCCGATTTCGGAGCAGCTCGGGGTGTCAGGATTATTTTCGTTACGGAACATTTTAGTTACGGCATTTTTTCTTGATTCGGTCGCCGCGCTCAAAGCCCGTGATAAAAGCTCAAAGCCCGCGATACAAGTTATGCAATAGCTTAAAAACAATACACTGACTTAATCTTTGATGGCGTGAACATTTTCAGGCATTCTATGAGCTATACACTATGAATATGCTCTCCTTTACCACTATGTCACCTGATGGTAAGTGATGATGTGGTCGACGGTGGATCACGTTTGCCAAGAAGTAACCTATTAACTCTTTACTTACCGACCTGGTTTAAAGCTAGCAGTAAATACAGAGCCCGGTAGAGAATGCCTCTACTAAGCTGTACGTACTTTGATAGAGTCAATTTTTATTAATTGTACATTTTTAATTTAGATTTAATGTTTGACGTTCAAAAGTGCCGCATATTGGCCTAGTTGAAATAAATATATTTGACTTTGACTTTGATAGTATTCACAGCATTTTGTTGAACGTAACGATGAACTGCCGTTTTAGTAGGTACATATTTTCATTTCTAAGTCATAGCTATTTCTGTTACATACCTACACGCAGGTATACAAAGAGCTACCTACATCATATTTCAGGTATATTTCCCTGACTCATTTGAGATAAGTGTCGCATGACATTTGTATCGTATTCCGTTTCCACATAAATAAACTTTAGGTGTAAGGGTGTAACGCGACACGATACAGCGAGAATTTCGCCGCGAAGGAATTGTACGCTTTCGACGGAATTGTCCCCGAAGTACGGATAACAGGACAGAGTTTGGAATGGCCGGCTCCGGCAGAGACTAGAGACGCCATCCATTTTAGTATTATAAATGCAAACAAAAGTGTGTCTTGATTTTATTAAACTTGAAACACTGATAGACATGAGTACTTTTTATTCCGGTAATTGCTAGGATTTATTGAATGCTTTTTACGCGGGTGGACAGAAGTTAGTTACTAATAATTTCTGTGCCCCCAAACTATACCCAGAAGTGTACTTAGTGTTGCCATCTGACATTATACTGAGCTGATGCCTTTTTTGTCATAAGTGCCGCTTTCCTTTCCTATCATATCATCATCATCTTCCTGCCCTTTTGAAGAAAACGTGTTTCGCCGACCCCATGTCGGCTAAACACGTTTTCTTCTTCCATACCGTCCTGTCCTGTCACGCCATCACTGACTCCCTTTTCTTTCATATCAGTCCTCACCTCACACAGTCCATCCATCTTTTATTTGGCCGTCACCTCCCTCTCTATCCATCCACATTTATATTCATAACTCTTTTAGTAACATGCGTTTCATCCTTCCTCATCACATGACCATACCAGGACAAACGGTTTCCTTTCAACTTTTCTGTCACTGGCGCCACTTTGTAACTTCCTGTAATATACTAATTTTCACATTATCCATTTTCGTCACTCGGCACATCCATCTCAAAATTTGCATCTCTGCTACATGCAATCTCTTTTCATCCATCTTTTTCACAGCCCAACATTCTGATCCATACATTATGACAATTCAACCTAATCAATAAAAAAATATTGTTTTCGTTTGTGATTATGCTAAAGAACAATTTTTCTTTCTTTCCTTTCACATTGCTGCCTCTACCAACCGCGCGTTTCCGAGTTCTTTAGCTAACAGCATGGGATTATCGTACAACTGTGTCGAGCGAGGCGACGGACGTGGAATGATTGCGCTACAGCCGTCTTTTGTTCCAGGGGCTAGACCGAACAATAAAGTGAAATTGTGCTCAGGATAAAGTGGTTTTGGTATACTTGGAAGACAAGATATTTTGTTACAAAAAGATTCGTGATGCGGCTAGGAATCCTACTGAGTTGTGGGTCAGTTTACTGTGAATAATAAAAAGCCAGAGAAAATAAATACAGACTGAATTTTAATTCTTTGGCAATCTTTTATAGAGGCTTATTTTAACCCCCTGAATAAAGAATATTGACTACGTTTTTTTGAAATGATGAAATGTACTACATTTGATGTTACTCGTTATTACATCAGTTATCTACCAGTGAAAGTCCCATCAAAATCGGTCCAACCGTTTCCGGGAATACCCGGAACAAACAGACAGACAGACAGACAAAAATCTTAAAAATTGCTTATTTGTTGTTAGTACCGTATATACTTTCACGTGCATTCAATAAAACGTTGTTATTTTGATATTTCATACAGACACTTTAATTTTATTTATTTGTATAGATTTGAAAGTTAATCTCAAAGTTATAGTTGCTCATATTCTCATGAATATGTGAAAGGGCTCATGCCCTTTCACCCCCTGAAACAATGCCAATGAATTAGAACTCACCCTTTAGTTGGTGCCAAATAAGTTGGATAACGGTCACTGCCCTGTCCCTAATACATGTATCTTCGCAGGAATCCAAACGATAAACTGTGTGTCGTTTTTCACTCGTGAAAAATGTTGACAGAATCGATTCCAAATAACGATTTTATTTTTTCTTAGAATTGAAGAGTGTTTTAATCTGTGTAGATGTGTCAATGATCTCCATTAACTATAGCTATAGAACAGGGATATGTTTTATCACACTATAGTTCTAACATTAAAACCGAACAAAGTCACAGTTTACAAAAGAAGTGTAAGAAGCAAATATTCTTCTTGAAAAGCTCTTTCTATCATTTTATGATGATTTGTCATTGTTAAATATTCGAAATGCATACTATAAGAGGACGAGAGAAATGGTGTAAAACTATAATGTACTGGTATCCGAGTGACAGAAAAAGAAACAGAGGTAGACCATTTAGGAGATGGGTGGACGACATTAAAGCAGTCGCGGGCAGCACATGGACCAGAACATCTGAAAACAGGAGCCTATGGAGGCAGTTGGAGGAGGCCTATGTCTATAAAAGACAAACAAAAAAATTAACTAATTCAAAATAAATTTATGAAGGAAAATATTTTAATTAATACTATTGTTTTATAGTACATTGTGATACAAGGGTGGAAAGTAGGTTATTGCAAACGAGCTGTCATTAACAAGCCCGAGCCGAAGGTGAGGGTTTTTAATGACACGAGTTTGCAATAACCTACACGCCCGTGTATCACACGATATTTTTCAATACAGTTGTGGGAAATAATAAAAACAAATCAAAGAATTAGATTTGTTAATTCACAAAAAAATTAAACATTTTGCGCGTTTTTGCAACTGGACATATTTTTTTTACAACGAAATCAGCTTAAACAGCCTATTCGATTTTTGACAAATGACGATTTGAAAATAATTAAATTGAAACTGGTAATTAAATATATTAAACAACCATTTAAAAGACTTTTGAGAATTAAATGCTAAAACGCGCTGAATCATTAATTTTTCCTCGTATAAAATCTATTCCATTTTATTCTATGTATGAAAACTCCTTGCTACTAAACTTTTTTAAATTGACTTATATCTAAAGGCGCGTTTTTGCAACTGGACATTTTTTACAACGAAAACAGTCTATACAGCCTATTCGATTTTAGACAAATGTTGATGTGAAAATAATTAAATTAAAACTGGTAATTAAATATATTAAACAACCATTAAAAAGACTTTTGAGAGTTCAATGCTAAAACGTACGAAACCATTCATTTTTCCTCGTATAAAATCTATCCCATTTTATTCTATGTATGAAAACTCTTTGCTACTAAACTTTTTAAATTGACTTATAAATTTAAAACTAAACTGCAAAACTAATACCTAATAAAACTGTAAACAAAAGTCACGACCGCGTAACAGAAAGATGCCTATGCGTAAGATTTAATTTTCGAATCATAATTATAGCCTCTGAAAGTACGCCATGTTTAACAACTGTATTGAAAAATATATTAAATAAATAATCAAATGAAATAATAATTGTGCATGTAAAATTTAAGTATTTTGTCTGAATAAAGGCTCTTTTTATTTTTATTTTATTTATTAAATATTCGAAAGCTACTGAAACAACATTTAAATCGTCCTGTATGATACCAGAATTTTCGATAAAGGTTCGATTTCAAAGAAGAGGATACTGGTTCGAAACCACACGGTCGGTACTTACACCTATTCCTACTTATAAAGCACACGGCCTAGCAACACGGTACTCTTAAGATCGCTGAACTTGCCTCTTATTTTAAGTGGCTTTATAGTTGCCACCTTATTTATTTATTATATACTTTATTGTACACCACTTAAATAATTACAGAAACAAAACATTATAAAGATAAGTGTACAATGGGCGGTCTTATCGCACAGGGCAATCAGGGCACCTTACAGTCTATCACGTTACGATCTTGACCACAGATATAAATCTAACTAGATGACGCGATTGTATGCACTTCGCGTGTCAAAACACCGACTAAAATTACAACCAATGATCGTAATTTAAGCTTTTCATTTAGCATTATCAGCACCGGAAATCCAACGATATCTAGAAAAATGCCTTTTTATGCCGCATTGAGCTGTAAAGACTGTATAGAAAAAATTGGCCGAGGCATTGGAAATGTTATCTTTATATATAAAAGAAAATCGTGTTAGTTACACTATTTATAACTCAAAAACGGCTGAACCGATTTGGCTGAAAATTGGTAGGGAGGTAGCTAAGAACCAGGAGAAGGACATTTATCCCGTTTAGGGTAGGGTAGGTAGGGTAGGGTAGGTATGTAGGTAGGGTAGAGTAAGTAGAGTAGGGTAGGTTGGGTAGGGTAGGTAGGGTATGGTAGGTAGGGTAAGTATTGTAGGTAGGGTAGGGTAGTTAGTGTAGATGAATGTTTGGTGTTTTTATGGCAAAATAAAGTTTGCCGGGTCAGCTAGTTGGTAAATAAATTTGTTTTTAAATTGTGTGCGAAAAAGTGGCACGCTTGGTTTTCATACAGATGGCGTTACGTTATCTAGTTAGATTTATGTCGGTGATCTTGACCTTTAAGCTGTATTACACGCCCTTGGGCTATCGCTAAGGGGTTTCATTGACAAACGAACTGCGTGTTTATAGCTCTTATATAATGCAAAGCGTATGTATGAATATGGGTTTACGGTGGGTTTACATAAGCCGCGACTACAAACATACGTTTGACCTGGGAGGTCATGGAAGACGCAATTTATCAGCTAATCTATACGGTCTAAAACGTTTTAGATTCTTTGATAATAATAATAAAGCCTTTATTTCTCACTAATTACATGCATGCATTCATAACATCCATACTAATATTATAAATGTGAAAGTAACTCTGTCTGTCTGTCTGTCTGTCTGTTACCTTTTCACGCTTAAACCGCTCAACCGATTTAGATGAAATTTGGTAAGAAGATAGTTTGAGACCTTGGAACGGACATAGGCTACTTTTTTTTGCAAAAAATGCGGAGGGGGAGAAATGGGAGGGGGGTTAATTTTGAATGAAACTTCTTATTATGGCTTAAGCCGCTGAACCGATTAAGATGAAATTTGGTGTGAAGATAGTTTGAGACCCTAGGCAGGAGTTAGGCTACTTTTTTTTTGCATAAAACACAAAGGGGAAGAAATAGGGGGGTGGGTTAAATTTTAATGAAAATTCTTATTAAGGCTTTAACCACTGAACCGATTTAGATGAAATTTGGTATGCTGATAGTATGAGACCCTGGGATGGACATAGGCTACTTTTTTTATAAATCATGGAGGGGGAGAAATGGGGTGGAGTAGTTATAAAATATGAAAATAAATTGAAACTTCTTTTTATGGCGTCCTTCTTATTCGGCTGTAGGCATGATATAATTGTTTATGAAACATTTGAGTGTCAATTTGAAAAAGTCAACTTAATGTCAGTGTCCGTGAAAGTGGTAATTTAAGCAAAACTTTATAATATTCTACTACTTATTTTTATTAGGGGGATATTTTTATGCTGTGGATATGCCTCGCAAGCGTAAATCTCATCTGAGCCGTAGCTCTAGCAGAGCTCGAACAGCAAGAGTAGCTAGAAGCCAAGAAACAGAGGATCCGACTCAATCCGTCAAATTTTAGATGATGAGCGTCACGCAACCCAAAGAGCTGCTGAGACTTTCGATCAGATTCAGGTTCGCCAACACGCAGATGCTAAGCGTCACGCAGCTCAAAGAGCTGCTGAGAGTCCCGACAAGACTCGGGCTCGCCAACTCGCAGACGCTGAGCGTCACGAGGCTCAAAGATCTGCTGAGACTTTCGACCAGACTCAGGCTCGCTAACTCGCAGATGCTGAGCGTCACACAACTGAAAGGGCTGCTGCGATTTTCAACCAGACTCAGGCTCGCCAACTGGCAGATGCTGAGCGTCACGCAACTCAAAGGGCTGGTGAGACCTTTGAGCAAACACAGGCCCGTCGGATTTTAGATGCCGAACGTCACACCTGAATAATCCCAAGTACGGCGTATTTTACTGTCGTTGAGGCAGTCTGAAAAGATACGTAAGTTTGCAAGAAATACATGGGAGTCGTTCCACAACGCTGCGTCTGATTATGACCCATTTATTGATTACACTAACCATCGATTAGTTCTCATAGGGAACATGGATAAAAAATGTAGATATTGTGAAGCACTCAAGTGGAATGATGAGACACCGGGTATGTGTTGCTCTGGTGGAAAAGTTTCAGTTCCAACAGTTTCTTCTGAGCCAGAAGAACCACTCAAGTCTTTGCTTTTGTATGACAGTGATGAATCGCGCCGTTTTTTAAGCAGAATAAGAAAATATAATACATGCTTCCAAGCAAGCTTGAAGCAAGTGACAGCAGAATGACTCACCCTGAAACTCTTCAGGGTGAGAAACTCTACCGTGTAGAGTTTCTTAACTCTTTAGAATTATCAGGGGTACCGTCCCATACGTTGAGGCTGAAAGTTGGTGTCCCAGTCCTGTTAATGAGAAATCTGGATGCACCAAAATTATTTAATGGCACCCGACTACAAATAACACACCTGGGACGCAATATAGTAAGGGCAACAATTATGACAGGAATAGCAAAGGGAGAAGATGTAATGATTTCACGTATTCCGATAATCCCAACCGATATGCCATACCAATTTAAAAGGTTGCAATTTCCCCTTAAAGCGACATTCGCGATTACCATAAATAAAGCTCAAGGGCAAACACTGAAAGTTACAGGAGTGCATTTAGAAAAAAACAGTTTTTCCCATGGGCAACTGTATGTAGCGTGTTCACAAGTATCAAGTCCACATAATCCATATGTTTTAGCAAAAGATGGTAAAACTAAAAATATTGTTTACATGACTGTGTTAAAGTAAGTTATTAAAAATTACAACTCTGTGCTCACAACCCATTTCCACACTTTTGACGACCTAAACAATATTTATAAGAATCAAAAATCAAATTAGTACCTACTGCATTTTATGTAACGCAAAATACACTATTTTTGTACTACTACTCTGGGTTTTCTTTTCTACGTTTTACGCGAGCGAAGCCGCGGGTAAAAGCTAGTTATTAATATATTACATGACACCATTATTATATTACATTATTATTATATAACATAATTTAACATTACAATAAACCATTCACATTTAAAGTTCACAAAATAAGTATACATTAAATTAAGTAAAAGTGGTAAAATTATTATTATATTATTGAATTTTAATATTTATTTGTTAAATATGAAATTTGCATTTTATTTGTTATTTCATTTAATATTTATTTAATTATCTATTATTAAGTGAGGTACCCATATTTGGGCATAGGCCTCTTCCAACCTCTTCCATTTATCCTATCTCTGGCTAGACGGGTCCATGTTGGTCCCCTGAGCGATGTCGTCGACCCACTGGCGTCGTCCGCGTGGTCTCGTCGCGTCTCGCGGGTACCAGTGCAGGATTCTCTCGGTCCATCGATTGTCGGTGTTTCTTTTTACATGTCCGTGTGTAAAACGTTTTAGACTCTTTGATAATAATCGTTATTGCTGTGAGAATGTCACCTTGTCTAAGCCTTGGTAGGCTATTTTTTTCATGAATTGTAGAATATTCTGTGTCCTCCGTTAAAGGGTAAGTGCTAATGAAACCGTATTATTGTAATTAGGTGTAGCAGTAGAGTGTGCTCTAATTGCTGCAATACAAATAGTGTTGTTGAAGTTCATGAAGTCAGCACTTCACGGTTTTTTTTTCAATCCTTTCAAGTTCCTCAGATGCACGCGACGGACGGTCGGTTTGTTTTTAAATAGAGGGCAGTATTGGAAGTAAAGACGTTTTTAAACTAACTGTATGTATTAATTGCACCTAACAGGCTTATTCAGAGAGACCTCCCTCTATTTAAAAAAAGTTAATAAAATAAAAACCCGACTGCTTAAGAAGCGAACTAAAAAGACATAAACAAGAAGAAAATCGTCGTAATCGGAGTATAAATATTCGCGAGCTGGCTGACCAAAACCAGATGTCTCCTACAACTGCACAGCATGTTTTTCTTCTTGTTTACATCTTTTTAATTCGTTTACTAAGCAGTTGGATTTTTTTAATAAACTTTTTAGTTAACATTTGTCTTTCGAATGAGGTACATTTAAACATATAAGTGTTATATTTTTGAAATCACCTCATAAAATCCTTTGTTTTGATACCCCACACGCTGTGTTCGGAAGAAAAAAAAAATAGGCCCCCACAATATGGCACCCAAAATACGCCATTTTCCTATTTTAATACAGCCAGTGACACTTGCAAGGTTAAGGCTAATCTATTGACGTAATAATTATCAAAATCGGCGAACGCGTTTGGTCTCTAGAACGCCACATAGGAACAAACATACATACATATAGTAAAAACACAAACCGTCTGTTGAATGGTTACTTCTTCAATAGTCAGTTACCATGAAAAGGCGTGAGTTTTGTACGTATGTAGCTATTCGCCATGTCCGATACTCACTTCGAACAATTTATGAGTGACAGCCCCGTCCCGGACAGGATGTTGACATTTAACCCCTCACCTGACCTCTTTGGCTGATTACTGCCTACAGAATACCTACATCACGTTCTCATGCTAGTTCAGAGTTTATCAGGCTGATATTTAAGGGTACACTAGTCGAAAATTCTTCCATACAAACGTAGTCTGGCTTTTACTCCACTGTTTGACGATGTACGTTCAAAATAAAAAATGATATCAATTTGTCTCATCTTTATCTAGCCCTGTATGGAAGCAATAAAGTAACAAAAAAATTTACTTGAAAGTTATGAGCTTCGAAAGTTCCATATTTTAACACTAATTTTAACGCATCTTTGAGCGCAAATAAGTACTAGTATAAGAAGAAGGTAAATTGAAAAACGGCCTCCATACGGGGATAGACTAGTAGTTCAACAATGCAAACAATTTTATTTTGAACAGATACGTTCAGTCGTTTTTTCATGATATCCAGACTCCCAAAGGGTTGATTATAAAATTTCGCGCGCTCGTTTTCGTTCTAAATCATCATCCATTTTTCTACAAATTTGCAAAAGTGCTAATTCGTACGCGTACTAGCTTCTTACTGCTAATAACAGCATCTATCTGTTCCGCTCGTGTTGTCGGTTGACATAGCACGCATTTTAACCCCGCGCACAAAATAGTTCGTGCCGTCGACTAGTGTATGGAATTGATGCCTGGCACCTTTCTTGCCAAAATTCGTTGATGACATTAAAGCCCGTTTTTTAGTTATTATCAAAAATAAATGTGAAAAATGACGGTGTGTGTAAGTCTCGGATGTTATAGGAATATTAAATTCATCAGAATTTGTTTGTAGTTACGTTTTTAAAGCATCTTATTTTGCCTCTACTTAGGCGATAAAATCTAAAATATTTAAAATACCACTATTTCCGAAGCTATCCTAAACTCTAATCACAGTCGGAACTTCGGAACAAACTTTAACCTTGATGAGGCAACTAGGTACTTAGTGTTTAATTACCTTAACAAGACCGTATAGCTAATTAGAAAGGTTTACCGCACAACGTAAAACAAATTAATAGTATGAAGTAGAGCTTGCATGTACGAAACTCTGTCCCTCCCTACTACAACTAGACTCGCGATTAATACAATTTATTCAAACCTAATTGGTAATTACAGTTTTGAGCCGTTTAGGGTCGAAACGCTTGGGTCATGGGGCCCAAGTGCACGTCTCCTTTTTAAGGAGATCTCTCGCCGACTGATCGACACTGTGCGTGACCAGAGGGCTGGATCTTTCATTGCGCCGAGAATCAGCATTGCCATTCAACGTGGCAATGCTGCCAGTCTTCTGGGCACGTTCCCGGATGACAGCGATGTGGAGGAGTACTTCGACGCCTAAGTGTACCTTTCTTTTGTATATAGTATAAGTAGTTAGTTTAAGTATAATTTTGTATAGTTTACTTTTGTTTATTGTATAATTATGTACATATTTAAACCTTTGTTTTACTAATAAAAGTACTTCAAACCTAAACCTAGATAAATTCATTCATAAACTCAGGCCAGTTTTTCCTATAATGGACAAAAACTATAGAACGCCATCTGCTACAAAAATAATCTAAAAATTTTAATAAAAATCACAGAGACCAGGATATATGGTTCTCAAGGTGATAAGTAAGTTACTTATGCATATTAAATTGTATTGAAAAGACTTTCATAGTTTATTTGAGTCCTGTCAATTTATCAAGGCTAGCTGGGATCCTATGATTTCTAGGGATGCTTCAAGGCTTCAGTACGAGATGTGTTGAAAGATTCTATACCATTTTAGACGATTTTCCAGATACAATGAGACTATAGAATAGAAAATAATGTGTATGTCTTGATACTATGTTTATTTATTTATTAATTTCAAAATATTTTTAATCGTATACTACGGTGAAACTTCTTCCTCGACGTGAAGTCTTGTAGTGAAACGTATTATAGAACATAACCAACCTAGCTTAACTACACAAAAAACCTTTTGCCCATACATATGGCAATGTACTTTCAACTTAGACTCCGAACTTTTCAAATTATCCCAGACGCGGAACCATCCAACTCGGCCAATAACATGCAATGCGATATTGTGTACGAGCTAGGAGCGAGACAACGGAGCTACGGTGCTACGAGCTACGCGTTCTAGGTTCAGATGGCTTTAGGGCTACGCGCTACTATAAGTCGGATGACTACCTACGCTGCCGTCCTATAACTAGTGTCACTATCTGACGTTTGGCCGTTTTGACTGGACTGGACGGTAGAATCAATTATTATTACTTTTAAATTATTATTATTTTTTGACGTTCAAAAGTGCCGCTTAATGGCTTAATTGAATAAAGAAATTTTGATTTTGATTTGAACTCTTTAATACCTCCGTAATTAGAAAAAAAACTCTAGGCAGTATTTTATACTATCCGGATAAAAAATAAAAACGCAATTATTCAAAAACGTATTTTTGATAATTGATGATGAATGATGTAGTAATTGATTTAAACTAACCATGTGACTATTCGAACCGAGATCTCACGTGTATGACACGATAGGTATTATACAACATCGTTTTTTTATGATTTTGCGGTTTCTGTTTTTCGTCTATAACTCAAAATATTATTATATCAGATAACGACACTAGGCGACTATATAGGACAGCAATCCGGACCTACGCCCCTACGAGGGTCGGAAGGCTACGATGCTACGCGCTACGCCGCTAGAGGCGGATGGCACAACGAGGGTCGGCTACGCATAAAACATTGTGAGCTATAAACATTTTGATTGTTATTGACATGTAAAGGATCTATTTCTTTCATGTTTAAAGGTTTTCCCTGGGCCTTCAACGTATGTTTTTTGATGTCCACGAATATTTTGGAAAAATAATAATTAAATTTCGGTTGCTCCTAATAACACACTTAGAATTTTTGTAGGTATCTATTATATGGTGTAATTAAGTTTACCAGAAATTGCTTTTAATCGTCTATCAATCTATTTTGAGAGGGTCTACTCGTACTTACTAATTAAAATTAACTCGTGAGGGTTTTGAAGTTTCGTGTTTGTGATTTTATAATTAAGTATAATTTGACCTGATTTTGGTTCAGTTTATTCAGTAATTTGTGTATTCGAAGGTTGGTCAATTAGTAATTTTCTAATTAAATATTAGTGTCATTATGGTCACATGAGGACCTTATAACTACGTCAGCGGAAGGCGTTGTCCTGGCTGAATACTGGGCCAGGCAAGGTATTTTATTAGTCTATTTGTCACCGACACGCTAAGCTGATGAAGATTTCTCGTCATACCCTCGATTTTTCGATTAAGTATTTTATGTTGAGTATTTGTCAAACTGAATTTTAGCCTGAAAACCTGTCAAAGGAGATCAACCAAATCGGTACCGTGTTGTACATTCTTAGGGTCGTAGCCGACTTATACGACAGCGCACCGACAGTTTACGTCTCGCTTCACGCGGGTGGACCGCGCGCTGTACGTACGCAGACTGCTCGCTCGCTTGAAGTATGTTACTAGCTTGTCGAAAAAGGAAGGCGAAAGCTGTCGGTGTGTGGACATACAATTGACCGCGATTGATAGCTGTAAGCGCGTGGACAGCTGGTTGCCTGCTAGCTAGCGCGTGGACAGCAAGCAGTCATCTCCGTTCGAGGCGGTGTTGTGCGGGAGCGGTGTTGGAGCGGGGTCGTGTAAATGAGCTTCGACCTTTAGTTTGAATTAGGCAATTAAAAGAGAAATGCATCTGTGTCGAAAAAAAATAGGTTCTGCAGGTACTTAAAATATAGGTGACTTAAAGTTGTTCTCAATAAGCAACGAAAAGCATTTTGTCTTGATATTAATTACTGAAAAAAAACCGTTTTGTATCAATATTTCTATCAAGTTATCTAGACGATCCCACTAGTTATCAAAAGCAAGTTAATACTGTGAATATTCTTGTACATTAAGGTTTAATTGGCCACAGATAATATAATACTAGCATACAGATACCTCATCCCATACAAAGAAACCGTGCCGACGTAACTAGCGTTTTTCGACTGCTTATTCTGGCAATTTTTTGTACATCGAACGCATCCGGTTCTGTTTCACGGTGATAGATAGATGGTGTTAGCAGCGACTTGCAAGTAAAAGGTTTTAGGTTCTTTCCTACTAGGTTCGTGAATATTTTTTTCTTTAAATACAGTGAAGGTTTGTTTTCTAGTATTTATTTGCACGTTTTTACAGTTTTTTTTGCACCAAAATGTGTTAAAATGCAAACTTTAACAATCGAGTTGAAAGCCTCAGAAATTTAAAAATGCGCCATCTATTGGCATCAATTTTAAATGATTCGTCTAAAAATCTTTGAAATGTGAATTAAGAGCCCAATATTCCATAATTTTGTACTTAGGAGAGTTGATTAAACAAGAACATACAATTTTTGTGTTCAATTCCAGAAAATGTTAATTTTACACACATTCAATAAACAGATCGAGGTGCATATCGCGCCATCTAGTGAGATTTATTTGAACCAAATTTTCTTTCTTAGCAATGAGACCCCGTGTATTGGCATAAGTTTTAGACACATATTTAATTCGGAAATCGGCCCATAGTATTCATCATCATCATCAGCCTTTTAATTTTCCCACTGCTGGGACACAGGCCTCCTCTCTGTGAGAGAGGTGATGGGCCACCACGCGGACCTAGTGCGTGTTAGTGGATGTCACATGTCTTCGAATTTAGGATCTAGGATATGCCGGTTTCTTCACGATGTTTTCCACCATCATTTTTGAGCAGTGGTGAGTAAATAATTTACGCAAAATAAAGCGCCTGCCTGGGTTCAAATCCACGACCCACGAAACGTAGGTCGGGGCTATTATCACTGGGCCACCAATGTATTAAGAGTTTGTAAATATTCATTGCTAGTTATGGCCGTAAATTCAGCTGGTATCAATAGGTAACCTAATCTAACAAGGAAATTGAAATAAAAAGCCTGGACCTTTTGTAATAATTAGTTTATTTAATAATAAATGTGTAATAAATCGAGTGAAATAAATTATATTTGCCTAACGTGGAATGATTTGTGACTCGAGATAAAATCGCCTTTCTGCGGGGAAAGCGATCCATGTGAGTTTTTATAATTTCCAAGTTAATAGCTAATAAATTCCGTAGCGACCGTTAATGTACCTTAATTCCTTCATTTTTTATAGCCAATGTTTAAAACGTAATCACCCTTAGTAAAATTAAATGAAAAAAAAAAAATCGCTTTCCTCGCAGTAAGAACGTTTAATACAAAAGTACTTCGTTTAATTTACAGAAAACTAATTAATTTACATATTTTTTTAATGCATAGTTTATTTATTTGACTAGATTGAAAAGAAAAGAGTTAGTACTAATTACGTAATTTGTTAAAAAAATTGTATCGAGTAGGACAAATTCGAATTTCTTTAATATAAAGTTAGGACTACTATTTGGTTTTCAATGTAGTATTTATTTTATTTTTTTTTATTTTTTGTATTTATATTCTTATAAACTTATATATTGGTGTTATTTTTTTGTATTTCAGATTATTTCTTAAAGTTAGTATCACGTTAGTGTAACTTCGGACTCGAAAATGATATTTCAATATGACAACGAGTAGGTAAAGATTTATAAAGGAATGCATGATAGAAGTTGCTTTCAAAACTTGTAATCACACCAAAACGAATAGAAAAAACCTGAATTAAGTACATTACTTATTGCTTGGTTAAGTTCTGTAGGTGATAAAAAATACTCCAAACTGTATGGCACTATAGTTTGTAAACAAAACGCGTTCCTATCAATTCGATTAAATACATTAAAGTGCTTTACGAGTGTATAGTTTTATTTAAAAAATGCGCAAAAGCGTTCATAAAAATCTCTCCACGACACCGAAATGGCATAAAAAAATCACAACTAACACGTTTTGAGCTTCAACACGACACCAAAACATTTGGACAACGAAACGAACGCTACAAATTAACAACTAGATATTTATAAATCACAATTATGTAGATAGATATTTTAGTATGTTTTTTTATGTTTCAAGCTTGTATATAGTAGCAAAACGCTGTTGCGCGCTTTTATCTGCTTATGCTGTGAATTCGTTTATTTTGTAGGACTAGGATCCCATGACTGTTGAAGGCATTGTACCACACAGGACAACGAGATATGATTGCATGGTACGAGTATATACACGAGATGACGTGACACTTACAGCCAAGTATATCAATTGAATTATCCTATCAAAATTACCTAAATATAAAAGTATAGGCACAAGAAATTTCATAATTAATGAGTGCAAACACTATATTTTGCGCTATCATAATGTGCATCAGAATTTAGTATACAATAAAGTAATGAATTATTATTAAACGTTAAATTATTCGCTTAGTGATGCATTGTTATTTGGAATTGTTACTGCTTGACATTCTGTTTGTTAGCTAATGGTAACAAAAGCAATAAGTGTGATGACCGTAGCATTATGCGGCCAATGAATTGCCAACGTAATGCAGTACTCTTTCTAATACTAAAATAAACTACAACATACAATATAGAAACTGTCATATTGTTGTACTCTGGGGAAATAGTAACATTGTAAATGCCATCCAGGTACAAGTATTCGCAAATAACAATGCATTTTCAAGCTTTAAATTCCTCTAATATTATGATACTTTAAAAACATTTTTTATATTTTTTTTACAAAATAATACTGTCACCCCTCATTTTTCTTGATAAATGTGAAAGGAAAACGTGCACAAGTAGAACATTTTAATTCGTTTTCAACTCCCTTATTAAATACAACACGAAGCTAGCTTTTTCTAGACATTCAGGCGACAGAATATAAATACACAATTATATTTAGTGTCCAATAGGAGAATACTGAGCTGTTAAACATTGTACATTACCAGACATTCCTATTTTAATATATGATTCTACTTTCAATAATTTAAAAAGAAATATTTTGAAAAACCTTAAATTCTGTACTTGTCACCGTTTCACTTCAGATTGTCGTTGTAACAAAATAAGAGAAGAGTCTTTCATCTTTTGTTTATTTGACCGTTACTTAAAAAATACTATATTTATTTTGTAGTTACAGTACATAAATATATCATTCTACCTTTTTGTGCTTTATAATAACTTTCAAAAGATGGTTGTGCAAGTGGATACTACAGACACTACTTTATTAAGTTCGTATACATAATATTGCACAAAGTCTTTGAATTCTCTAGTCCCTTCACTTTGTTACAAAGACACAAGTTTCCCTCTTCTCTGCACAGTCCAGTATTCTTCTAATAAACCTTACATCTACTTATCAAAAATTACTGAAAATTGTGCCGTTACAAATACACAATATTAATATTCGTGAAATATTTATTTAATAAGGCAATGTTTTATAGACAGCACTTACAGTTAGAGACAGATATTAGATACCCGCTAGTAGGTACGAAATAATTTACCAAATTGCTGTTCTTTGTCAACAAATTACTAAAGTTTCAACGTTGATTTTTGATTTTCCCTTTAATTTATTACAATTAAGAGAATGTTGACAAAGAACATCAAACTCGTGTAATAATATGGGAAGAGTTAAAGAGAAAAGTACTAGGAGAGAAGTAATAGAAAGGGGTGTAAACCTAATAATTTAAAGTTTGAGCATTGTGAAGCTAAGCTCGTGTGTGTAAGCTTAATATTAATATCAATGTTTAATAATGCGTACATACTTATATAATTTGACATCTCGATTATAATGGAAAATATCTCACAGCCCCAAATAAAGTAAACCTAACGACAACCAAGAAAACACAAACATAGAACGGTGGGACAAAAATAACAGCCTAAGTGAAAAAGATACATTTATCATAAAACCGATCTAATCGGTCTGTCTTTAAGGATCGGAATTTGATGCAAGCATTTCATCTTTCAAATCTTTCGTTATAGATAAGTTTAGAAGAGAATTACACATAAAAACATCGGTCGATTTTAAGAAATGTAACTAGCAATGAACTAAAATCTTTGACTATATCGAGTGTAACATTAAAGAGCATTGCCATGAAACTTTTGGCACAGATCTGTTTAAAAATAAACAAAGTGCACAGTGAGTGCTTTAAGATTTGGGGTTTACTTATACATAAAGATATAATTTATATTTTAGGAACTCAGATACACACTGGTTAGAGTAGGAACATTAATCTTCATCTGGATATATTTCTAGGACTACTTTTAATGCTTTCTTTCCAAAAGTGCACTATACTGAAATTTCGTGACATCCTTTATAAATGGAAATCATAGATTATTTAGTTTTCGATTCATTTTTTTTATTATAGATAGGCTCGCGCAATATGAAGGAATTCTAAGATATATTTGAAAAATATCAATGCTACTCATAGTTCATTCTCTCCCGTGTATCTGAACAGTAAACTAATTATTAATAGAGTTACAATAGAAGACAAACAAACATACAATATTATATAAAATCGTCAGGTATATAAGAACAGTATATAACAATCAGTCTCAAGCCAATACATGCGGAATTCCAAAGTTAATTTAATTAAATATACAAGATCACTCGCTCGCGACTGCAGTCGCTATGTGAAACAATGGACGAACAAAGAAATGGCTTCCATTGTTTATTTATCCGAACTAAGGTTGAAAGACAACGATATTGTTTTGACTATCCCGTAGTAAACACGCTACGTTTTAGTTTAACGCGTATTTTCGGCGTTTACAAATAAACATTCTGACTCTACCGACAGTTTGTTATTCTTTGTTTCACAACTAAACGCCGATATAAAAGGTTTCCACGTCACGCGATCAAAGACATTGATCTAACTATCGACCGGCTAACTCTAACTACTGCAGTTACGAATGAGCTCACAATACAACTTACTGCTAAAGTCTACCAAAGAATTGGTCCGTCTGTTAAAGTATAAAATAGAGAAGAGTTCCCTGATTACAAACCAAAGACCCATTGAAACGTCGAAGCATCGAAGCTTTAACCAAATAGCAGGACAGTTACATAGAAACCTTGTTAACGAAAGTAGCGGTTGTAGAAATACCATCTCACTCACAAGACACGTAGAGTTCATTTCACTTTGCCGCGATCCATATATAAGAGGCGAAGGAGGCAATTTTCGACAATTCTCTGATTCCGTATATTTGAGATTTAAGAACGGAAGTAGAGGAAATGAGCACTAACTGTAACAGTTCCTGAACCGCTGGAGGAACGAGAACGTGAAATATAAAGTGGGATATATTTTATACGAATGTACAGTATATGCACTTGGCTTGCGTCATTACGAGGCAGAGATGAATTTGGGGGTTGTGCTCTCTTTGCTATGTTACTTTATGCAAAGTTTCTCAGTAAAGAAACACAAATAGCCACAAATTAGCGTGCGTAACGTTTGGGGCATTATACTTGTCTACAGAAACAATAAAGAAGAATCTCATATTAGGCGTAAGAGCTCGGAATCAGCGAGTTGTCGAGTTAGGGGGCTCACATGCGCGACATGATCATGTAGCGGCCGTCAGCCAGGAGCTCGCGCGTGTCGGAGGGCGAACCCGGGCTGAGCGAGGGCGCCACGGACGGCGACGAGTACGTGTCCTTGTTGAACTTGCCGAGCCGCGCGCCACCCTCTGACGTCACCGACACCTCCTCCTCCACGATCTGCTCCAGTGGCAATTCGCGCAGCACGTCGCCATTCAGCGCCAGCGCATTCACGAAGCCGTGCGCGCGCTCCGGAGGAGGCTCGTTGTACGTCTCCGTCAGCACCTCGGGCTCGGCCTCCTGGGCGCGCGCGCGCCGCATATTTTTAGTGCGCATGCCACCCGTCTCCGCGTCCCGCTCCAGCCGGTGGCCCGAGCGCGAGCGTGTCAGCTGCCGCTGCACATAGTCCTCTAGCGCATCCTCCTCACTCTTCATCAGGTATTTGTGCAAGATTATCAGAAATATGCCGATCCCCACCGCGAACATCCCCGAGCACACCAGCTCGTTGAACCAGCTGACAGAGCCCACCGTGCTCCAGGACGTGACGTTGTCGGGCAGGAAGCCGGAGCCCAGCAGAAACAGGCCCAACACCAGGAACACCACCCCCAGGTGGAGCATACCGACCGTCGACACCACCTCATTCTCGGTGGGGTGCGGCTTTCGGAAGCGGCGCCTCTCCAAGCTGCCGGTGGAGCAGTGCGGGGACGTCACGCCCGACTCTGAGGACTGCAGTGAGTAGCGCCGCTCGCGAGCGCGCTGCTGCTCGGCGCGCCGCTTGCGCTCGCGGCGGATGGCGAGCGCCGAGTGCAGCCCCACCGCGTGCATCCTGCAAGCACGGGCACGGGTGAGTGAGACCGAGGCGCGCGGCGCGGTGCGGGCCGGCTCACCCGTGCCCGTGCCGTGCCGCTACCAGGGAGGAAGGAACTTGACGTGTACCTCTGTGCTCTGTGCGGCTGACGACATAAACTCTATTAATGTACAAACACAACTTAGACTACGCCTGCCGTATCAATACAATGCACTACTTAAGTTTAACATCAAGTCCGTTCCTACACACAGTTATACAGACAAAAGTTTATGGCACAAAGATAATTGCTGAATATAGTGTCGCACATAATAATCAGATCATTTTCATTAGATAGAATCAAAAAGCGTGTCACGTCGTAAAACTTGAGAATCATACCAGAAAACATCGCTAATGTATTCGAAAATTGTCCTAAAATATTAAATAAGTTGATGTTTTCGATGAACCACTGTACAAAGTACGTTTGTAGGACATTTGCGAGGGTCGCAGATGATGGTCCCCTGCTATATTATTCACGGAGTCGTCCTCAGTGCTCGGTCTTCGTGACAAGGAGAACTTTGAGCGTGTTCAAATATTACATTAACGACATCAAGTGACTTAGCTACTGAATTTAATAAAGGTTATGTTTTGTTAGTTTATTAAAATGAAAGCTACGAATTACCAGATTTAGGAGTCTAGTTATTCAACTTTATTAAACTTTTGCTGGATATTACTTTCATTACGTCGAACGGTAGACTAACTACATTTTGCACTTGGCTTGTAATCGTCAAACAGAATTTAAAATAAAGAAAAAAAGTCTTGTTATGGGCGTAGACCTAAGGAATTTTGTTTTATTTATTTCGAGCCGGCTTTTTTAAAATTGAGTATTTCTTTTAGTTATATTTGTTAGTCCTCAATTCCTATCTAGAATGTCCTGAACAAAACCTTTTATCTCTGCAATATACCTAAAAATCTGCAGATTTGTTTTTGATGCAATTTGATTTTACAAGCTTTTATTTAACTTGAAATGTATGTATGCAAGTGAGTTCGGGTCAAATATTGCAACTAAATTTTAAAGTTATTATTCTCCACCGACTAAGATGAAATTTTGCATACACCGTTTAGTTTGGATGACAATGTATGGTTAGCTAAGTGACGTCTTTCTTAATCCAATATGGCGGACTGCCCAAGATGGCGGACTAGTTATTTTTTGTGCACTGCCATGATATGAATATCAAATGAAAGGGTTCGCTGAGAAGAATACGAAAAAATATTGTTTAAATTTTTTTTTTATGTATAATTTTATTTATGAATGATCCTTAACAGTACAATAGATGACTGCAGGGTTGCCTGGCCGCATCTTGCCGCAACTAGTTTTACCGTTTGTTTTTTTGTTATATTTTTTTTATTTTGCCCTATACTAGCAGCTTCCTCGTGTAATGAATACCTAAGACACATCAACTAGCTCTCAGTTAGCCGCCCTTTATGGGTTGCCAGGTTTTGCAGGTAAACTGGCAACTCAGAGCTTGCGGCTAACTGAGAGCTGGCAACCTTGTTTTTATATTTTCTACGACAGTTTCATTCAAATGGATTCACTTGAAAAACTTTTATAGGGTTAATTATCAAACATAAATACTAAACCTAAACCTAAACTCAAATACTTATTACATTACCTAATACATTAAATTATAACGATGAATCATTACACGCTGGAGATTCTATTTGTGAGGTATTTTCGTCTTATTTCATGTCGACTTTCCTCAACCCCACTTCATCTAATACTCACAGTCCTGCTTTCCCTTTCGATACAAACAGAACTTCACCTGACATTTGTCACATAGAAGTGAATGTTGTTGCTGTGACCGGTTTACTTCGTAACTTGGATCTGTCTAAAGGTGCTGGCCCTGATAACATATCATCTAAATTTCTAATTAAATGCGCGCCTTCCATTGCCCTACCTATCTCAATTTTGTTTTCCAAGTCTTTGACTCAGGGTGTTGTACCCAAAGTATGGAAATCTGCTTTTATTACGCCCGTACATAAAAAGGGGGCTAAAACAAAGATTACTAATTATAGGCCCATATCCAAGCTGTGCATTATAGCTAAAATATTTGAGAGGATTGTCTATAACCAGTTATATTCCGCCCTTGCTAGCTCGTTGAGCTCCTTTCAGCACGGATTTTTAAAAGGACGGTCTACCACTTCTAACTTGATTTTATTTAATGATTTCATTACGGATGCTATGGATAACGCTAAGCAGGTTGATGTGATATACACAGATTATAACAAGGCATTTGATCAGATCGATCACGATACCCTGATAAATAAGCTAAGCTACATGGGCATCCGTGGGGACCTCTTGAGGTGGTTCTCTTCTTACGTTGATAACAGATCACAAGCAGTAGTGCTCAATAACTATATGTCTAGTTGGGTAAACGTGCACAGCGGAGTGCCTCAGGGTTCGTTGCTCGGTCCTTTTTTGTTTGTAGTCTGTGTGAACGACATCTATCAGTGCCTCCATTCATCCAAACTACTTTGCTTTGCCGATGACAAGAAAATTTTAACCACTATTTCAACGCTCGAAGATAGTCTAGCATTTCAGGCTGATTTGTATCGGCTTGCGGAGTACTGTCAGGCTAATAAATTTGATCTGAACCCATCCAAGTGTTCGGTGATCACTTACACTAGAAAACGCGCACTCCTAGCCAGTACTTATACTTTGGCGGGCCAGATCTTGCCAAGATGTATAGACTATTCGTGACTTGGGCATCCATCAAGACAGTAAGTTAATTTTTGACACACACATTGATGCAATTGTCAAAAAAGCTTCTAAACTTCTTGGGTTTGTAATGCGTCTCTCTAAGTGTTTTACAGATGCTAAAACGCTTAAAATATTGTATTGCACTTTTGTAAGAAGTCAGCTAGAGTATGCGTCTCAGATATGGAATCCACGTTATCGTAAATACATTGACCGCATTGAAAACATCCAAAGACGTTTCATAAAATATCTTTGCTTTCATCAAAAGATTCTATATCAGTCAACCAATTATCTTGGACTCTGTAAGAAGTATCATCTGCTACCACTGGTAGATCGACGTAAGATTGCTGTTTATTCTTGTTGAAAATCCTCAATAACAACATTGATAACCCCGAGTTATTGTCAAAATTTTATTTGAATGTAACATGTAAAATATTTCGGTTTAATCCACCCATACGTGTACGTGTCCCTCATACTTCTTCGAATTATAGGCAGAACAGTTATATTGTGCGCGCAAGCAGAGACTTCAATGATATATGCAAGGAATATGATTTAGATCCATTCACAATCAGTGTAAATTCAGCCAGAAGGTGCTTAAGCCTCAAATTTTTCAAGTAGCGGTAGGTTTTATTGTTTGTTTCTGTTTTTATTAATTTATTATTTTCTTTCTCATCAGTCATATAATTGCAAACTAAGTATTTATTTATATTGCTTCTTACTTTAATTAAAACGGTGAGATTTTAGTTTTTGTGCTCACACCATAAATTATTATTATAAGTCTATACGTGAGGATTTGAAATTGGCTTTCCGTTGACTATGGTTTCCTTTTTGTCTGTATTTATTAGCCGTAAGTCTTCCATATACTAAAATAAATAAATAAAATATAAGAATAATCAAAAACCCTGATTCCTGCAGATTTCTGCAGTCGGATCTTAGGCTATTGTTATATATTTTGTAAAGCCCAGCGTTGCTGACGTCACACAAATTCATACAAACTCGTAGAAAGCTCTACTGCTGTTCTGCCGTCCTAGTACGACACATTGAAATGTCCCAGTGAATACCGGGGCCCTGAATGAGGCTCCGCTGAAAGCCTCAAAGTGCTTGAATTTCATAATGCTGGCAGAAATGTTTGAATAAACACGACCATGTAAAGGGCTTCGTTTCAACGCTTGTAATTAATTTAGTTACAGTTTTATTGTGGGAGATAATGATGTTTTAGAAAATGAAGAGAATTTTGACTTTACATGAACTTGCAGTGACTATATATATATACTTTATATATATATACTTTATTGTACACCATGATAAAACAATACAAAAAAAAACATAAAAATTAAAACAAAAATACAACAGGCGGCCTTATCGCGCTCCGCGATCTCTTCCAGGCAACCTTGAATGGATAGAGATAGCCTGGACACGACATGGGGTTGCACTTGGTGCAAATTTGAAATCATAAGAGCTACTACAATTAGGTAATAAAAACAAACTACTAAAATAGATACATAAATACATACATACAAAATAATCTAAATATACAAACAAGAAAACAATACAGCTTAAACAAGCACAAGATTACAGAGACAGGTAATGTTCCTTTATAAGTTTTTTAAAGACAGGCAACGACTGAGCACGTTTAATTGAGTCAGGCAATGCATTCCACAAACGAGCAGCCTGGACAGTAAATGATTTATCTAAGAATGTAGTGGAATGCATAGGCATTTTAAGTCGCAAGTTTTCTGATGACCTAAGAGATTTCGTGTGGGAATCGCAGATAAACTGAAAACGATCCTTGAGGTAAAGAGGGGTGGAAGGAGTAAAAAGCACATTGTACAAAAGAGAAAGAATATGAGCATTCCGGCGAAGGCGAATTGGCAACCACTTGAGCTTTACACGGAATTCGGAAACATGGTCATATTTGCGCAAACCAAATATGAACCTTACACAAACATTTTGAAGTCGCTCAAGTTTATCGAGTTGTTCTTGAGTAAGGTCAAGATAGCAGGCATCAGCATAATCAAGGATGGGAAGAAGAAGAGATTGTGCAAGCGCAATCTTGGTGGCAGTCGGAAGAAAATTCCGCAGCCTCCTCAAAGTTGCAGCAGATGCAAACAACTTGCGGCTAACTTCCTGCAGTTGGGCAGTCCATGAAAAGTTTTTGTCGATGAAAATCCCCAAGTTTTTAACTTTCTCACTGAATGGAATAACTGAACTGTCAAAAAGAACTTGGGGAAGAGTCGTCCAGTCGATCTTTGAAACCATTCTAGAACTGCCCACTACAATAACCTGCGTCTTAATAGGGTTGACCATAAGCCCATACCTCCTGCTCCAATCACAAATGCGAGCCAGATCAAGGTTTATGGTTACGATAGCCTCGGACAGCTTTCCGAGGGGTGCCCGCGAGTATAACTGTAGATCGTCTGCATAAAGATGGTAGGAAGAAATAAGTTCATTGGAGATTGAGTTTATAAAAACTGCGAAAAGTAAAGGGGATAAAACGCCACCCTGTGGTACCCCGGCAGTGGTACTGCACCAGGAAGACAGGTTCTCTCCGATACATATACGTTGCCGGCGCCCGAACAGGTAACTACGAAACCAGTCAACCACCGATGGAGATATATTAAGAGAGCATAGAATACCAAGCAAAACGTCGAAATCAATAGTATTAAAAGCATTACTGAAATCTAGCAATGCCAAGACCGTCAGATTACTGCTTTCCATGGCTGACCGTATATCGTCCGTAATGTTGAGAAGAGCTGTGGTGGTGCTGTGACCAGGACGGAAGCCGGACTGGAAGGGATTGAGGAGATTGTTTTTGGATAGGAACTTGCTCATTTGATTATGGACTAATCGTTCTAGGACTTTGGATAGGAATGGTAAGACGGATATTGGACGGTATTCAGAAAAGGAGGTGGGATTGGACTTTTTAGGTAAAGGAATTATTTGCGCATCTTTCCATGAGCATGGAAAGACACCGCTAGACACAGAAAAGTTAAGGATGTGGCAAATGACAGGAAGGATAACGTCCAGCACCGGGAGCAACATTTTACGGCTGATACAATCGCAACCTACTGCATTGGAAGTAATCGATAGTATGCTCTTCTTAACATCACATGCAGAGAATTGACTAAAAGCAAATGGAGAATAACTGGGAGTCGGAAGAGATGAAAGATAGTTCAATGTATTCAATTTTATTGTCCTATCAAAATCGGACGAGGCTGTAAAATGAATGTTCATTGCATTGATGTCTAAATCTTTAGGAATTGACTCATGTCGGGTTTTACCGACTCCCAATGATCTTAGAAAATTCCAAACTTCGGATGAGTCTTTGTTTTGGACTGAGTTATGAATATGTTGGCGATTAGCATTCCTACACACCTTATTGCATAGGTTGCGGATAGCGGCATATTTGTCTCTATTTGCATCGGTAGGCCGTCGCTTAAATTTAGACTTTGCTGCAACTTTTTTATGAATTAACCTTTTAATCTCATCCGTCAGCCACGGCGCCGGCAAATGTCTAACTTTAACTGGTCGAACAGGTGCGTGGACATCATAAATCTCGACAAGTTTAGCCGTGAAGATATTCACTTGCTCATCGACCGACGCAGTGGCAAACAGAGGAGACCAATCTATACTGCTGGCATCCCCGCAAAGACTGTCAACGTTCATACCACCAAAATTGCGCTGCATGAGAATTTTGGCTTTAGCCTTAGGTGGACGAATTTTATAAGACAGAAAAATCAGGTCATGATATGAAAAGGCATCGGCTGAGCATTGGCCATGCTTAGCGACGCGATCAGGAGAGGAGACAAAAATCAAGTCAAGAAGCGAAGGAGTACAGTTTGGAAAATGATGAGTAGCACTAAGCGGAAGAATGGAAATATTACTAGAAGCCGAAATATTTGTAAGGGAGGACGAACGATGGTCTTTCTTCAAGAGACAAGTATTAAAATCACCCATGATTATGCTATGATTGTAAGAAGGGATTAAGATTTCTAAGAGCTTTTCGAAAGATGAAAAGAAATTGATGCGTAAAGAGGGACAGTAATAAACACCAAGAAGTAATTTTGAATGATTTAGTTCGACCTCAAGAAAGAGATGTTCACCAGCATTTGATGGCGGTGGCTGCGCTGACACATTGACAACTGAGTATGGAATGTATGCGCGGAGATATATGGCAACACCACCACCACCACCAACTGTCCTGTCGTTTCTTATGAGCACGAAGCCGGGAAGAGAGTAGCTAGATGAAGGGAGACAAGGTTTGAGCCATGACTCTGAAATGAGAATAGCATGAATGTTTTTACAATCAAAACTTGCCAGCATATCGTGGAAATGAGCCGGAATACTCTGAGCGTTGATATGTATAACGTTAAAATTTTTAGGAACATCAGAAAACTGCGCCCCAAGATTATCTGAAAGAGAAGGCACGCTCACAAAACTGTCATCGCTACCTGTCAAAGAATGAAAACTAAAGCTGTCACTGCTGTCATCTATATTAGACATATATTTTTCTTAATAATAATATATATATATATAAAATCCTATAATAAAACTAAAAATTAATAAACAGTAAACCTGCCAGTTGCGTCATTAATTTATAGGAATATAAACAACATGAGTCCGGGCAACATTAACAGAATAAAATAAAAAAAATAAAAACAAAAGTTTAGCAGCAAGAAAAATAAAATACAGAATAGAAATTATGAATTTTACCAGTGCGCCGCAACCTAAAACGGAACGCACCGTAAAGAACGCTTGACATTAAAGTTAAACTGACAAGTGACAGTGGTGAAGTGACAGTTGACAAGACGTGTCATGTAAAATTGTTAGTAAACATGTTTGGAAGTTGCAATATAAAAAGAATGATTGTGAAGGTGAAAGGAAACCAAAACAAGAAAAAACAGTACCCGGACCTTCAGTAAAACATTACTTAGAATTAAATCACTTTCTCACAGCCGCTACACGCCTTATTCTTGCTGTCTTCATAGCTGCAGCGGTCGGAAGAGAGTCTGGCACTGCAGATTTAGGATCAGACTGCTCCGGCTCACTGGAAATCGGCGCAATCCTGTTCAACTCGGCGAGAGATTCTACTCGATGCCGCGTATCGTTCGGACCAAGGACGTACACACAGCCCGCCTTAGTCCAACTCTTGGAAACGCCGAGTCTTTCCCTCGCAGCTAGGAACAAGTCATGCCGCCCCTTAGTTAAGAATTCGGACATGGTGACGCCCGAACCTTTTAATTTGGTTTTGGCAAACCACACTTTGTCCCGGACTGCGAGGCTGCCAACCTTGAAAAGAATAGGTCGGGTTTTGTTTGGCACTGCTCTTCCCATCCTGTGGCATCGGCTGATGTCAGTAATGGAGAACTCTTTTAACTGCAGCTTGTTACATACCACCTCGGCTAACACCTTGGCGGTATCTTCCTTTTGCTCCTCATTCACGCCATGCAACAGCAAGATCTTCCGCCGTCCTCTCATCTCCATTTGGTCAACACTTCGGGCAAGAAGCTCCACCTGTCGCTGAAGGCTGTTGAGAGCTTGCGAGACGAATGTCCGGAACGTAGTAAACTCAGCTGCCAGGCTGGTACTTGTGACAGGTGATGGAGGGGCTTTCTGCAATTCAGCTTCGAAGATGGACATGCGCGTTTGGAATAACTCCTTGAGATCACTTAAAGTGCTTGTCAGCGAATCCATTGTGATTATAGTTAGTGTTTTAAAGAAATTAGAGAAGTAATTGCGAGGAGATAACGCTACACCAGCAGGTAACAATTACAAACTTTTAAAATATGACATAAAATTACTGAAATTATTATTATATTTAATTATATTAAATTTTAAACAAGAGCGTTTCTTTTTTGGTGTTACTGGTACAACTACCCACAAGAAAAAAAACACTATGTTCGGTACTTTTATAATAATTAGGTCACTATCACAAACCTGAACCCACCAGATAATTATTTATACCTTTAGGTCCACATGCACGAAAAACTTAACTCAGAGTTAGTTGCTAACTCGAGGTATTTCGAGGAGGCTTAACCTGGTGTTAGCAACTAACACTGAGTATTTTTTTTCGTGCAAGTGGGACTAGACTGATAAAATTATTTGGTTATGAATAAAGTTACGATTTGATTCAAAAAATACTTTCACTTATAGAAAGCTTCATAGTACATGACCAAAATAATTGTGCACTTCGTACGTTGAGCGACCCCACTCCCACCTACACGCGCGGCGGCGCCCCGCGTTCGCCTCATGCGCCAATAGCAAGAGTCCAACGTCAGAGTGACATTGACAGCTCCAAGTGCACAGTTATTCTGTCGCTGAGTCATGGCACGACTACTTTTTATCCGGCCAAAGAACGGTCCCTGGAGAAAATGCTATAAAAATATGAATAATCTATTCCATCTCCAAAAAGTAATCTATTTATCCTCTAAACTATTGTCTGAAAACGAAACTAAGTGATTTGTAGGCAGGCGCCCATTCTTGAAGCGTTCACCAGCAGCTAGGTATGCTATCCTAGTACCCTGGATCCCAGCCAACTACTATAGGACTGTTAATCATTTCCAATGCTACATAAATTAGGACTGCTAATGAATTGTTACGGTCGCTGAACTCTGCAGTCATTTGTTTTACATGACTCTATGAGCCAGCAAAAAATATCATTAAGTAGTTATGTATCTTAAATTATTTATAGTGGACTCCATTACCCCTAATGAAAATAGCAAACCATTTTTGTACTAAAATCAAAGGCATTTCCGCAAGGCATAAATACCAGACCTACTTTCTCCTATTCTATTTGGGTCACGTACTTTCGTCATGTTCCTTCAGGTACAAATTCATTTAAGCCTAGAAACTTTTGCTTGGCCTTTAAAAATAGACGCCTTTTCACTAAGCCCTTGGTTTGAGCATTCTGAAAAATAAAGACTAAAACTTCTTTATTTTTCAGAATGCTCAAACCAAGGGCCGAGGTTGTAGCTATCAGGAAACACAGACTCCGACTCTCTAATGATCATTTCACAACAAATGTAACTATTTCTAATTGGCAAACAAACAGACTAGTAAAGTCAAGTTTCTTATTATAGCTTTCCACCGACTACCTCTTCAGTATTCTTGCAAGTTTCGTTTTAATAGTCTACGGCTCATTGGATACTGTATAATCAATAAAGGAGTTTGCAACAATACGAGAAGCTAGTTTTGTAGTTGACTTTGCAAATATAAGTGGGCATACTTGCGTAGGTACTGTCCTATCATGGAAAAGTCCGGTTTCAAAGTTAGTTGAAAGTTCGATTGGTATAATGATAAAACTTTAGAAATTGCATTGGCCTGTTGTGTGTCAAAGTTAACAATTCGATGTACGTTAGTGAACGTCAGGGGCTCTCACAATAACGATGCATGGTTTCGTTAAAATAGTTATCTTGTATGTATTCAACGAGTTGTTAAGACCTATTTGGATGCAAATGAAAATTAAATGTTTTAAGCACCCTTAGAAAGTATATATGATAATCTAGTCAAGACAAGTAGTCTTCTCACCATGGTAGTATCTTGTCACCATGGAGTGTTGTATAAACTGTAACTACTTAAATTGGCATCTGTAAATGTATTTGTTACTAAATAATAATCTTGATAAATAAGTGGGCATGGCTTACGAAATACATTTTACCGTACAACTCAACCTCTGAAAAATGTAGCATCTCACGTAAAAGTTATCCGGTGAGTCTCAAAGCAAACTTACCAACCGTTGGCTACAAAGCAAGCAATTTTATCCCTCTGTGCAAATGAGTCTCATAGCCTTTGCCGCGCAGTCGGGCAAGTTCAGGCAACTTTCTCGGCGCTCGCAATTAAACTCGACCTATGTAAATACCCACTTTAAAACTTGCGGAAAAGCTGACTTTATTTTTATTTTCTTTCCGAGATACTTGCACAAGGGAGTGCTCAAGTAGCTAATACTAAGACCGGTGCAAAACTCCGTAAGTTCTTTGTAACACATAAAATATGAACGTGGTCTATTTTCAGCGAGAATGTGGTAATTTAGGGTGTAATCTACGGCTGTCTACGCTAGATGTGCATCTGGATTCTTTGCCGGTCGTGCTAAATGTTTTTACGCAATATTATTATATTTATATTCACCAATAGAAAGAGTGAGAAACGAGGAAGGTTTTTGTATATAATTTGTACCAGGCGAAGCCGGGGTGAGTGGCTAGTATTATTATAAAATATCTTCATATTTTTTTTAATCCACCTTAGTTAAAGCTCTAACGGATGTAGGTAGTCTATCGTCTAGGCAATAAACAAAAATCTTTTGTAGCGCCTTAAACGGAACCAGACAAATAAAATAAACGCTTCCATTAAACGTTATTTCCCAACAACATGTCACAAACAGATATATCTTATTGGAAACAGCACTTGGCAAGCTGCCACCCTCGAAGGCTTAGTTTGAAGCCTGTTGCAAGTACCAGGAACCCAGAGGAAGGGGAGGGGTATCTAATATCTGTCTAGACGGAAAGCCTTTGTGCAGACAAGTGGAAGCGGACTGCACTTGAAGCCCCTTTGGCTTATCGAAGATCATGATGGGCGGGAAATGGTGTTCGATTTAAAGCCGTTAAAGACAACCGTGGAATTGCTAGCGAAGCTTTCATCGTTTTGATTGGATAAAGCAGTAGCCAGTAGTGAAGTGGTTTGAATTACCAGCGCCATAATTGTGTAAGTTTATGGAAAAGCACACGATGTGCTTTCCTTGCATTCATTGTTTCATATGTTCAAAAATCCTTCCACTCGACAGCGTAAAGCACGCAATAAATACTGTTGAGTTACCAAAATACGAATAACACTCCTTAGTGTTATTCGTGCTGTCAAAATAAATACGCAATCAGGGTGCAGGACATCAGTCACAAGTTCACAACAAAGCGAATGAAGACATTTTTTTCTCAATCTGCTTGGTTGATAAGTCAACACATCTTGGTTACCAGAAATAGATAGATTCTTTTGAAGATTGTAGGAGCAGAGTATACAACGACGATTCCACAACTACCGATATTTCTCTTTTTCTATTAAGCCTTTTAGAAAAGACCAGTACGTAAGTGAAAGTATCTATAGTAGGTGTTTCGGTAATATCATGTCCCAAATAAATACTAATATTTCTTTCTTTGGCAAGCAGTCCTACAACTCCGCCTTTCCCCACGTTTCAGCATAAAATAGAAATTCAGGCTTCCTCGACTAACACACTATTCTAATGCCCTAGTTGGCGGGGCTCCAAAGTGTATTGTTTTTAACGGCTCTACTACAATGCAGAAATTCTTAAAAGGGACCATTGCGAGGTAAGAAACCTACTTGCTTGTATTTTGTTGACGAAAACGTGGCTATAACAAAGTTGTAAAAAGTGGTAAAAGATGTATCTAATGGGATTCTGTACAATCTTTCTCTCTCTAAACGTGAACAGTAATTGCAATTAAGTCCACGTAGATGTACTCATCATCATCGTCATCATATCGGCCGAAAGACGTCCACTGCTGGACATAGGCCTCACCCAAGCGTCGCCACATTGATCGGTCCCGTGCGTCTCGCTACCAGCGAATCCCCATAACCTTCATCAGGTCATCGGTCCACCTGGTGGGAGGCCTTCCAACGCAACGTCTTCCGGTTCGCGGTCGCCACTCCAGAATCTTTCAGTCCCATCGGCCATTTATTCTGCGAGCAATGTGCTCTGCCCACTGCCACTTAAGTTTGGCATTTTTTTGGGCAATGTCGGTAACCCTGGTTCTCTTGCGGATTTCTACATTTCTGATTCGCCATACTTATGTCATCACTGGCAACACACACTGGTCATAGACTTTCGTCTTGAGTCGCTGTAGTAAGTTACTTACGTACACGTACTCATAAGCTTTTAATATTTTGTTGGCATTATCTTTCCTCTATCATCTGGATTGACCCTACCTATCTCTGTTCTCTGCTTATCTTATAGCTAGACGGTATGCCGAGTTTACTCGAGGGCTGCCTTCCCAGTCCTTCTTTTCCACTAAGCATGATTTTGTGCATTGTCATTGTCAAATTAAGCTTCTACTGCGCTTATGACCACCACCTTAAAAAGTTCCACACATACTTAGGTCATGTACCCTTAAAAAGAAATGACAGTCCTTTTCGCGGTATCGATAAAAAAAAGACAGAACGGCGTCCACTTTGTAATGAAGTGGGCCCACAGTGAAACTCATTAGCCCTCGATGGCCCATCAATTTATTATCAACACTCCAGCCTGTAAGGGGTGGATCCAAGCAATTGTAATTAATTGTGATATTATCCGGACTGAGTGGCTGTAAAGTATCGAATTCGTTTAATGATCAATCGACCTCGTTAAAAGCTTGGCGAAGTATTTTTACGTCGCTGAAATTTGGCAAAAAGTATTTTTGGATGTTGTTTACATAACAGTGTGATATTTATGGACGGATGTTTGTATCTTTTGCAGTTTTTTGTGTTTATTATAAACACATCGTATATATTTTGTAGGGTTTTTTTTATTGGTAGGCTCGCTTTTAGTATCTATCACTATCTCACCTGATGGTAAGCGATGATGAAGTCAACGAAGAAGTACGCTTGCCTTGAACAAAGAAATCTATTCTTGAATTAAAACCCCCAGGTTGTGGCTATGTCTCATTATATATGTAGTTTATTTTGATACCGCAAATGAAAATACCACATCACCTATTTATTGTTAACCTAACAGCATCCACAAACACCTTTTCTAATTAATCGCTCACCTATCTGCATTGCATTGTGTACATCTAAACTTCACTAAGCACATCCTCACATCTTTAATTACATTCTCGAACCACATTAAATTTATTTAAATCGAACAAAGTTTTAATTGAGCCGCCAGTTTCAATTAACCAACTATTGATTACCGTAAACAATTTAACTTTACCTCTACATCGTTTATTTTACCCTAGTACTCATTACTCGCTGAACGTTGAGTTCATAAAATAAAAGCAGAAGATAATAAATCATCGCTTATTACTATCGGAGTGAGCAAGACGAACGGTTTGTTTAGTGTAAACATACGAAAAATCTCAAGAAACTGTGCGCTAAAATAGCTGAACACTCAGACTGTGGGACGCCTAATTTTAAACGTTGTACGTAAGTACAGTTCGCGTAACGTACTTGCAAGTTTTACCGCGCTGAAACCAAACTTTTTGATGCATATGTACTAGGCGTACATAGCACGCTGCAGATTTAGTATGCGATAAGGTCGCGGCCCCATTGACTATAAGTTTTATAATTCAAGAAGAGGTACACTTTTTAGTAGGTCTACAATGCCTACCAAGTATTATGTAGCCTACTTCAGAGCAGGAAACTTATATGATACAAAACGCAAACTGTTTGTTACTACCAGCGTACCATAAAAGTCTAACTACCGTACTGCAGCTGGTAGAAGTGATTTTATGCGGTTCCAAAATAAGAAATAGGCGGAGCTGACTGCCCTAAGTTGCTGTTAATAAACAGAAGGCGACATGATTTGGGATGGCACGTTTTTTGTTCTTTATATTCTGTACTCTTTCTTGTGTTCCAACGTCTCTCCACAGTTTTCATCTTCAAAATTTTACTAACTATTCTCGAATCAACCAGACGGACAGACCGGCTGTTATTTAGTAACAATATCATAAGGCACACTACTTCTCTATTCTTAGACGGTAGTTTGTGTAGCTGAACCGTCCTTTTATGTCTTATATAAAATGCACTAATTGACGAACAAATTACGTAATTTCGCCGGGAGGGGACGCCCTAGAAAGACATATGTAGATCTCATTGGTTATCATGGGCGTACCCAGGGGGGGGAGGGTAGGGAGGGGCAGCTGCCCCCCCCCCCCCCCCCCCCCCCCTCTGGAAATCTCGCAGAACATGTATGAACACGCCTAATTACTAATCAAAGTGTAAACGGGGCCTTGTGCTCTAACTTTTAAATAAACCGCAGTAGACACTGGCAAAATGCACGGTGCAATTGCCAAAAAACCGCGCGCGACGATGGCGGACGAAGATTACCGAATCTAGCCGAGCGTTGAACGCTCGGATATATTCGGTAATCTTCGGTAGAGAGTTGCGAGCTGAGGTTGCGAGCGACTAGCATTTATTTGAAATAAATTATTTCATTTGACATGTTATTGTTTTGAAGGAGCTAAAACTAAATCAAACGTAGGTGATTAAAAATATGCATTCAGTGTCTATATCAATCAAAGTTTAGAAATCTGTCTGATTGATATTGTGTTGTGATTGTGACACGCACATACATTCTACTGAGCAATAATATTAACTACATACTAATACTACAGGATAATTTGCGGCTGTTTGCCCTAAACACAACACTACATATACCTAATGTTTCATGTAGGTGTGTTTATGTAGTGTGTATGACAAAACAGCCACGGACGATCCGACCTAAAAATCTGACTTGCCCCCCCCCCTAGGTCAGAAGCTGGGTACGCCCATGTTTCTTCAAAAAGACCAGGTGCTCATAACCGGCGTGTGTGTATGAATAGATGTATGAATGTGAGTGAAGCAAAATAAGTATGTAAGGATCGTAGCAGGTGACGTTCTCTACTTTCTGCCTACCTCTATGAATGTATTACGTACTTGTCCACAACTATTCAATGCTGTTTCTCTTACACGGCTTCTATTCGACCTAGATAGATGATGATAGATGTCTAGTGCCTTTGGTCCCGGCTGTCATTAATTGTAGATCTCTGAAAGTCCTTACGGGTGAGTTGTCATGACCCGAAAAGTCTGATAACTAGAATTAAGGTCTATTGTGTCACCCAATAACTGGGTTGTGGAGGTCAAATATTTGCTCGTTCCGTGTAAAATAAGGGTATTCAATGGCATCGGTTTAGAGTTGAAGCCTACTCCAAATATGGCAGATTGATTAGTCATAGTGACTAAGAATTAGCTACTACGTGGTCGTACTGGGTAAACTTATACCTATAATAATATAACTTATAACTATAGTGGTGAATCACTGTCACGAAAAGTTTTGCTGTTGTTAAAGTTAAAGGCTATACCTACTCGTATAAACTTGAATTGTATTAGGGGTAAGATACAAGTTTTGTCTCGTGGGGGAAAAGTTGTAAATAGCTGCATTAGTTTATTCTCCCATGCATCGAAGAATACTTTAAACTTTTGATGATAAATCATTGCCTTAAAGTTTTCTATGTAGGTATATTGTTAATGTTAGAAATACTATGTCCTTACCATAAAGAGAGATTCAGCGTAAAAGGTATTGGTGGATAAAAGGTATTCTCTGAGGGTTATGTGTATTTAACTCTTAATTGTAACGAGTATAGTTTTTCACATAAATTTACAGTACTTAAACTATCAAGCTTCCAGACACCCTTAGGGCCTCCAAGGGTGTCTGGAAGCTGTTCTGGAGATGTTGTCTAAAATTTAAATCGGATAAATTAGTCCTCGACGGTAGCAAGGTTTGAGAACACTTCCTACGAGAAAAACGTGTCCGTGTAAATAATAAATACTGAAATAGAGCTTTATTGTGTCCCAGATCCCCGAGCTTGAAAAGGACTTGGGCACACGGTTGGCGCAGTGGTTGAGCGATTGAATGCTGCGCTGCGTGTCGCGGGAAAAAATATTGTACGTTGTTCCCGCTCTGGGTGTTTGTGTATGTAAGTTAATATGTTTATAAACGTACCCACAATCTGTGCCCACGATATAGGAGAAATTCCTAAGGAGGTGCAAACTGTTTTAGAATTATGGGTCAATCAAGTATCATCATCCTCCCAATACACTTGGAGTGCTGCAGCGTGTCTTCTTTGTCCATACATCATGCAGGTCAATAATAGGATATCATAAGACGCAGAGGAGATACCAATGTGTGCACTAGATTTGTCATAATCAGTCACATTACACACCAAAACAACTTACAAATACACAAAACCCATTTCCTCTGTCACACACCTTTTCAATTTAAAACAAAAAAGTTGGCCAAAAGTATTTACGCGAACAAGAGTAATGGTAGTAGAAGTATTCAGTAGCCAGTCAGGTGTGCCGGTGTCGTCGACAGATGGCGCTGTACGCCTGGCTAGCTCTGGCCCGCTGCCAAGACAGAGCTTACCACAGGGCTGTACGAGCTAGGGCAGTCACCGGGCTGGGCAGTCGAGTGGTTTTAATAAGGTTATTGAAACTAGAACAGATGGATGATTTTATGCTTTGCTTGCCAGATTTGGTGTCGAATGATAGAATGGTTTGCCCGTTGGGATTGTTTTTAACCCCCGATGGAAAAAAGTGGGGTGTTAAAAGTTTACCGTGTGATCTATGTCATGTGTCTGTCTGTGGCATCATAGCTCCTAAAATGATGAACCTGAGTGTTTTTTTGTTTGAAATGTGATTTTGTCGAGAGTGTTCTTAGCTGTGTTTGATAAAAGTCAGTTCAATCGTTCAAAAGTTATACGCATTTTACTTTTTGAATCGGGGTTTTTACAAGATATTGTGTCATAATTACGCGTTTCGGTAGATTGTTGATCGAAGCGAATAGTTGATCTTCTAATAGGAAGCTAAATAATTGTTGTTTAAAAAGAATCAAATTAAAAAAACCGACCCAATATCTCAAAAAAGTATAAATATGCTTATTTTTTAGGGTTCTGTACCCAAAGGGTAAAAACGGGACCGTATTACTGAGACTCCGCGGTCCGTCAGTCTGTCTGTCTGTCTATCTATCACATGTATGTCACCAGACTGTGTCTCATGAACCGTAATAGCTAGACCGTTAAAATTTTAACAGATGAAGTATATATGTTGCCGCTATAACAGCAAATACTAAAAAGAGAATAAAATAAATATTTAAGTGGGGCTCCCATACAACAAACGTGATTATTTTGCCGTTTTTTGCGATAACGGTACGGAACCCTTCGTGCGCGAGTCTGACTCGCACTTGGCCGGTTTTACTTTTTAGTGTTTTTTTGTTTCGATATTTAACTATGTGCGACAGTTCGCTGTATGATAGAACACAGGACTCGATTTGGGGAAGCTTAGGGTTGACTATGTCCAGCTGTGGACGTCTTGTGGCTGAAATGATGATAAAGTGCTTTAATTAGATATTTTAAATTTAAGGTTAATATAAGGAAAATTAAAAAAAAAACCTGACACATTTTTATTTCATACTTTTTAAACTACATATCTAGTAGTAGACACGCTTCGATCCACAATCTATCGATCACGCAATTATGACACGATATCTTGCGAAAATACCCCGATTCAAACAGTAAAACGCCCAGAACTTTTGAACGACTGAAATCAAAATCGATTCATCCGTTTAGGAGCTATGATGCCACAGACAGATACACAAACACACAAACACAGACGTCAAACATATAACACCCCTTGTTATCTTCCGTCGGGGTAAAAATAAATGACTGTTATGTATTTAGATAGTGTAGATTCAAAAGCTTTTTGCTCACTTCTCGAAAATAAGGGCAAAAAATGTTTTCGCTCCAGTTTACCAAGTAATGGCACACCATTTATTCCCAAATACCACGCGACCATGTTAGTAAACATTTTTATATTAATTAACAACCTTTCAGTTTCAGTACGACCGCGGTGAGTGAGCTACGAAAACATGCACCGAATTAATTAACATAACCCATTTTTTAATTAAAACGTACCGCACGTGTGGCGATGTTGATTTTTCATTTAAAAATTGAGATAGGTACGTGTTGGTTTTTCATTTGAATTGGTATGTAAACCATTGGTTATATTGATGGCAGAGTTTCGAGTAATTGAGTAGGTATGTGTGTACTTCGAAAAGCACGTAAAATGGTTGGTCTTACTTTTTAATTCTTTCCAGTCGTGTAGAATTCTGCCACGTCAACTACAAAGGGCACATACAATTTTTTTTTCAAAATTGTGTTATATATATTTTCGATCAGGAAAACAAGGCGGCTCTGCCTGATTATTTTCAAAACGTTGTCTTCATTATTTATTTATTTATTTATTTATTATATTCTTTATTGTACACCACAAAAATATATACACATACAAAAAACATAAAAGCAAGTGTACAATGAAATAACATAAGCTCAAATAGCACATCTGACATTCAAATTCACATCTGTTTACTTAAAAAGGCACATTTGACGTCGATCAAGCTGAAAGGGAACAAATGCATGAATTATATTTTATTTCAATAGAAATTTGATGTCTTGTGGCTTCTTTGATTGGTGTTAAAGATCAAGAGGGTCTAAGTCGAACATCCTTAAATAAAATTATATAAATAAAGGCCACTAGTGATCATTTGGGTATATTTTATGTAATATTATTGTGCAGAAGAGTGGTGGGGTCTATTAAAAAATATCAGTGTGTACATTTTATATGAATTCGTTCACACACATCTGTGCACGGGCCAGTGACGGAGCTTTAACGCCTAAAGGGACAGCTTAAAGGGACTTGTGATTGCGCACACAATTGTGCACTAGAATATATCCTGCCTTACTACATATTTACTTGGCTAATATCATTTGAGATTGCCCACTGCGTCCTAAATAAGTGTCAAGAAGATTGATCATATTTTATTAATAACAATAACAACAATAAATTGTTATAACAGATCAATCGTCCCGAATAACCAGTACCAGGCCAATAGTAATTTAGAGGAGGGCAAAATTATCCACCAAATTATATAGCTTCCACATCAATAAAACATCGTTTAGTATTGAAAAACAGGCCTACATCCATAACCGGAACAGCCATAAATATTGAACGTTACGGGCAGCCCTAATGCCGGGTGAATGATCAAACCTGACTCTATAACCCGGTCCCGGTCCGCCTGATTGATTCAAACTTCGAGTGGTTTGTTTATATTCACCAGGAGATCATAATCACTGGATACATTTATGATCTCAAATATTGAATGTAGAATTGTGTTTAAATGTTGTATTGAGTGACATCGATTTGCTCTGATGGACTTTCGAATATTTATGATAGAGGAAGATGTAGTGTGTTGCCAGTGCCACAGCTGAAAGTTTATAGAGCAATGCGCAAAAAAATAAATTATAAATAATATAAAATTAGATGGCAATGAGATAATAAGCCGACATGAGTCGATGGCTAACTTAAGGGTACACTAGTCGAAAATTCTTCCATACAAACGTAGTCTGGCTTTTACTCCACTGTTTGACGATGTACGTTCAAAATAAAAAATGATATCAATTTGTCTCATCATTATCTAGCCCTGTATGGAAGCAAAAAAGTAAAAAAAAAAAAATTACTATAAAGTTATGAGTTTCGAAAGTAACATATTTCAACACTAATTTTAACGCATCTTTGGGCGCAAATAAGTACCATAAGAAGAAGGAAAATTGCAAAACGGCCTCCATATAGGGATCGATTAGTAGTTCAACAATGCAAATAATTTTATTTTGAACAGATACATTCAGTCGTTTTTTCATGATATCCAGACTTCCAAACCCAAAGGTCTGTTTATAAAATTTCGCACGCTCGTTTTCGTTCTAAATCATCATCCATTTGGCTACAAATTTACAAAAGTGTGTATTTGTACGCAAACTAGCTTCTTACTGCTCATAACAGCATCTATCTGTTCCGCACGTGTTGTCGGTTGATATAGCATGCATTTTAAACCCGCGCACAAAATAGTTCGTGCCGTCGACTAGTGTACCCTTAATGTAAAGTATACATGTACATTGTACAATAGCTTATGAATATCTGCATGACCATGGAGTATTACCTTGATTATCATTCTGAGAAACAGTTTAATCATTGCACATGCTTGTTATCTATTCGGAGCAGAAAATAGGAAATTATAATATTGGCATTATAAGATACTTTCACAGATGAGTTATACAAAGAGCTCTATTAAAGTCCCACATAAACGTACGAAAGCCTGAAGATATTTTAACTCTCAGTGTGAATGAACAAGGAGATTAATTAAACGAAACAAAAGAGATATCACAATGACATTGTAGAGACAATTTTGAGGGAATTTTCAAGGATAATCTGTGGCATTCGTGTAATGAACTTTATCTCACCATTTTGGTATACACTTACAGCTTATAATATAATATTGCATGTATATGTTGTGTTGTGGGTTTCGGATAAAAATAGTCTGTCCCATCGTCCCAAGCCCCATGTTATCCCTTCGGTATCGTATGTTGTGAGTACGGGTAACGACTTTAGGGGGATGGTTGCTATCCCAACCTTTTTACATAAGTAACTTCGTAGTAAAATTCTCAGGGTAGCTTGTATAAATTCGAACTTCCTTACGGAAAAGTAATTCTTGGTTTTCAAGGAACGGACAGTAACTTCATTTTAAAATTTACAGGTTGTTGTAAATTCCGTTTAACTCCAAGATTTGTCATATTGTTTGTAATTTATTGTATTTTTGATTTTCTTTTGTTACCTGAATAAATGATTGTATTATTATTAATAATAAAGGCTATTGAATATAGAAAAGTGTCACTACTATGTGGTAACAAAGACGGTTCAGTTTAGAAATGAAAATGGATTAAGATATTTATCTTATTAGGCTGTTATGTCAAGTTCGTCCATCATCGTCTTAAAAAAAAACAATGGAAAACTCTAAATTCACCAGACCTTATATTCTAGTCTATCATCAACGAGCTGATCTGTATTGAGTCAATTTCTCAGTCTTCAGTTTCTGTGTCGAGATTACTATCCGGACAGTTTTATTTATTTAAGCCTTTTTATTCAGACAATTTCAAAGTACTTAATTATTACAATATTTTTACATGACATCGACACATATCTGTTTGCCCATTTTCAGCATTCTCTCTATCTCTCGCCGTCCTTGTCCATATTTTCCTGCGATATCTTTTAGTTCGTCCTCCCACCTTTTGAACGGTCGCCTCCTCTTTCGTTTATTGTATTTTGGGAACCAATTCATCAATGTTCTACTCCATTTCTCCCTTCCCCTTACTGGGTGTCCTGTCCATCTCCATTTTAATTTCTTTACTTTAAGTGCAACCTTTTCTATTTTTGTACGTCTTCTGAGTGTTTCGTTTTTCATTTTGTCCAGTCTCCTTTCCCGAGCATACTTCTTTCCATGGCAGCTTGACAGACTTCTAACTTTTTGGTATGGGCTTTTGTTAGATCCGGACAGTAATGAATATCAAATCATCAAACTATTTATACACGTCGGTATATACCAATCGGACAGCAATACAATAAAACGTTGCCGGTACATCGCTGTTTATGTGTGCCTACCGTGCGTCACCGTGCTTCCGCGTTGCGTTGTATTGTGTCTTGTTGTGTCGTGTTGTAAACACTGGAACTGAACTGGGTCGTTAGCGCTCTGATACACGTGGTGAAATTGTAGCGATGGAAACGGATGTAATATTGACATTGAATGAGCTGTTTATTGAAAATCTATACCGATAACATGGTATAGTCAATCTATGCTTTACACATATTGACTTGTAAATTATTTGGCATTTTTTTGATTTGATGAATATGAACAACTTTTACTATGAAAGCAACCCTCAAATCGTGAGCAATTAACAATTTTTACAGTTTGTCGAACGTAACTAGAACTAGAAAAGAACTGGAGATTTTTCACATTTAAAGTTGTTCCAATACTAAAAGTAGTTTATGTTCATGTAGAGGATCTTTATTCCCTGAAAGATTGTCAATTAATCTAACTTGTATAAAGAAGATGACTTAAACCTTCAAACTGTAATTTAGTTTTTTCTTCTTTTACAAAGCGGCTATCTCCGGCTTCAATTCCGAGTAACATTCTAATAAACTGAGCGCCGACTATTTTTATTTTCTCTCCACTCCATTGGCCTTTGATTAAATTTTAAATTAAATAAATCCTTACAAAGTCGACTACAGACGAGAATGACTATGTGAAAGTTTCTATAAAATGTAGGAAGCGATACGGCTTCATACCTTTTGCGAACAGTTCCAACCTATTTAATAATTTCTTCCTTTAAACGTACGACTTCAGATATTCTGTGAATATATATGTTCACTGAAAGGAATACCTACTAGGAAATAATGTTCTGTTATGTAGGCAGCTTTTTCATTAAATTGCTATTTTGGACCACCTACATACGCCACTTACCTGCTGCGTTGAATGCAGTACGGTGATAGGACAAAACAAAACAAAAATAAGTTTATTGTGCAAAACAGTAACACAAGGTTAATTATACACTAAACATTTGTACAAAAGGTGGTCAGAATCAGGTTGAAGAGCTAGCTCCTGAACTAAGTAAAAAACCGGCCAAGTGCGAGTCGGACTCGCACACGAAGGGTTCCGTACCATTATCGCAAAACACTGCAAAAAAATCACGTTTGTTGTATGGGAGCCTCCCTTAAATATTAATTTTATACTGTTTTTAGTATTTGTTGTTATAGCGGCAACAGGAATACATCATCTGTGAAAATTTCAGCTGTCTAACTATCACGGTTCATGAGATACAGCCTGGTGACAGACAGACAGACAGACAGACGGACAGCGAAGTCTCAGTAATAGGGTCCCGTTTTTACCCTTTGGGTACGGAACCCTAAAAAGATACTTGTATCTCAGGAGTCAAAGTTCCTCGTAACCATTGAATATTATAACTTAAATGTTAGAGACTCAGTAATTACCAAAATGATATTGTATTTGTTAACATACAACAGATTTGTTTATTAAACAAATTGATTACACACACCTTGATATTTGCATAATTACAGGAATAGTCTCCAAGACCATTACCACCAAAACCAATGAGACACACAATCTGCTCATTAATATTTATTATTTTATGTATGTACTTCCGTCAATGCATGCGATTTGCAAAATCGACTAAACCTATCATATTACAGAAGATATCCCAACCATACAGAAGATACTCCGACGATCACCCCCTGAGTACCTTTCTCAGGCACTCATGAGGCGACCGCAAGAAAACCCTCCGCATCGCCATACGACAAATTCTGCAACCGATTTGTTAGCTTTGCTTTCAGCGCAAACTTGGTCAACGTGTAAATATCAATTAACCGATGTACTTTATTATAAAGACGAGCGCTTAGGACTAAATAATGGCGGCTAGCGAATGCGGAACGACATTGGACGGTGGCACAGATCAGACGACTTCGACGCCTTAGTAGAAGGATGTTTGAGTTTAGAGGTAGGGTGGAGTGACGGCGTAAGACTACATGCAAAATGAAGAGTTGTCGCACGATGAGGACTTGGTTTTCAGAGTATAGCAGGGCGGTTGGATAATCTGTACGCTTAAAATGCTAAACTTTAATAATCGTCCTTTGAGCACGTTCAATTTGAATTAGAAGATTTTTATAAGTGCCTCCCCATACTGTAATACAGTAGGTGATTATTGATGCACATATAATTTGGTAGACCAATGACAAAGTTGCAGGGTCAGCTGAGTGTCTCTACTCTTTAAATATGTAGATGAGCTTCCTTGTGCGTGTACATAATGCCTCGATATGGGTGCGCCAGGTTAGTTTATCATCCCCTAGTAGTACTACTAGTAAACTAGACTCGGTAGGTAAACGAATGGAATTTGTGACAACGTAAGAGTTTGGTCTTTTCAATAATGAGAGTTAAGCGATTTGCTGAAATCAACTCCATCACAAGGCGGAGAGCATGTACCGTTCTTTGCTTGGCCCTGTCCCTGTTAACATCATACACAATATGCGCTGTGTCGTCAGCCTAGGTAAATATACCATAGCTGGGGATAACCAATTTGCACCAGGAGTACCAGGACCACAGGGTTAATCGGTTTTCATTACTTAGAAGTCGTACCTTTGATATAAAAGAAAATGAAGCATGCAATACAATTTAATTTTATTTGCTTCAAGAGAATTCTGTCGGAAATTATTTATTGAGAAATTCGTTATGTGATAAATTCAGAATTTATAACTGCTCTTTCGTTCTTCCCGTCAACAAAACTAAACACTAATCCGCTAAAGTCCACGCCTTTATTTGATTCGGAGAATTCTCACTAACATCCGCTGTTCAAGACTTGACATGTACTTGGCAACGCTTCCGGGTGACATAAACGCCCGAGTGTCATAATGCCGTATATCCTATAATTCACACGTGTTCTAGCTTTGATGTGAAGAGCTTGCTATGGTCGAACTGACTTCGTTTTGAATGAGCTCGCATTGCAGATTTGCAGTAAAGATGGCGACGGCCAGATGGTGTATGAAAGAACGATTTCAAAACAATGCTATAAAGCTTTGCAGAGTTTTATAAAATTGTGTCAATGAGATTGCATCAAAGATCCAGCTTTTAAAATTCCAGTAATTACGTCGTTCCCTCCTAAAGCGTGGATTAAAATTTACATACACAGCGTCAAAGTACCAGGGTCGCACGAGTGTGTGGGGATGAATGCGGCCGCCGGCAGCTCGGCACATTTCCGCGGGGATACGTTTTAAAACCAATTGGAGCGTGGCTGAGATCCCTTAGCGTCGTGCTCTCGACGCTAACCCACATAAAATTAATATTGAACTGAATATTTTTACGAGTTCATTTATTTTAAAACGAAATGGTACTATGTATTTACGGATCATAAGTAATAAGCTTTGAAATAAATAAGTCTTAAAACTTAAAAAATTGTTGAGTTTATACACAATACCGAGTAAGCTTGCAATAAACGCAAACATTTTGCTATGTCCGTCCGTGTCCGACATTGTTCCGTCCACGTCACGGGGGTAAAAACCTCATCAATTCATATAATAACAAGAGATAATACCACGTTTGTTTAGCTCGCAGACTTAGCAATGATTAACGTTCATGTGAGTAAACATTATTTGTGTCAGATGATGGTTTATGTGGTCATTACAGGCTTAGGAATACTTAACACTTTCACAGCCGATCGATTGCCGCTGATTGTATTGTGACGCTGATCACGTTCTCAGTACGTGATCTTAGTGTTTGTTTTAAAACGACGTCCGTAGTCCGTGTTTGGCGTGCATTGATATAATAGTGTAGTGCTTTAGCTACGCACACATGTAAGAATAACCGTGGTGGGGCGCTTGGTGTGAGCGGAACAAGCTATCGAGTGTCGCGCTGCGCCAGTGTTCCCGCGCCGCTATTGCGAGTGCACGTACAAGTCCATGTTCGACTTTTTTTTTTCCCATAAAACCTCTTTTTTATTCTACATTTTTAAATTAAAAAAAACTAATTTACGTCTGTTTTTTATTTTTATCCTAGAAATAAACAAGTCAATAGTATAAATAAATAAATAATTATAGATTTATCATTGATAGTTCTCATTTTATAAATGTTGCAATATCGGCGAAAATCGCCGGCGAACCACGGAATCCGCGTTTTAAAATCTTCGGCTGTCAAAGTGTTAAATAAAGAGTGTATACGTATGTACGTATTTCTCTTTTGAAGCATGAAGTATTTTAGACAATGTAACTGAAAATTATGAAGATGGAAATCGCGATCCTTCGGTTAGGCTACAAAGTTTTGATGATCGACGCTAATGCTGCGTCGCATCATTGCTTTGACGAATTATGTAATTTATCTAGATAATCTACTAGGTCAAACCAAATTGTTGAAACATCATCTAAGTTGAAACTACTTGTCGTTTTATGACGTGTAAGTGAAATTCAACCTTAAGGTGATATATATTTAATTCCCCTTACTGTACATAAATTAATCAAAAGTAAACCCAGTTTCCATTATGATAGTCTGGCCTTATTAACGTCTTACTATACTCGTATTATGACTACGTTCTGAAATGCAGCACTAAACATAATTGCAGGCTTAACCTAAATTAATTGCTAACATGATTCTTGAACACTTAAAGCTCAAATATGACCCGCTCTATTAAAAGCATAAGAAAATACAAAACATTTTCAACACAAAAGATTTTTTTTTATAAAAGATAGGACGAATTTTCAAACAATTTATATATTCAACTTTAAAAGTCGAGATTTCCGCTTAAAAAAAAGCCGTAGAGGCGTAAAGAACATTTTACACTCTTTGTAATCTGGTTACAAAAGGAAGGTTGGCAACGCTCGGTGGCCATAGATAAAGGAAATTGTTCGCCGTTGGCGATAATGGCTCGGAAGTGATCGGTATCAGCCACCCGATCGGCTGCGGATGAAGGCGGACACCCGCGGGTGATAAGAGATATTGAGAGAGCAGTACCAGGCATTCATGAATAAAAGGGACATTGATCTTTGATACCCGCATTAGCATCTGCCAAATGTTCACGTAGAGAGAACAATAAAACTTTAAAGGCATTTTAATAAAGCGCTTTTCTCATCATGTGACTCATGCACTGCCAGTGTAAGCCAGTACTCAGCGTCCATTGCTTTAAAGCGCTGCGCTGCATGATTTTACAAGTAAACCAGATACATCAATGTAACACAACATATACTATTTGCTTTGAACTGGCATTCAGGATTCCCTTTACCGTCAGTGCTCAATCAACGTCACATGCGTTATAAACATTCTATCACGGATCAGAATCAACTGAAATCCGTCATTTTGGCTAGTATAAACATTAACAGGGCTTTAACAAAAATATTTATTTCACCAGCCGCGAGCTTGCAAATACACAGACATTCAGCAAATAGCGTGAATCCGTGAATGTCCCGTGAGAGGTCAACGACCGATTGTCCCGAGTTCCGGGTCCCGGGCGAATGTCAACTAACCACTAGAGAAAATATTGTACAGCGTGGCATTTACATAACGAATAGTTGAAGTTCACTATGAGGCCTACAAGTGACTCGTTGTGTGTTCTGTTACCCTGGTATCCAGTTAACGAGGATGTAACTCGAGTTTTACTTGTTCTGCCCGTCACTGCTAGGTTTTCACACATTTTTTGACAACATGTTTTATAATAACCAACCACGCATAACTTTTTATTCAGTGGTCTAATTAAAAAAAAATGGAAAGGGTTAATGTTGACCCTATTTAAATTTGATAAATAAAATTCACCCCGTAAGGTAGAAAAAAAACCGGCCAAGTACGAGTCGGACTCGCGTACGAAGGTTTCCGACCCTTATCGCAAAAAAACGGCAAAAAAAATCTCGTTTGTTGTATGGGAGCCCCACTTAAATATTTATTTTATGCTGTGTTTAATTTTTGTTGTTATAGCGGCAACAGAAATACATCATCTGTGATTTCAAGTGTATTATAAGCTATCACGGTTTATGAGATACAGCCTGGTGACAGACGGACAGACAGGTAGACAGACGGCTTGTGGAGTCTTAGTAACAGGGTCCCGTTTTTAACCTTTGGGTACGGAACCCTAAAAAGGATTTATTGATAATTTTCCCACTGAATTTCCAAAACTGACAAGCGAAAAAAAAACTTTTTGACAAAAAAATTAAACGACAAAATAACGAACAGAAGGGTAAAAAAAACGTTTGGTCTAGCTACAATCATCCTACGCTTTAGGTAATTAATGTGCATGTTTGTTTGTTTGGAGCCAACTTAAAATGCTATACTAAAAGTAATATTTGTTGCTTTTCAGTTCGTTATTTCGTAGGTATTCTTTTTTGTTAAAAAGATTTTCAGAATTCGTTCCACAGTAGGTAGTTATTATTCGTTCATATTAGCTAGTAACATTAAGCGATATAAGAAAGTGTCTGTCAAGCTTCAGTATGAGTACTTTGAACAGGTCATCAAAGTTTTATCCTTTATTATTTTATTGCACACTTCAGTGAACAGTATAGTTTAGATAAAGTATAGATATCAGTGAATGAGAGTGACGCGACACGTTTTATAGACTGTTTAGCACGCTAAACAATAAAGTGAAGCTAAGTTCAACATCACACTTATTGACTTACTTAATGTCCTATAACCCCTAGATGGGGCAGAGGGCGTCCACAGATGTCCTCCATCGCGATCTATCTTGAGCTTCACGCTTCACCTCGCTCCATGTCATTCCGATGCTCGTCGCTTCTGCCAACACGGTGCGACGCCAGGTTTGACGGGGACGGCCACGCTTTCTTTTCCCTTGGGGATTCCAGTCCAAAGCTTGCTTGGGTATGTGATCGGGACCCCTTCGGAGCGTGTGGCCAATCCATCTCCACTTGCGACGCTTGATCTGGCGATCGATCGGGCTCTCGTGGCATTTCTCCAACAGCTCTACATTGGAGATGGTCTTGGGCCAGTAAATTCCGAGAATGCGACGAAGACAGCGGTTGACGAAGACTTGTATTTGGCGTGAGATGTCCTTTGTGACCTTCCACGTTTCGCACCCGTAGAGCAGCACGGATTTGACATTGGACCCGAAGATTTTGAGTTTAATCCTTCGGGTCAGTTTCCGCGATTGCCAAACAGGTCTCAGCTGCGCGAAGGTTGCTCGGGCTTTGGCGATCCGTGAAGCGATGTCCTCTTCACTACCCCCAGTCTCTGACACGACACTCCCGAGGTATGTAAATTTGTGGACGCGTTCCACTGCCTCTGTGCCAATCAGCAACGGTGAATGGTTCTTCACACCAGTTCTCATTTCCTGGGTCTTCCGGATGTTTATTTTGAGCCCCGTTTTTGCCGCTTCCTGACGTAGATCGTTTAGCTTTGCTTGCATATCGGCGTGGGTATGACTCAGCAGGCATAGGTCATCGGCGTAATCCAAGTCTTCCAAGACGTTGGATAATCCCCACTCTATGCCGCGGCGCCTGTTATCATGGATGCGAAGCATAATTCCATCAAGAACGACTAGGAAGAGGAGCGGCGACAGGAGGCAGCCTTGGCGGACACCCGCGTGCACTGTTACGTCATCCGATATTAGGCCGTTATGAGTAACCTTACAGGAATATTTCTTATAAATACTCTGCAACAGACGGACCATTTTCGGCGGCACTCCAATGTCCAGTAGGCGGGACCAGATACTAGACCACTTCAGCGTATCAAAGGCCTTTTCGAAGTCTACAAAGGTTAGATAAACCTCCCTCTGCCATTCTGATGCCTGTTCCAGTATGATACGGAGAGTGTTGATCTGGTCCGTACAGGAGCGGCTCGAGCGGAAACCAGCCTGCTCCTTGCGTAGAAGAGGATCCACGGCCTTCGACATTCTATCTAGAATGATCTTGCAGAAAACCTTAGAGGGAATCGAGAGCAACGTTATACCTCTCCAGTTATCGCACTGGCTAAGATCACCTTTCTTAGGAACAGTTATAAGAAGGCCTTTGTTCCATTCATCTGGGAGTTCTTCGGCGATCCAGATCTTTTCAATGAGCGGTGTCAGGACGTCGACTGCGGTGGGTAAGTCGGCTTGTAGCATTTCCGCAGTTATCAGGTCGAGTCCTGGTGCTTTGCCTGTCTTCAAAGAGCGGACTGCCTCCGCAACTTCAGAGGCTGACGGTGGTTCCGTGTTAATGTTGAGGAGCTGGGATGGTGAGGAACTGACTTGCAGCGCGTCAGGCGTCGATGTAGCTGACAAACGGAAGACCTCTTCAAAGTGTTCACGCCAGCGAAGTAGCTGCCCTTCTGACGTCACAATGAGCTGACCATCTTTGGACTTCAGCGGCTTCTTCCTCGACCTGCTGTTACCTGCCAAGGTTTTGGTAGCATTGTACAACACCTTCAAGTTGCCGGCGTTTGCAGCTTGTTGAGCACGATCAGCAATACCATCAGCCCACCGTCTCTTATCTTTGCGGGTACTGCGATAGATTTCCTTGCGTTTCTGACGGTATTGCGTGTTAATGTCTGCTCGTATGTCGTCGTTATGCGTCTCAAGCAGTCTCAGATGAAGATTCCTTCTATCTTCGATCAGGTTCCACGTGCGTTGTGACATCCAGTCCTCCCGAGAATGAGTCGATCTGTGCCCTAGAACGACGGAGCTGGCCTCTGTATAGGCCACTTTGATGCGGTTCCACTCCTCGTCTAATGAGTCCGTAGCAGCATCGAGTACAGAAAAGCGATTGCGCAATTCCAACTGAAAAGTTTTACGCGAGTCTGAGTCTTGCAGTTTGCTCACATCGAACCTTCTTCCAATCTTGCCAGGTCCTCCAGCCGCACGGGCTACTGCAACCTTGAGCCGGACTTCAGCAACTACCAGATGGTGGTCGCTATCAATATCGGCGCCCCTGCGGTTGCGGACATCGAGCAGTGAAGACCGCCATTTGGAACTAATGGCGAGGTGGTCAATTTGGTTCTTGGTGACCCCATCGGGTGAGTTCCACGTGTACTTATGGTGGTCGCCATGAATGAATAATGTTCCTCCGATGGTAAGGTCGTGGTTCTGACAAAACTCGATAAATCGTTCCCCATTCCCGTTGCACACTCCAAGTCCCTGTGTACCCATATGACGCTCGCGGTTAGTGTTAACACTCCCAACCTTTGCATTCAGATCTCCCATGACGATGACGATGTCTTGCTTTTTGATGCTCCTAAGGGTGGCGTTGAGGGCATTATAGAAGTCGTCCTTGGTATCCTCTGTTGATGCATTGGTTGGGGCGTAGCACTGGATAATGGAGATCTTCCGGGCTCTTGAGTTGAAACGGGCATACATGATCCGGTCTGAGATCGGTTTCCAGTCCAAGAGGCTATTCTTAGCTGGATTAGAAAGGAGGAGCCCCACGCCATACTCGCGCACATCTTCCTCACTTTCTTTACCTGAATACAGCAAAGTCAAGCCCCCGGACGTTCTCAGCTCACCAAAACCGTTTCTCCTTACTTCGCTTAGACCGAGTATCTGCAAGTTGTAGCTAAGCATTACTGCTTCTGCTTGGGCTAGTCGGCTGTCATCGCTAAGCGTGCGTACGTTCCAATAAGCAATTCGTGTCCGTTTTTTCATGCCAAAAGTCGTCGGTAAAAGATCGGTCCGGTTTCTTTCTGTTTCGGTTTCAGGAATCAATTATTGTCGGGCAAGCGGGTGATTAGCCCACTGTGCCTTAATCCGATAGCAGGGCTGCCGCCTCAGAGCCTTCGGATGTGCTCGGTTTTATTTCGGGTATCCTCCCTAGTGAGACGATTCTGTTTTAAGGCGCAGAATATTCGCCCTTCGCCCTGCATCCGTTAGCTCAGCTGCAACTCGGGGTGGCGGACGCGCGGCGGCGCGGTTGCAGCAGGTCCCAGGGAGAACGACGGGGACGTGGATGACTCGGACTGGCTAGGGCTCTGCTTTATACGGTACTCCGCCACGAGTACAGCAGAAGGTATTTTTGGCATTTTATAGGTAATGCTGTTCTCACCAACAGCGATTCCCACCAAAACATACCCTAGCTTCTCTCCCCTTACACACTTATACTAGCTTATATATAATTATACTAGCTGACCCGGCAAACTTTGTTTTGCCATAAAAACACCAAACATACATCTACCCTACCTACCCTAACTACCTACCCCACCCTACCTACCCTACCCTAACTACCTACCCTACCCTACCCTACCTACCCTACCCTACCTACCCTACCTACCCTACCCTACCCTACCCTACCTACCCTACCCTACCCTACCTACCCTACCTACCCTACCCTACCCTACCCTACCCTATATCTCAAGTTGGACCAGACTGCTCACGGTGTGCTAATTTAATTTAAAATCGGTTATGTAGTTTAGGAATCCATCGCGGATAAACATCGTGACAGGAGATTTATATATATTAGATATCACACTAATCATCAGACTATCACACTAATAATATTATAAAGGCGATAGTTTGTGAGTGTGTCTGTGTTTGTATGTGTGTTATTTCTGCACGCTCAAACGGCTGAACGGATCTGGATGAAGTTTGGCACAGAGATAGATTATAGTCAGGATACTTTTTATCCCGGGAATATGTTCCCTCGGGATAATTTTCGACTTTCACGCGGGCGAAGCCGCTGGCAGAAAATAATTAAAATTAAAAACGAAACACACAAAAAAACTTGTGTACTTTTGTCCGTTTTCCCCATTCAGCAAAACATTTTCACTACCTATACGTCATTGAAGTAACTTAACGGTGTAATCTTTGTTATTATTATTTCGCCTTTACTGCACGTTATTAGTTACCGTACTGCGAAAATATCGACCATTGTCTTGTCTAGGGCGTTCCGGACAGACGGACTAACGAACGATACACACAGAATGATAAGAGTCAACAAGCCATTGTAGTCGTAATTAAAATGGACACACGTCATAGTCAACATTCTACTGCAGAGCAAAGACCTTTCTCATTTAAAATTGAAGCCGTTGAGTCTTTTATGTATGTCTGCACCATGGAAGGATTTATATAAAATCACCCTCTAAAGGATAATTTTTGCCGATAGGATACGAATATGAGTAGAGTTGAGAATTAATCTTGGTGAAACAAGTTATTTTAACATAACATCACGCCTGTATGTCCCGAAGGGTTGGAAGAGTCGCACCTAAGTTGCTACACCCATGATGATGATGGGAACTCCTTTTGCCGCACTTAAAACTCTCATTTCGTTGTGTGGTTCTGGCTAACAAAGCCAGTCTAGCTCCACCCTAAAGCCACAGACGCTTCCTTCCTTCCTTTAAAGGCTTCGCGGAGCGACCTCACTGTACCGAGGATCCCTTCACGTCGAGAAGCTACGGCCTCGCATTTCAGTATGACCTGAGTGGCTGTTTCCTCAGCGTCAAGGCAGCCCCTGCAAAGCCGGCTGTCTGTGGCGCCTATGCCGCCTATATTAAAAAGATGTTTATTAAGGAAGTTATGGCCCGTAATTGATTGAACGATATGAACCTATGATTATTCTTAGGTTATTTCTGCTCACCCATTTTTAGACAGTGATCTTCTTCTTTCAAAAATCAGTTTTTGTCATCTCTAAACTACCAGAAAAGGCTTCAGACAGGTGCGATGCAACAATACGACAACGATGTGAGAACATTTTACATAGAAATGTTTCTATCTGTAGAATAAACGCATAACTGCTAACCTAAATTTTGTTAAACCACAAACACACTGTTAAAATATTACAAGAAGAAATATCCCCTATTCGCCATATATTATGCAAAGCGTCGATAAAGGCGGATTAGACAGCGAGAGACCGCGATTCACGCCGACACGCGGGATGCATACTAATACGTCTCAGGAACAAAAGAACAGCTCATAATGTACCCACTAGTGGGAGATAATTCCACTTTTTATCATAGTCTATCGCTGGGAGAGAATAAACCGTTTTGGAATTGAGTTGACTTGCCTTTAACGTCGTTCTTGCATTAATTAATTAATTTTTTGTATACTGTATTGCAGACCACATCGGACAAAAAACAAGTGTATAATGGGTGCAGGTCTCATCGCACAGTCTATCTTTTACAGACAAAATTTGAATAGACTGAAAGAAAGGCGAGTTCTTTCTTTCTTTGTTTATTCTTAACTGTATTCTAGATTTTAATTTTGTTTAAACTTTTATAGGGTCAAGAAATGTCTGGATGTTTTATAACATCTTTCCCTTACTGATAGATTTAACATAAAGCACATGTGCAGACATAGAATAATTTTATCTTCTATATTTTTTCGTGAATTAAGTACCACTGAGTGAGCGCATTTTTCGAACATCGGTAATTACAAAAGGCAGGCCACAAATCGGTCATATTTTACAACAAGTGCATTAGTATCCCTAAATAATATACGCAGAGGTCTCCAAGCTTGATTTAATCCTTAATCCGGACCACATAACATATTCCATTTACAGCCTTAGTACCAAGAACTCATAAGTTGCGAGAGCTTACTCCAACAAAGGTGAGATACACGATGTCGCCGGTTTAACCCCAACTGAGATAGAACCTAATAATTCAACTACCGAGCTGCCAAGCCGTGTCTCGGACACTTGGCTATCTCCGCGAAACCGTAATAACTTGCCTGACAGAGATAAGCAAGGAATTAGTTGCTCGGAACAAATAGGGTCAAATACAGTTGGTGCCTTCAAGTATGAAATAAGCATAGTTTGTGTTTTTGGTGGAGAAAAGTGATGTAGGAATCATAACTCAACGGATGAACTGACCATGACATCTAGTTGAGCTGACTCTGATCTAAATTAATATCATAAAGAGTGATAAGGTAATTTGTATCTTTGTTTGTAGAAGCCGTATTAGGTATTCTCTAGAAGTTGTTATTTATTATTTATTTATTTATATACACTTTATTGTACACCTTAATAAACAAGACAAAAAGAAACTTAATACTATAATATATAATATAAGTTGTTGTATTTTTTTACTGATGAAAGCTACGATATCTCCATGTAACAAAAGGTTATTTCAGCAAATAATGCACCTATGGTTCGTAGTAGCACGAAAGTATACAGAAGCGAAGCCACGGGAAATTCTAGAGTAAATAATATTCGTCCTCCTAGATACAACTTTTAACCATGAAATAAACTCCTTTGAACAAAGCCGCCACTTCATGATAGCATCTAATATCCGATACCAATAACATTGGCGATAAGATACCATTTAATATAGTATTGATACGTCAATAAAAATAATGAGCTGAACTTTATAGATGTACCCATATTGATCATACCAACCAGTAAATAACGCACAGAAGTTTTGTTCTATATGCTCAAAAGTCATCGAAAATCCGATAAAGTAATTTAAGCCATCAAAAATGCAATTGTTAACAATAGCTTTAGGTCATGTGACTAAAAGAGTTATAAATGGAGATGGATGGAGAGGAAGATGGAGGGCAGAGAAAACATGGACTGCATGACGAATTATATGAAAGATAACGTAAAGGTTGACAGACGAGAGAGGAAGAATAAAAACGTGACGCATCGACCCTAAGTACACTTCTCGCCAAACTTCTTGGCCGCCCTGAAGTTGGCTTCAATGAGTAGTAAATCTCATACAAAAACAGCAACGATCCGCGCCTTGCGCATCGGAAAGCTTACTTCAGGGCGGCCAAGAAGTTTGGAGAGCAGATGATGATGACTTGGATGACAAACTTAAGGAACTAGTTTTGTTTCAAAATGGGCGTATGTTTACTAAAAGCAAGTTACTACTCTGTTCCAGTGTTCTAGTTATGACTACTCCTTCACAAAAGTATAGTCATCGTTTTTCCTCAGTTTTACAAACTGCCTACACTTTAAAACCGTTATAACACTAGCCAACTTTGCAAGTCAACATTCTAGTTGCAAAGTCAACATATGCAAAGTAGCGAAAAGAATATTAAACTACCCTCGCGTTGTGGTTCATTATGTGGAATAATTTTACTGTTCTCTCACAATTTTGTATCTCCCTCCTCGCGTCGATTCCCCAATGCTGGGGGTCGTGACCACATCATGGTTTCAAAACTTTCTCTTTGATGATGTTTCCCCACCTGCTCCTATTCTCAGCAACATGCACGCATGCACAATTTTGTATAAACTCTACAAAACTTACAGTGACAGAAACTGTTTGTTTTACCGATTTAGGTTTTAAGTATTAGAATTCACATGAGCTAGATTCAACTAACGATTTCAGTAAGTAAGTAAGTAATTTATTTCAGAAAAACATAAATTGTGAAGAAATTTTGTAAAAAATAACATTATGTAGGTACCATCAAGATATTAAAAAAAAAATGTTAAGATAATAAAAAAGAAACAAACAAATAATAAGTCACATATAAAATTGCAAATTCAAAACAATATTAATCCACAGGCTGAATAGAGAAATAATAACTGGATAAAAATATAGCTTCTGCCAGCGGCTTCGCCCGCGTGAAAAGTGTTTTATCATCCCAAGGGAACATTATACCGGGACAACATCCATCCTCACAAACTTTCGCATCTAAATACGAGTACTATAGTAGGAAGATTACTGTAACTTTTGCCCGTGTCTTCGCTCGCGTGGCCGTGGCACAAGCAGCGTGCATTTTTCCGGAATACGTAATATATCTATACCTATATATAAAAGAAAGTCGTGTTAGTTACACACTTTATAACTCAAGAACGGCTGAACCGATTTGGCTGAAAATTGGTAGGGAAGTAGCTAAGATCCAGGAGAGGGACATAGGATATTTTTATTCCGTTTAGGGTAGGGTAGGTAGTGTAGGGTAGGTAGGGTAGGTAGGGTAGGGTAGGTAGGATAGGGTAGGTAGGGTAGGGTAGGGTAGGTAGGGTAGGGTAGGGTAGGGTAGGTAGTGTAGGGTAGTTAGGGTAGGGTAGGTAGGGTAGGGTAGGTAGTGTAGGGTAGGTAGGGTAGATGAATGTTTGGTGTTTTTATGGCAAAACAAAGTTTGCCGGGTCAGCTAGTACGTAATAAATAATAACGTAACTTTCTTTCGGGGATAAATATAATGACCACCTAAAATTACTTTGTGACCATAACCTCTATTACCTAAAATTGTACTATGAAACCCAAATTTAGTAAATTGATCACCAAATTTAGTAAATTGATCACCAAATTTTAATAGCAAATTATTGCGCTATTTAATGTTGTAAAATAGGTTAGGTTAGGTTAGAACTGTGACCAACCGCGCGCGAGCCGAGCGAGCAAAGCGAGCGGTGCCGCGGCAGCGGCCGGCGAGCGCTACTTCCAAGTTGCTCCCAGAAATTTTATAATCTTTTTGGTCATTGGTTTAATTTTGGTGATCATTTACTACTTTTGGTGATCATTTACTACTTTTGGGTTAACAATGATTTATTTGGAGTCATTTTGCCTAAACAGGATAGCGAGATGTTAAAACTTTGGTTATAATTTTACAATAAGATGCGGGTTTAATTTTGGTGATCATTTACTATTTTTGTCTGTTATATGTTACTATATCTGGTGGTAAGTTAAACATAAGCCCTTTCTTTCTGTGAAAGAATCGAAATCGTAACACTTTCAGAGACTACCTGCTTTTTTTTATTAAAACAAGCTTAATTTCGTATTATTCTCAGCAAAACCTTTCATTTGATACCCATATCATGGCAGTGCACAAAAAATAACTAGTCCGCCATCTTGGCCCGTCCGACATATTGGATTTAGAATGACGTCAATTAGCTAACCATGCATTGTCATCCAAACTAAACGTGTGTGCAACATTTCTGCCGGTTGAGAATAATTGCTTTTAAAAAAAATACATTGCAAGTTAAAAACAGCTTATAAAACTAACAATTTTACCTCCTTTTTAAAAATAATTGTTGGGCTCGCGATTGACTACTATCTCTCCTGATGGTAATCGATATGATAGATTATTCATTCAGGTTATTATAAAAAAGAAATATACAGTTAAAATTGATTTCTGAATCTACTATCTATGCCACGATATATGGCCTACAAACGGCAGATAGACACAATAAATCATATTCGATTACCGCTGCGGTCCCCTACGATGACGCCAGATCCGTTGTTGATCGTTTATATATACCGGCCAAAACACAGCATACATACTAACTACCAAAAGGTACTACTTGGAACATACTAGAACTGCTAGATATACTTAGGTATGTGATATTAAACAGAAATTCAGGTGTTCTGCAACATATCCGAGTAGGAGGTATTACTATTTATAAGAAATTCTAAAACACTTGTGATATGCAATAAAGATTTGAATTTGACCATTTACGTGTGATTTTAATAATAATAAAAATTATTCATTAAAAACATTTTTTAAAACAAGCTTTTTTCGTATTTTTCTCAGCAAACCCTTTCATTTTCATTTGATACCCATATCATGGCAGTGCACCAAAAATAACTATTCCGCCATCTTGGGCCGTCCGCCATATTGGATTTAGAATGACGTCACTTATCTAACCATGCATTGTCATCTAAACTAAACGTGTATGCGAAATTTCATCTTAATCGGTGGAGGATAACTGCTTTAAAATTCAGTTGCATGATTTGACCCGAACACGCTTACATACATACATTCATACATTCACTGTAAGTTAAATAAAAGCTTGTAATAAATAAGTAAAGTTTGTACGATTGGATGTAGGACGTAAACTCCGAAACTACTAAGTCAAATTTCTTCTTTTTTTGACAGTTACACTATTGCTCAGTGCCTTGCTACCGTTTATCCCGAAACAATCGTTGGTACCTGTAATGTTATCGGAGCGGAGCCCCGGGCGATATGTAGTATAATCTATTAAATAAAGCAGAATCAGGACTGTTTCCTGTCTGTTTTATTTGTACTAAAACAAACATGGTAGACGTATGTAATTGGTAACTGTCACGTTAATCAACAAAGGAAGAAAATAAAGAAAGATTACGAAGGGGAAAGTGGTATTTGTTTGTGATCTAATGAAGACCCAGAAAATGTTGGTTGGGAAATGGCTTCTCTTTATTCGAAGACATTATTTTCATAGTGTTTTTATAAATTATATCAGACTCTAAGAAAGTTCTACGGACTGTGTAAAAGTGCAAATGGACACTATTCTTAGTTTTAACATAATCTATTACGTAACATATTAAGTTAGAGTTAAATTGCTTATTAGTCTTTTAGGCTATATTGTAATTAATTATTAAGAATTTTGTTCTTACTAAGAAAGTACAAAAAATAAACTGTAACAAATAAAAAAAGTTACTTTTACATTCGTGAATAGATTATGTCTGAATATCATTATTGAAAAATGTGAAATAGCGAATTTTTGGCTTTTTTCTATTTGTCATTATTCATTGTTGAGGATAGGCAGTATAATATTGATATTCCGGTGCAGCCGGCTAGAATGAAAGTTGACAACATAGGAAAGGTTTAGCAATGCAGATAATGATTATTTTACATTTTTCTTTGTAAACCAGATTTGCTTACGTAAAAAAAAACAGATAACATGCTTCATACTTACACCATACACAAATTCTTATTAAAAAATGGGCTCAAAAGTCAAAACACACTGTTCAGTGAGTAAGTTCTACTAGCACAGTAATTCCACTAAACTAATTCACTAAAGTTCACTGTCACCAAAATAAAGTATATACCAGGACCTCATGACCCGCCAGTATCAGTTCCACCAGCTATTAGCTCTGTAATTTTTAAGTATGGAACAGTACTACTAGGAGCAACTCTGTGCAACTATGTGCATTGTTGTGAGAACTATGTGCAACTGAGGGCCAATTTAAATCCGCTCGATCAATGGCGTCCCATCTAAATTCGGTCAGTACCACGTCATTGCTGAACGAATAGCATTATAACTAAAACATAGTTGAACATGTTGTGCAGTCGTTCAAGAGCGATCGCTTCCGTTCACAATTATAATAGTTTTGGAACTGGGTTAGTATAGGAATTTGTAAATATTAGGGTTTCGGGCTATTTAATTAACATAACATCACGCCCGAAGAGTCAGGTAGAGGTGCACCATGCTATCTATAAATAGAGCACACATATTTCGCCAGATAGATATGTTTAAGTTTCATGTTCTCACATAACAGCTAGACACATTCTAATCTATTTCATTTCTGTGATCTGCTGAAAACCTGATCGCTTTTCTACTGTAAATATTTTTCGTAAAGCTAATGGGTAAAATCACGAAATAAGAAGAACTGCCATTAGTCTTTAACAAAGCGATAATTTCAAAAGAAAATTAGCCAAATCGTCTCAACACCAAAGTAAAAGTTAAGTTTAAAACATTCACAAGAAATGTACACGAAACAAACACATAAAGTGAAAAAAATAACAATTGCGAAGTTGTTTCAAAAGTTCAACATTCAGCGAATCCTCTGACCTCTGTACACAAACATTGAAACAGTCGGAAACAAAATAAAACGTAAACAAATTCTTGACATTGCAAGCTTGTCCTTCTAACAGTTTTGGTTGAAACTGTATGTATTTAACAGCATAGAGCACGGAATCCATAAGATAAATAGCGACTAGACGGCAAGACTAGTCATCATCATATCCACAGAGTGACTTCGCCGACTACTGGGCAAAGGCATCTCTTTGCTTGTGCTAATACCCACGCTCCTTCTCCTCCTTCTCCTCATCATTTCAGCCAAAAGACGTCCACTGCTGTACATAGGCCACCCCCCAAGCGTCGCCACATTGACCAGATTCGGGCATCTTGCATCCAGCGGACTACCGCCACCCTCACCAGGTCATTTATTCACCACATAGTCCTTCGAGGACGGACTAGATAGGTAACGGATCACGTACAAAATCAATGCTAAATTCTGTCTGCGAATATATATTAGGTATACCTACTTACAACCCTACATTTACAATACTTACTATGACAAACTAAACAAAGTAAGAGCTCACGTCTCAACTGAGCTGTATTTACCGAGACGTATTCCTTGCGCCGACCCTACATCTAGATGGTATTGTTTATCGAAAACCTAGTCCCACAATCATGTACCACCCTTAACTACGATGCACGACGCAACAATGGTAATTTCAATAAATTTCTATGAGCAAATCGGGACACTCACAGAAACGCTACGTATCTGTATGGAAAGTTTTGACAATGCCACAGATAATATAATACTAGCATACAGATACCTCATCCGATACAAAGAAACCGTGCCGAGGTAACTAGCGTTTTTCGTCTGCTTAATCTGGCAATTTTTTGTACATCGAACGCATTCGGTTCTGTTTCACGGTGATAGATGGATGGTGTTAGCGGCGACTTGCAAGTAAAAGGGTTTACTAGGTTCTTGAATATTTTTTTCTTTAAATACAGTGAAGGTTTGTTTTCTAGTATTTATTTTCACGTTTTTATAGTTTTTTTTGCACCAAGATGTGTTAAAATGCAAAATTTAACAATCGAGTGGAATGCCTCAGAAATTTAAAAATGCGCCATCTATTGGCATCAATTTTAAATGATCCGTCTAGTAATCTTTGAAATGTGAATTAAGAGCCCAATATTCCATAATTTTGTACTTAGGAGAGTTGATTAACCAAGAACATACAATTTTTGTGTTCAATTCCAGAAAATGTTAATTTTACACACATTCAATAACAGATGGAGGTGCATATCGCGCCATCTAGTGAGATTTATTTGAATCAAATTTTCTTTCTTAGCAATGAGACCCCGTGACAATGCTGAGATGTCACGGTCCAGTTTTCAAGTGTTAATTTTGTGACCGATAAAATTGACTGTGTTTTAGTAACTTTAGCTCTTTAGGCCAAGCTTCATAAGAACAAAATTTAATACTAACTTAAACTAACTTATAACGAAATCTCTAGAGGCAGAATTTGTTCGCGTCGTAGCCGAAATACAAATTAGCCAAGTTTTTGGAAAGTGTTCGCGTTTCAACTGTTATGAAAACAGAGTGTGTTTATTGCTTGCACCCTCTTCCAGCCACAATTAAGGGCGTTTTAACTCCACATTATAATATTTCAAGGTTTAAGTATAAACAAGGATTTATGCGCTTTTCGGGGTAAGAATGGAATTATGTTTCTATTTGCGAGCAGCGGATTTAAAAAGTATACATCTGGTTTTGGTCAGCCAGCTCGCGAATACGTATCCTCCGACTGCACAGCATGATTTTCTTCTTGTTTACGTCTTTTAGTTCGCTTCTTAAGTAGTCGGGTTATTTGATTTTTTACCCGACTGCCGAAGGAGGGTAATGTGTTTATTAAATTAACTTTTTTAGAACTATGAATGGATCTACTGACGTTCTTGAGCTGGTGGGTAAGGTTGGACTGCGTGTACCGTGTGCATTTATTCGGCATTCGTGTCTCCTTCATGTACCTAAAGTTGTAACTACTTAAAGATAGAGTTTATCGTACGTTTAATATGGTGTGTCGGTATGTTGATCTGGCTTTATTCCATACTAAGACTAACAATCTAAAGAGTAGTTTGAGTAAGCGTTTGATATGAAGATTTTATTATAATGTTTTTTTTTTGTATTTGTTGGGCGTTGAGTCATATCTTTTTTATTTTAAACTATCGCTGATGTGACTTTAGGAAAATTTTTAAATGGGTGAAAACTTTTAATTGGCCGTTCCACATATTTTCTATAAAAAAGCTGTTAAACTGCCATTTTTATTCCTCAATTAAAAGTTGTCAGATTATTGAAAAACTCGGACCTAAAGGTGCCGTGTCATCATTTCTCAGGAAAGCGTTGTAAAGAATTGCTTGCTTCTAAAGTGCTAAGAGTTTATGGTCTAGTTTATATCCTTTCTTTTTGGTCTACTTAGAAGTCATACCTACTTAGCTATAAACTACGACACCCATCAATTATTTATTCATGACTCCTAGAAATACTTAATTCACGGTTGTTACGAGGCCAACCTGCAAGCTCAGCACATCGTACCGACAAAGTGACCGATCGCATTACGACAGCACGCTGCCCACGTCACCGTTCATTGTCATCGTCTTTCTTTATTTAACTTCAGTGGGAACGGACACTAGAAATCTATTTTATAATTTTTATGTGAAATTAAATATATTTCATAACCTAAAAGGACTTACTTATTGAAGTGTTTCCCGACAAACGCCCTCACACATATCTCGTTTAAAATAACTACAAGGCATTCGATAATAATGCAATGTTTCCTAAAAATAACTTTAATGCATTCAATAATAATGCAATGTTTCGTAAAGGTGGAAAATACGGTCAAGTGACAAGTTATTACGTGGCAACATAACTTATTTCAGAGTCTTTGAAAAGAGCCCTATAACAATGAAAATAGGGGTGAATTAGGGTGGACCAGGGATGGAAATAAAAGTTAAAATTAATTGCAGGGGTGTAACAATTAAAAAAAACGTGACGTTGCTACTGAAATATGAACATAATAAAAATTGTTGTTCAGTTCATTAACCGAATGGGCTTCAGAGAAAGGGTGCTGTATACTTATTGTGGATTTCAGTTATGAAATAGGCACCTATGTTAATTTTAATAATGAAAATGCATATTCTCATTCATACTCAGAAAACGTCTGTGATTATTAATTTTTCCATAGCATTCATGAAATATCCTACTATTTCACACTAATATATACACTAATATACACTAATGTTTATACAACATCACACTAATATCATAAAGGCGAAAGTTTGTGAGTGTGTGTGTTTGTATGTTTGTTCACGCTCAAACGGCTGGACGGATCTGGATGAAATTTGGCACATAGATAGACTGTAGTCTGGAATAGCACATAGGATACTTACGAGCCGGGCTAATTTTCGACATTCACGCGGGCGAAGCCGCTGGCAAAAGCTAGTCTTTGTCATTTAACGAATTATAAGAGTATGTAAGGATCGCCACAGGCATCGTTCTAGAACTTCTGCCAACACCCTACCTGCCTACACCCATGAGAACAAGCGTGAATTTATTTACGTATATAACTCAGTCATATCGGACTCAAAAATTAAAATGGTATCAAAAAAACCGGCCAAGTGCGAGTCGGACCCGCGCACGAAGGGTTCCATACCATCGTCGCAAAAAATCGCCAAATTAATCACGTTTGTTGTATGGGAGCCCCACTTAAATATTAATTTTATTCTATTTTTGGTATTTGTTGTTATAGCGGCAACAGAAATATATCATCTGTGAAAATTTCAACTGTCTAGCTATCACGGTTCATGAGATACAGCTTGGTGACAGACGGACAGACATACAGACGGATCGCGGAGTCTTAGTAATAGGGTCCCGTTTTTACCCTTTGGGTACGGAACTCTAAAAAGGTACGTCTTCAAATTATATTTGCACCAAATTTTGTAGGAGCCTATAGAATACGAGTAGGTGATATAGGTCGAGTGACTACGAATGACGGGCATTTGGCACAACGACTAGCATGTACATTAGCCGTTTAGATGCGATTAGTACTTGTAACAGTCAGACATTATATACTTGAAATGACTGAATGAGATACATATGGACGCGAGTGTGTGTGGCATCAGTTTTTGAGGGGCGTCTCTGAGTATCGCGTTGTATGACTAATTTTATTACCTTGGGTTGTATGTATAAAATAATAAATAAATATTAAGGAATATCTGGTTAATGTATACAGTTTGTATCTGTAAAATGTTACTATTTCTTAATAGATTATTTTACTACCATTTCTTGATGACCAGCATGTACTAACAATCTACTACTCTTATTATTTTTATTGCCCGGAATTTGTCGGGATATTTATATTTTTACCCGACTGCCGAAGGAGGGTAATGTGTTTATCAGTCTATGTATGTAAGTATGTATGTATGTATGTTTGTTCCTATGTTGCGTTCTAGAGACCAAACGCTTGGGCCGATTTTGATGGTTCTTACGTCAATCGATTCGTCTTAACCCCGCGTGTGACACTGGCTACATTAAAATTGGAAAATAGAAAAATGGCGGTTCTTGGGCGCCATATTGTGGGGGGCCAAATATTTTTTTTCTTCCAAACCTATCGTGTGGGGTATTAAAAGTGGGCTTTTTTAGAGGTGTTTTCAAAAATATATTACACTTATATGTTTAAATGTACTTAGTTCGAAAAAATTGATAACTAAAAAGTTATAAATAAAAAAGTTAATTAAAAACATCAAAAAACCCGACTGCTTGAAAAGCGAACTAAAAAGACGTAAACAAGGAGAAAATCATGCTGTGCAGTCGGAGGATACATTTGGTTTTGGGCAGCCAGCTCGCGAATACGTATCCTCCGACTACACAGCATGATTTTCTCCTTGTTTACGTCTTTTTAGTTCGCTTTTCAAGCAGTCGGGTATTTTGAAGTTTTTATTAACTTTTTTATTTATTATTATTTCATTCAATCATAAACAGAATTGTTAAACTTTTAAGCTCCGTTCAATCTTCGCCCGGGTTATCCAACAAAAGTTCGTTCATTCTATTATAAGAGTTCCATTTTAATCCATCTGCGCTCCTCGAAACCTGACTAACTTCTGAACAAAGTACAAAACCTGTCAATTGATCTAAACTGCAGTTCCGTTCTAAAACTAGCTATAACCTTGAACAGTGCTTCGTCTTCAGTTGCAATAGTTTACAAGAAAATCAATCAATTTCTCTCGTGTCAAATCTGGGTGTTAACACCTCTTTATATCAGAATACTAATGGAATGCAAGCGTTCAGAAATAGCGATCGACAACTGCCGATTGTTCTGTTTACATGTCACAACCGCTAACGGTTCGTGCAGCCCTGGTAGCGAGTTTGTTATGAAACTATTAACAGACGGGATAGTTGTGGTCTTTTGAACCGGAAGCTAGGTATATAGACAGTCTAGTCTAGATTACAAATAAAGCACTCGAATAAAATCTGAAATAAATACGAAAAGACTAGAAATATTACCGAAGGAAAAATATTTTTTCTATTGTGAATGCAGCACGTGCACTTTGTTCACACGAATCGAATTGGGTGTTAAATGTTATAACTGAACTGAGTCGTATCGTGCAATTTCTACTTCCATTTTCGGAACATAAAAGAATTGCAAGTCCATTTCAGCAGAATTGCAATTCGCCGTTGAAAAAAAAAACGATGAACAGTTAGTAGGAACAAATGAGTATGTTTGTTGGTTTGACGTCATGGCGAATACATTTATTTTTAATGGATCATTAACACACATTTACCGACCCTACAATGTTTACTATAAACCTAAAGGTTAACCAAAATGGGAACACTTTATTAAGGTACTAACTAATACCTAAATATTTACCGATCGATACAATGCTGTGGATGACGTAAATAAAGGTGTTTGCTCACAGGCGCGTCGGTAAATATTGAGCGAGATCGAACGCGTCCCCTAGCCCTTGGCTTATGGCATGTTTGTTCATATAAATTGCGATGAGGTTTATATAAGTTCTATGTTTGAATTTTTCCACATTATGTAAGTAGTTTTCCCTTCTTGAGTAAGTTAAAACGTGAGGTTGTGGTCAAAGTTTAAAGTTTTGTTTGTATGTTTAGAAAACCTTTTTCAGCCGCAACAACCAAAGCTTAGGTACTTACCTCCGTTTTCTGTAATCCTAGTAATGAAACTACTAAATAAGTAATTCAAGTAGGCTTGGTGTAAGTTAACACCACATACTATGAATGTAAAGGACCATTATTATTTTCCAGTTTTAATTTAAAAACAGTCTGATATATATTTTCTTATCTTTTTTACTATTAATGCGCTGCATCAGCTCTTTATAAATCAAGATATCATAATCATGACACACACAATTCACAACTTATTCCACAAATAATGGTATACAAAATAATTGTGCCGATAAGCCGGTGAAATCCGGTCGCTGCCACGCCGGACGTCCGGATCGGAACGATACCGTGCGGACTGGAGCGGAAAGGAAGTGAAAAATCATTGCGCCGCGATTATGCTTTCCGGATAAAAGCAAAATGAGCGAAGCGAGCTATTATCGGGCGTGTGTACCAGGTTTTACATGCCGATAATGTATTGTTTTTCAGAAGCAATCTTTCAGTCGAGATAATGACGTAAACTACTTTTTTTTTCACAGCTTCGCTTACGTGGTTTCATGAATTCATTTTAGTGAAAAAAAAAAGAAATCGGGTTTTAGATTCATCTAGTCATTGATCTATCTACGTCAACGTATTTCTGCTTTCTGTCTATCATGATTGTTTCTCTAACAAATGGAAATGAATCGACATTGATTTGGAGAACGAAAATGCGTATTATGCCTTAGTTACTTCATCCAGTCTTTCTATTTCTGTAATAGAACAATATTTGTGACCTTCTGATGTTTATTTTGTCCTAATATCCGGGTAATGATAAACCTTGATATTTATAGAAATTGATACATAGTTATGTGTATGTATGAAAGCAAAGGCACATATGACTCGGACAGCCTTTTTAAAATCATGTAAATAGAATATTATTTATTTATTTTCAGCCTGAATTGTCCCACTGCAGCGCAAAGGTCTGCAAATGGAATAACAGGCTGTTTTAACTAATTTGAACTATGAATGTTTTCACGGAGTACTAGGACATCATGTGCCATGGAGGGTTACAACTAGTGGCAAAACAATTAAAGTGTAGACGGACATTACAAACACCAATGCCAAACAGTGAGAAAATTCGGATTAACAAAGGAAACCTGTTTACATTATTACTTACTTGAAATAAACCACAACCGTTTACAAAATAGTTTTAATTTATTTATCTTTAATTTCTATTAGATCTCAACACATTGTTGTTGGCTGTCGTTCTGCCAAAACTCACAAACTCTGTTTTATTTCACATTCAAACAGCGACTCTCATAAATAACTCGTAAAACAAACCGGCAGATAAAATGCAACAGTTACTTTCAATATTGTACTCTGTTTCCGCAAAGATATACAAATATTCTTTCATTATTTTCTTTAGTATCACAAGGATTTTTAGTATCGAGTCGAATTTGAAATGTGGTAGAGGTAGATATTGTAATTTGAATTCCGATATAGTAGCAAGAAGAGGAACAATATTCTGCCCGTATTTTTTTTGCTTAATTTTGTTATGTTGATATTTTCAGAAAGAGCGTTCTAATTTCTAATAAGTAAATTTTTCTTTAGCAACAATAGTTTACGAGTAGCCCAGTAGAAATCGATACTAAAAAAGGCTAAAAATCGCAAAGTACATCACATCACATCACATCATCAGCCTATTAATGTTCCCACTGCTGGGACACAGGCCTCCTCTCTGTGAGAGGGAATGGGCCGTATCCACCACGCGGGCCCAGTGCGGGCTGGTGGATGTCACATGTCTTCGAATTTTTGGTTCTAGGACATGCCGGTTTCCTCACGATGTTTTCCTTCACCGTTTTGAGAGCAGTGGTGTTGAAATAATTTACACAAAGTAAAGTGCCTGCCTGGGCTCAAACCCACGACCTACAACTTGTAAGTCGCGGCCAATACCACTGGGCCTCCACTGCTCTCACTGGGCCACCACTGCTCTCCTAAGCATGAGGTAGTTCTGATTTATTGGTATATTGTATGGATCAGTTAGGGTAGTGTGAATCCTAATTTGTAACTTCGAAAAACATGTGTTTGCTGCGAACCACGTGAAAAACTACGATGCAAGTAGGCGTGTACTTTCCTGAGAGCTGGGCTGAAATGCTTTTTTACCCGGCTGTTACATGATTTTATGCATTTCCTCTGGTACGATGACACAAATAGGTATTCAGAGGACCTTGTCTCAATTCTTCAAAAATCTATTTTCATCTTCTTTTCGTTTTTATCGAGATTCTGAATGAACTATATGTACAACTTTGTTTTTATAGACTTTTCTCATAGGACGAGCGATTTAGTCAATAGCTTGATCCGGACGGAAACTAAACTAAGCAATTGCAGTTTTCGGGTAAAATTGACCATCTTCGAAGGGTCATAGCTTGGTGCCTAAAGGGTTTATAGAGCTGCAGATGGGCTTAAATTGTTGGAAATTTAATGAACTTTACAAAAGTACCAAGTTTATCACCCCCCAGCTCTCAGACAAGTACACGCCACCCTGCATATCTTCTTAAATTCACTATGATATTGAGAAGTCGTGGTGGGGCTGGAATTCATTTCCCAACTGCGATGATGCGCAATGAGCACAAGTTTTCCGAAGTTACAAATTTGAATTAACACTATCCTAACTGGCCCATACAACAAACTAAAAATGCAGAACTACATGAAACTTTGCTTTGTTTTGTATTCTAGCCCAGTGGTTCGAGAAGCGTAAGGCTAAGCTGCCTCGTGTCGTCTCACATTGCCATAATGTTTTGTTTAACGAGCAATGAAAAAGTTCCAGTGACATAGCACCAAATTACTCCTAAACGGGAAAGGCTAGCTTAATGACGCCGTCTGCAATATTGAAGTACATTTAACAGCGCATCAGAATATTACCAACTGAAAACGTAAATATTGTGTTCAAATTTTAAATAAAATGTAAAAAAAAAAAAAATAAGGTGTTTGTCGGCATCTTGTGGGTGGAGCTTTTTCATTGCTCAGCAGTTTATCTACTTTGTAAGTCGTTCCTAAACCAGTAGGTACTTTCTTGTTTTGTATAATAAATTCTACTCACTGATTAGGTGTAAATCACAGATATGAATTTACCTAGATGACGCGATTGTATATACTTCGCGTTTCATTAAAAACAGAGTACAATTACGATCGATGATCGTACTTCGAGCTTTTAGCATTATCGGCAACGGAAATCCACCAAAATCTAGAAAAATGGCCAACTTTTTCTATACAGTCTTTACAGCTCAATATGGCCTATATTGAGCTGTAAAGACTATAGAAAAAGTTGGCCGAGGCATTGGAAATGTTTTCTTTCATTGGTTAGTAAATTTGTTTTTAAATTGTCTGTGAAAAAGTGACACGCTTGTTTTTCTTTTATTTAGTAGATTTATGTCTGTGGAGTAAATGCTATATACGGGCGACAAAGATTGATAATTGAGACACATTCAATCCCTGGAGAAGAATAATAATAAATAGATAACTGGAACGGAAAATACTTATTCAATTATTTCATGAGAGAAACCATAGTTATGTTTATGATCTTGACACCACTTTTTTATCATTCAGAATACATTGCAGACACCATAATCTATTATAAACAAGCGCTGGAATACTATTTCAGAATGTTATTTATATAGGAACGAGAATGGTAAAATTCAGAAACAAAAACAGCAGTTTCATTCACATTTCTAAAATGACATACAAAAATGCAATAGAAACCAGTTTTAAAACGAATACGTGTGTTCGCCAGATATACACACACAGTAATACTGCTATAGAATTTCTGTTTGAAATTGGATGCAATTCTGCAACAAATTCTATATGGCTATACCACACTCCATTTGGTTTAAAAATTCAGAGCGTCATCGATTGGTGGGAGAGTGTAGAACCGTAGAACTATTCATGAGACTAGTTCCATTAGTTCCGAAGTAAAACTACACACCTGTTATACCGGAGGGACTAAGCAGGAGTGTAGGAACATAGGCTATTTGATATTCATTGGTAGTATTAGGTGCCATGTCATTCACATTCATATAGATGTTTATTAAGAGCGTAGAACTAAATATAAATACGTAACGGATTTTAGTCAATTATGGTCTATAATAAAACTTGGTTATTTACAAGCCTGTGAAAAATCTACTCCATGTTATCTGTTCAAATCCAAATCGTAGTAAAAGAAGTATATGAAAATTGTAGCATTGACGTTCCTTACTTTCTGCATACTCCATGCGAAAAAGGCGTGAGTTTATGTATGTTAGTACACGAACCCTAGTTGTCTTTATAACATAACGAATTACTAGAGCCAAACGCAGCATCAGTAAATATTTACATTTATTTAATTGTTTCTTTCATCCGCCATGATGGTTCGACTTCCAGAGTCATTAAACTGATTCCACAAAGGTTGCTTTACGAGCTGTGAAGAGTCAGCGCTTCGGCCGTGTGATGCTCAAAGGAGCGAGTGGAAAATGGGCACGATAAAAACCAATGCTTTTGAGTGTCTTGTACAATATTGTGCGGGATTGTCGCAGATCTTAGACTTATTTAGTTATTTTACTTAAGATCTTCGTGTTGATGATTTAATTTTACTTTAATTTAATTGCAATATTCTTGGTGTTTCTAAACTAAGTGTTAGAACCATATTTTTTTTTTCAAATACAGTGACACCTACCAACCCGTACCGGGCCTGCTTGGTGGATTACGTTCACTCCGTCTCACAGAGAGGAGGCCTGTGACCCAGTAGTGAATCTAATTTTTATAATAATTCGTAACCTGGTTATAAATACAGTACTTTGCTTTGCAAACATGTTGTTGTTTGTTTGTTTGCATGTACATCTGTCGTGTCGATCGTGTCTCTAAGAACTAGCTCCTCAAAATGCACAATTTCAATCTGCAAAGTCTTTTTAAGTCTTCCCGTTGATAGGGTTTTGTTTGTAGAAGCTAAGTGAATGCAGACGATCACGTTTCTGCCTTGCGGCCTGTAAGCCTTTTTATGTTTGAACTTTGCTCGCTTCCAAGCGGTCTAGAAGAGTCTGTGTTGAAGGTTTCAAGTATTGTATAGTATATTTATAAATTGAGCTTTCTAAATAAGTAAAAAATAAGAAGAAAACTTCTTCCTTAAAAGATAATGGAATCTTATCAGGCAGTTTAGTTTCTCGCGGTTGTATTTTCAGTATTATATAGTGTGGAACAAATTGAATATTACTAGGATAACACACTTCTGAGATTTAAAACTTAAACATACCGGCTTATAATGAACTTCTGGCAGTAAGTTCATCATGAACAGGTATGTTTAACTTTTAATCCTCGGAAGTATGTCATCCTAGTACCACTCGATCGGTTCCACTATTTTTATTAGATAAGAGAAAATTGTGAAGTAGGCTTGTATGGTTTTATCTAAACGTTATCTTTTGGAGCGTGTAGTGGAAAAAATGGACATCAAACTGATTTGATATATTTTGGTCTTGTTCGAGAAAATCTGTTAGCAACTTTTTATCTAACATCTGTTCGATGAATGCGCCATAATAATATGTCTTCACTCTTTGCGCTGTAGCATGGTGCGGGTGACAGTGGTGTTTTATTTGTAGACATAGAACATTCTGGTTGGGTTTAATTTAATTTATTACAGTTATTAATGATTTATTGTATTTCGAATGTGGTACAGATGAAATCACATCATCACATCATCAGCCTATTAATGTTCCCACTGCTGGGACACAGGCCTCCTCTCTGTGAGAGGGAATGGGCCGTAATCCACCACGCGGGCCCAGTGCGGGTTGGTGGATGTCACATGTCTTCGAATTTTTGGTTCTAGGACATGCCGGTTTCCTCACGATGTTTTCCTTCACCGTTTTGAGAGCAGTGGTGATGAAATAATTTACACAAACTAAAGCGCCTGCCTGGGCTCGAACGATCACCACTGCTCTCACCACAGCTGAAATACTAAGTCATAATTTTGTAAATCGCGGAATCTTTCAAGAGTGAAACGAAATATCACGCACCATGCTACAGCGCAAAGAGTGTAGTAGACTAAGCGTGATTTAATAAATGTGAATTTTTAGCTTGCGAAAATATGCGACGGACAAAAATAACATATAATAATAATGTAAGACAAAAAAATACAGTAGGAAACGAGGCTAAGCTTTGGCAAAAGCCTGTGTGCCAAATAAGTCTCCTTGAAATTAATGTCCCAATAAATAATAACAACATCCCACTTGACCTCGAGGCAGTCCTGGTCTCCTGGTACACGCAATTAACCACTGATATTTTCTCCATAACAACAAAGGGCTCAGTAAGCCATGAGCCACGAGCCTCGCTGATGGCTCGTAAAATAAGGAATGTGCACAATAAACGACTCGTAACTTTGTTTCATGGCCTATTATCGAATAAGGCAGACAAGCTAGGTTTTATTAGACTTACGTCATTGACGCCTATTTGGTTAATTGTTTTTTCATAGGATTTTAAAGGTAGCAGTCTCTCTCAGACTAATAACATATTTTTTTAAATTGTAAGAAGACAGTGCCGTCATTTGATGAGGTGGTTGATGATTTCACTCTTAAGTCCTATTGTTACTAAACTTTGAGATGTTGACCAATTTAATCACTCTTCCGAATGCTTGAAGTGCAATCCTGCGGTAACGCTCTCTCTGACTTACGGTTTTTGGGTCGTGGCCGGGGTTCAACCCAGGCAGGATCCTTACTTTGTGAAATTTATTTTATCAATACTTTTGCTACTCTCAAAACGGTGACGGGAAACATGAGGAAACCGGCATATCCTTAGGTGTGACATGTACCAATTCGCACTGGGCCCGGGTGCCAGATTACAATCCACTCCCTCTCGTACCGAGGCCATTGTCCCATTAGTGGGTACATTAAAGTCAGAATATGATGATGTCTCAACTAAAATATGAATATAATCTTTAAATTATGTTTTGAATTAAATTAGAACGAAATTCTAGAACTTACAGCTAATCTTAAAATAAATAAAACTCTAGGTCTTACTAAGTCCTATCTGACTTCCACCACTCCTTAGGGACTTAAGCTGAGCAGCGCCGTACGATGCTGCTGCATCCTATTATAATATAATCCCTAATCGCCTCAGCATTGTCAGGGAACAAAGGAGCTACCCTGGCTGGAGTGGTAGCTTATTTCATAAAATAGTATCGGGGTACGGAGCTTGTATGGTGTATTTACAAGCTTTTGTGACAGCTTTGCTGGCTGTTTTGTTGGGTATATATTTGATACGTCATACAGTGGCGATTATCTAACTACATATAATATGTCTGATACCTAGATAGTTTTTCCAGCATGATTGGGAAATCCTCATTGGACGTCCGAGCTACCTGACGTACGAGCCAGTTCTGCTGTGTCGGACTCACCTAGGTGCTTTCCGACTAAAAAACCACTCCTGCCTTACAATTTTTTCACAGACGTGGCTTCCGTGCTTTTTTGGGTTCCGTACCCAAAGGATAAAAACGGGACCCTATTACTAAGACTTCGCGATCCGTCTGTCTGTCAGTCTGTCTGTCTGTCTGTCCGTCTGTCGCCTGGCTGTATCTCATGAACCGTGATAGCTAGACAGTTGAAATTTTCACAGATGATGTATTTCTGTTGCCGCTATAACAACAAATACTAAAAACAGTATAATATAAATATTTAAGGGGGGCTCCTATACAACAAACGTGATATTTTTGCCGTTTTTTGCTCGATATTAATAACGGCAACAGGTAGACGCTTGAAATATTTACAGAATGTTTAGTTGTATATTCATTTCAAAAAATAATAATGATTAAATTAAATGAAATAAATTAAGGATCACGTTTGTTGTATGGGAGCCCCATACAACAAACGTGATTTTTTGCAGTGTTATGCGATAATGGTACGGAACTCTTCGTGTGCGAGTCCGACTCGCACTTGGCCGGTTTTTTTTATTTTATTTGCGAGCATTGTTTGCTGTGGGCAACTCCGCGTGAAAATGGCGGTTACACCAGAGCATAAAAATATAGTTGTACTCCTACATTGGACACATTTGATCTTAATTGGACTTAACTGACATTGGTGGTTGACTGGTAGAGAATGTCTAATGCATTAATATTTTTTATTGATGAAGTGTAAGTTTATTTTAAACAAATACATTAAATCTAAGCTATCTGTGTGCTAAAGCTTAATTGAAAAAAAAATCAGATTTTAATTGTATTTCATGAAATCCTGCATACCAAAATTTTTAATATTGCTTGTCACACCGGCAAAGATATTTAATTCGTTCAAAGAAATACCACCACGCAATACCAAGCACTAATCATACACCCGCGTGATCGATCAAAATACCCTTCTGTCTACCACGACATGAATACGACTCGATGAATCACCGTCAAATCGTTTCCATCGACGCGCGAGCTCGATCAAACCGAATTGGTTCAGGAACGAGTCGGGTAATGTACTGCGAGTCGGTTCATATAAACGTTTAATTGAATGTTAACTGGTGGATGAGTAATGGATTTTGGGAACATGGGATGTTAAGTAGAACTAGACAAGGTAAGCAATCATGGGTACTGCGATAGTCAATTCCTACAACTCCAGAGTTGTAAATGAAATAATTATTTTAGGGTTGTTTCCAAAAACAACTCTAAAATACTAAGTATTTCATTTTAATTTAGTACTAAGTATAAGAACAGTAGTACTAAATTCCAGATTTTTACCCGACTGCCGAAGGAGGGTAATGTGTTTATCAGTCTATGTATGTATGTATGTAAGTATGTATGTATGTATGTATGTATGTATGTATGTATGTATGTATGTATGTATGTTTGTTCCTATGTGGCGTTCCAGAGACTAAACGCGTTGGCCGATTTTTTTTTACTTCTGAAAAAGTTAAAAATAAAAAAAGTTAATTAAAAAAATCAAAAAACCCGACTGCTTAAAAAGCGAACTAAAAAGCCGTAAACAAGAAGAAAATCATGCTGTGCAGTCGGAGGATACGTCAACCAGTAGTTTTGGTCAGCCAGCTCGCGAATACGTATCCTCCGACTGCACAGCATGATTTTCTTCTTGTTTACGGCTTTTTAGTTCGCTTTTTAAGCAGTCGGGTTTTTTGATTTATTTAATTAACTTTTTTCTTTTTTGTAGTATGTTTTACGCAGAACTTATTGGTGATGTTCTTCAGAAAATTCAGTTACATATTACTTACAATCGTCTCACAAACGAAGCAAAAGAAATAAGTATGTAAGGGTCGTAGTTAGCAAGTGGCGCTCTGTACTTTCTACATACACAAATACGAAAAAGCTCAAGAACAAACGAATCCATCTAATCCCACTACTTATAACACAAACAATATAACATACTAGTTGGCCAAACTTACCACAATAGGCTAAAGGGTTCATTGGGACCTGCGACCCCTTAATCGTCAACTAAGTCGGTAACCTCCGCGACTATTGTCACAGTTTGTCCCTTGTCACACGTGGTTCTGTGACATGTATCGCACGGTATCGCGCGATATTACATGACACGTGCATATGGAGTATTTTTGGCTGCAGTACAAACACGAGAGCTATAAATGGGCTTCGTTACTGGACTGTTTATGCAACCCATTCACATTTGTCAAGACACTGGTTTAAACAGCCAAGGCGAGTTTTGCTAAAGATAGTAAAAGAGTAGGACGCTTAGGACTGCACCGTGATGACCCGGCAGTCGTTGCTAGAGACGACCAACCTTTTCATTCTTAACAAAACTTTTCATACTTAACAAAACTTTTCATTCTTAACAAAACTTTTCATTCTTAACAAAACTTTTCATTCTTAACAAAACTTTTCATTCTTAACAAAGCGTGTCAGAGAGTGCCACTGTTTAGTCATAGAGATTGGTTCCGTGAGAATTTTGACTACAGCTATGCCAGCAGGAGCTTGTGCTCAGCGCACATTGCGCGGGCACGATGAATGTGATTAGTAATTTCGTCGCGTACTGTGTATGGCCATGGTTTGGAGAGCACTATGTTCAGCTTTGAACTTCTTCCAGCTGAAAGGTGATGAACTTGAGGTCAGAGAACTTAATCGACCTTTCAGCAAGCCGGTGTTAGTCGCCAAGGGACATAGGTTGTCTAGTTTGGGTTACTTTTGACCCGTTGTGTATAAAGGGGCTAACTTTACGTGCGTGACGCACGCCCCCTTGCGCAAGCGCGTGCGTGCCTTTACGAGCTATTTCCAGTTTGTTGACGTGTAGTTGTCGTAAATCACCAGAGCCGATCTGTACGTTTTATTACACAATGAACCGACGAATTTGTGGTGTGTTTGTCTTTGGTTATGTCGTGTCAGGTTTTGCAACTAGAAGAACAAAGAGGGCTATCTTTTTTGTGCCCACCAGTTGGAGCCACTGGCGAATAAGGTCCTTAAATTTAGCTTTTAAACTTTATTATTACGCGTACGGAAGTAAAGTTTAAATTAAAATCATTTCTCATACCGTAGAAGTGCGATTAAATATAAAATCGAGTATCAATTTGTCGCAGCCCCTTTTTTTGAATAAAAAGAAAAACAAAATTGTCCGAATCATGTCTATGAAATCAGTGGTTGGTAAAACCCGTACCTATATTAATATACCATATTTGGAAAATATTCACAACAACAAAAAAGAGTAAATAAACTAGCGCTAAGAGCCAAAAACGGTGACATTTGACATTTTGAAGACCTCACTCTACACCAGCGCTCCTAGTGGCAAATTCAAATGCGGCCTTTATTGTGAGTGATTTGTTCTGGATACACCACGTGAGGTTCGCCCTAATAAGGTTATTTCCTGTTCACCTCAGTTCAATTCCATTTCGCCCCATATGTCATTTGCTTCATTTATGTATTGCCTTATGTGAACTATTACGGACTAATCGCTGAGTAGTATTCCAGCTTTCCAGGGATAACACTTCCGAAGGTAATTTGGTTGTTGCTGTGATATTTGCAGATGTTTAACTTTTTTAATAATGAAGTATATTCTATTCTATTCTTGGTAGTGAAGCTGACCGATCCAATTAAATGTCAGAATATGCTGATGCTATCTTCATTATAATGTTACCATTGAATATCTTCTACAAGATATTATAAAGAAGCAGCGATGTAAAAATAACGCTACAAAAGCTTACTTGCACAATTTTTTTTCCCTTTTTACGGCACCCGGAGGAAAATAAAATTCTCACGCGAGAAATGCAAAAAGCTTATGGAAAACCTCTTCTATTTTGTAAGCAAAGGTTGGTGCGCTCGGCTAGCGTATTTTAATTATAAAATTTCGTTATTTTCAACTAAGTATGTCGATTGCTGAACATTTTACGGTTCGTTGGTAGCGGTAATTAACGCGTTTGAAATAGTAAAAATAAACAATTTATGGCGCACTCGCGCGAAATCTTATTTGATGTTTAATGTAAGTGCTTAAATACTCGTTACATTAGCTATGTATGTTTTATGTAGATTTTTACTAAACACTTAGCAGTCTCAAATAATCTCCTTTATCCATTGTGCCCACCTTATACAATGATGGGGCCTAAATTAAGCCCTAAGCGGACGTGACTTGAAGCATCGGTGATTAGAGATCTGTTTTTCGGAAGCTCCACTCACCAAATTACAAAAACGAGCCAAAAATAGCGCAAAAGAGCGTACCTAAACGCAATTTTGCTATCGCAACTAAACGCAGAATCGCCAAAACGTGGCTTCATCAAAGCATTTTGTTTGATATGGACCTAAATAGGTACATTAAAAACAAAAATTTGTGTAAAATGCTTGTCCGATGAGCAAACGGCAGAGGATAACAAAGGGCTTACCATAGAGCAGAACATTGCCACAGCGTAGCAAAGGGTTGTTTGTACGTGGCTTATCAGCAACCCCCAGTCGAGTGTTTGTGCCCATTGTTCTATGATACGCTTTGCTAAGTGCTGGTTGTGAGGGGCAGACAAGTCTGATGCGTGAAGCGAATGATGGAGTCGTTTCGGTTAATTCTGTTCAATTTCATGATTTGACTATTAGTGTAAGCGAATCAAGCGAGCTTTTTGAGGATAGTGTATGGCAGTAATTGATGAGCCAGTTGCCAAGATTTGCAGTGGTAGGTATCCGAGGGCGTCCCCACGGATACCTACCACTGCAAATCTTGGCCAATGAGAGTTTTATGACCGTAATGCCATAACCCACTTAATACTGAAACCGACATCAGCCCTGGTATTGCAGATCTCTAAAGGCGGTGACCAATCACCGCTTGGGTCGCCTGCTAGCTTCCCACTCAATGATAATGAGAAAAAAGTACGAAGACAAATCTAACAAATTCATTTCAAGCTTCATAAATCAAGACATGAAGCGACCTTTATAAAAGCTCTATAAGCACTTTACCCCACTACCGTGCAATGTACGTACAGCACTGTGAAACAGTAACGATATTTGTGCAGCGTTCCGCTCTGTGTACCTGGGTATATACTCTGTGGACATATACTTTGTTGACACATCTCTCGCGCGCTCGCAGCATCCCCAGAGAATGTGAAGCACTCTTCATATTCACAGTTAACAAACTTTTTATAAAATGGTGACGGTATTTTGTTTGCGAATGCAGTGATGATTTTTTGTGGGTGAAGTAATGTTTTAATCTGCATAATTATTTTTATATCTAATAGGTGTGTAAGTGCTTATGAAACTTAACTGATACTTGTACTAACTAATTAATTATCTGATGAGAGTGAATTATAGCGGTTGACAGCGGTGAATGAAAGAAGACTAATTATTCATTAAAAATCTTTTTTTTAAACAAGCTTTTTTCGAATTTTTCTCAGTTAACCATTTCATTTCATGGCAGTGCACAAAATATAAATAGTCCGCCATCTGGGGCCGTTCGCCATATTGGATTTAGAATGACATCACTAAGCTAACCATGCATTGTCATCCAAACTAAACGTGTACGCAAAATTTATTCCTTATCCGATTAGGAATAAATATACATTTATATATTATCCCCAGTAGCGATAGATCTGTTAAAAACGATCTTGGAAATACGGATATGCTGTGTGATCCTACCCTAAGCCAGATAGATGTAACCTTATAGAACTATCGAATAGATATAATAAGAGTATGATTTTCCAAACTCAGTGCAAAGTTTTAACAGTATTTAAGAAAAATGGAAACTAAACCGATCTTACATAAAAGTGTTTTAACGTTTTTCTTTTAATTTGAATTGGAGTACCGCATCGTTTCCTCTCGAGTTCAAATGTCTTATTGGCAAACTTTTGGACAGATTCGCCAAATAAGATTAGTAAAGTGGGTCGTGCGGCTTGTTTCGCGTCTGTTACCTAAACTTTTACCAGTGATAGCTTTCACAGCTACTGCCGATCGCTGAATGAGCCAAATGTAACTCTACCAGAATAATGAATTCAGATTTTTATAGTGGTATTTTCTACTGTTAATTTAGAAAGAATTTAGAGCAAAACCAACAGGCCTATCTTGGATGTTTTTAGATTTCAGGTTGAGTTCTGCATAAGACGAGGAAACTACCATTATCGTTATCTTTATGTTTACTTATATGAGATCTGGAAAAACTGGTAATTGTTGGTAATACCGAAGGGAAAAGAGCACGAGGCCGGTCGCCAACACGATGGTCTGACCAAGTGAAAGAAGGTACGTCCTCAAGCAAATTTCAGCAGGTGGTGATGGCAACTTTGGACTGGAATCGATGGAGGCAGATTGTCCGCTTAAAGGGGTCCAGTGACCACGATCCTCAGTAATGAGGGACCGATTAAAGAAGAGAAGAGAGAGATATGAGATTACGCATAAAAATAAATACCATAAATATTTTACAAAACCACCGAGTAAAAACATTATTAGTGTTAATAGAATTTCTAACATGCTGATCATGCATAACTGTTATACGTAACTCTCAAATTACCTTAAAACAAAAGGCGACCAATTAAAATCCTCGCACAATAACTGCATCAAAAAACAAAATAGCACCTGCTAAAACCATGTCAACACACAAACAGCAAACATCTTTTAAACAATAAAGGCTCCACATCTTCTTCACCACAAACAGGTCAGCCTCATTTACCAACACTAATGACTCGTAACACACTGCACTTGCATTGCGGCCACGCTGCTAAAACGCCCGCCACGCCACTAATACGCGGGTAACACGCGAGTAAAACGCAAATGTGCGCGGTGTTCGTTAGTAAACCATTAGGGTTGATTTCAGTCGCTTTGTGTTGGTTTCGCTACACGCTTAATATTTATGAAGTTGTTTGTTATGGGTCACGTATTAAGTGTGTAATTTAATTATGGCATGTAAAAGAGTGGTCATGGAGTTTCTTGCCCATTAATCTACATAGAGATCTACGCTTTGAAATAGAATAGAATTTCTCTTTATTCGAGTATCCATGACTCAAAAAATGGTTAGTAAAATTTACAACTATTTTATTAACTCAGATATAAACAAACTGACACTACAAAAACAAAACTACAAATAATAGTGGATCACTGTTGTGACAACCCATGTGTGATGGTATAACAGCGACCCACGAAAACACATTCTAGGCGACTCGAAATAATATAATACATAATATAATATAATATAATATAATATAATATAATATAATATAATATAATATAATATAATATAATATAATATAATATAATATAATATAATATAATATAATATAATATAATATAATATAATATAATATAATATAATATAATATAATATAATATAATATAATATAATATAATATAATATAATATAATATAATATAATATAATATAATATAATATAATATAATATAATATAATGTAATATAATATAATATAATATAATATAATATAATACATTCTAGGATACTCTTGGAGCCGCCCCACACCCTGCGCACCATGGATGCGCACCTTTTGCGCATGGTTTTGTAGAAACAATCTACATGCGCATCCGCAAACATCCCCGACGCACTACAGAAGCGAGGCAGCCCCACCAGCATTCAAACGCATTTTTGTACTGAACACGGCATTCAAATCAAAATCTAATCAAATCAAATAATTGTTTTTCTAGAATGAAGGTATACAAAATAAGATGTTGGTTGTTGTTGTTGCGTTGTACGATCTTTGCGTATATCTAGCCCACAGGCTGCTCGTGTAAAAGGACGTACAGTAGGCTGGAAAGAGCGTTATCTTAACAAGAAGTGAGCATCCTGCAAACCTGGGAGCCAGCGTGTTCACTTTAACCGACAACACTCTCCGCACTCTCGTTCAATGACGTCATCATCTTTGAGATTGGGAGTTAATATATGACCTGGATATTTCAACATATGGACTCTTTATAAAGGCGTGCCATACAGTAAAACACCTTATTAGGGCTCTTACCCCCGGCTTCAAAAACCACGATCTCCGTCTAATGGGCAACAAGCTTCACCTTTCTGACTATTCAAATAACCAGTAAATAGTTTATTTGAAACAAATGACACGGTAAACTCTATCGTTACGATTCATCGAGTAACGTAGCTGAAAATTATGGTAAAACAATTGCCCGGTAGTTTATATTTTCAAGCAAAACATTCATCTATTAACATAAAATTTTACTACCCAGCGATTATTCCGCTTTTCAAGCAAAATTTAGCTAAAGTGTCAGTAAAACGGTTATAATTTTAAATTCTCATCTGGCAACCCTAAGCAGCTGTCGGAACTGGGTCATTGCACTCTTGCGCAAACTCTCGTATGATTTACTAGCAAACTTTTACGATTAGTTTATTTTTCTAGCAAGTACTTGCCTCTAATATTAAATAGACTATTAGATACCGACGGTTTAAATAAATATGTTACAATTTTTGGCTGTTGATTTGCAATTGTTACTGACCTAAACAGGTAGTTTTTAGGGTTCCATAACCAAAGGGTAAAAACGGGACCCTATTACTATGACTCCGCGATCTGTCTGTCTGTCTGTCACCAGGCTGTATCTCATGAACCGTGATAGCTAGACAGCTGAAATTTTCACAGATGATGTATTTCTGTTGCCACTATGACAACAAATACTAAAAACAAAATAAAATAAATATTTAATTGGGGCTCCCATACAATAAACGATTTTTCTGCCGTTTTTTGCGATATTGGTACGGAACCCTTCGTGCGCGAGTCCGAATCGCACTTGGTCGGTTTTTTATTTTATTTTTGTTAGATTGTGTTTGTGTGGGTCGAAGACCCGGTTAAGGCTACGAGATTCCGCTGAATGCGAGCCGCACCAGGGTCGGTCGATATATACACTTTTTTTTTCTTTTGTTGTTGTTAGGCTTGCGCTTGACCACTATCTCACCTGATGGTAAGCGATGATGTGGTCGACGATGAAGCACGCTTGCCTAGAAGAAACCTATTCACTCTTGACTTGAAGACTCCCAGGTTGTAGCTATCAGGAAACACAGACTCCGGCAGGGAATTCCACTCCTTTGCTGTACGCATAATAAAAGTATTCCCAAAACGTTTGGTGCGTATGGGTGGGATATCTACCATGTACCGATGACGCATCGCCGTACGTCTTGTAGTCTTTGGGAAGACCTATGTTCAACAGTACATAATATATGTCTTTCCGCTGAAATTATGACTCATCACTGTGATGAGCCAGCTCTTGACCGCGTTCTCACGTTTGAGAAAGCGATGGTAACGGGTGGGCCAATAAGGCGGGTTGTAGATTATGATAAACATGGTTTGTCCGAATTTTAGGAGGTGATTACAGAAGTTAATTTCAGAGGGATCTGCAATGATTATGCTTAACTGTTTCAATCCTAAACCTACTGCGCTAGATCTTAGATTAACGACAGTCTGTCTAGTCTACAAGAAATCAACATGTCTATTAAATTTTGATTATAGTGGTGGCCCAGTGGTAACAGCCGCGACTTACGTGTCGTTGATCGTGGGTTCGAACACAGGCAGGCACTTTACTTTGTGTAAATTATTTCATCACCACTGCTCTCAAAACGGTGATGGAAAACATCGTTGGAAATTGGCATGTCCTAGAACCAAAAATTCGAAGACATGTGCCATACACCAAACCGCATTGGGCCCGCGTGGTGTATTACGGCCCATTCCCTCTCATAGAGAGGAGGCCTGTGTCCCAGCTGTGGGAATCTTAAAAGGCTGATGATGATGATATGTGATAGAAACTTGCAGGGAAAGCATTTAGTTATACAGGAGCTCCTGACACCGTTCATCATCATTTAATTATTCGATTATCATCGCACTGGCACGCCTTGCAGTAATTATACCAATGGAGCCAATCTTGTAATGAACTCACTATAAGTCCAGCAGCCTAATTGTGTAAGTGAATTCGGCAAAGAACGCGTATAGGTAATGATGTCGACACCTTTAAAATACATGACTTTTGTATTGCGTAATACACTCGAAAGAGGATAGGTCATGGAAAGGACATGTGAATTCAACTCATAAGGTGGAGGACGTACCCTTTCTAAATTATTTACGCAATACCAAAAATATTCAAAGGAAATGTGTCATACTCTTTCAAGGAGTTGTTCCCTTTGCCCTGCCGAACTCACTTACGCACGTACTTTAGATACTGGTTTACTTACGATGTTTTCCTTCACCGTTGTCAGCGAGGTACAAGATAAACTTAGAAAGTACATATGAATTGGAACACATTGGTACTTGCCTGGATTCGAACCTACGACCTCAAATACGAGAAGCGAGGTCTTACCCACTAGGCAACCACGACAGCACGACACGATCATCATTTTCTTACACTTATCCCAATTAACTTGTGATCGGTGCAACATACCTTCTGCGTTCATACTGCCCTAGTACATTACAGTAGCCACACCGTTTCTAGCCATAACTGTAACTAGTAGAATAAAGTTATTCTAACATATTTTTAATCTGATCCTTGTAAATGCAAGGCGACCTTACTTTCTGTGCTTTCAAACTAGACCAACAGTTATCACATCGCATGATGTTGTGTTACGGTCAACAGCTTTACGGTCGGTAACTGTAACGTGCTGTTACAGTAACGAGTCGTTAGCGTTATTGATCGTCCTTCATAATGTATGTTTGAGATACATTATGATATCATCAGATTTTGTATTTTTATTCATGAATGAACGTTTTATAGCGTGGGTGGCTCGTGGCTTTTTTACAACAGACAAGAATGCTTTAAAATTGTCGCTTAAAAATGTACGTGATTTTTATTTGCAGCGGTGCATCATGTCGTTTATAAAATTGATATAAGTAAATAGTGGTAGTAGTCCATTGAGAGAATTTCAAAGTTCAATTTACTCTTCGTTGTTCCAATGAAAAACGCTCAATTGCGATTACTCTTAGACACGGAATATTAGAGCACATGAGTCTCTTTTACATTTACCATTTACCTTCATAACTCTATAATTAAAACATAAATTATTCCAATTGCTTCACAAAACAAACAAAAACAAGCCCCTGATTCCTTCTTTATTCTTTATTGTACAACAAGATATTACATTTAAAGAAGTTGATAACAAAATTCATGTACAAAGGCGAGCTTAACTCCAAATGGAATTTTCTTCCAGCAAACCTTTGAGTGATAGAGATCATAATAGAGGGCAGTAATCCAGTGTACAATATATAAACCTATATAGTAAGATGAAACTAGTACTAGTTATTATAAATAGCAATAATAATAAATAATAATACATAAAAGACCTACCTATATAAAGACAAATACATATATAATATATTTAAATATATATAATTCATTGCGTTGAAAGGAAATGCTCCTTAATTTTCCTCTTGAAGACATCGAGAGAAGGGCTATCGCGTATGGAGTGTGGAAGAGAGTTCCAGAGATGCACTGCAGTAACAGAGAAGGAGCCATCGTAGCGGCTAGAAGTGTGACGCGGAGTACGAAGGAGAAGCGAAGTAGCCGTGCGACAAGGTTTACCCCTCGGGATGAGGTACTCAAACCGTTCGCGAAGGTATTGAGGAGAAGTAGGATTGTGCAGGATAGTATAGAGAAGGGATAGGATATGGGTATCTCGCCGACGCCGAATCGGCAGCCACTTCAATCTGGCCCGAAACTCCGACACATGGTCGTACTTTCGGAGGCCAAAAATAAAGCGGATGCACAAGTTCTGCAGTCGTTCGAGTTTGTTTAGGAGTACCTCCGTTGCATCTAGAAAACAGATATCCGCATAGTCTATGAGCGGTAGAAGAAGAGATTGAGCAAGAGTGACCTTAGTGTGAAACGGCAAGAATTTTTGGAGACGTTTAAGAGACTGAAAAGAGTAGTAGACCCTCCTACTCACATCAGCGATATGAACCTCCCAAGAGAGATTAGAGTCTATATGGACGCCCAAGTTTTTCGCACTTTTAGAATAATATATGGGCATTGAATTATACAATACTGGCGGGAGAGACTGGGTATCCAACATATTGAGCATGTATTTGCCACCAATGATGAGCGCTTGAGATTTAGTTGGATTCAGGAGGAGTCCAAAGGATTTAGTCCACTTGTTGATATTTTCAAGGTCATCATTGATGGCAGCCACAGCCCCGGCGAGTTCATTCACTTTAAAATTCCTTACATTTTCCTCTCGTTGAAATCCGCATTCAGTTTGAAATTAATTACCCTTAACCTTGGTCTATCTGCCAATTGCTCGCGATCATCCGCCGACCGATACGGCGGCGCACAAACAAACAGACATAGCACGGCGATCTATAAAACGGCTTGGATATTAACGATGAAATAACATCGTAAATATAGATCGTGGCATGACATTACGTGAGGAAAGTCAAATTGATGATAGCTATTGTCTGATGCTATTGTATTGTGTTACGGGTTTGATTCCCACGTGACATTTTTTTTTAAATTGTTGTTCAGGGTGTATGGACACACTTGCGACAAGAAAACTTCATTGCATGTGTCAAAGCTTTAATTAAATAAATAGAAAGAGAGCCAGGCAAACAAAAACTAAATCTGAATCAAAACTGACTGTGTTGTGTGTGGGTGCCGACTATTTTAATCGTTGTTTGATGATTGAATTTCCTGATGTGATTTCATTAATCATTTGTTGGTTTACTGTTATAATCATACAGACTGACATATTCTCCTGATTGACACTGTGGATTGGTAGGCAATTTAAATGAGCTTTGTATGTTTGTAGACTGTAACGCCCTATCACCATCATAGTCCTGTCCTTACCCCAATATAAATGGGGTTAACGCAGAATGTTTTTTTCTTCTGGCACTCTGGATCTCTATTTGTCGTATCTACATTTCAGTCAGAGGCCCCATAGTATCAGCCACGACCTTCAAATTGTAGGTCGTGGGTTGAAACTCAGGCAGGCGTTTTACTTGGTGTAAATTATTTCATCACCACTGCTCTCAAAACGGTCAGAAGCAAACATCTTGAGGAAACCGGCATGTCCTAGAACCAAAAAATCAAAGTCATGTGACATCTACTAACCCGCACTGGGCCCGCGTGGTGGATTACGGCCCATTCCCTCAGAGATGAAGTCTGTGGTCCAGCAGTGGAAACATTAAAAGGATTAAGGCATTACATTCAGTCACCGCCTTCCTTTCTTCTATAATGTAGCCCTAAGTATGTATGATGTATACGACATGACTTTGACATGAAATTATTTAATATTTTCGTCTGATTTAATTACACTTCGTTGCTTCAAAGCTCACTCACTTTCATACATAATTGAGCAAGCAGCGAGACGAAATAAACGGACCTAGCAGAGGTAATAAAAGCGATAGAATGTATAATAATTCAGTCAATGCTATGAATACTTAACTAGAGGCCTTGCCCTCTCGTGACCAGAACTATTTCAATGTCTGATCGTGGAATTATTCACTCAAGTTCTATCAAAAATCGATCGATCCCATCAAGTTGTGTTGTCATGATTTGTAGTTCAAAGTTTGTTGTGTTTATTGTTTTATTAAGTAATTAAATTGTAATCTTTTTAATGATTAGGTATGAATTTTTAGGGTTCCGTACCCAAAGGGTAAAAACCGGCCAAGTGCGAGTCGGTCTCATGCACGAAGGGTTCCGTACCATTTTTCTTTTTTTTTTCAGGCTGACAGTCTGAAAGTCGGACAGACAGACAGAACCCTAAAAACGGGACCCTATTACTAATACTCCACTGTCCGTCTGTCTGTCACCAGGTTGTATCACATGAACCGTGATAGCTAGACAGTTGAAATTTTGACAGATGATGTATTTCTGTTGCCGCTGTAACAACAAATACTAAAAACAGAATAAAATAAATATTTAAGTGGGCCTCCCATATAACAAACGTGACTTTTTGCCGTTATTGCGATAATGGTACGGAACCCTTAGTGCGCGAGTCCGACTCGCACTTGGCCCGTTTTTTATTGATATTGATAACCTACGTATAAGTATAGGTAGACATAATGAGCAAAGTTTTTAATTTAGATTCAAAATTTTTGTTTATTTAGATCATGGCAATGTCTTGCGTTTATGTTTAGGACCTGACTGTTCTTCTGCATGGATACTTCTTCTTCTTCGTCGTATCGATGATTCCAAATTTAAATATGTTTTGACTAGTATTCAGCTACGCCAACAGCGTTGTCATTTGCCTCACAAAGGTCTTTTAAGGTGCAGGTGTTGTTGCACAGAGAGCACGACAAAAGGTGAGGCGTTGTTTGGAACCTGGCTCCGCAATCGCACTGTGGGTCATTGGAGTACCTGGGGGTAGCTAGGTTGTGCCTGCAGCGACCCACCTGGCTTCGCAGTTGGTTTAGAGATTTCCAGGTGGGCTGGATTCTGGATGGATGGATACTGGATCGACGGAGAAGACTATTTACAAAAATGTCCAAGTAGAGTACCAATCAATCAAAATGTCCATGAGAATAGACAAAAAGACGTCCAAAATGTATGGGATTCACGTAAATTGTATAATATAATAATACAAATACCTTTAAACATGCAATTCTTGTAATTCATATTTTTTTTCACCCGGGCTCAACTCGGTTGACCAGGTATCTACTAATATAATATATAATTGTTATTTGTATTCTTACATAAAGTTTGGTATTGATGACGTGCATCAATCCCAAAGATTTTGAGCTATTGACTTTCGTTATCGCTGATAAAATTTCCCTTTGTCTATTTCTTTTCAACACACTTCCCAAGTAACACATAAGCAAGATAAAAGTACACATTTTGCATATTATACAGTTCAAAGATGAATATAGTTTGTATAAGAGCTTTGGGAATAGCCAAATGCTGAATTAGGTTGAGTTCGTACCCTTAAAATTCTTAACGCTTAATAAATTCTGTATTTCTGTCCTTACCTTCTTAACGCTTAATAACCAGTCACCGTAGGATTATTATACAGACGTTATTTAGCATTACGCGTTTCAGGTTGCTTAAAGCTGAAAAACAGCCCCGTCGGTAGCATTTGTCTGAATATCCATAATCTGTATTGCTATTATAAAAGCATTACTAAGCTATTAGCGTTTGAAACAGCTCAATGCTGAATAAAGTATCACCTTCTGAATAATATTGTTACATAATTCTATTAAACAGCTTGATACTGAATAATTGCTTTTATTTTATCTTCAAACTGGATAAGATTCTATGTTTTACTAATTATTCAGCTACTGAATAAATAATATTATTTATGTTTTTATTAAGCTTTTTCCTGTTTAATAGAGAGTTTGAAACTAACTTATTCAAATTAAAGACCATATGTATGTTGTTATAGCGCCCATAGCTTAATACCAGCTTAATTAAAATATTATTGACCGTATTTATTTTTTGCGTTATTTAATATGAATCGAAAATCGTGGAAAAACGTAAGAGAACTGGTTACATCAAAAGAAAATTGTTAAAAGAATATTTAAATATCAGCAATAGTAAATGTCCAAGGGTTTCTGGTCATCAAAAGATTTATGAAAATAGTTTGAACAAAACTGAACCCGGTCCCAGCCATCATGCGTGGTTGCCGTGCAATGAAGAGGGTTCCGTCCCCCAAAAAGTCAAACAGCATTGCGATTCACACAAGATGAGAATGCATCTGATGGCAGTGTACAGATATCGAAGAAGAACAATGTAGATACATGAAAAATTTGATATTTCGAGAAAAATTTGAAAATGGGCTTTCGAAAAAAGATCACACAAGTAGCACTAAAGGATTTGGCAGAAATATTAAATCAAAGATTCCCAGACATTTTACCTAATGATCCAAGGACAATTTTAAATACACCGAGACAAGTCCACATAAAGTCTATTGAGCAAGGTGAATACTGGCACAATGGCGTCATTGAGACACTTAAAAAATATTGATTAACACAAACATTTTGCCAGAAAACATATCACTGAATATAAACATGGAAGGTCATCCAATTTTAAATAGTCCTTTAGAAAGAATTTCGGCCAATTTTAATAGAAAAAGAAATGATTATTTTATTAGCAGAAGGTATTACAGTACAAGAAAATAAAATTTACGTTGTGATAAGATATTTTATTTGCGACTCTTAATTCTCCAACATGCACATAAATTTCTTCAAGTTTTTTCATGATTTTGTCTTGACTCTCCATAATATGTTGTGGTTTCGTCTATATATTCTTGATTCCTTCTAGAGTCTGTACGTCTGGTGTCCATCAGTGCCAAGTGATAGCTGCACGGCTACGTTTTCAATTTGCCTTGAGGTTCAGTTCAGTTTTCAATTTGACAGTTTCGGGTGGCTTGATGTACTGGCGTTTGTACATAAAACAAATAACAAAACACGGATTAAACAAGGGCCCAGTCCACACCACACACGCGAAATCTATAGCAGATTTCGTGTGTGTGGTGTGCACCACATTTTTAATCATAAATGAGATTTTCTCGAAAAAAAATGCAAGCAAAGACGCTATAATTTTAAATGTAATGAATTCAGTGAAAGCCGGGCGTGAAATTCCACAATAGAAAAGGTTTTTGTTAAATCGATTAGAGAACCCTAAAAATCTGAATAATTTAGAAATGTGATCAACTATATAATTGATATTCAGAAGTTAGTGTACTGAGACTACTTTTTTCAAGTTATAGCTTAGTAACAAGGCATGTGTGCACTTTTATTCAGCATTATACACCAAAACAATCGATCGCCATTAAAAATCTTTGTAATTTATACTTTCACGGAATTTACGAGATACCAAAATGCTTAATCTTACAACTACAACATTTTCAACTCGATTCAAGTTATTTTGTTGGATTAAAATTGCTAGTATTAGCTATTTCGTCACAAGTACTTTTGTCAGACCTATTATGTATGCATGAAAATACTATTTACTATCTATTATCTTGATTATTAACGCGGCGCGTAATAAATAATGAAAAAAAAACATACTGTTCACGACAAAATTACTTGCGCACTAACAATTAACATATAGCAGACCGCTAACTTGTAAATTAAAATTTACTTACCGATTTTATAAGTCCACCATGTCAAATCACATTTAAATTCGACATCGACATTAAAATATTTAATCCAATTGAATTATTTTCACAATTTGTATGAATATTGTTTGTAAAAGTGTGAACAATAATTTAAATGCTTAATAAATTCTGAATACAATCATCAATTCGATTAAGCTGAGTAACTCAGTTGTAAGAGCTTAATAAAAGCAATGTGAGCTGTTATTCAAAGGTTATTAAGCTAATTGAAACGTTATTAAGCTCCTACTCAGGCCTTGCTCAGATGTTATTCAGCGTTAAGCATTCAAAATTGGGGCCCTTTTTGCTTGAATAACAGCTGAATAGACGGGTACTCAGACGTTATTCAGCTTACTATTCAGCTTATGCTCTTGATGATTGCTCTTACTCAATCTTTATTCAGCACGTTTGTGTTACTTGGGTTGCTCATAAAGTGGCTCTAATTTCACAGCAATTAGGCACATAATGATACCTGTAATCAAACTGTGACTTTTTCATTGCTATTATTCACAAGTGAGATAAAGTGTTTTTTTATTTTATTGGTTGAGTTGCTTTGTTCTTAATAAAGTTTCGATACAAAAAACATCGTGCTCAATAGTACAAATAAGTTAATGAACCTATTGCTTGCTCATTTCATGCAACTTTGTATTTAAATAGATAATTTCAACTTGTATGTGTTTATATAACTTTTGTTTTCTCTGTAATAAAAAAAACTTGAAATTCCCCATTTTGTACGTGGCTAAAACGCTATATGCGAAAAGCCAAAAAAAAGAAACCTCATTCTTTTAGTCTATGGCCGATCGCCATTGTTAGATGCGCGCGCAAAGGAAAACTGATTAATTTTTGCCGCCATTGCGAACATTTTTTCGCAACTCGTTTTCACTGTTGAAATTACAGTTATTTATTAATGAAAATGTCTAAAAATACTAATTATAAAGAAAATGATTTAAATTGTACACCGCCCGATATAAGCCCTTAACGTTATGGAAATTTTACTACCTGTAAACTCCAAGGAAAAATATCTATTATCTACTTAATTAATTATTATTATTATTATTTATTATTATTATTATTATTTTTATTATTATTATTTTCTTCACAAGTGTGTTGAAAAACGTCGTATGATGCACGTGTGTATTGATGTGTACCGTCCTCGGCTCTTTTAATACCCTCACCTAACGGCTGGGGTCTCAATGGCGCCTCAGCGGTAATCACCAACATTATACACTTGTACCATAATGTACTATTATTACAACATAGCTTAAGCTCGTTTTCTTCCACATTTCACTACCTCCTGACAACGCCTTGTTGCCATGTGGTTTTAATTTAGATAGCCCTTCGCTTTGGCTAGTTACAAAATTCGGTTGATTCAAGGTAGTCTTAGGCCTAAAATAAGTTATCAAGGTCTAATGTCTAGACCAGTAAGTTGACCTAGTCATCTAAGTTAGAAATATTTATTAGACTCTGAACTCTATTTACGGGAGTTGACAGGAGTAGTCTGAAAAGTTAGAAAAGAGAAACTTTATGTCTTTGTTCCTATGTCCTACTTGGGACCTATTTACTTGGAGAATAATTAGAGAATAGAAATAATATAATAGAATAGAGAATATACCGATTGATATTTGTTGCGATAGAATTCATATACCCAACATAGATTTATTGAAATCACAATCATCATAACCTGTAAAAAAGTTAATTAAAAAAATCAAAATACCCGACTGTTTAAAAAGCGAACTAAAAAGAGGATACATATTCGCGAGCTTTTAATTAACTTTTTTATTTATTAGTTTTTAGTTATTTTTTTTTTGAATTAGGTACATTTAAATATATAAGTGTTATATATTTTTAAAATCACCTCTTGAAACCCTTTATTTTGATACCCCACACGATGGGTTTGGAAGAAAAAATAAAATTGGCCCCCCACAATATGGCGCCAAAAGCCGCCATTTTTCTATTTTCCAATTTTAATGTAGCAAGGTTAAGGCGAATCGACGACGTATGAATCATCAAAATCGGCCAACGCGTTAGGTCTCTGGAACGCCACATAGGAACAAACATACATACATACATACATAGACTGATAAACACATTACCCGCCTTCGGCAGTTGGGTAAAAACCCATGGCCCATTTTTGTGCCAAACTTCTCTGCTTCCTGTTTTATGAAGCCTGGCTAGCTCCTGCACACAAGGGCGACGCAAAAATGCGACGACGCGACATATAAAAATTGTTCTGAAATTGCTCAACAAGATAAAATCATGTGTTTAAAGCTTTGTCGCATCATTGCCACGTTACACCTGGCTCGCAGCGTCTACAATGCAATTTTAACATGCAATAATACTAATTGCATCTACCTACACAGTTAAGACTCAGCAGTCTTCGCTACTCTCACGCAGACGTGTGCTTCGTCCCTTTCGCGAGTATATTTAGCTCGGTCTGTTTAGTGTCGGATCGCTAAACAAACGCATTGTAACAAGCCATACACTCACCGATTTATTGCAAACCCAGCCAGAGATGGATTACAGGAAAAGTCTGGCGAAAATACTTCACATACCTTTGAAAGAATACGTCATTATCACACGTCTGTTAGCCGGGGGAAACCGAGACTGATTTTCAGAGAAAGATATTTAAAGAAAACTAAAATTGGAACTAACTAACCATTATACATACGCTAAACAGTTAGCCGAGAAAGGCGAAATATAAGCATGTTGCTAAAATTAAGAGCAAGTGGAAGAAAATCATCACGGGAAAGGTCTTGAAGTGATCACAACTGTCCAACATTAGGGCAACGATGCAAAGAGAATGGAATGATTGTGTAAGCTTGTTTACGTTCAATTCTCAATTCAAAATTGACCGGTATTTTCTCTCCTGCCATTTTCACTCACTGCCATGTGGACGTTTACGAACTAACATAATTTACCTACTTTCAATGAACCTACAAAACACAACGATATATCACAATTTCATTACATTAGAACAGATTTTATTGTTTGTTACTATTCGGAATGATAAACAACATCCATTCTTAGTTCTTAGATCAATAAATATATAAATAAAAGCAAACTATTCCTTCTATATACTACAATTTACTGGCTAGTGAACAATATAAGGCTGTACACACAATATAGACTATCCATTACTTTAATGTCAGCGGTGTCAGGTGTCGAGTTGCGTAATATGCGATCTTTGTGCTATGTGTTGCTAGGACAAAGGACAGATTTAAAGAATGTATTGATAAAGTCGTCTAACTGTTTATAAATTGTTTGTCTGATACATTACTAATCCGTTTACGAAATTTATTTCACTGATAGTTACACTATACTATCGTTGAGCGCAATAGGTTGATTTTTTATGCTGGTTAATGCATGGTTTATACCAGTAAATGCACGGTTTATGTCAGTAAATTTACGGCGTATGCCAGTAAATGCACGGTATATGCCAGTAAATGCTCGGTTTATGCCAGTAAATGCATTGTTTATGCAGTAAATGCACGGTTTATGTCAGTTAATTTACAATGTATGCCAGTAAATGCTCGGTTTATGACAGTAAATGCATTGTTTATGCAATAAATGCACGGTTTATGCCAGTAAATGCACGGTTTATGTCAGTAAATTTACGGCGTATGCCAGTAAATGCACGGTTTATGTCAGTAAATGCTCGGTGGTACAATACTTTCAAGGTTCCTGTTAGAAAGACTCAGAGAGCAAAGCTGTAGGAAAAGGCAAAAATCCGGCGTTGCTAGGTATCGGGTCAAACTTTACAAACTTTCAAATTGCAAATTGCTGATTATAATAATGGGTGACAGAAACACTTCGAAAAGTTTTCTAATATTTTTTATCTGAAAAAGCTTGTGAACTTGGCGACAGAATTTAGCCACCCCTTGTCTTTGATATTTATAACACTTAAACTCGGCCCGTAAGTTGAACAAATTGAGTAATTTCTCTAAAAGCAATCTATGGTTCGAGCTACTTAGCAAGTAGCCATAGACACATCAACTAATGGCCAGAGAACAGAGCTGATGGAGTTTTAAATGTCAATCAAAATCATATTAAATGTTAATCAACTGCTACCTACCCACAATTTACTGCATTTTGTAATGTTGGTATGTGAGTTTGCTTGACGAATGGTTTCACCCACACTCTGTTGTTCGCGTGTAGGCGAAAATTCCAGTTATTCGGGTTATTTCAAAATAGAATATTAGTAGTACAAATGTAGAATACCTAGCAGTCAAAGGTTAGGGGTCAGAACAGCCCACCCTTCAACTTTAGTCTTTAAATCTTTTCATTCAAGAATTGTATTCCTGAAATTGTAATTTTTCGTACTTTGTAGATTTATCACATTTTGTTAAAGAAATAATTAAATCGTCACGTGGCAATTCTCATTAATTTAATCCATAAGAAAAATGTGGTCTTATGGAAAAAACCGGCCAAGTGCGAGTCGGACTCGCGCACCGAGGGTTCCATACAAACCTGTAGGTAACCGTAGGTCCGTTTTTTCCTTTCGAGGTACGGAACCCTAACATATGCGGTGTAACTAAAAATTTAAGGTTTTCGGAATTTTTCCTTTATATCTGCTATAAAACATTGCTTCATGCCAAATTTCAAGATTCTAGGTTGACTGGAAGTACCCTTTAGGTTTTGATTCCCTAGCGAGTAGTTGCGAGTTTGAAAATATGCGGCTTAAATTGCTGTTTCTTTTGATTGCGTTGACATAGAAGTTTGATTTTGTTACAGCTTAAAGGTATTATAGACCTGACTTTTTGATATCAATTTCAATTTAATACTTCTACGCGTTCATGAGGAAAGAAGTAGTAAGTTTAAAATTATTAAAAATATTTTTATTATATGATGTAACTAAAAATTTACGATTTTCGCAATTTTTTCTTTATCTGTGCTATAAGACGTTGCTTCGTACCAAATTACAAGATTCTGAGTTCACGGGAAGTTACCCTGTGGGTATTTGATTCCATTGCGAGTTTGATTTGATTGCGTTGGCTTAGAAGTTTGATTTATGCACAGCTTTAAGGGACAGTAGACCTGAGTGTTTGATACAAATATCAGCTTAATACCTCCACGCGTTCCTGAGAAAAAGGGTCTTGACAGACAGACGGACGGACGGACAAAAAAGTGATCCTATAAGAGATCCGTTTTTTTCCTTTCGAGGTGCGGAGCCCTAAAAACGTAAGAATGTGTGTCATACCTATTAGCTGTGTGTCGAATTTAAATCACACGGTTCCCGTCTCCGTTATAAACCACGACTTCATTTCACCGTTTCAACTCCACAACAGATAATCTTTAAGCAGGTCAGCTAATGCGTGAAATCGTCCTCAAAACATAAGTGCGATTACGCATGGCCGACAACGCGATCGGTCGTAAAGCGCGGTCGTAACGTGCGTGGTCCGACCGTGTGGATCGGAAATGTGTCGGGTGTAACACATTGAACGAGTCCGGTTGGTTTCATATTGTATTGCCGTCCAAATTATTTTTTATGAGCAACTGGTTGAATATGCTTGAAAAATATATGGAATTATTTCTTAAATATTAATCCTTGCTTAACTTTTCTTTACTTGCTACATACCTTCAAGGCTTTAGAAGGGGTTTTTATATTTTGATAGACACAAAAATTGATTCCTTGAATATAAACGAAAAGCTGGTGACGCCAGACAATCCCAAGGCAATTGGAACCGAATATTTTCTTTTATGTTAAACAAGACACTATTTTACTACAAAAATTGTCATTTTATTTACCCACAACATAGAAACGAAAACATCGTATTACGATGCTGTAAAAAGCAGGTTATATTTCTTCAAAATAAACAAACCATATTTTCCGCGTACATAAAAAATGTACCAAGCTTGCATAAACACGAAGAGTCCCAGCGCGTATCACAATCAATAAAATGGTTTGGAGGGCCCTCCAGGCTCCAGCCGTCAGGCCAATACTTTACTTATTCATGAAAGAATGTTAAGGAAAAAAGTTTGGCGAGTTTTAACCCAAATGTTACAAACAAAGCCAGTACGTAAGCGGCGGCGCGACCAAACATTGTCTGCATCAATTGAAAAGAAAAGCCTCATGTTCCCGTGCACACAAAAAAATGTACCAGGCTTGCATATACACGAAGAGTTCCCATAGCGTATCACAGCACAGTACAGATAACGTGGAGTGTAGCACATCAATTGTTTGGAGAGCCCTCGAGCGGGCCCATCGCGCTGTTTGCACGCCCATCACGACTGACGCTGATTCCGATCATAATGGCCCCGTGTAACCGATGGGGCCCTGGTTATTTATAATTATGGGACATATCGTTGTTTGCAAGCAATTTATTATTTTATGAGTTTAATTTGATGGACGCTCGTTTGATTTTCCAAAAGATTTTCAGTTGGTTGTTATTTCTAATTGTTTACAATTAGTAGTAGGGTGTCTTTACCATTTCTTTTTGCAAATGCAGTGTAGAACATGAACTTCTTTCATGTAAGTATAGTCTTTTCAGATCGTTATTTATCGGTATTTTTATTGTTCTTTAAAAATGGAGTTGATAATCTTTAAACTAGGTTTATATTTTAAAATATTTTTAGACTCGCTTCTTATTTTAAATCGATACTCTGAATCTGTTCTCAAAAAAACATCAAGCGTTACCTAAAAGTTTGAAAACATTTCAAATTCAAGATGTGAGGAAAATACATAAAATTTAACGAGTTTACGGGATTTATATGATATTGTATCAAATAAATATAAATGACGTTGTCAAAACAGAAGCTTATTACTTAATTAACTGTGCAAACATTCTGAGAGCTTAGTGGGTACACGTGGAGACACATGAAACAGGATGGAGAAAAACGCACGCCGCTTCTAAATTATGCTTGTCCAAATTCGTAAAAAGAGTTTTATTCAAGCCAAAACAATACTAAGAAGAAGTAGCGTAAAATGTTTTGTGACCTGAAGATTTCTCCTGTATTGTGGGTGCATTTACAAACATACAAACTCACATACACAAACAACCAGACCGGAACAACTATCTGTAGGCCATATAAATATTTGTTTCATGCAGGAATCGAGCCTGCGACACGCAGCATAGGACTTCAGCCTACTTCAAAAAAAGGAGAAGCATTCGAAGAGTTTACTCACAGTAATCCCAGATGTCAAAATAAAATACTTTTCACTCTTCACTCTATCATAAATATTCCTTGAAAAACAAATTGCTGATTTAAAATGCATTGCCTTTACAATCTAGATAACATTTATTTTGCCATCCTGTATTTCTTATGTTGTCAGTTACCCGTAGGTATGTACAAACACATATATTTATGTTCACATACATGTGTCTGGGGCTTCCGTACGGAGTGTTTATTGCTGACGCATTCCGTTACAGACCGCATCGCATTTACATTTGTATTTAAATTAACTGGTGTTATAAACGCACTAGTGCGGTTGTTCTAACTGTAAGAACATAGCTTGGATTGTTACATTATAAATAAGTAAGTCAAAATAACTGGTAACTTTAAGTTGCTGAAGTTATGTTTGGTCCTTCGAGCCGGATCTGGATTATGTTTGACAAAATAAAATAATGACGATTTGGTTGTTTGGTTGACATAAAAATTGTTGGTATTATAAATCAATGTTAATCCTTTACTGGACATTTAGGACCTGATAACTACATATTTAAACAAATATTAAAAATACTATTTTATTTATATAAATATTTATTAACGAAATAAATAACACTTACAATATTTATTAAACACTTGAGTATTACGAAAAGATGAAAGGAATTGGCTCTAATGCATCTGACGGCATTTGTTTAGGATATATTTTATAAACTGGCTGAAACCACTATTGTAAACAGTCATCATGTAAATATTTTAGCTATTCTCAAAGAATTATTATACTATTCGCTGTTAACAAATTCTCTGACATCAGCCAAAGCAACAGGAATGCTATTCTACCAGATTATAGACTTACGTAATTCAAATCTAGATTTTCTCATAGCCTATCCCGAAGAACCATGCATTTTACTAAAATAAAAATTTATGTTTGACATTCATGGATAATGTAGCTTTCTATCAGTAAAAGAAAATTCATAATCAGATCAGTAACTTCCAGAGATGACTTCCTACAAACAAACAAATTTAACTCTTTGTAATATTAACTTACTACCATATTTTTATAATTGTAATTTCTCAGATTTCAGATATGTTTATTTGCTTCAACATGTGTCACACAACACATAATAATAAGTGCATGCAGGATTACAATAAAAGAAATGGTTCAAACATGTTTGCTACATACTACGGCGAGCAAATCTGGAATGAATGAATATAACAAAAAATAAATGAAATGATGAATGAATATAAATAATAAATGACATGAATCTAAAGTAATTATCACAAATAAAACAAAACAAAGTAAAATAGAGAAAAATCAATAATAAAAATATCACGCAAATGTCCCATAACATTTTTTTTGTCAAATGTATGTTATAAATATCGATTAGCGTCAAATAACAATATTTTATGCCTAATTAACCTAAATAATAAAAAAAACATATATATCAATGAATTGTCAAATAACAATAATTTACAGTACAACTATTTTATTAATGTCCCTCGGTAAACTTCGTGTTTCGTCAGACGTCGGCTTTCTATCAGTTGCCCTTTGCACTTGGTGTAGACCGGACGCTCTCAATCAACTTGGAAGTATATATATATATATAAGTATTGGTGTAATTGCTGCAAGGCGTTCCAGAGCGAGGATAATACAATTAATAAATAGAGTTGTTAATACTCTTTTAACTTAATGTAATTTATTTAAAAAATGGGAGGAAAGCTGCTAAAGGAAAATTGTTATACAGCTCTATATAGTTCACAGGGATATAAAAATAAAAAAACCGGCCAAGTGCGAGTCGGACTCGCGCACGAAGGGTTCCGTACCATAATCGCAAAAAACAGCAAAAAAATCACGTTTGTTGACTGGGAGCCCCACTTAAATATTTATTTTATTCTGTTTTTAGTATTTGTTGTTATAGCGGCAACATGAATTCATCATCTGTGAAAAATTCAACAGTCTAGCTATCACGGTTGATGAGATACAGCCTGGTGACAGACAGACAGACAGACGGACCGCGGAGTCTTAGTAATAGGGTCCCGTTTTTACCCTTTGGGTACGGAACCCTAAAAACAATAAAGAACCTAGTTCTGAATTCAAATTATTATACACGATAAATCTAATAATTGATGGACATGAAAATTAGCATTCGTGTGGGGAGGAGCTCGTGGCTAATCTGGTAAGACTGGAAGCCGAACCCAATATAGTTGGGTAAAGGTTTTGCAGATAGATTGTATTCGGAAATGCAATGATTGCTGAGGGACATTAAGAAAACAGTTGTACTGTAGGTATATCAAATCCATATCAATCAAATGTCAAAAAAATAAATGTTTGACATATAATATTTTGACAGAAAAACTATAATTTCAAAGATAGTTGATGAAATTTTCTGTTTTTTATTTCAAAACTCTGACTTCTATAGTATAGGAGAAATTGCAATTTTAAAATTGTGGTACTAAGTTTGAAGGCCAGTGTAGTTAGAAACGCTGGTGTGACGATATATGGCTGGCGAAGACCTTTTTCAAACTGAACATTCGTAAACCATGGGGCAAAACCTTGCCAAGCTGTGGGACAATAACTAATTTACCTAAAAAAATTAAACTAAATATTATGAGTTGAGAAAATAACTCCACTTGTGCCGTAGATTTTTTTGTTTGTTGATATACAATAAAAGCACCACTGATTACAATTAAAGATGCATTAGCATAATATCCAAGATGGCGCCGTCTCATCCAGCCCTTATGTGCCACGGATCAGCTGACGATGCCACGTGAATGTCAAGTAGGCGACAGCATGCCATGCCTACCGGCCTGGAAGATATGACGGTGTTGCCAGGGAATTGTATTGTTGTGAGTGTTGCTTGTATTTAGATAACGGTTTTGTTGAGATATCGTTGTTTATTTATGAGATTTTAAACTTAGGTAAGAGTGACTGTACCATAGAAATAAATAAAAACAATTTATTTCTTATTATTTTTATCTATGGATAATTTTTGAAGCTGGATGCAGGTAGATCAGGGGCTGAACAAGGTTAGTATAAGCTCAACTTATTTAAGTTTAGCTCGCATCGCTGAGGTAATTATTCATATTTGTAACCGCGACCTATATATAATCTAAACTGTGTTTTCAAAATGTTTGTTTTTGTCTCTTATTAAAATACCTAAGACGGCATTGACAGACACAGATGGAAAAACATCATCACAGAAAAGTTGATCTCCCATCGGGGGAAAGAAACGAGGTGGAAAATACAAAAACCCCTTTTGGATTTCGCCGTAGCTAAGTAAAAATATTCGTGCTCTTGCAGACTATGAATAACATAACCTATTCTGCTATAACTTCTAATGTACTCAAAAATATAATATCCATTGGCCAGAAATACCACCAAACTAAATCTAGAACAATAGCCCATTCTTTTATAAGCTCAACCATTGTTTGAACGAAGCTTCGTCGATATAACAGAACATTGGAGCCTAAATGCCAAGTAGGAAGGTTATATCGCAGCCTACGAGATAGCGCTACGGCGTAGGCGGGCGGCTACGACGAGGCTACGCCGTAGCACCCTTGTGGAATAATGTTGGGGTCTCAATCGATCGGATCGGTACTTATTCTTTATAAGTAAAATTTTTTTAAAGAAGGTTTCTTGTTTATGTAAAATCTAATATTTATTAGAAAGAGGTAAACACTAAGAAATTGCTTGTAGAATAGAAGTAGACTTTGCAAATTCCACGTGGTATTGCCCCATAATTTACAGTGTAGTGAAAGAATTTAGACTCATACAAATACTGCAGCAATAAATTAACGCTCAAATAGAAATGAAGTCCATTCATAAATCTATGAAAAATGAAACTAACTTTTACTCATTAAAAGCAAAACGATTTATTATTAAACTTCTGAAAGAAACGTAATTAAAACTAGTTTTATTTATATAGTTTCGTGTGGTTAAATACTGTAGGTAAACAAAGTTCACTAGTGTTACTATTTTCAGTTTCAGTTCATGAAAATATTTCCACGTTTTCATTTCAAGGTGAGCCTCATTAGTAACTAAAAGTCTTCATATAGTTTGTACACAGACCACGGAGCAGTCTCAGTGGGCACTGCTAGAGACGAAATTTTCAGAACTTGCCACACGAACGCGACATAGTGACATCAGGCGAGATAGTGGTCAAAAGCGAGCCTATCATAAAAAAAAATATCCGTGTCAATCAGTGTCACTCATAGAAATTTAAGGACACAATTTATGCTTAGCGCTTTTGCTTTTTTTTAGGGTCCCGTACTCAAAGGATAAAAACGGGACCCTATTACTGAGACTCCGCGGTCCGTCTGTCTGTCTGTCTGTCACCAGGCTGTATCTCATGAACCGTGATCACATCATCTGTGAAAATTTCAACTGTCTAGCTGACAGTTGAAATTTTCACAGATGATGTATTTCTGTTGCCGCTATAACAACAAATACTAAAAACAGAATAAAATAAATATTTAAGTGAGGTTTCCATACAACAAACATGATTTTTGTGCCGTTTTTTTGATAATGATACGGAACCCTTCGTACGCGAGTCCAACTTGCACTTGGCCGGTTTTTTAATTTTGCTCCACACTAGGAATTACTCATGTATCGTGCCAAGCCAGCAATATGCCTAGATTTTTCTCAACTGTGTTAGGGTCGGCTTCTTGCTTGGTCGGGAGGTCCGTATCTATTCCGCCATCAATCTAATTTGCACGACGCAGCTGAGTATCAATTGTTTGCTTATCTGACACCCACAACTCAGTAACTGGCTACCACGATACGCCTTGACAAGACTAATAACAGATTTTCTGGTCTTTGAAACTCATAACGACTGTCAAAGATCACGAATTACAGAAACGACCAATGGCTTAATGTACTTTCTGAGATACGGAGTAATGTCGGTATGTAATGGATGGTCACCCATCCACGGGCCGACTTCTGCAAGTGTTGCTTAACTTTGAAGATCGACCCTTGTAGCTGTTAGTACTTAGTAAGGAGCTGCTCGGCGTATATTATGTGGGTATGAATATTGTTAGTCTCCTCTAGTCGTTTCCGTGTTCTGTGGTTTTGTACCTATTTGTTATTTCAACACCGACTTTATCAGATCTGAGCAATCAAGAAACGATTAGTCGAATTATTTCGCTACTATAACTAAATTCTTGTTAACTACATAAAATGGCTATTTTCTGACAATCTTTCTGATGATTGATGATATCCATAATTAATATAGTAGACAAAAGTACTTTTCTCGTTAGTAGATATATGACATCACAACGTTACGGTCAAGAAGCGAAAATGATAAGCAATTTTAATGTTTTATTTAAACCTTTTCGAACGATACGAAAATTTATTGTAGACTGATGTATTATAAAATACGAAAATTCCTTGTTGGTCCAGTGTTCATTAGGTATCTATCTTAACGCTTTTTAGCGACTGATTTCAATTTGAATTAAGAAACTGACAGTGAGTTGCCAAACAGCTCCTTTTTAGGGTTCCGTACCCAAAGGGTAAAAACGGGACCCTACTAAGACTCCGCGGTCCGTCTGTCTGTCTGTCCATCTGTCACCCGGCTAAATCTAGCCTAGCCTTTTTCCCAATTATTGTTGGGGTCGGCTTCCAGTCTTACCGGATTCAGCTGAGTATCAGTGTTTTACATGGAGCGACTGCCTATCTGACCTCCACAACTCAGTAACTGGGTAACACGATACCCCTTGGCAAGACTGGTGTCAGATCTCAACAAACACTAAAAACAGAATAAAATAAATATTTAAGTGAGGCTCCCATACAACAAACGTGATGTTTTTGCCATTTTTTGCGATAATGGTACAGAACCCTTCGTGCACGAGTCCGACTCGCACGTGGCCAGTTTTTTACAAATAAGGCCCATACATAGTGATATAGAAGAAAGAAAAAAAATGACCTAGTTAAATACTAGCACTGTGAGCTGTAGATCTCGCGAGTCTGTCTTTTTTAGAGTTCCGTAGACAAATGGCAAAAAACGGAACCCTTATGGATTCGTCATGTCTGTCTGTCCGTCCGAATGACACAGCCACTTTTTTCCGAAACTATAAGAACTATGCTGTTGAAACTTGGTAAGTAGATGTATTTTGTAAACTGCACTAAGATTTTCACGCAAAAATAGAAAAAAAGCAATAAATTTTGGGGGTTCCCCATACTTAAAACTGAAACACAAAAAAAAATTTCATCTAACCCTTACGTGTGGGGTATCTATGGATAGGTCTTCAAAAATTATGTTGAGGTTTCTAACGTAATTTTTTTTGTAAACTGAATATTTTGCGCGAGAGACACTGCCAAAGTGGTAAAATGTGTCCCCCCCCTGTAACTTCTAAAATAAAAGAATGATAAAACTAAAAAAAAATATACGATGTACATTACCATGTAAACTTCCACCGAAAATTGGTTTGAACGAGATCTAGTAAGTAGTTTTTTTTAATACTCCATAAATCGTAAACCGCAATTTACCAAGTACGGAACCATTCGTGCGCGAGTCCGACTCGCACTTGGCCGGTTTTTGTCAATTAACTTATAGGAATTGCCAAAAACTGAATCGAGAAAAAAGCCCATAAAATTATTGAATCTGCATACAAAAATCGGTCGGTCAAATACGACCTGTAGAGAAGAAAAGCCGGACATCTGCCGGACAGCTTGCGCTTCGCGTTCGCTCGGTCAATTAGTTTCAACCTTAAGGATAAAATCCGTGATTCTCTTACAGATAGGCCCACACAAGAAAGAAAACCCATCAAAACCTTAAAAGCTATAATCTGTCTAACGTATGGTCAGTATTATGTCAGAATGATGAACGACCTTCAAGTCTGCTCGTGACAGACGGCGTAATGGAGCGGCCAGTCGGGACGATCGCTTGGCCAGACGCTGTGTGTGGCTATGGTATTTTTATTGGGTTGGTATGGGGACTGACAAGGTCGTTGATATGAAATACTACAAATTTTTTGGTGGTGATGATTTAACACCTTTCATGTGTTTGCAGACATTTTATTTTCTAATATCAAGTTAGTGAATATATCTAGCTATTTTTAATTATTATTGACTTTGAGAAAATAAGCAACGCCTGACGAGGTCGGTCCGTGGATGGGTGACCATTTCAACATACCGAGTTTCCTCCGTGCCTCGGAAAGCACGTTAAGCCATTGGTGCCGGCTGTCATTTGAAGATCTTTGACAGTCGTTACGGGTAGTCAAAAGTCTGATATCTGACACCAGTCTTTGCTAAGAGGTATCGTGTTACCCAGTTACTGGGTTGTGGAGGTCAGATAGGCAGTCGCTCCATGTAAAACACTGATACTCAGCTGAATCCGGTAAGACTGGCAGCCGACCCCAATATAGTTGGGAAAAGTTTAGGCAGAGAGAGATTGACTTTGAAAAAATGAAAATTAACAATAGATGGCCTTTGTAAAAAAATATATGGCTAGGGAGAGTAAAGAGAGATGACTAGTGAGGACTAATTAGTAGTAGGTACATAGTGCTGTCGCTTGCGAGGTACAAATACATAGTTTAATCTTTTGCTTGACAATTCAAAAGTACCTTTTAAATAGTTTAATTGAAATAAATGATTTTGAGTTTGGGTATTGAATATGGAAGAATATGTTGCGTCTACCCCAATTATATTTTGTTAAGGGCAAGAGAATCATAATGATGTTTTTTTTTTAATGTTAAATTTGATTAAATTTAAATGCATCACTTGCTTAAACAGTCGAAACGCGGAACCTAGCACCCAGAATTACAAGTGTAGCGGCACCAACGTCGTCACTTACGTACTAATGACATGACGTCACACAAATCCGGTGCTATTTGTACATAATTAATTATACAACAGTCCGACAATAACCGTTGGGCAGTTGCCCGGACCAGACACAACACCCGTCTGGTCGAAGGACCCTCCCCATTCTATGGAGGTTTGCGGGACTTTACACCCGGTTCTGCATACCAACAGTTTAACCTATACGGTTCCCCATCAAGCAAGTCAACAACATAATTACACAATATTATGTCAAAATCAAACAGGTTATTTTCCTCATGAAACCCATCACGATCACTATCTGACATCTAAGCCCCGGAACGGAGCCACATTAGCGTCGCTCTCTAATCACTCCGCCGATAAGTCCGCAAAAAGCGGGATTAGTTTACCTCTATACCGGCTATAGGCAGGCTGTAGATTGGACGGGCTTGCCGATAAATGGGATTACCGTATTTTGACACTCTTGACTCGTGAATTGGGCAGAGTTCATGTTATACAACATTATGTAATGTAAACATTTTAAGTGTTTAGTTGACAATACAACGTTTTGATTTAGTTTTTTTAGAACATTTTTAATTTCAATGTTTATACAATGTAGTCAGGCCAAGATGTTGATGGCGGGATGACTCCATCAATAAATACTGAACCTGAACAGCTTTCAATATTGAGGAGTGGATAGGGAGTAGGGAGGTATTTTCCCTACAGCGGGACACCACGGACTTTAATCAATAATAATAATATGCTAATACGTGACTTTTCTTTAAAGAAAGTTGAAAGAAAATAAAAATAATCTTATTCCTTTACAAAACAGAATGAAAGTAACTTCTTTAACCTGTCAATCGGCTATTTCTTCCGTAAAAGTTATCAAACATTATGCATGCTATGTTCTAAAAAAAATCCCTCTATTTTTTTCTTAGCCATTAGAAAGCAGCCATGGTAGACACTAATGCCAAGTTATCCTATAGACAATACGCCAACATGGCGCCTGTGATTGTATCCATCTGTTTTCCCGTCTAATATAATTATGTAAATGAGCCATTACACCATGTCCCTAATCCGTTCAATGGTCTGGTTCCTTTCAGTTTTACACGAGTTTCTGACTACATAACATCACGGCTGCATTCCACGAATGGATAGTCAGAGATATTTTGTCACTAAAAAAAACCGGCCAAGTGCGAGTCGGACTCGCGCACGAAGGGTTCCGTACCAAATTATCGCAAAAACGGCAAAAAACACCTTTGTTGTATGGGAGCACCACTTAAATATTTATATTAATCACGGTTCATAAGATACAGCCTGGTAACAGACAGACAGACGGACAGTGGAGTCTTAGTAATGGGGTCTCGTTTTTACCCTTTGGGTACGGAACCCTAAAATATAATATATATCTGAATCTGGTGAAATTATCCTTTTGAACGAAACTTCCTCCACTCCACTCGACTCAGTCACCACATCAACGAAAATAAACTCAAGAATCGAGGAGGTTCATGGAAATAAATAACCAACTGTACTTTCAATCGAGATACGCTGAGTCGAGTAGAGAAAACTGCTGACTAGGTAAGTCCTTTGATGCCATTGCCATCAAACTGGCATAAATCCTCACTCAGACTCAGAATCAGAATTATTTATTTGCCAGCAATGTAGGTACAGGTTTGAGATGGTACAGAATTGGGTGTTTCCGCTACATTCTGCCTTACGGCATGCAAAAACATTATTTTTGAAGTTATAATACAACAATTGGCAGTGACTTCGTATCTAACATGGCATCAGAAAATAAAATAAAAAAACAACAAATAACTTAGTTGTCACATACACAGTCGATTACGAATCAATAAGCTTATCTAGAAATTATAAAAAATGGTATCATTTAAAAATGTCAATTATAAGAAAATTTAAGATGCTACTGAAATATTCCTGATGGAAAAACTTTATGCTTAGAATAAAATAGAACAGAATATAATATACTTTATTGTACACCACAAATACTTACACATCTCTTTTACAATACAACTAGTAGAACTAACAGCGCTTACATCCACAAGGCCTACGAAGCAGTTTGAATTTCTGACTACTGTAGTTATCTTCTTTCTTGTTTTTCTATGAGAGTGATGGAAGAGAGAGTGTTCCTCTGTTTGCCCAAATACTAATGCACTATAATATCTCCCGCGTCAATAGCTAGTCACCGCTGAAATTGGCCGCCGAACTGTACTAGGTCATAGGTCCATATTCTTGAAAGGAAATAATAAAGGAAACTTGTTTTGTTGCTTCGCTGTGTTTAAACACAATATTTTGTAAGTTTGTTGAAGGAAAGGAAATATATCATTATGCTTCGCGTTTCCGAGAACGATTGTATAGTCATTAGTCATGTTTACATTTTGAGCTTTTTGTTTTATATGAATGAAATACCTACCTACATTTGTGTTTTAGGTTAATTTTAATGTTTTACAATTATTCTTGTACCATTAAACCTGGATGGGTTTGTGTTGGCACTCACATACGCTAAAACAACCATAATTATCATCAATAACTATTCACTCATCCTAAAAACTATTCACGCACTTGTTTATGCAATAGACATCTGTTGGTAAAAGAAACAAAATAATGTACCTAATTGTGAGTGTGATTGTGGGTAGGTGAATATTCGTATGTCATGTTTCGTCTATGCAGCGCGCTGTTGGGCCGCTCATCAATAATTTATCTTATTTATCGAGACCGCATCTTATTTATCAGACTGAATTAGTAATCCTTTAAAAAAAACTAAATTCTAAAAAATTACAAGGCCAATAAAAATCTATATATCTATGAATATAAATAAAATAAGTGACTGCGACTGCGGTAAACCCCAAATGGCTGTATGTCCTTATTAATTTAAAGTCTATTTTATTTTCCTTGTTCATATTTGATAAATATGAAAAAAAATTGTGTGATTAAAAATATTGGATTTGAGAAGAAATTTTTGATAATTTCATAATATTTTTTTAAAGTAATACTTACTTATGTTTTTTGTTAATTTTATTAATAATTAAATAAACAAATATTATGTTGTGTTTTTTTTTTTAATAAATAACTGACTTCCAAATTATAAAAGATCAGAATGTAAAAAAATAACAAAAAAATCCGATTTAAATCAAATAAATCCGATTTTTTTGTTTTTTTTTAAAATCGTGATTTTTATCAACCCTGATCAAACATCACACGTGCTTTGAGTAAGATTGTAAAACCAACGCATGGTAAAAAAATTCACCATAAGCTACACATAAATTACTGTCGCCCTTTCTCGGAAGTGATTCCAAAAGAATTTGTTGAATCAAATCGCTGACAACAACTGTGTTTATTATGTACTTTTCTTCACAAATACCCTGTTATTCATGTTTGGGGGAAATCGAATCAGTGAATCAAGTTGTTTATTTTTTGCGGCAAACGTTGCCGAGCTCTCAATTAGAGGGTGAACTGATTGTTACCGGAAATTGTACTGATCTGATTAGATCTTTTTTTTACCCTATGGTTTGGTTCAATTGTAAGTTGGTGTTATAGTCACAATTTTTCAGTGTTCGTTGTAGTGAAGTTGAAATTTTCAAGGACTCTTGACAATGAAAAATGGTGACTATATTGTTTTAGTGACATTCTATGTTTGTCAAAAATACTACAATTTATGGGTTTGACATGGGCTACTGAAATGTCAGATCAATTCTTCAATTATGGCTAATATGAAGTCACTAGTCATTTATCGCTAGATGATGCAAGGATGCAGAAGACATGAATAAATATCATACATGTATTGAGAAATTCAAGTTAGTGGCTAACACGAGACAAACAAACGACAAACTGTCAATTTAGCGTCGTGTTAGCAACTAACTCTAGGTTAATTTTTTCGTGCAAGTGGGCCATACAAAGGTTATCTGATAAGACCACATTTGGTTCCCACTAGGAAGATAGGAACCCTTCGAATGTAGTTTAAAAACCGGCCAAGTGCGAGTCGGACTCGCGCACGAAGGGTTCCGTACCATTATCGCAAAAAACTGCAAAAAAATCACGTTTTTTGTATGGGAGCCCTACTTAAATATTAATTTTATTCTGTTTTTAGTATTTTTTGCTATAGCGGCAACAGAAATACATCATCTGTGAACATTTCAACTGTGTAGCTATCACGGTTCATGAGATACAGCCTGGTGACGGACCGCGAAGTCTCAGTAATAGGTTCCCGTTTTTACCCTTTGGGTACGGAACCCTAAAACAAACTTATGTTGTACTTACAAAGGTGCAAGGCAGCTTTACATGACTAACTTAAATCTTACCAAAACAATGACCTAGCTCATTTCCCCTTTAAACTGTTATCAGCAAGGCAAAACCTAATTAAAACTACTATAGCTCCTACACACGAGTATTATATTCTACGTCTATGGTTAAAACAGTAGTTAGCGGTATAAGTTAGCTACTTCACCGTAACACAAAGGCGAGTTAACAACCTCACAGGAACTGCGCCAGTGCAATTTAACTTAACCAGTTAAATACAAGCTGGTAGATAGAAAAGATTTCTAAATAGTCTCTGCTTTTTATGATTCCTTAGTACCTATCCCGAAAGATTTCAGACACTGTTTTGAAATTTTAGAACCGGGTCTGTACAATTAAAAGTTACTAGTTAAGCTTGTGACAAAAGATAGGAGATCTTAAGTTAGCAGAGGGTGGAAGAAGACAGCTAATGAAGATTGCCTGATCTTCCAACCACGAGTTGCTTTCAGTATAAGAAGCTATGCCTACAGCGAGAAGTTACAAGCTGATACTGTGATAACTATTATAGACAGATATTATTGTGATTCACTATTTGAAAAGTTTATGTAATATTACGAAACAACGTAATAGGGTAGTTGACAAAAATATCTATTTAGTCAGTAGATAACCTAAAAATATTGGACGAGTATTTTTTTCTTTTGCCACGTAAAATAAAATTACGACGATACAATGCGTGGAAATATCGTGTGACGTCACGGTGTGCTACACTTTATACTAACAAAGTGACGTCACAAGCCCCCACTCCTGAACTTTGATGTGCTTTATATTTGTCAGTTTTTATTTATTTGATAAAGGAAAACAATACGTGTCCAATATTATTTGATAATCTCCCTGACGCAAACATCCTTTTCCTGAATAACTTTAAAGAAGATCTGTCCCTATCTGTGAACACAGAACCCTACATATCTGTTATGATCCGGTAACATTCTAAGTAGGTTAATAAATCAATTTCTAAGAAACAATTGGTCGAAGCCTGTGTTTTCTAAACCTATCTTAAAAGAGGTAAAGTCTCAATCCTGGCCATAAAAATGTATTTGTGTAAGTCTTGCCTGTGAACACAGGGTCAACTCAATGCATACGTGTCATATACGCACGTAAACCCGTCGTTTCCTCATTTGTAGCCAAATATAGTTTTACAAATTAAAGATCATAATCAACCTTATGTATAAAACGTTTAAACCATATGATTCACATCACACATCATCAGCCTATTAATGTTCCCACTGCTGGGACACAGGCCTCCTCTCTGTGAGAGGGAATGGGCCGTAATCCACCACGCGGGCCGTGTGGGTTGGTGGATGTCACATGTCTTCGAATTTTTGGTTCTAGGACATGCCGGTTTCCTCACGATGTTTTCCTTCACCGTTTTGAGAGCAGTGGTGATGAAATAATTTACACAAAGTAAAGCGCCTGCTTGGGCTCGAACCCACGACCTACAACTTGTAAGTAGCGGCCTACCATTGGGCCACGACTGCTCTCCACCCAACCATATGATTATGTAGTTTGAAAACGATTAGCAGATTCTTGTAATGTTTAATATGTTCCTCAAGGCATACCTAAGTCACTTTCCAGCAACTCAAAACGATATTTCAGCGCAAACTTCCAGCATTAAACAAGATACAAAGCTGTGGGCGATAGAATTGATTGGAAAGCAGTACTGCGCATAATATAATTAATCGTAAAGGTATATAGTTCACCGCTCACCGTGAGCCCTGTTGCACAACGCAGGCGCGGTTGCCGCAGGACTATTTGTATTGCATCATGTAGGTAGGCGATTGCTCAGGAGACATGAGATAAAACCGATATCAATATTCTACCTTTCATGATTCACCCGAAGGTTGTTTTAGAATGGAGTTTATTAGTAAATCTGTGCCTGTTATTTAAGGCTAAGGTAATGTACAAGCGCATATAAAAAGGGCAGAGGGCATGAACTCATTGAGCTTCCAAAAATTCGTCCACATCGCTGTCAATGGAAAGTGGTTTAAAACGCTGGCAACATTGCCACGTTTAAAGGCAATGCGAATTCTTTGTCCGAGATATAATAGAATTCGTTTACAGGACACAAGATTTAAAATCTTGGTTTTCTATAATTGCAAATGCTGAAAAACTTTGCTGTTAGCGGTAAAACAACTTATTCTACATAATTTTCAATCTACATTTACTGTTTCGTCTTTCAACAAGACCAGTGAACTCTCAACGGAATCCTCAAAAAACATTGATTGTTATGTTATACGCAGTTTACAAAACAGACGTCGCATATTTGCGAAGCGCAAGAAACGGCGCGTGGCCGCGGAATGCGAAGCATTACGGATGACGTTGTGCGTCAAAGTATAATACATGGCCAGTAACTGCTAATCACACGGGACTCGTAAATCCGTGAGTCATCGGGAGCCGCCGGGAGGCGTGCCTAGTCTGACGGCGACTGATCTAGGACGACCTAACAAAGGAACGCTCCTTTAGTGTTAGAAAATGTTTTTCTTTCGCGCCGTTAGTTTGGCGGGGCAACAAAGGGATGACTGTGTTTTTTGATATTTTTGAATCAAGTATATTTGGAAACGATTGAAGAGAAAGTGAGTCTTTTTATACATTTGTAAAGTTAAGGTTTTCAGTTTTCAGACGCGGTCAATGACGCTCTTAAAAAATTCATCTTGAAGTAATTATACCTACAGTCAAACACTACATACAATCTAATAAGCACAACATAATAATAACTGAATACAAAGTCGTCTAGCTAACAGTAAAACACCCTATTTTAAAACTGCGAAGTAAATTTCGGACGCAGACGCGCAAAATGAAGTCAATTTTAGGAAAGTCGTTATCTATTGTCATATCAATAAGACTATCTTTTAACAATTTTCCTCTAAACATAAGTGCATTTACTTCTTATTAAAATATCATAAATTCAAAAATTCTTTAAACTTCAAACCTGAAAACAGGACCTGCCTCAATTAACGCTCCTACTCAAACAAAACATCAACTCTAAACTGTTACAAAAAAAATATGTTTAATATTTACCTGAAGCGTTTGTCTCACTGCGGCCGGCTCGTAACCGGCAACTGCATGTCGATATCGGTCACAAGAACTGCACTGGGCACGGGACACGGCACACTGACGGGACGTACGCGGCCTGCGGCGAGAAAAGTACGGCCGAGACTGCCTCGCCCCGGTCCGCCGCGGCGGTCGATACTACGCGCACAACAGGTTAGCATGCGTGCGCCGCGGTAGTATGTAAACAGTCCGCCGTCGTGTGCAGCTCAACACTAATGGCCCTAAGTCCGTATTGGTCCGTGTCAACTGCAAGGTTTGCACTTTGAAATGTTCCCGCTACAGCTTCGTGGATGACGTTTTTGATGGCGGTTTTCATTCGGGTTTTCTTGTGAAAGGTTTCTTGGTTCGGAAACCTAATTTAGTTTGGAAAGGTACGATGAAAACCTCGATGATCGAACTGAAAATAAATCCTTTGGTCTTTAGCAAGGCGGCTCTTAAAGTTTCAAATAGGCAGATCAAGTACTGTTTGTTTAATTTTGTTGCAGTATGTGTGCCAACAGACTTCGTGGTTCCTTACATTTTACAAGGGGTTGTGTATATTTTTTTCAATAGCCTGAGTTTTGCTACGAGAACTGCGGTGCTGTTTCAGCCTGTAATCCAGCAATGAAGCGGAACTACTGAAGGCGGATTTTTCTCGTCAAGCCGGGAGCGCAGACGTGGCTGACGTATATTTTTTTTTGTGTTGGATTTAAAGTAGTTACGTGTTAGTTTATACTTTTAAATTGCCACGGATTAAAACTTAGCTTTATGTCGTTAAGGATTCGTTTCCACATGGATGCTTCAGCCAGAATCAAAGCGTTGCAATTGCGTTGAGGATAGGCACGTGTTCAGTGTAATACTTTCAAACCTAGCTAAAATTTCACAGGTTTTTTTCTTACTAAAATCGATATCATTAACTGCAGTTTTTCTGTATTTTCAACCCCCTACGGAAAAAGAGGGGTGTTATAAATTTGACGTGTGTTGTTGTGTATCTGTGTGTCTGTCTGCGGCCTCAAAGCTCCTTAACCGATGTACCGATTTTTATTTAGTTTTTTTTGTTTGAAAGGTTCCTTTGTCAAGAGTGTTCTTAGCCATGTTTGATTGACATCGGTTCAACCGTTCAAAAGTAATTCGCATTTTACTCTTTGAAGCTAGGTTTTTGTCGCAAGATATCATGTTATTACGTGTTTCGATAGATTGATAGATTGTCGATTGAAGCGTGTCTACTACTAGGTAGGTATATTACCTACATTTCGTTTAGAAAGCATGAAAAAAAAGAACCCCGTCATAAAAACCTCTAAAAAGCACAAAATAAACCTCGTACTCGCGTCGGCGAACTACTAAGTAAATAAAATAAACTGCTGTAAACGTTGGCGGTTGTGTTTTACCTTTTTGTATTTTAATATATATTTTCAGTGCCGTTGTTTTGAAATATATATTTTAAAACAACGGCGCGCACTGATTGTTTTTACACTGTTATGCGTAAGCGTTGTACATCCCCGGTGCGCCGGGTGCGGGACAGCCCCAATAGCATCCTGGCAATGATCGCCGACAGACTAGACTGCCCTTATGTCCGGCATGACTGTGGCAAACATGTTGCGGTTCCAATGCCGGTTAGGAAACTATAATTACTTATTATGTTTTATTTTATTGTTATTTATTTTTTTGGGCGTAATTTTAATTTAAATGACATTTTTTTTTCTAATTTAATTTATTTTAATGTATAAAATTTTATTGTTTTGTATTTTATTTGAGTTTAATTAATATGACTGCGTGTACTGTTATTATGGTATGAGTCTGTGTTGCTAGAAATAAATAAATTGAATTGAAAATAACAAAATTATACGTAGATATGAACGTGACATTAAGTTTTAAATTTTTTTATAACGACAGCTGCGTGCTTTTTAAATCACTAAATTCTACAAAACTTAAAGATTTGTTACCTATTGGCTTTCAGTTGTGTATGTTTTAACTAAGAGTTTTAACGCTATCTCTATGGTGGTGGTGGTGGTGGTATTCCCAATTCCATAGCCCATGACTTGCAAAACCATTGTCTTCCAGTACAAAATAGATAAAGGTGTCAGAACAAAGCACATACAAACATGTTTCACACGCGCTGTAATTACTGAAAGCAAGTGAGCCGTCAGTGTTTATGTTACGTCACAAATGTAAGCAGTTACGCACAAATGACATTGGTTGTGGAAGTTACAACTATAAGGGCTGTGTTAGATCGACGATAAATTATTAATTTAGATTCTATACCTACAAGGTGTTTTAAAATAAGTGGAATCTGAAAAGGAGTACTGTATTTATCGTAATGAACAAATTTTTAATAAGGTTGAGTATTAGTCACAATTAAAATGGACAATATACATATAGTGATATTCTCTCCATTTAAGTTTATGCGAACATAAATATGGAGAAGCCGATTTTAATGTTTACGGTGCTTTTACCTTGATTTTGTTAAAAGTTTCTGCGAAAATTCACCGGTCTTAGCATAGCGTAGCCACGAACTGGTGGTAAATGATTACGAGCGTATCTAGAATCTAGAGATTTCAGTTGGTTTTGACTTTCGTCTTGACAGACGGTCTCTGGTTCAATTTTAATTTATAAAACTTAAGTAAGTACCTTATTATATCAAATTGCAAAGGTAAATATTATGCGCATCATATACTCAATCAGATCGCTTATTACTCCACCCTCCTATTGGTAGTGTAAATAACAATATTAATTCGCCATTATCCTTCCGCAAGTGACAGCCATCGGTACCAGGATAGCAGACGACTAAAGAGCTTCGTGTCAACGCGGACATCTGACGGATTTGCCTGCTAAACGCTGTTTTATTTGTACTACGATAATCAGGCATCATGGGATCTGTTCAAATTATACATCCTTGGTAATATTTGAAGTAGCCTTGCGTTTTTTGGAAAAGAAAATCTTCATAAATTGAGGTTATTGTTCTCTGTATTCCCATCATCATCATCCCATCATAATTTAAGTTCTAAATGTAGCTATGTGCAATTTCTCGTTTCAACAAGGTGGTAAATAAACATGAAGGACCATTAGAGAAGACATAAGTTTTTACTCAATTGCAGTTGTTACTGAAGTTTTAGCCTATTTGGCACAAGCTATATTAACCCAACGCATCACAAAATGAAGGTATTATAAATTAAGGAGTCTTCAGAATCAAGTCACAAATTCGTCACCATTGCGTAGGCAATGAATGAGCTATTCCAAAAAACTTTTTATACAAAATCGTCACAAGACGGCTGACTCACGCTGTCTGAAGTCTGAATTTTTAAGAAAAAGCTGCAAAGGCCTTTTATGTGTCAAAGTTGCCAAAGAATGTCTAGCGTGGGCTTCCTAATAACCATTACAAACTACCACGCTTGTCTGATTCATAAATGGTCACAGGAGTTTGTTCCACGTAAACAAAAAGATACAGTTGCGTTAAACCTAAACATTGGCCGAATATTTTAATTAAAAATGTTAAGTTATATGTTACGTCCTATAGTTGAAGTCTGCGCGTTTACATTGTATATCTATAGTGTATGGCAACACTGCTCTCTCTTGTACTCTCTGCTAATAAAGATGCTTGATTTAAAGTGCACGATTTTCTATTTAATAAAACTTAAAACGCTTCCACTGCGCCGTAATCATAATTAGAAGACGTGTTTTGGTGTAAATAGTGTGCACCAAGAAGAAAAATGGCACATTCAGCGCAGGAATTGCCGAAACTTACCGAAAAGGCGAATTTCGGACATTGGAAATTTCGCTTGAAGCTGATTCTAGAAGAAAAAGGCGTGATCGGCGTCCTTACAACAAAGCTGGCAGATTCATCCGATGCAAAGGAGAAAAAAGAATATAAAACAAACGATGCGAAAGCAAGATCGATAATTGTTCAATGTATCTGTTGCTTAAAAGGAGGCTTCAATCTCAAATTGTATTGTACAAATATGATTATCAAATAAACTATTTTTATTTATTTATTTATGTCTCGCGGACAAATATATAGAAATTGTGAAAGCGTGCTCAACCGCAGCCGAAATGATAAAATGCATGGAAGACATTTTTGAAAGAAAAAGTATATTTAACAAATTAAGATTAAAGAAGTAGCTAATTATGTTAAAATGCAGTACAAATGAAAAGTTACAAGATTTCTTTTTTAAGTTCGACTCACTGATTGGTGAACTTAATGCAATTGGAAGTCCAGTAGAACAAATAGATGAAATTTGTTATTTACTGTTATCAATGCCTATAACATATGACAACGTTATCACTTCTATTGAAACTATGAGTACAGAAAAAATGTTAAGTACAGACTTTGTGAAGGCGAGGTTACTAGATGCAATTTATTTTTTTGGAAATCGGTGTCCATAACGCAAAAAATTGGTACCTACCAAAGACACGGTCGTCGGGGTCGGTAGTAATTTTTTGTAAAAAAGTTTTTTAATTTTTCTCTTTTTAGTTGTACCTAGGTAGGTACAACCACAGATAATATAATACTATATACCTATATATATAACCATGTACCTCTGGTACGATCTACCCTGTCACTTCCCGGAAAAAACTTGCCGATATTCAAGTTACGTGTTAGAATATTGCATCAGTAACTGTTAATTTAACCTCGTATTAGCAACTTACTCAGACTTCAGATTTTCGTGCAAGTTAAAGGATTATCAAGACCTTGCCTCTTGTGCTTGAGCTCATGGGTTCAAATCCGGGCAAGTACCAATGTGACTTTTTCATATTCATTTATGTACTCGTACATGTTAAAATTATCTTGGACATCACAGGCATCGGTGAAGGAAAACATCGTGAGGAAACCTGGACTTATATAGTTAATGTAAGTCTGAAATAGCCAAGTCAGAGCACTGTGGGGTTCCCCAGAGGCGGCTTAATTAACTGTGACACTAGAGGTGGCCACATCCACACAGGAAAAGAAGAGAAAAGTTCACCAAAAGTTCCCGTGAATTTCGGAGTACCAACTCTAAGGCTTTCAATCCCCAGTCACATGTTGATAAACGGTCCGGTCCGTCTCAGGTGCCGGAGCCAGTGCCGTTACGTCATCCTTTAAGAATTCCAACAACGCCAGACGCCTTGACCTTTTTATGCCTTCTATACCACCCTCCAGGGCATCCCACGCGTCACGGGCGACTTATACTTATTGCTAACTATCTTCTACCAGCGGCTACGCCCGCGTTAAAGTTGGAAACCATCCCTAAGGAACGTACTCCTGGAATAAAAAGTATCCTATGTCCGTCTCCAAGGTTCAATAATATTTCCATACAAAAATTCATTATTTGTTCAGCAGATACGGCGTGAAAGTGTCACAAACAAACTTACATTCGCATTAATAAAAAAAAAAGTTGATTCAAAAAACCAGACTGCTTAAAAAGCGAACTAAAAAGCCGTAAACAAGAAGGAAATCATGCTGTGCAGTCGGAGGATACGTTCGCTTTTTAAGCAGTCGGGTAAAGTCGGGTTTTTTTTTAATTAGTTATCTTTTTTTTAATTTAGGTACATTTAAACATATAAGTGTTATATATTTTTGAAATCACCTTTTAAAACCCTTTACTTTGATACCCCACACGATGGGTTTGGAAGAAAAAAATAATTTTGTTCCCCACAATATGTCGCCCTAAATCCGCCATTTTTCTATTTTTCAATTTATATGTAGCCAGTGACACTTGCAGGGTTAAGACGAATCGATTGACGTATGAATCATCAAAATTGGCCAACGCGTTTGGTCTCTAGAACGCCGCATAGGAATAAACATACATACATAGACTGATAAACACATTACCCTCCTACGGCAGTCGGGTAATTAGTGAGGACAAAGACAAAGACAAATATATTTTATTTCAACGAGGCCACCAAGCGGCACTTTTGAACGTTACATCAAAATGATTCTACCGTGCATTCGGAAAGTAGCTTGTTATGGAGAAGAATGCACAATAAACTCCATACATACTCTTTTAAAAAAAAATTGTTTTTTTTACAATATTTAGGAACTTAGGTACATACATTATTAATTTCATACATGTGAGGACAATGCACCCAGAACAGCACTACCCACTATACCACCTACAGACATAAAGTATTAGAAGTACTCACACATGTACTGTGCAGTTATAACTGCTATAATAGATACTAGAAAAACATTAACATCCGAAGCAGTCAAGTTATGACCAATCACAACTGACGGCGTCTGTTCACGAACATGACGCATGAATTGGCACCACCCAGCTCAACCATCATGAAGGGAACCGGATGATCCAACACACGCGCCACCATCAGAGAGACATTTGAGAGAGCATGACACACTCAACGGCCAGGGCACACACAAGTCAACGAACGACGCATAGGTACAGTAAATGGTAGATTTACAATTGGGTACATAGTACTCACACACGTGCTGTGCAGTTATACAATACTAAGGAAATTGAGTTTATACAATACAAATATATTCATGCAGTCTTCAGCAGGTCCAACAATACCTCAAAACAATAATGTTCTGCATATCACTTGTTATTGGATGTGGATTGTGGAGCAGGACTAGCATTGAGCCAAGCATTTTTATCAGTGATGTAATCCCCCAACTTATAATATGCCAGCCTACATAGTGTGCGTTTTATACAGGTTTTAAACTTCGTCTCATTCAGTTCAAGAATGTGGGGAGGAATTTTATTGTAACATTTTGTACAGTACCCCATGAAAGATGAGGCTACTTTAGCCAGTCTGAAACCTGGTTGAACTAATTGGTCCCTATTTCTAGTAACGTAATTATGTCTGTCGCCGTTTTTACTAAAAAGATGTAAATTCTTTCTCACGTACATGATGTTTTCATAAATATATTGACAAGGAACCTTCATGATGTTAATGTCCTTAAACAGTTCCCTTAGAGAATCGCGCTGGCGAAGATTATATATTAGATTATTAGAGAGGATTGATATTATCGTGACGTAGGGGTAGAATCCCTACGTCACGCAAATATCAAACCACTATAATTAAGATATCAACACTTATATCAATTTGTGTCGACTGAAACCAGATATATCACATAATATTGACCGATATGAAGCAAATAATTTTTTGAGCGGAGTGGATAATTTGTTTTCAACCTTAAAAAGTATGATCATGTTTCAGCATTTCGCCAGTTACTCAAGTGGCTCCCTATTCGACTTTGCAGGAACTCTCGCTTATTGTGTCTTTAACATCCTTCATAACCCTAAGACGCCCTCCCACCTCCGAGAATGCTTCTCCTACTCCCATCCTTCCGGTGCACTTTGCAGGAAGCATCTTAAAAATGTCCTTAATATCCCTGCCCACACTGCCGAGTTCTACTCCTACTCCTTCACTATAAACGCCGTACATTTGTGAAACTCTCTTCCGCCTGACATAAAACTCTTACAGTTTTTAAAAGAGGAGTGAAAAGACACTACCTTTCCATTCCATCATAGTAGCATATATTTCTGTAATTTTATCTTTTTTATATATATTAGTAGATAGGTAGTTATTGTTATAATATTTATTTTATATGAATGTATGCATATGACGCATATAACGAAATAATTATAATAGGCAAATTGGTAGACATAGTGCTAAATTAATAAATTAGTCTGGTTCACAGAGTTAGATATTAGCGACAACATAGTGATAGCTCGTTGCCAACGCAGCAGGTGGACTTACCTATCTTAGGTCATCGCAGCTGGTTCTTCGGTTACGTAATATTGTTCCAAATTCTCGTAGCTGAAAAGAGGAAACTTTCTGCCTAATTTAAATGCACAGGGCACGAAATTGTCTTACCAGTTGTTGTCTTCTTAAAACAAATAATAATGTTGAGCCTTTTGGAAAACTGGTAATTATGAGAGAGGTACAGAGCAAGGTGAGATTTCGTTGATCCGTCGCAAGCACTACAGCTTAAACGATGAGCATACAATTCGGGATTCGATGTCTGGGTCAGGAAAAGTGTTATTGTATATTTTTTAACGTGAAATTTCTCAGTACCAGTCCAGCCCTGAATCTGGATTCGTGTCAGGTTGATGGCAATTGACCTGCCCCCTTTTTACCCGACTGCCGAAGGAGGGTAATGTGTTTATCAGTCTATGTATGTATGTATGTATGTATGTATGTATGTATGTATGTATATATGTATGTATGTATGTATGTATGTATGTATGTATGTTTGTTCCTATATGGCGTTCCAGAGACCAAACGCGTTGACCGATTATGATGATTCATACGTCAATCGATTCGTCTTAATCTTGCGAGTGTCATAGACTACATTAAAATTGGAAAATAGAAAAATGGCGGCTTTTAGGCGCCATATTGTGGGGGGCCAATTTTATTTTTTCTACCAAACCCATCGTGTTGGGTATCCAAGTAAAGGGTTTCAAGAGGTGATTTCAAAAATATATAACACTTATATATTTAAATGTACCTAATTCGAAAAAAATGTTAACTTAAAAGTTATAAATAAAAAAGTTAATTAAAAAAATCAAAATACCCGACTGCTTAAAAAGCGAACTAAAAAGACGTAAACAAGAAGAAAATCATGCTGTGCAGTCGGAGGATACATCTGGTTTTGGTCAGCCAGCTCGCGAATATGTATCCTCCGACTGCACAGCATGATTTTCTTCTTGTTTACGTCTTTTTAGTTCGCTTTTTAAGCAGTCGGGTATTTTGATTTTTTTAATTAACTTTTTTATACATAGAACTGTATTACTGACTGCAGGAAGCATCTTAAAAATCTCCTTAATATCCCTTCCCACACTACCGACTTCTACTCCTACTGCTTCACTATGAACGCCGTGCGTTTGTGAAACTCTCTTCCGCCTGACATAAGGGACTGCCAAACTCTTACAGTTTTTAAAAGAGGAGTGAAAAGACACTACCTTTCCATTCCATCATAATAGCATATATTTCTGTAATTTTATCTTTTTATATATATTAGTAGATAGGTAGTTATTGTTATAATATTTATTTTATATGTATGTATGTATATGACAGTAAACCTCTGTGTGAACCTTCGAGATAGCGCGTGACACTACGAATTTGTGTAAACGCGTTCATGTAACCAATCCATAGGAATCTAATTTAGAAACTGGGTGATATTTGTTCTGTTCGATTGATGCTTCAAATTAATTAGATAACAAACAACAGCTGTTTCAATCCCAGCATCAAATTCAGTCATCGTATTTGACGACGCTATTTGGCGCTCACCACAACTGTTAGCGCTATGTTGGTACCCCTGATGGGCCGGATCTGACGTCAGAGGTATGACGGTCTCCTTGTTGTCTCTATTAAACATTGACTCAGCTTGGAACATAGCCATGACATTTGCTTTGCATAAAACTGAATGTGTCCGTCAAAGGAGATTAGTGACAATCAGTTAAGTTTATAAAATTAAATCTGTCAATTTATAGTTTGTTTTAATTGCTATTCCTGTTTGCTTTCTGATTTTATACCTATTAGGGTGCTTCAAAAATTTACATAATTTATTATAAGCAGGTTTTATATCTGGTTGCTTAGAACCATTTAATGTAAATTCATATAGTTTTACTAACAATAAGGGTTACAAATATGGTATTCCGGAACAATAATTGCCCTTTGTTTTAAATTCTAGGTAAAAAGTAGGTTGGGTTGAAGATATCTCACTGTGCTTTCAAAAAAATTAAATAGGCAGGAAACTTAGGTAAGTATCATAACAACGATTAATTTTACTCAAGTTGTTCCATTGGTGCAAACAAATGCCAGAATTAAATTAAATTATTTACGAAAGCAAGAGAGATATACTTAATTTAATAAAAACAATGATAACAATTAAGGAAAACACAACCGCAAAATGCCAAAAAGAGAATGAAGGTAATTTCAATTTGTGGTGTTTCTTCTCATTATACTGATTTTTAATTTATTTTGTGTACGTCGCATATTTCCTGTTATTCTGCAAACTGTTGTGAAAACATTTCCACTTATTATTCCTTGGAAGCTTTACAAGTTTTCAAATCCATTTCCCCCAAACCAGTAACGTAGCGGAGCGACATCTTTGACAATATATTCCAACAACATTTCCAATTACTACATTATTTTTATACGATAATTTACTTGAACCAAGTCATTTGCACAACGCAGTTGGTCGAGAACGTCAAACATGTTGAATTACTCCTTAACATGTATGGAACATTCCAAACAGGCTCAATCTGTAAGCAAAACCACAGATGCAAAACTAACCCTAAAAATGATACGTAAAATCTGACAATAAGAAACATTTTGTAATATATTTCTGTTCTAAAGAAAGGATCCACGATATCTCAAAAAAACCCGCCAAGTGCGAGTCGGACTCGCACACGAAGGGTTCCGTACCATTATCGTAAAAAACGGCAAATAAATCACATTTTGTTGTATGGGACACACTTAAATACTTATTTTATTCTGTTTTTAGTATTTGTTGTTATTGCGGCAAAATTTCAACTGTCTAACTATCACGGTTCATGAGATACAGCCTGGTGACAGACGGACAGACAGACAGACAGACAGACGGACCGCGGAGTCTTAGTAATAGAGTCCCGTTTTTACCCTTTGGGTACGGTACCCTAATAGTCCGAACTTTACCAAATCTTTTTCATTTCACGTTCCATTACGCGCTGTGTCAATTTTAGCGACGACACTTATTGATGACTCTGAATCAATAGCACAATGGAATGGAATCTTTCTTAACTCATATATATTTTCAGTGACCATCTCTATTTTCGAAGATTTATTGCCTTGAGGAATGTATCTCTGGAGATAAGAAATAGATTATAGGAGACATCAAAGATAATTAGGTGCCTAGCGTCTATGTATGTAGGTATTATTTCGTTCGAAACCTAGAGGCTCAAAGGGAAAACAAAGTTGCAAAAAAAGTTAATAAAAAAAATCAAAAAACCCGACTGCTTAAAAAGCAAACTAAAAAGACGTAAACAAGAAGAAAATCATGCTGTGCAGTCGGAGGATACATATTCGCGAGCTGGCGGACCAAAACTAGATGTATCCTCCGACTGCACAGCATGATTTTCTTCTTGTTTACGTCTTTTTAGTTTGCTTTTTAAGCAGTCGGGTTTTTTGATTTTTTTTATTAACTTTTTTTATTTACAACTTTTTAGTTATTTTTTTTTTGAATTAGGTACATTTAAACATATAAGTGTTATATTTGTTAAATCGCCTCTTAAAATCCTTTATTTTGATACCCCACACGATGGGTTAGGAAGAAAAAAAAAATTTTATTCCCCACAAAATCCGCCATTTTTGTTTTTTCCAATTTTAATGAAGTCAGTGACACTCGCAGGATTAAGACGAATCGATTGACGTAAGAATCATCAAAATCGGCCAACGCGTTTGGTCTCTAGAACGCCACATAGGAACAAACATACATACATACATACATAAATACATACATACATACATACATACATACATACATACATACATACATACATACATACATACATACATACATAGACTGATAAACACATTACCCTCCTTCGGCAGTCGGGTAAAAAAGGAACGCCTGGTAACTACCCCGAAGATGACCTTACTAAAAACCTAGTTTTTGACCCCAAAATAATATACATAAAAAAGATAACACAGTAATCTGAGATTATTTTAACAAAATACTGATATTGAAAACAACGAACTTGGAGGAAAGATACTAGGTAAACATGAGATTAGAGACACATTTTTTCTTTCACCTTTCACACTCTCCGAACCAGCTTTTACAGGTAATCCAGTGTTGGCCCATCGTACAAATAGATTTATCAATACATCGCATGAAACCGGCTAGCATTAAGGCATGGATCCACTTTTACTTAAGATCCTCCCTCACGTAAGCCAGGTTTTGTCAGGGCTGACCTCATATTTTTATCCTATTACTTCGCCGCGCGAGAATTTCTATATAAAAGTTGTTACGGGACTTGATTACATGTGCTCTGGAGAATATTATGGAGTATGAACATGGTTAAAGATTTATGATATTGTGTGGTTGTCAGGCCATTTTATTTCTTGCCTTGGGTGGTAAAGCGAATTGGAGGTTATGTAAAGGTAAAAGGCAGTCATAATACCTTCATAAGACATGCTGCGCAAAGCCCAAAAAATATGGCAGGGGTGATGAATTAACAATCCTCAGAGTGCTTAGCTAATCATGGTGATGGCAGGTGTCCAGGTGAAGCAGAGTCCTAAGTTTGCCTGGAGTGGATAAGACCTGGTCGAGTCTCGCACATACCAAGGAATCATGACACAAAAGGAGATAAACCTATACTCGGCAGTGGGTGAAAAACGCTGAGAATGATTATTATGAATGACATCACACCACTTTCTATAGTATTATTATATTGTCCATCTATTTATGTATTCCTATTGGTGTGTGCCTGACAAAATATAATTTTCAACACACACACACACATCAACAGCCTATTAATGTTCCCACTGCTGGGACACAGGCCTCCTCTCTGTGAGAGGGGATGGGCCGTAATCCACCACGCGGGCCCAATGCGGGTTGGTGGATGTCACATGTCTTTGAAATTTTTGATGCTAGGTCATGCTGTTTCCTCACGATGTTTTCCTTCACCGTTTATGAGAACAGTGTTGATGAAATAATTTTCACAAAGTAAAGCGCCTTCCTGGGTTCGAACCCACGGTCACCACTACTCTAATTTTCAACACACTTGCACATAAAGTGGCGCTAATTTCACCGCAAGTAGGCACATAATGATACCAGTAATCAAACTGTGTCTTTTTGATTGCTATTATTCACAAGTAAGTTATAGACTTTATTTTTTTATATTTTATTGGTTGAGTTGTTCTTAAAAAAGTTTCGATACAAAAAGATCGTGCTCAATAATACAAATAAATTAATGTACCTATTGCTTGCTCATTTCATGCAACTTCGTATTTAAATTGATAATTGATAATTTCAACTTGTACGTGTTTAATAAATAAAACTTTCACTCAAATATAACTTTTGTTTTGTATGTAATAAAGAAAACTTGAAATTCCCCATTTTGTACGTGGCTACAACGCTATATGCAAAAAGCAAAAAAAAACAAACCTCATTCTTTTAGTCTATGGCCGATCGCCATTGTTAGATGCGCGCGCATAGGAAAACTGATTAATTTTTCCCGCCATTGCGAAAATCTTTTCACAACACCTTTTCACTGTTGAAATTACAGTTATTTATTAATTAAAATGTTTTCAAATACTACTTATGAAGAAAATGATTTATGTTGTACACCGCCCGATATAAGATGTGAAGCCCTTAACGTTATGGAAAGTTTACTAACTGAAAACTCCAAGGAAAAATATCTATTATCTACTAAATAAAATTATATTTTAGTATTATTTTCTTCACAAGTGTGTTGAAACACGTCGTATGATACACGTGTGCATTGATGATTACCGTCCTCGGCTATCTTAAGACCCTCACCTAACGGGTCTCAATGGCGCCTCAGCGGTAATCATCGACATTACACACTTGTACCATAATGTACTATTATCGTAAAGCACTTTTTATTTCTGCTCTACTTCGATAAATAACGCGTTATTACTTTACAGTAAGCACTTATTTTCCCACCTATCGTAAGTTTCTATAATATATAGGTAGGAGTCTTGTCTTGAACACGCGGGGCGAGGTCACAGGATATTAAAATAGCTTCAAAGACATGACCTGAGCCGCAGCCTCACTGCATTGTAAGTTATTGAGGGGAGGTTTTTGGTACACTGTTAATTTACCATAGATGACGAAATTACCTTGTAATAGCCAATATAGTGTTGCTATTTTGGCTACAAAGCAATTTAACGGATTACCCAAAAAGGGGGAGGTTCTATGTTTGACTTTACGTGTCTATATTTTTTTTTAATGTATTTTTACCGATTTTTCCGTCAATTGTGGACTGATTTTGAAAATTATTTTTGTGTTTGAAAGGGTATACTCCCGATGTCGTCCCATTACTGTCACCAAGTTAGAATCTGATGATGGGATCCCATGGAAATCGAGGGAACATCTCAAATATTATAGGCATACATAAAGTGGTTTTGGTATTTTAATGGGAATAAATATAATAACCACCAAAAAAAAACTTTGTGACCATAACCTCTATCACCTAAAATATATACCAATCAGCAAAAAAAAATAACCTAAACCAAATTTAGTAAATTGATCACCAAATTTAGTAAATTGATCACCAAATTTAGTAAATTGATCACCAAATTTCATAAGTGCTAAAACCGTAAGATATCAAATCTAGTGATTTGGTCAATGAATCAGTCCAAGAGCGAGCGAAGCGAGCTCGGGAGCTAAGGGCACCCCGACACGGACAGGATAGGTTCGAAGGAGATGACGGGAGCTGAAGTAAGCGAGCAAAGCGAGCGAACTCAGCTCCCGTCATCACCTTCGTGTTAGTTTACTTTAGACCCTGTATTCAGAAATAGGAGCCCCGCCCAGCGGGGCTCCGTCGACTCTGTTGCGATTCTAAATTTAATTTTGGTGATCATTTACTATTTTTGTCAGTATATTACTAGATTTGGTGGTTTGTTAAACATAAGCCTATTTTAATTATGCAATCATTTGCACTCAGAAAGTATGAATTGGTTTAAAGACCACAGATGGCCACTGGAACTCCTTCATAATAAGTATGTAACGGGTATAAGATATCTCGAATAGTTAACCGACTATGTTCATGGAGCCATGGGCGTACCCAGCTTCTAGCCTAGGGGGGGGCAAGTCCGTTTTTTAGGTCGGATCACACACTACACAAACACACCTACATGAAACATTAGGTATATGTAGTGTAGTGTTTAGGGCAAACAGTCGCAAATGATCCTGCTTTATAGGTAAGTAGATATATAAATAAAAGTAAATTTTCGAATGTCCACATCTATCTTTATTATTGCTCAGCAGAATGTATAACACAACACAATATCAATCAGACAGATTTCTATCCTTTAATATAGACACTGAATGAATATTTTTTAATCACCTACGTTTGATTTAATTTTAGCTCCTTCAAAACAATAACATGTCAAATGAAGTAATTTATTTCAAATAAATGCTAGTCGCTCGCAACTACCTACCGAAGATTACTTCGGTTATCTTCGTCCGCCATCGTCGCTCGCGGTTTTTACCCGACTGCCGAAGGAGGGTAATGTGTTTATTGGCAATTGCACCGCGCATTTTGTCAGTCTACTGCGCGGTTTATTTAAAAGTTAGAGCATAAGGCCCCGTTTACACTTTGATTAGTAATTAGGTGAGTTCATACATGTTCTGCGAGATTTCCAGGGGGGGGGGGGGGGGCAGCTGCCCCTCCCTGTCCTCCCCTGGGTACGCCCATGCATGGAGCAAATACTTATAAATAAATGGTACTGATGAAAATTTTACTATCGAACTGATCTGATGATGAAGCCGGAAGGTAGGCTCTGTAATGCCAAAATAAAACAATGTATCCTAATCGTGTTTGGGCTTATTGGAATTGTCATTAGATGTTCTTTGGCTATAAATGATTTGCATAGTAATTTGAGGCAAAACCAAAACGAGAAAAATAAAAAACTTTAAAACAAAAAAATTAAACCGAATTCCAAAATAAAACACAAAAATAACTTTCTTTTCCGAAGTCGAAAAGCAATAGCTACCAAAGACAGCGACATCGGAAAAGGATAGGAAAAGAATAAGTAATTTTTCGCTTAGTAGTGTTTTGCTTTGGAAATCGAGTAATTTTGTAAATTAATTCATATTTATGGCGTAATTATCAGGTGCACTAACAAGGCGAATTGTAGGTGTACTAGAATGGGTATCTACAAGTCTGCCTACCCCTTCGAAGATTACAGGTGTGATATTATGTGTGGTTCTCTGGTAAAAAGTCAGACCTAAGAAAATGTTGCGCTTACAGTCCTAAACTTTACATTAGATAGAAGAAAACCTGCAGCCTAATTGCGTTAGAGAATGCGGCAAGGCAAAGGGTTTGACCGCCATCAATCGACTAATCACGATTTAAAAAAAAACATAGGCGGAAATCAACATCGCATTTTCATCTTGCATGTGATTGGTCGATTGATGGCACTCAAAACCTTTGGCTTGCCGAATTCACTTGCGCAATTAGGCTGCAGGCGACATTCATGTCCAGATCTCAGTAAAAACGTAAGTACGTAAAAATGTAAGTTCATCGGTCTTTGTATACCGATGGATCTTTTTATTACCAGTCTGCGACCGAACAGAATCAATATAAGTACCACTTTTTAACACGAACAAACGAAATGTGTAAAATAATCAAAAACTCATTAGATCGCTTTTTATCGCCGTTTATTTTAAAATCATTTGTTATTTTACAACAATAATTCACTCTATTTTAGCATTTATATTTATTTCAGCGATTATAATTTTACTTTTGTCTTACATACGATAAAAGTTATTACTTGACATTCGAATTTAACACCAGATAATTGATAGCTCTTCATAAAGATACTACCTGATTTTTATAACTTATGTATATAAACAAACTATTTACATTAACTTATTATTTATATTTACTAATTTTTTCTAATTAACGTCAAGCTTCTTTCTTCGTAAATAACGCTGTGAACTTTCCAGCTTTGTACGTCGGCATGAATGGGAGGTACTGCGTCCATTTCCACCTAAAATTAATATAAGCGTTTAATTTAGGAATTTTGCAGAGAGAATTAGTACCATTTTCATCAATTATTACGAGTATTATTGAAAACACACAAAATTTGTGTCCAATGAAAACATGCATTTTTCTCGTCGTGGTTAAATGGATCAAGGTTGGAATACTTCGGCATGACTACTTTATGCAATAGAAGAAAGGCTGCGGATATTGTTTACTTGTTCAAGCTGATCAATGCCCACGTAGATTGTGAGGGCTTACTGGAGACAATTCAACTTGCTGTTCCACGCTAGAGCAGTCGTTTATGCAATCTGTTCCACGCCAGAGCAGTCGTTTATGCAATCTGTTCCACGCCAGAGCAGTCGTTTATGCAATCTGTTCCACGCCAGAGCAGTCGTTTATGCAATCTGTTCCACGCCAGAGCAGTCGTTTATGCAATCTGTTCCACGCCAGAGCAGTCGTTTATGCAATCTGTTCCACGCCAGAGCAGTCGTTTATGCAATCTGTTCCACGCCAGAGCAGTCGTTTATGCAATAGGCTTACTTTCGTGATGCCTCATTACAGAACAAATATAAAACAACATGCCCCATTTTATAGAATGTTTGCCAGCTGCGATGGTGTGAGACAGCATTTTGATATTTTCTCTGGGACCTTAGCATCAGCCAAAATTAAAATTATGACGAGCCTGGCTGCAGCCATTCGACTAATAAGTAATAATTGGTCTAATGGCTACATATTACTTTTAAGCTTATTTATATTTTTTAACTAGGTCATATATTGTGCATGCTGTGTTCACTATTTTAGGTCATGCAGTTTCATGTTTTTATTGGTATTATGTTTACCTAGAACTTATGTAACATTGTATTGCCCGATTTGTGAAAAACACTAAAAAAAAAAATTGTATCCTATTCCAGCTCTGCGATAGTGATAACTTCCGTCAATGAGTTTTCGGAAGATATTATCTTAATTACGTACCTACCTAAAGTACTTAAAAAATTAACTTTTCTACCTAGTTAAAATAAGGAAAAATAATAGTTTAAAAAACAAGCTTAAATAGAAAACCAAACTTAAAAGTAGAAAATAACTATCAATACATTTAAATTAAGAATAGTGGACAATTTTTTTTTGTTAATCAAACAAATAAAAATAGTATATTATAAATTTAATTTGTTATATTATTTTATTGCCAGATATTGGTAAAAGTAGTCATTTTGAAAATATCTTAAAAAGCATCCCACGCTTTTTATAATAATTGTTTTTTTTGTTAATCACACTATTCTTAATTTAAATTTATTGTATTTTTTTTCTACTTTTTAGTTTGGTTTTCTATTAAAAAGCGTTAGTACACGCTTAGTATCACATGATGTAGCGGATCTTGCGGTCGCCGCTCCTACGACGTGTTATTTAGTTTATTTTAAAACTATTTTTTTTTACGTTTTTGTTCAATCGCTAATCCTGAAGATCCTGATAAGGATAATGGGACAAACTATTTAAATTATTGCATTGTCATCAGTCCTTAATAAGTTTGCAAAGTTTCAAATTAAACTGACGTTTTAAAGAGGATGAAAATCACGTTCAAAGATTCCGTTACATAGATTCATAGAAGCTAATAAAAGCGTGTTATAAAATGCCTTACCTCCGTATAAGTCCCATTCCAACGGGAAAGTCGTAGGTGTCTCCCTCCTCCGAGGCGCCTGCCGCGTCCAGACACATCTCCTTGGCCCACGCGGCCAGTCCACGCTCTTCGTCGGTACCTGTAAACATATAAGTGTTATATATTTTAGAAATCACCTCTTAAAATCCTTTATTTTGATACCCCACACGATAGGTTAGCAAGAAAAAAAAAATTTGGGCTCCCATAATATGGCGCCCAAAAACCGCCATTTTCCTATTTTCCAATTTTCATGTAGCCAGTGACACTCGCGGGGTTAAGACGAATCGATTGACGTAAGAACCATCAAAATTGGCCCACGCGTTTGGTCTCTAGAACGCCACATAGGAACAAACATACATACATACATACTTACATACATACATACATAGACTGATAAACACATTACCCTCCTTCGGCAGTCGGGTAAAAAGGCTAGGCAGACAGACAGCGGGTTTATTCAAGCGCAGCATAAACACAGATTAACTAATAGTTCCTCGGGCATATCTACTGCGCATGTGCAAATAGCTGTCACGTCGTAACGCAAAAAGGCACGTGTAAAATATACGTTCTTCCAAACATATTAAATGAATATTTAAAATTAATTTATTAATCAAATCTAGAGTAATTAAAATCGCCTTTAATGAAGTATTAGTAATATTTTACCTTTTAAATGAATGATAATCTGTACTTAACTATATTTAAAACTCATCTCAAATAATAAAAACTCTATGCGTCTGGCTGACGACGGAGTCAAAAATTAAAAAAATACAGAAAAGTAAAAAGCACAAGAGAAAAAAATTCACACTTTCCGCACAGTTTGGCTGCTTGAAAAACGCTCTTTTCGAGGACATGCTTTGTAAAATAATTTGAAAATTAATTAAGGTATTAGCAACTTCAGGCTAAATTCACGAATTTAGCCTGGAATTGATGTCTAGTTAGCTAAGAACAACATGTATGTGTGTGTGTGTGTTGTATTCAACATGAGACTCACGGGCTGTTATTGACTGCTCAAGAACGTTTAATGCCCGTGTAAGCAATAAAAGCAAGTACATACTAGATTAGGTTATTCTAAGGAATCTATGAAAACTTTATAGAAATACTAATAATAATAATAATAATAATTTATTTCAAAGTTTCAGACAATTTACAGTCCATATCTTGTTAGTAACAAATCCTTATAAAACTAGTGTTAGTAAACGTACACTCCAAATCAAATCAAATAAAATTTTCATACACAAATTGAATACAAACAAATTGTCAATTGATTAAATTCAAAGTTATAACACTAAGGACCTTCGTATTTTTGTTTATTTATTTATTTTGTGTACCTCTGAGTCTAATTATTTTTTTTGTCTTTCTTGCCGTACTCGTTTCTAAATGCAAATAGGGAAGTAAAACATGACGTGATAACGCGACAGAGTAAGAAGGTACCAACACATGCGATGGAGAAGTCATCGGATTATTGCAGTCACGTAACTTATCTAATAATAAATTGCGTGAGATTGGAAACTCTTTCTTTCTCAGACACAGACATATTTTAAACTATAGCTTTTGGATGGGATTTATTGTATTTGAACTTATCTGTTCACAATATATCGAGAATGTATAATCTCGAAAAATTACTCGTAATTACAAACATCAATAAACAGTTCAACAAGAACGAAGGGAAATATATATTTGAGTCACGCACAGGAAATAGCAACGAAAACATTAAACTGAATAAAACTAAATACTTTGATAAAGCACCTATAGATTTAGCCATAATATGAGCGTGATTAATAGAACGAGATCGCTAGTTGGCAGCCCCATGTAAATAATTAAGGACAAAAGATAATTTTTTGTCTTTGTCACCATGGCCGGCTTTTGTTGTTTGTCAAACTCTAATGTTATGGCAGGTTTGACAAACAAACTCGGTCGTGTTTGATTTTCTGTGATTTCGTGGTATTATGTGTTTATTGAGACAAGGTATTGGGTTATTTATAGATAATAAGTGTCAGTGCGATGGTGGGTTGCAGTGTTCTTGTTCTTGTTGTAACACTAGAAATAACTATTGTTGTTTCATGTGCGGCCACGCCGTTGCTACATCTATAGGTACTTTATCTAAGACTAAATAACTATATAGTAAGAACCCCTCTTCCTCTTATTTTCAAGTCGATGATTAAAATCTTGATATATATATATATATATATAAATGTTACTTTTTTAAATGTTACAATTATCACGTTAATTGCAGCGTCGTGCGTCAGTGGCATACACTCAGTCCTCTACAGTGCGTGTATGGGTACTTGAGGCACTCCAATGTGTGGTTTATGCTTTCAGGACCCCTTACCTGGTATAAGATTATCCAGCAGACAGCCAATGATCCCACCCACCAGGATGGAGGTGGACAGCAGCACTTGTAATACAGCATCCAGGGCTTCAGCCCCCGTCTGTATGACGCCGCTGTGCGCCGCCATCCAGCGCGTCAGTACCAGCGGGAAAAAAATACTGAACCCGATGATGTACAGGTTCCGAGAACTGTTCAGGTTCACGTATTGGAGGGCTGAGAGACCTGAGTATGAGACCATAAATTATAAACGGTCCTGATAAATTATAAAGGCTCAACGAGAGGAAAGGATGTTTCCAGCCCCAGCTGAGCGAATTCTCTTAGGTATAAATGATATTTATTTTGTAAAAATAACACTATTATACACCAATTCTTCTTCACGCCAATTTAAGCTAGATATGGTTGGATAGGCCCATGTCCTCTGCAGTTTCTCCAGTTATTCCAGCAATTAGATGATCCGGTAGATGTAGTCCCTGGCATGTAACTTGACAAGGTTTTGGCGTAGTGGGGATAAGTTCGCGCATAGTGCGTGAACTGAGCAACCACCACATAGAACGAACGGAACGTAGACGCGACGCGATTGGTCAGTCGATCCTTGTGTCAACTGACCAACCAATCTCGCGCCCCGCTTGGTAACCAAAGAGACCTACAAAACGTCTTGTGCGCATCTAACGACTCTTGCCAAGTTAGGTGCCGACAACCAACGTATCCGGCCTTAAAAAGCAAGCTGTAGTTAGTCATTAGTCATTAGTCATTTATTCATAAACAATCACTTGTATCTGAATTTACACAAAAAATTACACAATTACAGTATATACACTAAAATAAATTACATTCGGATTACATGGATAATTTCAACAATATTAAAACAATAAATTTACATTTCTTATTAATAAACAATAACAATAAAACAATTAATTAACGAAAAATTAGCATAGATTGATAAAATATTAATTATAGATAATGAATTTGTGGTTTGTTCAATAAATTAGAACCCTTGACTATAACAATCCAATAAAATGAAATTACAGTTCTTCTACAGCATATAGACACTTATTCAATAGGAAATGTTTTAGTTTTATTTTAAAAGCGCTATTATAGACAGCACTTTTTATGTCTATAGGCAACTTGTTGAACAATTTTACAGACTGGTATCGTGGACTGTGTTTAACAATTCTTAGGTTATGATTTGTAAGATTTTTATTCTTCAAGTCGAGTCTACGGGTGCCTTCCCTTATCTGCCGTTCTTCTACTGTCTCATAGTCATGTATGTTTTTGGCCATATTACTTAAAAGTACCAGTACATAAAGACTTGGTACTGTAAGTATGCCTAAACTGAGGGAATGTTGTCGACAGCTTTCCCTTTGTGAGATGCGGACCATGGTACGAATTGCACGTTTTTGTAGTACGAAAGCTCTTCTACTATTATATTCATAGCTATTTCCCCAAAAAAGTATGCTATATCTAATTTTTGATTCCACTAGCGCAAAATATACAATTTTTAGCTGTTCTATGCTGACTTCATTTCTCAGGGCTCTCAGAGCGTAACATGCTGACGATACCGATGCACCAATTGCTTTTAATTCTGGTTTCCAGTTTAACAGTTGGTCAATATGTATACCCAAAAATTTAACTTCGCTTACGAGTTCAATGTCGACATCATTTAAGGCAACATTTAAACTATCTTTGTTACGGGCTATAGTTTTGAATAACATTATTTGAGTCTTTTTACTATTAATTAATAATTTATTTGCCGTGAACCACACATGAAATGCTTCTCACGTAGTATTTACCCTTTCTGTCAACTCTATCATGTCATTGGCTGCCACTATGGCATTTGTGTCATCTGCGAAAATTACTAATTCAATGTCAGGTAAAATTTTATTTAGATAATTAATCAAGTCATTAATAAATAATAAAAACAAAATAGGTCCTAAAATAGATCCCTGTGGGACACCCGTTGATATGCGTACAATTCTAGATTTATACCTTTTCTTATAATTATTCTGAGTTTTGTCAATTTCAACGTACATCCGCCTATTTTTTAAGTAGGACGAGAATAGTCGCAAAGCATTTCCTCTTATTCCGTAATGACTCATTTTAGTCAGAAGTAATTCATGGTCAATTGTGTCAAATGCAGAGCTTAAATCTAAGAAAATCCCTGCCACTCTCATTCTATTATTAATTTTGCCTATCACATCATCCAATAACGTATATATGGCGTCTAAAGTGCCAACACCCTTTTGATACCCAAATTGTCTTTTATTTAAAACTCTATTTAGTCGGAGGTGTGCTAAAAGTCGAAACTTAAGCAACTTTTCAAATAATTTTGACAGCACTGGTAATAGAGAGATGGGTCTATAGTTTTTAGGATCAGACTTACTTCCCTTCTTATACACAGGTATTACTTTCGCCATTTTTAGTTGTTCTGGGAAGATAGCCTCTTTTATACAATTATTGAAGAAGTCAGATAGAGGCTCAGCTAATATTTTAATGTGCTCCTTGAACAGACAAATCGGCACTTCGTCATGCCCACAGGAATGTTTGTTTTCCATTCCCTTAACTATGGTATAAATCTCGTTTGGAGTGGTAGGAGAAATATGCATGTCACTGCCAACCTTGTCCGTGTATAGATGGAGAAATGCCGTGGCATGGTCCTCTTTAGTTGCGTCAGTAGCACTTTTATAGTCAAATTGATTCACTAGCAAGTTAGTTATTTCTTCTGGATTCACTACAACTCGTCCATCAACCTTAAGCCTAAGTTCCCTCTGAATCACTTTCTCTCTATTAGTGCATTTATTTACAATTTTCCAGATTTCCCTACCCTTATTTTCTGATGTTTTTATTTGTTTCATTATAGCAAGCTTTTTTGCTTTAGAAACAATATTTCTATATAGCCTAACGCACATGTTTTTGTATTTTAAAATACTCGGTTCAAGGCAATTTCCATTGCGTGCACATAAAAAACGTTTCATTTTGCTGGAGGTACGTATCCCTTTAGTGATCCAATTTAATTTTGATTTATTCCTAAGGTTGGTTTTACATTCTCTCTTCCTGTAGCTATTGCGAAACACTTTATAAAAACTTTTAAGAAAAGTATTAATACCCATGCCTGTCCATGATTCTTTAAGAATACCCTTTACAAATGCTGCACTATTTTTAATGTTGAATATTCTTTTATTTATTACAATAAACCCATTGTCATTCAAATATAGATTGGATGGATTTTTCAAATGAACCTCAGCAAAAATACCTGCATGCCCGTCGGCCAAACCATTGTGATCTACCTCACCACCCAAAACAGATGCATCAGGCAGATTGGTTATGAAGTTGTCTATACATGATGCACTATTATTACGGATGAAAGTAGCAGAAGAGATAAGATTCCTAAAATTATAACATTTTAACAAACTAAGGAATTCCGCACTTTTTTTATTGTCTACTAGCAGATTAATATTAAAATCACCACATATTATACATTTCCTATTGAATAAATAGTCCAATAACTTCTCCAATCCTTCCAAGAACTGTTCAAAATTTTTTTATCATCGGGATTTCGATAGCAACAACAAATATAAAGACCAGTGATGGTATCTCTAACACCACAAATTTCAAAACATTCCATTCTATACAATTTGTTTATTGGCTCACAAATTTCGGTCTGTCTATCAACATGCCCTAAAATTAAACTACCTCCTCTTAATTTTTTTTTTCTAGTGTTGTAGGCTACTAAATTATAGTTATTTAGATTAAAAACATTTACAGTGCTCTCATTCAAGAAGTGTTCACTTATACACACGTAATCCAGCGTTTTATTAAGAGTTTCCACATAAACCTCTAGTTCATTCTTTTTGTTCAAAAGCCCACATAAGTTTTGATGATAAATGTTAAGGGAGATATATTCATTCAGATCAGATAAATTTGTCATAAATTTGTAGTGGCAAAGTGCCGGCTATATTTGTCGCCCGAATCGAATAACGAAAATAAAAACTTGCCCAATAGGTAGGTAGGTAGGTAACTACAACTAAAAAGCGAAAAATAATAAACTTTTTTACAAAAAAATACTACCGACTTCCATATAATAAAACTACAAAGAAAAAATAACTTTATTTTTGTAAGTCGGTGTCCATAACGTAATAAATTGGTACCTACCAAAGACATACACAGATTTTTTTTATTAATTACCCGAATATCAAGAAACTGAACATAACCTACTAACTACCGGTAAAATGAGAGTGTACCAAGGTGAATTGTACACATCTGCGTACCCCTTTAGAGCGTAGTGGCGTGATGTTATGTTATGAAATGGTATAAACAATAAACAGACATGCGATTGCAACAATCCCGAGAGATTTGCCGTTATTTATTGAAGAGTTCTGTTGTATATCTTCGAAGTTCTTCATCAGATCTTCACCAAACTTCATAAAATGGGACCAATTTCGAAACATACTTTAGAAAAAAAAAAGAATTTTCAAAATCAGTCCAAAAATGACGGAGATATGCGTGAACATACATAAAAAAAACAAACATTATGTCGAACATAGAACCTCCTCCTTTTTGGTAAGTCGGTTAATAAATAATATGCCTTCAGACTAAGGTAAACGACACTTTTCACAGGGTGGCTCCGTAGTTATTGAAAGTAGGCAAATATCACATAAGTCAATACAAGAGTAAATATCGTGCGACTTGTCTCTCTTAAGAGACCCATGTCCAGCAGAGAGTTGCTGGTCTGCTGATGTTAGTGATAATGAAACTCATCATGATGATGATGAAACTCATGATGGTAATGATGGAACTCACCGAAAGCGGAGATCATCCCGAACATGACGCAGAACAGGCCGCCTACGATGGGCTGCGGGATGATGATGAACACGGCGCCCAGCTTGCCCACCACGCCCTGCACCACCATCAGCCCTGCCGCCCACTGCACCACGCGACGGGAACCCACCTACATGGGATAGCATGGATATCTAATAATCTATCTAATACGTTTAAACGAGCAATTCTTGTATTTATCTATACTAATAATCTATACTTCTATACTATATTAATTAATATTTAATTAATAATTAATTAATTATTAATAATAATAATTAATTAATTATTAATAATAATAATTAATTAATTATTAATAATAATAATCTATACTAATATTATAAAGACGAAAGATTTTTTTGTTTGTTTGTTTGTACCGAATAGGCTCCGAAACTACTAGACCGATTTAAAAAATTCTTTCACCAATAGAAAGCTACTTTATTCCTGAGTAACATAGGCTATTTTAATCTCGAAAACGGGTCCTGTGGGTTGGCCCACGGGAGCGAAGCCGCGGGGAACAGCTAGTGTATAAATATACAAGCTACGGCTCCAACGATTTTCATGATATTTAATAGTATGGAAGGGGTTTTGGGGGCGATAAATAGATCTAGCTGGGTTTAATTGTTAGAAAACGTTGTTTTCTCTATTTTCACCCGAGCATAGCTCTCCGTCGCCCGGATACTTCATTTAAAACTTCATGCGCATAGCAACAATGGTGGACTTAATGCCTAGATGGCATGGATATAGAGTTCACTATTCAAAATCACCAACGAAACATTACGCCTGCACTCCCCGAAGGGTTAGGCAGTGGTGCACTTGTCTACTCACATTTCTTCAGTTATGTTTAAGTCCCATGTAATAGGGAGCGGGCCTTGCCATCAACCGAGCAGAGAAATTAAAACCTAACCACACTTTACCCGACCCAGGAATCAAACCCACGACCCAGGAATCAAATCCACGACCTCATGTTCAGCTGTAGTCTATGCGACCACTAAACCAACGAGGCAAACCCACCGCACTATTCCCAAACCACTGCAACTCCTGAAAGCCAGAATCAACAGCGGCAACCACCAGAAAAGCGCCGAGGCAATGAAGCTCGACGAAGTCCCGGAGAATGAATCCAACGAAACCAACGAGGCAGTCACTGTCAAAATTACAAACACACATTTCTGAAATTCGACACTTTTTGAACATCAAGATTATAAAAGGCAGTCCCTCCACGTGCCCCCATGAAATACTGCGAAGCGTTATCCATCATATTGGAGAATTGCTCATGTACATAGTAACGAGCAAAATCCAATTAGGTTCAAATCTCCGGTGCACTGCGCTAGGCTGCATAATTTACCTAGTACACACATCCTGTGGGTTGCCTTTTGGAACGTAGGAACGACAAAATCTAGAGTTAGCAGAAATAATTACAAAGCCCTCTTAACAAACGTCCTACTCTCTTTCCTGTCACATACTGCTACTAATATTATAAATATGAAAATCTTCTTTTTAACCCCCAACGGAAAAAGATATATAAGTTTGACGTATTGCATCATAGCTCCTAAACGGATGAACCGACTTTGATTTCGTTTGTTTGGAAGGTGACTTTATCGAGATGTGGTGATTTTGATCTTAGCTATGTTTGATGAAAATCAATTCAGCCGTTCAAAAGTTATGAGCGTTTTTCTCTTTGAATCGTAGTATTTTCGCAAGATATCGTGTCATATTATGTGTTCAATAGATTTTCGATCAAAGCGTGTGTCGATGTGACGGGGGTATTATTTTTTAAATTTTACTTGCCTTTTTCGAGTTTATGGAAAACTCTTTAAATAGTTCAGCGACCCTTTCTCAGTCGAAATAATATCATAAGAGAATTGTTATCAATGGTTGGTTATAGTTGAAAACAAAATATGAAAATCTATAATGTTTGGATGTTTGCAATCCGTTGAGATTTGAAATACCTAAACTGACCATGGCCTGGATTAGAACGTAGAAAACTTTTAGAATAGAATAGTTCTTTATTTGCACAGAAAGTAGGTACAATTTACAGAAATACAGATGTAAAGTTTAAATTTTATCTCTGCAACACGTGGATAGTTTCAGACTTCATCATGCGGCGAAATCACTGGCAAACCTAGCATTACATTTACGTCATTAAAACTGCTCTTTTTCTAGCAAACCTCTCAATACTCGCAAACCACATAAAGTAATTAAAACTGCGCTATTGCGTCGGTCCGAACGTCCGAGGCTTTCAAGCGTATTACCGCAACGTTTAAGTGAACACAACTACATCCCTACCTGCATACACCCCGCCGAGCTGTCCCGTCACCTGTCCGGTACACTGTCCGTAGTTTAATTAACGGAAAATAATAACATGTTACGCGACATGTTTGTTATGATTTAGGAAGTCTTTTCTTTATTTATTATTTATTTATTTATGTACAAACACTAGACTACTGATAGAGCAGTGGTGGCCGCGACTTACAAGTCGTAGGTCGTGGGTTCGAACCCAGGCTTTACTTTGTGTAAATTATTTCACCACCACTGCTCTCAAAACGGTGAAGGAAAACATCGTGAGGAAACCGGCAAGTCCTAGAACCAAAAATTCAAAGACATGTGACATCCACCAACCCGCACTGGGCCCGCGTGGTGGATTACGGCTCATTCCCTCTCACAGAGAGGAGGCCTGTGTCCCAGCAGTGGGAACATTAATAGGCTGATGATGATGATGTGATGTGATGTACAAACAAAACACTTAACACTTCTTTATTGATCATAAATTTTAATAATGTTAAAATTTGTGTTATTTTCAGTGTTGCACCTCCTATTTCCATGCAAGTACTACCGACGCGTTTGGAAAGTTTTGTGTAGCTGACATACAGAACAGAATGCTACACACCTTGGTGACCCCGATGGCGCCGACGTTCTCGCCGAAGGTGTTGGTGCCGTTGCCGGAGCCCCACAGCCCCGCCAGCACCGTGCCCAGCCCCTCCGTGCCCAGCCCGCGGTTGATGGCGTGTAGGGGCGGTGGCGGAGCAGCTGTGTAAGAGAAACTTGGATTAACTTCACATAAATAAGTTATTGTGGCTTGTTGCAGGCAAAGATTTCGATTAAGAGGCTTCGATTAACCAGACTGTAGTGAACTGTATTGGTGTTGTTTGTTGGGGTCTTGTTGGAGGAATGAAAATACTGTCTTGATTCGTATCTTCAATTTTATTCCTTATTTGTTACCCCTTGTAGAGCTGGAGACCGACTGTATCTTAGCCCCCAAGCGGTCCGGCCTTTATACAAAAACCGCTAGCCGCAAACAATAGCGCTCTCCCTCAACGGTATTCGGGCCTGGCATCGCAGAAATGCCGACTTTATTAAACTTATCTTACTTAAATCTACACAAATTATACATTTCCTTAATCTACATACTTAATTCTACCTAGGAAAAATATAAAACGTGTAAAAGGTCAATACAAGAGTCTTATCTAATCTACTCCCTACTTATGAGCCATGAAAACATACATAATCTTGTCTAATTAGCTACCTTTTCTCTAGTTCTTATATATATTACAAGTGTAGGTAATCTTAATCTAAAACTAGTGGAGTCTGGCAGAACCTTCCACCCACCCCAGGGCGGAGGACATCCATAAGGATTTCCACCTCTGAAAAAAACATGGCATAGAGTGGAGTGGAAAGGAAGCCTTTGTTTTACAGTCAGACTCTCTCAAAGCGCATGTAACCCCAAAAGCTCTTTATTCTTCACAAAGAAGTACATATTGCAGAAGAAAGAACCTGGCTTTCAACTGTCAACGAAACTTAAAATAATCTATAAGAGTTTTATTTAACGATTTAAACTAAAAACGATCTTACCGCACATTCTGGCCGTAGTGGGGTAGTAGCTGATGGACTCCACCGTGCAGGCCAGCACTCCTGCCAACATGCCCAGCACTCCCGCCACACTCACCGTAGGCACTCCCCATTGTCCTAACACCAATAAATAATACAACTGATTTAGTTTCTTTCGCAAAGAGGTTTGAACAACTTCCGAAGAAGCTGGCCTAGACTAGACATTGCACAAGGAGAAGTTTTGAGAAGAAGCAGTGAGGACAGGTATCTTAACCGTTGTTACTACAGGAATTCGTTACTCGGAGAGTGTCCAGGTGAACAGAAGCTCTTAGAGTAAGTTTATTTTTAGTGTGCGTAAGGGACAGATGTCTTATACATCTATCCTTTATAACTCAAAATAACCTTAGGTACTCTAAGAGCTTATGGTCACCCCCCTGAAATTTTGAGTATTTAACTGCTAATTGCATTCACATCACACTAATATTATAAAGGTGAAAGTCTGTGAGTGTGTATGTTTGTTACTTCTTCACGCTCAAACTGCTGGACGGATCTAGATGAAATTTGGCACAGGGATAGACTATAGTCTGGAATAGCACATAGGATACTTTTTATTCTGGTAATATGTTCCCTCGGCATAATTTTCGACATTCACGCGGGCGATGCCGCTGGCAGAAGTTAGTATTCTATAAAAAGAATGCAGTCAGCAAGAAAATGGCCAACTTACACGATTCTTTTAATTGTCAATCGATTCTGTTTCTTTTTCATTTAGCTGGAAGACTGATATCATAATAGCCTATTTATCTTTAATACGACTCACCAGGGTAAGGAACTCTGAACCAGGGAGCATCTTCAATGATATTCAGTTTTACATCCGTCCGGGCGGGGTGTTCGGGCGGGAACACGCCAGTGACGGTCAGCACAGCACACAACGCCCACATGATAACTATCGTCAACAATACCTATGGAAAAGAAAATAAAAAAAATAATTAAAAAATCAAAATACCCGACTGCTTAAAAAGCGAACTAAAAAGACGTAAACAAGAAGAAAATCATGCTGTGCAGTCGGAGGATACATATTTGCGAGCTGGCTGACCAAAACCAGATGTATCCTCCGACTGCACAGCATGATTATATATATATCGGAGGAAGATATATCGCTTGTAAACTTATTACTTCAGGTTTGTTTAATTGGCAACATTTAGCTTCTGATCAATTCTCAGTTCGATTTTATTCGATTGACAACACCTTATTTTTCTTATATCAAAATACTCGATTTGGATTGGATAATACAAGCAGTACTTACTTTGCCGGATGTGTTCTTGAACCAATGAAAAGCGAGGAAAGTCTATACGGATTCTCTAGAGTGGGTTTCTCCCGCCATATTGTGTCGTGAAGTTAGAAAAAGATACGTGCGGACGCGCGTTTTGGGAGTTAAAAAGACTTGAGAGAAAAAGAGTTGAGAAGTAGCCTAAAGTGGCGTGTGTGAACTTGAACAAGTGTGTTTAAGTTGGGAAAATGCGAAACGATTGGTGGCCGAATCCGCTGCTTTGATAAAATTGGAACAAGAACTATCTCTAAAACGGCATAAGTTACCTGCTTTGTGCAACGCATACCCACGATATGCCCACAGACCGAGGGTATTATTGAAGATAGCCCTCCTATCTCCGTTATATATGTATATGTCGCATCAATGCTGGCCGATAGATGTAAACCATCGGAAAGTCAGGATGTATTCCCTTAGGTTAAGACATCGTAAGTGGGCAGGTAGGTGGGTACAGTCGTGAAAATGAAATCACACAAATTATTCGATACACTGAGTATATTCAAATAGACACAAGTTACACTCTTGCTTACTAATATTACGGATCGACACTGATTCTACGACGTGTTAGCTCTAAGGCTGTCAGAACTCAACTGCCAGTACATTTTAGCTCAACTACTATATTCTATTATCCCCACCACGCAAGTGGTTAGAGAAAGCGCGCCAAAACGTAGTTGTTTCTGCTTTGCCGCCAGATGGTACTGTCCGTACTATTGACTAAACCCGACATGTATATATATATATATAAAGGTATTTATTATAGTAAATATATATGTATGTTTATTTTAGCTACACTATATATATTGTTATTCAATTTTACTTCAATAATTATTTCATTTTTTTATGCACCTGCCATGTTATCTCTTCACCACCCTTGGTTGACTGGTAGAGAATGCCTTAGGCATTAAGTCCGCCTATGTATGTACTATAAGGGTCAAAAGTGCAGTCACACTCTACCGGTTAGTAGGAATAATCTATACTTTAATTTCTATGCAAAATATTAAATCAGTTGTGAATAATTTTACTTATTCTACAAAAATTAGCCATTTGAGTTTTGGGCGAGTATGACTGCACTTTTGACCCATGACTGTACTTGTATGTTGCATGAAGATTTAAATAAATAAATAAATATTCACTCTTGATTTAAAGACGCCTAGGTTGTATCTCTTCCTGAACTGAAATGGTATACTTACAGGAAACAGTTTGAAGAGTGGAAACCACGTGACAGTGATTCCCTGGCCCCTCTTCCAAGTCAGGGTTGGAATGGTCACTCCGGTCATGCATTGCGAGAAGATTGTCAGCAGGGTAAATGTTCTGCAACAAATATTAATTACTTCAAGACTTAAAAAATATATGCTTTACATTTTAAAGCTAAACAGCTGTGATCGAGCCTCTGTTTGTAGTTAAGTGTGGTTTAAAACGTTATTATTGTCTCCGACAGATAACAAATATATAAATGTCACTGATCCGACTTGTAACAAGTATAAGTATAATAAAAAAGCCTCTTAATTTCGTGCAAACATTAACACATATTTATATATTAAATTGTAAAAAAAAAGATTGTCAATAACTTCACATAGAATAAGGACTGATACGTCTATAAGGTCAAAAAAGTCAAGGTGTGAGTTAGGTCATGTTTAAAGTGCTCCCAGTAAATAATAACTTTTTGATGTAAAATCTGGCTAGCAGTGCGAACACTGTGTGTGTCTGGACAGTTTGAGTGTTTAGTGATATGTAGCAATATTGATTGCAACTTCAGTGCTTCGATTCGTTGGATAATAAGTAAAAACAATTAATTGCGTGAACAGATTACATTTTATATTCTTACGATTACCCTCAAATTAATCGAAGAATTACATCAACACTGAAGGAGTTGTAAGGGCAAGCTGTGGCAGCTTGTACTGCTTTTGAAATCGGTCAGGCGCTATAAGATAACATTCAGGCCGCGACTTATTGGCTATAACTTATTGGAAAGGTATAGCTCCTCAACGTGCGAATACTTGACTTGATCGCCTCGATCGATCGACCGTCAACTTTGAAAGTATTACAGAGGTCTGCCAAGAGAGGGCTACTATATTATACTGCCGAGCGATCAATCTAGTATTTACAAATATGGAAGAAGTTATGAATGCACTAAAAAATATCCAAAAGGAACTCGACGAACAAAAAAATATGATCCTAAAAAACGGAGAAAGAGTTACCGAACAAGTAACCCAAAATATAAACTGCATTTTAGAAGAAAATTTCAAATATTAGATGATAAATACAATAATCTCAAGGAAAAATATGAAAATCAAGAAAAAAGACTATACTTTATAGAAAAACAAATAAGGAAGAACAATGTCGTCTTTTTTGGGTTACAAGAAACAGAAACATCATATTCAAATCTAGAAAAAATAATGATCATCTTTATAAAAGAACGCTTTTATTTAGACCTGGATCATAGGGATATACAAAAAATAAAGAGAATAGGAAAAAAAGGGGATAGACCTAGACCGATAATAGTCACATTTTCCACACTCGGTATAAAAATCAACATATTCAAAAAGAGTAGCGTATTGAAAAATACAGAGTTCTATATAAAGGAAGATTATCCACAAAATGTACTTGAAAGAAGAAAAGAGTTACAAGAGCAGGCACGAATAGAGAAAGAGAAAGGAAATTCGGTAATAATAAAATATGATAAACTAATAATAAGAGACAAAAAGAACACAACAGCCAAAAATAAAAGAATGCTTTCAACGTCTCCTGAAACCAACCTCGCCGGGCGTGACGAAATTAGAACGCAGACCAGCAAGAAGAATAAGACTCAAAATAAGGATACCCTGACGAAATATAAAAGATCGTCTAGTCTGTCAGATGAAGTCGTAAAACCAGGGATCCTGAACTTCCTGTCTACCAAAACCCCAAATAGCGCACCCGGAAAAAGGGACAATAACAATGAGAAATATTAGCAACTACAGCACCCCTCTCACACGGATAACATGAAGGAAACAATATCAAAAAATAATTCACATCTTCCAAGCCGGCTGGTCACCGAGGAAGATTATGACCAAAACCCTCCAAAGGATCAAACAAAATCAAAAACAAAATTAAAATTAGCAACAAAAATACCTAACCCAACTAATAGCACCACTACTAAGACTAGAACGTCAGGAAAACTCTACATTTTAACATACAATGTTAAAACACTCTCAACATACGATCGCTTAATTGAATTAAATTAATCCTTATCAAACATCAAATATGACATAATAGGACTGTCTGAAACAAGGCGTATGGGAGACAGAATAGAAGAGTATGACAATTTTATATTATGCTACACGGGACAAACGCCTGGCTTGTATGGTGTAGGCTTTTTAATAAAAAAATGCCACAAAAACAACATAGAGAGCTACATTGGCCTATCAGAAAGAGTCGCTATTTTAAACTTGGTATTCGAAGATACGAGGTTGTCAATTATACAAGTTTATGCCCCTACGGAAAAAGCTAACAAAGACGAGATTGACAATTTCTACTGTACACTAAACAAAGCGATTGATATCTCATATAAAGACTTCATACTCATGGGAGACTGGAATGCGAAAATTGGTAAACCAAAAAAGGAAAATACCTAGTCGCGAAACCGAACGGATATGGAAAGAGGAATGAGAGGGGACAGCGATTGATAGAATTTGCTATGGAAAACAAACTGTCAATAGTAAACACATTTTATAAGAAAAAATTAAAAAACAGATGGACATGGCTCTCTCCTGATAAAAAATCATTAAAAATGAGATCTCTGCCCTTTACAAGCTCATAAGTAAGTATATCAGGAATGATTACTCAAACCACAGATATAACACTATCGAAAAACACATAATTCAAACTGGAGGCACAAAGAAAGCTTACAAAGAGCTGCGAACACATAAAACATGGATTGAAGGTTTGAAACAGGGCAAAAAAACACACAAGAACCGTAAAGACATCATCACTGTAGCAACACAATTTTATAAAAAATTATACAGCACCAGAGAAACAACAGGCACGGATGGAAGAGATCAATACCTAAGTCCCAACAATAGAAATCCACCTATACCTCAGATTGAAATAAGCGAAGTAATAACAGCAACAAAAACTCTTAAACCAGAGAAAAGCCCAGGTTCTGATGGCATCACAAATGAGTTATTAAAAACCGGTTCAGCAACTCTTATAGTTTACCTGACTGAACTGTTTAACCTCATTCTTGAAACTGGAGAAACACCCACCCAGTGGTCAGAATCGGACATTATCTTTATCTACAAAAAAGGTGACCCCAATGATATAGGTAACTACAGGCCAATAAGCCTGCTACCTACCATCTACAAGCTCTTCTCTTCAATAGTAAATAAGAGATTATACTCTACACTAGAAGCGCGTCAACCTGTCGAGCAAGCCGGGTTTAGAAAGGGATACTCAACGATCGACCACATACACACATTGGAACTTCTGATTGAGAAATACCGCGAGAAAAAAAACCACTCTACATTGCATACATTGATTACAGTAAAGCATTTGATTGCGTATCACATAAAAACATATGGGAAAGCCTAACAACACAAGGGGTAGAAAAAGAATACATTTCTGTAATCAAGAGTTTATACAATAACAGCAGGAGCAGAATCAAACTAGAGACAGCTGGGCCTTGGTTTCCGATAAAAAGAGGAATAAGACAGGGCGACCCTCTTTCACCATTGCTGTTTCTAGCAACACTGGAATCAATCATTAGCCAACTCAATTGGAAAGGTCGGGGTATTAAGATTAAGGATGCCTACCTGAGCCACCTAAGGTTTGCAGACGACTTGGTTATCTTATCTGAAACAGGACAAGAAATCCAATATATGATAGAATCACTTAATGATGCCAGTAAACTAGTAGGCTTAGAAATGAACTTGTCCAAAACAATGTTGATGACTAACAGCGAAAAGAGAACAGTATACGTTGGTAGCGAGCCTCTCAAATATACAGACAGCTGCATATACCTGGGTAAACAAATTAGCTTTCATCACAATAGCAACGATCAAGAAGTAGAACGCAGGACACAGCTTACCTGGAACAAATACTGGGCACTGAAGGACATATTCAAAAGCAGCATGCCGATCAAAACTAAAACTAAAGTATTAAACTCGTGCCTTATACCGTGCCTCACGTATGCTTGCCAAACATGGAAATTCAACAAAAAAACAAAGGATAAAATAATTGCATGTCAGCGGGGTATAGAACGCAGTATGCTGAATATTAGAAAGATGCAAAAAATAAGGCACACCAAAATCAGACACATAACCAAAGCAAGGGATGGATTAGAACAAGCTCAGTCACTAAAATGGAGGTGGGCCGGACATGTGGCGCGTCTACGTGACAAGAGATGGACGAAAAAGGTGACGAAGGGCGGGTCCACAGGGAAAAAGAAAGAGTAGACCTGTCTACCCCTCTTTCTTTAGCTACAGGTAGCTAGTTGGGAAGACGACATCAATAAAACAGCTGGGCCGAACTGGATTCAAGTAGCCCAATCTAGAGAGGACTGGCTATCTTTGGAGGAGGCCTTCACCTACAGAGGAGTTCTTACAGAATGAAGAATAATAGTATAATAGTATAAGATTAAAGAAAAACTAACACAAGTAAATTTAGGAACCAAGCTTAATTACTAACAAAACTAATAATTGTATACCAGTAAACTAACTTAATATAATCTAATTTCTTGTTTTATAAGCTGTAAGAAATAAAAGGCTTTTTTTTTTTTTTTTTTTTATTTACGTCTATAAGACGACAAACAAGCGCGCGTGAAACATAATAAAATTATTAATATAAGGCCATTAATTACATAATTGCGTTTATTTTATTTGTATTATTAATTAATTTGCATTTGGTACTTAGATTTGGTACAATCATAGTTGTTGACATAATATTTGTAAAGTATACTAGTTGAATTAATTTCTAAAAATAAATAATAAAAGAACAGTCTAAGTCATTAAAATTCCAATTAAATAATTGATTATTTGAATTCGTAGTAATTAAAATTAAAGTAATTAAACGTAATAATAAATCATTAATTTATAATGTGGAATAAATAATTTTAAATAGTTTATGTAGAAATAATCAAAAATAACTAGAGAATTAATTAGATTAAACTGGCTTCTGCCAGCCGCTTCGCCCGCGTGAGTGTCGAATATGGGATTAAAAAGTATCCTATGTGCTATTCCTGACTATAATCTATCTCTGTGCCAAATTACATCCAGATCCGACCAGCCGTTTGAGCGTGAAGAAATAACAAACACACTTACACTCACAAACTTTCGCCTTTATAATATTAGTGTGATTAAATTAGGTTGCATGAACCCCCCTTTGTGGATAAAGGCCTCCCCGTCTCTATTTGCTGTCCAGTCAAAAATCCAGTTTTTGCCAGCTACAGTCTGTAGCTTGTCTTTCCAGCATACCTTTGGTCTGCCTCTGCGCCTGTAACCGGTGGGCCCTCTCCATGCTGTGACTGCTTGAGTCCACCTACCATCAGTGTATCTGGCGACATGTCCAGCCCACTTTCGTCTTTTTCCCTAAAGTAGAATGTTTGAAAGAGTCTTATTTTAAGCGCGCTTCTTTCTAACGCTCTCCGGCATGAATTAAGTTGTCTGTTTGCCACCGAGTCAAAGATCCATGTTTGGCAACCGTATGTGAGGCAGGGCAGTAGGCAGGTATCCATAATTTTCTTTTTCTATTGGATGTGGATGTTTGACTTCGTGATTTCTTTATTTGACCAGTAATTTTTCCAAGTTGTTGCGATTCACCTATCTCTTCAATGTTGTTATTTTTTTGAAGTATTTCTGAACTATTAGCCAAGCTAGTATCCTTAAGCAAAAAATAAAGTATAATTACGTTTTATCCGTCTAAATCAGGTAAATCGTTCCACGCGGTTATGAGATATTAACTTATTACTGAATACCAAGTGATAGGTTCACAGGCGCCCCTTGCCGCTATACGTTTGTTTTGATCTTGTTAGCGACATTTTTTTTGGGCTATCTTCCAATGCCTTTTCCCGCTCTAGGTGAAGCGGGAGGGCGTGTCAGACTTTTACTGACTAAACCCCACCCTGTGTTCCTTCAGTAGCTTGAGCCAGGGCCGCGGTAACTCTGTTTCAAATTTATCCGCGACCGTAGCGACACTACCTCTATTTATTTTTTGTATCGTTTTGAAATATTGGTAGTCAGGTGTTAACGACTTTTATTATTTATCTGGCGGTGACTTAAGTGAAAATGTCGCAGTAGCTAACAGCCACATATTTGACATTGGTCATATAATTATCTAGCTTTTTCTGCGGCTTCGCTCACCTAGCCTATCATAGGATAGGCTTATTACCAGAGGATCCATGCATTTTACCGGAACAAAAAGTAGCTTATGGCACGAGATAATCAGCAGCAAAAACATTTTATCAGTAAAAAAAATTATTAAGATTTTTTTTGGATGAGTGTTTGCAAAGATTAGCGACGTTTTAAAGACGTGTAGACTTGATAATATTAGTTTAGGTTTATTTAGGTACACATAGAATTGTAATTTATTTAAAAGATAAATAGAAAATCTGAGCTAGAAATAAGAACAGAGAAGCGTGTAACTATCTACCATTTTATTCAAAGGAACTAGTCAACTTGGTCTGAACAAATCTGGAAATAGTTTTCGTTTAAACGCGCCAGTGGCTCGCTCAAGTGAAGAGATTACACGAGTCTGGATCCTTTTGTAGCCAGCCACCTGATTCCATACTATTCTTAGAAGGTACCTATATTCATATCTTTAGCGAAGCGTACCGTATTCCATCTGGAATCTAGATACAGGTCTTTTTTTAGAATATCAAATTAATCAATTAAGGCGGCAGCCTGTATTTCGGATTGTAGTTTATACCCTTCTTTAAAGAGTGGTCTCCTAGTAGCCTTCCTTAATAAAATAATCCTATTTGAATGCCATTAAATATTTAGGTGTGTGTGTGTGTGTGTGTGTGTGTGTTGTGTGTTGTGTGTGGTATGGTGTGTGTATTTAAATTAATATAAGCGATATTATGAATGATTAAAGAAAGTGTTTAGTTGCTTAGGTATTTATTTGGGAATGTTCAAAAGCGCTTCTGGTTCATCATAAGAGAGGACCAAGAAAAATGAAGAATCTCCTGATGAAAAATGTTTTGGCAGCATGTATTAGTTTACAAACTGCATATTTCCTACGTTTGAAAAGGTCCATCCTTTTCAAACATAGTGTGAACAAAGGGGGTCTTAATCATGTGTAAAAGCTATGCCCATTTTTTGTAATTACAGCACTAACATCAGCGCTGTAATTACAAAAAATGGGCATAGCCCAGGCTAATATTTTTGCAAAAATAAATAATAACACTGTTCAAATAACAAGTCAAAGAACATTATCTCTCTACCATATTGTAATTTTGTATATTATATGTATGTATTTTTATTTTATCTTCTATACTTATATTTAGTTAATGTATGTGTAATTTATATATATCTAGCTATTGCCCGCGACTTCGCACGCGTAGACTACATGCTTCTCCTTATCATATTTTAACAGTATGTAGAGAAAAAGTAAAAAATAATGTAATGCGAACGTGTTTCTTAGGACAGACTTATATTTACCTACTCTATCATCAATACGCTCTATCCTTGTCCCGTTCCGTATGCCTACACTATTTCTGTTTATCCATGACTAATAATAAGTAATCATAAGTAAGTAATTAAATTAAAGTATTTCCTTATAAACAACATTTTAAACCATTTTGGATGTTGACGCCAATATCACCAGACTATTTGATGAGATAACACGTGAACACGCTACATAGAACTGTCCATGGAAAAAGCAATTTGCCCTCAAATCTACACCAGCATACTTCAGTTTGTCCTTGAGCCTTATTAATTGTCATGGCGAAGCAGATTTTCCCGTCCCTATTTTATTCCTATATTTATGCGTTGAGCCATTCAGTTACCAACAGACTTTAAAGTATTGAAAGTATTTTTAATAGTTTTTCCTTTGTAAAAAAAGGACTTTTGTACACAACATTTCATCCCCCATGATCCACCCCCCCCCCCAAGGATGGAATTCCAAAAATTATTTCTTAGTGGATGCCTGCACAGCATAAAGTATCTATTTGCAAAATTTCAAGTCTCTAGACGATTTCACCCTCATGGGGGTGAAATCTTCAAAATCGCTGAGATACGTGTAAATTATTTTTTAATCTTCAGCCTAAACCCAAAATATGAAGATCCTGACTTTAAAATTGACGGATTTTCATGCAAACTTTCATCCCCTATTTCACGCCCTTAGGGGTGGAATTTCCAAAAATCGTTTCTTAGTGCTCACCTACACTATCAAAGGAACCTACGTGCCAAGTTTCCTGATTGAAGCTTCAGCTGTTTGGCCTGTGCGTTGATGGTAAGTGAGTGAGTGAGTGAGTCAGTCAGTCAGTCAGTTACTTTCTTCTTTTATATATTTAAAAAGAAGGTAGAAGAAGATTAGTTAAGTTATTATAGTCTATTTTAGGTTTCCTTATTTCTTTCTACACACTGTGTCTTCGTCTATCATCCAGCCTTCCTGTCGCATGTCTACTGGAAGAAATTTCTATTGAAATAAGCAGTACCTTTGTGCTCTTCTATCTGTATTCTTTCTTTTCTCTGAAAAGTGTTTTGTGTGTACTGTGAAATCAGATAGTTAATGATACGTACTTAATTTTTCAGTACCAGCCCGGAGACTGGAACTCTTCCCGGTTGACAGCAATAGGTTCGCACAAACACATCGAACAGATACACATAACTGTTGAAATGTTGATGAACTTCATGTAGACCTTTACCTGAACCTTCGGCAGGCGTATTACGTATCTTGCAAGAGCAAAACGATAGCGATGTTTGCGCAATAATTGCTCTTCAATACAGAAGTTTTAGAGCTATCGGCGTTTTTTTTAAATCGCTCGCTGTTTGTCATGTGCACTTTTTTTTTTTTTTTTATCTGTTATAGGCTTGCGCTTGACCACTATCTCACCTGATGGTAAGCGATGATGTGGTCCACGATGGAGCACGCTTGCCTAGAAGTAACCTATTCACTCTTGATTTAAAGACCCCTAGATTGTAGCTATCGGGTAACACAGACTCCGGCAGGGAATTCCACTCCTTAGCTGTACGCACAATAAAAGTATTCTCAAAACGCTTAGTGCGTATGGGTGGGATGTCCACCATGTACCGATGGCGCATCGCCGTACGTCTGGTAGACCGATGATGAAACGGGCTGGGTGGGATTTGATCATGCAATTCCTTCGCACACTCCCCGAAATGTAACCGATAAAAAACCGACAAGCTGGCAACTCGGCGACGATGTTCAAGGCTCTGGAGCTTTGACTTAACCAGTGCCTCATCGCCGATGAGCCTCTTGGCCCGCTTTACTTATTTGATAAACAGCGAGCGATTAGCAATAGATTGTGTAGGACCTACCAACCTACCTATTACCTATACCATAGGCAATTCCGACTTTTATGAGATAAAGCGTATGATCGCGCGATGATTGCTAATTGCTGTTTCTTAAGTAAAAAACCTGCGGGTTATATCAGGCGTGATGTAATATACAGTTTTAGGCGTAAACCCATAAATTTGACAAGACCATAAAGCGATCTGTTTCAATAAGGAAGGTAACATCGTAAATTATACCCAAATTGTATCGTCCTAACATTTACGTTTCTTATGAATAACTGCGGAATAAAACCGATCATTATAACAAGGTTGCTTCGCCTGTAAGAAACGTGTAGGTACCTAGATATTAAGATAGGTATACACGTTGGTATTTATTTCTTGCGCTTCTAAGGGCTTTAAGGCGACCAACTATCGACCTTGAGTGAGTAAAACGGACACGTATTTCACACCCTCGCGACTCAAAGTCTAGTCCAAACGCCAAATAAGTTGTTATCATATATGTTTTGACTTTAAAATAAAAAGTTGTCATACTTACTAAAATACAGAGGCTGATCCGAGGTGGCTCAGGAAAATAATGCTTGGAAGGATTTGCCCAGCAGTGGGACAATAAAGAATAATATAAAAAAATAAATTACAACTAATTAAATTGTCTTAGAGATGGTGAAAATTTCCTAAAATCACGCCTTATGATTTTAAAGTGCTTGTCGTTTTATTATCCGCGTTAGGCATAAATTTACTAATTAATTACAATATATTATCCAGATACAATTTAAAATATTCACATATGAAATTAATAAGGAAATGGTCTGGTAAAACGACATTTTCAAAAAATTAAGCCTATCTGTTTAGACGTGATGTTCATTTTAAAATCTGTTAAAATTATATTATCTGCCCCTTCAAGTTGGTATTTATTGCTTCCACTTCCAAGCGCTTTAAATAAATATGTGCCAGAGCAATCACACGCTTCTCTCGCTGCGGGCTGAGAGCGGTTTATTGAATTACTATCGAAGTATCGACACGTAATCTAATCAATTGTTTCGAGCAATATAGGAAATACTAGCATCTGTCAGCGGCTTTGCCCTTGTGAAAGGCGGAAATTATCACAAGAGAACGGTCTAATGGGAGAAAAAAAAGATTCCTATGTCCGGATCCAGACCATGGTCTACCCATAGATATAGTATGTACAAGATAAACAGAGTCAGATGAAAAGCGAAACCAAAAAAATAAAATCTATGTGTTAGGGAATTGTCCATGTGTTAGTTAAAAAAGTGTTGTCAAAAAGTCCATGTTCAGTATCGATATCGATACTTGGTGAACACCATAAGAAATACGATTAAAGGGTTGTTGGTTACATTGAACTGTAATAAGAGCTGGGAAAAAACCAAGCTTTGTTTTAATTAAAATACAAATTACAAAATAATATCTCGCATGTATTTAAAATACGAAATACAAAATATTTTTAAGTCGTGTAATTATTTAAAATATAAAATACAGTATTTTACATATTTTTATTTAAAATACAAATTAAAAAATACAGTCGGTCATCCATCGTGACATTCGTACTAATAAACTTAATCAATACACAGAAGTTAGGTGTAAATAACTGTTTGAAATGAAAATTACAATTTACAAGGTACTTGACAATTTGACGTACGCCATTTTGCTTATTTTCTGCAGAACGCATCTATTAATAAAATCGCTAAATGTGTTTTGAAGCCAAAAGTATTTGAAATACTTTTTTTTATGCTTTGTTAGTAAGAACAAAATTCTTAATAATTAATTACGATCTAGCCTAAAAGACTAATAAGCAATTTAACTCTTAACTTAATATGTTACGTTATAGATTATGTTAAAACTAAGAATAGTGTCCATTTGCACTTTTACACAAGTCCGTAGCACTTTCTTAGAGTCTGATATAATTTATAAAAACACTATGTTCATGTGTCATTGGGTGCATTTACAGCATCCCTAAGCACTTTATTTTGGAATTGTTGGATTCATTTTACGTTGCTTTGTTTAGTACAGCCCCAAAGTTGGATACCAAACGTCCAAATTGGCATCAGTATATGCTTGTATATGGTTATTTTATTATGTATTGATAGACAGGATTTCCTTCCGAGTAACCAATACATAATTTTATAACGTATGTCGAGTTCCTGTCTTTTCTTTTTGTCATGGGCTTTCGAACGCAACTTGGCGTCGAGAGTTATGCCAAGGTATTTGGCTGTATTAGCATGAGGCACTTGCATGCCATTTATGTAGATTGGGTGATAGTCCAAGTATTTATTTGTGAAGTCAATGAGAATTGATTTTGACTCATTTAGTTTGATCTTCCATTTTTGTGTCCAGTCATAAACTTTGTTCACAGCTAGTTGAACTTTTTCTACTGCTTCTCTGTGGCTTGATCCGGTAGCCATAATTGCAGTATCATCTGCATAGGTCGCAATGGTGTTCTTTTCCAGTTCTGGGATGTCACATGTGTATAACAAGTACAAAGTTGGGCCTAGCACACTACCTTGAGGTACCCCAGCTTTTATAGCGTTTAGCTCGGAATATGCGAAAACAGAGCAGCAGAGCACTGATGTATTCTAGACACTGTAAAACTAATACATGCAAACAATATAATGTCATTCCTAAAGCTACTCAAAGAAACAAAACATAATTTAAAAAAGTAATAATAAACATGCAACTTAAAGTACAGTTTAGATAAAAACATCTTCTCAATCGTACCTTAAATCTATTTTAACAAAACTTGACTTAATAAGTTTGTACTCATGTCATGATGTCACTAAAAACGATTAAGTTTTTATCGATACTCATGATGTCACCGCTTTGTCAAGCCCTAGCGTAAACAAACAATTTACTCTTTTACATAATATTTTCGCAAATATTGTTTAAATATACTTATATAATACAATGGAAATCAATATACTAAGTATTGTAAGAATCTTTTTCTGAGCCGATTACTAGCAGAAATTTGTCAAAATATGGTTCGAAACAATCCAAGGACAAAATTGTATTTACCTATGAAACGTGTATTTATTGGGGTTATTTCGTCTTGTAACGTCACATTCACTCACAGAACAAGCCACCATAGTTGCATAATTAATATTATTAATTTAAATCTAAAGATTATTATTTAAATGCAAGAAATTCACCGCGGCGTAAAATAGATGCGCCGCTATGGACCCTTCCTCGCGAAAAAAGTGACATGACTGGACTTTATTCACTCTCTCTTTTTCCCTTGGGCGGTTTGTACTTGATTAGGATTTCTCGCTCACACGCTTCGTGTATCTTTTGGCGTAGCAAAAAAATTCTATATCTATGGGTCTACCCGTGTGAAATTCAATCCAAATCCTTTCAACCGTTGAGGAGCGGTTGATGTAAACAAATAACAGCTACACGTTTCTCATTTCCAGAACATTTACCGACTGCACCATATTAAAATGTACTCTGTGGACTGCACGCACCGGGACTTACAGCTTAGTACGGCCGTTATTCCAAATGCGTACAGTGTGGCTATGTTTGCACCAATTGAGCCTGGTACCTATGAGATACCTAAGACCCCACTGACTACAAACCTAGCCCTATAACAATTGTCTAGTACCATAGTTATGTTAATGCCCTAACCTATCATACAAACCTCACCAAACGCAGGTTTTACGTGCGGGAAGTCTGTTACAAGGAGAATTTGGGTAGGAATAGAGTGAGAGGGAGATGTCAATGTAACCATATAAACTTGTGTTCTTTTATAATAAAGGGCAGTATAGCATCAGCATTCGTTGTATCACTTACTCCTAATATCACCCATCCGTACATGGCGACCGTGACAGCGTAAACGCTAGCAGCGTATGTTTACATTTCTTTGACCAAAACGGGTGTCGCAATGTATTGTAACGAGACCAATCTCGTACTGGGACTTAGCGTGGTCACTATTCTATTTTGTGAATATTTACCACGACAATCACAAAATGGGTACAACTAATACGAAGGAAGAAGTTATAGTTCCACAAAACGCAGCAGGTGGAAGTAACAGCGCTAACATCACGCAGCTGACGATACATGCCAGCACAACCAACATCATTTTAATCGTGTTACTTCTTATAGCATCGTTGGCGTTTTTGTATGGTATCTTCAGAATCTACAAGAATTGCCATCAGAAATGGATGGGTAATGAGATCAGGAAGGACAGACTACGATGTTCTATATGGAGACGTAGAGCTGACGCAGAGGAAATGCGGACGAATGCCAGAGGCTACAAGAAGGACACTGAGGACATCATCTGAAGAGTTAAAAACCCAGGGTTTACGAAGAAAAGTGCGCGAAAGTTGTATTCGTTATGTGTCAGTGCGTGGTTATATATAAGGTGTTGTCTATTCTCTATTCGTAGTAAACGTGTAATAGCATAAAATATACATGACATTATTTTAGTGGACTAAAATAAGTGACAAATGAAAATAAAATGAACGCTGGAGTGTATGCAGTATAAAATAATGGTATGTAATTCAGTACCTACTAAGAAAATAGAAATAAGTATTTATGTTAAATGGCAGAAAACTTAAAAACATTGTACGACAAGTTATTTGAAATCAGAAAATATTTGATAAAGATAGGTCCAGATAGAAGAAAAGGTAACATTATAGTCGTAAAATTAGCAGAGGCAGATAACTTAGTAAAAGAGTACAACTTATTTTTAGAATATTATTCAAAATCGAAAAGCACCGTATGTGAGAGTGAATGTTCGCATATTCACGAGCTTTGCGCAAATTTTGATCATTTATATGAACAAATATTAGATTTGTGCTCACAGAAACCTAGTACGGCAGATAAAATGGCAACTACTTGTAAATTTGATTTAAAAATTGCTTTAAGTTTATTACCAGTTTGTACAGACGATGAGGCTAGCGTAAAGCAACTTATAGATGGCATAGAGTATTACAAAACAGAGTTAGACGAAAATTCACAAGGAAAACTGTTAAATTTTGTATTAAAAAATAGACTCTCTCAGACCGCAAAATTGAAATTAGCGACTTCATATGTCAATATTGACGACTTTATAGCTGACTTGAAGATTCAGTTATTGCCTAAAAAATCGGCTACAGCAATTCAACGAAAGCTGCAAAGTCTTAGGCAAAACGATTTATCAATCGATGATTTCGGCAAAAAAATTACGGAATTGTTTGTAGATTTGACGATCTCTCAATCGGGGGCCAACGAGGCCAGTTTGAAAGTTTTAAAGCCAATTAATGAGAAGCAAGCTATCAAATGTTTCTCAGATGGATTGAGAAATCGACGACTTAGCACAATAATTTCAGCCAGAAATTTTACATCATTGAAAGATGCTGTACAGGCGGCCATCGATGAAGATATAACAAGTCCATCAACATCTTCCGATATTTTAACGATGAATTATAGAGGGAGATCGTCTTATAACTGGTCACAGCGGAGAGGCCGCTTCTCATACGCGGGTAGAGGACGCGCACGTGGCAATCAACAGGTTATCCAAAACCAAGACGAACAGCAGGATCAGGTTCGGAGAGGATCGCAGGCAAGCTGGCGCCGGTCCACCCGACCATTTCATGGAAACAGAGGTAGGTCCAATTATAGCACCTCCAGGGATCAACACATACATACATTGGATGACTCAGAAACGCAGGAAAACACAGAAACAGAACAGCGGAATGAGGACCAGTTTTTTCGGGACTAAAAATATAATTTTATCATGCAATAACGTAGGCTACGTAAATATAAAATCGCATAACCATTATTCATACCAATTATTAGTTGACACCGGTGCATCCATATCTGTCATAAAGTATAAACAAATTCTCGACCAAAACATTCCAATCCATATCGAGAAGACACTTGTAAACGGCATCGGGGGCAAAGTACAGGCTATAGGATATGCTTATTTGCGCCTAGTTATTGGAAATCAGACCCTACAACATAAGTTCTATGTTTTTAAAACATTGCCTTGTAAAGGTAGTGGCATACTGGGACAAGACTTTTTAAGCAAGTATAAATCAGTATTAAATTACGGTAACCAAACTTTGTTACTATGGAATCACAACTCAAAGGTATCATTACCATTAACAATGACAAACAATCATTTTAATATACCGGCAAGATCAGAGTCTATTCACTTTATTCGAACATGTGAGATAGAGGAATGTGTAGTTAATGGAACAGAACTGCGAAAGGGGATCTTTGTTGCAAATACTTTAGTTAAGCCCACGAATGGGAAAATACCAATTAGGATTTTAAACACCACGGAGACAGATTTAGTCTTGATAACAATTAGTCCAACACTTTACAAAGCAAGCGAGTATGATGTATGTTCATTTCAAGAAACCAATAATAATGCTGATCGTGTCAGAAAGGTATTCGCTTCGCTATCGCTGAAACATTTAAATAAAGAGGAGCAATTGTCCATAGAGTCCATTTGCGCAAAATATGCAGACATTTTCTTCCTACCGGGTGATAAATTAGGAACAACTAAATTATATGAACACTCAATAACATTGAAACCAAACGTGGCACCAGTGTACGTTAAGCCCTACAGAATGCCGCATTCACAGAAAGCCGAATTAAAGAAACAAGTGGACAACTTATTGGAACAAGAAATTATTGAACCTTGTTCCAGTGAGTGGTCCAGCCCAGTACTCCTAGTGCCTAAAAAATCAGACGCAAACGGGGAAAAAAAATGGCGGTTAGTTATAGATTACCGTAAGCTCAACACTTGTATTCAGGATGATAAGTTTCCACTGCCAAACATCACGGATATACTAGATTCCTTGTGTGGATGTATTTATTTCACACATTTAGATTTAAACCAAGGATTTTTTAACGTAGCGTTAAACAAACACAGTAGGAAATATACTTCATTTAGTGCAGACGGTGGTCAGTATCAAATGACAAGAATGCCTATGGGACTCAAAACTAGTCCCAGCTCATTTTCGCGTATGATGACCATGGCAATGACCGGGCTATCCTACGACAAGTGCTTAGTGTACCTAGACGATCTTATTTGTATGGGACGGAACTTAACTGACCATAACAAAAATTTAATAGAAGTATTCGAAAAGTTGCGCAGTGCCAACTTAAAATTAAATCCCACTAAATGCGATTTCCTTAAGAAAGAGATGCTTTATTTAGGCCACGTGGTGACAGGCAATGGTATATTGCCGGACCCAGATAAGATTAAAATAATTAAAGAGTATCCAGTTCCTAAAAGTACGGACGAAGTGAAACGCTTCGTTGCTTTTGCAAACTACTATAGAAAATTTATAGACCACTTTGCCGACAAAGCCTATCATTTAAACCATTTAAGTAAGAAAAACACTAAATTCAACTGGGATAGCAACTGTCAAACGTCATTTGAAACTCTAAAACAGAGTATGATGTCACCGCCAATCCTACAGTACCCAGATTTCTCAGAACAAAATCAATTCATAGTACAAACCGATGCATCTGGGTACGCAATTGGGGCAGTTCTATCAAATTCAAATGGCAGACCAATAGCTTACGCTAGTAGGAGCCTTAACAAAGCGGAAAAGAACTATCCCACTATAGAGAAAGAACTCTTAGGTGTAGTTTGGGCTGTCAAATATTTCAGACCCTATTTATACGGTCGTACATTTAAAATACTAACCGACCACAAACCCCTTGTATACTTATTTAATTTAAAAGACCCATCTAGCAGGCTCTTTAAATTTAGACTAGCTCTAGAAGAATACAATTACGTAATAGAATACGTAAAAGGAAGTGAGAACTGCGTTGCAGATGCATTATATATGATGTTTGTGTTGTAAATAAATAACCGGAATAATTTAAAAATAGCAACATATAGGTATTGTTCATCGACTGTACCAACAATAGTGACAAGTCGATTAACCTGACTGTACTTTCCGAAAAATATGTTTACAAGTTGCACTTCAAAATAAGATAGCGTACACCTTAGTTGCTTGCAACCAAAATAAAATAGGACATTTCACAAATTAAAAAAAAACACAACACACAATACACCAAAAACACTACTACCTCCACAAAACAGAAAGAAAATTGACCTTAAAAATACGATAAGGGCGCCAATGTATCTATCGCCTGTTCATGGTTGAACACCGACTGTTTTCTCGGTTAACAGTTTTACATATCTTTAAGGCCGCTGCCTCGAATCTTGCGGGCAGCGGGGCGGCGGCGGTGGCGGCGCGGGCGCGGCAAGATCTAATGCATACAATCAAATGGACCGGCCATCGAAGAGAGCGGCGCGGGCGCGGGCAACGAGCGGTGCGCGCCAGTCAAGCGGTGACCGCCCGCGCGTCTGCATAGCAGTGTTGTGCAATTTATTTTCGTGACGTGTCGAAATGTCCTCGGACGTGCTAGAGCAAATTATTTCAGCAATTTTCGAGAGGACATCGATATGGAACAGCAAAGATGTGAACCATAAAAATAGATGAGTAATTAACCAATTTAATGAACAAATCGCTCTGATAGTTTCAAGAATATAGTCAAAAGTTTCTACACACATTCTGGTGTAGTTGTAGAATTTGTCAGGACATTGTCTCTGTTCTTCATAATTTCGATAAAACTCGCCTTTTCTTTTCCTTGCCCTATAAGTAGGGATTCACTTCTTCTTTTGGCCACAATAAATCGAGTGTTAGGAATAAATTTGAATCAAAATAATGTTGTCACCGTTGTTCAGACATTTCGTCCGCGAATAATAACAAATATCTCGACGACAGAACCACGAACACAACACTACGCCGCTATAGTGCCGCGCGATCTGCCCGCTGGTTTCGAGAACGGCAGGCTTATTACGTATCTTTTGCAAGAGCAAAACGATAGCGATTTTTGCGCAATAATTGCTCTTCCATACAAAAGATTTAGAGTTGTTGGCGGTTTCATTTTTAAATAAGTGCATTTGACAAACAGCAAGCGATTAGCAAACGATTGTGTGGGACCTACCATACCTACGCTGCAGATAATGCCGACTTTTATTACATAAAGCGTTTGATCGCTATCGTTTTGCTCTTGCAAAAGATACGTAATAAGCCTACGGGTCTGCGTTGCCCGCGCCGCTCCCGCGCCGCCGCCGCCGCCGCCCCGCTGCCCGCAAGATTCGAGGCAGCGGCCTTAGAATTTTGCCCAGGAATTAGATTTCTGCATAACTATCTTTGATTGATGCGTATAAGAAAAAAATATGGTAATAAAGAAATCCGGCTGAAAGAGAGGTGAAGAAGGACTTATTAACCAGAACCCACTTTATTCAATTACGAATGCAAACTTTTGATCAAATAGAGATCCTACGCCATTCCTCCGATCACAGGCGCGCGTATTGAATATTCCTTCCCGGCCGCGCCACACGGCACCCCTGCAAATCCGTCAAGGCAAATATTTCCAATCACGAGATTGCATCGCTCAGCGCTCACGCAATCTCATTCCTTTGTTCAGATGAAATAAATTAAATTTTAATTCCGTTAGAGCCATCTGTGCAGCCCAAGCTATGTGTTCGTAGATACTAGTTTTCTTCATTCTGTTGTTAAGTAAAAGTTTAGTTAAATGCTGCAGTGAATATAAACTAAACCTATGGAAAATTCCATCGCATTCATACCATGAAAATTTGGCTTCCAATTGTACCTGCTGTAGCAAATGTATCTTCCATTATTGTGAAAGTTAGGAAGATGGCTAAATGATACTACTGCATATAAAGTCAAAAATTAATATATTATTCGGACCAAAGGTTTAGTAATACAAAGGAGCGAGGGAGCACACGCGATGACCGCTAATCGAGTACTAAATGCTCTACTAATATCAATTAGTGAAATGAGGTAAAATGCACGAATAAGCATTAGTGCATTATTATTACTGTATGGTTTCACCGTACATGCTCCCGGGCCAAAAAGATACAAAAATGTTACACGTCTTCTAATCTAAAGCGACACTTTTTAGATATAGGTGACGTAGCTATGTCCCGTTTACAATCAGTGTTCGCACTAGGTATTTTCACTTCACTTGGCTGACGGTCAGCCGTACTCTGCTTTCGCGAAAACACAACACTATTTGCCACACTTTGGGATAGTTCCACTGAAGAAACTGCTTGACACCTCCTCCATATGAAGTACGCTGCCACCAAAACGGCTACACCCAGCAGGCAGTAACAAATAGTGTACTGGTGAATGTCATGCGTAGACAGAGTGTAATCTGGTGAGTTAGTATTGGCAGATTTCAGTTGTTTTATTCGTTCTCCCAGATCGACTAAAGTGCTGTTTATTGGATCTTCATATGCTGTGTAATGGGATAACGATATATTTACGATATGATTTAATTCTGCTATCTGAGGGATCACAATTTCTGATTTAGATTTAATTGTATTAGCTGAGGCATGGGCATGAGGATACAAAGTAAACTCGTTACTTTTTATTATGCATTTCGAATCTAGGTCAATGATACCGACTCCTGTCACCTGTTTCAAGGCAACTTGATCTTGACATATAATCCTCACCGAGTAGGTATTGCAGCAAAAGTACATGAACCTAGCTGGCTCATTTAATTCGAGCCATCTGTCTTGACAAGGGGATTTAATTACAATGCATTGTTTTAAATTGCTATCCAGTTTACAGAATTTTTCATCAATGCTTAAATGATTAATCGGTTTGTTAGCTTGGCACAAATATGAGATATCATTGTGCTGACATAACTGGAGCTCTATAAACGATATTGTGAAGAAGGCATCCTTTTTCAAGCTAATAGCTATGAAATCTGCGGCTGGTATAACGCTAATCATATCATTTTGAATTTGCTGAGGAACTGGTATGATTTTATAGATTTTGTAGCTATCTCTGCTGGTCAATGGAAAAGTAATCTCAAATATGAAGTATTCTTGCATCATTCTCGCTTTTACTTTCAGCATACTATAAATATGTTTTAGGTCAGACTGTAGGTTGTCCACTGGCAATGTAGTGTCCTTTGTTAATTGTCCTGAAATAAACTGTAACTCACGTTGTAACTGATCAGGTGGTAACAGGTGAGTATTGAATTTCCCGTGGTAGACATCCGTGATGATATCTAACAGAGTATCCTGAATCCTTTTTAGGTTTTGAAGCAAGTTGATGGTCGTGAGTGCCGACAGAGCAAAATCTTGTGTTTTAGCTAAGCCTTCAACTTCTTGCTTAATAGCAAATGCTGCATTATCTAATTGATTCAAGTGTTTGTTTATAGTTTTATGTTGTAATTGGATAGTTTGCTCGGTTCTTTTCAATACGTTATATTCAGCTTCGATGATAGAAGTCTGATTTCTTAACAAGTTATCAAGATGATGCTCGTTTTGTTTTACAAGCTGTATATCTTTCTTGTACTGTTCTGCGAATCGTTCATCTAATACTCCGAACAGGCTATTGGCCACGTAACCGATACCGTTAATGAGACCGCGACGCTGTCTGGCGCGCGCGTCAAAGTGCTGATTAATCATAAGTTGATTATAGTGCTGTATTTCTTTGTAGTCGTGATTTAATTGAAGCGTTATCATATTACATTGGCTAGTATCGTTTAGGGATGCGCAGAGTCTTTGTAAATAATCTAAAAACTTTGTGGCTGCTGTATTCCCTTCCCAGTGAGGGCTCATGTCATAGTAAACAATAAGATTCCATTTATCTCGAATAACTTGCATATTGCCCACTGTTTCGAAATACAGTGAATTGTTGTTTGGCAACGCTGATATGTTAAAAGCTGCGCGAGATGATGTTATCAATGACATAAAAAAGATTAACGATACTACCACTGATACGAACTTAGATTTGATTTTATTGCTTGTTTTCTGCTCGTCAGGTTCCTTTATGCTGATGTTGATTTCTTGATTAACCTTTCTATCGTCTTTCATTTTGCTTGAAGCAGGCGATATCGGCAAGGTTGAGAGTTTCACAACCGGCCTTTTAAGTATTCCGCTTTTTGTTTTTAATGTTACTACTCGTACTAATCCATCTTGACCAGGGTGAGTTTCTACTACTCTTCCCATCATCCATTTTCCAGGTGGCAAATTGTCATCCTGGATGGTCACTAAATCATCGATGTTGATACTTTGCTCAGTGCTTCGCCATTTGCTTCTTACAGATAACTGTGTTAGGTATTCCGATCTCCATTTCTTCCATATGTCATTTACTATATTAGCTGATAAATGCCATCTAGTTCGAGCATCTGTTTCCGTTTCAATTATGACAGTTCCAGATCTCCCGGTCAAGAAATGCGCTGGAGTAAGTACGTTTAAATCTTCGATATCTTCAGACAAGGCACACAAAGGTCTGGAGTTCAGACAAGCCTCTATCTGTGCTAATATTGTGCTGAACTCTTCGAAAGTCAATTTCTGCTCTCCAATTACTCGCTTGAGGTGATATTTTAAGCTTCTAATGGCTCTCTCCCATAGACCTCCCGCACTTGGCCAAGATGGCGCGTTAAAGTGCCATTCTATATTTAAATCTGTTAGCTCTGCGAAAAAGTTACGATCATATACGTTTTCGAAATCGTGATAGCTTTCCTGTAGCATTCTATTTGCACCTACAAAATTCGTCCCGTTATCGCTATAAAGATGGCGTGGCGCCCCTCTTCTGGCGGCCATCCGTCGTAATGCTGCTAAAAACCCAGTACTGCTTAGGTCGGATACAAGCTCTAAATGTACAGCTTTAGTCGCTAGACAAATAAACAACGCAATATATCCTTTTGTGGTCTTAATTCCGCGCCCCTTGTTGCTTTTTATCTCTACGAAACCTGTATAATCCACTCCGGTATGATAGAATGGCGGGGCGGGGTTGCTTCTGGCTTCTGGTAATTCTCCCATCAATTGATGCTGCAGTTTAGGCTCATGTTTTCTACAGGTGACGCAGTTTCGCACTTCTTTCTTTACAGCTTTGTTTCCAGCGATTATCCAGTATCTCTGCCTAAGATTAAATAAAGTTAATCGCGGTCCACCATGAAAGGTGAGCTGATGAGCTTGCTGAATTATCAGAGTAGTGAGCCGACTGCTGTAAGGTAATATGGCTGGATGCTTCATTTCCATGCTCATGTTTGCTTTGGTTAAACGGCCTCCCACTCGTAAAATACCCTCGTTGTCAAGGAAAGGATTTAATTTTAGTAGATTACTTCTGCTACTCAATTTATTATTTTTTTGTAATGTCATGATTTCCTCTGCAAACTCAGTTCTTTGTACATATTTTATAATGAGTAACTTTGCTTTCCGTAATTCATGCAAGGTCAGAAACTCGGGCAAACCGCTATGTTTACCTAACGTGACTGGATTCTGCTTAAATTGTATCGTTTTGATGGCTCGTAAAAGCCATGCTACTATTTTAGTTATTTTATTAAGTGAACTGAATTTAAGTAACAATTGTAATATGATGCTTTTCTTGCTATCTATTTGAGCGGCATTCACCTTGCTTGATGTTGTTTTTGCCTTTATTTCTTGATCCGTGGTATAAATGCTTTGCTTTGCTTCTAATTTTTCATCAAACGTTCTCAATGACTGCGGTCCATGCCACCACAGGGTTTGATTTTTCAGTTGTGAGGCTGAAATGCCTCTACTGGCTGCATCTGCTGGATTATCCTCCAACTTTACATATCGCCAGCAGCTTGGTTTCATTGTTGCTGCGATAACTTTAGTCCTGTTCGTAACGAAAGGTTTCCATCGGCTGTAATCGCCTTGTAGCCACCCTAAGACCACCATGGAATCCGTCCACCCATATATCCGAGTGTCCATTTCGCTATAACAGCTAATAACTTTATTCATTAACTTGGCTAGTAAATATGCTCCACTTAATTCTAATCTTGGTAACGATACGCTTTTAGAGACGGGTACTAGTCTAGTCTTAGCAACTACTAGTACCACAGATGTCTCATCATTTTTCTGTAATCGCGCGTAAATAACTGCCGCGTAGGCTTTAGTAGATGCGTCACAATAACCGTGCAGTTCTATGACGTGATGAGATTGATACCCGATCCAACGTGGTATTTTGCATTGATTCAAATATTCCATGTCTATTTTTATGGTTTCCCATTCGTATTTGATGTTTACAGGAACTTCTTCATCCCAATGCATTTTATTTAACCACAGCTTTTGGAATATCAGCTTTAATTTTGTTGTAAGTGGGGACAACCACCCCAACGGGTCGAATACTTTTGATATCTCCGACAAAAGTAATCGTTTAGTAATTTTGGCGTTAGGATTAGCTATGCTGTATTTGAAAGTAAACATGTCATCACAAGAGTTCCAACGAAGGCCTAATGTTTTTGACGTACTTTCTGATTTGAAGTTAAAAATTATTTCGCCATTGCTGCTGCTCTGCTCTATATTTTCAAGAAGTTCCGGATGATTTGCGGACCATTTTCTCAGTGTAAAACCGCCTGATTTTAATAATCTGTTGAGATCTTCGATGAGCTGCTTTCCTCTTTCGATAGAGTGAGAACCATGGGCCAGATCATCCATATAAAAAGATTCTTCTAGAATCTTTGCTGCTTCCGGAAATGCACTTCGTGCATCCGATGCTAAACGTTTTAAAGTCATCATCGCTAGGAATGGTGCTGATTTTGTACCGTATGTGACGGTAGTAAGCTTGTACGTTTGTAGTGGTTGATCTGGCGCATACCTCCAGATAACTTGCTGATATTGCTGATCTGCTTCGTCCACCATTATCTGCCTGTACATTTTCTCGATATCTGATGTGTAAGCATAACGATATTGCCGCCACTTCAGTATCAGTTCCTGTAGATCCTGTTGTAAATTAGGGCCCTTATACATCAGGTCATTCACGCTGTATCCGCTTGACGTTCTTGCTGATGCGTTAAATACCACCCGTAGCTTTGTAGTAGCTGATTCTGCTCGTTGGACGGAATGGTGCGGCAAGTAACACGATAGCGCTTGTTTGGTTTTATTGCTGTAACTAGGCACCATATGTCCTAAGGCTATGTACTCACTAATGAATGTTTTATATTGTTCTGCTAGAACAGGTTGTTTGCAAAATTTACGTTCCAGATTTTGGAACTGTGCTATTGCCATATCTTTAGATGAACCTAGTTTTTCATTGATGTCTGCTTTTAGTGGCAATTTTACTACATACCGGCCGTCTTCTTGACGTTTTGTAGTTGATGAATAAAAATCGACACATTCTTGATCTTCCAATGATAGGTTTGATTTCTCGCTTATATCCTCGATGTCCCAAAACTGCTGAATATCGTGGATATTATTCATGATGACGTTGCACTGTAGTGATGCTATTTGGCCACCACCATATATGATCCACCCAAGCTGTGTTTCTTGCAACACTGGCTGTGATACAATCTGTCCTTTGATCAATCCTCCCATTAGTATCAAGCCATTGACTTGGGCGCTTAATAATAAGTCCACTGGACGGCTAATGTTAAAATATGGATCTGCTAATTTAAGATTTTCTATGTAGGACCACTTCGATGTGTCAAACGATTTATATGGAATATCCTTAAGTACGTTGTTCATGACTAGTACATCGGTTGTGAACGAAAAGTTGTTGTACGTTGAGAAGCAGCTTAGTGTGACCATACCCTTACAATTATGTTCGACTTCACCTACTCCGCATATCAATCCATTGAATTTAGATCTACGTAATCCTAATTTCTTTGCTGTACTTTCTTTTATTATCGACACTTGTGATCCAGGATCAATGAGAGCCCTTAAAATGTGACACGATCCATCTATCGTCGCGACCTTTATCAAGGCTGTAGCGAACAATACTTCATTCGTCCCTGGATCATTCTGAGACACATGCGCAGTCATTGCAACATTGTCTTTTGGATTTGGTTCAGTTGTTGTTGTTGCTACGTTGCTTGAATGCAATATATTTTTTGAGCAAGCGTCATGTAAAACGGAGTGGTGATTTCCGTCACATTTGCGACATCGCCTACCGGAAATGCATTGCTGGCCATTATGATCAAATAAACAATTTCGACATAATTTCAATCTTTCAACTGTTTTAAATTTTGCTTCATTAGGCAATTGCAAAAACTTTACGCAATTAAACATGGCATGTTGGTGACCGCAAAATTGACATTTTGTGGTAGACACGTGTAAGGAATTTGAATATGGCTGTGGCTTATTGTATTTATTGGCAAAGTTCGGGTTATGTCGTCTTGCCCTTTGGTTTTCAGGAGCATCGCTATTAGTATGATGAGTTGGTTTCGGTGTTGCTTGATCGAGCTTCCTGCGAGAAGTTTCCAGGCTCGTAAACTTGCTTTCTAAGTAGTCCAAGAATTCCTGCAGTACCGGCAGCTCTCTGGAATTTTTAAGGGAGTCTATGTAATCTCCGTACGTTTCGCTATCCAGCTTCTGCGCTAATAAATGCACAAGAAGCGGATCCCAAGTGCTGATATCAATTCCTAAGTTCCGTATGGCATGCAAGCTTTCTAGTGCTACGTCATGCAGTTTCTTAATATGACCTAGCGTTTGATGCTGCGTACTTGGTAGGCCTAGTAAAGTATTTATAACATACGTAAATATAAGCTTTTTATTGTTATACCGATTGTTTAAGATTTCCCAACAGGGATGATAGTTATTGGAACTTATAGGTAGATGCTGAATAAGTTTTTCTGCTTCGCCCCTGACCTTCCCTTTTAGAAATTGCATTTTTTGCGCTTGCGACAAGGTAGGGTTGTTATGAATAGCTTCGCTAAAGAGGTCCTTAAATGACGTCCAATGTTGGTAGCTACCTGAAAATACTGGTATATCCATTTTTGGTGTGGAATGCTCTCTATGCGATACGCTCCATAGCTTTTTATTGATCATTTTCTTTAACAGAATATATGATCGCTCATGCTGAGTATACACTTCTTCGTAATCCTCTTCCTCTCCACCTGTCTCGCTATCTATCTCCCAATGGAGGGAATCAATCTGCGACCAGCGCGCTTGAAGTGTTCTCAAGGCGTCCTCCATCTCCCATTTTTCGGACATGGAGTCTAGGTCGATAAGCCCTGCTGATCTCTTGAATGCTTTGAAATTAGCTGTTTGCTTACGCAGCATGTCATCTAATTTGCTGGTAGAGCTTTTTGACTCCATTGTACGTAAAATGCTGGCTTTTGCTGGCTGCTTATAACCTGTTGGTCCTGCTGATGCTAGTTCGGCTTCCTCTTGTTGCTCCTGTATTGGTTGAGTACCCCTAACGGATTTCATAGGCGTTTGCTTGCTTGACAACTGTTGGCGTTGTTCATTGATGAAAGACTTGGCTTGATAAAGCTTGCTAACTTGTTCATGCTCGGAATTTATAAAATAAGAGTGATCTTTGTCCCCATGTTGACAAATAGCTAAATGATTGTTCTGAAAATCTGACCAATACCTCTCTAACAACTCTAGTCGCCTTTTAAAATAGTCGTCCGATTTCCTATCGGCGCTATCCTTTTTTATATTTATCAGTATTTTCTTGATTGACTCGCTAAGTTCAAGTTGCTGGTAGTAAAGCTCCTCCATTATGCTGCTAGTTTGTTTATGATGATAAAAAGGAAAGATCTTACTTGTTCGAAACTGGCTTTCGACTGCCGCTGGTTTGTTGTTGCACTCCAAACGCTGCTGCTCTGATGTAGCTGGGCTCGGACGCCCTGCTGCTGTAGATACCGATGTGCTGCGTTCTGCTCAAGATGCTGATTGCCCTGTCTTAGAGGCGCTGATGTCCCGCTGCTTGGTATGCTTGGGGACGGTGATCTGCTACTAATTTTGCAACGCTACCCTATGCTGCTAGGGTTTTGCTACAAATGCTTTGCTAAATTACTGCGATTACGAAAGTAGACCACCAGTTCATACGTATCACTGCAATCCAATATGCTGATTTCTGGACGAGTTCACTCACAAGTTACTTAATACACGTTACTCCCCAAAGAAAAACGAATACTAACACTCGCGAGGTCCCGCCCGATAGCTCGAAGGACCAATGTGAAAGTTAGGAAGATGGCTAAATGATACTACTGCATATAAAGTCAAAAATTAATATATTATTCGGACCAAAGGTTTAGTAATACAAAGGAGCGAGGGAGCACACGCGATGACCGCTCGAGTACTAAATGCTCTACTAATATCAATTAGTGAAATGAGGTAAAATGATGTGCATCTGGACCGAGGGCCCATTTTTTAAATCCTTGCGAAACGAAATAAGACTTAAAGGGAAATTAGTTAAAAATAGTAAAAACATAATGCAATGGGCCTAGAATTTCTTAAACGTGAATTAAAACAGTTATGATTAAATTACTTGGGCCCTCAATCCAGACGCGTACATAAACTGGTATAGCCTAAATCTCAGAAAGTACTATCCCTGGGTTAATCATTTTTATTTAGGAATTTAGTTAAGAATTTCTTAAATATTTTAAGAAATTCCCAAATCTGTAGAATATGACATTATAGATTTATGGCGGTATATCTAGGGCCCTCAATCCTTTAATGTCTCTACTGAGGAATCTGCAAAACATGAATTTATCTGAAGATATATATTAATAGGACTTTAATATATTTTGCTTAGATACCTCTGTAAATTAGTTAAAAAGAAATAATGACACAAAAGTGAATTGTTAAAAAGTAAATGAGAATCGAATTTTACTATAACGTCTGAACTGAGAGCCCAATATTTTCGGCTTTATTGACTAGGTTCAACCTCATAGATGAAGTCAAATTAAAATAAGTTTTTTTACTATTTTTTAATTAAAATGTCACATATCGTCCGTTCTTCTAAATGCAATACTTTAAGAGATAATAGATTTTTAATTTTTCATAGGAGAAATTTTTGTTGGGTACATATGATTTTGTTACTTTTTTGGACGGAAAATCATATGTCATTGTTTCTATGGACAGTATATGTAGCACCAATAGCAATCCGCAAATCAATCAAATTCATTTCGATGAATAAAACGCAATCGGTATTAATTTATGAAAACTATTTACTTCACTTAAAATACTCTGATATCGTAACATCAATTTAATTACAAACTATTTGTAACAACTATTCAAATAAACGGTTACGATCGGTATAAATATAAGAAAACTAATTAAATATAACCTAAAAATAGTCTGATATTGAAAAATACAATTTACCTACTTACAAGCTTTTTGTAACAAATATTCAAATAAACGGTTTAAATTATCAATAAATTTGTTCAAAAAAGCGAGTGAGCGAAGTTTGGTTGTTGATTTTTAGGGTTCCGTACCCAAAGGGTAAAAACGGGACCCTATTACTGAGACTTCGCTGTCCGTCTGTCTGTCTGTCTGTCTGTCTGTCACCAGGCTGTATCTCATGAACCGTGATAGTTAGATAGTTGAAATTTTCACAGATGATGTATTCCTGATGCCGCTATAACAACAAATACTAAAAACAGTATAAAATTAATATTTAAGGGGGGCTCCCATACAACAAACGTGATATTTTAGCCGTTTTTTGCTCGATATTAATAACGGCAACAGGTAGACGGTTTAAATATTCACAGAATATTTAGTTGTATATTATCTTCAAAACATAATATGTAATTATTAAATTAAAATAAAATAAATTAAGGGGGGCTCCCATACAACAAACGTGTTTTTTTTGCAGTGTTTTGCGATAATGGTACGGAACCCTTCGTGTGCGAGTCCGACTCGCACTTGGCCGGTTTTTTAGTTATGAACGCTATAATTAATAATGTTAGTTAAGACACTAATAGTGCTATAATTTTTGGGCAAAAATTGCGGCTAACTATATGGCTCTATTTTCAAAGATGAAATCAGATTTTGTCGTCGATTATAACAACATGGATATGAAATTTGAAGTCCAGATGAGTACGTACCTATATACATATTGTTTTAAAATTAAACTTGTCTCTAAAATGTATTAAAGAAAAATAAATAATAATAAAAATATAAAAAACACGACTGCGCTACCAAAAACACGAATAGCAGTCGGGTGACCTCTTAGATATTAAATAGTGTTCCATAGAACAGTCCTCCAACTGTGGTTCGTGATTTTAGCAGCGCAGTCATGTATTTTTAATATTTTTTTATCTTTTCTCTTCAAAATTAGGATCAGCCTAACCGTATGTCACAATGTGTATATAAATAGGTTGTTCTTCTCTACTATTGTAAAACCTAAGCATTAAATCATCATAACAGACCATGCGGCCTTTTACATAACCGGTTCAACGGGTGGACAAATTCAATAACACCTAATATTTTAAAATATTTTCCTTTTAAACAGATTGTTTCGGGTAGTTCCTTCAAACTAACTTTATCTGTCCCGTTCAAATCAAATGAGATCAAATCAGAGAGCTCGTAATTTGAATTTGCCACACATTTACATGACACACAGGTATTATCCTCAATCCGTTATTCTCCATTACATAATGCATTTGCAGTTACTTTGTAACCGTACATTACCAAGAATGATTTGTTTTATCCTCGTCCGAAAAGGACCCAAGCAATTTTCAGGCTTTTCCTGAAAATTGCACTGTCTTTCCTTCAAAATATTGTATTACAAAAAACAGTCGCCTCCGACAGTTCAAGCGCATATTTACTTTAGGCGCTTAAAAAATAGCTTGTATGAGGATACAAACTGATCAGTCTAAAAAAGTAACAAAATCATATGTACCCTACAAAAATTTCTCCTATGAAAAATTAAAAATCTATTTTCTCTTAAAGTATTGCATTTAGAAGAACGGACGATATGTGACATTTTAATTAAAAAATAGTAAAAAAACTTATTTTAATTTGACTTAATCTATGAGGTTAAACCTAGTCAATAAAGCCGAAAATATTGGGCTCTCAGTTCAGACGTTATAGTAAAATTCGATTCTCATTTACTTTTTAACAATACACTTTTGTGTCATTATTTCTTTTTAACTAATTTACAGAGGTATCTAAGCAAAATATATTAAAGTCCTATTAATATATATCTTCAGATAAATTCATGTTTTGCAGATTCCTCAGTAGAGACATTAAAGGATTGAGGGCCCTAGATATACCGCCATAAATCTATAATGTCATATTCTACAGATTTGGGAATTTCTTAAAATATTTAAGAAATTCTTAACTAAATTCCTAAATAAAAATGATTAACCCAGGGATAGTACTTTCTGAGATTTAGGCTATACCAGTTTATGTACGCGTCTGGATTGAGGGCCCAAGTAATTTAATCATAACTGTTTTAATTCACGTTTAAGAAATTCTAGGCCCATTGCATTATGTTTTTACTATTTTTAACTAATTTCCCTTTAAGTCTTATTTCGTTTTGCAAGGATTCAAAAAATGGGCCCTCGGTCCAGATGCACATGGTAAAATGCACGAATAAGCATTAGTGCATTATTATTACTGTATGGTTTCACCGTACAATTATTCTACAACACAACGATTGGAGCTTTGTGCCTAACCTTTTTTATACCCCAAAGTTTAATAAAAAAAGTACGGGCAAAACTGTCAGAAACAGGTTCCTAATTAGATAATGTAATATCTAACAAGCATATGTTGTGGAAATTCATAAATCGAATGCACTGTCTCCATATTAGTAGCCCCTTTGTGACGGGAACCATTGTTTGCGCGGACAAAGCAGCGCGCTTGCATAATCTGTTCCCCCCACTGAACGCCCATTTCAATCTCTGGCTACCTAGTACTTTTGCCACATGCTTTGACATACTGGGAAGTAGGGAATCGTCACATTTACGGCTTATCTGAGCTCAGTGAATGATCGGCTTGTGAAGTCTTTGAGGTGCAATGAATAGTGCCTTCGTAAGTAATTTTTTTCACATTTTCGCCTCAAGCAACCTATTTCAATGTAAAGCTACAGGTCCGCCGTACGCCATTGGCCATAAAAGATTTAAATCGGTAGCTGCTGCTGAGTGCTAATAAAACTTTCTCAGTCCCGAGAATTTCAAAATAATGATTTACTACGGAATACATTTCAAAAATACGTATGTAACACACGTTTTTCAAATATAACAACGTAAATTTGCCGTAGTAAACTTTTTTTAGAGGTTACACAACAAAATGACAGATAAAAATCATATTTCGAAATAATTCAAAAAGAAGGCCATTTTGTTACTGGCTGACACAACCATGCAACCTTCCCGGGCGAACAGATAAGTAGATTAGCCTAAGAGCCGACTGCAGAAATCTACTGGAATAAGGGTTTTTGTTTAGCTTAAATTTTATGAATGATGCTTGGTAGAAAAATTAGAATGGATTGCTGCAGGGTTGCCTGGAAATATCTAGCTGCAATAATACATAAAAATAAAGAAGCCAGGAAAATGCCAAGAGTTACAAAAAAAAAACCGGCCAAGTGCGAGTCGGACTCGCACACGAAGGGTTCCGTACCATTATCGCAAAACACTGCAAAAAAATCACGTCTGTTGTATGGGTGCCCCCTTTAATTTATTTTATTTTAATTTAATAATTATTATTTTTTGAAGAGAATATACAACTAAATATTCTGTGAATATTTCAAGTGTCTACCTGTTGCCGTTATTAATATCGAGCAAAAAACGGCAAAAATATCACGTTTTTTGTATGGGAGCCCCCCTTAAATATTAATTTTATACTGTTTTTAGTATTTGTTGTTATAGCGGCAACAGGAATACATCATCTGTGAAAATTTCAACTGTCTAACTATCACGGTTCATGAGATACAGCCTGGTGACAGACAGACAGACAGACAGACAGACGGACAGCGAAGTCTCAGTAATAGGGTCCCGTTTTACCCTTTGGGTACGGAACCCTAAAAACATAAGAAAACATGCAAATATAATATTATTTTGTAAATAATTTTATTCAATATTATGCACCGGATCAACTCGGGATGGATAAAATGGCGACAGGTTACTGGAACAATTTACAAGTCCGTAATTAGACCTGTCGTACTGTATTGATCAGAATGTTGGGCCGTGAAAAAGATGGATGAAAAGAGAAAGATTGCATGTAGCAGAAATGAGAATGTTGAGATGCAAGTGCGGAGTGACGAGAATGGATTAAGTGAGAAATGAGTATATTAGAGGAAGTTTGGAAGTGGCGCCAGTGACAGAACAGTGGAAAGAAAACCGTTGGTCCTGGTATGGTCATGTGATGAGGAGGGATGAAACGCATTTTACTAAAAGAGTTATGAATATAAATGTGAATGGATGGAGAGGGTCTGACATCCGTACGCCAGAGAGGGCAGAATGCAAGAGTCCATAGTTTTATTTTTTAGCTTTATTGGCTTGTTGCTTTTTAATACTTATTTTAGACTCTAGTATTTGTTCCACGCATCTCCATTTCGTTGCTGTTGTTTTTTAAACTTATTTGTTTGCCAAGATTATACTGGTCTACGTACTCTATAGAGGCATCATTCTCTATCCTAACACACATTTTTAATGGTGTTTGTCATGGATTTCGTTTTCGACAGGTTCATCTCTAACCCAACTCGTTTGCTGCTTATGTGAAATGTTTCTAACTTAAATTTGCAGGCCATAGCTGCTTTCTGCTAATATCACGAGATCGTCTACAAATCTTAGATGGCTCAAGTATTTACCATTAATGCTCAAACCGATTTTTTTCCAGTCCAGCTCGCTTATGATTACTTCCAGTATAGCAATAAAAAGTTTTGACGATAATGGATCGCCCTGCCTTACTTCCCTCTTTATGGGAAAAAGCTTTGGCAAGTTGTTTCCAATTTAACTTTGCTAGTGCTGTTACTATATATATTTCTTATAATCTCTATGTATTTCTTATCGATATTTTGAGCTCTCAATGTTTCCCAGATACTTGTGTGAGATACTACATACGTGTGTCGGGTCTGCCATGAGTCAAGCGTTTTGCTCATTCTGTTGTCAATTATCTAAGAAAACAGTTTATACAGAGACGGCCAAAGACGAATACGAATATCATGTGGGTCGCCTTTGTTTTATAGAGTAACATTATGTTTGATTCGAACCATTGCGTAGGTATAATCGCCGTTGCTAAGATGAGATTAAATAGGCGCGCCAGTGGTGTAGCTAGCACAGTTCCACCGTACATTATAATGTACGGTGGCCCAGGCCACTGGGCCTGGGTTTTTATCCGATTTTAACCTCCTCATTGCTTGCAGAATTTCTAGTTCATCAATCGGTTGAATTTCTTCTTTGTCATCAATGCTCGTTTGCGGTGTTTTTACAATAACCTGGTTTTCTTCATTGGTTTTTAGGCTGTGCATAAGATTTGGCGCTTTACAAGTCCTACAGGAATTATGTTGCAATGTCGATGATTTCTTTACGTTTATTCGATGTTTTCCCCAGCTATTTCAAACCCTCGATCCAAGCTCTAGTTCAAAGTTCTTTAATGGCTTTTTTCAGACAGCCTTCTTGCTCAAGGTGCTTTTCCATAGTTTTAGCCCTGTAGTTTGCCCTGATTATAAAAACTACAGGGGTAGCCGCAATAACCTTAATTAAATAAATTGAAATTTATGTTTGATAATTAACCAAAAATAAAAAAATCATTTCAAAAAAGTCATTTGAAAGAAACTGGTATAGAAAATAAGAAAATATAAGTTTTCCAGCTCTCAGCCAGACGCAAGCTGTGGGTTGCCAGTTTACCTGCAAAACCTGGCAACTCATAAAGGGCGGCTAACTGAGAGCTAGTTGATGTGGTATACGTACTCACTATACAGGAGAAGTTGCTAGTATGAGGCAGAGTAAAAAAAAGTAAAACAAAATAAACTAATAACTAGATGCGGCAAGATGGCCAGGCAACCTTGCAGTCTATTCTATCAAGAATCATTCATAAAAATTTCGTCGAAAACAAAATACCTGCAGATTTTTGCAGTGGAATCTCAGTATTATACTAAAGTATGATTCAAAGTAAAGCAACGTCGCGCGTCATATAGTTGTCGGCACGGTTTTGGCATAGTGCGCGAAATGACCAACCACCAAATAGAGCAAACGGAAAGTGGACGAGACGCGATTGGTCAGTCGATCCTTGTGTCAACTGACTAACCAATCGCACGCTCGGACCGGTACTAAACGTTCCCCGCGCCCCGCTTGGTAACCAAAGAGACCTAAAAAACCGGCCAAGTGCGAGTCGGACTCGCGCACGAAAGGTTCCGTACTTGGTAAATTGCGGTTTACGATTTATGACGTATTAAAAAAAACTACTTACTAGATCTCGTTCAAACCAATTTTAGGTGGAAGCTTACATGGTAATGTACATCATATATTTTTTTTACTTTTATCATTCTCTTATTTTAGAAGTTACAGGGTGGGGGGGACACATTTTACCACTTTGGAAGTGTCTCTCGCGAAAACTATTCAGTTTAGAAAAAAATTATATTAGGAACCTCAATATCATTTTTGAAGACCTATCCATAAAAATTATTTATTAATATTCATTTATTTCAGGTCTTAAACCCATATCAGACAATAAATCAATAATTCAATAATAAATACAAAATCACACAGATAAATACAAACAAATAAATACAAAATAATATCAACACATCAAATAAATTCATATTCCATAATCAAAATTATTAATTACAGTAGTCTCTTACGTGCGACACTATATGTAACTTGCCTGTCACAACAGTGTCGCACATAAGGACAGTCCAACCTATACGGAACGGTGCGGTACGGTCGGTACGGTACGGTGTTACTCAGAACGGCATTGGAGCTGTCCCGCACTCTGCGCACAAGAGACGCACAGCGCCTACGCATGGTCGCATGAAAACAGTCCGTGCGCGCCCGTGCGAACATACCCGAAGCGTTGCAGTAGCGAGGCAGACCCAAAACCGCCCTGAAAGCATTGTCAAATTAAATGCGGAGGGTGTTATAGCTTTTCTGCGTGTAATTAGCCCACAGGCTGCAGGTGTACAAGGAGGTGCAATATGTTCGGAAAAGAGTTACTTTCACGCCGTCCGAACAACGTGCGAACCTGCGGGCCAGCATATTAGCTCTTTTAGATAACGCCCTCCGCTCCCGTTCTAAGTCAGCATGGTCCCTGAGGTCAGACGTGACTATATGTCCTAGGTATTTAAACTGTTTCACCCTGTCTAAAGGTACACTATTTAGACGTATAGGTGGTACATAGTCGGGACATATAGCACCACCGGCCTCAAAGACCATGTACTGGCTTTTCTTAATATTATAAACAAGTCCATGTTTCAAAGCGTAATCCTCACATGTCGCAATCAACCTCCTTAGGCCACAAATCGACGCGCTCAGCAGAACCATGTCGTCTGCATAGCTTAAATTGTTGAGACACACGTCGTCTACATGACAGCCGACATGCTGACTGCTCAGCGCGACGATCAGCGCGTCCATGTAAAGGTTAAATAACGAGGGCGAGGTCAGTCCGCCCTGCCTCACACCGCACTGTAACCGATATGGCTCCGACATTGCCCCCGACCACCTGACGCTGTTGACCTGGTGCGTATACCAATACTTGAAGATGGTAACAAGTTCTGGCGGTAGATTGATACTCTCAAGTTTTTTCCACAAAAGATCATACGCCACCAAATCAAAGGCCCTGGACAGGTCGAGAAAACATGCGTATACCGGGGTTTTGCGGTCATTATAGTATCTGACGGTATGCTTAAGACACAGTATTGCACTCTCCGTTGATAATCGGGGTCTAAACCCAAACTGATTATCGTGCAGAGACATATATTTACTTAACTGTGTATTAAGCAAACCGTCAAACACCTTCGCTGTAACTGTAGCTAGAGAAATGGGCCTATAGTTACTTTTATCAGCTAAGCCACCGGTTTTATCTTTAACTATAGGCACAACAACAGTTTTCATAAGATCCGGCGGAAGATAAGAGTGGCTCACGCATAGCGAGTAGAACATCGCTAATACACTATTTATATGTGGGCCAGCGTGAACCAGGTGTTCAATGGATAGAGAATCATGACCTGGACTCTTGCCTTTTGTCATACTCTTAAGGGTTACGGCCACATCCTTGGCACTAAACCTCACCCCTACCATCCCTTCAGGTAACTCACCATTGTAAACCTCACACGCCGGACCCAAAGGAGACTGAACAGAAAATGTACTCTTAAAGATTTCAGCAATGCCTTTACAATCACTCACTCCTTCGACACTCACCGGAAGTCCAGGTTTGGCATTAACTTTGTTGGTGTTTTTCCAAAAGCCTCTAAAATCACCTTTAGCGTGTTTTTCCGCAAGACTGTCCATTTTAATTTGGGCTTGATGATCCTGACACCACTTCAAATGTGACTTAAAAACTCTTCTGCTGGCACACATTTCATCGTACATAAGGCCAGCGTTAGGTTTACCACACGAAACCCACTCCGTAAACTTCAATCTAGCCTTCCGGTGAGCCTCGCTGACGTGCCTATTCCAACCCAGTACGCGTGACCCACTCTTTTTCCTCATAATGCCCTCTCGACCAGCCAAGGACGCAGCACGAAGGGCGGTCACAATGTCAGAGTACATCACATCAAGAATACGACGGTGACAGGGGTCATTACAGTAAAAATCAGCACAATTTATACACTCGGTAGGAAAGTTAACCAACCCTAAACGTTTATGACACTCTGTGGTATATTTCGCGATCTGTTCCTTATTTCTAGTGCCCCACGATACAGTGTTCACGTTTAATGATATTTCATTCAGTAATTTAGGAGTAAGTAAATCAAGGTCACATTCTATGATTAGAGGAAAATGATCAGACCACAGCGTATCATAATTAACGTAAACATTAGTGATACATCGTTTTGCCGATTGCGTTACTACACAATGATCCAACCAGCTGCATGTACCGTGAGCGTCACTAATGAATGTGTATGTGCCCGAGTCCACACCGAGAATGTCAACATCAATACATGACCAATATTGTTCACAATAAAAACTAAAAAGCTCCTTATAAAATAACTCATATCGGTCAGCATTGTAATCACCTAACATAAATACCGATTGAATATTATGTTCGTCTATAATAGCACTTACCGCACTAAGACAGTCCGTAAAGTCCGGTAGGTTATCCGCACAATTAGTAGGCATATATATACTCATCACAAGCACAGGACGGTCTCTTGTTGTCACTTTTAATGCGCTAATACGCGCCTTATCACACTGTAACACTGATACTTGTTGGAAAACACTGCTTCTCCATAGTAAAGCGACGCCGCCAAACGGCCTCCCGCGCAGTATGCCGGCGGACGTGTCCACCGCCGACGTTCCTGTGTATCCGAAGCCGCTGTCAATCGTGCCTAGATACGTTATTTCTTCAGGCAATAACCATGTTTCTTGCAGTGCAATTAGGTCACAGGTGCGACACAACTCCCGAACACCATCTACTGAACGCTTGACGTTCTTGCAGTTGAAGCTTGCAAATCGGTAGCCAAGTCTAGCCATTATTATGTTGTTGAGCGCCGTCCACAGAGGAGAGTCTGTTCGTATTTCGATGGATAAAATTCTGGAATCGCCTAAATATGATACCAGCAGGCCATATATTTTCATCTAGGAATAACGATGTTTTAGATTCAGGTACAAAAAAATTATAAGCATTATGGCCCTTATCTTTTCTCATTTTAATTTTCTCACCTTCTCTCTTACAGTTTCCTGTGTTTTACGGTAAATGTATGTAATGATTTCGTCTTCTGTTGTTTCGCCATGAATATTCGTAATGAGAATTGGAATTTTCTTTTCAGCTGCTTTAAACTTACAGTTTAAATCCCTCGCAATGCCTGACTTGCCTGCAAAACGATACTTTGTCCGTTTCTTATAAGAAACTTGTTGCCATTCCTCGCCTTACCGCACGCCCCGCCGCACCGGCGATGCCGCAGCCGGCTCAGGCGAATGTATGCGCGAATGATGATTCACTGTCTCAGACGTAACCGCAGCGCTCGACGCTTCGTCACATTCATACGTCATCATATTTACACTGCCCACCGGTTCCGACCGTTGTAGTCGAGTTCCCTTTAGTTTTGAATTCTCACTTTTTTGCTTTTGTTTCTCATCTACCCGCATAATTTTTCTGTATTTAGGTGGAGTTTTGTTATAGCTTTCATTGCCCAAGGCACTATTATTGATGGTACATTCCTCATCCATCGAAGAATTATGCACGTTTGAAAGTCCCATGGGGCCATTGTCGAGTAACCATGCACCTCGCCTTGTGTTTTCCTTAAATGCGGACGTTGGTGGTAATGAGTCACATCTAATTCTACAGAGTTCATCTTTTAACTCGTTCAGATTATCTAAGGTGGCATATGTGGTCTTCATCTCGTTAATTGTAGTTTGCATACGTACTATGTCCTTTAGAAGTTTCGTGCAGTCCAAGTGATCAAACGTGATCGGAGGTAGCTTTTCTAGCTGCCGAGCCACAAACACTGGGATTTCGGTTGGTTCTGCAGATTTAAACAACTTAATTATATCCGCCATATCTCGTTCTTCCTTCCCTTTGTTTTTTCGGACTACCTTACGCAACTCCGTGGGTATGGAGTCAAAAAGAAGCAACTTGGAAGTTTTAATTTCTTCACTCGTAAACGACGAAGTACAGATCCGCACCAACGTTACTTCGTCTATCACGGACACCTTGTTTTGGATGTACGATAACATCTCGTCTATCACAATATTACATTTGCTGCACTTTACAACGTTCGTCATTTTTACAAAATTAGCGCTAACGATATGCGCGACCGTCCCGGATGCCAATGCCATAGATACCCCCTTTTTTATTTGGGGTTAATTATCAAACATAAATTTATTTAATTAAGGTTTTTGCGGCTACCCCTGTAGTTTTGATAATCAGGGCAAACTACAGGGCTAAAACTATGGAAAAGCACCTTGAGCAAGAAGGCTGTCTGAAAAAAGCCATTAAAGAACTTCGAACTAGAGCAAAAAATTTTTGGGGGTTCCAAAATTTATTGTTTTTTTTCTATTTTCTACTTCCCAAGTTTCAACAGCATAGTTCTTATAGTTTCAAAAAAAGTGGCTGTGGCATACGGACGGACAAACAGACAGATAGACAGACATGACAAATCCATAAGGGTTCCGTTTTTTGCCATTTGGCTACGGAACCCTAAAAACGACTTGTGCGCATCTAACGAATCTTGCCAAGTTACGTGCCGACAGCTATAAGAAAAAGTCCGTGCTTGAGAATAACATCCCTCATCTTTTTACCCGACTGCCGAAGGAGGATAATGTGTTTATCAGTATATGTATGTATGTTTGTTACTATGTGGCGTTCTAGAGACCAAACGCGTTAGCCGATTTTGATAATTCATACGTCATTCGATTCGTCTTAACTCGGCGAGTGTCACTGGCAACATTGAAAAGATAAATGGCGGATTTTGGGCGCCATATTGTGGGGGACAAAATATTTTTTTTCTTTCAATCCCATCGTGTGGAGTATCAAAATAATGGGTTTTAAGAGGTGATTTCAAAACTATATAACACTTATATGTTTAGATGTACCTAAATCTTAAAAAAAAATAACTGAGTTATAAATAAAAAAAGTTAACTAAAAAAATCAAAAAACCCGACTACTTAAAAAGCGAACTAAAAAGCCGTAAACAAGAAGAAAATCATGCCGTGCAGTTTGAGGATACGTATTCGCGAGCTGGCTGCGCTTCGCTTTTTAAGCAGTTGGGTTTTTTATTTTTGTTTAATTCTAAGTTTATATTATGAAGTAAGAAACCCGTCATATAGCATTTCCGCTCAAAGAATATTCGAACCCATTGCGTTTTCAATCGAGTTTTCGGTAAATGAAAAATTAGCGCTAACTGAAAAGGATCAACATTCTTCCCTCAGACGTTTTATACGATTTGTTGAACCATTGTGGATTTGCACTTTCTTTTTTGTTTAGGGGACTTATTTTCTTGATTGTTCCTAATGAATTTTTCGTGGTGTTGTTCTACAAATCGTCCGTACGTAAGTAATGCTGTGAGGTTATTTATTCTGGGTCAAATTGTATGTCATGATACAGGTTCTATAGTCTTTGGAGTCTTGTATAGTTTGGGTCCAGTATGTGGCAGTATGTGCCTATGTGCATGTCCTAAATCCAAAAAATCGAAGACATGTGACATCCACCAAACCGCACTGGGCCCGCGTGATGGATTACGGTCCCTCTCACAGAGAGGAGGCCTGTGTCCCAGCAGTGGGAACATTATTAGGTTGATGATGTGATGTGGCAAATTGGCAACGTTGGTAGCGGCATAAGTGGCATTCATTAAAAAATCCAATAAGTTATCAGAACAGCTGGTATTGGATCGACTTGAATAAATCCTATTTAATCGAAAATCAACATCTTTTTATCAGGACAATGGTTGCCCCCCAATATTAAAGAAACCCTTAAGTATTGTATAATCATCAGATTTACCATACAACTTTCGTGGTTGGGCATACATTTTCTTCTCGTTCATTAATAAGGAGGCAGAGTTATAAACTGATCTAGGTCAGTGTTATACAAAGAATATAACTACCTACATACCTGCGTTCCTAGTACTTGATCGATTGTAGCCGTGTAATGAATGATTTTCGTTCCGCTAACTGAATGCGTGACGGACGACCTGTCATCTCGAACGCTATTAGAGCATCAAACATTTCCTTGAAATTACTTTCAAATGAGTGAATACCGCGATGTATTTCTTTGCCAATAGAATATAAGAGACTGAGAATTTTAATTAAAACACTAACTGCGTTATTTATAAAAAAAAATCTAACCTTATGATAAGTTTAAAAGCTGATTAGTAGTTTCTAAATTCAAATTCTCCGTAGAATATTTGAATTTAGAATCTGCTTTTATCAGTGCTTAATTAAAACACTAACTACGTTATTTATAAAAAAAATATTAGAATTTTTTTTAAGGTTAGCCTTATGATTAGTTTAATAGCAGATTAGTACATTCTAAATTCAAATTAAATCTAATTCTACGTAGAAAATTTGAATTTAGAACCTGCTTATCAGTGCTTAAATTAATCATGATGGTTAAGTTTTCTTTTTTTTTAATGTTTATTTTGTGTGCTCTGGCTTGTGTCAAATAAATGTGTTTTCTTTCTTTCTTTTAAAAAGTTTTTGTAATTATGGCCCTTAACTTGGAGACGTATGAAAGAAGAAGACGTGCTGGACGTAGTAACTACTCTAATCTATGGTGCTGGATATGATGATGACTTACTTTCGACTACGAATTAAAGATTTTTCATTTCTTATCTAAGAATAAAGTTTAACGCCAAAAATAGGAGACATGCGGGAGTAGATGAGGCCATGATGATGACATAAATATTTATTTTCGACACCCAGACTTAACAATAAGCCAAAAGATGCCTAATTAAGATCCAGATAGGTAATTAATTATTACTTGATTAACTGCTTGGAATATTACCCAACATTGTATCCTCCAACAAAATGCCTGACCTACACTCCTTCGCCGAAGGTTTAAAATCCAAGCAGGTAACAACAGGGTTACCGCTAAAGTGCGTTTAATTACAACATGGCGGAGATCAAAGGGAGGTAATCCGAAATGAACTCGCTCGAATTACACGGAGTTGGGGAAGTATACTGTGTAATGTGAAGTTTTGGGAGCTGTCGAGAGGCACATGACACTGACGGTGCCCGGAATGTGGTGAATCTATGGTCTGACTTGCGAAAATGTCCACCAGATCTCGCTTCTATAGATTTCTACCTGCGGCAGTCACACACTAGACATACAGGAATTAGCGTAGCACATAAAGCTGTAGAAAGAACATCACCTTCTACCTATCTACTACTTAAAACCCCAGGATCACCTCCAACTCTTCCTGGAGCCATTGTAGCCCTGAACGTAAACGACTGACTTTAATAAACGTGACGGTCCCAAAATGACGATGATGATAAACTAACTATTTCTTTACAGGGACAGTATAGTTCTCGCCAAACTTCTTGGCCGCCCTGAAGTTGACTACAATGGCTGCGCAGTACAAAATCTCATACAAAAACAGCACCGTTTCGTGCCTCGCGCATTCGGTAAACCAACTTCAGGGCGGCCAAGAAGTTTGGCGAGATCTATAATACAGGAACTTGTGTATGATTATATTGAATTTTAGTCCCCGATTTCTGATTAAGTTTATTTACCAAGCATATTCCCGATTTTTAATCGACTTTAAAAGGAGGTTCTCAGTTTGACCTGTATGTTTGTATGCATGTATGTTTATCCGCGATTTTATCGCGTTTGGCTGAACTGATTTTGATCATTCTCTTTTTATTGGATTAAGTATCTCTCAATTTTCATCAAAATCGGTTAGGCAGTTTTCAAGACTATACTCCTTATGCAACCGAACTCTTTAGCGACAAATAGTAAGAATTTGTAAATTGAGTTATTATGGATTTATTGTCAATCCTTTAGGTACCCTCCCAACTAGCAAAAACAATGCTTACAACAATCTCAAGACTACAATTTTTTCGCTCTTATATCACTCCTATATAATCGTATAAGCCTGGATTTGAGCACCATTTATAAGCATATTTAGTGTAATATCGTACTAATATCAGTCTAATTGAATGTTGTTTATACTTACAGTAATGTAGCCAAAAATAATTTAAGCCGACTTAGGCTAATATTGCTTTTACGTAAGTATGTTATAAGCCTGCATAGGCTTATATTGGTCTAACGTTAGCATCTTTTGAGCCAAAGCAAGCTTATTTTGTTTTTACGTCAGATCAAACTCACTTAATAAAGTGCTGCGATACTTATTTATTTATTTATTTAACATGGAAGACTTACAGCTAAAACAAACAGATCAGAAACAGTAGATTTGACAGTCAGCCAATAACAAGTCTTCACTTATAGACATTGAATAATACTTAATTTCTATGGACACTTCTGCACACATCGATACAAATAGATCAGCAAGTGAAGAATCACTCAATAATTCCTGCACCAGTGACACTGATACTTTGCTCGCATTGCATAACAATATACTAGCTGCAATGAACTAGGTGAAAAAGTTACGGCTTAAGCACTTCCTGGCTGAAGGCACACTAGTTAGGAATGGGTCAATATCATGCTGCTTACACAACTCATTAAAGTTCCTGCTTGCACGCACGATGTATGAATTCTGCCTGTAATTAGTGGCGGCTACTGGCACCTGCAAAGGTGGATTAAACCTTTTTGACTTCCAAGGGGTATTGAAATTAAATTTGGATAAAATATCGGAGCAGTTTATACTATTGTTGAAGACTTTCAACAGACAAACGCAATCAGAAATTTCGCGGCGATTAACTAGAGGCAATATATGATATTTTTTACATAGGTTATAGTAGTTTTCAGAATGATATGGTACTTTTTGGTGGTAGCATAAATATTTTAAGAATCGTTTTTGGATGCTTTCTATACGATTAATGTATTTGTGGTAACATGGGTTCCATATTTCTGACGCGTATTCCAAGTGGCTTCTAACAAAAGTACAATATAGAATCTTTAAAGTTTTAGCTTTAGTGAAGCACTTGGATAACCGCATTATGAAACCCAGTGATTTTGATGCCTTAAGGACTATTGCATCAACATGTGCTTCAAAACTGAGCTTGGAATCGTGGTGAACCCCCAGATCACGGATGGAGTTTGATCTAAGTAAGTTTTGATTATCTAGAGTATACGATGTGTTAATGTTTGAGCGCTTTCGAGAATATGTAATAACTGAGCATTTAGCGGGATTGAGATCAAGTTTATTACTATGACAGTAATCCTCTAATCGATGCAGATCGTTCTGGAGAGCGATTGCGTCCATTTGAGACGATATCGAGGCATAAATTTTCATATCATCGGCAAAACACAGTAATTTGGATGAAGTCAAGCAAGATTCGATGTCATTAACATAGACCACAAATAACAAAGGACCGAGCAATGAACCCTGCGGGACTCCACTAGGGACAGGGACCCAGCTAGATATATAATTATTTAGTACTACTGCTTGGGACCTGTTCTCGAGGTAAGAGGAAAACCATCTGAGTAGATCACCTCGTATTCCCATGTCATTTAACTTAGTTATAAGGATATTATGGTCAATGCGGTCAAAAGCCTTGCTATAATCTGTATAAATGACATCGACCTGCCTACCCTTGTCCATGGCATCAGTAATAAATTCATTTAGGAGAATCAGGTTAGTGACAGTAGACCTGCCTTTCAGAAAACCATGCTGGAGCGAGCTGAACGAGTTTTTAAGTGCAGAATAAACCTGATTATATATTACTCTTTCGAAGACCTTTGCTATAATACACAGTTTGGATATCGGCCTGTAATTCTTTATGTCAGTTTTTACACCTTTTTTATGTACAGGCGATATAAACGCTGATTTCCAAATTTGCGGGACAACACAAGTAGTTAGGGATTTTCTGAATAAAGATGAGATAGGTTGTGCTATCGCAGGTGCACACTTGACAAGAAGTTTTGATGGAATTTTATCTGGACCTGCAGCTTTAGATGTATCCAACTTTCGAAGCAAGCTTGTAACTTCATCAACATTTACATTGATACTACAGATATCCGATGATGTGCTCGATGATTCAGTGAAGAGAAAAGAAGAAGAGATCGGTTGCTTGACAATAGAATTGAGAAAAGTAGAATGAAAGTATTTGGAAAAAGCTTGACATATAGATTCACCCGTCCGCAGAGTATCACTATTATAGTTCAAGGTACTTGGGATTGCATTTGAATTGTGACGTTTTTTCACAAATGTCCAGAAATATTTTGGATTGTCTTTAATAGATAATTCAGTTAGATCCAAATAGTTGCAATAGCATTGAGATTCCAAAGTTTTAACCCTTTCACGAAGAAGCTTGAAAGTTAATTCATCAGATTTGTTACCGTAAGTTTTGAATCTTTTAAAGTATTTATATTTTTCTTTGATTGTTTTAATAAGTGACGAACTATACCAAGTCGGATACTTTTTATTGCGAAACAGTTTCTGTGGAATATATTTGGTCTGTAGCTCAAGAATAAATTGATTAAAAGAGTTATGGTTTCAAAGATTTACAACGGAAGGAAATAAAACAAATTATAATTAACTTGCTGTGAAGTTAATTGTTATACTAAAGTGCTGTAATTTTAGTGCGTATGTTTAAGTTTTACTGTAATATTCGCATTGGAAAATATTATTTACTGTTAAATAGACCCCATTTTACGCTTCAAACTTTATACGCCTTATTAAATATGGTATTTCCTGTTCTCGTTCAATTTTTTTTTTGTATTGATAGTGTCGCCATTAGTAAAGCTGCATTTTGTAAGCGCACTATTAGACTATTATAAGATTGTTTACTATAATTTTAGCATTTGGAATACTAAAGGTACCTCCATATTGAAATAAATTAGGGTTCCTCGCAATTTTACATAAAACCTTAAATCGCCAGGGAGAAAAACAAGAAATTTACTTTACACTTAATATCATTATGCTTAGTAAATAACTTTTTATTCAAGGTACAACGTTTGTGATGTAAAATGGTTGTTTATATGGATATAGACCGTTATTTATTTGTTTATTTATTATATTATTTATTGTACACCACAAAAATATATACACAGAACAAAAAAAACATAAAAGCAAGTGTACAATGGGCGGTCTTATCTTACAGGGTTAGTTATCTCTTACATACAACCTTTGGAGGGACTGAAAGAGAGGAGAAATTTAGGGTTGTCAGTGTACAATATATCTTAAATAATAATAAATATACATAATAACATAAAATACATACATACAATAATACATAATATACTTATATATGTCGGAGTTGGTTATTAATTAAAATTGCGGGTAGTCATCAATTTTTAATAATTTGTTTTCTTATTACTAATTTAAGTAATTTTACTATCAATTATTGCCTAATAAATCAAATCATAATTTATTGAGTACTCTGTGTAAGCACCAATTGATTTTGGCAACTTATTTCGATACTTGTAATCGATGGTAAAGTTCAAAACAATTGTTGACATGTTAATTTGATTATTATTTGTGTTATTACTATTATTAGCTTACGAGAATTATTCTTTTATTACTTGATGATTTTAGAATCGAAGTTTAATTTGATTTAGCACATTTTAGTATTTTGTATCAAGTAAACACGTGACGTACTTCCGTATGTCATCGGACAGAGTTGTTGTGGAGGAATAGCAAGGTATAAGAGAGCTTACAACGGTATGCAAGTTAGCCTATCTTCGGATTAGACTCGTTAAAGAGCTCCCCTGCTCCCGACAAAACTGTCGGTTTATTTGGTACAGCGCTGCTGTATATTCACATAGCTGTATTGACTTGCTGATGGCGAACGATACACTTTGTATTTGGGTGGCTTAGGCTGCTGTACGAACTGTAACCTTAAGGGTTTGTTCATTTAACTGTATTGTTACCATTTGTATTGTTTTGTTGGTAAAACTGGTACTGTAATTAACAACCTAGTTATGCAACCTGAACCGCAGCGAGTAATCACTGTGAGAGCATGAAATGCACGATTGCAGTTTAGGGTGGCCCTTCCAGAAAGTTCCATGCATTTCTGTTAATTTAGCATTTTAAGTAGCAGTAAGTCGTAACATGTAACCGATAGGATTAAATTCAAGACACTAGAGCATCCGCTTCTGCTCACACGTATTCCTATTCTTTTATTTTAACTTATAACGCTCCCAAAAACTTGACTGGCGCAGCCGGTAGGATCGCCGAAAATAAGCTGCGCCGTCCTTCGCGGTTATCGGAATAAAACTTTTTCGTGATACGCGTTCGGGTGGCCTTGAAGGCAGCTGTCGTGATTCTACGAACCAAACAAATTTATCAAGGCGGAGCTGAAAATGAGAAAGGCGAGCTGGTGAGTCCAAATTTTCACCTTCCTTTCCCATTTCCTTTTTGTTATCTCGCGATTAGAAGTCTCGCGTTATAACGTTATCTGGTTTTGCATAAAATCTGTAAGACTAGTTTAGTAATAGGTCAAAGTTATTTAAAGTGATATTACAAATGAAATATTGTTAATGAATTAAAAAAATATATTTTATTCAGATAAATTGTTTAAAGTTCTATCTGATTAAAGATTACTATTTTATACATAAGAATTAATTTTTGTTAGGAAGTGTTTAAATACTTTTTGCTTTTGTACTTTATATTATTTTTGCGTGTTAATTAATATTGTTAAAAATGGAAGATCAAGTAAAAATTGTTATGATTCCAAATGAAATGATTAAAATAATTCCGCTTTTTGACGGCGATAAGCGCCATTTAAATCTTTTTATACGTAAAAGTGAATATATTAGAAATAAATACAGGGGAAGTGACGAGCAAAACTTGTATGTAATGCATACCATAACGAGTAGATTAGCGGGGAATGCAGCCGCGCTTATCAGTGAGCGCGAGGATATTGTTACATGGGAAGAGTTTAAGGAGTTATTAATACAACATTTTGGAGACCCACGAAGTGAAGAATGTTTAGCTATTGAATTGGAAACTATGCGTATAAAAAATGGTGAATCATTTTTGGATTTTTGCAACCGTATTCAATCAGTGCGTAGTATTTTAATATCAAAAGTTAATAGATTATCGAGTAGTATGCGTGAAAGTAAAATAACTATTTATAATAATACGTCATTAAAAGTGTTCCTTTATAATCTACCGGAAAATATGGTGCGTATTGTGAGATTAAAATCGCCCTCCACTTTGGAACAGGCTTTATCTTTCGTGTTAGAAGAGGTAAATTTCCATGACCAATATAATGCCCGAAATAAAACACTGCTGACGTCCTCCAGTAAACATGCTATTCCAAATAATACACAAACGTTTAAATTCGGCACAAATAATTATAATAAGCCTATTAATAATGATACACCTATTTTTACACAACCCAAATTATATTTAGGTAACCCCCAAGGTCAACAATTTGGGACGCGTACTCCACAATTTGGATTTCAAGGCCAAACATTTGGTCATCGCCCACAACAATTAGGGATGCGTCCGCAACAATTTGGGATGCGTCCGCAACAGTTTGGGATGAGCCCTCAACAATTTGGAAATCAACAGCAATTATATAATAAATCCTTACAGCCATTTGGCAACCAGAACCAATCGTTCAATAAACCTTCACAGTCGTTCGGTATTCAGCAACCTAAACTTCAATCTAGTGACGTCACAATGCGTACGGCGCCTCCGGCCCAGGTAATAAAAGGATTTAAATTAAATGAGCTTGACCTTGATCATTACGATGATAGTCAGTTTCCCTGCGATTACCAATGCAACGATAAATATTATCACGATTATTACCCTTTTACTGAAAATGAAGATGATAATTATATGGAATAAGTTAACAAAAAGGTTTCAACGGAAAATAATGAGGATTTTGCCTCGGAATGCCTCGGAAAACATAGGGAAATAATACAATTAAATTGCGATACATGCCTTAAATTGCCATACATATATATACCCGAAATTGATGCCAAATTTATGATAGATACGGGCAGTACTAAATCATTTATAAACCCGGAAAAGGCATATGACTATTTTTACGATTATATTTATTATGATCCATTTGAAGTTAGAAGTACTCACGGTACAAACCAACACGAAGAAGTACTTGCCATGCCAGCATTGCCGATTTTTAATGTTAATGATACTTTCAAATTTCATATCTATGAAGTCGACCCTAGCTTCGATGGTTTACTAGGTAATGATATTTTACATAGTGTAGAGGCACTAATAGATTTGAAAAACGAGGTCTTGAAAACTAAAACTACGGTGATACCAATTATGCGCGACAAGAATAAACATATAATAGAGTTGGCACCTCGATCAGAACAAAGAGTTAAAATACCTGCAAATTATCATTCTGGTAATGCTTTAGTGGATTTCAGAGAATTTACGGAAGGTGTGCGTATGCCCAGCGCTTTAGTTAAATGCAAGGACGGTTACTTTACTACCATAATTCAAAATACCCTTGACAAACCAATTAAATTAGCCGTTACTAAACCATTCGAAGTAGAACCGTATGAAAATAATATAAAAGATTGTGATGTTAATAATTTTAACGAAACTGAAAATAATGAAATAGAAAAATTATTAACAGATAACTTACAAAAGCTTCGTTTGAATCACATGTCAGCCGAAGAAAGTATAGCCATTAGTACATTATGTTTAGAATATAAAGATATATTCTATTGTGATGGCATTCCATTAAGTTTCACGAACCAAGTCAAACATTGTATTAGGACAAAAAATGAAGATCCTATTTACGTCAAACCATACAGACAACCCCCTAGTCAGTCGCAAGAAATAAGAAATCAAATCGAGAAGTTACTTACAGAAAATGTAATTCAGGAATCTCATTCACCTTGGTCAGCCCCAGTTCATTTAGTTCCAAAAAAGAAAGATGCATCAGGAGAAATAAAATATAGAATGGTAATTGACTACAGACGGTTAAACGAGATAACGGTTGACGATAGATACCCACTTCCCAATATCACTGATCTGTTTGATAAATTAGGTAAAAGCACATACTTTACGACATTAGATCTAGCAAGCGGTTACCATCAAATTGAGATTAACGAACATGATAGAGAGAAAACAGCATTCAGCACTGAAAACGGACACTTTGAATTCTTAAGAATGCCGTTTGGTCTTAAAACCGCTCCAGCGACCTTCCAGCGAGCAATGGACAATGTTCTAAGAGGGTTGCATGGAATCCATTGCCTGGTATATTTGGATGACATTATAATCTTTTCAAATTCACTTGCAGAACATATCCAGAAGTTAAGAGCAGTTTTTAATCGTTTGAAGTCAAATAACCTTAAAATTCAACTTGATAAGTCCGAATTTCTCCGGAAAGAAGTCCTATACTTAGGTCATGTTATAACTGAGGATGGCCTTAAACCCAACGATGATAAGATTAAAGCAGTTCTTAACTATCCACTACCAAAAACCGTGACAGAAATTAAAAGATTTTTGGGCTTGATAGGCTATTACAGACGTTTTATTAAGGATTTTGCGAAAGTAACACAACCATTAACTAATTGCTTAAAGAAAAAGAACAAAATTATTATAAATCAAGCGTACATAGATTCTTTCCAAAAATGTAAAGAGCTTCTTACTAACGCACCTTTACTTCAATATCCCGATCCCGATAAGCCTTATATCCTAACCACAGATGCTTCATCAAATGCCTTAGGGGCAGTACTATCGCAAGGCGTCGTAGGGTCTGATAAACCAATAGCTTACGCCAGTAGAACGTTAAGTGATACAGAGACCAGATACAGTACTATAGAACGTGAACTTTTAGCGATCATTTGGGCGGTAAAACACTTTCGGCCCTACCTTTACGGTAATAAATTCATCATTTATACAGACCATAGGCCCTTAGCCTGGCTCTATTCCCTTAAAGAGCCGAATAGCAAGCTCACCCGTTGGCGACTTCGTCTTCAAGAATATGATTTTGAAATCAAATATAAAGATGGCAAGCAGAACACAAACGCTGATGCCCTGTCTCGTATTAAATTAAATGCATTAGGTTCCGATAAGGACGGATTATCTATGAAAGTTAATGTAGATGAAAAAGAACAAAAACCGAAAAAAAAAACAAAAAAATAATTGATTACGATAGTGATGACTCTAGAACAATTTCCATCTCGGATTTGTCTGCTACTCTAACAGCCAGTTCTGAATGTGATACAAATGAACCAATTCCACTTGACCCTGTGATAGATAAAACATTTACAGTACATTCAGCCAAAGACATGGAATCAATTGGTATTCCAATATTAAAAGAAGCAATAGACACTAAACCTAACCAGATATTAGTTTTTACATGGCACAAAAACGATATCCAAGTTACAGATCTTTCCCGTGAAACAAGGGCAGGAGTTTAAACAAGTAGATAAGTGGTTAATTATAAAACTTTTAAATTTAGATAGCTTAGGTAATGATCTAGAATTAAGTTTAATGAAATATAATGAATTCAGTAAATTAGTAGATGTTAATAAACCGTACAGCCATGAGTTTTTAGGTATTCGTACTCAAACGGATTATCTAAAGGATAGGACTATCGAAAAATTTCAGCAACTTGTACCAGCTAAAAGATTTAAGAGCGCGGCGAACGGAGCTCGCAAATGCAATTCGAGACGAGTGAAGAATTCGTTCAGAGTATTGCTATCTCGCTTTGCACACACACGCGGTGCGCCGTGCGCAGCCGTGTGTGTGCGAGTAGATAGGCTTCCATTCATAACGACTCGAAAGCCGGCAAGCCGGCCAACGCGAACTGCGCCGGCGTTCTTTTGTCCTATTTATGTAGGTAACTATGCCTTTTACGAAACCTCAAATATATTATATAGTATAATATATTTGAGAAGTATCCTCAAATGTATTATATAGTATTGTTATAATAAATAATGAATGCAAGTAAAATAATACAAATGTTACTTAGGCAAAGTATTAGTACAAGACAAATATTCCAATAATTTATGCCTATTTACGCATAAGTAGGTACAGACAAATAACAGCGCTCATATAAGAATATTAAAAATAAAAACAAGAATTTCGTATAAACATTTATTTAGTTATGTTTTACTTTATAGATCATCATTCATCCATTTAAAATATAAATCAAAACGTGATAAAGTCGTGTAGGGTGACAATAAATATTATCGACTAAACGAAATACAAAAATACAATAATGATAATCAGAAAACATTTTTACGCACGCTTTTTTAGTTTATATGTACAATTGTACATTGTAATAATTGTACATTACGTAGGTAAAGAAAAAAAAAAGTTTATATTCTGTCTCTGATAGGCAGATTTCTAGGTAAACGGGGATCTTTTAATTCAGGCAATATACATTTAAAATAAAACTCTTCTAATTTTAAGACTATTGAATTCCAAAATTCGCTGTCTTTTTCATTTGCCAGTCCTTTAGGCGTCCATATTATAAAAATACAGTATTTGCGGGTTGTTATTTGCAATTGTCCTTGTATCTGGTAAAAATAGTAACTTATTGTATTATATCATTGGGATATAGGTACTTACTGTGAGAAACATCCCAACGCTCGGAGTCCATGTCGGCAACCAAACCAAATCGTAAATAATAAAGTCCGTAAACAACGCAAAGTTCGTAAGAAAGTAGATTACTCAATATCAAAGTTCAAATCACAAGGCAAATCTAAATCCAAGTTCATAGCTTAGGTCATTAGTGTCAGAAATATTACAATAAGTACTTAGAAAATAAATAAATACGCACGAGCAGCACAGTAAAGTAATCGTCTAACACTGACAACAAACCACAAAAAAAAAAGTTAATTAAAAAAATCAAAAAACCCGACTGCTTGAAAAGCGAACTAAAAAGACGTAAACAAGGAGAAAATCATGCTGTGCTGTCGGAGGATACATCTTCGCGAGCTGGCTGACCAAAACCAGACGTATCCTCCGACTGCACAGCATGATTTTCTCCTTGTTTACGTCTTTTTAGTTCGCTTTTCAAGCAGTCGGGTTTTTTTATTTTTTTTATTTATAACTTTTTGGTTATTTTTTTTTTCGAATCAGGTACATTTAAACATATAAGTGTTATATATTTTTGAAATCATCTCTTAAAATCCTTTATTTTGATACCCCACACGATAGCTGAGGAAGAAAAAAAAATTTGGGCCCCCACAATATGGCGCCCAAGAACCGCTATTTTCCTATTTGCCAATTTTTATGTAGCCAGTGACACTCGCGGGGTTAAGGCGAATCGATTGACGTAAGAACCATCAAAATCGGCCCACGCGTTTGGTTTCTAGAACGCCACATAGGAACAAACATACATACATACATACATACATACATACATACATACATACTTACATACTTACATACTTACATACATACATACTTACATACTTACATACATACATACATAAATAGACTGATAAACACATTACCCTCCTTCGGGAGTCGGGTAAAAATATACAATACAACAAACAGTAAACAACCCCGAAGTGCCCCGAACAAAATCCGTACGAGCGATACCTACTCAACCGTATGAAGCACGACTACACACACATTGACATGACGTGCTCGACGCGACAGCAATACTAGCTATTGAAAATGTATGATTATTTTTATGTGTTCCGTAATACCAAAAATGATGAATGAAAACTTGATGTTTTTTTATTTTTTTTTCGATAATTTGTTTCTTGATAATATGAGCTATGTTATAGCGTTGACAATTTTATAGATATTGTTCTTTTTTAGATAGAAAAATCCATAAGAAAACATGTCATTTACGCTGTAAAAATGTACGAAATGGAATTCGCTTAAACTTCATTTTAGGTAAGTATTTTGAAAAAAAAAAGACGTAGGAACCTAGATAAATACTGTCTGAATCCAAATATTAGCATAATTTGGTGGAAATATGCTCAACTTACAAATGATTTAGGTATTACGTTTGTATGGACAATTCATGCATCGCCGCGCCCTTAAGCGAGGATTAATTGATCCACTTGGATCCATGATAAAAATCGTTACAGGTAATTTAGATCATAATGACGCAATTCGATATGATTCTCTCATCTCTCAGTTGAAAAGCAACCAATTAATATTAGATAGTAAAGTAACTTTGGTCTCCAAAATGTTAGATTGTTTTGTTAACAGTACAGAAATCTTACATAACAATACATTAATTTTAGATGAACGTTTAAAAAGGATCGAGAGATTAGTTAAAAATATGATTACAAAAGAAGAAAATTCTATTTACTCTACTTACATTTTAGGAATGTTTAATATGTTCTTAACAAATTTTCGAACAATTAATATAATTTTAAGTGAGATTGAAACGGCCTTAGCCTTTAGTAAGGTATCTGTACTGCATCGAGCGATTGTTAATTCTACTGAATTATTGCACATGTTACAATCTATAGCCAAGACTGAAAATCTGTTATATCCTGTGAATGAAAATAATTTAATCAAATTTGAAGATTGTTTCACTGTTAAAGCTTTTATTAAACAGAACCAGATCACGTTCATAATAGAGATCCCACTTATTGAAAACAGTACTTATAGTTATTTTAAACTTTACTCTTTACCTATTTTTAACACTGATTTAAACGAAACTGTAATAGTGGTTCCTAAATATCCCTACCTTTTGGTGAAAGACTCAGATTACTTACCAGTCGTGAGAGCCTGTATACAGATTGCGATAGATGACAAATTCTTATGTACCGATGACGATGTGATGACCCATCTAGAGCCATTATGCGAAGAACAGTTGATGAAGTTCCACTCTAATACTACTGCATGCGAGCAGCATACAGTCGACATTGAAGATTTGAAAGTTCAACGAATTGGCCGCGGAAGTTGGATTCTATATACAAAGAATAACATTATAGCAAGTAGAAAATGCTATGATGACGTCGTGAGCCACGATTTTCTACAAGGAACATACATAGTTAGCCTGGACGATGCTTGTAAGGTTAACGTTGGGCACATACATCTACAAAATTACAAATTTTCTCTTACACACCTGAATTATCCAATAACTCCAATCATTACCCTACCAGAGATGAAACCTGAAAAACGTACTAATAGTGTCAGTGCAGTGAATATGAAAGGTATAAATCTAGATGAGCTGAAAGAATTAGCTCAAGTGGTGAAAATGAGCAAAGTGAAATACGGTGAAAATGATAGTGCGGTTGACACGAAAAATATTAGTTTAGGTACGGTAATTCTATATGTAATTCTGCCTTTAGGATTTATGATCTTTCTTGTTTCTAGATATAAAATCATATTGTTAAACTGTCTGCGAAATCATCAGAATCCTAACAATACTGATAATTTCGTTCTTGAGGAGGGAGGAGTTATGCAACCTGAACCGCAGCGAGTAATCACTGTGAGAGCATGAAATGCACGATTGCAGTTTAGGGTGGCCCTTCCAGAAAGTTCCATGCATTTCTGTTAATTTAGCATTTTAAGTAGCAGTAAGTCGTAACATGTAACCGATAGGATTAAATTCAATACACTAGAGCATCCGCTTCTGCTCACACGTATTCGTATTCTTTTATTTTAACTTATAACGCTCCCAAAAACTTGACTACCTTGTTATTGGTTGTACAGTTCTTGTTTATCCAACAAAAATGGTAACGCCCAAATCCTGACCATATATACCCCTCGGCCCTCATGATCCTACATATATAACAAAAATATAACAGAGAAAGGAGAAGACTAATTATAGTGAAAGGAAATGCTCCCTCACCATTTATTTGGTCAAGCAAGACTTCCGTATGCTAAAACATTTAGCATAGCCTTGGAAAGAAAAAAACTTCTTGTTGAGCGAAAAATGTCACGGATGTGGCCACTACAACAAGGTCATGAAGAATAAAACTAATTCTCTTGAATCATCTTCATTTAAGGTCCAGACTAAATTTCGTTCGTTATTATCGTTCTCTTGTACGGAAGCAAAACCTGCAGAACACTCACTGTATTTTTCTTAACACTATCTTGTCCTGGCAGTGGTATATTTGTTTTTCTTTTTAACATGTTGTACTTCTTAAAAACTTTCCTCCTGTAGCCACCAGTTTTCGTAAGGTTTTCCAGTTTTTGTAATCCATTATTACTATTAAAATTTATAATAAAATATGGCCATGAAAATCTTACTCTTAAAATTTGTATTCCCAAATTCGATCTAAGATCAAACGCTAATATATTGGTCACGTCTTTTGTATTGTAAATATGTTGATCCAAAATCAGTCTAATATCATACTTATCCAATTTTTGTTCGGATTGTTGATCTTATAATAGTTTCAAATAAGATTAGATATGCACGTACTGACAGTGCTCTTATGCAATGCTGATATTAGTCTAACATTCTTACAATAACATTTAGCAAGTCTATTATAAAATCAAACAAGCTTAGAAAATATGTATATAAGAGCACGTTTTCTCAAATGCAATTAGTCTTAGTAAATGCTTTTGTAGGAGTAAGTGGCTTACATTAAGATAAGACTGAACGTTCTTGAGTCCATACCGGCTTGTCTAAAAGTAATATAGGATCGATGGCATGTTCCAAAACAATTATAAGAGCGCCTTAAGTCTACTACTCTTATAAAGTGCGGGTTCTGAGACTGTTTTGCTAGTTGGGCTACTATGGAACTTGCTCAATTTGTTTTGATGGTGAACCAACACTAACAAAGAGTGAAATAAAAAAAAGTTCGCAAAAAAAATTAGCCGACATCGGTTATTTTATTGCGAAAAGGTTTATGAATATAGAATTTAAAGATCTTTCACCAAACTCTAACTTTAACCTGAAAACCTGTCCAACTTCGGTATTTAAGCAGGGTTTGTCTCGTTCTAAATCCAAATTCTCAAATCAGAAACCGGTCCATAGCTTCTAGCACGAGATTTCTATAAGTATGCAAAATATCCGTTTCCAAGTTATTCGAAACAGTTTCACAAATAAACAAACTTTCAAACCGCTACGGTTCAAAATTCTAATAAAAGCCCCCGAGCGTTAAAGAAACAATTTTATCTTAAAATCAATATCAATTTCGCGTGTTACGCATCCAAACTTCTTCAGAGTATAAACTTGTCAAAGCAAATTGCGGAATCTCTTCCCGTGTCGAACACGAGGCTTCTTCCCAGTTGTCAACCTAATATAAACTTTTGGGGGACGTAAATCATTTTTATTTTTATTTTGGTGTGGTGTTTTAGCAGATGAAGAGAAGGTAAAGATGGCGGGCCAAGATCAACTTCTGACGAAAAGACTGACAGAGACGTTACTAGACGAAAACAGGATTATGTGGAAAGGGAGGGCACTCTTTGTAGTTTTTATTTATTTAGGTCTGCGCGTCAATTCAAACACAAGCTGACCAGCTGGAGTGAACTCAGTCCGTCCTGCGTCTGGCCGCGACACGAACGTACGTATGAACAGTATGTGTATCATTATCACTTTCTGACAACGGGGCCCCTATTTATTACCCGACTGCCGAAGGAGGGTAATGTGTTTATCAGTCTATGTATGTATGTATGTATGTAAGTATGTATGTATGTATGTATGTATGTATGTATGTATGTATGTATGTATGTATGTATGTTTGTTCCTATGTGGCGTTCCAGAGACCTAACGCGTTGGCCGATTTTGATGATTCATACGTCAATCGATTCGTCTTAACCTTGCGAGTGTCATAGGCTACATTCAAATTGGGAAATAGGAAAATGGCGGCTTTTGGGCGCCATATTGTGGGGGGCCAATTTTATTTTTTCTTCCAAACCCATCGTGTGGGGTATCAAAATAAAGGGTTTCCAGAGGTGATTTCAAAAATATATATCACTTATATATTTAAATGTACCTAATTCGAAAAAAATGATAACTAAAAAGTTATAAATAAAAAAATTAATTAAAAAAAACAAAATACCCGACTGCTTAAAAAGCGAACTAAAAAGACGTAAACAAGAAGAAAATCATGCTGTGCAGTCGGAGGATACATCTGGTTTTGGTCAGCCAGCTCGCGAATATGTATCCTCCGACTGCACAGCATGATTTTCTTCTTGTTTACGTCTTTTTAGTTCGCTTTTTAAGCAGTCGGGTATTTTGTTTTTTTTAATTATTTTTTTTATATCTCTGTGATCTTTTAACCTACTCAGTGATAGAAAGAAAGTTCCAAGTTCCATAGGTCCTATGTTACTTAAGAGACCTATAGTAAAATTGGTAAAATCTCCTTGGTTACAGATATAAGTGTAAATACGAATGCCGGTCTTTGTCCTGAAGCGAGACAATAGGTACAGGTTAATTATTTTATGAAACTTGTTGGAATAGTAGTTATAGTACATTACTACAGCGGCCAGCAAAAGAAGCATTGATGTACGAACGTGTAAATGTGGGCCGAGGCGAAGCCGAGTCACTCACACACACACACAATGCTTAGTTGTGGCCAAGGCTTGTATAGTACTTTTCTCAAATAATGCGCGGAAATTAAAACTAAGCAGTACCTAGAACTCATTTTGTCAAAATCAATGACGAACAACAATAATTATTCACGCGTTAAAATGTTCTTTTGTTTTTTTTTTCAATAAACAGCGTTCTATTTGCAAACCAGTTCGAAATTTAAATAAAACCTTTGATAAGTTACCTCCTTGATTGCCATGTTTCGGAGTAAAAGAACGTTCCATTTTTAAATAACACGACAGATATGAGATATGAGTTTAGTATGTAATTTATTTGGCCGCTAAACACGACAGATATGGAATTTCATACAACTTTTGCCGGCCGCTGCTCGCATGTATTGGGCCAGTACAGCAATGCCGATTTATCTCGAAGAAGGTTGTCAAAATAATGCTTAAATTTCCAAGCATGTTTGAGAAAAATATATTGGAAGCTATTAAATTGTAGTCTGTTTTGTGCCACTATCGAGAAAAGGCTAAGTAAAGATTTGGTTATATATCGAGCAATGGACGTTTTCCAGCTGAAATAATGATTTATTTTTTTAATTAAACTTCATCATAGCCATAAAGAGAGCTCAGAGACAAAAGTGGCAACAATCAAGATATCCACTTGACAAAACAATGCTGAATAGGCTTACAAGAAGATTAAGCAAAGCAATACAGAACTATCATGATGATGCAACAAAAGATTGCCTTAGCAAATTAACAAGTAGTGGAAAATCAGAACACTCACTATGGAAAACATATAAACGTTTAAATAAACCTATCGTCCATGCTTCACCCATTAAAAAATTAGATGGCAAATGGGCCATGAGTAATGAACAGAAAGCAAATATATTTGCAGAACATTTAGAACAAACTTTTCAAACCAGCGGTGAGGAAAGCTCTGAAAACAGAACACTGGATGTCACTCACCATGACGACCTCAATATAAAACTGGTTACGCCAAAAGAGGTAAAAAATATGATAAAAAACTTAGCCAAAAAGAAATCGCCTGGATACGACCTTATCACTGGTGAACTCCTTCAAAATCTGCCACGAAAAGCCATAGTAAAACTTACAACCCTTATAAATGCAACATTCAGGTTGAAACACGTGCCTGATATCTGGAAAGTTGCTGAAGTCATAATGATCCCCAAACCTGGAAAACCACCCCAGGAGGTAACATCATACAGATCTATATCACTTTTACCAATCATTTCAAAACTATTTGAAAAACTACTCGTAAGACGCTTAAAACCTATAATAGAAGACAGAAAACTGATTCCAAATTACCAATTCGGCTTCAGAGAAAAACACTCCACGATAGATCAAGTACATAGAATTACCAACATTATAGAAAAAACTCTAGAAGAAAAAAAAAGGCTGTTCTACAGTATTTCTAGATGTAGCACAGGCATTTGATAAGGTTTGGCATAAGGGTCTTATTTATAAGGTAAGGAAAATGTTGCCAAAACAATTTGCAGACATTTTGGAATCCTACCTAACAGAGAGGACGTTTAGAGTCAGACATGAAGATGCTTATTCCGATCTCAAGCAAATAAAAGCTGGTGTACCACAAGGAAGTGTTCTTGGCCCAATCTTGTACCTATTGTACACCTGTGATATCCCAGAAATGGAAAACAACTTCATTGCAACCTTCGCTGATGACACAGCCATCATGGCTATAGGTGTCACTCACAAAGAAGCTGTAAATAAAGTACAAATTGCTGTCAACTCCATCACCAACTGGACAAAAAAATGGCGAATTAAGTTCATCATCATCATCATATCAGCCGAAAGACGTCCACTGCTGGACATAGGCCTCCCCCAAGCGTCGCCACATTGACCGGTCCCGTGCGTCCCGCAACCAGCGGATCCCCGCAACCTTCACCAGGTCATCGGTCCACCTGGTGGGAGGCCTTCCAACGCAACGTCTTCCGGTTCGCGGTCGCCATTCCAGAACCTTTCTGCCCCATCGGCCATCCGTTCTGCGTGCAATGTGCCCTGCCCACTGCCACTTAAGTTTGGCAATCCTTCGGGCTATGTCAGTAACCCTGGTTCTCTCTGGTGGAATTAAGTTAAATGAGTCCAAATCGACTCATATAGACTTCACAAACCGAAGACCTAATTATACACCGGTATACATTAACGGTTGCGTAATACCTTACGAAAATACAGCCAAATACCTAGGTATGACGCTTGACGCAAAACTTCGCTGGAAGGCTCATGTCAAAAAGAAACGCCTGGAGTTAGACCTACGCTACAGGAATATGTACTGGCTACTTGGCAGACATTCATCATTGCCAGTATACAACAAAGTACTTCTGTACAAACAAGAACTTATGCCTATATGGGCATACGGTATACAGCTTTGGGGCTGTACAAAACGTACCAATATTGAAATAATTCAAAGATTTCAAAATAAGGTACTTCGGAGTATAGTAAACGCTCCCTGGTACATTAGAAACGAGGACATCCACCGGGACTTAGGAGTGGACCTTGTCGCTAAAGTCATAAAAACATACGCCGAAGCTCATGAACAAAGACTTCATAAACATGTGAATGTCGAGGCTATTCAGCTCCTTGACACCACGGACATAGTAAGGAGACTGAAAAGGACTAAGCCTTTTGAATTAGTTTAGTGATTGTTACGGAGTGCAGTGAGTGCTACCTTTTAAAAACACAAGAACTAAGTGTCTTTCCCTCATAATAGAGACAATAAGAAAAGTGCCAATGGACACATTCTTTAGTACCTATACATTTACTAGGAAATTAATTAAATTTAAATTACTTATTAGCCTCAAGGCTAGATTGTAATTGTTATGAGGTAACCATTCGGTTACAACATAATGAAAAAAAAAAAAACATGTACAACAGTGGTACACACAAGGCATTCTCTACCAGTCAATCTATGGGTTAAATAGGACAACGTTGTGGTACTAAATAATATCTAAAAATAACAACTTGTATTCGAAAATTTATATTAATACACATATACAAATAAAATGGACTAATAAATGTTTCAACAAAAACCCAATAAAAAACGAGAAACCTATAATGATGACGATTTATGACAGACAACAGATGTTTAAAAAAAATATCTACTTAAAGAGACCGTATATTTTTGCGGTGTCAAAATCCTCGAGTTGGGATGTAGCCGAATAAAGCTGCGGGGTAAATGTACCCTCTTTTCATACATTTCTATGTAAAGTTCGCTTTTCTATTTTAAAGTAAAGCACCGTCTCCAAAGAACTTTAATTATTCCTTTTAGAATATTTAAAGCGTTTGACTAACAGGATTGTATAGAAAAGTTAAGAATTATGCACATGCTTCCAACTACCATACACTCTATGGTAAGTATTTTATAACGGTGCTCAGCCAATTATGTCGATTTCTGATAACTGTCAGATTTGATATAAATCCTGGCTTTCTGAGAGTATATGGGGAGCTAATCATAGATACATATATAAACTGCCTACAGAACACCACCTAATATGATCCTTACATACGCCTTCAGGTTCATATATGTACGTTTTTGGAAGTAGATGGAACAGGATGTAAAGTCCCACAAACCTCCATAGAAAAGGGAGATTCCTCCGACCAGACGGTTGTTGTGTCTGGTCCGGGCAACTGCCCAACGGTTAATGTCGTACTGTTGTATGTGTTCAAATCGCGCCGAAAACTTTGCTTGCGCGATGCAGGATTTGTGTGACGTCATGTCATTAGTTTGTAAGTGGTCCACCGCCGTCGGTAGTCGCTACACGTTCATATATCTAGTCATACACGCACGCTGGTTATGAGTACTGTAGTAAAAGCTCTATTTAATTGGTTAAATTTTAATTATTATTGACGGTATTTATTGTACCTACACCTACTTCATCATCATGATTTACGGTTTTAGACATTTATTTTCTCAAAAGATTCACACAATCACTTACAGACAAATTATAATATTATAACTTAAAAACCGGCCAAGTGCGTGTCGGGCCACGCGCATTAATAGGGTTCACAAGTTGCATAATAATGGGGACTAAGAAGAGGGTTTTATTGTTGTCACATGAACATTAAAACGGTTTAAGCGGCACACAACGTTTAAAAACGGACCCACATAGAATGATGTTTTTTTTTAATCTATATGTTCGCGTTTGACCACTATCTCGCCTGATGGTAAGCGATGATGTGGTCTACGGTGAAGCATGCTTGCCTAGAAGTAACCTATTCACTCTTGACTTAAACTAAAGAAGGACTAACTGGTAACTGAAGAAGGATTTATAAAATCCAAGTTCGCAACTGAAGTTAGAAAAATATTACCTATTTGAGTACCACCACGGGTGCGAATTGCGAAAGGAGCCGATACGAGCGCGCGTTAGAGCCACGGGGAATGGCATGGTTCACGATCTGCTCTCTCACCTCTAATCTGCGGTATTCACTATTTCGTTCTGGTAAGTGTTACGCTACTCAATTAGAGATGTAGTCGGGTCTAATATTGACTTTATAGATGGATATCGACAAAAGAAAATAAGTAATTTGCTTGGCAATGGAATCTAATTTGACTTTACATTAACGTCGAAAATACTTCTGCACTAACACAAATTAGACACCCCCGCGCGCATGCACCGTATGGACTACGGACCGGTACTGCCAACGACTCCGGCCACTCCAATGCGTTATTCGAGCTTAAACATTATTAATTTATAAATCATTATTATTAAGGATGTTATGATTTTATTTTTGTATATTTTTACATGATTCATAAGCATATATTTACTCTGTTTTACACTGCTAACTACGTTATTTAAGTAATTTTTCAATGTCATTTGTACAAAATGTTTACTGTTCCAAGTACATTTTATAAGTTGGTCGACTATTACTCGTAAACTTGTAAAGCCTACTTAGCTGTCATAGTTTTCCTTTTAATTTCGTTATATTTGCTACAGCCGTGATTTTTTTTAAATAGCCAAGAGCAACCATTTCACTGGCAGGGGACACACACACTTGACTCTAACATAAATTTGCAATTTATAGCTTAATTTTACGCAAACCGATCTCTGAATCGAAAAATGGTTGTAACAAACCCATAATATTTTTGAATGACCTATCCATAAATCACTTTTCTTCTAAAAAGTACACATGTTGCTATAACATGGGATTCAATGGGAATAGCAAACGGGACCCATCGCTAATACCTAAAAAATGGGATCTAAAAGTGGGATCCAACGAAAATAAATCCACACCAAGGGATAGACGAGAAAAAAAATAACATCCTCACTTTATGTTTTTATCTTTGTCGGAATTATTTGGCATATCCATGCCAAATTATAGCTTTCTAGTACTTAGATTCTCTGAGCTAAGCTGCGGACGGACAGACGAACAGAGCGAAACTATAAGCGTTCCTTGTTGACTTTGGAACCCTAAAAATAGATGAAGCCGATTGGCGTAGTGGGTTAGCATACTATGACAAAATGACATTAGAATTTCGTATTTGTTTTAGTAAAAGGGAAGTTATAGAAAAAACAAAAAAGAATGTTCTCACGAAACTAAGTGCACCACAAGACGTCGTATGCACATCGCCACTGCGGGTAGGCTTGCCAACGCAACGTCTTCCAGTTCGCGGTCGCCACTCCAGAACTTTTCGGCAACATCGGCCATCCGTTCTGCGAGCTATGTGCCCTGCCCGCTGCCACTTAAATTTGGCAATTCTTCGGCCTATGTGGGTAACCTTGGTTCTCTTGCTGATGTCTACCATTCTGATTCGTTCACGCAAGGAAACTCCGAGCATAGCCTTCTCCATTGCCCTTTTGGTGACTTTAAGTCTTCTGATGAGGCCCATTGTGAGAGACCACTGTCGGTCCCGTATGTAATCACTGGCAACCCACACTGGTCATAGACTTTCGTCTTGAGAAACTGTGGTAAGTTGGACGAGAGATACCGCGCAACTGCCCGAAGAAAAAAAGACAGATTGTTTTTTTTTGCATTTTGTGATTACCTGCCTACTACCTACACCATTATATCTCTCTAGACAGACTGGAAAAACACTGTACGGTACCTATTAAATGGGTACAGGCTATTCTGCTTTAGTAATTACACTTTCATGTTAGCCATCGGCCTAGCTACTCGTACATAAAACGGTTATGAGCCAAAACCTAATCCATTATAATCACTAATTAACGGATAGCAGCTGTAAGTCAATAATGTCACCGCAGCTAATTAGCGGTTTATTTGATAGCTAGTAACTGCCTCGTGCCGCACAAAACTTTAATGACATTGCGGTAATTATAATAAGCTCATATTAAAACCTACTTTATTAACCGACTTTCGAAAAAGGAGGAGGTTCTATGTTCGACTTTATGTATGTTTTATTTTTTTGTGTATTTTCACCGATATCTCTGTCAATTGTGGGCCGATTTTGAATTTTTTTTTTGTTTGAAGGAATATGTTTCGAAATTGGCCCCATTTTAATTTGGTGAAGATCTGTTGAATAACTTCGAAGATATACAACAGAACTCTTCAATAAATAACGGCAAATCTCTCGGAACTGCTGCAATCGCATGTCCGTTTATTGTTTATACCATTTCAGAACATAACATCACGACAGTACGGTGTTAAGGGGTACGCAGATCTCTCATTTGACCGGTCATGTTCAAGTTTCATGATAGGCGGGTAATCTATTCTGGCCTTATAGGAAACTTACTAAACAACTTGCCTATTAGGTAGATACAAAACTAAAAGTATTTTTATGTTGACTAACTTTGTTCTGTTAAATCGGAACGCACAATGCTGCGATATGCGATGCCGGACGGAGAAATAATCGTATGAACAAGTAAAATTTAAAAAACCCCCGACACATTTTTATTTCATGCTACATAATTTATCTATTAATTGACACACTTCGATCGACAATCTATTGAACACTTAATTATGACACGATGTCCTCCGAAAACACCCCGATTCAATCAGTAAAATGGCCATAACTTTTGAACGGCTAAACCGATTTACATCAAACAGCTAAGCTACGGCGTTTGCTTTTTTGTTTTTTTAGCTTGTTTCCCGGGCTATAATAATGAATCGATATCGAGATCGGATGAATAGTTTAGGCGCTACGGAGGAACATATGTAAATACAGACTTACATACATACATAGATTGCTAAAATCATAACCCTTCATTTTGGCTTCGCCGTAGTTGGGTAAAAATCTGTTAAATTCGATATCTATAAGTACTGATTGATTATACCAATGTGCCTTCACGAACGAGCTATGTGAAGGGTCGTTCATCATTATTTGATGCAGCTTTATATCTGCATTTTGTGACAAATCATTTCATATACAACTTACATAATAGCAGTTCAGGGAATACCTAATGTAAAACCGTCAAAGCAAATTGTGATTCAGTTCTAAGAAAGATATTCTGAGTGCAGTGTTACATATTTTATATCCAACGAGCAAATTCTTTATAGTGTACTGGAATATTGCAATCTTAAGGTCTAGAATATTTTCTTAAATCTGTACTGTGCTAGTAAGAATGTTCGGGCGTTGACATTACTTGCTCTCTTCAGTAGATTAATAAAATGAACTCGACGAACAGAGTAAAGTCAATTAGAATAAATCAGGAGGGGTGAGAACTTCCGATCAATAGTTAATTGGTTTAAACCGAAAGTGATTTAATTATTTTTCATGAATGATAGCGTATTTGAAAAAAAATGTTACAAAAATAATTTTTTTAATTAACTTTTAAGCAAAAGCGAACTAAAAATACGTAAACAAGAAGAAAATCATGCTGTGCAGTCGGAGGATACATATTCGCGAGCTGGCTGACCAAAACCAGATGTATCCTTCGACTGCACAGCATGATTTTCTTCTTGTTTTACGTCTTTTTAGTTCGCTTTTAAGCAGTCGGGTGTTTTGTTTTTTTTTTTTTTTTTATAACTTTTTTGTTAAATTTTTTTGCATTAGGTACATATAAATGTTATATATTTTTGAAATCAACTCTTAAAAGCATTTATTTTGATACCCCACACGATGGGTTTGGAAAAATAAAAAATTCAAATTTTAGTGTAGCGAGTGACACTCGCAAGGTTAAAACGAATCGATTAACGTAAGTATCATCAAAATCGGCCAACGCGTTTGGTTTCTAGAACTCCACATAGGAACAAACATACATACATAGACTGATAAACACATTACCCTCCTTCGGCAGTCGGGTAAAAAGAAGCACCGTTAAGGACTACGATAACAGAAACGTTCCGCGGTTAGAAAATTCCACTGAAAATGTTGTAGAATAGAGATTACTAAAACCTTTCTTTTATTGTTTTACGTATTTGGTGTTTCCATAAACATAAATCCTGTTCAATAAATAAATAATTGTAAAGAAACAATTATAGATGTGCCAGCAAGAGAAATGAACCAGAAAACCCAACAACAAAATCACATTTCATGATGAAATTCGCGCATCCTCTGTACAAAATGTTATTTAATAATATTCTCCTTTTATTGGTTAATGTTTTCGCAGCGCTATATGAAATATACCGTAGTTTGTGGCGGGGGGATGCAGATGAAATCAATAGAGCGCAATTTACTTGTTGCAGCCGGGAGAGGCCGCGCGGCCGACGACCCGGTTACCATGGCGAACGCTCACCTCCCGACCTTTATGTCATCCTGGTACCGGACGCGGGAACAAAGAGATTTATTTGCCAACGTTTCGACGAATATTTCAATACATTTTAGGGTAAATGTCGAAATCGTGATAGCAAAATTATCTAATAACACGAACCCATTAATTTATAGATAGGAAGTAGGTAAATTAACTTTGAGGGGACCATTTGAATAGGATTAATAAATTATAATATTAATTTACGCTTTGATATTATTGGTTTCCCTAATCAGATTATAAATCTATGTCATCAGAATTTATCTTGCCTATGTTTCGGCTCTACAAAGAAAATAGCAGAACCACAGAATCGAAACGCTTCCCGCTCATTTTGTACGTACCTAAATTTCTTACCATAAACCCATAGACATATTAAATAATATGTACTGGACATAACTACAAAAAAACTTGCCTACCTAAACCTTAAAATGGCACATAAAATGGCTGCCGATGTTATGGTTGTGTCAATCACGGAACACACACACATTAATAATACAAAAAGTAAACAACCATTTGACAGCAGGACTACCACGAACACAACCACAAAATTCGGCACCTAATATGGCGAATATGGCACGTACCTACAACTGTCTCTACGTCATAACAAAATGTTGCCATAACGAGCAACAACTGAACTATTGTTGTCTCTTTTGTCAAATACGATTACTACATTAGAATGAATGGAAACATAACGATGTTTCACATTCCGTATCGTATTTCACTCATATTTGTATGAGCTAATGTATGTATAGAACATCGCAGCGCCTCCATGTTTTTCCTAGCTCAATGCATAAACCGCTAAGAAACCAAATTAATTCCAATCACGAAAAAACACAAAGGAAATTGAAGCTTTCATTTTCCAAATTGCCAAACTTGAGCCTAACAAAAACAACAACATCTTTATGGCAACAAGGCGACGTTGCGTGCGTTATCAACAAGTGGTTGCCAACATTAATAACCCTTTCTCATTTACTGACCGGAACAACTTTAACTCGATAACTATTCATTAGTGAAACTACAGTATGTAGTTGACCAGCATACTTTGGGGGGTTGTGAAAATCGCGACTAATAAAATAAAGTAACTACTAACCAACTTACAGAAATAAATGGTTTTATTTCTCTAAGTTGGTTTGTACAATAGTAGTTTATGCAATGGTCATATAATAGGGGTTATTAAAACACGAGCGTAGGTTTATCAAATGAGGCGAAGCCGAATTTGATAATAATATTACGCGAGTGTTTTAATACCTAATTATATGCTATTGCATACACTACTTTATCTTCACTCATACAGTTGAAATAAAACAAAAGTGGAAAAGGAAAAAATATGTGGTATGGTATGGCGGGCAATTTAGATTCTCATTGCGCAGCGCGCGCATCCACAGACAACTGACAATGACCCATAATAGACCATAATAAGCCCATACACACCAGAAAATTAAAAAGTAAAAGTGTGCTATAAAAATTAAAATAGTAGTTTATGAAATTGTTGCATAATAAGGGGTATTAAAACATGAGTGTGTGTTTAAAAACCGAGCCGTAGGCGAGGTTTTTATTAGTATTCACACGAATGTTTTAATACCTAGTTATGTGCAGTTTCATACACTACTTTATCTACACTCATACATTGGGATTGAACCTACTAAATACCTTTTTTTGCATTTTCCATGCCATAAAGTCGTGATAGCATTTATCATATAATTTTCTCGACTTTGCTGGTAATAAATTATGAGTTATTTCCTTCGCTGCATCTAAAATATCGGGCGAAGTCAAATTTTCTTCACATTCACTGACATCAGACATTTTAAGCAAGAATTCAAAAAACTCATGAAATTCAATACAACTAAACCTGCAAAATATGAATGGCGCCAAAACCCAGCACATCACCACATTGCGCATGCGCTAAGGTTTAGCACGCACTGTGATTTTTATTCGTGCGAATTTTTTTCGCCTATTCTGCGACCTATGGAATTGTATGAAGTTGCTCGCATTACGGTAAAAAATCGTGCAGAAATAATACCGCAAGAAATCCGTGTTTTGCCACAGAATCCACCGCACCGCTTCGCGAATTAAATTCGCGCGAATATTTTGAGCTCTATGAACATGTAGAAAGAGACAAAATTCGCGCGAATAAAAATCGCAGTGCGTGCTAAGCCTGAAGCGGGCATTGTCATAGACAAGTAAAAATTGGAATCAAATATTTTTAAATAGGTACTATAAAAATGGCATTTCAAAAAATAATTGATGAAAACTCCTTGTGATTAACTTCTTGGATTTGTCCTGTATCGTAATAGAAAAAAAAATGTATTATAGCATTATTTTGTTAGAGAAAAAGTGTTATAATAAGATTCTATTTTTAAATTTCGGTATTGTGTTTATAAAGTATGTCAATATAAACTCGTTTTGAAGTTTATAATTCGAATATTACGATATGAGAGTAGATAAAGTTATTTTATGATGCAGTTGTTTGAAAATCGAAGGAAAATGTTGAACTAAAATGGTTTTTTTTTTTAATTTTACCTATCCACGAATATAAAGTACGTGTTTATACAATATTTTTCGAATTCGTATTTGGAACATTACGTTGTGAGTGTAGATAAACACTTTTACATGTCGATCATATTTTTTAAAACTAGATGAGGTCGGCGTTTCTTGTCTGACTACTTTTTATTTTATTTTTTTTATAATCCATAGGCTCGCGTTTGACCACTATCTCGCCTGATGTTAAGCGATGATGCGGTCTACGGTGAAGCACGCTTACCTAGAAGAAACCTATTCACTCTTGACTTAAAGACCCCAAGGTTGTAGCTATCAGGGAACAAAGACTCCGGAAGGGAGTTCCACTCCTTAGCTGTGCGTACAATGAAAGTATTAGCAAAACGCTTTGTGCGTATGGGAGGGATGTCCACCATGTACCGATGGCGCATAGCCGTACGTCTTGTAGTCCGATGATGGAAAGGGCTAGGTGGAATCAAATTGTGCAGTTCCGTCGCACACTCCCCGAAATGTAACCGATAAAAAACCGACAGGCTGGCAACTCGGCGTCGATGTTCGAGGCTCTGGAGCTTTGAGGCGACCAGTGCATCGTTGCCAATAAGCCTTTTGGCCCGTCTGTCAATCGACTCAAGTGCATCAAGCTGGTATTTGGCTGATCCATCCCAAAGGTGAGAGCAGTACTCCATGCAAGACCGAACTTGCGCTTTATACAAGTTGAGCAGCTGTGCAGCCGTGAAGTACCGTCTCACCTTTGCAAGAATCCCCAACTTTTTTGCAGCTAACTGTGCTTTCGCCTCAATGAATGGACCGAAGTTGAGGGTCGATGTCAAAGTAACCCCGAGAAGTTCGAGATGGTCCGTCAACGGCACGGTTACACCACGGAAAGATGGAGCCGGGTGGAATCGGCTCTTTTTAGCGGAAAAAAGACACGCCTGGGTCTTAGCAGCATTGAAACTGACCAGATTGGCATCACCCCATTCGGAGACCGCCTTCAAGGACAGGTTCAAGCGTTCAACCATGGCCTCCCGGAGAGACCGAATCTGAGGCCCAGTAGCCCGTGCGCTAGACACGTATCTCTCAGCAACAGTGCTGTCGTCTGCGTACCCAAAGGTTCCGGGTTTTAGCAGATCATTAATGTGCAGCAAGAATAATGTTGCCGAGAGCACTGACCCCTGAGGGACTCCGGCGTTGATATCTAACTGACCGGACGAGCAGCCATCGATAACCACTCGGATGGATCGATCCCTCAGGAAGTCCGCAATCCAATCACACAGACCACTGGGCAGACCGAAGGAAGGAAGTTTACCAATGAGGCTTTCGTGCCAGACCCTGTCGAAAGCCTTCGAGATGTCGAGGGAGACGGCTAGCGCTTCCCCGTGTCTCTCGATGGCCTCACTCCAGATGTGAATGGCATACGCTAGAAGATCCCCAGTGGACCGATTTCGGCGGAAGCCGTATTGTCGGTCACTGAGGATGTCGTTCGCTTCTAGGTATGCCAGGAGCTTACCGTTGAGCACACGTTCCATACTCTTACAGAGGATGGACGTTACAGATATGGGTCTGTAGTTGGCCGGGTCAGCTCGACTGCCCTTCTTGGGCACGGGCTGTACGTTGGCTTGCTTCCATGCCTTCGGCACTTTTCCAGTCTCTATGGAAAGGCGATACAGGCGTGTCAAGATCGGAGACAATTCAGGCGCACAGGTTTTAAGTACAATTGCTGGTATCCCATCAGGGCCACTCGCTTTGTTCACATCAAGGCTACGCAGCACCCTACGGACGTCCTTTTGGTGGATGCGGATGTCCGACATTTTCGTCACACATCCATCAGGAAAAGGAGGAGGCTGCGCGCCATCAGAATTCAGATGCGAAGATTCCGCAAAAAGGGAAGCAAACAAGTTTGCCTTCTCCTCAGCGGAGTGGGCTAATGACCCGTCAGGTTTCAGCAGTGGTGGTAGTGAGGGGCGACAGAAATTTGATTCGACCGATTTAGCCAGGGACCAAAACGCTTTGCTACCCGCTGGGTATGAAGCAAGTTTGTTCCCGATTCTGCTAATGTGGTCAAACCGTGCTCTTCGCATCACCTTTTTGCAAGACTTGGCAGCCGTGTTAAAGGCTCTCTTCTTCTGACACACGTCATTTGCTTTGCGCGTTCGAGCGTCAACCCATGCCTGGTAGGCCTTATGTTTAACCGCGTTGGCGTGGTTACACTCGGCTCCAAACCATGGTCGGTCGACGTTAGACATTGCTACGTCAGAGAATGGAATATAGTACTCCATCCCCCGACGCAACACATCAGTCACAGCGTCAGCGCATGCCGATGGATCGTCCGAAGAGAAGCAAGTGGGCTGCCAAGGATAGCATGCGAAAAAAGATCGCATCCCATCCCAATCTGCTGACTTGTATCGCCATACCCGCCGGGTGCCTCTTGGGCTGGGATCGGGCGGGGAGTAGACGGATACAGACTTCACCAGACAGTGGTCGGAACTACCTAAAGGTGAAGATATCGACACTGAGTATCTGTCTGGATCTGTTGTCAGCAGAAGGTCCAAGCAATTGGCTGTGTGCGAATCAACATCTGGCACATCTGGAGAAGGAAGTGAGATGAGGTTCCACGCTACTAACCTACAGACACACTCTGAAAGGACGCCATCATTGGGGCACTAGTCCGGAGACTGCGGGGAAGCCCGAGCCCCCCCGGAGATGTCCATCGGGCCCTCCCATCTGGTCGCCAACCAGCACGATGGTGCATTCCGGGATTTTTCGACAGTTGGCGGGGCAGCCTTTCGTGTGTGGCTGGCACACTACTTGGGCCCCCAACTACCTGCGGTCGGCCAGCGGCGCACCGTGCCTCGGATCCCGCTACCCTCCGCAACTAGTCTCCCGATACGCCCAAAACAGTGCGAGTCAGGCTGGTCAGCATGCAGTGGAACAACTATCTCGACCCAACTCCTCTAGTGGCTACACCGAGCATCGTACCGGAACACGGCTAGGCCGCTTGGCGGTACGTCTTTGCCCGGTGGGTGGTCACAAGCCTTCGGCCGAAGCCTACCACCAGTAGTGTCACCTGATTAGCACCACCCGGGGACCACGTGTAGGGTAACAGCAATAAGGGTAACTCTCCTACGGACGCGGGTGACTCAGCCCCCAAAAACTACTCTGAGAAGAAAGGCCGAAACAAACTCAGGAGGTCACAGTCTCTTTTAAAGTCCAGACAAAATCTTGGTTAGATCATGTGAAGACCATGTAGACTGATGTCTGAAATGGTATTTTGAGGAAAGAACCAGCCAGATTGAGTGGAGTGGCCAGGTCCAGTCAGTGCACGCATTTGTCAATAACCGTGCAGGTCATCTCAGAATTTGAGGAGCTCAACGAATTGACGAACAATACCAAAGAAAGGACATTCGGGTAGGCCGCATAAATACTCAAACTGCCAGACCATGATTAAAAACTAACTAAGATAAATAAATATCAAAAAAAAAAGAATGATCCACATAATCTTCACATTCACAATAATTAAAATAAAATAATATAATACTTTAAAAAGTAAATATTCTTGTCATTGCAAGAAAAATTTAAAAAAATTTAAAAATTTAATAACTAAATTACTTGGAGCAGCTCAATCCCAAGCCTTTTTGTCCCCAACGTAATCTTTAATGTTTTATTTGTACCGAAGAGAAGTATGTTACTTCTAGGCCACCATGTTCCTGTCTGGGTCGCGGATAAATTTGAAAGAGTGTTACCGCGGCCCTGGCACAAGCAACTGAAGGAACACGGGTGGGTTTTAGTCAGTAAAAGTCTGACACGCCCTCCCGCTTCACCCAGAGCGGGAGAAGTCATTGGAAGATTTCCCAGCCAAAAAAAAATAAAAAATAATGGCATGACATCGCTTATCTTTATAGATGAAATAATAGTATAACGCGAGCCCATACATATTTAACATTAGATATTAATCTAATAGAGATTTATAGCATTAAAATGGGAAATATTAATACAGTTACAACTATTATAATATACTAGCTAGGCTAAAGTTGAAACTAGGACGATAATTAAAAAATCTGGTGGTGCCTTAAATTCGTTCTCGTGTTCTATTTCGGCCCCGAATAGCGCAGATGAAAATACATAACTCTAGGCGGACTCTGACAATCATAAATGAAAAGTTGCGCTTGGAATTAGAATATATTTTGTGTGAGGAAATAGCAGATAAAACTAGTACAACCTTGCTCTATAATAAAATATACCTAACACTAAGTAGTTTCTTTTGGGTTTTAAATCACATACAATATCATATTCACATTATACGGTTTACCTCTGAACACTCTTTAAAGACAGTTTATTTAAGGAAAAATACGGATATCCTCGCTTATTTCCATACAAAATATCCCGTACAAAAAGTTCTAAGAAATAGTAAACTGGTACGGGTATGGTGAAATATGGTAAGTTTTCCATTAGCATGGACGCTAATAGGGTTACCCGCCCGACCCGCTCGCTCTCGACCCGGATAAGCTATTAGTCGAGCATGTTCCATAAGTTCGTTTTGTTGATAAAAATAGAAAAATTAATACTGTCATAGTAAGTTTTTACTATGTATGCAATTTTTAGCTCATTATTCTCATTTTAAGCATTTCCTCATTTCAACAAAATTTTAAGACTTAAGGGTACACTAGTCGACGGCACGAACTATTTTGTGCGCGGGGTTAAAATGCATGCTATATCAACCGACAACACGTGCGGAACAGATAGATGCTGTTATGAGCAGTAAGAAGCTAGTTCGCGTACGAATACACACATTTGCAAATTTGTAGCCAAATGGATGATGATTTAGAACGAAAACGAGCGCACGAAATTTTATAAACAGACCTTTGGGAGTCTGGATATCACGAAAAACCGGCCAAGTGCGAGTCGGACTCGCACACGAAGGGTTCCGTACCATTATCGCAAAACACGGCAAAAATATCACGTTTGTTGTATGGGAGCCCCCCTTAAATATTAATTTTATACTGTTTTTAGTATTTGTTGTTATAGCGGCAACAGGAATACATCATCTGTAAAAATTTCAACTGTCTAACTATCACGGTTCATGAGATACAGCCTGGTGACAGACAGACAGACAGACAGACAGACGGACAGCGAAGTCTCAGTAATAGGGTCCCGTTTTTACCCTTTGGGTACGGAACCCTAAAAACGACTGAATGTATCTGTTCAAAATAAAATTATTTGCATGGTTGAACTAATAATCTATCCCTGTATGGAGACCGTTTTTCAATTGTCCTTCTTCTTATGGTACTTATTTGCGCCCAAAGATGCGTTAAAATTTGTGTCGAAATATGGAACTTTCGAAGCTCATAACTTTCTAGTAATTTTTTTTTACTTTTTTGCTTCCATACAGGGCTAGATAATGATAAGACAAATTGATATAATATTTTATTTTGAACGTACATTGTCAAACAGTGGAGTAAAAGCCAGACTACGTTTGTATGGATGAATTTTAGACTAGTGTACCCTTAATTGGAATAAGCACTTTCTTTTCTACGTGATCGCCCGTTTCTTAGTTTCGATTTTTGGTCGGGTTTCAGTATAATGGTAATATTGGCAATAGATTGAGCCCCATCACATGCGACTTACAACATAACTGGCGAAATATAGACGTACACTATTCACCTTTAGCTGATCGGAAAATACTTGACACACATTCTCCCGGGCGGGCGAGGCTGCAGTTAAAAACCCGTTGCCATGCAAATGAATATACTGCGAACTGAATAATTCCTGTGATTGACATTCGACTCAACATATCAATCAACAAGTCGCGGAACACGTCGACTGGCCTATATTTGAGCGGGCAGTGATAACTAACCCAATACGGATCGATGGAGTCTGCAGGCCAGTGCGTTAACCTCTGACATTTTGCTGGGTGCCTGGTGCTTTTGCGAAAATCAACTGACACACACAAATTAATCTGTAGCACACAAAATTGGTTGATTAAGAGGCGGTCCAGAGAAGAGATAGATGGATTGTGTGTAAGATAGTGCTATCTCCTTAGTTTAGAAAGGGAGTGATTCTTTTGAATAAATTAGGATATAGGTAAGAGGATATAAAATTGCCTACTCCAAAAACATTTTTTTCGAATAAGCAGCACGAGTCAAAGTACCTTATCTGTTCAAAGAAATAAAGACAGAAAAATGTTCATTTGCACATGCCATGCAATAGATAAATCCTTTCACCAGGCTTCGCAATAAAAAAGCTTATAAAAACATTGCTCTTGCGAACGCGTTTCAGTTTAAGTTTTGTCGCGAGGATCGGAACAGTTTACGAGGTCCCTGGAATTCTCTGATTCCCTAGTCGTGATTGCTTTATGTTGCGAGTCCTGGCTTAATAGAATGTGACTCCAAGTGGTATACGTAATGTATGGGCTTAATATGACATACATACTTGTATCTTTACATAGATATCTGTGCGTGTAAGACACAAAGACACAAAGGAAATCTCGCTTTGAAACTGCATAATACGTATAATTTCCCGGAATTAGGAGGGCGGATATGTGGGTTTCGAGAACGCCAATTTGGTTACAAGAAAACATCAATTTGCCATCAGCGTCACGACTCAAATACCGCCTACTTCGGGAAGTAGATTACTGAGGCAAAGTTTTCGAGACGACTTGAATTATTTATTTTGTGGGATCATTCCTTATGCACCACAACCGCACAGGAAGTAAAACTTTAGAGTTTGGAAAGCGTTTAGGCAAGAAGTTGCAACACTTGTGCAAAGACTGGATTCGGCTAACTTTTCTTAAAGAAGACAATGAGCTGGTCAGCTGGATACTGGTTAGTGTCGTTTCTGAGACAGGCAAACCAATATTAGTAACATTAATTTATTATTACATTTGCATTAAGGTACTATAAATGTAAGCAAGAAGAGTTTGGTCTTTCTTTCACTTGGCAACGGAGCAACCAAAAGATTATTATTTAGGCAGGTCATTCCTACTTAGGCTAAATCCTGAAAAGATGTACGTTTCCTGTGATAAGATATTATAGTAAGCTCTAAGTGCTATAGGCGCGGGGCCTTGCGCGTCGCGTCTTGCGGGGCGGGCCGCACTAAATTAAAATTTATGGCGTTGTATGAGAGTGTTTACGGAAAAGCGATTTTACACGCGTTTGCTTGAGACACAGGCGGAGCCCGCGTATGGGGTCGCCGGATCGCACGCGACGTTTATCGCAGCGTCGCACGCGCCTATACGAACATACGGCGATACCCGTTACTGAGGCGCAATCTTCTGCCAGTTTTGTTTGGAAATCGCACAACGCAGACGTGAGCCACCGTCAGCAATGAAGTACGATATCATCGACATTTTGTTAGAAGTTAATTCAATGCCCGCCGCGTGCTACGCTACACGCTAAAGGACCCGCCGCGGGCGCAGTGGTGGGCACCGCTACTCTTCACGTCCCGCTCAACGCACCGCGTCTTCATAAACAACACCGTACATGACACGTGCACGCACCCGCCGCGTCTGCGTATTCAGAAAAAAAGTCCGGCGCACCAAGAGACGCCAAGCTGCACGCGCCGCGTCTCGAGAAACGAGGCCTAGCTGATTTCGGTCATGGGTGGCAAGCCGTCGTAATGGGAGATATGTGTGTGTGGACAAAGAAAGGTGCACTGTATCTGCTCTCACTCTCGAGATCTGATGGGTCCGGCAATGCGGGACGACCCGGCGGAAGAGATCCGGCGATGGATCAGCGGTTGCAGCCCGGCGTTTGGAGGCTGGCTGTGTGCACTCTATAATAGACCATGGGAGCGACGCCACAGATAAAACACTCTACTTACCCAGCCGCTATGCCCCACTGCTGAGAAGCTGCGTCGGCCGCGTGCTCGAACAACGTCAGCCCCACCAGCGCCACTGTGGGAGCGATCGTCAGCGGCGTCACGAAGCGCAGCAAGGAACCGATCACGCCGAAATAACCTAGTGAATAAACAATGTATTTATGTGCATGGTCATGAGAAACAAACGTGTGCTAAATTGCAGCTCAATCGAACAGCGGGAAGTGGGTCAAAATCTTGCAAACTAAATAAAAGCTTTATTTCGGTCTTCGGACAAGCAACAACCTAGGGGCCTTTAAGTCAAGAGTGAATAGGTTACTTCTAGATAAGCGTGCTTCATCGACGACGCCATCATCGCTTACCATCAGGTGATATAGTGGTCAAACGAGACCCTATCGTTAAATAAAAATACCCTTGCAGTGCTTGATAAAATCAGAAACGGCAAGACAAAGAGTAGATAACAAATCTAATACCGTTTCATTAATCTAGTGTTGCTTGACATTGCCGCTTTGCATCAGAGATGGAAACGCAGATTTTATGCTTTACAAATGCGATGTCTCTGATATTGCAAATATCCATAGACGGCAGTCGCCTTGTCTTAAATATTAAATACTTGGCCATATCTCGATCGATCGCCTAATAACCTAAATTGACGCAAATTTAAAGACTGATTTCAAATGCTGAAAAAACCTTAAACACTGACAAACAAAGGGCGGGCAAGCGAAAAACTCAAATAAGAAAAAGAGAGAGAAAAGAATATAACCTCGTCCCGATCTAATCTCAAGTTACTAATAGCTCTTTTACGCTGTCCCTATTCATATGTCGATTATATAGAGATTGCACGCTGCTCTGCGTATACTGAAATATGAAACTATAGTAGTGAACATAATTATGGCGCCTTCGATCTAGGTCACCTGATTGATCTAGTCGCTGTAAACCCGGCTTAGAACTCAGCAGATAGTTGGTCCTACGTCTGTTGCATACAGTTGGAGTTGTAGACACTGAGTCTGTGACAGGCACACGACTAAGGATTGAAATGTGAGGCAGAGACCGTGCGAAAAGTTTAAAATTTTCCGAGTTAGAGACCGAGAACGTATGTCGTTTTTTACTGACTCCCAAAAATTCACCAAAATTGGTTGAATATTCTTGCCATTAAAATGTCAAATAATGTTTACGATTAATGGATATACTGATAGTAATCATTACGAAAAGTTAATCACGAAGACATCGCAGTGCACGCAGAGGTGTCCGCCAGGGCTGTCTTCTTTCGACCCTCTTTTTAGGGTTCCGAAGTCAACAAGGAACCCTTATAGTTTCGCTCTGTCCGTCTGTCCGTCCGCACCTTCTTAGCTCAGAGAATCTAAGTACTAGAAAGCTATAATTTGGCATGGATATACATATTAATAATTCCGACAAAGTGATAACATAAAATCATGAAAAAAATTTTTTTTTCGGGTACCTCCCATAGACGTAAAGTGGGGATGCATTTTTTTTTCCCCATCTATCCCATGATATGGGGTATCGTTGGATAGGCCATTCAAAAATATTATGGGTTTGTTAAAACCATTTTTCGATTCAGAGATTCGTTTGCGTAAAATTATGCTTTAAGTTGCAAATTTATGTTAGAGTCAAGTGTTCCCCCCCCACCCTCCCTGCCAGCGAAATGGTTGCTCTTGGCTATGTGAAAAAAATCACGGCAATAGTAAATATAACGAAATTAAAAGGAAAATTATCACGGATAACAATGCTTTACAAGTTTACGAGTAATAGTCGACCAACTTATAAAATGTACTTGGAACAGTAAAAATTTTGTACAAATGCCATTGAAAAATTACTTAAATAAAGTTGATTGCTGTGTAAATCAGAGGAAATATAATGCTTACGAACCATGTAAAAATATACAAAAATGAAATCATAACAGGCTTTACAAGTTTACGAGTAATAGTCGACCAACTTATAAAATGCACTTGGCACAGTAAAATTTTTGTACAATTGCCATTGAAAAATTACTTAAATAACGTTGTTAGCTGTGTAAAACAGATAGTAAATATATGCTTATGAACCAGGTAAAAATATACAAAAATAAAATCATAACATCCTTAATAATAATGATTTCTAAATTAATAATGTTTAAGCTCGAATAACGCATTAGAGTGGCCGGAGTCGTTGGCAGTATCAGAACGTAGTCCATACGGCACATGCGCGCGGTGGAGTCTATTTTGTGTTAGTGCAGAAGTATTATCGATATGTTGTAATTAAAACGTAAAAGTAAAGTCAAATGAGATTCGATTTCCAAGCAAATTACTTATTTTATTTTGTCGATATCCTTCTATAAAGTCAATATTCCACCCGACTTCATCACTAATTGAGTAGCGTAAAACTTTCCAGAATGAAATAGTGAATACCGCAGATTAGAGGATTCACCTCTAATCTGCGATATTAGAGGAGATTAGAGGTCAATACATACGATATTTTTCCAATTCCGAAAGAGAAATAAACAAGAAGCGTGCACGCAAGGATCCAGGAACGAACTATACCATTCCCAGTGGCTCTAACGCACGCTCGTATCGGCTCCTTTAGCAATTCGCACCCGCGGTGGTACTCAAATAGATAATATTTTTCTAATTTCAGGTGCGAAGTTGGTTTTTGTAACTCCTTCTTCAGTTACCAGTTAGTCCTTATTTAGTTTAAGTCAAGAGTGAATAGATTACATCTAGGCAAGCGTGCTTCACCGTAGACCACATCATCGCTTACCATAAGGTGAGATAGTGGTCAAACGCGAGAATATAGATTAAAAAATCCTATGTGGGCCCGTTTTTAGACTTTGTGAGCCACTGAAACCGTTCTAATGTTCATGTAACAACAACAAAACCCTCTTTTTAGTCCGCATTATTATGCAACTTCGGAACCCTATTACTGCGCGAGGCCCGATACGCACTTGGCCGTTTTTTTTATAGTCGTACTCGACGGAATCATGCTTCGCATATACGATAGCAGACGCCACGGAGTAGATATGGGGATTATTGGCATAGAGATTGTGGAACGCGTCCACAAATTCACGTACCTCGGCAGCTCGGGAGCGCGTGTCAGAGACTGGAGGAACTGAAGAGGATATCACCACCACCAGGATACCATTTAATACAAAATAAGTTCCACTTTGAAATTATTACTGAAAGTCATGCTAAGAAGCAAGTTTCTGATAAACGTCCTTTTACCACAAGACTTTTCTAATTAAACCGACTTTAACTAGCACTCAGATAATGACGAACACGAAAGAGTGTTTCAAAGTTAAAAAAAATAAGCCAAAGGGTAAAATGAGAGTGCGCTTTAAAAAAGTAAAGTTTGCATCAAAGCGCGGCGGAAGTCGGAACACGGAGATAATTTAGTTTGCGACGATGGTACGGCAAAAAGTCTGCGAGGAAAAGCCTATTAGTTTATTACTTTGTTAGCAAAAAATGCGTCCTCTCTGGTTTAATTAAATTTTTCTTGGAGTGGATACAAGTTTGTTTGTTTGGACGGCGTTTTGTAGTTTGTTATTGCGTCTATTCTTTACTAAGTTGGTATTTTTTCTTTATTAAAGTACATTGCTAGAACAGAAGGATCTTTTCGTGATTAAATGGCATTGTCAGGCCCTGGCTCAAGCAACTGAAGGGACACGGGTGGGTTTCAGCTAAAAGTCTGACACGCCCTGCTGCTTCAACCAGAGCGGCAGAAGTCATTGGAGGAAATCCCACCCAAAAAAAAAAGACTTGCAATGTGAAATTTTCGGCGACAATGGTATTGAAGAATGAAGAATATACAATATGGCTATAAAGATCAGGTGTGGGTAGCTTTGATTTAGAATGTGGCTAGTAATTTTGTGATAACGGCGTATATTGGGAGAAAGTGGGCATGATTTAGTGCACAGACGTGGTGGTTAAAATCGAGAAGAAAGGCCTTATAGGCAGCTGCAGGAAAGTCTCGCAATGGGTTCACACAAGCTTTGTAATAGTGTATGACCCATAAGAGAAATATTCTATTTGAACACGAACCGTTAAGACGATGACGAGCATCAACAACCGTTACAAGTTCGGGTCGAATTTCTTTGGCGTCGTTTCGAGCTAGTCCGCGCTGGTAATCCGGCTCCTGCTAACGACCAGCTTTCTACAATAATGGACTCATTGCTAGTTATACTCAACTCACCGAGAAACACTTGGAACAGAGCTGACACAGCGATGGCCCCTGACAGCTCACACATCCTGGACATCCACACCTCCTTCTGCTGCTCATCGGTCATAGCATCCAGCACTTCGTCTGCGGGGCACTGCCACTGCGGCAGGTTCAGGATGGCCAGCGTCGGCACCAGGAATGAGATGGTGCCGCCCTGCACGATGGGCAGGCGGCAGCCAAAGGTTGCTTGTAACCAGGTTATTAGACCTAGGGAAAAAAAAAAGTTACTTGGCGTACGATAGAGGCTTTTGATTGGGAGAGGTGTAGGCAGAAACTGCTGCATGCCACGTGCTACGATTCTTATAAATCTGCACTGCAAATATTTTTTTACAGAGTCAATATCAATAAAATTTACAATGTGATTTTGCCTCGAAAGCTTGCAGGCTAGCAGGGATATTAGAGAGTCTTCAGCAAGAAATCTGTCTAAGGGTGAATTACAATATTGAATCCCAATGTTAAATTTAGTCTTGTTATATATATTTTTTTTTCCTTTGACTAGATTCTTTTACTGATTGTTTTGTGAATGTGTGAACATTGTAGGCCTTCTAGATTTCTAGACGCTTGTTAACATTTGTTAACTCTTTATCTCGTTTATACAAACTTTTTTTTAGTTTCTTACGACTTATTGTCGGGCCTACGTTGTCCCCCCATATCTAAGTACTAATGCTGTAACATGGAAATATTGTAAAAATAAACCATTTTTTTAAAAGAGTAACCGTGGTGTTTCTTGTCGATTCTTCTCCACAGGAAACAACCAACCCGAACCGTGCACCTTTTGTCGACGTTTTATAAGTGCCTATGTAGGCCTAAGTAAATAAAAAAAAAAAAAAAAAAAAATGCGGTCAGCACTTCTGAGATGACACTGTAGATTGCTATTGATTATATTGCTGTATCATCATTGTTATGCAATATTGACTGTGACAACTTTCAAACGCGGTTTACGAGTAGTTGTGTGTGATTGCGTTCAGGTTCGTTGGTGAACTTCACCGTACTCCTGCGGGCATTGATGATTCCCGTCTAAAGTTCTTCAAATACTAGGAGTATCGGCCTTGTATTCAATTTGTTATAAACACGCTTGAAACTTTTTTTTTAAAGTACAAAAAAGTGTGTCAAGTTAGCAAGCACTTGGATATGTTTACCTCGCCCGCGGCAGTGAAAGTAACCTAACCAGCAGAATACTAATCACTTACAAGCGATGTATAGCAATCACTTTTTATGAGCTGGCTACCAGTCGGGGGTGTAACTCAGTGGTAGAGTGTCTGCTTCGCATGCTGAAAGTCCTGGGTTCAAATCCCAGCACCTCCACAGATGATATTTTTTGGAATTTGTTTCGATTTTAAGTAGGCATTTCAATTTAAAGTTAGAGATAAAATACTTTATTTTTACCAAAATAGGAGGATGTTCTATGTTCGACATTATGAATGTTTTTTTTTTTTTTTTTTATGTTTGTTCACCGTTCCGGCAATTGTGACCTGATTTTGAAATTTTTTTTTTGTTTGAAAGAATATATTCCGAAATTGGTCCCATTTTAATTTGGTGAAGATCTGATGAAGAACTTCGGAGATATACAACAGAACTCTTCAATAAATAACGGCAAATCTCTCGGGATTGCTGCAATCGCATGTCTGTTTATTGTTTATACCATTTCATAACATAATATCACGCTAGTACGCTCGAAAGGGATATGCAGATCTCTCATTTCACCGGTTATATTCAAGTTTCATGTTATTCGGGTAATCTATTCTGTCGTTGTAGGTACTTACTTAACTACTTCCCTATTAGGTAGGTACAACTAAAAAGTGAAAAATAAAAACCTTTTTTACAAAAAAATACTACCGACTTCCAAATAAGAAAACTAGAAAGTGAAAAATAACTTTATTTTTGGAAGTCGGTGTCCATAACTTAATAATTTGGTACCTACCAAAGACACCGACTTAATATTAATGTTCAATGTGCCTCTTACCATGCGGTGATCGCTCCCGGTTTTTACCGAATTGATCACAGAGACATCATTGAACATTTGCTTCCTGGTTGACATGATGAAGTCGATCTCATTTTTTGTTGCACCATCGGGGCTCTGCCAGGTCCACTTCCTATGTTCACGCTTTTTGAAGAAGGAGTTCATCATATAGAGGCCCTCCTTCTCCATAAAACTGGCCAGTAGGTGACCCCGGTGGTTCCGTCGTCCAACTCCAAATTGCCCCACTTGCAGCTCATCCTCGACTCGTTTGCCCAGTTTCGCGTTGAAGTCCCCCATGACAACGGTGAAGTGAGTTTTGAAACCATGCATGGCTCTGGAGATATCCTCATACATGGTCTCTACCTCGTCGTCGGGGTGTGCCGAGGTTGGGGCGTAGACCTGTATGACCTTCAGCGAATATCTTGCGGATATTCTGAGTATCAGATACGCCACCCTGGTCGACACACTCTCGATCTTCACCACGTTGTTCACAAGGGACTTGTGGACGATAAACCCGACACCACCCTGGGACTGCCGGTCACCCTCTCGGAAATAGAGCAGGTTGCCGGATTTGAGGATTATCGAGTCCTCCCCCTTTCTTCGGTCTTCAGATAACCCTATAATACTCCATCGCAACCTGCTCAATTCCTCTTCGAGTTCGGTGATCTTTTCGTCGGTCCGAAGTGTGCGCGTGTTGTATGTTGCCAGGTCCAGTCGTCGGTGTTTGTTGGGGTAGCCGGATCCCGTCCGGAGCTTCTTGGCACCCCTTGCCATGCCGTAACCTCGACCGCTACCGTAGTCGAGGGTAGGCAGGCTGCCAGGCACTAGGGGCCATTTTTTATTTGTGCTATTCATGTGGGGGGTTTTGCCATAATCGCCACGCTTGGCAGGCGGGTTGGCGATCGCAGTATGGTTGTTATAGAAGCACAGAGAACGCTGCTGCCCATTCTCTGGTTTGTCCCTTAGTCGCCTCTTACGACACCCACGGGAAGACATGGGATGGTGAAATTCTTTACGTCCGGCACCATACGGAATTGCCATAGGTTACTTTATATCCCAGAAAGTAATACGCGGGAAAAGGCTTTTCATTTATAAGTGGGTATTTTTTCAAATTTTATATTTTGTGCACCAGCAGCCTGATTGAGTTAGTGAGTTCGGCAGGACAAATTCCCATTAATTTTTTTCGGTATTGCCAAAAATTATTGGACTTTTTAATTGGTTAAGAAACTCTTTTCAAAATAATCCAATCGTTTTTGGCAAGACCAAACAAATTTCAAGGGAATTTGTCATACTCTTTCATGGAGTACCCTTCATACCCTTTGCCCTGCCGAACTTACATAGGCAATTAGGCTGCTGTAGTATTTTTAACCCCGACAGCAAAGGAGGGGTGTTTATAAGTTTGACGTGTTATTAGGATGGCGGGGGTGTTTATAAGTTTGACGTGTTATTAGGATGGCGGGGGTGTTTATAAGTTTGACGTGTTATTAGGATGGCGGGGGTGTTTATAAGTTTGACGTGTTATTAGGATGGCGGGGCTGTTTATAAGTTTGACGTGTTATTAGGATGGCGGGGGTGTTTATAAGTTTGACGTGTTATTAGTATGGCGGGGGTGTTTATAAGTTTGACGTGTTATTAGGATGGCGGGGGTGTTTATAAGTTTGACGTGTTATTAGGATGGCGGCTTGCGGGTTTTTTGAAATGAGAACACTTCGGTTGCTACTACACCAATATAATTAAACTAGCTGACCCCCGGGGCTTCGCTCCCGTCAATTGGCTACCTACCTAACCTACCTATCATACCAACTCTACCCACCTCCACCTACCCTACCCTTTCTACCATACTCTACCTACCAGACCCTACTTACCCTAACCTACCTACCCTACCCTACACTACTTACCCTACCTACCCTACCCTACCTAATTATGTAGTACATAATTTTTATGTATCATCAATAGTATTCTCAGCGCACGCCAAAGAATGAATTTTATATGCCTTATTTTGCTACTTTGGGTTACATTAATGCAATTTTCATAAGGATCTATATTTTGTTGAAAATATATTATCGCTTATGACACTCAGGAATAATGTAGCTTTCTACTGGTGAAACATTTTTCAACATCGGTTCAGTATATCCAGAGATTACCCCCTACAACGTCACAAACTCACAACGTCACAAACTCACAATTCACAAACTTTACCTCTTTATAATATTAGTATAGATTAGAAAAACTGTACAAAGAACATTATGTTGAATTAATATAATCGGACAAAATTCGTGGGTTGACTGCATCGCTTTGCATGGCGAATAGTTTTCTATAGCACATAAATACTAAAATCTTCATTATTGCAGCATTGATTGGAATCTATGCGTAACAGTGTGTATCTGTGTGTTTGTGTATTCGTGTATCTGTCTGTGGCATCATAGCTCCTAAACGAATGAACCGATTTAATTTTATTTGAAAGACTTTATCGAGAGTGTTTTTAGCTATGTTTGATGAAAATCGGTTAAGCCGTTTAAAGTTATGGGTGTTTGTACACAAGTTAGGTCTACAGTGGGCAATACTGGCAGCTTCAGTGTGGCAGTCGGCTTGCACCAAGGGTCGGCTCTCAGTCCCTATCTCTTCTTGTTGATAATGGACGCTCTTACGTCGGACATACAGGAAGAGGCACCCTGGTGTATGCTGTTTGCCGATGATATTGTGCTGGTTGCCGAGAGTGGCCTAGAGGTCCAGAGCAGATTGGAGGTGTGGTGGCACAGACTGGAGAGTGTTGGCCTGAAATTGAGCAGAAGCAAAACTGAATACTTATTTTGCGATTTCGGCGGTCTCTCCAGTTCCGTGCCCACAGCTCTCGCTGGAACACCCATACCAATCTGCTCCGACTTTCGGTACCTAGGGTCGCTTGTCCAAGGAAATGGCGAGGTAGACCGAGACGTAACGCACCGGATCAACTCAGGATGGATGAAATGGCGACAGGTCACTGGAACAACTTGCGACCCACGGATGCCCCTCAAGTTAAAGGGGAAAATCTACAAGTCCGTGATTAGACCTGTCATACTGTATGGATCGGAATGTTGGGCTGTGAAAAAGATGGATGAAAGGAGATTGCATGTAGCAGAGATGAGAATGTTGAGATGGATGTGCGGCGTGACGAGATTGGATAAAGTGAGAAATGAGTATATTAGAGGCAGTTTGAAAGTGGCGCCAGTGGCAGAAAAGTTGAAAGGAAACCGTTTGTCCTGGTATGGTCATGTGATGAGGAGGGATGAAACGCATATTACTAAAAGAGTTATGAATATAAATGTGGATGGATGGAGAGGGAGAGGAAGGCCAAAGAAAAGATGGATGGACTGTGTGAGGAGTGATATGAAAGAAAAGGGAGTCAGTAATAACATGACGGGGGATAGAACGGTATGGAAGAAGCAAACGTGTTGCGCCGACCCCAAGTAACATGGGATAAGGGCAGGCAGATGATGATGGTGTTTTACTGTTTGAATCGGGGTGTTTCCGCAAGATATCATGTCATAATTACGTGTTCAATAGATTGTCGATAGAAGTGTGTCTACTATTAAAAACATTATGTAGCATTAAATAAAAATGTGTCGGGGGTTTTTTAAATTTGTAATTTTTATTTGTTAACACAAAAGAAGGTCTTGTTGAATTAACTCCGCTGTCATTCATAAAGATAAATAAATTTTTGTTATTTGTAACTAATAATTAGCTCTCTAAAAAACTCACAATTAATATAAACTCAACAAAACTTTAAAGTAGGTATCCTTGAAAGTTGAACAATATCCAGCTGCATCGGAGTGCATTTTATAATTCCTATTAAAATGTTCGGCCATAACTATGAAAACTTTCAGACAATTTCAGCGAAACTACGGGCATAAACCCGGCGAACTGTTCGTCTGTACCGCGGAATAAAACATGAAAATGAGAGTTGGGGCGTTGAGTAAAGGTCGGTTCAGACCCACAGAGATGTTAAATCCATACAAAAATGCGAAATAAACTACAGAGACTGATGTTTATTTGTAACCTTTCCACAACTTAACGGCTGAACATATTTGCATAAAACATAACCTAGATTAGGGCATAGGATAAAGTTTTTTCTCAGGAGTATGTTCCCTTGGGATAATTTCCACGTAGGCAGGTCGTGCTATGTAAGCTGGGCACAGGTATCGGCTGCAATTGCCATAGTCAGAATTTTCAGGGGCTGTCAATTTGTATGAGTAAACGGTAACACCCGCTGACAGGACAGCGTCCGTCGCGTTCATTTGTATAGCGAATCTAAAAGCTCCCTCTATCGGCGCGGCGATTCTTCGTGTTTGCCATACAAATGAACGCGAACGTCGTCGCGTGTTCACGCGATGATCGCGTTATATCAGGACAGTGCCTCAACACGCTAGCTTTGTACGTACAGCTTCAATCTTGCCATTTCTAGCAGTGGTCGCCGAACGCCAAAGAATCTCGGTGCTCTGTGGTTTTAGCCAAACCAACATAACCAGTGCAACTTGCAAGAGCATTGTTTTCTCGATTTTCTTGATGTTTTTTAGTGTAGAACAACGCAAGCTCTTATCCCTGTTTACACAGAGATAATATGTTGGATAGAATGTGCATTCGCTCTTTCTAAACCGACCTTAATGTAAGTTCATTCGCGGGCTAATGACTTGTATCGTAAGTTCGGAGCAAGCAACTTGCATCAAACTACACGTTACTATAACATTTTCTGCAGGCGTTCACAGCGTTCCTATTTCGACATAGGCGGAGAAATGCAACAGAATTTTTATTAAATACTGCATCAATTAAAAAAACCCGATTGCTTAAGAAGAAGCGAATTAAAAAGACGTAAACAGGAAGAAAATCATGCAGTGCAGTCGGAGTACATATTCGCCGCTGACCTAAACCAGATGTATCCTCCGACTGCACATCATGATTTTCTTCTTGTTTACGTCTTTTTAGTTCGCTAACTAAGCAGTTGGGTTTTAGATATTTGAATTAACATTTTTTATTTTTAACTTTTTAGTTATATTTTTAGGGTTCCGTACCCAAAGGGTAAAAACGGGACCCTATTACTAAGACTTAGCGATCCGTCTGTCTGTCTGTCTGTCTGTCCGTCTGTCTCCAGGCTGTATCTAATGAACCGTGATAGCTAGACAGTTGAAATTTTCACAGATGATGTATTTCTGTTGCCGCTATAACAACAAATACTAAAAACAGTATAAAGTAAATATTAAAGGGGGGCTCCCATACAACAAACGTGATATTTTTGCCGTTTTTTGCTTGATATTAATAACGGCAACAGGTAGACGCTTGAAATATTCACAGAATGTTTATTGTATATTTACTTCAAAAAATAATAATTAATAAATTAAAATAAAATAAATTAAGGGGGGCTCCCATACAACAAACGTGATTTTTTTGCAGTGTTTTGCGATAATGATACGGAACCCTTCGTGTGCGAGTCCGACACGCACTTTGCCGGTTTTGGTCACGAAGGGTTTGGACGAAAAACAATATTGGGCCCTACACTATGGCACCATTTTTTTTTCAATATTTTTGCAGCCAGTGACACTTGCAAGGTTAAAACGAATCGATTGACGTAAGAATCATTAAAACCGGCCTACAGATTATTACATAAGAAGTATCAAAGTTTTACAATGGTACAAAATGCGCGCCATTTGTTTTTTTTTCATCATATCGATTTTATTCAGCCGATTTTTATTTTCAGCCAGTACCTTTTTGATCTAATGCAAACTTAATGGGAGACATTAAACCTCTGTGGTGAATTTATATCCAAATAAAAAATAAAAAAAACGCACTCTTAATGCACTTAATGAAAAACTGTGCAACAATGAGATTTCATTTAACATTTTTGCACTTTTTTGGTTCTAAGCAAAAAATACGTCCTTTGTGATCGGTTTTGTAGTGATTAATGATAACATTAGGTACTACGTAGTTGAAAGAATTATATAACACTAACACATTCATAATACAATAATTATCCTAATACAATTAAAACATTCAATATAGTTAAAAAATCGATAACATTACAAGCTATTTTTTTTACATACTAATATTACCCAGTCTCACATTAACTAATATCAATTTTTAAAACGTGGATATGTCATCGTCTATCGAACACACACATTTATCCAATAGGAACGCCTTGAGTGTTGACTTCACAGTTTTTTAGTCCAATGGCAACCTGGGTCAAAATCCGCACTGCTTGATATTGAGAATTATGTTTAACAATAATAAGTTTGGGTATTATTTTGCTTTTAAATCTTGCCTGCGCGTACTTTCCCTATGTTATGTTATTACTGCATCAAACGAATTCGTTACTTATTTACGCTGGATCTCGTACCAAAGAATATTATAACTTTCATAATATTCTTTCATTCTGCTAAAACCTTAAGCTGATGAGATGCGCCAGCGAATGTGATTTAAATTATACATGGCATGCATCTCTCTCATAGCGATGCATGTGTTAAAAGAGAATATTTAAAAAGTTCTATATTTACACGCATTGTTGATCTGTTTAATATTCCGTGGCTGTTTCAGTGGTCGATAGAACAATGGCTGCGAATCAGTGGTGGAAAAACATTTTAAATTTCACCCTGATTGTACACACTTGTTCTTTTTACCCGACTGCCGAAGGAGGGTAATGTGTTTATCAGTCTATGTATGTATGTATGTAAGTATGTATGTATGTATGTATGAATGTATGTATGTTTGTTCCTATGTGGCGTTCTAGAGACCAAACGCGTGGGCCGATTTTGATGGTTCTTACGTCAATCGATTCGTCTTAACCCCGCGAGTGTCACTGGCTACATGAAAATTGTAAAATAGGAAAATGGCGGTTTTTGGGCGCCATATTGTGGGGGCCCAAATTGTTTTATTCTTCCAAATCTATCGTGTGGGGTATCAAATAAAGGATTTTAAGGGGTAATTTCAAAAATATATAACACTTATATGTTTAAATGTAAATAATTCGAAAAAAAAATTACTAAAAAGTTATAAATAAAAAAAGTTAATTAAAAAAATTCGCGAGCTGGCTGACCAAAACCAGATATATCCTCCGACTGCACAGCATGATTTTCTACTTGTTTATGTCTTTTTAGTTCGCTTTTCAAGCAGTCGGGTTTTTTGATTTTTTTAATTAACTTTTTTTATTATTATTATTACAAGCGAGGATGAAATATGGCATAAAGCAATAACCCTTTCGGTTTGGGCACACTCAGCTCAATTTTTGATTTTACTTTTTTAGGGTTCCGTTCCCGAAGGGTCCAAACGGAGCCCTATTGTTGTCACTCACGTTTCCGTCTGTCTGTCCGTCGTCTGTCACACGGGTTTTACAGTCAAACGGTTGGAGCTACAGTCTTCATATTTTCACAGCAGAAGCATTAGAGCTATAGGAAAGCTTCATCACCGAAAAAAACCACCGAGTGGGATATCGTTGTTTAGAGCTTGTTGGCTAGATAAATACTGTATCTTTTGTTTTTAAAAATATTGGAAAACAAAAGAATGAGAAGCCAAGAAAGCAAAGTTATTTTTTTTTATATAATTTTGTTCCGAAGAACTTTTAACTGCCCATTGACTTATGAACTTCAACTTTGGTGATAATGTTTATTATTACGTATATTTTACTAAGAAATACAAATTTATTGATAAATCAGACTTTTTATTTGAAATTTTCTAATTTTTCCTATTGCAACCATGTTTTTTGCAGATTGGTACGGAAATGAGCGTAGCGACCGACACGGACTTGGCCGGATTTTTACTATTCTTCTCTGTTAATTTGTGAGTGTTGCTGTAAAAGTGAACTGCGTCCTGAAATACAGGCTCGGCCTAGCTCAGGCGCAGTTGGTCATCTTTATTTTTTGTGCATATATTTAATAGATTTATTAATTTAATTATAATGTTCAATTTGTACAATTTTTTGGAGAAATAAATATTATTATTATTATTAAAAAATAAAAAATACCATTAAATATAATTTAAAATACAATAAAATATTACAATTAAAATATGTAAATAATAATAAAAAAAAATGTGTGTGTGTACCAGAGTACACAGGTAAGAAGTGAAACTTCTTTACGACATATCATTTTTCTACTATTTGCAACTTCACGAAAATGGGGTAGGGTATTAAATTAAAGCTATTTTATTATTATAGACATGCATACAATTAATGAGTAATTTATTTTATCATTGTTCTTATTATAATATCTTCTATATATATAAAAGAAGAAACTGACTGACTGATCGATCAACGCACAGCCAAAACCACTAGGCCTAGAAGCATGAAATTTGGCAGAAAGGTTCCTCGAGTGACGTAAGTGAGCACTAAGAAAGGATTTTTGGAAATTCCCCCCCTAAGGGGGTAAAAAGGGGGTTGAAAGTTTGTATTTAATTTCTATAGTTTGTAAGTTGGACACGTGAAATTTTAGATTTACACTCTTGGTTGATAAAAAGAATGAATGTGTTTATTGGTTTTTGGCAATTCGACCCCTAAGGGGGTAAAAAGGGGGTTGAAAGTTTGTATGAAATATTTACAGTTTGTAAGTTGAAGACGTGAAATTTTAGATTTATGCTCATGGTTGAAAAATGAATTAATGTATTTATTGGTTTTTGGAAATTCCACCCCTAAGGGGGTAAAAAGGGGGTTGAAAGTTTGTATGTAATATTTACAGTTTGTAAGTTGAAGACGTGAAATTTTAGATTTATGCTCATGGTTGATAAAAAGAATGAATGTGTTTATTGATTTTTGGAAATTCGACCCCTAAGGACAAGAAAAGGGGGTTGAAAATTTGTATGAAATATTTACTGTTTGTAAGTTGAAGACGTGAAATTTTAGATTTATGCTCATGGTTGAAAAATGAATTAATGTATTTATTGGTTTATGGAAATTCCACCCCTAAGGGGGTAAAAAGGGGGTTGAAAGTTTGTATGTAATTTCTACAGTTTGTAAGTTGGACACGTGAAATTTTAGATTTACGCTCTTGGTTAATAAAAATAATTCATGTATTTATTAGTTTTTGGAAATTCTACCCCTAAGTGGATAAAACAGGGGTTGAAACTATATATGAAATTTCTTCGGTTTGGAAGGGAAAACATCTGAAATTGTAGGTTTACACTCTTGATTAATAAAAAAAACAATGAGTTTAATCATTGCCGCAAATGCCACCCCTAAGGGGGTAAAAAGGGGTTGAAAGTATATATGAAATATTTACAGTTTGTAAGTTGGAAACGTAAAAGTTTAGATTTACACTCTTGATTGATAAAAAGAATTCATGTTTTAATTGGTTTTTAGAAATTCCACTCCCAAGGGGGTAAAACGGGGGTTGAAAGTTTGTATGTAATTTCTACAGTTTGTAAGTTGGACACGTAAAACTTTAGATTTACGCTCTTGGTTGATAAGAAAAATTAAAGTATTTATTGGTTTTTGGAAATTCCACCCCTAAGGTGGTACACAGGGGTTGAAACTTTATAAGAAATTTCTTCGGTTTGGAAGTTAAAACATCTGAAATCGTAGGTTTACCCTCTTGATTAATAAAATAAACAATGAGTTTGTTGATTTCCGGAAATTCTACCCCTAAGGGTGTTAAAGGTGGCAATTTGTTGGGCTTATATATTTGAAACTTCGCATACATACTAACAGCAAATAGTAAAGGTTGCATTACAAATTTTTCAAAACTACTCCTAAAATACGATTTAGGGGGTGTTATAGATTTTTAAAGAATTTTACTGTACAAGGCTTCTTTTTATGATTTAGGGGAGCAAACGAGAGATATTTGTAAAAATAATAAAGGTAACATTAGTTATGAAACTTATCGGACACGTCATTAAAGTTTCGTAAATCCTAACTTAAACTATAACTTATTTTTAGTCGCCTTCACTAACCGCACATAATAAAGTCATCTGTGCCTACTTAGTTGAATAAAATACGATATCATGCGAACGAAGTCGCGGGCGGAGTGCTAGCTAAATATTAAAATCATGCTCATACGTGTTGAATTTATAAAACGAAATATATAATCACTCACTTTTCTTGTAAATTCACTTAAATTTGAATAAGTCTTTTTACTAAACTTTGATAAAAAAAAGCAACATGGCGCGTAACCGAAAAACGTGACGATAGAGTCCGTCCAACGAAAAAGTCCCGTAGACGCGGCGCTAGTTTCTATGCGACTGTACACTGTCCTCTCAAATTTCCGCGGGACTTTTTTCGTTGGACGGACTCTACGTACAAAATTTCTCCCATACGTCGATAAAGAAGTTTCACTTCAATTAAATAACAAAAAACAATGTTGTGTCTGTGCCGAATAAATGTTTACGTGCTACTATCGAATCTCAACGTAGTTATAAACTGCCCTGACGTACTTATCCGGTACCTATAGGAAGGCGAGATATTCATCAATGTTACGATTCATCACATAGGCAGATGCAATAAGAAGGCGAGAAATTCATCTCATAGGTATCTCAACACCTCAGGAGACCCGGTTCAAGGTCTATTTGCACTAATACGGAAACTCCAATACTGGCAACTAAACAAAACCAAAATAGTCTCAGACAACAAACAAATAAACCTTCTTTATTTGTTCCTAGTTGTTAAACTAACGATGTTGTATCAACAAACTGTTTACGGCCCCATAAAGTGCAGTTGCTTAGAATTAAATGCACCTGCTGATATTTCTTATCGTTGTTTTATCAGTGCGGATTAGAATTAATTCTCAAGGACAAGATCAACGTCACTTTGCAGCTTGTATAGTATTTCTAAACTTCATGTGGCGTTGCTTTGGAGAACGCCTTTGTCGAATGTCCAGCAGTGATCGTCGGTCGATCGCTGGGTTTACAGTTGATGTTGGCTATATAATTAATGCAATTGGTTTACACGAATCATATCAGCCCTTAAAAGGGAACGTACCCATACTACATGACCCATATTTTTTACAATTTATACCCCCCTCCCTCCTCCAGGTGGCCAACCGTGGTATATGCCAAGATCAAGATCCCGCTCTAGTTTTGAAGTAGAAATTCATAAATATGATTTTTTGTTTTTTTGCAAAGAGCTCCCAAAGATCGCAAATTGCTTACAGACAAAGACCGATATTGGAATTGAGATTTATTTATTTAATTATTTATTTAATACTTTATGCACACAAACGTACAGAGGCGGCTTAATGCCTTGGACATTTTCTACCAGTCGACCTTTGGGTGATGCAGAGACAAATAGTGGTAGGTGCAATATTTTGAGTTAAGCAAATCGCGTTTATTTAAAACGTATACTTATTCTATAAATACAACATATACTCAAATAATAAACTAAATATACCTAAACAATAAGTAGTAATAGATAAATCATTGAAAACATTAGCGCTGTGACGATACTACTGCCAACTTCTTACGAATATGCTCGCGAACTTTAACTTTGAAGGTAAATCGGTTGGTTGCCATCCAGTAACCGTATTGCGTAAGTGCGCAAAGAAGTTAAACTCTATTCAACCGACCAAATCGACCAACCACATGCGAGATGAATGACGCGATGTTTTTGTATGATTGGCCGATTTGGTCGGTTGGATAGAGTTTAACTTCTTTCCGCATTTACGCAATACGGCTGCTGATTTCCTGGGGGAGCGCATTCCACAGAGAAATAGATTGAACGAAGAAAAAACAGTGAATGAAGTCAGTGCGGTGAGTGGGACATTGAAGAAGGCGGTTATGTGATGAACGTAAATTTTTATAGTGGTTGGCGCAAGTATATTGAAAGTGAGTGGCTAGATAACTAGGGGAATTGGAAGAGGTAAGAAATGCAAACAAGATAGTTAGTGCCCTTTGCTCTCTGCGTTGGCGTATGGGCAACCACTTTAAAAGCGATCGATGAGATTGGTTATATAGTTCTCGCCAAACTTCTTGGCCACCCTGAAGTTGGCTACAATAGCTGCGTAGTAGTAAACCTCAAACAAAAACAGCACCGATCCGTGCCTTGCGCATCGGAAAGCCAACTTCAGGGCGGCTCAGAAGTTTGGCGAGAACTATACATTACATAATAAGGTAGGGATTACATACCAGTAACGAATATCATGGTAGATATGATGTTGGAGCGGTCCGGGTCGGTCTCCGCCATGCACAGCGCGGGGCACAGGATGAACGGGATCGCCACGATAGCGCCGATCATTGTCAGGTAGTGCTGCAAATAGAATATACAATGTTCTTATTTACTAAACCAGCCACAGGTACCTGTCACGCATATGCATAATAATTTACCAAGTTACTTCTCAAGAACAATACAATTATATCTACGTAATAACTTACCTTACAACAGGATAATGAACAAATACAAATTAAAAATTACCAAAACACCCGGCAATTTTTTTTATATTTAATACTTTTTAAACTACATAATTTATCTAGTATTAGACACGCTTCGATCAACAATCTATGGAACACGTAATTATGACACGATATCTTGCGAAAATACTCCGTTTCAAACAGAAAACAGCGCATAACTTTTGAACGGCTAAACCGATGTTCACCAAACATAGCTAAGAACACTCGACAAAGTCACCTTTTAAACAAAAAATCCAAATCAAAATCGGTTCATACGTTTAGGCGCTATGATGCCACAGAGAGACACACAGATAAACATATACACGGCAACACACATCAAACTTATAACACCCTTTATAATATCTTTTTCCGTCGGGGATTAAAAAGACTTTACGAGTATTTATGAATATCATATATTATACCTCAAACCTCAGGTTCATTTGAAAAGCTCGTCAGGCACTATTTGTCTAATGGCAACTAGTGCCTGACTATTTGGAGACACCTTAGGAAACGTATTTTCTTTCTTTCAAAAAAGGAACCTACCTATCCTCAAAGTAGGTTCTTATAACTTTTCCAAAAAAGAAACAACAGAGAAGCCAAAGGACAACCCCACAAAGCACCCTCGTTTAATTTTCGGGCAAGTTCCCTTCTAACGTAAATTACATAAACTGCCCTGCCAGGCCCCCGTCATGTAATTGCATGGCCGAGCATAGCCGCGGGCGGTCCTGTCCGCTACAAACACGGACAGACAGACCTCTTTATGTCTTTACCAGAACAGATAACTTCATAAAAACATCTCGTTAATTGCGTCTGGGTAATCAAGGGGACATTCGATTTGTATTCGAAGCTTAGATCAATTATAACTAATTTCAAATTGATTCAACATCAAACATTTTAAGAACATAAACGTCCTTAATACTACCGCACATATATAGCAGGTGAATGAGGGGCACTACGGCAGAGAGCAGAGCAAGATCCAGTCCCGCGCTAGAAATAAACCTGTGCTAGCACCTACTGGACACGCTCCACCATCACACTTGCAACACACTTAATAACTGTGCTGTCATTAAGGGCTTGGTGACTAAATAATAACATCGCACGAGTCGATCTACCCGGTAAAGCAAAGCTTGCTGAGGTCAACCCGCGGATGGGTGACCATCCATAATATACCGAAACCACTCGGTGCCTCAGAAAGCACGTTAAGCAGTTGATCCCGGCTCTCATTCGTAAACAAGATCTTTGATGGTCGTTACGGGTAGTCGCAGAAGTTTCTCTAATCTGTGGCAGAAGCCCGAAAAACCAGTCTTGACTAGGCCATTGAGTTATCCGGTTACTGGGTTGTACAGGTCAGATAGGCAGTCGTTCCATGTAAAGTATTGGTTGTCAGCTGCACCCGATAAGATAGAAAGCCAACCCCACACATAGTTCGCAAAAGGCGAGGCAGATAAACTAGATTATCGTTTGTTCTACTAGATATGTTTCAGTGTAAATAATTATGATGTTTCGCACCTGCAATGCCATAAAAATGCAGAGGTACCATGGCGGAATGTCGTCAATGCCGTAGGTGACATTCCCCTTCCTCTTGTCTGGATCGCCATCGCCTTCGGGCACCTGAAAATACGTTGAATTATTGTATTTTCAAACAAAAAAGCTGATCTATGGGTAGCTAGGTACAGGTATTTTCTGAAATAGGGTTTTAAAACGAAACTTAAATCAAGCTATAACCCTCGCCAAACTTCTTAGCCGCCCTGAAGTTGGTTTACCGGATGCGCGACGCACGAAACGGTGCTGTTTTTGGATGAGATTTACTACTGCGCAGCCATTGTAGCCAACTTCAGGGCGGCCAAGAAGTTTGGCGAGAACTATAGATTGAGAAGTCTATTAAAGGAGGTGGATTTTATTGAACACTAGCGGCCCGCCCCGGCTTCGCCCGTGACAAGTTATACACAAAAACCTTCCTCGTTTCTCACTCTGGCCGTTTGTTCACGACGCGATACACGACACGACAAAATGTGGTCACGATTCAGAGCTCCATATATATGAATGGATCGTTGGTTCATTGCACTTCACCGCACCACACGCGACTCGATTTACAAACGGGTTTTCGGCTAAGTCATCGATGACGCTATGACGTCGCGACTTTTTTGCTGTGACGATTAAGCAGCTGTACAAAACAAGTATGGGCTTGTTCTTGTTGACGACACGACACATCGCACCGCATGGCTCATGTGTGGTCGGTTTGGTTCGCCACTCACGCGCTTAAAGAACAATACAAAGGCAGAGGCACTGCAGTATCGTTGCAGAATCGTGTCTAGTGAACAAACGAACAACGACAGACCGTCTGCAGTGTGTCGTGTTACAAATCGTGACCGCAAATCGTGTCGTGCGGTGCCATGTGAACAACCGACCACTATTGGTAAAAATCGCATGAAAATCCGTTAAGTAGTTTTTGAGTTTATCAGTGTATGGCTCAATTTTATAATATGTAGTGCTAACTGCTGGCTTTTTAACCGCACCTAACCTTTTGGTCAGCAAGCAGCAGCAGCTGCAACTCGTCAATAACTCCGTCAAAGCGTTCCAAGACGGGCGTGACCTTCAGTAATGTAGACAATGATTATGAAGAAGAGAGGGTGAGAACCTCTTGGTAAAAAAAATACAACTAGCCTATAATCCCTATCTAGAATTGTAATCTCGCTCTTGAGATCATGATTAATGGTGAACTGAATAATGAATTTGATGTGTTTGTACGATTTTCCGCAAAGTTGAGTTCACTCAGTCAGGGTCACTGGAGCACATACTTCGAATGTATTTAGGTTTCCATTAGATGTTTGTCACCTTTATTATCAAATCTCTATGAATATATCGTCGCATGTCATTACACCTGGGAAGGCCTATGTCCAGCAGTGGACATCTTTCGGCTGAAATTATGAATGATGATGATGAAGTCATTACTGCTTAACTTACCTACTTCAGGTCAAGTACCAACATACCTACCTAGTAGGTAGGCAAACAGTTAATACTAACATATTAGCAGATAAGTGTAACGTGTTCTAAATTTATTAAGTAGTACCTATATAAATAAATACTAGTATAGTTGTTCTATCTCACGAAGAAGGGTTACGTGACTTTTATGACGTCGAAATAAGAGTCATTTTGCTATGATTCATCCTTCTTCGTGAGATAGAACAACTATACCTATACCTACACAGAGTCAAGGTCGTGGCTGTTTTCTCAAACGAACTAAAGTATTTGTATCTATGTACCAAACTTGTATCAAACTATGGTAACGTTAGTAGTGTAGGAATCTGGACAGATTTGATGGTCGAATTGACTGTTGATAAGGCGGCCTATTAGCTTAAGTAATTGGGGGTGCGGCGAATGGAGTGTAGCCACCTGAACTGCAGCAGCATGCATGCAAACAACTTAGATTTGTATTTTTTTTACCCGACTGCCGAAGGAGGGTAATGTGTTTATCAGTCTATGTATGTATGTATGTATGTAAGTATGTATGTATGTATGTATGTATGTATGTAAGTATGTAAGTATGTATGTATGTATGTATGTATGTTTGTTCCTATGTGGCGTTCTAGAGACCAAACGCGTGGGCCGATTTTGATGGTTCTTACGTCAATCGATTCGTCTTAACTCCGCGAGTGTCATGCTACATGAAAATTGGAAAATAGGAAAAAGTGCAGTCGGAGGATACGTCTGGTTTTGGTCAGCCAGCTCGTGAAGATGTATCCTCCGTCAGCACAGCATGATTTTCTCCTTGTTTACGTCTTTTTAGTTCGCTTTTCAAGAAGTCGGGTTTTTTGATTTTTTTAATTAACTTTTTTTATCATCTGTCATTCATCTTCATCCATAGCCCGACTTCGCCCACTACCAAGCTAAAGCCTCACTTTCCATGCGCCAGCCTCATCCGTTTGATTTTATAAGGTAGGTTCATCCAACACAATGTTTAGTAAGTAAAAATATGTTGTATTGAAAACCTACTGAGCACTAAACACCGACAACCTAGAACTATAAAGATATTGCAAATGTGCAAACCTAATCTAAGATTTATCTGTCACAACTATTTTATTAGCAGCTAAGCAAATTAGTAAGACAATATAAATTTACGCATTTAATTTGTATACCTACCTAAACACCCGTTTAGTTATATATAATTCCACAAACATGTTTGTGCCTGACATTGACAGATAGCACAAATCACTCTTTGTTCAGGCTAACCTAGAAAGGTAACAACATTTTTATTCACTGAACAAATCAACTATTGCAAAATCACTAGAACACAGTTTCTACACTGAGAAAACAATTGACGATCTACGCTAATCCTGCGCAAAGTCTTCCAAATATGAATTAAACTAAACTGTTAATCACAAAAAGGTGATAAAATTGTCCTACCTTAGTGCTAACTATACTGTATGAACACTGGCACTCACTCATAGCTATGGCTAGATAAGGTTATAGTTGTAAGACTGAGAGGTTTAATGGGGAAATTATCGCCATGCATGTGTGTGTAATATTGTTCTAGTGAATGAAACGCAAGGCAATGCATTGCTTGTGTAGCGGAAAATATGCGTGGGTTGTAAAAAATGTAACTGTAATTAATAAAATTAACGTATTGAACTTACCAAGTCGCGGGCACAACTATTATTATTGGGCAAAGTAAAATTATCTAAAGAAAATATAGTATAAAAAAACGGTATAAGTTGTATAATCTTCTTTTTTTTGTTTTGGCTTCGCCCTGTTTTGGCATTTAGCGAGTGTCACATTTAGAAGTTCTAGTTCCATTAGTTGTTAGTCCAATATCCTAGCCCCAGTAAAATTTCGGTAACTTTATTGGAAGCTTCCACGGAGTTTTGTCGACAACATGAACAAACTCATGTTCTACCGCTATGTTTTACTTGCCCATACTCGAGCACGTTCACAAATATTATTATAATAAAATACCACCACTTTAACACTATTAATATTAAATTTTTGGAAAATAAAACAGAGAAGCAACATTAGACGCCATCACGTTCCCGCCAAAACTCCTGGGGACTCTTTATCGATTGTTTCGTAAAAGCTCGTTCTATTTTCAAATCTATAGAAAATTTTAACAAAATAATCTGCTTAATCTGTTGTATGAAATAGTAGTTTATGCAATGGTCATATAATAGGGGTTATTAAAATACGAGCGTAGGTTTATCAAATGAGGCGAAGCCGAATTTGATAATAATATTACGCGAGTGTTTTAATACCTAATTATATGCTATTGCATACACTACTTTATCTTCACTCATACAGTTGAAATAAAACAAAAGTGAAAAGGGAAAAAATATGTGGTATGGTATGGCGGGCAATTTAGATTCTCATTGCGCAGCGCGCGCATCCACAGACAACCTGACAATGACATGAGCCCAAACGAGCCAGAAAATTAAAAAGTAAAAGTGTGCTATAAAAATTAAAAAGTTATTTTATGATGCAGTTGTTTGAAAATCGAAGGAAAATGTTGAACTACAATGGTTTTTTTTTTAATTTTACCTATCCACGAATATAAAGTACGTGTTTATACAATATTTTTCGAATTCGTATTTGGAACATTACGTTGTGAGTGTAGATAAAAAGGTTTAAAGCATTATGAAAGCATGCAGTTTTTTCAAATGTGGCGAAATATACTGACGGAAGTGTTCATCGATTTGTTAGAGTAGTTTCGCTCATTCATTTATTTTGACTAAAGTGAAAATGTTTAAAAAATTATGAGAATGATGAATAATTTGCAACGTTTCTATTTAATTTTGCTAACCTACCTGAATTTTCATTGAATAAATTTTGAAGGGCACAAATTTCTCGCGGCTCTTAGAAAATATCTCCGAGAATACTTGTTAACACTAAAATCTGTCCTAAACTTGAAAGGACACTTTATCACTGAAGTAATAGATTTTTCTATAACACAACGGAAGGGTTTGGAAATAAAAAGAAAATTCGTCAAAAGGAGAATTAAGAAAACCTTCGACCAATCACGTGTTTGTAAACAAACGCCACAGACAAATATTATTGAATCAGCTCTATAGTACCTAGATTGGCACGATTATCATCGCGATCATCGCCAACATCGCATATAAATAGAATGCATACCTACAATTAGCTTCGTTCGGTAGCAACAAGACAATGACACTGAAGTGATGACTTTTATCACACCTCCGCCAATGTCTTGATGACGGTTACAACCGAGAAGGATTTTTCTTAACAGTATACTCGTAATATTTTTTTTTTTTTTTTTTTATCTGTTATAGGCTTGCGCTTGACCACTATCTCACCTGATGGTAAGCGATGATGTGGTCCACGATGGAGCACGCTTGCCTAGAAGTAACCTATTCACTCTTGATTTAAAGACCCCTAGATTGTAGCTATCGGGAAACACAGACTCCGGCAGGGAATTCCACTCCTTAGCTGTACGCACAATAAAAGTATTCTCAAAACGCTTAGTGCGTATGGGTGGGATATCCACCATGTACCGATGGCGCATCGCCGTACGTCTGGTAGTCCGATGATGAAACGGGCTGGGTGGGATTAGATCATGCAATTCCTTCGCACACTCCCCGAAATGTAACCGATAAAAAACCGACAAGCTGGCAACTCGGCGACGATGTTCAAGGCTCTGGAGCTTTGACTGAACCAGTGCCTCATCGCCGATGAGCCTCTTGGCCCGCTTTTCGATCGACTCTAGTGCATCAAGCTGGTATTTGGCAGATCCGTCCCAGAGATGAGAACAGTACTCAATGCATGATCGAACTTGCGCTTGATACAGCTGAGCAGCTGTTCTGGGGTGAAGTACCTTCTCACCTTCGCAAGGATCCCCAACTTTTTGGCAGCCAGCTGAGCCTTTGCCTCAATGTATGGGCCAAAATTGAGAGTCGATGTCAACGTAACGCCAAGAAGCTCCAGAGAAACGCCTTAATTTAGATTTTATTATTCCCTGGTGAGCTCCCAGGTGAAGCTTACATTTACTATCACATCCATGCACATCGTAACCATCATGCACTAGCACTATCTCACGCGAACCTATAAATAAACAAACTTTTTTACATAAAAATACAACCGTGTTCCGAAATAAAAACACTACAAACTGAAAAATAATTTCTTTTTCGAAAGTCAGTGTTCCTGTTCGGAAGTCGGCTTGTATTTTTTTGTGAAAGAAACATTTTTTGTTTTTCACTTTTAGTTGTTGTACCTAATAGGCAAGTTCTATATATAGTAAGGTACTATAATGCCAGAATAGATTACCAGAATACCATGAAACTTGAACCTAACCGGTGAAATGACAATGTACTAAGGTGAACTGTATACATCTGCGTACCCCGTACCCCTTTAGAGCATACTGACGTGATGTTATTTTATGAAATGATATAAACAGTAAACAGACATGTTATTGCAGCAATCCGAAGAGATTTCCTGTCATTTATTGAAGAATTCTGTTGTATATCTTCGAAGTTCCTCATCAGATCTTCACCTTTAAATGGGACCGAAACATAGTCTTTCAAACAAAGAATAATTTTCAAAATCGGTCCACAATATAGACAGAGTAATCCGTGAAAATACACAAAAAAAACAAACTTAAAGTGGAACATAGAAACTCCTCCTTTTTGGAAAGTCGGTTAAAATTAAGAATTATAACCAAATTAATTGGTATTCGGGCAGGAAGATAACGTGAATGATACTGCTTTTGCCACCACCTCTGAACTGATTAGTCCAGTTAGTTCGTTATTATTGTTACCAGGGATGCCAGATAAAATAAGAGAAAAAAAATACATTTTATAACCCATATTAAAAAACATATTTAAATTAGTTAGTGCTTATCCATTCAGACACTTATGACAAACGCAAAAGCAAATTGAAGGCATTTGAAGGACATCATAATTTAGGTATGAAGGACCCTTGAAAAGAGACGGATTACATAATCTACCTACATCTAGTACCTACTTAGCACTTATAAGTTCTGCTTACGGAAGTTCCTCGAGGAATCTACGTATCTTGTTACCGTGCGATATTGATGCGGCATCTGATAATAGGTACATATATATAGGTAGGTAGGTACTGTAGTAGGTATTATATTATATGTGACATAAGTATCTAGTCTATCTGTAATCTTAGTAATGCCACACACTCGACTCGATTACTAAAGATTCTCGCGGTATCTATATGATACTAGGTACCGCATTTATAATTTGACCATAGTGAATGATGCAAGTCAACGGATCTTCCGGTATAGTAAACTGTCTACTGCCAGTCACTTCACCCGCGTGAAACTCGGCAATTATACCAAATGAATTTAATAACCACCGGAAGAAAAAGTATCCTAAGTTCAAACCTTAGCTATGGACTACCCTTGTGCCAAGTTCCATTCAAACCCGTTCACTGTAGAGGTGTGAGTAATTAAAACATCCAAACATACACCTTCACTCTTACACATGTTATAGATAATACGAGTACCTATTAGTAGGAAAAATAATCCTCGAAGTAAATAATGTGAGCCGCAAATCCTTTTGGCGCCCGATTTTCGTTTCTAATATTAAGAACTATTTTTTTTTTTTTTATTTGGGCTCGCGCTTGACTACTATCTCACCTGATGGTAAGCGATGATGTGGTCGACCGTGTAACACGCTTGCCTAGAAGTAACCTATTCACTCTTGACTTAAAGACCCCGAGGTTGTAGAACGTAAATAGACTCCTGAAGAATATGATGCTATAACAATACTGTCAACAGGGTTTACTGCTTGATTTCGAATGTCATATGCCCGATGGCTAATTCCCCGAAGTCATCAGATCGAACGTCCGAATCTCCGAAATTCCATAGCATCGGTGTCCCACAATTTCGAATGTCCATTAGATCAAGCGTCCGTTTCGCCAAAAAGCCATTGCAACGATAGTCCTATTCATCGAATGTCTATTGGCTCGACGTGCCAGTAAGTCGAAAGCTAGGTATATTCAACCTAAAATATTCAAGAAGACTAAAGTAAGAAATATAAAATGGGATAAAAAAATCAAATCAGCAGTGTTTTGTGTCCACTCTTCATTGCCCTTTGGGTGACAGCAAGCTTTCTTATGAGGCCCATTGTGAGCGACTACGTCTCAGAGCCATAGGTTATCACAGCCATAGGCAACACACATTAGTCATGGGCTTTCGTCTTGAGATACTGTGGTTAGTTGGACGAGAAGACACCGCGCAACCTCCCGAACGATGCCCAGCCGAGTAACATTCGACGGTTGACCTCTTTCTCGAAAAAGGCCCTACCCAACTGGATTGTTTGTCTCAGGTAGACATTCCACAACTTCGAGTGTAGAGTCTCCGACCTTGATAGGAGTGGGTGCAACATGGGCATTCAACATCACCTTGGTTTTGTCCATGTTCATCTTAAGACCCACTCTTTCGGAAGCACTACTGAGGTCTTCGAGCATTGTACTGAGGTCCTCGATGGTCTCAGCTATGACCACTATATCGTCGGCAAACAGAAGGTGAGTGATATACTCGCCATTGACGTTGATGTCTAGCCCCCTCCAGTCCAAAAACTTGAATACATCCTCCAGTGCAGCGGTGAACAGTTTCGGAGATATGACGTCTCCCTGTCTCACACCTCGATGTACCGGTAGTCGATTTGGCACCGTTGGAGAGACTGCAGTGCAGCCCAACTCTCGATCGAATCGAAGGCTTTCTCGTAGTCCACAAACGCTAAGCAGATAAGCAGGTTGTACTCTTCGATCTTCTGTATAACCTGCCGCAGCGTATGTATGAGGTACAACTGGTAGACATGGCTAAGAAGTGAGATGGGCCTATAGTTTTTCATTAGGGCATTTTTCCCTTCTTGAAGAAGAGTACCACCATACCCCTGCACCATGCCTGTGGCGTTTTCCCCTCGAGTGTAACGGAATCAAACAGCTTCTGAAGGGCCTTAAGTACTGGTTTTGCACCCGCCTTCAGGAGTTTGGCCGTAATGCCGAAATCACCCAGTGCCTTGTTGTTCTTAAACTGTTTAAGAGCCAACAGGCTGACGTCCAGAATGTCTTCGGAATAGTGTCGGGTCAATCGAGTTCTAGGGTCATTTGGTAGTTTCGCGACGGGTTTACTGGCTGACGTGTATAACTGCCCATAGAATCGCTTAATCTTCCTCAGAATCTCTGGTTTGGCGGATACGATCACGCCATCATTATTCTTTAGTTTCTTGAGCTGGCTCTGACCAATAGTCAAATATCTTACAAAGACCTTGGAGCCCTTATTCCGCTCAATCCTGTCTCAATCGTGTCGTGTTAGTATTAACGTGGCGGAGGTCACTTTTCAAGGACTTTGAGATCCGTCTATTCAGCTGCGGCGTATTGCAACGCATCGTCTGAAGACTGCAGGACGATCTCGCGCCTCTCCTTCATGAGCTTTGAGAGTAGGATCACGGAGCTTTTTATTCTATTTGAAGGGCGGGTTATGAAAAACTTGACCCGACCGTATGTACAGCTTCCACGAACCCATCGCTGTATTCGTCCACGGAGCTCCCTAGGCTATCGAAACTATTCTGGAGTTCCAACTGAAAGCTCTCAGGGTTTTGGATCTGGATCTGTGCTGGACGGAGCGTAGATTTCATCAGTTGAGACCTTTCAAGCTTGATATTAATGTTCAATGTGCCTCTTACCATGCGGTGATCGCTCCCGGTTTTCACCGAATTAATCACAGAGACATCATTGAACATTTGCTTCTTGGTTGACGTAATGAAGTCGATCTCGTATTTAGTTGCACCATCAGGGCTCTGCCAGGCCCACTTCCTTTGCTTACGCTTTCTGAAGAAGACAGATCATATCATCATATACATCACACTATCACACTAATATTATAAAGGCGAAAGTCTGTGAGTGTATGTTTGTTACTTCTTCACGCTCAAACTGCTGGACGGATCTGGATGAAATTTGGCACAGGGAGAGACTATAGTCTGAAATAGCACATAGGATACTTTTTATCCCGGGTATATGTTCCCTCGGGATAATTTTCGACATTCACGCGGGCAATTCCACTGGCATTTATTTGAAAAATATGACAGTAGATCAAGTCTGGGTCTCCTTAAAGCTATAGTCACATCACACTAATATTATAAAGGCGAAAGTCTGTGAGTGTGTATGTTTGTTACTTCTTCACGCTCAAACTGTTGGACGGATCTGGATGAAATTTGGCACACGGATATGGAATAGCACATAGGATACTTTTTATCCCGGGAATATGTTCCCTCGGCATAATTTTCGACATTCACGCGGGCGAAGCCGCTGGCAGAAGCTTGTCATATCATATAGAGGCCCTCCTTCTCCATAAAACTGGCCAGTAGGTGACCCCGGTGGTTCCGAAGTCCAACTCCAAATTGCCCCACTTGCAGCTCATCCTCGTCTCGTTTGCCCTGTTTCGCGTTTAAGTACCCCATGACAACGGTTAAGTAAGTTTTGAAACCATGCATGGCTCTAGAGATATCCCTATACATGGTCTCGACCTCGTCGGGGTGTGCCGAGGTCGGGGCGTAGACCTGTATGACCTTCAGCGAATATCTTGAAATTTTCTAAGTATAAGGTACGCCACCCTGGTCGATATACTCTCGATCTTCACCACGTTGTTCACAAGGGACTGGTGGATGATAAGCCCGACACCACCCTGGGACTGCCGGTCACCCTCTCGGAAATGGAGCAGGTATCGAGGCATCCCTCTCTCTTCAGACTTCAGATAACCCTATAATAACTCCATCGTAACCTGCTCAATTCTTCCTCGAGTTCTGCTATCTTCTCATCGGTCCGGAGTGTTCGCGTGTTTTATGTTGCCAGGTACAGTCGTCGGTTTTTATTTAGGTAGCCGGGTCCACTCCGGGGATTTTTAGCACCCTTTGCCACGCCATCGCCTCGACCGCTACCGTAGTCGAGTTTAGACGGGTTGCCGTGCCGGGCACTCGGGGCCGTTTTTTTGTTGTGCTATTCATTTTGGTTTGGGGGAGTTTGCCGTAATCGCTTGGCAGTCGGGTTGGCAATCGCAGTATGTTGTTAAAGTGCACAGAGAACGCTGCTGCCCATTCTTCGGTGTATCCCTTAGTCGCCTCTTAAGACACCCACGGGAAGATATATGGGATGGTGAAATTCTTTACGCATTGATAAGCTTTATTTAGTCTCACTAGATAGTTCCCGGTCTAGGTAATCTAAAAACTTGTATTAACATAAGATAAATTCTTGCACATAAGCTGTTCACTGTGTAACTCGGAGAAGGTAAAATTATTGGAATACACCTATATATACAGATCTAGATAAATCTGCTCCTCTGCAGACTAGCTGAAGTCCATGGAAAGAAGACACAATCACCACTGACTTCAATGTCAAACCTTGACGATGCCCAATTCCATTGGATACATGGCATGAATATGGGAATTAGGCTACTTTTTCACTATTGTCTGTCATCATGTGACATAGGTAGGTACAACACACACAAGACACTGAAATCACAATAGCATTCAGCATGGCTCAACATGTACCGCCATCATTAAGAAGTCTGCTTAGAATGTCTGCCACAATACACGCGATGATAAACCCATAAACTGTTTGCGGCTCTACTTTGCGGAAAATACACCTACAGTGGAAATTCCTAACTAAAAATGTAAATAAGCTCTAAACTATAATCTATGAAATAGGTAGCTACATAAATAGGTTCAAGGGCGTCGCCAAGGGGGGGCAGGGAGGGGCAGCTGCCCCCCCCTAGAGATTATAAAAAAGTTGCCAAATGTAAACCAACCAAAGTCCTAAGTCTTTGACTTGACTTACTTTATTGATCATTCCCGTACTTCGAAACTCGAATGAATATATATAAACCTAACCCAACAGATCGAACCATTGTTGATATCCTAAAAGAGGCAAAAACCTTCTTTCCCGACACGGAAAAACCGTTGAAAATTTTTATCGCTCTTCCGTGCACAACGGTACACGTTAGAGTTGCGTACCAATATTATTACAATCGTTGTAGATGTAAGGCTCGTAGGTACTACAAGTGGAAGCTTCATGTGCTCTCGAATTGAATTACAATTCATACTTTTCTCATTCTCCATATCAACTGGCCCCCCCCTGGGCCATCGGCTGGCGACGCCCTTGAATAGGTTGTAAGTAAATACATTTACCTACGTTAGTAATATTTAATAATTATGAACAACATGTAGATTAATTGATAAACAGTCAAATCGTGATTGAATTGTTTATTACAAGTAGGTAGGAACAGTCAAGGATAAAAATATATTCACTGAACAAATATCCATAGCACATAGCGAGTTTCTCGTAGGGCAGAATCTCGCTTCATGCCATGTAATTCTACCAGAGAATAACCAATAATTTAGAAGAAAATCGGTGGTTGATTTTTACCTAACTACTCGATATAATGGTAATGCTTTGTAAAATGTAAACATGTTTTTGTCTTTGACTGTAGGTATTTATTATATCAACTTAGCCGTCTAGCTAATGAACATTAATTAATAATATAAAAAATATAACTTACTGAGTGAATAACGCCTTCGAGTCCAATCGGGATGTTTGTGATATCAATAGCGTGGACCATTTTGAAGCTAAAATTAAAATAAATAAAGCATTTTTAGTAAAATAACTATCATTAGAAAAATGCATGCATGTGTCACGCAAGGTCCCCGCATAAAATATATAAAAAAATAAAAGAATGGCTTCAGGTTAGATTAAAAAGTAGGCATCTACCTATCACTTGCACGGTTGCACCACAAAGCGTTAAGTGGGCATTCAGTCACGATAGGAACCGCGCGGGTGCCGCGCAATTCTGGACCCGCGCGTTCTTATTTACATGACCATCTTCATATTTGTTCAGACATAACAATTTGATTATCGCGTAGATTCACCGTGTCTGAACAGGCACTTCGTGATAAAAAACTTTTTACAATAAAATACTGACTTCCAAAACAAAACACACAAATCTAGACTCCGGGCTGATACTCAGAATTTCGAGATGGAAAAACGCATTAACAGTTTCTGAAACTGGGACCTCATGGTCAGCGCTTGGAATCACTAGACCAACGAGTCAATTTGATGAACCATAAATTTTAACTATTAATTAAAATCGTTTGGAGTTTAATACATTTTTAATTATTTGTGGGGTGTTGTGAATTAAAAGAAAGAATGCTTTTTTTTATTTGTGAGGCGCTTAGGAGACAAGAGATAAGCAAAAATACAATAATAAAAAATAAAAACCCCGTGTGAGACCAAAAAGGCTCCTATCTCAGCATGATGATTTATTATATTCATGCATGGAAAATGATTTATTGTGAAACACTGTTTTACGCCTGAGATATTTAAAATTATGAAAATTAACAGCAGATATCAAAGATGGGTAGAACAAAATTGCTTTAAAAAATAAATTACCTACTTATATTAAAAAATAGCCTGTTATTTGTTACTGCGGGGCAAAGGCCTCTTTTCATTTAGATAAAAACATCACTTCATTCAAAAAATAAACTATTCATTTAAATATGGAACCGCCTTACCTTTTTCAGCGCTCCTTTTTTTCAGAAAATAAAACACATCACAAGGAAACACACACCACACCACACAAAGCTTAGTCTTATTGGAGACGATCTAATTTCTGTCATTACAATAATGATGTTTGTGATAAGGAACGAGAAACACGAGACGTTCGACTGTTGAAGAGGCAACTGTGTGCCGTCTTTAAGTGACAATTAAACGAGCAAAGTTAAGAGAATCATATGTATTATGTAGCAGGCGATTTGTAAAATAAGTTTTTTTACGAACATCCTAGAACTTTTGCAAGAGTGCATTATTGGCATCGACCACATAACCATAGGGGCTGTGTGGTCGCTGATTATTGGTAACGTAGAAAGATTTTCGTAATAACGATTGGCTGCTGCGCTGGATAACGCGGGTTCGATTCCCGCACGGATCTAATATTTGTATGAACTACAGATAGTTGTTTCGGGTCTGGCTGCTTGTGTAAGTTACCCACGATACAGAAGTAATTCCTAGTGTGGGGCAAGATTAATATAAAAAGGGCGACGCCAGCCCCTACAGGAGCAATTCCCAATATTTATGTTTATTAAATAAAAAAAATTGTACAAAAAAAATACAACCGACTTCCAAATAAAAACACTACAAAGTGAAAATAACTTCAATTTCGGAAGTCGGTGTTCCTGTTTTTGTTTCTTAATTTTTTGACACCGACTTTCTAAACGTAAAACAATCTGTTCACCTAGTTAAAAGTTCTGAAGTAACACAAATAAAAAAATGTCGAATTGAAAACCTCAGCCTTTTTGAAGTCGGTTAAAAAAAAAGAGATTTTTGCGCATAATCCAGTCTGCAGAGGGTTAGAAACTTGAATGTTAATTGGCTAATCTAAGGATCAATGTTTTGGTACTCTGGTTGATCAAAATATGACTTGAATATAGCTGTTAACCAATCAGCGTCAATGCATAACGTTCATAATTATTAACCAATCAGCGTTAATATTCAATGCCGTTGTTTGCGATAGGTTAATAAACAAACTTATATTATCTTGAGCTCGTATGATTACGAAATTCATTCTAAGTTTCCACCGCTGATCCGAGCTTTCGCATAAAATCTAGGATTTTCGCAATATAACGATTTTCCTACCAGTCCTACGACATACATACATAGATAGTGATACATTGCACGAGTTTAATTAGCGATATATCGTGAACGTCGTGTCTATTACATTTGTGATCACATATTTACCTTATTTATGATTTATCCACTGGTATGTCAGTCAATGGAATAGTGGTGCCATAGTATACTGGAGATCTGTGAGATGAGTTTGTGATTTTTTGTGTATTAGTAGAGAAAACGAGTAAGGAGCGACCTTCATCAAACTGTATAATGGATGAAAAGCATTTTATATCAAACTAGCTGTTCCCCGCGGCTTCGCTCCCGTAAACCACCCCACAGGACCCGTTTTCGGGATTAAAAAATAGCCTATGTCACTCGTGAATGTAGCTTTCTAATAGTGAAAGATTTTTTTTATATCGGTCCAGTAGTTTCGGAGCCTATTCGGTACAAACAAACAAACAAAAACATCTTTCCTCTTTATAATATTATATTATAGATTTAATATTTATGTTAAAACAATATATCGCGGATGGGTAGCCTGAAAAATTCCTGTCAAGACAGACCGGTAACCAACAGTAATGAGATTCATATTTTCTGAAAGGGCATTTTATTTACTATATTTTATGCTAAAGAAGTGACGCTCAATTATGACCCAATTCTGAAATATTGGGGTAAACTTTCATTGGCCATAATTATATTCGATGAGATAAGATAACCAAGTAACAAACAGCAATGTCTCTGTTGTTCCAAAGTTGTAAATAAAGTAAGTATACTAATTCATTATTTACAACTTTACACTTACAAATTAGGAGAGATAGTGGTCAAACACGAAGCTATATATTTTTTTTTTTATATTTTGCCGATGTTGCTCAGTAGGTACATTTAGGTGTATGTACCTATGTTTGCTTAACTCGACAAAATGTAGGGAACAGTTTTCAGTTATTTCAATTACAGCTTATACCTAACCGTAAATCGTAACAGCAAACCCTACGGTTTTTAGGGTTCCGTACCCAAAGCGTAAAAACGGGACCTTATTACTAAGACTCCGCGATCCGTCTGTCTGTCCGTCTGTCACCAGGCTGTATCTCATGAACCGTGATAGCTAGACAGTTGACATTTTCACAGATGATGTATTTCTGTTGCCGCTATAACAACAAATACTAAAAACAGAATATAATAAATATTTAGGTGGGGCTCCTATACAACAAACGTGATTTTTTTGCCGTTTTTTGTGATAATGGTACGGAACCCTTAGTGCACGAGTCCGACTCGCACTTGGCCGGTTTTTTTATATCAAGTGTGGATGCGATTGATTTTACTTAATGTTTTAGATACATGACACTTATCTAAAACATGTACCTACATTTGTTTATTTATATGGTTGTTCTTGGCAAGGTTGATCGCCTTAAGGCTGAATATTACTTCAATAATGTTCAGCTTCAAACTAATCAATCTATTTTCGACTTTGTTTCTATATTGGTTAGGTTTACCTTGCTTTAATTCTTTTCGGCTTAGCCCAAATGGGAAAGGATGTATACAGGTCTAAATATTCAGGTATCTAATAAAAAAACAAAGTAAGTTCAGCACATTCAAACATCATTTTATTGATAGACAGTATGAACACACAATAAACATATTTGATTTGATATATTTTCACATTTTTACATGAGACTTTTCACTGTACTTGCTAAGTTTATATTGGAAAAATTATTGACATGGTGACAATGAATCATCGACAGATTGTTGCACGACCCCCTGGGGTCAATCGTGCATTAATGTTTAAGACATTAGAATTAACATCAAGTCTGTTCAAAGACGTCTACTACAGTACTATTGAAATAAAAAATACGATGAATAACTTTATTACGACTAAAGGAATACGTTTACATCAAATGAAGAATTAATACTGTAAAGTACTCTCCTTGACTAGCGATGCGCTAATTCCGAAATTGATTTCATGATTGGAAGCATTCAATACTCCCGTCACGACATGTAACACGTATAAATGTGAAGTGGCCAGGAACCTAAATAATACCGTCGCAGATAAAGACATTCGTGCTGGGCGAAAGAAGGAAGCTCGCAGAGAAGAATGGTATGATGATGCAGACGCATACCTTCTACGAATAAAGAACCAAACCAGACTTTTGTAGTGTCTACAAAATCACACAGGTCAGTAAGCAACTAAATCCATTCTAATATTATAAATTCGAAAGTAACTCTGTCTGTCTGTCTGTTACCTTTTCACGCCTAAACGGAATTCAATGAAATTTGGCAAGGAGATAGATGCGGAAAGACATACATTTTGCACAAAAAAGTATGTTGGATAGATAGGCTAGGATAGGGTAGGGTAGGTGGGTTGGTAGGGTAGGGTAGGTAGGTTAGATGGGTAGGTACGCAGAATAGGGTGGGTAGGTAGGGTAGGGTAGGGTAGGGTAGAGTAGGTAGGGTAGGGTAGAGTAGGTAGGGTAAGGTAGGTATGTAGGGTAGGGTAGGGTAGAGTAGGTAGGACAGGTAGGTAGGATAGTTAGGTATGTAGGGTAGGGTAAGGTAGAGTAGGTAGGGTAGGGTAGGTGTGTAGGTAGAGTAGGGTAGGGTAGGTAGGTAGATAGGGTAGAAAGGTAGGTAGGTAGGTCAGGGCAGGGTAGGTAGGTAGGTTAGGGCAGGGTAGGTAGCCATGTAATAGAACAGCACGGAAAAAGAAGCGCATCCTCAAAAATAAGTGGGCCCAAGAATTGGAAGACCTGAAGAAGAATTGCTATATAGACGATCTATCAGAATATTACACTACCCTTAAATTTTATGTATTTCTAAAACGATGCACTAACTCTATTTTAAAACTAGACCAATAATGGCTAACACACATATTACTTAATACAAAGTTATAAATAAGTTTAGAAAAATAAGTGCATTCACAGATCTTATTCCATCACAATCATTACATCTAGCAGCGTACTAAGTACGATGCAAAGATTCATGCCTTTACTACATACGAGGGAATTAATACTTAAAGTAAGGAAGACTCTAAAATTAGCTTGCGCATTGGATCAGAGAGGAAAGAAAAAGTGTTATCAATTCGATACGACAGTATGTAATATAGTTGTTTATTTAGATATTATGTTCACTGTCAGACAATCCACAGCCTAAACTGCTGGTTCTATAAATTTTAAACAAAAGTACCTTATAGTATTAAGGAAAGATTTAAAAAAATGTACCCCTAAAGAGGGTTAAATAGGAGAGGAAATTTTGTATGGTTATTCGCCATTGTTACCAATAGGAAATGCCATTGGTCAAATAGTTTGTTTTATCAATTAAACAGGACTTAGTTCACGACATGTGGAAAGTGGGACCCATTTTTTATTTTCATTTAAGATGGGTTTGCTCTTGACTCTAGTCTCTAGGTCAGAGGTGACAGAGGAAAAGTTCAAAAAAAACTCTAGTGGTGAATGTGAGCAGTTCTGCGTTCCTCTCTGTCCCAATATACATAGCGTACATACATAAGGACAAACCGACCTATAGACCAGTTTGTAATCAGGGCAATTAAAAGTTTACTTGTAACTTCACTAAGGTTATTTGAAACTGTCTAAAGAGGATTTCATGAAAAATTCACGCAACTTGTTGGCGAAGATAACTTGGTAACTTATGACATTAACTTGACTCATATGTCAATTAGAATAATCTCATCACATAGTGCATTTGACAGAAAAGAAAGAACATTTATTTGCGCCAGGTGCCTGGACCTGACGTGTCAGTGCTGCCAACTAGTCTACATAATTTCAGAAAACCCTCATTGTCGCAAAGACAAATACACCTTGTCGTTTTGATACGTACAAGTGACATTCAAGGTGATAAACATTTAATTTCTCTGAGTGTACATTAAAATATTTGGACTTCTAATCGCCTGGTCATGGTGCTAGGAATCGATTATTTTTATAAAAAACAATTGATGTGCACAAAAACATTATTAAACGTTGTAATATATCAGTATAACCCGATAACTTTAAGATCCTATTAATATTATAAATGTTAAGGTTTGTGAGTATTTATTTTTGATACTTTCATGCAAAAACTACTAAACAGATTTTGATAAAACTTTACAGTAAATAGTTAATACATCAGAATAACACATAGACAAATAGCTATTGGATGAGTAGTACTAATATAACACGGGCGGTAGCTAGTACCATGCTTTGTGCGCAATAAACGAGATTTTAAGTTACATCTTTTAGACAAATTCTTACTTCCTAGGTAGGGCTTACGTAATTATATATTTATGCAGGCGAAAATCATCTTAAAAAATAAATAACTAAGTAGTCAGAGCCACAGACCTGACTGAGGATTGACAACGTGACATTGTATCAGCAATCAGTTCAAATTATTTGAAACTGACCGCGTGCATTTTAGTAGCGATGTCTCAGCTCATCTTCTTTTTCTTGTGAGGTGTGGCCACCTCTGGTGTCACAGTTAATTAAGCCGCCTCTGGGAACCCCATAGGTATCTGACTTGTCTATTTCAGACTTACATAACTCCAGTTTGACAATTACAAGATTTTTATAACAAAGTAATCAAGCGAGCTATTTTTTGATTAAGTTAATTAAAACACAATCATCGGGGATTTTTGTAAACTTCTCTACAACTATATTATGAAAATCTTTTAAGTTGTCTGTGCACACTTATCATGGGCAGACCATGAAGGTGTTTTTAGCCCATAGTGCTTCTTTTAACCAGGTTTTTAGTCTCCCGAGACTGAGAAACGATCGCTCTAGAGCAGGGATGGCGAACCTATGGCACGTGTGCCTGTGGTATCACACGACAAAATATTTTGGGCACGCTAAAATGAGGTTGGAAGTATGTAAGGATCGTAGCAAGTGGCGTTCTGTAGTTTCTGCCTACCCCCATGGGAAAAAGGCGTGAGTTTATGTATGTATGTAAAATGAGGTTATTTAGAATCTAGGTAATTTGCAACAGCAGAAATGACACCAACTCCTCTCAACTCATGACAATCGTTCTCGCTGATAAAATGTCGCTTTGTGCTACCCTCTGTTCTTATAACAAATTAATATCATAAAATATAATTTTCTTAAATTCCATTTAATGGCAAACATTGCCAAAGATAATTTTTGTGGCAATAAAAGTTCTTGAATTTTACCTGTGCACGTCAATCGTTGCGATTTAAACCTTATGTTCACGCACGTAAGACACATGGCACACGCTCATGATTTTCAACGGCTATGTCACAAATTAATCTAAAATTTCTTGAATTTTTGCGTGATTTATCATATGCCATTTACATACACAGCATCAAAGACGGCTGGTAGGAATCTTACAAAATATTTTATAATAAAACAATAAATTCGAAACTGTTGACTAGACCACAATTCTTTAGGTGAGTATAGACTAGAGTATTTTACTTGTAACAAAACATCGATCATTCGTTGTTTATAAATTTACTTGAATCACACATCGAACATGACGCTCGATGTTTAGTTACAACCTGATTTTAAAAACCAACGAGCTTTTTGTTGTACCATTTTATCGAGCAAAGGCACGAGCGCGGGTGACGTGGAGTGGAGGTCAATAATGAACGCAAGTTACAAATAAATGTTACCTGACAGGTAAATGCTCAACCGCCGTGAGCATTACGTCGAACGCAGCGTCGAGCATTCGCAAGAACGTTACATTACATGGAAATGCTTTAGGAAACTGAACATTATTTGTCTATCTTGTACCATTCGTAAGAACATTACATTGTAATGCTCGCGAAAATGCTCTAGTGTATATTCACCTTTATACCACAGACCCACCAAATACCCTCCCAAACACACCATACGTGGTAAGTCAAACTACCACTTTGTTCTACCTCTCATAGTTTTGGTTTTCGCCCTAAAAATCTATCTCAAAATTTTCAGTATTTCTTTGTCTTTACTTTTTTTTAAATATGGCTGACTTTAATTAAACAGCCTTAAAATTGTTCAAAACAGTACACAGCCGTTTATAATGGTGTGGCACATCGATTTTTAAGACTACCACCGCACCGGTATGAGTTACATAGAAAAACCCTAATCCTTACTTTACCTAGCTTAAATTTAAAACATGTTAGTACGGACAAGGAGCGAACATGTTACATGCAATATTTAAAAAAGGTTCCTATATCACATAAAGGGCGCATGCCACCTTTTAAAAAAATATTTTTTATTGAAAACGAACTATCCCTGCGAACTTCGTACCACCTCAGACAAAATAATGAACTTTGATATAGGATGAATTTCAGAATAATCTACAACGCCATCTACTGGCATTACCGGAACCAGTATACAACGCCATGTTATTTTTTTTGTTTCTGTCATATAGGTATCAGAGATGACGTTGTGTTCCCAAAATGTATGGGAAAATGAATTTTCTTCACATTTTTTTATTCGTTCATGTTTACCATAATTAAGCAGTTATTCAGGGCGGAGGCAAATCCAACAAATCAAAGATAATGAAAAACGGTCCAGCCGTTTTTGAGTTTTATATGGTGTATAGCTCTCGCCAAACTTCTTGGCCGCCCTGAAGTTGGCTACAATGGCTGCGCAGTAGTAAATTTCATACAAAAACAGCACCGATTCGAGCCCTGCGCATCGGAAAACCAAATTCAGGGCGGCCCTGAAGTTTGGCGAGCACTATATCTAACACCCGACTTGACCGACTAGACCCGACTTTGTTTTATATTTATAGATTGTACCTTAACATATTCTTTTCTTGACTGTATAAGCATGTACTTATATCATTAAATACCAATTCTGGTATTCATTATAGTAAAACAAATAATATTTCTTTTTCGTACAAGTTTGGCAACTTGTACAACAACGGTATTATTGCCATCGTTTAAATCCTGGAATGTACGAGATTATATTAACTTTAAACATACTAAATGCGAAAATAACTTTGTTTTTTTATTACCTTTTTACGACTAAAAGTCTTTTTGTTTTTTTTTTTTACTCTTGACTCTAGTCAAGGTCAGAGGTGACAGAGACAAAGTCGACGATGTTGTGAGCTGACCCCGAAGAAGACTGTTTACTTAAATTTGGTATGCAGATAGTTTGAAACCCTGGTAAGAGCATAGTGTGTGCCTTTGGGATGATAAAAACTCTTTACGCGAACGAAGCCGCGGGCTGAAGCTAGTAGTATTATATTTTTCTGCGACAGGAATACAATTTTCTTTCTTTGCCGTCCATAAATACACGGAGTAGCAACCGTGGATGCGGCACAACGTCCACTGAAAAGTGAGGATCCTCCGACCAGAACGGTGCTGGGTTTGGTCCAACAACTGCCCTACTGTTGTTATCGGTCTACTGTATGTTTAAATCAGATGTTGCCATACTACCGTCCTAGTTAGAGTGTGGCTATCTGTCACTTATTGTGAGTTATCGACTAAAAACAAAAAAACCGTGAATAATAAAAATCGATGCAGTTCATTAACTATAAGTTACATGCAAAGGGTTAGCGGTGTCATAGCAATTTGGGGCATTTTTATTTTTATCCAGATTCTATTGATAGTAGAAAAAATACTGCTTAGACAAATCGATAGAGAATTTTTTGCTGATTACGGAGGTATTAAAAACTCAAAATCTGCCAAATGTCAGATAGTGACACTCTAGCTATAGGACTAGTTACACCCTCAGCAGTTAGAGGTAGTAGCCATGTTTCGCTGCAACGATGCACACCATGCAGTCTCCATCCATTAGATGTCGATGTTCCGCCAACCCCAACTCGAATATCGCTGAAGAAAAACAAAATATCAATTATGCACTCTGGTTTAAAAACAAAATGAAAAAATTCCAAAATCCCCGCCTTTTTTTTATCCTTCATAGTTTATCTAGTAGTAGACACGCTTCGATCAACAATCTATTGAACATGTAATTATGACACGATATCTTGCGAAAACACCCCGATTCAAACAGTAAAACTACCATAACTTTTGAACGGCTGAACAGATTTTCATCAAACATAGCTAAGAACACTCTCGATAGTGACACCTTTCAAACATCAAAAAACTAAATCAAAATCGGTTCGTTTATTTAGGAGCTATGATATTACAGATACACAAACACACAGATTAACTACACACGTCAAACTTATAACACCTCTCTTTTTCCGTCGGGGGTTAAAAAAGAAACAAGTATTTGATTTAACTGTAAAATTCGCATTTTCGTAAAGTGTCAAAATTGGAGCAGATACACTAGCATACAGATGCCGTATCCCATACAAAGAAACCGTGCCGACGTAACTAGCGCTTTTCGTCTGATTAAACTGATAATTTTGTATAAGTATATCGAACGCGTTCGATTCTGTTCCACGGTGATAGATAGATGGTGTTAGCAGCGACTTGCAGGTAAAAAAAGAGGTTACGATTTATAGTATTTTTTCCTCGTTTTACTGTTTCATTGCACCAAAATGTGTTACAATACAAATTTAAACAATCGAGGAATGCCTCAGAAATTTAAAACCGCGCCATATATTGAATCAATCAACAGATGGCGCGGTTTTAAATCAATTTTAAATGATCCGTTCAAATAATCTTTGAAAGGTGAACTAAGAGCCCAATATTCCTTAATTTTGTGCTTACGAAAGTTAATTTAACAAGAACATACATTTTTTAGGATCATCACTAGAAAATCTTAATATTTCACAAAACTAAATAAAAAATCGAAGCATATCACGCCATCTAGTGCAATTTATTCAAACCAAATTTTCTTTCTTCGCGTTGTGTGCCCGTTCCTAGACTATTTTATTTTTATATAAAAAAATCGGCCTAGCCTTTTCCCAACTATATTGGGTCCGGCTTCCAGTCATACCGGATTCAGCTGAGTACCAGTGTTTTACATGGAGCGACTGCCTCTCCGACCTTATTATTACCTTATTTTTATTTTTATATAAAGAAAACACAAATTATTTTAGGACATTCATTGACTTCCTTTGAGAAATGTTTCATTTACATAAGAAGCAGTTTTGAAAATACACACCTTTCCGTTACAGTCTTTCTAATAATATAAAACCGGCCAAGTGCGTGTCGGGCCACGCGCATTAATAGGGTTCCGTAGTTGCATAATAATGCGGACTAAAAAGAGGGTTTTTTGTTGTTACATGAACATTAAAACGGTTTCAGCAACTCATAACGTCTAAAAACGGGCTCACATATGACTAACTGAAGAAGACTGATGGTAACTGAAGAAGGAGTTATTAAATCCAACTTCACAAGTGAAGTTAGTAAATATATTATCTATTTGGGTACCACTGCGTTTGTAATAAAGATTTTTTACCAGCGTCACTTAATAATTTGAATACTGCAGTATTGTCGTTACGGAGATAGTCTTCGTAAAAATTACCCAATATTTACAAACCGAAAACAAATATTTTAGTATGAGTATTTTCAAACAACCTACTCAACTACCAATAAGTAAAATCAAATTATTAAATGATAGGAACAAACAACCAACGGAAATAAGCTGCAATAAATAATCTATATGAAGGACGTCAATTAAGAAAGGAGCAGATACGAGCGCGCGTTAGAGCTACATGATTTGGTATGGTTCGTTCCTATTATTAAGGATGTTATGATTTTATTTTTGCATATTTTACAGGGTTCATAAGCATATATTTACTATGTTTTACACAACTAACAACGTTATTTAAGTAATTTTTCAATGCCATTTGTACAATTTTTTTACTGTTCCAAGTACATTTTATAAATTGGTCGACTATTACTCGTAAACTTCTAAAGCCTACTTAGCTGTGATAGTTTTCCTTTTAATTTCGTTATATATACTATGGCCGTGATTTTTTTCATAAAGCCAAAAGCAACCATCTCGCTTGGGACACTTGACTTTAACAAAAATTTGCAATTTAAAGCTTAATTTTACGCAAACAGATCTCTGAATCCAAAAATGGATTCAACAGACCCTTAACATTTTTGAATGACCTATCTAACGATACCCCACACCATGGGATAGACGATAAAAATAAAATCCCCACTTTATTTCTATAGGAGGTAAACAAAAAAAAAATGTTTTCTTTGTTTTATTTTACCACTTTGTCGGAATAATTAATATGTACATATATCCATACCAAATTATAGTTTTCTAGTGCTAAGAGTCTCTGAGCTAAGCTGCGGACGGACAGACGGACATAGCGAAACTATAAGGGTTCCTTGTTGGCTTCGGAACCCAAAAATTGCATTTGCCAGAATGGTGAGAGAGATTTCAAGAGCACACATTTCGCGCGTTATAAAACAATGAATACAGGTGAGCTTATTGTCATAAACTGCCTTAATACATAGTATATCCAACCCACATTGTCTAACCCAGGAATTGAACCACAAGCCATCAATAAAGAAAATTCAAAAACGCAGACAAACTTAGGTTGATAAAAAATAAAAGGCAAATAAAAAAATTATAAACACCGCAAGCGCGTTAACATACATGCAAGTGAACTATCACTGCCAGAGGGAGACACATTACCACGTTCTTTCCGTTTGACAAGCTCTGATTTCCGCTTTCTGAAATAGAAATATTAAAAACGGTTAAAAGCCATATTTCAATATTTAACATACAGATAAAAAAGAAAGGAAAAAGACACAAACACACACACACACGCACCTCACATCACACACATCACATCTTCTTCATCTTCTTTGGCTGGGGAATTTGTTACACCATTACTTCGTCCTTTTAAACCAAGACCTTAGAAAGTGATGAAGAGCGAGGGTTTCTGAACGTTGTTAAGTAACCAATCATGTGTTGTTAAGGCCGGGTTTCTCACCGCTAAATTATCGCAGAATTACTGTGACAAATTGTCAAGCACGCGTTATCTGCTGTGATTGGTTGAATGAATTTTCAACAGCCCATCACAGCAGATAACCGGCGATTATTCGTCGATTACGTTAACAGCCTGATAATCGAGTGTTAAGAAACCGGGGGTAAGTCAAAGAAAATGTTCGCTACTGTTTACTTTTGACAAAAAAGCCAGTTAATAGAAACTCCAATAAGGTTGAAATTACGTGACGTCTTATGAAGTGCAAGTACGAATCGAGGCTTTGAGTCGTAATTGTTAAGGTTAGACTCTATTAGGCGAGACCTCTACCCTAGACTCGGAGTTTAGAGTGAAGCTGAGTCCGAGTCATCTAACAGCTCCATGACTCGAGTCTTCAAAAAATAAACTCTTATCATGAAGTTCAACATTCGAAATAGACAGGTACGTAAATACATATATCTTCAAAAAATTATTCTGATACGGTAAAACCATAATCATTAAAATAAATCACTTCAAAATAAACATGTGAAGGTAAATAGAATTTTAATTTCGAGATTCAAAGAAAATTATGAATTATCTTTTACTCTAGCAATGCTTTAGGGCTCTTTCTCACGCCAACCTCCCGTTTTTAGAGGGTACCTTCGGTGTTTTACAGGATCCCTTTTAGTAGTGTGTTCGAATTTGTCTTTCGATTTTGCCACTACTAACTGGATCCAGTTGTCAAGTAAAAAAACCGGCCAAGTGCGAGTTGGACTCGCGCACGAAGGGTTCCGTACCAGTATAGCAAAAAACGGCAGAAAAATCACTTTTATTGTATGGGAGCCCCACTTAAATATTTAATTTATTATGTTTTTAGTATTTGTTGTTGTAGCGGCTGTCTGTCACCAGGCTGTATCTCATGAACCGTGATAGCTAGACAGTTGAAATTTTCACAGATGTTGTATTTCTGTTGCCGCTATAACAACAATTACTAAAAACAGAATAAAATAAATATTTAATTGGGGCTCCCATACAACAAAAGTGTTTTTTGTTGCCGTTTTTTGCGATAATGGTACAGAACCTTTCGTGCGCGAGTCCTACTCGCACTTGGCCAGTTTTATTATTTTTCGACACAGACTTCCGAATCGAAAGTTATTTTGCACTTTTTAGTGTTTTGCTTTTGAAGTCGGTTTATTTTCTTGTTAAAAAGTTTTATGTCTCTCTTTTTACTTTTAGTACACCATCAAAAATGAGCAATTTCTATAATACGGTACCTAAAGGATTAACAAAATACCCATAACAACTCAATTTACACATTCGTTCTGTTTGTCGTTAAGGAGTTCGGTTGTTTGCTGTTTATCTTGAAAACTCCTGTACCGAGTTTGATAAAACTTGCACTATTCCCTAAGCTGAGAGATACTCAATCCAATATAAAAAGAATGATCACGATCCGATAAGTAGTTTCAGAGAAATGCGTGGACAAACATACACTTATGAAATTTGACATACGTGTTTAGAAGCTTACATAAAATAACGTAGGTGAATATTGTGCAGTTCCAACAATATTACATACATACGTGTCGAATTGATTACCTCTTTTTTTTTAAGTCGGTAAATACAGGATCCAGTTTAATTACACAATTTACACATACTGCCACTGCCTGCATACCGTTTATTGCAGGATGGAGTGCGGATCGTTGTTTCAGCATTGGGTGAACCTAAAATCTTCTTTTATATTATAATATACATTGCCAGCGGCGGCGATAATACCAATACAGGGTGATTGGAAGTTGGGTGCAAAACTTAAAGGCGAAGATAGTACAGACAATTTAGAACCATTTAAGTCATGGATGTCTTAGACGAAGTCTTAACATTTTTTTTTACCAAATTTTTATGATTATTTTTGTAAAATCCCAAAATTTTTACTTATCTGCTTATTTATGGTCAAATTGAATGATAAATGAATTCATTTTTATTTTATTTAATAAAAGTAATGTGTTAACAATCTAACAAAACATGTTTCAGGCCTCTGTGTCGTTAGACATTTTTTTTACAGGCATTTAAAGTTCATAAAAAGAATTCAAAATCATAAATACATTTTGTAAAACTTATTTGAAATAAAGACGGGGCATGTTTTTTTTGTTTAAACCTTTTTGAAAATATGACTGATAATCGCTCTTTCTTTTGAGGTGTCATTTACGCGGATATCTTACAAATTATTGAAATAAGGACCTACAAACAAATTTGAGGGAGAAATTTTAAATTTTGTATTTGTATGTAAAAAAAAATTCTAACGACACAGAAGCCTAAAACATGTTTTGCTAGATAGCTTACACATTACTTTTATGAAATAAAATCAAAATGGATTCATTTATCATTCAATTTGACCATAAATAAGCAGTTTAGTTAAAATTTTGGGAACTATCGAAAATAATCATAAAAATTTGGTAAAAAAGAATAGTAAGACTTCGTCTAAGACAACCATGGCTTAAATGGTTCTAAATTGTTTGTACTATCTTCGCCTTAAAGCTTTGCACCCAAGTTCCAATCACACTGTATAATACCATAAACGTGTACACATATACATCCATCATGTCTGAATTTTCTTATAAGACTAATCTAATAACTGCTTCTGCTCGTTGTTTACCGCAAAAAACAGGATGCAAACTACTGTGTGTGAACACACCAATGATTTTTGCAGGATACAGTAAAAAACTGTTCCCGCAGAACTGGACGGCCATGGGAAAGAGCCCTAACCTACTGTTTTTTTGACTTTTATCTTACTTACTTTCGAATTTCCAACTCCTTCATTTGTCTCTCTGCCTTAGCCCAAATGTCATCTTCTAACTGCGCTTTCAGCTGGCTATTCTGTAGATATTTGGAGAAATATGCTAGAGCATTGGCAGATGGCTTGTACTCTTTAGTTTCCTCATGTGGCGGAGACAATTCCTGTACAGGTGGAACATTCTTGCTCCTTTGGATGTCTTCTGTAGGTTTCACAGCCTTCTTCTTAAACATTAAAGGAATCATTGCCTTAGGCATGGGTCGTCTTGCTGATAGTTCAGCTTCCTTAGCCGTCATGATCGTTGATAAGGCCACATTTCTTTTAAGTTTCTTTTGTACTTTTTCTGGAACAAACTCTGGGCTATGTGGGTCCAGATCACTTGAATGTGCACCATCAGCTTTCTGTTGGTCGATTTCCTTCACCTGAAGAATTACACCACAGTACACACACACAGGTACAGTGCCTTTAAAACTACAAATAATATACCAACATTAACATTAGAAACGGGATATTTACCATGTTTACTGTTTGTTTCGAGTTTCCGATATTTCGGTGCTGTTGCAAGCACCATGATCACGGATAAACTGAAAAGTCATTGCGGGTGGGTGTTTATGAGGAGACATATCGGTCTACCCTCTTTCTTGTGACATGGTAAATATCCCGTTTCTAATGTTAATGTTAGTGTTAGTGACCATGACAGTTTAAAAACTTATATTACAAATAATATAATTTATTTTCTATTTTAATTAGTTTTCAATGATTCTTTGGGAACAAACCCTGCCACGGTGGGTGGCATACAAATATTGTGTTCCAGAGAGATCAAGAGATAGTGTTTAATTTTTAAATGTCGGGGAACTGATTCCTAAGTCACAAGAAAATACACATATGTGGAGCCAGAGTATTAGTTTTTAACCAACAGGACTTTTGTAAAATAAAGCTTTAGATGAAATATAAATATTATATTTACTACTTCGCTTCTGCCAGAGGCTTCATTCGCAACGCAAAGATCCAATCTATATCTACATGACAATTCATTAAAATTGTTTCAGCAGTTCAAGAGTGAAAATGTAACACACAGACTAAAGTTAAAATTACTTCTTTTTTACATTATCCAAGTATGGAGATGGAGGTGTTGTTTAATTTTATGCTTTTGAAACACTAAACATACCTTGTTGAGCATAATTTTAATAAGTTCACAGTCTGGCGCAGGATAGTGCCCACACCCATCACCTCCAGAAGCATAGGATAATGGTTCTTCATTTTCTGTGGAAGATAGCCACAATAAATCTTATTTTGTATACCTAATAATGTGTGCATGCTATAACTGTCATATTATTATTATTGTATTTTTTTTTTTTTATGTTTTCTGTCTATCTTGCTCCATTTGTATTATATTCCCTGTTTTTGGAGAGGTCTGGCTCTTGTGATACAGGACTTCCTAGTACAAGAGCCAGGGCTGCACTGATAATTGTTGAATAAAGTGTGTTAATAAATAAATAAATAAAATAAATAAATAAATAAATTACTATTAAGAAAACCTCTATCATGGAAAAAGAAAATCTTTAAGCAAATGGCTTGGTTTTATTTTTATTGGTCAGTTATTATTGCCTGTTGGGTAAGCATAACACTTGTAATGGCAATGGAGTTAATTTTGACAGTTTGCTACATTCTGCATTAAAAACAATTCGGGCAAAGGAAATTTTCATAAATGAAGCAATGGACTATTCATTAAGATTTCTTTCATATTATGAATGGATGTGTGCTAAGCAATTAGGTTACAGGTATTTTATAAATTAAAATAGATTACGTTGTGATCCTGCTCCTTCCTCTACAATTTTGTAAGCTGGAGGTCCGATTGCAGCAAATGTCTCCAACTCTGCAGGTATGTAATCTCCCTGTGCCAGTGACAGGTCTTGCATTATATCGTCCAGGTTACTCCAGTCACTCATTGTTCAAGTTTAAATGTCTACTGCAACTCGTAATTAATCTAAAAATGATATACTTGTCTTTAATTAACTTGTTAACACAGGACCATCAATTCATGGTTTATGTAAACCTTAGAGTGACCAGAATTAATTCCTTAATTAGTTGTTGGTATGGCTTATTAAAATAAATAAATAATTGGATAGAACAATTTATAATTACAGGTTTTCTAGTCCAATTATAAGAAATGTTGGTGAAACAGGTAATGAAACTCTTTGTTAAAGGTGACTGATTTCACATTATTATTTTCACACGGAATTGAGACTTTGAGAGTCGGGAAGAAATCTTCCACTTATTCTCCCTTCCTTGACACAAAGCTCAGCAAAATATAGGTGTCTTGTTTCATGGCCATGGATAACTTAGAAATCTCACAAAACCATACTTACAGTGTTCAATTTGAACAACAATGGTCAAACACAATTTAAATGCAGCAATCTATTGTGAATGCATTGTTTACGCAGTTAGAAAACTGATATATCTGTCGACAAGACGACCACTAAGAGGATTGTCCTAGCTTAGCGTAAGACGACAATCCACGGAAATAAGACCCATACCTATCGGATTCTAATTAGATATCCAACGAAACTCCCTGGTATTCTATAAAAGAAAATTAATGCCGGTATTTGTACAAAACAATATTTCCGCGGTAGAATTCAATTCTATGCTGCGCAATCCACCTAGGGATGGGGTGGCGTCGATGGCGATAGTCGGTATCTAGTACTGATTCTGAATCAATCCAGCGAATCGATATTCCACCCTAGAAAGTCGAGATTCTTTTTTCCTGTTAAGCCATGAATCAAAATATTATTTAAAATTAGTCGAATGTACTGCACAAACACATGTAAAGAAATTATGAAATAAAATCAGTTTCCTTGAAAACTTATCAAATTCGAAGACTATACACTCGAAGTTGTGGATGATTATGTCTATAGTCCTCGCCAAACTTCTTGGTCACCCTGAAGTTGGCTACAATGGCTGCGCAGTAGTAAATTTCATACAAAAACAGCACCGTTTCGTGCCTCGCGCATGCGGTAAACCAACTTCAGGGCGGCCAAGAAGTTTGGCGAGGACTATACCTGGGACAAACGGTCGAGTCAACAATAAAGTACCTGGAATTGGTGATCGACAGCCGGTGGGATATCGGCCCACACTTCCGGCGGCTAGCGCCCAATCTGGGGGGCCCAACTCGAATTCGGGGGCCGCAGAGGCGGGTTGGCACTAGCCGGGAGTTACGGAAATCGCTGCTCCCGCGACCCCCGGCGTAGGTGTTAGATGGAACACCGGGGTGGTTTTTAGTCAGGAGGAGTCTGACAGACCGGATTTTCAACCAAGGTACAAAAAAAAAGGTAGGTCCAACTTCGATAAAGAGGTCAACCGTCGAATCCAACTCGGATGGGAAGTTGCAGGGCCGCGCCGCCCCTGTGTTATGCTCGGAGGGCTATGCTCGGCGTTTCCTTGCGTGATCGAATCAGAAATAAAGACATCCACAAGAGAACCAAGGTTACCGACATAGCCCGAAGAATTCCTAAACTTAAGTGGCAGTGGGCACATTGCTCGCAGAACGGATGGCCGTTGGGGCCGAAAAGTTCCAGACTGGCGACCGCGTACCGGAAGACACAGTGTTGGAAGGCGTCCCTCTAGGTGGAGCGAAGACCTGGTCAAGGTTGCGGGCGTCCGGTGGATGCGAAACGCACAGGACCGATCAGTGTGGTGACGCTTGGGGAAAGCCTATGTCCAGCAATGGACGTCTTTCGGCTGGAATGGTGTTGGAATGATTTTATTGAAAATACAAACGCGCTTAGCAAATCAAAATACGGACGATTTTTGGAAAATATATTTTAATACTTATAGATCTTATTTGTATCGATTTTTCAAATTTCAATTCGAGTTGATTCAAGATTGACGTTTTTTGAAAAGAATCGACAACGCCGCCGCACCACTGACTGATTTGACATTTGTTCTTGAGAATAAAGGTGGAAACACATTATTAACACCCGACCCGACCCCACGCCACCCGACGTGTCGACACCCGACGCGTACCGTGCACATATGCAACACCCCACGTGATGCTACAACACGCTTCGCTAGTATTGCCAGGTCTCGTTTTTGTTTTATGCCAAGTCTGATCTCAATTTACCCTAGATTTTAAGTTTAATGAAAAAAATCTCTTTTTTTTTTTAATATGCTTTCCCTCGCCGTACCATCTATATTTGATACATTTCATGCAAGATCATACATAAGACGAATCATTACAATCTATAATGTAACTAGCTTTTGCCCGCGGCTTCGCACGCGTATACTACATACTTCTCCTTATCACATTTTAACAGTATGTAGTGAAAAAGTAAAAAATAATGTAATACGAAAGTGTTTCTTAGGACAGACTTATACTTGCCTACTTTATCATCAATACGCTCTATCCTTGTCCCGTCCCTATCCCTTCACTATTTCTGTGCTTATCCATGACTAATATTATGTAATCATAAGCATAAGTAAGTAATTAAATTAAAGTATTTCCTTATAATAACATTTTAAACCATTTTGGATGTCGACGCCACTATCACCAGACTATTTGATGAGCTAACACGTGAACACGCTACATAGAACTGTCCATGGCAAAAGCAATTCTCCCTCAAATCTACACCAGCATACTTCAGAGTATGTCCTTGAGCCTTATTAATAGCCTTGTTATGGCGAAGCAGATTTTCCCGTCCCTATTTAATTCCTATAATTATTATGCGTTGAGCCATTTTATAGTTACCAACAGACTTTAAATTTAAAGACTTGAGAATATTTTTAATTATTTTTCCTTTGTAAAAGAAAGACTTTTGTACACAACATTTTATCCCCCACAATTCGCCCCCCAAGGATGGAATTCCTAAAAATCCTTAAATTGCGTTAGATTTTAATCTTCAGCCCAAACCCAAAATTCGAAGATCCTAACTTCAAAACTGACCGACTTTCATACAAACTTTCATCCCCTATTTCACCCCCTTAGGGATGGAATTCACAAAAATTCTTTCTTAGTTGATGCCTGCACAGTATAAAGTATCTATTTGCAAAATTTCAGGTCTCTAGACGATTTCACCTTCATGCGGGTGAAATCTTTAAATCGCTGAGATACGTGTAAATTATTTTTTAATCTTCAGCCAAAACCCAAAATATGAAGATGAAGATCCTGACTTTAAAACTGACGGATTTTCATACAAACTTTCATCCTCTATTTCACGCCCTTAGGGGTGGAATTTCCAAAAATCCTTTCTTAGTGCTCACCTACACTACCAAAGGAACCTACGTGCCAAGTTTCATGATTGAAACTTCAGCCGTTTGGCCTGTGCGTTGATAGTCAGTGAGTGAGTCAGTCAGTCACTTTCTTCTTTCATATGTTTAGATAGATTACAGACCAGTTTTACTATAAGAATATTTGAAAACATTAAAAAAAATCTGGTTATTTAGGGATTTGTACCATACCAAATACTTGACTAATAAACCCCGAAAATTGCGGGTTCAAAGGAAATATTTAAACTTAAGTCCATCATTACAAATTTGACTCAATAAACTTAAACTTAACTCTAAATTAGGCTAAATTACCTTAAGTTGGCATCACTGGTCATGACTGACGCGTGTTGTCGGGTGTTAATAGAGACACACTGTGTGCGAAGCGTCGGGTCGCGTGTTTTCCCCCTCTCCCGGCAACACGCTGATCCAAACCGACTGGGTGTTTTCGCGTGTGATTGCGTGTCGTCACATGGCGTGTTGACTATGTGTCTCTGACCATACTAAATGTATGGGATGGATTAGTACTTCAACGCGTCAGCAGGCGTCGGGTGGCGTGGGGTCGGGTCGGGTGTTAATAATGTGTTTCCACCTTTATTATGTGATCTGGCAGGTTACTGAGGCCTTTAAGTCAAGTCTTTAGTTTTAATGCAGAAGTAACACAATAAAACTTTATTCACAAGTACAAGCATGTACAAGAGTCAGCTTTCCGGCAAAATTCACTCATTACTACGTCAGTTTGACATATGTCACAAAGATCAAGCTATCTTTTAGTTAAGAAATACAAAATAATATAATATGCAACTAGTGAATAAAGGACGGATTAAAGCGAGGGCCATAGATGAATCACGAACAAGTAAAGGATTCTAAGAACTGAATCACGACCGCAGGAAGTGATTCATGATGATTGAATCACGAGCTTAGATAAAGTACCTATAGATGTAGCAATGGCGTGGCCGCACATGAAACAACAATAGTTATTTCTGCTGTTACAACAAGAACACTACAACCCACAATCGCACTGACACTTATTATCTATAAATAGCCCAATGCCTTGTCTCAATAAACACATAATACCACGAAATCACAGAAAATCAAACAAATCCGAGTTTGTTTGTCAAACCAGTACACCATAACATTAGAGTTTGACAAACAACAGAAACCGGCCATGGTGACGGAGACAAAAAATAATCTTTTGTCCTTATTATTTACATGCGAGTTTGTAGCATTGAGATGGAGTTCGAATATATATTGGTGTGTTCTAAATTCTAACACCAAAACAGTGGTTCAAAGTGCTTTTTATTCACTGTTTTCAGTGTATATAAAATAAGCTTTTTAGAGGGGGAATAGTAAACAGATTTTTGCGCATTGTCTATTTGGCCTCATGGATGCACCCAGAATTTTAGAACGTTAGCTCTTTATGTGGACCCATTAATTGTGTGTGCTAGTCACCCCCTGCCATAACAGCATAGCAGTGTAATTCAACAGTGGTCAGGCAGGGCTTAATAGTCCTCCATAGTTCTAGGCACTCGGTCCACTAAGCCTCACAATATCTTTTGTTTCCATATTTTGCAATAGTCCTGCACCAACCTGGGATTGTCATTGGGTGCACCTACGTAGTGCATACAGGAATAATCGTAGGTAGGTGTCACATTTAATTTTGAGATGACTTAACACGGCCTCTGCGAGTTGGCTTCGCCCCCTGGCACGCCTTTTAAAGATCCAGCAGCCGTACTGCGTAAGTGAATACGGCAACGCAAAGGATTTGACGCTATCAAATCGACCAATCACATGCGAGATGAATGACCGATGTGGATTTCCGTCTGTGTGATTGGTCGATTTGATAGGGGTCAAACCCTTCGCCTTGCCGAATTCACTTACGCAATGCTGCAGATTGATGCAGGACCCCAGGGTCCTGAGATGTTTAAAGACAAATAGAATACAACTAAAATAAAACACAAAATAAATATCAAAAAACATTTAATCAAAATTCGGTTGAGCAACAATAACAATCAACGTTTTTGAACATCAAAAGTTCAAAAACATAAGCCATATTTTATTCAAATTAGGCTGAGAGTCAGAACTTTTGGAATCTCATAGACAATCCCCATTAACGCACATCAGCCATAACATAAGGCACGTCTAGTTATGTTGGTAAATGTTATGAACCAAGTGATTAATATGGCATTATTCATCTCACTTTCTTCTTTTCTGTTACTTCATAAATTATAATATGTATATTTATATAGGTATATATTATATTCAATATAAATGTACGTGTATTTTACATATTTTAGTATATTAACTACTAGCTTTTTATTATTAAACTATGCACCTGCCATGTTGTCTCTTCACCACCCTAGGTTGACTGGTAGAGAATGCCTAAGGCATTAAGTCCGCCATTGTACCTTTGTGCATGAAGTCTAAATAAATAAATAATTTAAAAAATGCCCAATATTAGAAGGCAATTCGCTAAAAACTATTGAAATAATTAAATTGACATGGCTTCCTTAATAATGCCCATCGCTTTGGGCCGGGTAATAAAAATATGTTTTTTAAATTATTTTAATGTGCAAGTACGATTACTATTTAAGCAACAATGTCGACGGAGCCCCGCTGCGGGGCTCTTATTGCTGTCTGCAGAGTGCGAACTCAGCTCCCGTCATCCCCTTCGAACATAACCTATACGTGTCGGGGTGCCATAAGCTCCCGAGCTCGCTTTGCTCGATCTTGGACTACATTCATTGACCATAATTATCGAAATGCTCAACCGTTACGTAGCAATATTCATAAATATAAAAGTTTAAATCATTATTCATTACATTACCCAATTTGACTTGACTCGCATTCATAATTCCCGGAAATTATGCATAGTGCACTGATTAATAACTTGGTCCATAACATACATATTAATTTAATAGCACAGTTGCCGATTTACTTAGAACTCATGGGGAAATCCCTTATGTAGCTAAGGCAGCAATATGAGAGATCTACTGGCTAGATCTACGCTAGTGTTCTCGTTTGCAATGTTATTGGGACTTCCTAAACTAAAGATTGGAAAAATTAAAAGTAAGTCGACTTGCTGCGATTCAAATATAGCTAAAACAGTAAACTCTAAAATTAATTATTTTTAACTGAACTTACAAACCACAATCAATAGCTAACTAAAAACAAAATGTATTTATTCTACAGTATACCATTTACAGACACTTGAACTGTCAAAGAGTTGGACAGGCAGAATGATGAACAACGAATAAATTAAAGATTATATTGCGCTAACAAATGGACACTCTTATAAACAAAAATAATTTGTTACAAAATAATAGTTACACAAAATTCACGTCGAAATTATACAATATTAGGTCCGCCTATGTACCTGTATGTTGCTTGAAGTTTTAAATAAATAAATAAATATTCTAATTAATTATAAATTAACTCTCTTTCTTTTAAAACATATAGCAAGACGTTACGGTTGTGGTCCATAATAAAATAATAAACACAGATTAAAAATTATTTAAATAAAATAAACCACCGCCGATAAGAGGTGATCAGTTCCAACTGACGGCTACCGATCGCGAACATGACGCTTAGATTAGCACCATTCAGCTCAAACATTTGAAAAAAATCTATCGAGCCATCAGCGAGACATTTGAGTGAGCATAACATACTCTCAATCATCATCATCAGCCTTCAACAGTCCACTGCTGGAAATAGACTACTCTAATTGCACGCGATTTCGCGATTCGATTTTCGGCAACTCTCATTCAGCTGCTACGGCTAGTAGTAGCTTTTTTATTATAGATAGGCTCGCGCTTGACCACTGTCTCACCTGATGGTAAGCGATGATGTGGTCGACGGTGTAGCACGCTTACCTAGAAGTAACCTATTCACTCTTGACTTAAAGACCCCGAGGTTGTAGCTATCGGGAAGCACAAGACTCCGGCAAGGAATTCCACTCCTTAGCTGTACGCATGATGAAAGTATTTACAAAATGTTTAGTGCGTATGGGTGGGATGTCCACCATGTACCGATGGCGCATCGCCGTGATGAAACGGGCTAGGCGGAATTAGATCGTGCAATTCCATCGCACACTCCCCGAAATGCAACCGATAAAAGCCGACAAGCTGGCAACTCGGCGACAATGTTCAAGGCTCTGGAGCTTTGACTCAACCAGTACCTCATTGCCGATGAGCCTCTTGGCCCGTTTTTCGATCGACTCTAGTGCATCAAGCTGATATTAGGCAGATTCGTCCCAGAGATGAGAACAGTACTCCATGCATGATTGAACTTGCGCTTGATACAACTTAAGCAACTTTTCTGGCGTGTAGTACCGTCCAAGCCTTTGCGTCAATGTGTGGGTCAGCAGCTGAATGAGAGTTACCGAATATAGTACTAGCCATCTTGCGAATATCGTCGCTCCACCTAGCCTGAAGGCGTCCTTCGCAACGGGCATCAGTTCTACGGCTAATATGGCCGGCCCATCGCCACTTCAGCTTGCTAATTCTATGAGCTAGGTCAAAATTTTGAATCTCTGCCGGATCATCTCGATACGGATTCAACTCTCAATCGTCAGCCTACATTTAAGGTAATAAAGACAAGACAGAACCCAGTACTGTCTACCGACCTTAAAGTACTTTGCATAGTAGGTACATAGTTCTCGCACAATATGCAATAAAATTAACTAAAATAATTCTTAAATAGTTCTTAGTAGTATTAAAAGTTAGAAATTAATAATAATTGATTCTACCGTCCATTCGCAAAAGTAGTTTGTTATGGAGAAGAATGGACAAGAAACTCCACATTTACTCTTTGAAAAAATTATATAATTATTATTAATTAAACTCGTTAATCATCTTGTTTGATTTTGTCCACACATCAAATTGACCTATAGAGCAGGACCAGCATATTTCCAATCATTCTTATCTTGAATATAATCATCTAATTTGTAATATACTTGTTTACAAATCATGCTTTTAACATAACATTAAAATTTTCTTTCATTTAGTTTGAATATATTACAAGGTATTTTGTTATAACATTTAACAGTACCCCATGAAAGATGTGTGTACTTTAGCTTTTCTATAAGATGGTTGATCTAATTTATCTTTATTTCTAGTATTAAAATTATATACAAGTCGAAAGTGTTTTACAAATTAGTAGGCACTTTTAAAAGTATAAAGTCTTCATGAGGACAAAAGATTCGTAGGAAATATAATTTCTGTTAAGTCCATCCTAAGGTTTGTCTGTAAAAGATCGCTTTTATCCCTATTATCGCTATCGCTGAACGTTGATCGCTATTATCTCTTAAGCTCTCTATTAGAATTTGTTATGATGTACTATCGACAACTTTGATTCGTGACCCGTCCTAAGTGTATTTTAATCTAATATAGTTACGTCTATTTTGAATATATGTACAAACTTGTTATTAATTTAATAAGACAGAGACAACTAGTTTACCCATCCCACTGTCATTTTAATGACATGCCCATGACCAGTTTAATATCTACTTTTGTTTATTTGGCATTTTTCTTTTAATTTAAGAATAAGCTTCTGTAACCGATATAGGTTAATTCCAAAACATACTTATGTACTTACTGCTTTATTAGCAAAATACTTATTAATTCTCTTAATAGTGCAATGAACACAATGACGAGCCTATGCTCGCATTGACGCAGTTTTTATGATTAAAAAAGTCACCATGAGTGGAATAACAGGAAAACTTTTATGTTATTTAAGCTTTTAGTTCGAGTTAATATCTAGTTGTCAAATATAATTTTAATTTTAAGGGCAGACGGGACACTAAATCCTTTCGTGTAGAGTCCTTTCGTGGCATCAACAGTGGATCCTATCAGAATACCAGGGCGGCGTTATTTATTATTTTGAATATCACTGCACATACCGCACAGGGTTCTTTTTTTAAATTAGTTTATTTTACTTTTTAACATTCGTGTCTCCTGAACGAGTCACAAATAAATATTTTTTTTACATTGGCGGTAAAATACTATACAATAACTTACATATACATACATAATATAACATGTTACACAATTTCATAGAACGGTTGATAAATGATGGAAGAAATTTGATAGAAACAGAAGAGCATAGAGCAAGAGCAGAGATAAAGGGAATGATTGTAAAAAGAAGCTGAAGACACATCGCCTATAACCAGCGGACGAACAAGACGCTTCTAACGATACTTCATTTGTCAAGTTATGATGGAACAGATTAACATACATACACATATACCGGTTAAACCTACCTAGGCAAGTAAATAAGTAATATGTCGTACCTTTTATTTAAACCCATTGCCGCCCGCCGTACACACACGTGTACACTAATATATACTTTTTTTCCTGCTTACAAATATAAATGTATTAGTTCAATTTTCAATTGTTCCATGGAGCACCGACGATAATCGATTTGTTTTTTTTTTTCAAAGTAGAACTATATGTTACTAGCAGCTAAATAAATACAATAAAAATAAATAGCGGTAGGCGCGAAAATAAATGTAAATTCGACCATTTAATTTTATTTTCAACTTCACTTACGCGGGTTGTTGAAATAACCCAAATTTCATAAGTTTGGTCTGTAATTGATTGAATTTTGCATTTCACGGTAAGTTTTTCATTATCATTTATTGTAATAAGCTATAACTATACCAAATATTATCACATTGCATGATAAAAACTGTTCCACACTGTAAGTGTACACGTCCGTGTACAGTGGGCAAACGTATACCAAAAATAATAAGAATTTGGAGGACATGGTTGATCAACGAAGATATCGCGAAATAACTGATTATTTACCCACAACTACTTCCTTAAGGCTTCCTTATGGCTGAAGCTGACAACGCGTAGATCCAATTGATCGTGGTCCCATCCGATCTTGCTGAAGAAAGTAATGAAGTGGAATATACAGAAGATAACTTGAAGTCTTCATTACTGCCACGTGAAATACCAGGTACGGTCGAACAGTAACGCCGCCAAACATCAGATAAAGAATCGGGGTGGAACAGTGGCGATGAAAAACTTCATTCCGGCCAAGATCTATGCCAAAGACGGATTCGAAACGAAGCGTCTAATAACTCTACTGGAAGGAAATTGTTTGCACAATTGGAACTAATTTTGATTGTGGAACCACTAAGAAACTTTAGTCTTCCTCACAGGGAAAAGTAGATGTGAATATTCCACACTTATTTCAAGACCACCTACAATGAGCAATGGGCGGTCTGAATCGAATGGATCAGTCCATAAGCCTTTACCATGTCAGCATAAGAGACAAAAAAATGTGACAGTGATTTATTTGTACCTATTTGATATGGGAGTCTCAAAGCCTTGGCCTTGCCAAACATATCTAACTAGCACAAAAAAGTGTCTTGATCAACTAGCTTTAGGCGGTCTATCCCAAGTTCGTAGTGTCCCAACTATAAGTCGTCAGCTTATCATTTTTTATGCTCAATCTCAAACTATGATGAGTATAAGCCTGAACGAATTGTAAACGCCCACTGGTGCATTATTTGTCATAGCACGTGTCGTTAGCGTTGCACTAAATGTCTCAAAACTCTGCGTAGAGTTGTACACACCCGTGTACAGGTCAGTTTTTTAACCTTTTTTTATAATATAATTATTTTTCCAGTTTTGTTTGTTACTTTTAGTTCATTTCATTAGACTTATCATCTAACTTAACAATATAAATGTAAAAGTTAAATTAAATTTGTTACTCAGTCACGCTACGCACGCTGAAATTTGGCACAAAGATAGCACATAGGATACTTTTATCCCGGGAATATTTTCCCTAGGGATAATTTTCGACTTTCACGCGGGCGAAGCCGCTAGCAGAAGTTAGTAAAAAAGAATTACCGTAGTTTTACTACGGGCGTCAATGGGTTAATGAAAATTGAAGCCAGCTGGGGCAACTAGTCTATCCATGGGGTCTAATGCGAGTTTTCATACTTACTCGATCGCGTTAAAGATCCATCGAGAATATGCACCTTTGTGACACAAATTATGGAAAAAAGAAGTACCCACAAGAAAAACCCGATACGGTTATGGGTGCAGATATAAAAAAAAACGAAAATATCCGAACCGGGGTATTTGACATACAAGTGATCGTAAGCGTTCGCTAATTTCAAATCCTTATCCAGTGTCAATACAAATTGATGTTTACGTTAACGCGATCAAGAACGTATCACCCCCACTAAGGACGATGTATATTATTTTAAAAGCCGAACAGCTTTTAACGTTAAAGGCCCGCTTGTACCACCAAGGGTTTATCTACTAACCTTAGTAACTCCGAGTTAATTTTGTATTTTTTTTTATGTACGATATTTTTGTTACTTAATCTCGTGCAACTAACTCTGAGATTATTTTTTGGTGTAAGCGGGCCTTATACTGACTATTTAACAGAAGTAGAGACAATCTAAGAAATCGGATGTAACAGCTATAAAAATGCTTAATATCTGGGTCGCATAGTAATTAATTAGGATTATGAATTTGATTTGATTTTTCAATGTTTTTTTTTTTTTGAGAAACGTCATCGGACTTCTTAGATTGCCGCGATTATAAGTTAATAGCTATGCAATATAAATAAATACCTACATCATTAAATTCTCATCATCAATAATAATTGCAATATTCATACTTAAATACTTAATTATTAAATGTGTACTTGGTAACTAATATTTTCTTAGGTTTCACCGATATGTCAGTCAATTCGTTTTAGAATTCCGTCCTAATTTACAAACTACTCTCGTAACAGCGGGTTGCATCAAAATAAAATATTTTGATAATTCCTCAGAAATAATGAGTAGATGTAAAACTGTTTCGGGTAGTACAAGATTGTTAACCTTTTTTGGTTTATTTTAGATGATAATGAACACAGAAATAATTATTTTAAAAACTGTTTCGGCCCATATATAAACAACTGTCTCAAAAAAAAAAATTGTATCACCCATACAAACTTTGGTCAGCCGACGACAACTTTGTATGGAAAATTCAATTTTTTTTTCGGGTGTTGAGTATGACTTCTATGGAGAAAGAAGAAGAAAGAAGAGATACTAATGTAGAGATGGCACGAACATTAATCACCACAGTTGGCGCAGTTTTACCCATGGTATTTACCTTCACCATTGTCAGTGATGTTCAAGATTAACTTAGAAAGTACCTTCAAAATATTAGAATAAGCTCAACTTCCAGTTTTTATGATTAAAATTATGTTATTTGTAATGGTTTATGTATTATATCTTTCTGTGTTCCTATCCTATAAGGTAAACATAATTACAGTTTGATGCAACCCGCTGTAAGTACTTCTAAAGGCAACTTGTTGAGGGTTGTTCCTGATCTTGCTGCTGTTGTTGAGCTAAACGTTTCTTGATCTCCAAGTCTTTTGCCTTCAACACTTCATCGAGGTTTGTCCAGTTCACTTCCTTTTTTTTCGCTTCCGACAGTTTGTTTCTCTCCTGGTATTTTTGTGCAAGCTCTGCTGCATATTGTGTAGGTTGGTATTGTGGCGTTTGGTCAGAAGGTTTCTCAACCATCGGGGAGGAGCCGGTGGAGGTGACAGGAGATTTACCGGCGAGATTCTCTTTTCTTTTAAAAGTAATTGGTCCGAGGCATATCGGTGGAGCCTTCACTTTACTTGGGGACTTAACTTTATTCGGACTCGATGGGTCTTCTAGCCATCTACTAACTTTATCGATCGATTGTTTTATCTCAGGGTTTATATTATTTAATTTCTGCGAAGCTGTGGGATTCGTTGGTGTCCTTTTAGGGCTGATGGTGGAACGTGAGGTCGTAGAGCTGTCCTGGGATTGTGGCCTATTTGTCTCTGTTGACACGATATTTAAAGGACTGTCTGTTTTAACATCTAAGTCAATTTCTGCCTTTCGTTCAAAATAATCCGGTTTAATTAATTTTACGGGAGCTGCAACTTTTGTTGGTGAAGGATTGTTTTTCGCATAGAGTTTCAATAGTGTTGCGATAGCGACGTTTTTCTGTTTTTTGAATTCGAACGAATCTGATTTAGCCGCATCACTGATTTGGTTCTTTAGTGACGTTGCCTCATCTTCGACTTCGATTTTGTCAACATTTAATCCTAGTTCTATCTCATTATTATCGCCACTTTCTTTTCCGTTTACTTCTGCTTCGGTTTCGTTTTTACTTTCTTCAGTAACTTCAACATTCTGTTTAACAACATCAGTTTCAATATTTTTATTATCTAACTCTCCATTATAAGGCGAAATTAAAGCTTTTGGTTTAAATTCCTTGACGTAAGGATTTAATTGTTTAACTTTAGATATAGTTATAACACAATCACCAGAGCCGTTGTTGCTGTTCTCATCATTTTGATTTTCGTAAGCTTCCACCTGAAAGAGAGAGTTAAGCTGGTTTAAAAAAATGTACATGAGAAAGGAATCATCTGGGACTCACAAATGGCAAATTGCTTCTGAACATAAAAGGGATGAGTCTGTAGTACTCGCCAAACTTCTTGGCCGCCCTGAAGTTGGCTTTCCGATGCGCAAGGCGCGGCACGGTGCTGTTTTTGTATGCAATATACTACTGCGCAGCCATTGTAGCCAACTTCAGGGCGGCCAAGAAGTTAACCACAAACGTGATACCACTTGACCCAGTTATTGAATGTGTGTAAAATTAACATTTTCTGGAAATGAACATAAAAATTGTATGTTCTTGTTTAATCAACTCTCCTAAGTACAGAATTATGGAATATGAGGCTCTTAATTCACATTTCAAAGATTATTTGAACGGATCATTTAAAATTGATGCCAATAGATGGCGTGTTTTTTAATTTCCGAGGCATTCCACTCGATTGTTAAAATTTGCATTGTAACACATTTTGGTAAAAAAAAACTGTAAAAACGTGCAAAAAAATACAATAAAACGAACCGTCACTGTATTTAAAGGAAAAAATATTCACGAACCTAGTAAACACTTTTACTTGCAAGTCGCTGCTAACACCATCTATTGCCGTGAAACGGGATCGAACGCGATTGATGTACTTACAAAAATAAAAGATTAATCAGATGAAAAACGCTAGTTACGTCAACACGGTTTCTTTGTATGGGATGAGGCATCTGTATGCTAATATTATATTATCTGTGGTAAGGTGTACGGATTTCAATACAGTTCAATTGAACAATGTTAGTGTTTGGATCGCTAAATCTAGTGCGTAGATATATCGATGGTTTTCATTAATACGAGGGGTCGGCGCAACACGTTTTATTCTTCCATTCCGTCCTCCACAAATAGTTATTTATTCTACAAGTGCGGAAGGTAGGTGATTCCCGATGAGTGAACGACACGAGTCGGGAATCATCTTACGTCCCCCTTACAAATAAACGCGGTATAAAGTTATACCAGGTATAACAAAGGTATAACCATACATTTTCATAGGTTTATACTTGGTATATTATATATGTATATTGTATATTGTATATACTTGGTATTTATACCGCGTTTATTTGTAAGAGGGCGTAAGTTTATCATACAACATTTTACTATGCATTGTGCGAGGAAATAAAAAAAAAATATCTGAACCAAGCAAGAAATTCATATAATGGCGGGGTTATTCAAGAGCGCTCAGCATATCCACAGATTAACTAATAGTTCCTCGGGCATATCTACTGCGCATGTGCAAATAGGTGTCACGTCGTAACGCAAAAAGGCACGAGCAAAAAAAATAATATTTAAAAATAACAAAATACCCGTCTGTTAAAAAGCGAACTAAAAAGACGTAAACAAGAAGAAAATCATGCTGTGCAGTCGGAGTATAAATAAAGGGTTTTAAGAGGTGCTGTGTAATTACCTCTTAAAACCCTTTATTTTGATACCATACACGATACGTTTGGAAGAAAAAAAAAATTGGGTCCCCACAATATGGCGCCCAAAATCCTCCATTTTTCTATTTTCCAATTTTAATCGCAGGGTTAAGACGAATCGATTGACGTAAGAATCATCAAAATCGGGTCTCTAGAACGCCACATATGAACAAACATACATACATAGACTGATAAACACATAACCCTCCTTCGGCAGTCGGCTAAAAAAAATAGGTTTCTCGCCAATTGTCGTAACTTGTACCGAAATACAACATAGGCCGTCACGGCTAGCTTCTGTATACATTATAACTGATAATTTTGGATGCAATATGGTCAATGAAGCCTTCGACAAAGCCGTCTTTAACATTTCAAAAGCTTGTGATTGTTCAGAATTCCCCTTCCACATGGTCTCCTTTTTCAATATTTTTTTTAAAGGCTTGCTTAGAACCGCCAACCTAAACAACTATAAACTTATTGAAGTAATTAAACCCAAAAATTTACGAACTTTATGAATATTGGTAGGAGGAGGAAACTGTTTTACTGCCTCCAATTTTCTGCTGGGTGTATCCCATCTTTATTAATTTCATACCCCAAAAAGTTTACTGAACTTTGAAAAAGTAAAAAAAAAAAACCAAGTTCACTCCTAAGACCAGCTCCAAACATTTAATATTTACCTCTAAGGTCCTAGTTGCTTACATAAGGTCATCCATATAACAAATAACACGATCAAAACGAAGCTTTCCCAATACAGTGTTCACTAATCTTTAAAACACAGAGAGTACGTTACACAAACTAAAAGGCATTCGTAAAAAGTCATAGTGTCCATTGGATGTGGATGAACGCCGTATTGGGATGGATCCTTCATTAATTTTAATTTGGTAATAACCATTTTTTTACCGAATTCCCAAAAAGGAGGAATTTCCAATTCCGTTTTTTTTTTAGTTCGGCCATAACTCTGTCATATATAAACGGATTTGCAAAATTCTTAAAGAAGTTTATTTAGAAATGGTCCCATTTAAATTTGGTAAAGATCTGATGAAGAACTTCGGAGATATACAACAGAACTCTTCAATAAATGACAGCAAATCTCTCGGGATTGCTGCAATCGCATATCTATTTATTGTTCACATCATTTCATAACATACCATCACGCCCACAGAACAGAAAAAACGCCTTCTACAATAGAAGTCGCAAGTAGGCGGGGCCCGCGTACCCCGGGATTTGCACTATTCCGCATATGTCTGCTGCCACGCCCACACAAAAGTAAAAGTTGATTTTATGTTGTTAAATTTAGGGTCTACTTTCTTTTAAATTCAAACATATTGTTCTCGAAGATTCCAACTATGCACATGTCACAGTCAGCTACTCAATTAGAGATTGCCGTTATCGATAATGAGTTATCGATATTTTAAACTTACAATGTTCTCTGTGTTCTATGATACACCTTTCTGAAAAAATTTAAACCAGTGTGCGGTTTTTTTTTGGTGAATCAGTATTAGTAATCAAATACATGTCAACCAAGTTTAAAATGAATAAAGCATGGATATGAGTAATCTATTGGTAGTATTCTAATCGAAAAAAGGTTAATCGAATAATTAATATTTTAATTAATTATTGTTTAATTAATATTTTAATGTAACGATAAAGTGGCAACCTCCAAATGAGTCGGAGTCACGTGCGCGCGCGCTTGGCTTATGGCTGTGTTTTATACATCTATGTAAAAACTAAGTAAAACTGCGACGTATCTATTATAGACGTTTGTTTTATTCTAATATTGAATACGCATAAATAATGGTGAAGTGTAGAAAATGTAACAAGGTTGTGTCGATTGACTTACAAGTACAGTGGTTGCTACTTTAGAAAACGGAACCGCTCTTGAGTTTCTGGTAAGGAAAGGCTCGCGCTTCTTAAACTGGGCGACGCGCGAGGTGGGCTGCAGACGTCGCCGCAGACGGCGCAGCTGCGGGCGCCGGTGCCGTCATTAATGACATCATACGTCGGGCTCTTGTCACCGCCGGGGTGTCAGCTGTTTTAGAACCCAATGGCTTGGCACGCGACGGTGGGAAGAGACCGGATGGGATGGCCATAATGCCTTGGAAGTTGGGTAGGCCTTTGGTGTGGGATGCAAAATGTGTCGATACCCTTGCGCCAGCGACCACACAGCCCATAGACGCCTAATAACAGGCGAGCGATGTCTGTCAACACATATGACTAAAAGATCATATCCAGGTAATAAAGGTCGCCACTCGACAATTTCGAATTAGTAGCGACCACTTCAGTGAGCCGTAAATACTTCGGCATCCGTCAACAAAAAAAATATTTCATAAATATTATAATGGCCTCTTGAACAATACGTTGGTATGGTAACAACATCCAGACTTCAAGTTTCCGAAAAAATGGCATAACATGTCATTGATAAGTTAATAGTTACATAAACATAATTAGATTTATTTTCTGATATTATTTGTCGGAGTTCATATTACACTGGTCAATTTTGTAGGTGAAAACGCCCACCGCATGTTTGCGTCTCTTTCTTTTTAAAGTAATTTTTTGGCTATCTCTTCTCCTCTATAATTTCGTAAATAGAACTAGTGATGCACTATATCCTATGACCAAATCTGTTATCGATAAAACTAGAAACCTTACAAATAAAGACATTAATTTAAAAAGTTTATTAATTGTGAAACGATGTTTTGATTACGTTTTTTACTAATATTTTATTGATTACGTTTATAACTATATTTAAGAACCAACAACCGAAAAAAGTATGTTTCCTTAAGAATTTTGATATTTCTTTTTTTAGTTTTAACATTTTATTTTATTACTAAAATGTTAAAACGCCGTATAATTAATAATAAAGAAGGTAATTTTAATAAAATAAAAATAAGTACAAATACTATTTATAAAATATCGATACCTGCCTGGTTTTATTTAAACCTGTCCCACCCTTAATGAGGCGCATGACCTTGCACAGTGTTTTATAGACCCAAAAAAAGTGACATCGGCTTTTTATTGGCTATTTCTATTTAATAGTTTATTACAAATGCACGAGTAGAACTCCCAAGTGTCAATTTTGTGTCGTTGATTTTTAAAAAAATCGTAAAGTTTTCGTAACCTTGAAGCCCAAAAGACCAAAAAAATTTCGTAAAAAATAAACTGTACATAATTGAGCTTTATTCATATTGCAGGTTTATTAAGCAATTTAAGGAGAAAATTATCCCGTAATTATGTAATCAAAAACGATAATAGAACACACGAAAAAAAATGTTTTACCGAAATCACTATTTTTTTTTTTATTCATATTCTAGCTCGAAGTAGAACCTCTGTCTGGTACAAATAGATTGCTTTTACTAAGGTTTATCACCCATAAAAATATTACTTTCAACTTGGGCCTAGGTTTCGAGAAATTGATTTTTATGTACCGAGGTCAAAATTCCAAATTTAGGGGTATCACAAAGGTCAATTAATATTGGCGTTTTATAATCAACTAAAGTTAATTATAATTTAGTTTAAAAGTATTTATGACTTATTGTCAAAGTGCACGTTGCAGATATAGTCTATTGAATCGTAAACAACAACACCCATGATAACACAGATAGGTTAAGTAGAAGGTAATCGCGGGGCCTTCTGTTTATATAGACAGACAGGGATCGATTTTACTAGAGTGAATTTTTTCAAACTGTGAAAATGTTAATGCTGTTTTTAATGTTACTCGTCGCAGAGAACGTCATTATACGAGTCGGTAACATGTCTTCCACAAGCCTACCTACAACCTAGGTACATCAAAGTAGGTTCGATCCTACATCGCTGAAGCAACTTTTGTACAATTGATTTGTATAATCAAAAGCTCAAAATATTTTTATTACAACTTGGATTAGTTGAAATAAAAATATTTATACATTTTTATTTTGACTCGTATAAAAGTTACTTTTGAATTGCCAGCAAAAATGAAGCTAGAGTCACGGGACTATAGGGACAGTTGTCAAAAGAGAAATCTCTGCCGTCATTTGATTAAACAAAATAATTGCGTGTATTAAATGGAATAAAATAATAATAAAATAAGCCTTTATACTATATAACTATAATTAGTTTATGTGAGATTTATATTGTATTCCCATTGGAAAAAATGGCAATTAGAATTACTTGATTATTATTCAATTAAATTTACTTTGTTGGTTATATATTTTGTGTACAATTTCACGTGAAAAGTGTTTTAAAATCAATTGTTAGAATTATACCATTATAGAAGATAAAAGATCTGCTGATTTTATGTGATAAAAACTAATCGTCACAAATGGTCAAAATAGAGACAACCCTAACACATATTTTTGAAAATCATTTTCTCAAAACCTAGGCCCAAGTTGCAAGTAATATTTTTATGGATGATAAACCTTAGTATAAGGAATCTGTTTGTACCAGACAGAGGTTCTACTTCGAGCTAGAATATGAATAAAAAAATAAATACTGATTTCGGTAAAACATTTTTTTTGCGAGTTCTATTATCGTTTTTGATTATTTAAACACGGCATAATTTTCTCCTTGACTTGCTTAATAAAACTGCAATACGAACAAAATTCAATTGTGTACAGTTTTTTTTATACGATTTTTTTTTGTTCTTTTGACCTTAAAGGTCACAAAAACTTTGCGAATTTTTAAAAAATCAGGTATTCAAAATTGGCACATGGGTGTTCTACTCGTGCATTTGTAATGAACTATTAAGTAGAAATAGCCAATAAAAAGCAGATGTCACTTTTTTTGGGTCTATAAAACACTGTGCCTTGGTAAGGGACCAATCAGAGCGCAGTACCCCCGTGCCTCATACCTCAGCTAGTTGACAGAATTGTTTTGATATATTAGATCAAGCATTAGGCGTCTAGTGGCTATGTGGTCGATGCCTTGCGCCATCCCTTAGCAAGGCGGGCTGTGCTGGAGCAGCTGCTGCTGGTGCAGAAAACCTCAAACGGCGCAAATATAACAACCTTATTGGCAGTTATATGTATGACCCGCTTGGGGTTGAGACATTAGGTCCATGGGGTCCGAGTGCTTCGAGACATAAGTAAACGGTTAGTTGACTGTTCGCGTGACCAGAGGGCTGGCCTTTTCTTCAGCCAGAGAATCAGCATTGCCATTCAACGTAGCAATGCTGGGCGAATTTTTTGATGCACTATGAGCCCTTTTCCCTCTCCCCTTTGTATGTAAGTTTGTTTTGTTATTAGTCATAAGATTAGAAATATTCAGTTGTATATAAACACTGGATTTCAAGCATAATAATATTTATCGAATCTAGCTGTTGATTTTGTTTTGTTTCAAAATAAAACGGATTTTCGATAAATAAGTTAACGACGGTGGTACATCTCTAGAGGAAAACGAATTGTAATGACCTCATTACGCAAATATAAATCTTATTAATAACGAAATACAGCTTTAAATTGAATGCATTTAGTATAGTGACATCTAGCGGCGGGTAGCGTAACTTGGTTATTAAATTATTCCATGTGCGATTTTAACGGAAAATGTAATAAATACTTAAAAAGAGTAGTCAATTAACAACTCTATAATCATTAAAATGTGGTTTATTTTCAAATAAGCGACGACTGACATATTTCCTACTTTCAAACTACCAATCACATCAAAGATTTCTTAGTGTTACGAAATACAATTAACCTGTATATGTGTGAGTTTGGGTACGCTGCTTCCGATACTAATGAAGCGATATACGATTTCTACTGTCTTCTCTGTTCTGTGGCGTTAGTCGTCGTCTTAAATAAAGTAACAGTTCAAGAGAAATATCCGATGCTATATGTTAGTTGAAGACTTAATGGATAGGCTAAAAAGGTATATCATAGAGCACAGAGAACATTGTAAGTTTAAAATATCGATAACTCATTATCGATAACGGCAATCTCTAATTGAGTAGCTGACTGTGACATGTGCATAGTTGGAATCTTCGAGAACAATATGTTTGAATTTAAAAGAAAGTAGACCTTAAATTTAACAACATAAAATCACCTTTTACTTTTGTGTGGGCGGGGCAGCAGACATATGCGGAAAAGTGCAAATCCCGGGGTACGCGGGCCCCGCCTACTTGCGACTTCTATTGTAGAAGGCGTTTTTTCTGTTCTGTGACTAACGCCAACGACCTTGAGGGAACAAAACGCGAACTCGTTTCACACCCGCGCAACTGCAAATTTAGTAGTTTTTTGTACTTTTCTTATTATTCTATGACTTTAAAAAAAAAGCCTCAGATCAAAATGTAGATAATTAAATTGTCTTTGAGATGGTGTTGATTTCATTAAAATACGCCCAGCGGTTTTGGTGAGATTGTCGCGTTTTTTACCGTTTTAGACATAACTTTACAAATTAATTACACTATGTTATACGAATAAAACTCAAAATTTGCTCAGATCAAATTATTAAGAAAATGGTCTAATATAACATACATTTTTTCCAAAAAAATACGACTAGCCATTTAGACGTGATTCTGATTTTAAAATCAGCTACTCAAGGGAATCGGCGCCTTAAAGACCGACAGTTAACACATAATCTCTTTTGACCATTCGGTTTATATGGCGAATTACTTTCCCGAACTATACCTGCCTCAAACAATTCGTCAATAATCGGGCTTGTATTTGTAATCTATTCTTCAGACTCGGACCTTCAATACGGGCATTGATACACTGGTCTATTCGTTGTCATTTCTATAGTTGTTCAGTTCTTAAAAATATATTTTACCCAGTGTAGTTAAAAACACATAGTGGATAATTGTAAAATATTTGTTCAAACAAATCAGCTAGTGTAGTGTCCAACCGAAACTGGTTTTTACGACCGAAACCGAATTTCGGCAACAGTCTCAGTTTCGGCCGAAACTTCCTTACAAGGATCAAGTTTTGAGGGAAACCTAAAGAAAATGTTTTTATAATCAGTCAGTCATTATTTTTATCTTTGATAGTTAGGTTAAACTTGATTCTACTATAATCTACGTAATTAGTTTGTTATAATGAATTATTATTTTATGTTTACTACCTACTCCTATGCTATACCACGTAGTAAAACTTACCGAATTCAAAATAAATCACGCGAAAACTCACAACAAACAAAACGAACTGCAAACACAAGCCAGTCACGACATGATTAGGCACGTGGACGTGGCAAAATGTCTTCGTCAAGGGCGTCGCCAGCCGGTGGACCAGGGGGGGGCAAGTTGATATATGGAGAATGGGAAAAAGTATGAATTTTAAATACGGTACAATCAAAAGCATATTATTATGAAGCTATAAACTCGTACGAGTTTTACCACTACGGCGATTGTTAAAAGAACGGTTTAAAGTCCAACGTTCCACATGCGAGCTCAATCATCGGAGGTTATGGGTAAACTTAAGTTATGATTAATAAGTTTTCTGTGCACATTCATCATAGTCTCCTGAGGCTGCTTAACGATTGATTTTGGTAGACTGACCAAATATTTCAACGCTTTTAGTAAGTACTCTTTTAGGACATCAACAAATGGCTAGATTTGTTGGGTTGGGTTTATGTTGACTTAGGACTTTGATTTCTTACCATTTGCCTACTTATTTTTAATCTCTAGGGGGGGGGCAGCTGCCCCCCCTTGGCGACGCCCTTGGTCTTCGTCGCTTACTCGCTTGGATGGATTTTAACGCGCCGAACATGACCGATCACAGCGCGAGAACTCCCGAATGCAGTTTCGCTTTTAGTCGTAGTTTCGGCAGGTTTGCCGCCGAAACCGAAACTAGACCGAAATTCGTTTCTTTGCCGAAACTCGACCGACACCGAAACGGAACTTTCGGTCGGATACTAAAATCAGCATGTTCAGCAATTTTTTCATTAAAGATAGATGGCTATCAAAAACGCCTCTTCTCTTGTTACAGGTTTAAAAACTAAACGATAACCAATCTAAGTAAACCTAATTTCTCTATTCTACACAAAATTCCTCCCTATTTACTTGCCTTACAAATACCACAGTAAGCTTTATGAAGTACCGAAAATAGCCTCGGTAACTTGACTGATATTAAAACCCGTGAAAACAACAATGTTGCATAATTGAAACGGAGTTAAATTTCATTCTCGTACCATAGCACTCGCAATCAACGAACAATCGCTTCCAATATTAATAAAAGCTACATTTGACTTTGTTTAAACTATCCTCTTTATAAAAGTTCTCTTTGTTGCAAGATGTGTTTATCAGTTACACCTCAGAAACGATGTCAACCTGTGTACTCGGCTTTGACTGTCACGCAATAAGCTCTAAAGGGCTCAAAGTTACCCGGCTTTTTACTATAATTTCTACATAACACTTCATTCTGGGATCTTTAATAGTTAAGCTGCCACTCGGTGGAGCTAGATTTTTTTTTATTATAGGTCGGGCTGCATTTTGTTTCGAAACTGGGCTACTTGTATTTCTAATAACTGAGCCTGATACGTTATTTGTATTTATACGTCGACTATTCAAAAAAACTTTTTAACAATAAAACAAACCGACTGCCAAAAAAACACTGAAAAACGAAAAATAACTTTCTTTTCCGAAGTCGGTGTCTTTGGTACCTATTGTTTTCTGTGTTTCGACACCGACTTCGGAAAAGAAAGTTATTTTTCGATTTTCAGTGTTTTTTTGGAAGTCGGTTTGTTTTTTTGTTAAAAAGTTTTTTATTTATCTCTTTTTAGTTTTTATAGGTACTTCCAAAGTACATCTCATGACAATTCCAATAAGCCCATACACAAGGCCGTCTTAAACTATGCTGGGGCCCTTGGGCACATAAGAATGTGCGGCCCTTGGGCACACAAGAATTTGGGGTCCTTTTGGAAAGTAAAGAAAGTGAATTATACTAACATTTTTCTACGATGATTTTCTATTTATTATGGGTAATCAAATATATAATATAAAATGTCATTAATGATATTAGTATGCTGCTGGTTTTTTGGATTACGATAGTGGTTTGCCTTGATTTTGCTTTAATTTGGTTAAATAAATTCGTCATAATTTTGAATCAAACAAAAGTATGTTTTATTTTCGACCCGGGTGCTCAATGTTACTGTGCCCGACAAAAATGTTTTGAGTATAAATGTGAGAGAAATTGTCGGTCCTTCGGGGCCCCCTGAGGATGGGGGCCCTGGGCACAGGCCCCGTGTGCCCTTATGGTAAAGACGGTACTGCCCATACACGACCAGGATACATTGTTTTATTTCGGAGTACCAGTGCCTACCTGCCGGCTTGATCATCAGATCAGTTCGATGGTACCATTTTCATCAGCACTATGTATTTATAAGTATTTGCTTCATCATAGTCGTTAAACTATTCGAGATATCTTATAACCCATGACATACTTAGCATTAAGGAATTCTATTGCCCATCTGTGGTCTTCTTCACCAGTTCCACTTCACCATTTGTTACTTTCTGAGTGCAGATGATTGCATTGTTGATAAAAATACCAAAATCGCTATATGTATGCCTATAATATTTGAGGAGTTCCCTCGATTTCTCCAAGATCCCATCATCAGATACTGACCTATGATGACTATGGGACCAACTGGGAAGTATACCCTTTCAAACAAAAGAAGAATTTTCCAAATCAGTCCAGGCGTCTTACAGTAATCGGGGAACATACATAAAAAAGAAATATATATATTCCGACGAATTGAGAACCTCCTCCTTTTTTTGAAGTCGGTTAACAAAAGGAAATTACCTTCAACAATATTTATCCACATCGCAATATCATCGACCAATGGACGAAATTAGGTTATTATTACCCACAAGATAAAATTACAAATTTAAAAAACGCCCGATTTTAATTTTTATTTCATGCTTTTTAAACTACATATAATATACCAGTAGCAGACACGCTTCAATCGACAATCTATCGAAACACGTAATAATGACATCTCTCGAATGAAATCTATCGAATCACGTAATAACGATATCTTCGAGTAAAATGCGAATAACTTTTGAACGGCTAAACCGATTTTTTACCGACTTACCAAAAAGGAGGAGGTTCTATGTTCGACTTCATTTATGTTTTTTTTTCTTTTATATATGTTCACCGATATCTCCGTCATATGGGGACTGATTTTAAAAATTCTATTTTTGTTTGAAAGAACATGTTCCCAAATTGGTCCCATTTTAATTTGGTGAATATCTGATGAAGGACTTCGAAGATATATAACAGAACTCTTCAATAAATAACGGCAAAGCTCTCGGGATTGCTGCAATCGCATGTCTTTTCATTGTTTATACCATTTCATAACATAACATCACGCCAGTAAGCAGATCTCTCATTTCACCGGTTATGTTCAAGTTTCATATTCGGGTAATCTACTCTGGCGTTATAGGTACCTTACTAAACAACTTGCCTATTAGGTAGGTACAAAAAAAAAAAACAAATTATGGTAGGTACAACTAAAAAGTGAAAAATAAAAAACTTTTTTGCAAAAAAATACTACCGACTTCCAAATAAAAAACTACAACGTGAAAAAATGGTACCTACGAAAGACACCGACTTCCAAAAATAAAGTTATTTTTCACTTCGTAGTTTTTATTTGGAAGTCGGTAGTATTTTTTTGCAAAAAAGTTTTAATTCAAACACTCTCGACAAAGTCACCTTCCAAACAAAAAAAACTAAATCAAAATCGGTTCATCCGTTTAGGCGCTATGATGCCACAGACAGACACACAGATACACAGCAACACACGTCAAACTTATAACACCCCTCTTTTTCCGTCGGGGGTTAAAAAAGTAAAACATTTTGTCTCACGACTGGGGTCCGACTCCGGCACGCCCGCATTGCACGGTTGTCCCTTGTGCGGCGGCGGCTACGCTCCGATCTGCTGCTGGAACTCGAGCCGTTGTCCGACGCACTGGATGAGCTGCTGCTGCTTGCCGTGCTTGAAAACGGATATCGCCAGTGTCCGCGCCTGGTTGGTATAATAAACAATGAAAATGACTCACCATTCGTAACATTGCCGTGATGCCTTCACAATCGGGTCCTCGGCTTTCTGGCCAATAATCGTCATCGTTTGTCTTTGTGTGTGCTTCTCCGAATAGCAGTCGCATCTCCTCACCTGTGTAATAAGAGCTTTGTTATACAGAGATGAAAGATGTGTTGGTACATTCCAATGATTCATTTGATATTTCATCTTTTGTTTATGTTAAAAGGGCATATTTTTCTAAAGCTGTGGCGAGGAAGGCACTTGAGTTTTACGTTCTCATGGCATTCCTTGTGCAACACTTCAGCATACCTACTTAAAAACTTAAGTAGGTAGGTATACTGAAGTGTTGACAGTCTTCGGTCAAAGGTCGATGGTGGTAAAAATATGTTTAATCTTACTAATATATTAATGTGAAAGTTTGGTGAAGATGTGTGTGTGGAAATGTGGATGTATGTTTGTTACTCAATCATGCCAGAACGGCTGATCGGACCTTAATGAAATTTGGCACAGCGATAGATTATAGTCTGAAATAGCACATAGGCCAGCGGCTTCGCCCACGTAAAATGTGTTTTCTTATCCCAAGGGAGTATTATATTTATTTATATACACTTTATTGTACACCATAATATACAAGAAATAAAAATTAATACTAAAAAAATACAACGGGCGGCCTTACCGCATTCCGCGATCATTCCAGGCAACCTGGATTATACCGGGATGAAAAGTAGCATAGGTGCTATTCCAGACTACCTATAATCAATCTCTGTGCCAAATTTCATGCATAACCGTTCTGATGTGATTGAGTAACAAACATACAGCCACACTTACAAACTTTCGCATTTATAATAATAAAATATAATACTAGCGGACGCCTCGCGATTTTACCCGCGTAGTTCCCGTTCCTGTGGGAATACAGGGATAAAAAGTAGCCTATGTCACCCTGGGATAGTGAACTTTCCAACGGATTTTTGAAATCGGTCCAGTTGTAAGTTTATTTGTTACATACAAAAATACAAATCTTTCCTCTTTATAATATTAGTAAAGATAAGATTTTTAATGTCATTGCATGTCATCGATCAGGCGTGAAAAAATAAGCTATGCTCCCTATTATTTCACCAGTAGGTTCAATGAAATATTATGTATGTAAAGAAAATCACCTTACTCATGTGATTTTCTTAAATTTGAATTTCCCGCGTCACCGCTCTTTGGTCACAACTGACAGGAGTGACATTTAATTTAGTTAAGTCTTTTGAGAGGAGATTTTTTTCCATATTGTTTGTTTAATTGTTAGATTATAAAAAGACCTGAAATAAAGGCATTAAATGTTGTTTCTTTGTCTTTACAGGTAAGCTACTTTGTTATAAGAAATATACTTTACGATTTATGTTAAACTTTGTGTATCGAAATAAAACCATCTTTGTCTTTACAGAGAAACGCAGTTTCGTCTTTATTTTCTTTTAAAAGACTATAATATCATTAGTTTGTGTTTCCAGACATAAATAAAAATAGCGAATTAATAAATATAATAATAATATAATTAATAATATAATTTATTTTTTATTTATTTAATTAATTAATCAAAAACTTTGGCATAAAAAAAACGAAATCCTGACCAAATCCTAAAAAACTTGACATGACTAACCAAAACTGAAACTGTGCAATTTTTTTTTTAAAGTTTTTAAAAAACAGCTTTTAAAAAATACCGGCCAAGTGCGAGTCAGTCTCGCGCACGAAGGTTTCCGTACCATTATCGCAAGAAACGGCAAAATTATCACTTTTGTTGTATGGGAGCCCCACATATTTTATTCAGCTTTTAGTATTTGTTGATATAGCGGCAACAGAAATACATCATCTGTGAAAATTTCAACTGCCTGGTGACAGACAAACAGACAGTGGAGTCTTAGTAATAGGATACCATTTTAACCTTTTGGGTATGGTCAGTGAACGGAAATAAACATGGAAGCATTACTTCGAAGGAACTAAGCGCGCATCTTGACTCAAAATCCCAAACAAACTCACACATCGAAACCCCGCCACTGATTCGCTAAACTAGCCAAAGTACACAAACAATATCATTACTACTCATGATGCACAGTTAAAAATAGACCTTATTTGCTGATAGTTTGGGTTTAAATTACCATCTAACGTATAGGCCGCTAACGACATTTCTACGACGCCACTGCGTCCACCATTCGCGTCGCCCGGGATGTTTTATGCAATATGGTGCAATGCAATTATTATTTATGATAGTGATGGTTTTAAAATAATCTGAAAGAAAGTATAGAAGCATAAAAAAGGTCAGAGGACCACCGTGAGGAACGAAGTTCCTTCTCACGTATGATTTAAACAAAAACATTTATTTTATTTAGTGCCGTCTTGGATTTTTTTAACCTCTTTATCGACTTTAGCACCCTCGAAAACTAAATTCATGATGAAAAATAGGAAAGTTATCGCAGCCGCCATCTTGGATTTATATTTTACCAAATTTGAAAGAATAAAATCGCAAATATGAACGCTTTTTCGCGTGAAGGTTTCTACTAGTCAACTCCTACCGCAATTCGTGTTAAACATATTTTATTGTATTAAAAAAATATCTTTTCGGGACGACCAAAAAGATATTAGAAAAGATAAAGATACAGCAACGATATCTCTTTTCTCCATGAGATTAAAGGAACTTCTTTTATGTACCTAAGATAATGTCTTAGTATATTTTGCATAGTGCCGTCCCCATAGAAAAAAAATAGCGTGAATTGTATCATAAATTGTAATCAAAATTATATTTGTCATTATTGTCAGGTAGAAAAGTAAATTGTTTGGTTGGCATAACATCATCCCCATAGATTTCGTGGCATACTTCATTTTTAATAGAAATATAAATAATAGCGATGTATATACACGTGAAAACTAATTCCAACATTCTTGTTATGCAAATGTGATTTATTTATGCACTAATTCACTGCACAAGAAGGCATTTTTAAATATTTAACACGAGAAAATCAATAAATATTAGTCGACCACCGCTTATGCCTACTGCGGACGAACTAAAAGCGTGAGCGGCACGATCGGTAAGCCCCGCCCACCGCGGCACAATGTGCGTTGGGTCATTTTTTAAAGCTAGGAATGCTTCCATGTTTATTTCCGTTCACTGGGTATGGTACCAAAAGCCTATGAATACCTGCCTAAACTCTACAAGTAGGTATTTATAAACATAGTAAAACTATTCTGTTATTTGTTATCATATAATGAATTAATGATTTGATTCTGCTAAATAAGTAGAGCAGCAAGCAAAAAAATAGTCAGCTATGTTATAAACATAACAACTTATAGTTACTAACAACATATTTTCAACTCTATCTAACTCTAACAATAAAGTTGCTTACAGCAAAGCATGATGTGACCCAGTTTTACTGCAAGTTTGTACATGTCGTAACATGTAATGATGAGAAAGTATATTATTTTGTACTGTAAACTTAAACATTGCCTAATATAGAAATTGTTTATGTTAGTAATCCTTGTTGGAAGTGCATTCCATTGGTGGGAATCACCCAACAACGAGTGCATGCAGGGCTGGCCTTAACCACGGGCGTTGCAGGAGTGGCTTATCCTTTCGTGTGTTTAAAACGTGGATCCACGAAAGAGGCTTTTCTTTCTTTTTTTAATGTCCGTGAGCCTCCGGGCAGGCGGCACATATTTGCGAGGGCACCACTCATACTCGACTAGCCTCTATTGCAGCAGGTGGCATCCTGTACTTTCTGATAACTCCACCAAAGAGTTTTAGCATGTACAGTTCTCTTATATTAGGGAAAATGTTAATTGGGTTTGGAACAATATGGTGGTAAATATTAAGGAAATGTTGCATCATAATTGATAGTCAAAACCAAATAACAACATGATTTACCCTCAATAACTGGAAATTACTATTAATGTAAGAAATAGCAGTGTTTATTATTTTGGTCAGAGACTGTTGGATTTTATTAAAAGTTCACTTACTTGCATCTTCCCGCCTCAAGGGTGGAGGGGCATTGCCTACTACCAAGTAGCTTTCATCAATATCTTCGTTCCTTAGTGGACCCGCGACTTCGGCAAGATCTTTCAGCACATCTTCTTTCGTTCTCCATGCCATACTAAAACGACATTAATTGTATGATTTAACTTTTCCTCGACCTTGCGTTTCATTTTAATTTGCAAATGCATTTCCGGAGGGCACTATTACGAGTCTAAAAAATGTCAATACACACCTTAGTAAATCCAAACCGAATCAGAAGCCAATAAAAAATGAAAAATAATGATGAAGATGCAGATTAAAATTTTTCAAAACGCAAACGACACCTGAATGACCCGGAACAGGCCAAAACAACGGGCTGTCGGCTGTCTATCTAATAAAAGTACTCTGTGCAACGGGCGGAATAAAAATAAATGTCATGTGTCATCAATAGTCGTCATCATGTCTCATGTCAGTCATGCCAGTGAGGCAGTGACATAAAGGCGCTCTACACTTGCGGCATGAAATATATCCGTTAAAAGCCACATATGGCTTTTACACACACACGTTCGTTAAGTGAATCGTACTTCCTACTAAAGGTGCCTGTAAACGGGCTACAAAAACTGCATCTTGTTGGCAATTTTGTTGACCAATATAGCTTTAGCTCTGTATATTTGCAACTTCTACCCTTGCTGCAATTTCACATAATTATATACGTTACGTAAGTTTCACGTACGTTACGGTACGTTACGTAAGCGGTGGCTTTCTATTTTGTGAAATGACTAAGAAATTAAAGTATTTTTAGCCGACTTCAAAGAGGTTCTAAATTCACCTGATTTTTTTGTATGTAAGTTCAGTGTAATTTTTGTCAACTGTTTAACACCGACTACGGGTATAAATATATTCGGGGATATATGAACTTTTCATTACTTTTTAGTTTAAAGGACCGATTTAATATTTTTCTATTTTTGATTTTATACTTTTGATTCCTTATGGTAAAAACTTAAAAAAAACTATAGTCTTGATTTAAAGGCCTCACTAGCCAGCTAGCCAGGGATTAAACTTTGACAATGACTTTAACATTGACAGAAATGACAGGTTTGTTTGACAAGTAACTGAGTCTCCATCCAGTTCAGTCCAAAACTCCAAAGATTACTGGTCTACTACTGGTCCAGTCCACCCACTCTTCAAATTGAAAACGCGGCCAAACGGACTTGAATCAAGGACGGTTACAAAAAACCCTCCTCCCCCACGTACCCCACCTGGCACCCACTGACAGACAATATCTTTTTGTAGTCTGTGGTAGCCTGTGACCTCTGTATTAAGTGTATAGTCTATGCCTGTGACATTTGATTGTGTATGTCATGTGTGATTAAATCTTTGTTTTTATCTCTAACATTTTTGTGAAAATTATATAGGTTCACACAAATGGGAGACGAAAAACAGACCGACGATGTTCAGTCGGACTTGTCCAACGCGACTGAGAGTTTAAAAATAGAGGGTGATCAGAAAGAGAACGGAGACACCTCGAAATCGGATAAAGTTAAAAGTGAGATTTTATTGTTGTACCTATTTTTGCAGTTAAGATTCCAAGGAACAAAGGCACTTTCTCCAAGCTATAATATGTATTAGAGTATAAGATTCTACAAGATACGCCTAATAAAAATAATCTTCTGCATGCCCTTGTCCCGAGTTCCTTGGGGTCGGCGTAAAATGTTTATATTTTACATACGTCACAAAGTTCCCCAGCATTCGTAAGCAGATTGTTTGGTCAAAATTCTTATTGTACTATTCTAATTACTCAAGGGGTTCGTATCTTGTAAGTAGGTACCTAGTTCTCAATTCTTTTAAATAATGAGTACCTAAATATTACTCTTTGGCAAATTAGTTAATAATAATAATAAATTGTTTATTTTTCCAAAATTATTACATTATGAGGCAGCCCCATTAAGTTATTAATAATACTTGTGTTGGGGCCGACTCGCTACTTCCCCTAATATGCATTTACTCTCTTTGGACTATTAAACTAAACAAAAATAAAAAACAAAAATAAAACATATAAAAGAAAAGAAAACAGAATGCAAATTAAAAACTATGATATTTATAAATGATACTGTCAAAATAGCAGCTCAATTGTGTATGTACGTGTGTGTGTGTGCGAGTTAAATATGAAAACCACAAATGGCGCTAATGAACTTTATTGTAAGTTTTATTATGTTTGAACCATATGGGGTTGAAACATTAGGTCCATGGTGTCCTAGTGCTCATAGAGGTTTTCAAGACATTAGCAAAAAGCTTGTTGATTCTTTATGTGGCCAAAGGACTGGCCTTTTCTTCGTAAGAGAATTAGCATTCAACGTGGCAATGCTGCTAACGTTTTGGGCACGTTTCCCTTTGACACCCATTGACAGTGGAGGAATTTTTTGATGCGCAATGAGCCCATTCCCACTTAAATATATTGTCTTTTTTACAGTTGACATCCTGTTGAAAGCAACAGGGAATGCTCCAATTATGAAGAAAAAGAAATGGGCTGTAGATGCAGAGAAACCAATTGGATGGATCATGGAGTTTGTGAAGAAATATCTTAAATTGGAAGATGAGGAGAAACTGGTGGGCACTCTTTTATGAATTTTGTTTTAATCATACATTGACCTCACACCTTTTTCCTTTGCCCCCCTACCCCACTGTACCGGTTACCGACATAGCCCGGAGTATTTTCAAACTAAGTGTCAGTAGGCAATGCACAGTGCTTGCAGAGCGGATGGCCGATGGGGCAGAAAAGTACTTGAGTGGCGACCGCGAATCGGAAGACATTGCGTTGGATGGCCTCCTACCAGGTGGACCGATGACCTGGTGAAGGTTGCGGGGATCTGCTGGATGCGGGACGCACGGGACTAATGTGCCTTCCCTTGGGGGAGGCTTATTTCCAGCAGTGGACGTCTTTCGGCTGATATTATGAGGCAGAAACCACAGAATGCCACCTGCTTACATACTCCTTTTGCTTCATTAATGTGAAAATAAAATGAAAATAAAATGTTCATACATATCTTCTCTTCTTTGTTTTAAACATAAAAAGAAAATTCAGTCACAAAGACTATAACCGACTTTCCAAAAAGGAATAGGTTCTGTGTTCGACTGTTTGTTTTTTGTAGTGATGAAGATCTGAAGTTAAACTTTGTAGATAAACAATGGAACTCTTCAATAAATAACGGCAAAACTCCAGGATTGTTGCCATCGCGTGTCTGTTTGTTGTATACCACCACAAAAATTGAGGGAAAAATCACCATTATTTTCTTTGTCCAAATAAGTGCTCGTTCACACAGAGGTCCGTTTTACAGGTCTGCTTTATCGTTTACGGTTTTTATTCGGCAATAGCGTAGGTGGTTGTATGAGCGTGTTCACACACATGACAGTATTAAAAGGCTTATGTTTAACTAACCACCAGATCTAGTAAAATGTTATGGCAAAAAATCACTTTATAAATTATATTGCCAAAAATAGTAAATGATCACCAAAATTGTATCCCCATTTTAGATCGTGAAATTGAACCAATAATTAACAACTTGTGATCCTACTTAAAGCAACCAATTCCAAATTATGATTGTTTAATCCAAAAATAGTTAATAAACACAAAAAAATTAACAGTATTTTAATACAAAATAACATTTACATAATATATTATGTAACATCTTCTTATACTATACAAAGTAAATTATTCCAGATAAATCATAATATACCTATAAATCACACTAATATTATAAAGGCGAAAGTCTGTGAGAGTGTATGTTTGTTACTTCACGCTCAAACGGCTGGACGGATCTGGATGAAACTTGGCACAGAGATAGATATAATCTATCTCTGTGCCAAGTTTCGTCTGGAATATTACACTTTTTATACCGGGAATATGTTCCCTTGGGATAATTTTCGACATTCACGCGCGCGAAGCCGCTTGCAGAAGCTAGTAATAAATAAACCCCTAAAGTTAGATCCTATGATATTGTAAAATCATTACTACAGTCTGAGCTTCATATGACTCTAATTATTTTAACCATTACTAACTAAATAACTATTTACTATTTCGCGTTTATTCCATATGGTTAAGAAATAAACGACTCGTATAATTAAAATAATCCTTTTAATAATATTTTAATAAACTTAAAAAATTGACTCTGTAATTAACATTTATGTTAATCATTTAAAAATCTTTTAAATTCTTAAAAAGATGAGTCTTCGAAATAAGTATTTTTTATATCTTTTAAACTCGGACCGCCGACGTTGAGCTCGACCTCCTTCTGCCTAATCTGATGATGACTCATCACTCATCAGATGCGGAAGAAGGAGGCCGAGCTCAACAGCGGAACACAAGAACTCGGCCCCGCTAAGTTTTCGTTTCGTTCCATAATAAAGTAATTACAGAGTATACAAAACTCACATGCATCGAACCCAAGTGTGACTAAATTGTGGGGATCGGAGGCCTTAGTGCGAGTTTTTATTCACGCTCAATCGCTTTAACATAAACAACAATTTGTATTGATACTGGATAAGCGCCGTCTGGTGACGGTAAGGAGAAACCTCTTTTTTTGTATACATTTTGACATAAGAGATCGTTTACGTTATCACGAGTGAGTACGTTAAAAAACTCGCACTAAGCACATGGTTCGATGGACTTAGTGCGAGTTTTATCTCACGCTGGAACGCGTTAACGTAAATGTCAATTTGTAATGAAACTTGATAAGCGCCTTCTGATGTCAGTAAAAAGAAACCTCTTTTTTGTATAGTAATAATTGACATGAGGTCGTTTACGTTATCACGATCGAGTACGTTAAAAAACTCGGAAAAAGCACACGGGTATAACGGATGCAAGAGTGCGGATGCGGGCGCGATATACCTTTGGAGTCTGTTTGTACCAATTTGGTAGTATAGCAACGTTTTATGGCAATGAAACGGTGTATTTAGGTAGAAATAGCGCAATAATTTGCTATTAAATTTTGGTGATCAATTTACAAAATTTGGTTTTATAGTACAATTTAAAGTGCAGTCATGACTAAAATAACTAGAACCACTGTAATTTTAGGTATAAATTTTTTGGTTTAAGTTTAATTTTTTTGCTGATTGATATATATTTTAGGTAATAGAGGTTATGGTCACAGAGTTATTTTTGGTGGTCATTATATTTATCCCCGTATTAAAATACTGATCCGTTTTATCGGACTTCTAGCCTTGTAAAACGATACTGTAAATGCGTTGTAAACATCATCTCCAGTAGAAACGGATCCAGAGGCGTCTCTAGCCTATGTAGCGCCCGTGTGCAATCATTACCCTAGCGCCCTCTAGTAAGCGCGCGGTCAAAACGGAAAAGGTACAAATAACAACACATTACCACAAGAGAAGAAGAACTATCGTCAGAAAACATGGTGACAATAGGTACCGCGTAGACCGTCCAACAGCGCGACGTTCGTGAGCAACGGCACTCTCGAACGCAAAACTGACCTCTTGAACGCTTGACCGTGTGACAGCTCTCTGTCTGATAGAACCCTAATTACGACCTCATGTCATACGTACAGAGTTCAATATCAATTGGGACCATTTGACAGATTTGGGAAACTTAATGCGAGGCCCAATGTAGTTACACGGGTAAAAACGGGTATCGATGTATTTTAAGGTAGGAAGGAGTGACATGAATAACAAAATACAACTTTGTGGTTATTTAAAAGCTCTGACCCCGGTGAAAGTCGCAACATTTGTGGCAGCTAATAACAAATCTTACATAATAGGTATATTTTAATCAAAAGAAAAGACAATTTTGTCTTATTTACATGTTTACTAAAATATAATACTTAATCCATTGCGTCAAGGCTTACTTCGCAAAACTACGTGTAACGGTAGAACACAAAGTGAGGTAGGCGCCACGCGTACACACGCTTTCGAGAAATGCCGCGCGCGTGACGTTTGTCCATGGCAATTTGAACTTTATTTTTATTCTATACAACCGAATTCAGGATTCGCAATATAATGTACGATTTCCAAAGACCGGGCGGCGCGGGGGCGCAGCGCAGTGCTTCGCAGGGGACGACGCCTACAATCTGCTAGAACCCGGGCGCAAGCGCTCGCATGCTCGCGTATCCGCTAGGATGCACGTGCACGCGCGCGCATGCTCTCAGCGACTAGTGATGATTTCGCGTCGCAGACAGTTTATTTCAAATAAACAGGTAGTTAAGCTTTTCATCTGTATCCACATTTATTTTGCACGAAAAACAATAAACAAATAAATAAATCACATCAGTCTACAGTTTAAAGCATAACTTGAATGATTCAACATTCTGGCTGGCGTCAAAACAGTAGCGCGCGCGGTTGTAGCCGACCGGGGCCGACCGGACACGACGACAGCCAAACGCCGCCGCCCACGTACGAGAGTAGCCGATCGGCTACCGAGGCGTCTGAACGCAGCCGACTGCCTGACGCGGCATACGCGCGGTGCTAACCGAGTTTCAAGCAGTGTAAATACCATGCAAACATGAAACTTAACTATTGTATAGAAGCCTCAATTTCCTTTAGCACAGTGTGAAATGCGCTCCGGCGCGCCCCGGCGCCGCCCGTTTAGTGGAAATCGTACATAGTTGTCGGAGTGTTTTCAAACGAATTAAAACAGGCACGCGCCTTTGGTAGCAATCCGCTGACTCACTACCAAACTAAACCAATATAATCTGTAATTATATATTTTTAGGTTTATTTCATGAGTTACTATTTTAAAAGCCGCTCGTGGCGCGTCTTGCTTTGCTGTAATTCGATATATATAAGAAGACCTCCAAATGCCATACAAAATGTAAGCAAACCGGAGCTCTTTTTACGTGGGTCATTGAAAGAGCTGCGGCCGAAGGGCGCGCGAGTGCCGCTCGGCGCCCCCTAGGGCGCTGCGCCCGTGTGCTTCGCACACCCTGCACTATAGGTAAAGCCGCCCCTGAACGGATCCGTTAAAAACGATCCTGGAAATACGAATGTTCTGTGTGAACGTGCTCTAACACAGTTATCTTACTTTTTCAGTTTCTGTACGTGAACCAAACATTTGCGCCTTCACCTGACCAGTTAGTGAAGAATCTGTACGAGTGTTTCGGAACTGATGGTAAACTTGTGTTGCATTACTGCAAGAGCCAAGCGTGGGGCTGAACTGTGATTCAGTGATTTAAACTGGTCTGCGGCAAACGTTAAGACAATTTTTAAAGTAAGAGATATTGATTTTATATTTTAATTGTGTACGGATTTCCTGTGGACTCCACTCATGTTTGTCTGTAATTTTTATTATGGCTAAAAAGTGGTATGGTAGGATTGTTGTACCAATGAAAGTGTGATTAATATATTTTTGTGAGTTAAATGTGAATTCTTAATTAAAATCGATATAAACTTGTTTTAGTTAGTTTCTAGTCATTGTTTATCACTTTTGCGAGTTAGAGAAAGAAGGATAGATAGATGGGTCTGCGATCACTACCTCTGTCAGAACAATGTTATATGGCTTTAAAATTCTGGCAATTGCAATATGCAGATGCATCAGACCTGTTTCGTCAATAACTCTCGCACATTATGTCGGATTGCCAACTAAGGGTCACCTTACCCCGAGACGCAGCATTGTGTATAAAACTTTATTTACTAAATAACAAGAGTGTAAATTTCAGTGAGATAATTATAACAAAAGAAAACACACCCCGCAGCGGTGCATGACCCGTGCTGAACCTCGCGAACTCGGATACGCCTCGCGGCTTCTTGAACGCTTCGCGGCTTCTTGAACGCTTCGCGGCTTCTTGAACGCTTCGCGGCTTCTTGAACGCCTAGCGGCATCTTGAACGCCTCGCGGCTTCTTGAACGCCTCGCTAGGTCGCGATACGTTTCGCAGTACCGCGCTACGCAGTGCGAATACTTTGTTCTCCTAAAGTCGTTTCGCGACGCGTCTCGGTGTGAGCTGACCTGGAAAAGCTGGCTCGAAGCTAATCGACGCTGAGTCGAAGCGAAACGCTGAAAAACATAGCAAATTGATCCCTAACGACATACCTAATGCAAATATTTATATCCAAATAAAAAGACGATCGCATACGAAAATTTGTAAAGTCGTGTCGGGGGCCAATGTATACTATGTATCAGCGTTTCGCTTCGATTGTGTCAATGTGCTTTAACCTTATCACATAAGTCAATAATACAGAAGATAGTTTTAATGTGAAACAATATTCCTTTACAATCTTTGAAGTGAAAACTTCTATAACCCCGTTGTGATTCGAAACTCGTTAAAACCAAAAAGAGACACACATATAATATTTTATTTTCAAAACAGTTGTTAAACATGGCGTACTTTCAGAGGCTATAATTATGATTCGAAAATTAAATCTTATGCATAGGCATCTTTCTGTTACGCGGTCGTGACTTGTTTACGAGCTCGATCATTAGTTTTGCAGTTTAGTTTTAAATTTATAAGTCAATTTAAAAAGTTTAGTAGCAAAGAGTTTTCATACATAGAATAAAATGGGATAGATTTTATACGAGGAAAAATGAATGATTCCGTACGTTTTAGCATTTAATTCTCAAAAGTCTTTGAAATGGTTATTTAATATATTTAATTACCAGTTTCAATTTAATTATTTGCACATCAACATTTGTCAAAATTCGAATAGGCTGTGTAGGCTGTTTTCGTTGTAAAAATATATGTCCAGTTGCAAAAACGCGCGAAAATTTTATTTTTTTGTGAATTATCAAATCTAATTCTTTGATTTGTTTTTACTATTTCCCACAACTGTATTGAAAAATATCGTGTGATACACGGGCGTGTAGTAGTCTACTTTCCACCCTTGTATCACAATGTACTATTATAGGATTTAACGTGCGAGAGAATGAGATAATAATATAATTTTAGGGTATAAGGTTTCACTTTCTACCGCATGTGAAATGCACACAATTTCACATGCGGTATTTCATTTCATTTTTTAAATTTCTATCACTTTTTATTTGTATGAATTTATGAAAGATCTAAGAGAAAATGGAAGGTCAGAATTCTTTGTAAAATATATATTTGAGGCTTACTGAAGATGACACTGGAGTGCTTGAGAGAATACTGCTTATCTATGTGCATTTGTAAATGTGATATTATGTAACATATAGACGTAAGTGTATGTCATAAAGTTATAATGAACATTTGTAAGTATTATGTTTTTATTTTTAGTTCTAACTACATGGTAACTGTTTTTTGCCCGCGGTTTCGCCCACATGAAAGCTGTTCAATTATCTCTAGTGGGAATAAAACTAGGATAAAAAGTATCCTATGTCCTTATTCAGGTCATGGTCTACCTGTGTACCAAGTTTCATCGAAATCCGTTCAGCCATTAAGGGGTTAAACGGAAACAAAAACAGACTGTTACGAGTCTGTATAATTGCTTATCATGGATACTGAAAGGAAATAATATTAATTGGGATAAGAAAAACTGAAACGAGTGTTATTCCAAAAACACCTTTATTTACGAATACATAATAAATACAATTCGGTAGTCATGAATACTTAGTCACAACACAACACTGTAAACTGAACTCTGTCTATTCTGTTATAATGTTTAAAAACTTAGGTGAAGGGAACTGTCAGTCCACTTAAGGTTGCCGTAGTCGACGGCACGAACTATTTTGTGCGCGGGGTTAATATGCATGCTATCTCATCCGAAACACGTGCGAAAGAGATAGATGCTGTGCAGAAAGAAGCTAGTTCGCTTACGAATACACACTTTTGCAAATTTGTAGCGAAATGGATGATCATTTAGGACGAAAACGAGCGCGCGAAATTTTATAAACAGACCTTTGGGAGTCTGGATATCACGAAAAAACGACTAAATGTATATTTTCAAATAAAATTATTTGCATTGTTGAACTACTAATCTATCCCTGTATGGTGGCTGTTTTGCAATTTTCCTTCTTCTTATGGTATTTATTTGCGCCCAAAGTTGCGTTAAAATTAGTGTTGTTGAACTTTCGACGCTCATAACTTACATTTATTTTTTCGTATAGGTCTTTAATTTGTCTCATCATTATCTAAACTCCATTTGCGATAACATTAGACGTTTAAATTAGCCCATTTTACAGCCCGTTCAACCGATTTTGAATTCTATTGCGTTGGTGATACGACAAATGGTAGCTGTAGTAAACAGTTGGTTTTGGTAACAGGTTTATGATTTTTATGTCATCCTTATGTTAACGGGATAGAACTCAAAATCGGTTGAACGGACTGTAAAAAGATTTGGAAACATGTCTAATGTTATTTCAAATGGAGTTTAGATAATGATGAGACAAATTGATATATTTTTTTATTACTTACACCGTCAAACAGTGGAGTAATCGCTAGACTACATTTGTATGGAATAATGATCGACTAGTGTAACCTTAAAGCTATAGATTAACAGCTCACTTCACCTAAGCTTTCACGGTGAGATGTTGACAGAATAGCACTGCTGTGTGGCTACTTCTTGTCGCCGCTGCCACTAACATACTCCTTACTCGTCGTCCGGGTCGGTAAGTTATCTGGGAACAGAAGTATATAGCTTGTCAATGTTATTTTGTTTGTTGACCGATTTTTATTTTATTCTAGACAGAAATGAAGCGATGCGTTGGTATAAAAAATTACATAGCATTTTGACCCCTATCTCCACAACGTAAAGTCGAGGAGCAGGGACGCGTCAAATTCCGAAGGAAGTGCGTTAATTCACGCGGTCGCGTTATCGAATACATCGTCTTTCTTCTTCTTCGTGTCGAAGAAGTCCTTTTTAGGGTTCCGTACCCAAAGGGTAAAAACGGGACCCTATTACTAAGGCTCCACGATCCGTCTGTCTGTCTGTCCGTCTGTCACCAGGCTGTATCTCAACCGTGATAGCTAGCTAGACAGTTAAATTTTCACAGATGATGACACGTTTTTTGCGACAATGGTACGGTTTTCTTAACCTGGGGTCACTGCCGTGCCGTAGTCGAGCAAACGGGCACAGCCGTATCATCCTTTTCTCGAAGCCATTCAGGTCATTTTTCGAGCCCCCTTAACCTACTTTGTTGAGGATTTGATTTTCTTCTACCAATACTCAGCCACGTCGAAACCCCTAGCGTGGTATTTTGTCTATCTTGATAGGAATGTGAGCATTGCGTGATATAGAGATAGGGTTCAATATGCTATACAGGATGGATAACAATCGTGGATCAAACGAAACAGGGCGATAGTTGGAGTTATTTGCAGTAGGTTCTAAAGTAACTATTTTTATTATTTTTCTCTAATTACCTATTTTTTACAAATTTTTTCAATATCTCTTTGGCAGAGCCCTAACTTGATCTCCTTAAAAGTTATGACAATTTGAGTGTTGTTTTTAAGGCAATACCAACTTTTTTAATAAAATGGAAAAAAAGAACCTTCTGTAAATAATCCCAACCATCGCCCTGTTTCGTTTGATCCACGATCTTTTACCACCCTGTATACATTATATACCGTTATAGTAAAGGACACTGGGCAAAGTTGTATGGCTAGAAAGTTAGGAACACAGGACCCCACTCTGACACTAGTCCTATGATGCAGATTAGATCTGCAGAATGCTAATTTCGAATAATGGAATGGAGTATTTTGGGTTTTACTGCGTAATATCGCTTAAGGAATACAACGATCTCAAAAATTTTGTGTCTGGCATCGCTAATTTAATAGAATTCGCTGGGCAAATCTGTCGCATGTTAAAACGACAAATGAGCAAAGATACAGAATTGGAAGGAGAAAAAGTATGCCTGCCTCGGTCTCGTATCCTGCAGTGTGAAAATCCAAGCTACACAAAACAAAAAATTACGTATACGCGGAAGTACACGGGACACGAAAAAAGAATCGATACTTTGTTGTATCGAATACATTTACATTCGATACCGATACTTTTGTACTCGATACTTTGCATTCGATACTTTTAAACGATGAGTACTTTTTGGCAGGTACCGTATCGAATAAGAAATTAAGTTTTAAATGGGTAATAATAGAAATTACCCATTTAAAACTTGCGACCTTACGGCTTATGTTTATGGTTATGGCAACGCCATCTAGTTCACTCGTTTTGAACCTTCTGGGAACTTAATATGCTATAGTACTAAACAATTTAATTTTGTTTCTATTTTTTTTAACAATACCATTTGTTTTTCATGTACTGCTCTATTGAAGTTAAACTGACGTTATTTTACGACTGATATTGACCTATGCTCTATTCGCATTAGGGGCCCTAAGAAAAGTACTCGAAACCTTGAAGTATCGATACTTTTATGAGAGCGATTTATTTTTTTCGATATTAGTCATGAGTACAGTATCGATACTTTCTATTCGATTCCGTGTTCCGTCCTACTCCGAAGGGTTAGTCGTAGGCACCTATAGTAGGTACACCCCTATTAAAGCGAAACTAATGCCATCAACCGAGCAGAAATCCAGACTGGGCTGCTACTGAGAAATTCTAAACGGAAAAAACCAATAACACTGCCCGACTCGGAAAGCGAACCTAGGACCTCATGCTCAGCAGTAGCACTTGCAACCATTAAACCAACGAGGCGGTCTAATATCCAAGCTATTATTAATAATAATAGTTTGTTCATTCATTCTATTGTTACCTGGAGGTCTGCAACACTTGATCCCGGTGGGCTTAGGGCTGGGCTTCTTCTCCGTGCTCTTCTTGCTGTTGCCGGATCGTACAGTTTCATCGCACGGACAACACGACACCACACTGCCGCGCGTTGTGTCCATCGCTTCGATTTTCTCCGTCTGGAAACATGGGTGTCTTTACATTCCTTTCTTGTTGAAAAATTTGCTCTTATACCTACTTTGAAAGGACGTCCTTAGTATATTGATTGATGCAAGGGCGTTTTACTTTTGGAATCTAAGTGTTTTTGAAGACCAGATTTTATTCACGGATTATCTTACAAGCGGCCAAAAAAAAAGGCAATTAGGCTCTTGTTTTGATCTAGCATTTGTTTGTTTAAATTTTTGACGAAAAAATAAAATCGTAGCTAGGACTTATGTTAGTTACCAAGAGATGTCGTGTTACCCAAGACGGGGTTGTGGAGGTCAGTTAGGCAATCGTTCCATGTGAAATACAAATAGGGTCATGGGCGCCGGGACGGAGTACAAGGAGGTGCACTTGCACACCCTAGCTTTCAACAAAATATTCAAAAACAATAAAAATTCGGGCTAAAATTTTCGAGCTCGCCTCGCTCGCTCTTGAATTCTCCTTCTTTATTTCTCAAACTTCTCTGCATGATTCGACAAAGTTACTAGTTAAGTTATAAAACTATCTCAGTCCAAATAAGCAAAAGGAAACCCATCCTGTTCGAAGCGGGGTGCTGGTGCTGGAGCACCCTCCAGTAAATAGTCGTGCCGGCGCCCGGTAGGATCCAGCTGCAACCGTTTAGGGCGGGAAACCGACCTCAACATATGTACGTGGCGCCCTCTGACGGTGGTCTTTTCGGGTTTGGAGAAATGAAAGAGTGTTTCGCGCTCCCGAATAACTGTATTAAATCACTCCACAATATACAGATTATCGTGCAAACAAATCATTCTCAAAAAAAATCTAAAATTAAAAACTACTTATACTATCCGAGGTAACAAAACCATAGCGAGATCTATTTCGATCCCAACGCCATCTAGGGAATTGAAACTTCAACTTTACGTTATCGCTTTGTTAGATCGCGCTACGGCTCCGCTAAACACCGTAAACATACCGCCCACCAAGGACATTATTACGAAATGTCCTTCAGTACCGCTCACCATGAGGAAACAGTGCTGAGGTGAATGCCATTGGTGGAGAATATACAAGACTAATCTTAAAATTAAGTTATGGGTAGGATACATAGTTTAGATACAGGTCTTTTTATGGATGACGATTTAACGCGCAAGGTTACAACCCGCGTAATGCCATCTGCACCCGGATGTTTCTGCTCTATCCGACCGAGTAACCACTTGCCAGGCGGTAAATCGTCCTCCTTTACCAAGACTACGTCTCCCACCGATGGTTCAGGGTTCACGTAATGCCATTTACGACGTTGTAAAAATTGATGGAGGTAGTCCTGTGACCAACGACGCCAGAAGTCCTGTACCATTCTCTGGTGTAGCTGCCATCTTTGTAAACTATTAATATTGCATGATTCATAATTGTACTCAGGCGGCAAAACTAGGGCTTCGCCCACCAGAAAGTGGCCAGGCGTCATAATCGTTAACTTATCCTGATCCTCATTATAAGATAATGGCCTCGAATTGAGACACGCCTCAATTTGAGCTAACACAGTAGCCATTTCTTCAAAGGTTAGCGTTGAATTGCCTATGACCCGTTTGAGGTGGAATTTGGTGGACTTAATCCCAGCCTCCCAAAGTCCCCCAAAGTTAGGTGCGTGAGGAGGAATAAAATGCCACTCCGTACCGTTATCCGCTAAAATCTCTGCTATTTCGGGATTGCAGTTAGACTTCTCTTTATTAAATAAGTAAAGCAACTCGCGCGCAGCTCCCACAAAATTGGTACCGTTGTCGCTATGCAGCTCTGAGCACCGACCACGACGAGCAACAAACCTTTTAAAGGCGGCCAAAAATCCCTTAGAGCTCAATTCACTCACTGCCTCCAAGTGCACAGCCCTTGTGGCCAGACATATAAACAAACATATATAACCCTTGTACGAGGTATTACCGCGTCCCTTTGAGACCCTAATATTGATAGGACCGGCATAATCCACTCCACTACATAAAAATGGCTTCGATGGAGTTACACGAGATGTGGGTAATTGTCCCATTAATTGGGGTTTGATCGTTGCTGCGTAACGAATACATTTTACACAACCTCTAACACACTTTTTAACTAACAGTTTTAATCCTACAATCCAATACTTAGACCGCAAATACGTGATCATGAGCTGGGGACCACCATGCAAAGTATTTTTGTGCGCATCGGTTATGAGAAGTTCCGTCAAAAAAGATTCCTTCGGGATTAAAATAGGATGAGTTCTATCATATCCTAACTGCGATTTCTCAAGTCTACCCCCTACTCTCATAATTCCCTCAGAATCTAGAAATACATTGAGTGATTTCAACGTGTCGCGTATCTTTTGAGGTTTATTAGTCTTCAAAAGGTCTAATTCCTCAGGGAATCCTTCTTCCTGGCATTTTCTTACGCATATAATTAGAGCCTTTTCTCGTTCTGTTCTAGATAGAGGTTGCGGAGCTGCTTGCTCCTCCGAAATCTGACCTTGCTTTTTTAAATCGAATAGAAAGCGTCGAGCGTAAGCAATAGTTCTAACTAACTCCAATAACGATGAGAATTGACTCCAAAATGAACTACCTACTGTGGTTGTATGAACCTTCACTTCTTCTAATTGAGTCACTAAATGCTTTGGCCTTTTATATTGAATTACTTGATCCCTTAAAAATGACGGGCCATCCCACCACAGAGAAGTATTCTCAAGCTCGGAAGGACAAATTCCACGCGAAGCACAGTCTGCTGGATTCTGTTTTGTGGATACGTGAGCCCAATGATGGCTATCCAAAGAAGTTAATATCTCCGAAACTCGATTGCCGACAAATGTCTTCCAACGACTAGGATGACTGTTTAACCATGCTAGTACCACCTCACTGTCTGTCCAAGCGTGCCAATCTGTCTTTGGAATGACCATCACTTTTCCTACTTCTCGAAGCAATTTAGTCAAGAGTACAGCCCCACAAAGCTCTAGTCTGGGAATAGACACCTGTTTCACCGGTGCTACTCTTGTTTTAGAAGCTATTAATGACACAAATACATTCCCTGTCTCATCCACTACTCTTAAATATATAACTGCGCCATAAGCTAATTTCGAAGCATCAGCGAAACCGTGCAACTCCGTAGTTACATTTGTGGAAGTGACATGTATCCATCGTGGGATTTTGATGGTTGCCAGCTGAGACATCTTCTCACGGTAAGTTAACCATTCCTTTAATAACTGGTCTGGTACTTCTTGATCCCAAGCTATGCCGGCTAACCATAGCTTTTGAATCAATATTTTCGCTTTAACTATACTAGGGGCTAACCATCCTAGAGGATCGTACAGTCTAGAAATGTCAGAAATTATTTTCCTTTTAGTTGCAGGTGTAGCTGTGAGCGGAATATTAATGGAGTATTGGAAGATATCTTCACTGGAGTTCCAGGTAAGTCCTAGTATTTTGGTTACCTCATCTATTTTTATTTCTTTCTCTGTAGTGCTCTGCTCGACCCTTATTTTATCTAATAATTCCTTACTGTTAGTTTTCCACTTTTGAAATGAGAAACCTCCCTTTTTTAACGTCTCATTAATTTTAGTGTAAATATCATTAACCTCTTCTATATTTTCAGCTCCGGTCATTAGATCATCCATATAGAAATCATTTAAGATGATATCCCTTATCCTTGGATAACCCTGACACTCGTCAAAAGCTGCTTGATGTAAAGCCCTCACTGCTAAGTACGGTGCTGATGCCGTACCAAACGTAACCGTAACTAATTCAAATTGTTCTATTTCCTGTGTAGAATTATCTCGCCAGAGAATCCGTTGATATATTGTATCCTTTTCATTAACTGAAACTTGCCGATACATCTTTATGATATCCGCAACCAAACATATTCTATGTGTTCGCCATCGCATAACAATGTGTCGAAGATCTGCCTGCAACGTAGGCCCTACTAACAAGTTATCGTTTAGTGACAACCCCTTGGAACCTTTGCAGGAGGCGTCAAACACGACTCGCACCTTGGTAGTGTCTTTATCCTCGCGCACGACAGCGTGATGGGGTAAGTATACGGCTTTATTACTAATCGATTTACTTTCTACAACCTTTTTCATGTGATTTAAATCTAGGTATTCTTGCATGACCTTAATGTAACTGTTTTTTAATGTAGTGTTCTTTTCTAACCTTGATTCTAAACCTTTCAGTCTTTTTTCAGCTATCATCTTGGAGTCACCTATCTTATTAACCAAATCAACTTCCCGAACAGGCAACCTTACGATATATCTACCTTCTTCATTTCGTGTAGTAGAAGTTGCAAACAAAGTTTCACATTTAATCTCGTCTTCTGTGAGAATCTTTTTTGTTTCAGAGGGTTCAGCTTCTATCTCCCAGAATTTCTTTAATAACTCATCTGCCTGAATATTTGAGTGCAGGACAGTGATGCATGGATAGGAATTTACACTTACCGAATGGTCTGTACCTACAACTCCTGATAAAATCCAGCCCAGAACCGTATCTTGAGCTACGAGTGACCCACTTCCCCCGTGCTTAAGGCCCTTTTGAATGATCTTACAGTAAACTTCAGCACCTAATAAAATGTCTATTTTGTTAGGCGTGTCATATTCAGGGTCGGCTAAGTCAGTCTCTTTTAAATCGATCCATTCTATCCTGGTTGCCTTAACAGCTGGCAGAAGGGAGGTTATAGATTTTAAAACGTAAGCCTTGACTTGCACGTTGAAAGCAGGATTGACTCTAGACTGTATTTTTACGTTAACAGTGGCTTTACAATTGACAGTTTTGTGACCACCTACACCCGCTACTAAATGGTTTGTTGAAGACTTCTTCAACCCTAAATACTGAGCCATAGATTCTGTGATAAAAGACCCTTGAGATCCTTGATCTATTAATGCACGAATTACCCTATACGTTCCTCCTCTAGCCTCCGCGTTTATTAATGCCGTAGGCAATAAAACGGTGTCCTTACATGTTCCTGTAGAAAGGCATGAAACGATCGCACTATCAGATCCCTCCGCTCGTGGAGGGGCCGTTTTATTCTCCTCAGGCAACCTATTCTTGCTCTTATCCGCGGTTGTATTTAACGTGTCCTTCTCGGACGACCCTGAACCATCAGTAGAATGAAGTAGTGTATGGTGACGCCTTTTACACACATTACATTTTCCAGTATTTCGACAAAATCTGGCAGAGTGATTGTCGCATAAACAAGTAAAACATAAGCGTTTTTCATGTACAAACTTACGGCGGACATCACTGCTTTGATTTATAAACGATTTACAATTTGTTATCTTATGAGCGGCAGAACAATATGCACAAGTTATTTCGCTCTTTTCTTTTCCCACTACATGGAAAGATTGCGCACCTTTATGAACCTCTAGGTCTATTTTCGATACTTTCTAAACCCCTATAACGTCCAATTAAAAATTCCCGAAACTCGTCAAATGAAGGAAGGTCTTCTGAGGAATCGGACGATATTTTTAATTCCCAAGCCTTCCTGGTTTCTTTATCTAATTTGGTACTAGTTATGTAGATAACAAGTATGTCCCAAGATGATACATCTATCCCTAAGTTCTTTATGGAGGCTAAACAATCACAAGTAGTACTAATTAATTTCTTTATTTCACTGGCTGATTCGAATGTTAAAGATCTTTGATTGAACAAACGTTTAATAATCGAGTTTGCTAAAAATCTTTTGTTATTATATGTTGACTCTAATTTTCTCCAACCTTCCAAGTAATTGTCTGATGTTACATTTATGTTTCTTAATAATAGTTCCGCTTCGCCGGTCAAATATCCTTTTAGATAATATAGCTTCTGAGCATTATCTAATCTACTATTTTTGTGTATCAACCCTACGAACAAGTCTCGAAAGGTTGACCACTCGTGATATTTGCCGGAAAACATAGGTATTTTAACTTCTGGCAATCTAAAGTTACTATTTTCTTTAGTACTAGACTCCTGGCTAGGGTTATACAAAGTTTCTTTTCTAATAAGATCTTTCAAAGTACTTTTAAAATGAATATATAAATCCTCAACTTCATCATATAACCCATCTTTATAATATTGGGAACTAACTAATTCAGGCTTTTTAAATTCACTGATTATTTTGGTGTGTGTACTATAGAAAAGTTGCCACTGTTGCTCTAAACTATCTAGGCGAGTTTCAAAGTATGATATCGTTAGGCGATCTTTCGGACATTTTTTAAAATTGATCAAAGATTTTTCAATTTTAGTTTTGATGTCTTCTTGGATGTCAATATATCTATCCATTTTTAACACAAGTTACAATCACAGAAAAATAAGAAATAACACGAATATACACAATAGAACAAATAAGACAAACTCCAACTAATCAAGAGTGGAAGCATACAATTATTATGGTAAATAATTAATTAATGTCCACAAATAACAGATCTTGCCCTTCTTCAGAACACCAAGATTAAGTTGGTAGATTTTTATAAGTTTTTCACTATTAATTCCAGGGCCAAACGAGTATAGGTTACTCGTCCAAACCACTATTTACAAGTCCAGGAATGACTTTCCTGTTTATAATAAGGATGAAAGCCTTTAGGTTCAAAACGAACACTTCCCAAAACGTCCACTCTCCCAGAACGTCCACTTCCCAAAATGGTAATTCCCTAAATGTCTATTTCCCATTTCGTCCACTTTCCCAAAACGACCAGTTCCCATTTCGTCCGTTTCTCAAAACGGCAACTCCCAAAACGTATTTATAGTTCACATTAAAAATAAAATCACCTTATAGTCTGGTTTCTAAACAGGACCATAATGAGTAAATAAAAAGGCGTTATGGAGATTAAAAGGGTTTATTTGCTTAACATCTAATAATTCTAAAACAGAAGATAAATAAAAAGGACTCTCTTGGGTCTTGACACTGAATAAAGGACAACGGGCAAAAAAGGCTAAAAGGCAAACGTGCTCTATTGCATCCAATCCAGCTTTACCATCTATGACTACAACATACGAATAATGCGAATAATATGTTTTATTCATATTTTTTTTTTTAAAAGGGAAAAATGAAAAAGAAAAAAGAGAAGAGAGAGTAAAGAAAAGCGGCGCCTGGGCTTTAATGACTGTGCACGCGCTTGCCTATGGCCTGTGCAAATACATGAAAAACAAAAATGTCAAAACATGCACCACGCTAAACGTAAAATCGTATTATTCATAGTCAGGTAAACATGATCATAAAAAAAAAACATCCTCGGATGGATTTTGATAATCTTTTGCCAGAATCATATGACAAGTATGTAATTTCATTTCCCCACAAGTCTCATCAGTGGAGGCTCTTGGAAAACTTTTGCCAATTGTCCCTTGAATAAACCAAGGCATTATAACTAACTTTTACATTTTTATATTCATGTTTTTTTTTTTGAGTGTAATCGACGATTCTCGATCTTATGTTTTGGCAACAACAATAATTAGAAACTTTAGCTATATGTTCTGCAATGTCTTATTTATACTTAATATACATAAAAATACAGAAGGATGACATCCACGTCTTCGAGCCTGAATAAAAGTAAAAAAAAGACCACCATACGCCAACTTATAACTCTCTCTCATAACTCTTTGATAAAAAATAAATCTTTGTTGGAAAGTGGACGTTATGAGAAGTGTACTTTTTGGGCATTGTAGATTTGTAGTCGTTTTGAGAAAGTGGACGAAATGGGAAATAGACATTTAGGGAATTACCATTTTGGGAAGTGGACGTTTTGGGAGAGTGGACGTTTTGGGAAGTGTTCGTTTTGAACCTAAAGGGATGAAAGTACTCACAATTTGTCCACTTTTGCACTCACTATGACACCACTCTACTAGCGCCCTTTGCTTGCCTGTTCGCCCGTGAACTGCGCCAACGCTCCTTGTTGCCACTGGCAGATGGCGCCCTCTGATGCTTGTTCTTGAAACCACTCCTGCGTTGCTGCTCCTCCACCAGGTTGGCTCCCGACTGCTACCTGCACTCGGCTCCCGGCAACAGCTGATGCACGTTTAGTCTACATTTGACAGATTCTACTTTTGACATCATAGTCTACTTTTGACAGATTCTACATATGACAGATTCTACTTAAGACAGATTCTACTTAGGACAGATTCTACATATGACAGATTCTACTTATGACAGATTCTACATAAGACAGATTCTACTTAAGACAGATTCTACATAAGACAGATTCTACATTTGACAGATTTTGAAAAAAGTGAGACAAGTAAGGAACATTGTTACATCAAAAATAATAGTGTTATATAGTAATCACTATATTTATTGATAGGCGTATTTTGTTTTTATACCTAGTATTAAATGTTTGTATTATGTAATAAATAATATTTTTCGTTCAAGTTCGAGTTTCAATAAAGCCGTTCCGTACAAAATGTATGAGAAAATGAACTGTGTCCTCACTAACCGACTTTCCAAAAAGGAGGAGGTTTCTCAATTCGGCCGTATTTATATATATATATATATGTTTATGGTCCAATTGGGTGTTTTTATGATCCCAAGGGGGCCAGGGGGAATCAGTTCATGCTATTCCAACGCACACTCCCCGAAATGTAACCGGTAAAATACCGACAGGCTGGCAACTCGGCGCCGATGTTCAAAGCTCTGGAGCCTAGACTCGACCAGTATCTCATTGCCGATAAGCCTCTTGGCCCGTTTTTCGATCGAATCGAGTGCATCCAGCTGGTATTTGGCAGATCCGTCCCAGAGATGAGAGCAGTACTCCATGCATGATCGATTCGCGGATAACTTCGTAGTTTACGAACCGATTTTGTTGATTCTTTTTTTGTTGGAAAGGAGATATTCCAATGAAGAAACCGATGATCTGATGATGGGATCCTAGCTAAGTCGAGGGAACTCCTCAAATATTATAGGCATACATATAGCTATTTTGGTATTTTCATCAACAATGCAATCTTTTGCACTCAAAAAGTATCATTAGGTGAAGTGAAACTGATGAAGAAGACCACAATGGCCACTGGAATTCCGAAATAAAACAATGTATCCTAGTCGTGTTTGAGCTTATTCGAATCGTCATGAGATGTACTTTGGCTCTATATGATTTTCATGTTAATTGGAGAGTACCTACCAAAAGCAAAAAAACGAAAATAAAAATCTTTTTAGCAAAAAATCATACCGACACCGAAAACAAAACACTACAAAGCTACAAATAACTTTCTTTTACGAAGTCGGTGTCGAATAACGGAAAACAATGGGTACAAAAGACACCGACTTCAGAAAAGAAAATGAGGAGACGGTTCATTTTCTCCTTGAACTTGAACGATAAATATTAGTTACTATAAATATAAACATTTAATACTAGGTATAAAAACAAAATACGCCTATCAATAAATATAGTGATTACTATATAACACTATTATTTTTGATGCAACAATGTTCCTTACTTGTCTCACTTTTTTCAAAATACATGTACATTATGGATGCAATAAATTTAATTTGAATTTGAATTTGAAAATCTGTCAAATGTAGAATCTGTCTTAAGTAGAATCTGTCTTATGTAGAATCTGTCATAAGTAGAATCTGTCATATGTAGAATCTGTCCTAAGTAGAATCTGTCTCAAGTAGAATCTGTCATATGTAGAATCTGTCAAAAGTAGACTATGATGTCAAAAGTAGAATCTGTCAAATGTAGACTAAACGCTGATGCACTGCACTGATGCCTCCCAATCCCGGACACCGCACTTGGTGCCCGCCGAGGGAGGGTTTGCTCTGGACAGCGATCCACTGCCCAGTAAATGACGCACGCAGGGTGGATATTACCACCGCCGGAACCACTTATCACCACCACTCGCGACTATACCCGGTTCGAAGGACCATGTACGTGGCGCCCTCTGACGATGGTCTTTTCGGGTTTGGAGAAATGAAAGACTGTTTCGCGCTCCCGAATAACTGTATTAAATCACTCCACAATATACAGATTATCGTGCAAACAAATCATTCTCAATAAAATCTAAAATTAAAAACTACTTATACTATCCGAGGTAACAAAACCATAGCGAGATCTATTTCGATCCCAACGCCATCTAGGGAATTGAAACTTCAACTTTACGTTATCGCTTTGTTAGATCGCGCTACGGCTCCGCTAAACACCGTAAACAACATAACTTGTTGAAAAATTCTAGACAGTTACGTAGTACTAAATGCTTTGCTGAATAAAGACTTATTCTTTATTTTTTAAACGTAAACGAAGCAGAATGAGGTGTACGTTACCCCAACAGGAAAGTGGTTCCTGGAGTGATATGAGTGGAACGTATAATTAGTGCGTAATCTGCTGTGAATGTGCGCCACATAAAAAATTAGTGCGTGTCGTCGTTTTTAAAAAACACGGAAAATACGATTTCTGCTGGCGTAACGTTGTTCCAGCAGGAAAATAGACGACGACTAAACGAATGATCGGAGTGAGAAATATTGTGCATGGGCATAAAGCTTATAGTTGTGCAAGAATGTGCGCTGAAAATATAATTGGTGTGTCATCAGGTTTTCGAGATATTGCATTTCCTGCTGGAGTAACGTTTTGCAGAATCGTGTATCTCTAAAACCATTGTATGTCCGCCTGTAGAATAAACATACACGCAAGTCCTAAATCTTTGACTTAAGGTAGAGCGAATGTTTAACAGCCTCAGGAGACTAAAAACCTGGCTAAGAAGCACTATGGGCGAAAATCGCCTCTATGGTCTGGGCATGATGAGTGTGCACAGAAAACTTATTCATGGAAACTTACAAGTAAAGTGGTCGAAAAGTTTTCGAAAAACCCCCGCAGATTATGTTTTAATTAACCTAATCAAAAAAAGATTCTTCTGCGAGCACTATAATGTTAAATTGTGGTAAAAACAAAAAAAAAACACTATTATATATTCAAACTCCCAATTTTTTTTCTTTCTATTTTTCTAATAAATGTAATAACTTATTTATTGTATAGTCAAGAACTCGTGAAGCTTTACACGTTGGACTCTGTACCGTTTATTATTACAATCGCTGGAGATGTACTACAAGTGAAAAGCTTCATTTTTAGGGTTCCGTACCCAAAGGGTAAAAACGGGACCCTATTACTGAGACTTCGCTGTCCGTCTGTCGGTCTGTCTGTCTGTCTGTCACCAGGCTGTATCTCATGAACCGTGATAGTTAGACAGTTGAAATTTTCACAAATGATGTATTCCTGTTGCCGCTATAACAACAAATACTAAAAACAGTATAAAATTAATATTTAAGGGGGGCTCCCATACAACAAACGTGATATTTTTGCCGTTTTTTGCTCGATATTAATAACGGCAATAGGTAGACGCTTGAAATATTCACAGAATATTTAGTTGTATATTCTTTTCAAAAAATAATAATTATTAAATTAAAATAAAATAAATTAAGGGGGCTCCCATACAATAAACGTGATTTTTTTGCAGTGTTTTGCGATAATGGTACGGAACCCTTCGTGTGCGAGTCCGACTCGCACTTGGCCGGTTTTTTTTTCTCGACTGTACCACCTACAATTCATACTTTTCTCAATCTCCATATCAACTTGCCCCCCCCTGGGCCATCGGCTGGCGACGCCCTTGCATACACGAGTAAAAGGCGTGAGTGGATGTATACCTTGCTAGGTGCAGACGGGACGTAAGGCCTGTCCCCGGCAGCCTTGTGGGTGGTCTTCTCAGCGAGAGGCAGCCGCAGCTCTTCCGCCAACGTCTTGGGAGATGACGCCGTAGTCTTTGCTGTCGAGGGCGGTGGGGCCGCCGCGTGAATGTATTGCTGTTATAGGAATTAATGCGGTAAACAATTTTTTTTTTAGACTTATACCTAATGGTGACAATAAAGAATTTCGATGACGTTTCTCATTTTACATGCCGCGATAACTTTGCATGAACGTCTACGAAAAATCAAATGCATAATCCTAATTAATTACTTTGTTACCCATACACTATAAATAACGAGTATCATTCGTAAGCATCTTAAATAAAGTATTTTTTTTTTATATCTGTCAAATCCGACTTCCTAGATTGTCACGCTTTTAATTCACGTTAAAAATATCTGTTTTATAAACTTTGTCTGGTTATGTAATATCAAAAGTAACAGTATGAAACTAAAGATTATTCGTGATATTATTTTTCACGCTGTTCCTATCGACGAACGACGAGTGCAAAGAGATCTTTTCAGGGGTTCTTAATCAGATATACCAGCCTGTTACTGACGACTATAGGGCAAATGCCTACTCTCATACAAAGAACGCACGTGCATTAATCACTACGACTGCTCAACACGTGTAGCTCTATGTGTGACATGTGCGCCTGGTACTATTGGTCTGGGGTCTGGGAGGTATGTGGTGATTTCATCACCCGGGCTGCTGACGGGCGTCGACACTTATCTTGTTCTTAGCCGCTACCGAGGGTACCGTCACAGTTATACAGGTTTAGCTGGAACATAAACGCCTGGTACTAGTGGTGCAAACCTCGGGCACGCGCCACACGATGATGCTGCCGGCGGCGCACGAGCTGACGATGAAGCGCGCGTCCGGACTGAAGCGCGCGCACGTCACCGCGCCCGCGTGCCCAAGCCCCATGTGCGTGTATATGCCTTCCTGGTACTTCCACAGCTGCAATGAGAACACAGAGGTGTAATAATATAACACGACGCTTCTTTTTTTACCAGAAAAGTAGGCTAAGGTGTACTTTTTTTTCGCAAACGTGGGGTAGGGGCATTTTTCACACACCTAAGTGCCATATTAAGCCATTTGCCTTCATTTGGAATTTCATTCATTCCGGACTGCTGTGGAGAAATTCCAAATGGTAAAACCCAATAAAACTTTGCTTGACCTGGGTGGGAATCGAACTTAGGAGTGTTTCCCGATAGCTACAATCTAGGGGTCTTTAAGTCAAGAGTGAATAGGTTACTACTAGGCAGGCGTGCTCCATCGTCGACCACATCATCGCTTACCATCAAGTGAGATAGTGGTCAAGCGCGAACCTATAATAGATTTAAAAAAAGAAAAACTTAGGACAACTGAACATAAGGCTCAGCAGTTATAGCGCTTGTAAACACTAGGCCATTATGGCTTTTTGGCATTTAGATCTAGTTTAAAAAGTAGTAACAATTTGTAGGTCGCGAGTTCGAACCCAGACAGGCGCTTTAATTTGTGTAAATTATTTCATCACCACTGCCCTCAAAATGATGTAGAAAACATCGTGTGGCAACCGGCATGTCCTAGAACCAAAAATTCGAAGACTAGGTAGATTACGGCCCATTCCCTCTCTCAGAGAGGAAGCCTGTGCCCAGCATACATTAAAAGGTTGATGATGATAAAAAAAATAGTTCGGCTCTAAAACTTTACGCCAGTTATTTCCTGTCTTTACCTATATATATCTATCACGCCCGATTATCTGTAACTCACCTTAACTATTTGATCGTTGCCTCCCGTCACGAACAGTTCACCATTCTGCGTGATATGAAGTCCATTGACTGCGCCAACTTTACTTGCTTCCAGCTGCAAAAGATTGGTTTCAATTCAAAAATCTTGTAGAGGAAGAAGAAACAAAGTAACTAACATAGCCCGCAGAATTACCAACGGATTGTAGGGCGCCTAAGTACTGGAAGCCAAGCCAAGGTGGAATCATGACCTGATGGAAAAATAGTTATTGTGGTGATGTTTAGGTCTGAGGCCTGTATCCTGTATGGTTGACAAATTCTGGAGAGCACCATGTTATTTTTGACTAAATTAGATTCTTAAGACACTTATATGAGAGGGTCCCGAAGCTGAATTATAAAAATCGCACGGCCATGGTTAAACGTGAATTATGTAGGTAAGTATGCTGAAGTACGGCCGACCTATTAGGGCACAGAATATATACCTATTATTTCGAGACCTCTCCATGTCTCGGCAAACACGATCCCGCATGGATGTACTATTAATAAAGAGGAAAAATAAACTGTCATATCATTAGTTCTTGCTTATAGAAAAACTATGAAAAAGAAAGAGACCTTGAATATTAGCGTATTAACTTGGATACCAACTGTACTTAAAGTTTTTCGCTGTTTTCACGCGTATAATGTTTGCAGCAGGAAGAATTTTGTTGTTTAAATATCTTCATGAACGTCAGTGGCTATCGGGTGCAAGAGTAGAATGGGCGGATTATCAGGAAATAATCAAAGGATAAATATCCACGCAAAACCGGGCAAACGAGACGAGGATGAGCTGCAAGTGGGGCAATTTTGAGTTGGACGCCGGAACCACCGGGGTCACCTACTGGCCAGTTTTATGGAGAAGGATGGCCTTCATATGATGAACTCCTTCTACAGAAAGCGTGAGCACAGTAAGTGGACCTGGCAGAGCCTTGATGGTGCAACTAAAAACGAGATCGACTTCATCATGTCAACCAAGAAGCAAATGTTCAATGATGTCTCTGTGATCTATTCGGTGAAAACCGGGAGCGATCACTGCAAGGTAAGAGGCACATTGAACATTAATATCAAGCTTGAAAGGTCTCGACTGATGAAGTCTGCGCTCCGTCCAGCACAGATCCTTATCCAAAACCACGAGAGTTTTCAGCTCGGACTACAGAATCGTTTTGAGTGCCTAGGAACCTGTCCATACGGTCGGAGTCTAAGTTTTTCAAAACTCGCCGTACAGATAGAAACAAAAAGCTCTCTGATCCTACTCTCAAGCTTATGAAGTAGAGGCGTGAGATGACCCTGCAGTCTTCAGACGAAGCGTTGAAATACCGGCAGCTAAATAGACGGATCTCAAAGTCCTGGAAAAGCGACCTCCGCCGCTTTAATACCGAAAGTATTAAAGACGCAATTGAACGGAATAAGGGCTCCAAGGTCTTTGCAAAAGATCTGACTATTGGGCAGAGACAATTCACTAAACTGAAGATCGACGATGGCAGGATCGTATCCGCCAAACCGGAGCATCTGAGGGAGATCGAGAGATCCTATGGGCAGTTGTACACGTCAACCAGTAAACCCGTCGCGATTCTAGCAAATGACCCTTGAGCTAGAGTGACCCGACACTATACCGGAGATATTCCGGGCGTCAGCTTGACGAGATTAGGATGGTTTTTAAGAACAACAAGGCACCGGGTGATGACGAAATTATAGCCGAACTTCTAAGGCGGACCGAAGGCGGTCTGAAGGCGGGTGGAAAACCAGTACTTAAGGCCCTGCAGAAGCTGTTTGATTCCATTACACTAGAGGGGAAAACGCCACAGGCATGGTGCAGGGGTGTGGTGGTACTCTTCTTCAAGAAGGGTGACAATGAAGAACTATAGGCCCTACTGATATTCAGCAGCATCCGGTTAGATTGGAAGCTAACTCCTAACCCTCTTACAAATAAACGCGGAATAAAGTTATACCAAGTATAAACCTATGAAAATGTATGGTTATTCCTTTGTTATACCTGGTATAACTTTATTCCGCGTTTATTTGTAAGAGGGTAAATGTTTAAGAAAAGGCCAGAAAGATGATGAAGCCCTATATTGAAATGAAACCTTACCTCTCTAGCAAGGTTGCCACTGCCGGTCTCCCAGTAGGCCACACGTCTGTCCGACCCGCCCGTCAGGAGCTGACAGCCCTGCGGCTCGAAGCACACGCACATGAACAGGGTGTTCGCGTACATCACTTGACGACGGGAGAGAGAACTGCGGTACAAAATGACTAATATGTCAACAACGCTCTTGAACTTTGTAGAATAATGTAGCACAAGAATAATAATGCAGGGACTGTTAGATGGCAAATAGTCCATAGCGTTAGTATTTTGAATTAGGCATAAAGCGTAAGCATTATCAGCTAATAATTTTCCCAATGAGTGGACACAGGTCTCCTATGAGATGAGACTGTAATCCACCATGCAGCACACAATTTTCGGTTCTAGGATATGCCGGTTATCTCACAACACAATGTAGGTACTCCTACACCGTTTTGAGAACAGTGGTGATGAAAAACTTAAGCGACCAACGACCACTGAGCTAGCACTGCGGGGTTTTAGGCGAATCCTTTTCAAAATAAGACTATCCGGTAGGTACATCAATTATGATACCGTACTAACCTTAAAAGCAATCAAGGGATTTTAAAATACTCACACCAGGTCCCATATGATGCAGGAGCCGTCAGTCCCGGCGCTGACGGCCTCGGTGTTGTTCGGGGACACTTGTATGGCTGACACGGGGCTCTTGTGCTCTTTGAGGACCTTTTTCAGGGTCTGACGTTCTGGCTTTATGTCCCATACGCGGACCTGGGTTTGATTATAAAAATGTTTTACTACACTATACACTTTGTAGAATAAAATAAATAATAAAAAACCGGCCAAGTGCGTAGCGGATTTCGTGCATTTAGGGTTCCGTACCAGACCGTAAAATTCAGTTGGTAGTAATAGAAAAAATGAGGGCATTTAAAAAAAACATCTGATTTATCAATATATACGAAAAATATACGTAATAATAAACATTATCACCAAATTATGTGAAGTTCATAGGTCAATGAGAAGTTAGAAAATTCTTCGGAACAAAATTAAAAAAAAATACCGGCTAAGTGCGAGTCGAACTCGCGCACGAAGGGTTCCGTACCATTATCGCAAAAAACGGCAAAAAAATCACGTTTGTTGTATGGGAGCCCCACTTAAATATTTATTTTATTCTGTTTTTAGTATTTGTTGTTATAGCGGCAACAGAAATACATCATCTGTGAAAATTTCAACTCTCTATCACGGTTCATGAGATACAGCCTGGTGACAGACAGACAGACAGACGGACCGCGAAGTCTCAGTAATAGGGTCCCGTTTTTACCCTTTGGGTACGGAACCCTAAAAAAGCTGACTTTGGTGGCTTCTCATTCCTTTGTTTTCCAATATTTTTTAAAACCAAAATACATTATGTATCTACTCAACGAGCTCTAAACAACGATACTCCACTCGATGAGGCAGGTCGAAATATTTTTTATTGTGTTTTTATGGAGAGCATGAGCAGAGTCCTACCTGTCCCTCGCAGCCGCCGGAGATGAGCGTGGTGCCGTCAGAAGTCATGTCCAGAGCCGAGGTGCCCTTGTTATGTGTGTTGAAGATGACGTAGATAAGCCGTCCAGTGAGCGGAGTGAACGCGCGGATGTTGCCGTCGTTCCAGGCTGAGTCAAACAAATTGTTATAGTTTAGAAGATAATATTAGATATAGTAAATTATTAGTTAACACAAGGCAAATTAGGTAGAAAAGTACCGTAGAAGGTCAAGTTAAATGTAAAAAGTACGATGCGCAGCAGCTCTTGGCACATCTCCAGCAGCACACTCTCACGTGCAGTTGAACATATATCTGTGATATAACATACTATACCTGACACGATAGACTTGCCGTCCCCGGAAAACAGCACGGTGGAGCACGTGAAGTTGGGCACGACGATGCGCAGCAGCTCCTGACACGTCTCCAGGCACCACACCCTCACGTCACCAGTACCAGCTGTCGCAAATACTCCGGACATACCTCTGGAATGTAACGCATAGGCATTATATCAAAATAATCCTGACCTTTATTGTCACTGCAGAGACAGGCCTCCTCTTTGCAAGAATAATCTACCACGCAGATACTGAGCGGGATGGTCGATGGGGTCGAAAAGTTCTGGAGTGGCGTCCGCGAACCGGAAGACGTTGTGGGAGTGGTGGGAGCCTTGGAAAGCCTCCCACTAGGTGGAACCATGATCTCGTTAAGGCTGCGGGAATGAGATGGATGCGAGATGCACAGGACCGGTCGATGTGGATGTGGCGGATACATGAGGCCTATGTTCAGCAGTCTTTCGGCTAAAATAATGATGATGAGATAGGCAGGTTACGCACGGCGGGAAGGCGATGCCGTTGATGGCACAGCGGTGGCAGGTGACGACGAGGGTGGGCTGGAAGGTGACAATGTTAATGGCGTAGATCTCGCTGCCGCGCGTGCCCGCCAGCAGGAGGCGGTTCTTGCCGCGCAGTGCGGGGGACTCCATCAGCTCCAGGGAGGTTATACTGCCCTCGAGTTTTGTCGATTTTAGCTGGAAAAGTTAAAAAATAAAATTTAATAAAAATAAATCCCTAAAATAAACTTCAGTACTAGCAAATAAAGTTTAGTTTTCGATGCAACTTTTATATTTTATTATTTTCTGCCAGCGGATTCGCCCGCGTGAAAAGTGTTGTTTATCACGGTCAGGGGGTCAGGGGTTGAGAGTAACATTATACCGGGGTGAAAAGTAGCCTTTGTGCTATTCCAGACTATAAACTATCTCTGCTCAATGTCATTTCTACAACAGCACCGAATGTTGACATTTGTAGTTGCCGAAATTACACACTTTGGTTTGGATATTTTTGATTCGAACAAGAGTTTGATTAGAGAATATTTTGTTTATAAAAGTCCTAATTGTATGCCCAATTAACAACATGGCTAGACAAAGATTTGGAAAAGAATAGGTCTAAGTCACTAATCAATTCCAGGTTTAAAGTAATCTAGATAAGTTGCAACTTATTATGTATTTTTAAGAGAATTGCCGAGGCACCTTTTTGAAAGTTTTTGCAAGCTTTTTAGCATACATTAATAGATAGATAAGTTGCTAAATACGATATGCAAAGATTTATCTACGAGACTACGCAAGATAAAAATATAACTCACGGCTTTAAAATGCGGCTTGTTGGGTTCGAGTATCTTGCCTTTGGGGAAGGATCCCTTCCAGTTTATCTCATCCAGGATGTCGATGGTGCCGTCTCCGGAGCCGACGATGAGGCAGCCGTCATCCATTATGAGGATTGATTCGATTCCTGAAAGACATTACTTAACCAGATGCACGTTTTGTGAAGTTGCTTTAATCCAATTATTAAGGCCGCTAACCCACTGGCGTTTTACGAGCGTTGGCGTTTCGCCAGTCTGCGCAGACGCAACGTTGACGTCGCGTGAATCTAGTGGCAAGCGTTAGCTAGCACTGCGACTTCGCTGCGCAGAAGTTAACGTTGCGTGTTTTGGCAACAGGTACAACAATCACGCCGTCCGTCTCTATACGTACCATGTGGGCGCGGGCCGTTACCCGGTATTCAGGGTCCTAAACCCTAATTTAGGGTAGTGTAACTGTTAGGAAGTTAAGGTTCTAAAAATATCGGCCTTATTGACTCGGAATGGTAAAGTGACCCGGTATTCAGGGCCCTGAATACCGTGTAGTGTAATAAGCCCTTTAGCGAGCGTTCGTAGGTACATGTACGATTCGGAATGCAGTCACCATCAGAAAACGAGTTCGATATCGAACTATTCGGTCTGTCCGAAGTAGCAAAGCCAACAGTATTTTTTCCTCGTCGGAATCCATTTTGTCTCTAGTTGTACGCCTCAAATTGTAGCATGTGCGCGACGTTAACGTTGCGTTCAGCGGATGAAACGCTTGCCACTAGAATCTCGCGACGTCAACGTCGCGTCTGCGCAGCATTGTCGATGCGCAGAAGTTGGCGAAACGCCAACGCTCGTAAAACGCCATTGGGATAGCGGCCTAAGTCGCACAAGGCTGGTGGAGTGTTTATATTTCAGTCCATATTATTTCTCATCGGATCCTACGGATTGCGGGCGGCTGGACCTGTGTGTCCTAAACCCTCATTTATCACAATGCGAAGAATGTCTTGTAATTAACTGAACCCTATTCTTTTCTGCTTCAATGCCTCAATCCAGCCATTTTCTAAGTTTATTTTTGCTAGGTGTTTTCTTTAATGTAACCGGTTCCCATAACTTCGCAACCCACCTACCCATATTGAAAAAATCCTAAAATATTTACGTGGCCACACAGCTTACTAACCAAACAGTAAGCTCTCTCTAACAGTAAAATCTCGCAATTTTGCGTGCATATTAACTTGCCTTGACTATAGCAGATGGACTCCGGTCTTTTGCCCTTCTTCCACGGCCCGCACTTGGCAAGACAGCCAATCATTGACGGCTTGCACATGGCGACCGAAGCATTAGGGTCTGACGGGTAGTTGATTGAGAATTTTATCATGTCACCCGTCCTGGAAGAGAAACATAGGTATTTCGATTGTTCGTATTCTTCAGGAGTAGGCGATCTTTATTTTGTTCAGGAGTAAGTAGTGGTTTTTGTCACGTTTGGAGATATTTTCTTAATATTCTAAGGCAACATCATCACGCATGAATTAGTAGGAGTGGTAGGCAGAGATGTAGGTAAGTATAGTACAGTCAACCGCATTTCGGTCGTAACTCCCAACTTGAGTGGTTTAGCGTAGTACGAAGTTTTAATAGAATAAAGGATTCTGCAAAAAGTACTGGCTCTGTTATCACAAAACCGTACTGAAACTTCAAAGTCAATCCACGAAAAGTTACACAGAAATCGAAGCTAAGACCCCACGCTCAGCATTCGTGCAATGTGCGTATCGACGGCGCGGCCACGGCGATATTTAAAAAAAAGTCTATACCAAGACTGCAATGCTTTTTCAGCGATATATCGGCGATAACGTGTTTTTCACCATTTAAATGGCGCGGCCATGGGGTTTTAGTCTTACAGCTCCTAAAATATAAACGTAGGATATTTTTCTATATATTTTTTTATTTTTTACAAATTAAATCTGTTAATTACCTCAAGTTCAGGTTTCTGATACGCTTAGTTTTAAAGATCTCCGTGGCCGCATGGTTCGCCGCGTTTCGATGGCGCGGCCACGTCCAAACCCTTATAACTTATTTTAACCATAACTTCGACAAATTTATGGTTTTGGGAATCAACTTTCAACAATTTTTTACAAAATCTTGGCTTAGTTTTTATCTTTAAATATCGCCGTGAGCGCGCCGTCGAAACGCACATAATCGTGTATGCTCTACCATTATTAAATTTATTAAGTATTTTTTTGATTTGATGATTTTATCAAGGAGGCAGTAAGGAATAAAAAGTTTAAGACCAATAAGAGTGAAATCTAACAGCCTCAACAGCCGAGACTGCCTCGTTGATTTAGAGGTCGCAAGTGCTACTGCTGAGCTCGAAGTCCTGGCTTCCATTACCGGTTTAGGCTAAGTGTTATTGGGTTTTAGCAGCCCGCAATCTGGTCTTGTGCCCGGTTTTTGGCAATAGGCTCGCAAATTTGGCAATAGGGTAGGTACTATGTATCCTGATACATATTACCTACTCCCGAACGGTTAGGCATGCACAGATGAATGCCTAACCGTTCGGAGAATACAGGGAACATGCATGATGTTTATGTAAATCTATCATCTTCTGCGTAAGGAGTGACTCACGTGGTCCCCGCGTATCCGTACGTGTCATCGCTACTGATGGCGATGCAGCGCACGCTGCGCCGGAGTTTCCCTAGCACCACATCCACCACGTCCAGATTCTTGCTCTCAGCGCGAATGTTCCATACTCTAAGGTTGGCTTGAAAACAATGGGAAGAAACGTTAGTGTCTTGCAAAGTTAGCGAGAAATTTGCAAAACTGAGACATTTGTTTGCATTAAGCGGTTGAATGCCGTAATTTCCGAAACAATCAAAAAGCTATTGTCTTGCGTGGATCCACGTCTCATGCACTCCAGGGGTTAATTTTGGTTCGAATGGTTTGAACCCTCAACTACTCGATTTGGGCATTTTTCAATGGAACATCCTATTAAATACGGGGGCTGTAATGTAGGGCAAATCAAGCCATAATTTTGGTTGCTGGTCTATTAATTAGGAGGATGAAAAATTAGACAAAAATCAGCAGTATCGTTTGTGGCTCTATCTGCAGCAGTCTGTGTTAAGCGGCCTACTCACACATCTGCCACAGGGGCAATCTATAGGATGTAAAAGTGCAGATGACCCTTAATTGTGATGTGTATAGGCAAGCAGGCAGGGGCAATATCCTAGATTGGATCTGCAGCAGGGCAGCAGGGGCGCGAGACCATCATTGCACCTAGATCGTCCCTGCCACCCTGCTGCCGCGTGTGTATCTCCTTTTCCTTGTTTTGTGGTAGCACCACAGAAAGAGCCAGGGCTATATCGATATTTTGAATTTTCTATAATACTGGTGCCATTCTCAGTACGTGTGTTTAGCTCAATTTATACCGAACACTGAACGGCAGGCTTGTGTGTAGAGACAATTCCGCCCTAGATTGCCCCTGCATCAGGCGGGCGTACACGGCTTACTATGACAGGCTTGAATCACACATTTTTATCACAGTTTGGGAGGTAAAACCGTGATAAAACTCAAGCCTATCACAGAGGCAGTGCTCGCCCGGCAGGTGTGTGAGTAGCCTGCTTTATCCTACCTACCAAATATACCTAACCAAGCAATAGTGGAAAAGCATCTTCTAGGCTCGCTTTTGCATTCCATCAGTCGAGATTGACAGTTAAGAGCTGGCACTTAAAAGTGAAGTCTTGCCTCAAGTTTACCATATGACGGTACTTTCCAGAATTGTATCCTTATTTTTTCCATAATCAACAGGTTCGATTACTGGCTAGGAAAATAGACATTTCATAAATCCAATAATGCAGTTTAAATTGTTATCAAAATCGGTCCCGTGACTCCTTTGGGTGCTTTTCGCTATGCCTCATAGTTTTGGATTTAGCCATCCATGCACATTCGAAAAACTCATCCTGTTAGTACCCATAGGTACATATTTCTTAATACTCACAATCACCGCCCGTAACAAAAGAGTTGACCCTACAGTTGAGCGCGGTCAGCGTCATAGCGTCTCCGGTGGTCAGCTTGGAAGCCGCCGCGGTGCCCGTAGCGGAGCCAGCGAAGCAGTCCCAGAGAACTACGCACCCGTCATCTCGTCCTCCCAGAGATATCATGTAGCGCTCGTCTGAGGAGAATGTCAGCGCTTCTACGCGGACCTGGGAATGATGAAGAGTCCAAGATAAGCCCAGAGCAGGTGAACCAGATCACCTGGAGGCAGATATCAAGATTAGGTACTCTAGAGATGGACAAACAGATTATCCGAGAATCGGTTAATCAGAAAATCCTGAAAAGGTATGTAATCCGAAAATTTTAGAGAGGGATCACCAGATCACACTATTATATCATCTTCACCATTTAGCTGAAAGAAGTCTACTGCTGGACCTTCTCCAAGCATAGCCAAAACTACCGGTTCGCGGATCCAGAGGATATTTGAGCCCTTCACCAGATCATCTATTCACCTACCCACGTAGTTCTTGTACACGATTCTACTCCAAAAAAATCATCAAATAAAAAGGAAATACAATGACAATATAATCTTACTTCTTACTATAAAATATTATAAATGCGAAAGTTTGAATGGATGGATGTATGTTTGTTAATCAATCACGCCAGGACAACTGACCGAATCCGGAGAAATTTGGCACAGAGATAGATTATAGTCTGGAATAGCACATAGGATTATATTATCTGTGACATAGGCTACTTTTTATCACGGTATAATGTTCCCTTGGGATTATAAAACAATTCTCACGCGGGCGAAGCCGCTGGCAGAAGCTAGTAAAATTATAAGCCAAATTTACTTACTTTATGCAGCTCATGACTTCCAATTAGCACCTTCTTTTTGAAGTCCCACACTTTAGCAGAAGCCTTGAATCCAATGTGGTTTATTTGACCCGATCCCACAAAGGTGCCTTTGGGAGACAGAGCAACGGTCGACACGGTGTTGGTGTGGCCGCTTAAGAAGAACATCTTCTTGGTTTTCCATTCCTGGATGCAGACTTTGTTTCCCATTGGGTAGATGATGTGCTCACTGTCCGGGTGGACCTTGAGGCCTCTGATGGCAGAGCCTGAAGATAAAAGAGTAAAAGTGGATACAGAAAGGTTTGAGTTTGAGGCCTTTTTTAGGGTTCCGTACCCAAAGTGTGAAAACGGGACCGCGGTCCATCTGTCTCTCTCTCACCAGGCTGTATCTCATGAACCGTGATAGGACAATTGAAATTTTCACAGATGATTTATTTGTGTTGCCGCTTTAACAACAAGCACTAAAAACAGAATAAAATAAATATTTAACTGGGCTCCCATTCAACAAACGTGATTTTTTGCCGTTTTTTGTGATAATGGTACGGAATCCTTCGTGCGCGAGTCTGACTCGCACTTGGCCGGTTTTTTTTATCTTTGCTGTGACCTCTGGTCTAAAACTGACCAGTCTCAGACTTTGAAGTGGAGATTATTTGCTTTCGATGCAAAAAACATTTTCAACCAACAGGATGCTTAAAAATTTATGCGTCTTTTTATATAGACACATGAGGCAATAAAAGAAGCTTGGATGAAACAGAAGATCATGACTCATGCATGAGTTACAAAGTTCTTTATAAAGTTAACTTCTTATGATTACAAGTAAAAGTTAAAAAAGTTCTTACCATCAAATCCAATGATAGCGTAAGATTCCAAATTCTTCACATCGCCCATCTTAATTGTAATACTTCAGTCTTTTCTCTTATTGTCAAATATAATAAATAATATTTGTATAATAAAATAAGAAATAGAAAATGTGTATTGTCAATTCCAGAAGACTTGAGTGTTTGTTATGGTAGTTGCTAGGCAACATGTAAACAGACTCTTTTGTTATGGTATCAGACTTTATGAGCATGAACTTTTGGTAATAAAGAGGTTGAATCACATTATGCTGTGGTGCTGAGTGCGAGTTCCCGGGTTCGATACCCAGGTTGGGCAGTGTTATTGGGTTTTTCTCCATAAGGAATTTCTGTGTCAGCCTGAAGTTGGCAGTAGGCGGTGTGAAACGCCCATGCCTCGGCAAGCACGTTATACTAGTAAAAAAAATATATTTTGTCTAAAATGAAGTCTTGCTCAAAGTTTGCCGTATGACATTATTTCCTAGAATGTTATCCTTATTAATATATCCGTCACATTGGACTATGAAAAAAAGTTAATTAAAAAAATCAAAAAACCCGACTGCTTAAAAAGCAGTCGGAGGATACGTCTGGTTTTTATCAGCCAGCTCGCGAAGATGTATCCTACGACAGCACAGCATAATTTTCTCCTTGTTTACGTCTTTTTAGTTCGGTTTTCAAGCAGTTGGGTTTTTGATTTTTTTAATTAACTTTTTTTATTTATAACTTTTTAGTTATTTTTTTTTTAGAATTAAGTATATTTAAACATATAAGTGTTATATATTTTTGAAATCACCTCTTAAAATCCTTTATTTTGATACCCCACACGATAGGCTTAAAAGAAAAAAAAAATTTGGGCCCCCACAATATGGCGCCCAAAAACCGCCATTTTCCTATTTTCATGTAGCCAGTGACACTCGCGGGGTTAAGACGAATCGATTGACGTAAGAACCATCAAAATCGGCCTACGCGTTTGGTCTCTAGAACGCCACATAGGAATAAACATACATAGACTGATAAACACATTACCCTCCTTCGGCAGTCGGGTAAAAAGAGGGAACAGTGACTGCATCAGAGCATATGCATGTGTACTATAATATCTTCCCTACTTATGGCTTGTCTCCGCTTACATTGTGCACACAGACCTAAATTCGGTCTGGACAGCTAATGGTTTTTTATTATAAAAGCTAGTTTTAATAAGATATTTCATACCTACTTGTACCTATATAAAAAATTACTCTGTGCCTGCTTGTTTAACACCTTCAATGCCACTCTGGTCACCAGTGACCTCAAACAATACATTATCTATTGTGCCTCATGAGTGGCGTTGAAGGTGTTAAAGCTTTTATAAACTTAACAATGTCATTAGCCTATATCTAGAACACTCTCACTGCTGTAACCATAGAAATACTAAATACAGACAAATACTTGTTTATTATATCTATGGCTGTAACACATGCCACTTCACTGTCAGAGGTCTCACCATGCAAGCTCAGTGTGGGTTGATAAGATAAAATCTAAATGAAGCCCAAAAATAGAACTATAAACATTTTATTAGTCCACTCGTACATTCAGTCAATACATTACAATTAATTTTAAATCATTATTAATATATAATTAATTTCTCAAGAGACCAGTTCACCCACTGTCAATATTATTAGTTAACATCTATAAAATTAAGATTTAGTATCATTTCCGTCCGAGGCATCTTCTGCGGACTGACTTGGCTTTTTCATCTACCTGTTCTTTGGCCAACTCGGCATTGCGCTTGGTTTCATTTATCATGTACTGCTTGATTACTGACAGGTATTCAGAGAGCTGGAAAAAATAACAAAAATTAATGATCAGGTTATTCATATACAACATCTTCATAAATGTCGTAAGGAGAAAGGGATATGGCGGAGGCTTATACCTAGAAGGGACCACACACTGTGAAAGATTAAGCTATTAATAAAATACAAAAACATTATTAAGGATATTTAGTAAACTAGCAGCTATTATATCATCTTGTGTCAAATAGCTATCTTATAATTCGAAAAGTATTAATGACAATAAAAATCAATTTTGTCTGTGACACCAACCAGCAGATCATCTTCCTTCTTTCCCAGCTGAACGAACGCGCATTTCAAAGCATGGCTCTTGTGTTCCGCCCACGGGTCGTCGCTAGCTTCCCAACCATCCAGCTCTTTGCCACAGAGGAAGCATTTGGCGGCATCAGCATCTTCGTCACCGGTCGCTACCGAATAAAAGCCGGCCTCTGCCATGTTACGCACATTACACTTATTTTTATCACTAAATGGCCAGTTTTTAAAGGTTTTTATTCTTTCTTCAACTAAGAATAAAGATGGGCTTTCTAGTGACTTTCCCATTGTTGGAACTTTAATTATTTTTAAAGATACTTATTTTTGGGTTACAGCAAACACAAACAGCGGTTTGAAATTCAAATGAAAATAAAACACGTTTTGTTAGCTGTCAGACTGACGGAGTTTGGATTCTTTAGATAGAAAGTCTTGCTGTTTTCTTTTCACTGACTGGCAATAACGAAACGTTTGATGACGTTTCTGGATGATATTCTCGACTGCAGGTCAGATGTAAAAATTAAGGTGATTTAAAATAATAAAATAATGGAGCTATGTCGAAGTTTAACAATGAATAAACAAAATGAATTTACTAAAAGTTGAAATTCAATTCAATTAGGCGAATATCGATTGAAATATTTTTTGTTTACATAGAGAAATCGAACAGTTCTCTCTCTTGCAGAATCGAGTCATTGCAACACAGTTCTGTCTGTGCCCGTTCGTTCTCTTTATTTATTTCATTTCCATTCTCTAGAATCGCTCGTCGGAGTTTTTTAGATAAGATTTTGCGGATTCTATGTTTGTTGGTTGTACCCAATATAGCTTTGATAAAGTTAACTGTCACGAAAATACACAACGTTTTCTATTTAACGTTGTAACTCCAGTTATAATAATAGTTAAAAGTAGTTCATTACCTCTCGATTGAGCGATCAAAAACGAAACCAAGTGCCTAACATTTTACAATATTTTGTCGTTTCCATTATTTACCGACTTTCATTTGTTTTCGTTTGGTGTTTAGTGATTTTACGCGAATATTGCGATGATCCGAGCTGTTTTCTAGCATCGTCCAGTCGAGTAAAGTATTTTGGTAAGTGTTTTTGCATGGTATTAATTTTTTGGTGGATACGAGGTAAACGTGAAACTAGCCATGCATGAATTTTAATTAAATTATTCATGTTGCTAGTCTCCGAAACTTACGCTAAACATATTCATGGCATGACTGTAATTTGTTCGAAAGTCCATGAAATTACGAAAATTATGTGCTGTCAGATAAATTAATGATTCTAAAATAACACGCGACGAAAATAATAAGTTTAAAAATAAATCTTATTCATAATGTTGCGAAATAGTACTGTTTGAAGACATAACCCCCAAAAATGCGAAGTATCTGCACTGGCATGGCTAACACATGTCCTTGTGTAGTGTAGGTATCACCTTGCTGATGAGGTACCTAGGTCGAACAGCTGACGTAATTATACTTTTAAAATAATACTCAAATAATTTTATGATAATCTCGAAATTCTGCCTAACTTAGAAGTATTAATTGAGTATCTTTAAGTCATAAAATTGGTAGAAAAAGATGCCCACTTAAAAAAAAATGTAAACCTTGACAATATTTATTGTTTATAATTTTTTTGTAATATAATGTGTGTGTAAAAAAAATGCTTTCAATAAAAAAAATATTGAAAATATAGGGTTCATTAGGAGTGCCAGTACTCTGCACTTTCTAAATCTAACTATGTGAAGGTTACTTACTAACTGTAATCAAACATATGTTGTAGAGGATCCATATGGAATCCATACTTTCTTCTTTTTAAGTTGGGATTAATTTAATAATTTTTTTTTTATTTATCAAGGGATTTTGTTCAATCAAAACCATGACAATAAGAAATTTGAAAAAAAAAATTGCTCATAGATCTCAGCAAACAACATCAGATTTTTCTGTTTTTAATTTAAAATATCTCCATAAATAAATATTTTTTAAAGAGAGAGTTAGATTAATTCAATGATATCCCTCTTAAAATGTATTTTATGTACACACTCCATTAGAAATGATTCACTGGCAGTTTATTTTTAGCTTATCTTGTGCTGCGTTCATAAATGGACTGTTATTGGCCCAAGCTATACATACAGACATACATAACTACTGTTTACAGTAAGTCCTGGACGAGATCTATTAGTATATCTGTCATGGACCAAGTGATTAATCAGCACACTATGTATAATGCTTGGGCATTATGAATCTAGTTAAATCGGGCAATATTATGAATATTGATTTAAACATCTATATTTATCACATTGTCTGGTCATTATGAATATTGCTAAGTATTGGTTGGACAATTCGATAATTATGGTCAATGAATTAGTCCAAGAGCGAGCTCGGGGAGGCTCGCCCGAGTCGGAGCTTAGGGCACACCGACACGGATAGGTTAGGTTACTTTAGACTCTGCAGACAGAAATAAGAGCCCACCACAGCGGGTCTAGTCAACTTTGTTGCTAAATAATAATTTTAGTACTTACCTAAAAAAACAATGTCAACATAAAAATAACTAATAATCCACATCTTTTTATTACCCGGCCCAACAAGTGATGGGAAGAAAGCCCGGTCAATTTAATTATTTCAATAGATTTTTATCATAATTGCCTACTCATATTGGGCATTTTTCAAATTGCCTGGGCTTTATTAATAATGCCGTATTAATCACTTGGTCTATAACATATCCATCACTTTACTAAAACACCCATAATTTGTTGTAATTACTGCTTAAATTACACATTAATAGTTGTTAATGGGTCAGAATTAGTTATCTGTGACATTAATTATAATTGTGAAATTAATTGTCAGATAACTGTAATTTATTCCTTTGCCTTGATAAATATTCTGCTGAAAAAGAAACTTATTTTCCATTGAATTCTAAAATAAATTGTGCATTGTAATTCTATTTATCCTTTAGTTCACATTTCACAATTACAAACAAGGCAAGAATTCTGGCTTCAGCTGCTGAAACTACTTTCAATCTAAACAGGCCAAAACTTTTATTAACATTTTACAGTAAAAAGTCTGTATCCCATCCCATTACAATACACATGGTTAAAAACAAATGAAATATGAAAATGCCATATATCCCCAAAAAAATATATACATATAAGTTGTAAAGCTACTGCTCATCGGCCCTCAAGGTATGAATAAAACATGCAATCAAACTCACATCCAGAACATTTCCTTCAAATTATTTACAGAAAAACGATTTTAGAACATAGGTTGAATTTTTGACGGTTATCATCTGCATTTGCGCATTTGGCGCGAGTTTAGATTCCCTCATCCAACAGGCAATTTATTTTATTTTTGTTCTTCGTTCAGTCTGGGACACCGTCGGATATCGTGACGTGTGTGAGTGACGCGTTTACACGCATTTTCGCGTTGCTCTATAACACCACATGTACGTACTAATTCCATGCACCGGTGTGTTATGTCACGAAGCCAACAGCTGTCAAATTACGTGAGGCGGTAAAAAAGAGACGAATTTAGTCATAGATATAGTATGAGCAAAAAAATTCTAAATCTATGAATTTAGTGCGGTTATTTTCTCGAAGTCACCGACGCAACAAATTCTTCTCTAAACCTTTCCTCAATGGAAAAACACTATCTTTCTATTTTCTCTTCCACAGCCACTCACGCTCATTGTACAGCAGAACTTACTATTTATTATCAACTCATTAGGTACCACGTTTAATTTGCAAATATGCGACAGTAATGTCGTATAGCGAGGTCCAAACAGTCACGAGTTCACGACATAATATTTAACATGGTGGTAATTCTGTAAGGTCGTGTCTACTAGCGGAAATGGAACGACACTTTTCTTATAATTAAGGTTACATCTCTTTATTCCAACTTCATCATCATGGTCAGCCTTAATCTGCCTTTTATAAGCCTTATTCTAGCCTTAATATACTTTTTCCAACTATGTTGGGATACCAGTGTTTTACTTGAAGCGACTATTTGGCCTCCAGAGTGACCGAGTCACGCAATATCCCTTGGCAAGACTTTTTGACCGCCATCATAGCTAACAAATTCCAAGTGAATTGCTGTTCTTTCCTATCTCCTGCCATAACTCTATCCTGTGTAATTTTCCTCCAGTTCATCATCCTAGCTACGACGATCGTCGTCACACCTAGCCTGACCCCTAAATAAATGTATCTAAGTAGTTTCTAGGAATTTATAAATGGTTAATTCTAGGTTAATCTCAATCAATTGTATTTAGTGTCAAAGGATTACCTGATTAATCATACGATTAAGTCGCATTGGAGATAAAAATATTATTGTACAACTTCTAGTTCTCGATCTAACGTAGGATCTAACAATAAACCGTTTTAGATTCCTTATATATATCCCGCAATTGATCAACGATACAAATTGAATGGTTATTTCTATCGAGTGAAAAAAGATCGATGAGCGAAAGTGAATCAAAGTCCAGTTCATCTCGTACAAACCTTTTTGCTCTGAAATTGAATTTAGCTCCCGAGGGCTTTAGTTTTCTTTGAAACCTTCGTCCATTCCTCACTGTTCAAGTTCCGGACGAAGCTATCCACTTCTTGTAACTATAGTTCAAACACATAGAACCTGATCATTGGTACAAAGGTTTGCTGCAATTCGTATGAATGCGGTTGAAGAACAATGCTCGCGTTGTATTTCGTCTTATTATGCCAGCCCGATCACGTGTGCATTTGTGCAATGACTTAACGCGATACTGTTTACTAATAAGTGAAGGCCATTACCCGTCACAGCAAATGTTTCGTCTCTAAGCGATTAAAATCCAGCAAAACGAACTAAAATTCAATTATGGTCCAGATGGAAATGTATATTGGCAGAAACGTGGGCGAGACTAAAACTACCATATTTTAATAACGATATTTATTTTATACAGTAAATTGGATTGAGGTAAGAGTTATTTTTAGTGCTTGCCAATTAACATTTTTACAGAAAGAAAATTATTCTAATGCGAATAAGTAATTAGAAAACTGGCTAGGTAAATAACCTTATAAGCTGGAACGTAGGAATAAATTTGCGATAAGCGAATTGTTTATACTGCCGTAACATAAACGGATTTGATTTATTGTGCAAGGAGAGTATAAAATCGGAGAATCTGGATAAAGTCAAGAATTCACGATTACTGAAAACATAAACTCTTGCTTTGCGTTTTAAAGCAGAAATGTCCATTTGTCCAGCCACACATAGCTACACTGCCCACGTAAATTATGCAGATCTTAGAAATAACTGAATTAGCTAACTTAGGTTTATTGACTATTACTTTTCAATATGAGCAGCCAGATGTCAAACACTCCAGCAAGATACAGTCAAAACGAGGTCAGTAACTAAATCCGGGCGAAATCCTGTCGCGACTTCTGGAGTTCTATCGGACGTAAATCAACGTATCGCTGGCGACAACCCTGATTTATTTTATGGTCCGCGTGTAAAAGTTGCGACAAATAGTCGTACGGTCGTACCCCGACGGGAACGAGTGCCATGAAAGGGAAATGTACCGACGTTTGCTCTGTAACTCTTGAAGTGGATTACTTTCTGTATATTTAGTCATCGTGTTTCGCTTTGTGGTACCTAGATTTGTTATTGTTGGTTCTGTTGTTTCGGGTTTTATCTTATTTGGGTCCTTTCGTTTATTTCAATGTTCGTTATCATATTTTTTTAGGATTTTTAACTTAAAATTTCGATAAATAAAAACATTAAAAAAAAACTTTTTTTAAAACAAGCTTTTTCGAATTCTTCTGAGCAAACTCTTTCATTTGATACCCATATCATGGTAGTGCACATAAAATAACTAGTCCACCATCTTGGGCCGTCCGCCATATTGAATTTATAATGACGTCACTTAGCTACCCATGCATTGTCATCCAAACTAAACATGTATGCGAAATTTCATCTTAATCGGTGTAGCATAACTGCTTTAAAATTTTGTTGCAAGATTTGACCCGAACACACATACGGATAAAAGCTTGTAAAATGGCGCAAAGCCTCCGGGTGTTAGTAAGCAGTCATCAAATCGTTTATTTCCATTAGATAAGTTAAAAAAAATTAGTAATTCTAGTTGTCCATTTGCAAAGGTTCTTCTTATGAAGAAGAACGGACAAGAAACTGCATGGTTACTATATTTTTTTTACTATATTTGAAAATGTGCGTGTGGGCTTAACGTAACCAATTCGTTTCTACAAATCTTATTGTTCAAGCTCATATTAAACAAATATCCACGAAGCTTTGCCTTTTGTGACTATTCCCTCTGTTCTCGTGTAAAGCAGTAAAAATAATGAATAATATTCAATGTCACGGACGAATCACGTTCTGGCTCAATGTTCCGTAATCGTGGTTAACTAAGCAGGTGAAACGTGGACGTGATTTAGCTTACGCTTAGCAAATCGGTGCTAATACGTCAATTAAACAGGTGTTTTTCTGACAAATAAAATGTTTTCCTTGTCATAAAATCATTTAAAACACAATCTTAACCGAAGTAAAGAGATATGTAAAACCAGGCACGAAAACAGATTTTCAAAATCATTTTCGTTTTTGAAAATCAGTTTTCGTGCCTAAATTGCGTTGAAATGAGATCAGAAGCTAACGAGAGCTAACCCACGCTGTGACTTAAATCGTACTTGTTTCTTCAAGTGCTTGGCAATATTAGGAGCGATAAGACGTCCCATTTCCCCTCTACAATAATTTTCAGAACATTTCGTGTGGGAGGATCATGTTCGGCCTCCAGGTTAAATGGCGCGGTGGTTTCCGGGATGGCTGGGATAGGCCTGGCGATCGATGCGCCACCCGCACTGCGGCTCATCTCGGTTCAACGAGCGTTAACTAGTTTGGAAGTATTCGGGTATTACTGACAAGGAATTTTAAGCTAAGCACTCGTGAATTTTTTTATACTTTCCTAAATTACCAATAATCTGAAGTGATAATTAGGACAGTGGTTAAACTTCCAATGCAAGATCTGACTTGTGTCAGAGCTAGGTTAGGTAACAACGCTATACACTATACAGTTTAGATATCTAGGATCTTTTAAATCGTAACAGAAGTCTACAATCAAGAAAACCCGAAGAAAAACCCAGCTAACATGAAACCATCAATCTCGGCGGAAATTAAATGTAAAAACTCCAGCACAAAAAGAGAACAGTTTCTTAAGGAACAAGCTCTGCACTTCGTAACTTTTAACTGTTCAACTTGATTCTTGAACCATCTTAACTTACTGCAATTGTTTCTCGTCCAACTTTCAGGAAGTTGCACTAACGGCATCAAACCCAGGCTTGGCCAGTAATAGATTGGTTACAAGGGAAGCGTGTTCTGTTGCAATCAATCAATTGATGTCAATGATTGTCAATTGACTTTAATTAGATGTCTCATCGTTGTTATGGAGTGATACACCATGTAGTGATTTACATGTTGCTCCATCAATAAGAATTAGAGAAGCTTTTGGTGTTCCTTCCACTTCCACTTTTTTATAATGTTCATCATAAGTCTGTTTTCTGTATGTGTAAACCTTTCAGTAAGTCCTGAGACTAGACAAGTGGCATTCTGTTAACGAAAACGTCGCGATTGCGATAGGTAAAATGTCAAAAATACAATAAAGGTACGAGCATACTGTGTCGGGCCGCAACGGGTCGGGGCGCAGCGCAAAAAGCCGCTAAAAGTGTTTCATATGAATCATAGTACACTATAACGCAGCGGATTATTGCTGATTATTGATTTTAGTGCGTGCGATGGCGATGCGACCCGCTCCGCCCCGCTACGACCCTTCAGCACTTCATCTATGTGCTGTACCTGTGGCTATACCAAGCGTATGAGAATGCTCGCGCGCACATATTTGTTTATGGACCTCTCTGTTCAATCAAAGTGATTGGCTATTGATTAACCGGCCGATCCCGTGGAGACTAAATTAGAACCTCCAGCCAGCCATTGCACGCACGAACGTGTTATTACTGTACTTTAACCGTCAGTACGCTGCGACCCGGCCCGTCACTAATGTGCTAAGTACACATTTTGCACTGCGATGCGGCCCGCCCGACCCGTTGTGTTGCGACCCGACATAGTATGCTCGTACCTTGTGATTTATCGAAATTTCACGTCACCGATCCCTTACATTTAGGCATTCGACAATGGTCATCGCCGATCGAATGACACTTTGTGTCATACTAAGCTTGTTGATATTTGTTAGTACTCCGAATCGTGATCTAATTTATCAAACAACGTTAACCCGATTAGCGATCGCCCACATGGGAATAAAGCCGATATTCCTATACAAGTACCTACAGCTAATGTCCCCGAAATTGAGCGATCATTACCAGTAATGAGCTGTACAGAAGTGTGCGTTTAGGCTTTAGCGTCGTCGACGAGGGATTATGTTTGTCCTACATAAAATATATTGGATCATTCGAGTAGCGAACAAAACCCTTGTACCTTACTCAGAAATACACTTATCCCTTACAACTCATTTTAGAGTTAAACACTTCTTAGAATCTCATTTGGCTTCTCAAATAAGTAAATTCTCTCCGAAGCGGGATTTATTGGGCCACGTAGCAATCAATAGTGATTATAAGCAATAAACTTTCGTCGGATAAGTTTTGGGGCTAACTTTGTATAAGCTGCCAATAACTGGTGTTTCTTTTCTTCCGAATAAGCGTAGAAGTTGTTCATTAGATTTCTAACTGTTGCCAAGACAAAAAATCGTAATTCATAACTGATTTGACATCATTAGCCATATTCTTTTCAATGTGCTACAGTTCCTTTGGATCGTCATTCGCTTCCTTACCCTCTGATAATCCCATTCACAGAAATCGATTTCCGACTTAGTTCAGTTGGATTGTGCCTTTATATTTCTACCATCTTCAGTATCAGGTGTCTAGCGATTGGCTATGTGGGTCAGGCAAACGGTATTCAACTGACTCCCATAGACTGTATTTGAATAGGACCTTAATATTTGAGTTGATTGTTAATTTAAGTGAACGAGACCGTATCGCGTTCCACTCTTTGAATTAAATAATATACTTAATACTTCGTTTGTCTCCGTTTCGGTATGCATAACTTGAAAAGATGTCATTGTTAACGTTGTAGAGGTTATTCTTGTTTATAGATTGTAATATTACAATACGCACAATGAGTGTAGTACTAGTAGCCAAACAATCATGTTTACAATAACTGCACTACGGGTACATAGGTAATAGTAGTTTTGTTATCACAATTTTCAGTCAATATAATTTTGTCGTCAAGCGACGATATATTACGAATGTGTTTCTTACGCAACTACATACATATATATAGTTTGTTCTATAACAATGTCATCTGCCGCGACGATGGGCCAATCATCGTCAACATTTTTGCCAATTCAAAGTCAGACAGATTCGTATTAACCTCTAGCTACAAATTAGAATGCTACTCTACTTCCTAATATATAATTCTCGAGTCATCTCTTACGACATGTTCAGGAAGTGAACAGATGATACATAGTATCTGTTGCCAAGACAACTATCTCTTCAATAACTGTGTAGCAGTAAGTGAAGAAATAGTATATTATGCAACTAGTGAATAAAGGACGGATTTAAAGCGCGGGCCATAGATGAATCACGAGCAAGTGAAGGATTCTAACGACTCAGAATCATCATGAATCACTTCCTACGGTCGTGATTCATGATGATTGAATCACGAGCATAGCGAGTGATTCAAGTGTTAGAATCATGAGCGACGCAAGTGATTCATGGCCCACGATATAAATCTGTTTTATTCAAGAGTTGCATACTATATTTTATACCATGACAACGAGAAAAAGAAAGATTTAAGCGAAAAGCACAAGGAATATTACGAGTAATAAGTAAATGGTTTTATTATAGTTATCGGCACGTAACTTGGCAAGAGTCGTTAGATGCGCAGAAGTAATTTTTTAGGTCTCTTTGGTTACCTAGAGGGACGCGGGGAGCGTTTAGCACCGTTCCGAGCGCGCGATTGGTTAGTCAGTTGACACATGGATCGACTGACCAATCGCGTTGCTTCCACGTTCCGTTCGTACTATACGGTGGTTGGTCGGTTCGCTCACTATGCGCGAACTTACCCCCACTATGCCAAAACCTTGCCAAGTTACATGCCGCTACTACGGACTATACCTTCAAAATTTATAAAAAATGTGAAGCCCTGACTCCTGAGCTATAGGTAAAAGCACCTGTGTTTCAGGGACCAGTGACCACCTCCGTTACGTTACATAATTATAATTAATAAAACACCATTGCAATTAATATCAGAATTGCAATCCAAATAAGTATTCAATAAATATCCTAGATTAAAATCAAAATCATTATTATAATCCTAAATATAAATAAATTCAAAAATATAATCGAAGAAGGAGTTTAAAATTCGAGTATTCTCTGTACAAGAAGTTTGTATCGAGTATTTTTTGCGCAAGGAGTTTATATAGCATTGAGACGGAGGTCCAATACATTGGTGTGTTCCAAATTCAAACACCAAAATAGTGATTAAAAGTGCTTTTTGTTCACTGTATTCAGTTAATAAAATAAGCTTTTTAGAGGGGGAGTGGTATAAAATAGTTTTAGAGAGTCGCTTGCGATGTCATTTTGATCCCCGACAGAATTAAAGGGGTGTTATAAGGTGGATGTGTGTATCTGTGTACCTATTTGTGTCTATATAAGGCATCATAACTCCCAAACGGATAAACTGATCTCAATACAGTCTTTTTTCAATGTTCTAGCTAGAATTTTTTTAACCGACTTTCCAAAAAGGAGGAGGTTCTCAATTCGTTCGTGTTTATATATATTTTTTTATTTATGTTCGGGCATAAATCCGTCAGTGAACGGATTTGCAAAATTCTTTTTTTGTTCGAACGAAGTTTAATCCGAAATTTAAATTTGGTAAAATTCTGATGAAGAACTTCGGAGATATACAACAGAACTCTTCAACAAATGACGGCATCTCTCGGGATTGCTGCAATCGCACGTCTGTTTATAGTTTACACCATTTTATAACATACCATCACACCAGTATGCTGTAAACGCGTACGCAGATGTGTACAGTTCACCCTGATACTCTCTTTCCACCGGTTATGTTCAAATTAAATTTTATTCGGGTTATCTATTCTGGCATCACTGGACATTACAAGTACCTTACTTTAGAACTTGTCCATTATATACCACAAAAAGTGAAAAATAATAATAATAGCTTTGTAAAATTTTCATTGTTTGATTAAACTACCTTTTCACGATTTTTTTGCCGATATATGTATTATGCAGATCTCTTCAACGAAAAATGGCCATTTTTCGGTCCTCAGCCTTAAGACAGCGTCGTAAAAGTCTCAAAACTGTATCTTGTTTGACAGTGAACTAGGAATATTCCATCGTGCGCGTTTAAAATAGCCAGCTGACCCCAATTGAATCGAATACCGAGCGTCTTGGGCAGTCCATCCAGTAATCCATTTACCATGAGTCTTTATTAAACCTATTTAGATGCTTCTTCGATAAAGTACGAAGTTTGCGACATCAGTTTTATTAAAGGAGGACTTAATGTCTAGTTAGTTTGCATGATAAAAGTGTGGACAAGCAGTATTACGTTTTCATGGACAACAGAAAGTGCGAACCCATATTCAACCATAATCCATAGTACAGCTTGTATTTAATATGCATGATTATATATGTTTCCTTCATCGACTAAGCTATACCTAGCTGTTTTGTATCAACAGACCATTTCAGACATCAGTCTACATGGTCTTCACATGATCTAACCAAGATTTTGTCTGGACTTTAAAAGAGACTGAGACCTCTTGAGTTTGTTTCGGCCTTTCTTCTCAGAGTAGTCAGACAGGAAACGCCGATCTCATCTAGTTTTAAAAAATATGATCGACATGTAAAAGTGTTTGTACAAACCAACTTACAGAAATAAAATCATTTAACAAAAACAGCTTGATTGTTGTCATTGTTTGTTAGGCCTCTACACGAACTCAATGAAATCATTTCAATGACGCCAGTAGGCTTTTCAATATTTGTATTGTCATTGCCGATCAAGTCCGGAAGAGTCTGCATCATCTATCGATGTCTAAGGCAGAGTTCAATATTTATATTTCTAAAGATTTTGGCTTACAAAATTTTAATTTAATGGAAAAGAATAAAAAGATTCTCTATATCTTTCATGGTTTTATATTTTTTGAATTCCATCCTTGCGCGACTATCTTTTTACATCAAATAAAACCTTACTAAATTTCTCCTTTAAAGTTCATCACCGTATATTTATTGCGCATACTCAACACTCTTGCATAATGCGATAACGTCCGATACACCGTCATTTAAACTACATATTAACCACACCAATCTGCACTCTATTAAACGGCTCATAAACCCGATAATTGATTGCATCAAGCAACACGTAGGAAAACGTACACTGAGTAACATACAGTAAGCACATAGTATCTGTTTTGTTTATAAACGGAACACGTGTACTGTGTTGTCGTTGATAGCCGTCCCAAAGTCTCTTTGTTATAAAAACACAATACATACTTAGCTTTATAGTAGTACCATTGTTTATACAGTAATAGAATCGTTATTATCAGTATGTGCTACCTCCCTAGTATCTCTATCAGACTTTCCAAATTCGTTCCTATCTATGTATATTATCCTACCGATAACCCACATGTGGAACGAATCTATGATGGTGCCCTAGTATGGGACTCCATCGAATTAGTTTACCTTGAAGATATTTTCATAACGACGGTGTCATTTCCTCTCTTGCGTTCATTCGTCTTGTCTATAGCATCTGATGTCGTTCCAAGACTATATTTTTCACGTCTTTGAGTAATTTCTGCCCTTAATCATTCGGGAAACTGACCGCCGTCGTTACCAAGTTTTCCTCACGAAATACGATTGGTATGAATCATCTTCTGTTTTCATTCATGAATAAAGATTCTGTTAAGTAAGCCCCCGGAGATGTTATTAATTCCTTTTAATCTCATTCCGTCCCGCTGAGTTACTGCGACATGAATTATATTATACTTTCAAACTTTTTTCATGGATCCTAGATGGAAACATATCGGAAAATTCCCGAATGAAATGAATCTCTGGCGCCGTTACAAAGGCAGAAATATGTGAGAGAAAACATGCGATTAGCATAGGGTTTTGTTATGTTACACGCTTGACTAGACATGTGTCATTTGCTCATCAGAATGGAGCAAAAGATAGCTTAGTCTGGCTTCTAGCAGCTATTTTTATTTCACATTTGTTCCAGAGGGCCGCATTTGACCTCCATACATCTTTCTGTCATACGCAAAAGGTTTTCCCTCGTGGTTATCTCTCATTAAACCTAGAAGCTTGCAGAGTTTCTCGTGTTTTTGGACGTTGTAAAGAGTATTTTTTCGTCCCTACCCTAATTTATGAGTAAAAAATTTTTAACCAGTATTTAGTATTTTTTGTTACCTACCTAGATGGTGATTAAGTCGATATTAAAGGCTTACAGCATTATAGTAACAACATTTATATTTTGTCTACATAGCTTTTCAACAAGTCGTTCCATTTTAGAGCTTATATTGTATACATTTAGTATTGCTGAAACAAGACCATTCTAGCCTCTGATATAATTTTAGCTCACTAGCAATTTGTTAGCGTTTGTGTTTTCACCTTGGTAAGGTATTTTAAGCAGTTTTATCAGAAATCGCTTAAAAAATAAAATAATTCATGGTCAGATTTGAAAACAAACTACAATGGAACATCTTTAAATAATTATAACAGACAATGCAGCAGAATCACTCAAAAATCATGCTATACATTTACATAATGCAAAGCAAATTTATGGAGCTCCGTTCTAATGAAGGTAAGTACTTTCTTGTTAGTTCAACTATCCACACTGCAAAAACGCCGTAAAAGTACGCCGAATTTCCCAACACGCTAATTTCAAACTAATTCTTTCGGCATTACGGACCGGAGCACTAAGTGGTTCTTTAGAAAATTGTCCTTGAGCAAGTCGTCCTTGACCTTCACGTAATGGCTGCTCTTAGAGCTTCTTACTCAAAATGTACCCCTTGACAAACGAGTGTGTTGTAAAAAGCACTTATTATGCTAATAGAGTAACTAGGGCCTTTGTAAGATGTTTAGATAATTCCCCGTATAATATCCGCATCAGTAATGTTTTACGATACGTCCTTTTCACAAACGATAGTCTTATTCAAATTACTAGCTGCCGTATTAGTATATCTCCCAATATCTTTATAAATTATAGCCTATAAGCTAAATTTCTGTAAATTTTCTTCACAATCCCTTCAGTAGTTTTTGCGAAAAAGAGTAACAAATCCATCCACACAAATTTTCATGGTTTTACGCTAGATTAAATTCCTGTATTTATCTTAGAAGACGTTAAAGGCCTATCCAATACATTTAATATTAGTATCTCAGCTTATAGAACTCATTTTCCCATTTGTGCCGGCGCAAAATTGCCTGTTTACGTAAATTTTAAATATGCCAACATAATCTTTAAGCCTCATAAACTGGGATATTGTTTGTACAGGCTTTTAGCATTTAGACGCGCTCAATAGAGCCAGCCTCGCTTTTCATCGCCCGAAATGTGTAATCATTTTTCTAGAACCTTTTTGCTTGCTAAATTACTTGGATCAATTATCAACCTACAACTATGTTGGTTCGTTGAATTGAAGGTTTTCTCAATGTCATGAGTCGTTAACAGAACATTCAATGAAGTAAATACTTACGAACATTGCTCTCTTGTATAGACGAAAAAAAAACTTTAATCAAATCTCAAAAATACACAGACTCGGTCTCGTCTGGGGGAGCTTATGATATGGCGTCGGTGCTATTTATTCGTCCCTGTGAAGGTCACACGTGGCCTGTATGTCAATTGTCTCGGTGGCCTGTGTCGTTAACCCTCGGCTTGTGCTCGAGAGCTCCGATTTTCAGCTGTAAAATATTCAACGTCTACAGTCGCAGAAAAGTAACGAGACCTCCGAGATGTTATGGCATGATTTGATTATTTATTCTCTTGATAATATTTGAGCTGCGTCGGTTATTTTCTCCAGAGGGTTTTCGTGAGTAAAAGCCGCTCAGCTTTTCATTGTCACAGTGTTATGGAACTTGTCACTTTAAATTATATTTATCTGTTATTGTAGTCTTCATTACTTTATCGCAATGTTTAACATTATGTTCAACATTATGTTTGGGAATTATTTTATCTGCAACACGCTAACTTGTATTTAGCGGCACCGGATCTATTTCTGTAGTTCCTCTGAACAGTAAATGGGCACCTCTATTATTTGCTTTTATCATTAGAACTGTTTTCAAATGCGCATGTCTTTAGTTAAAGCTACCATCAGCCCCTGAATTAAGAACAGTAAAGAGTTCAGTGCCACAATATCTATTTAGCTCCTTGAAATTTACCCAATGCATGACTTAATAAAATATATATAAACTTCAAGAATATTTCGCTCTAAAATGTCTCTAAAATGAAGTCCCAACAGATTACATCGCGTCAAACTTTTCTAGATGTGGCTGTCTGATTGTTTCTCCAGATCTCAGTCCCAGAATGCATTTCATTGTCTGTCCGTCGACCTTTGTAGCTTCTAGCTTATTCTAGAACTCATTATTTTGCCGTAGTTACTAAGCTTCGTCATGCATTTAATTGGAAAACTGTTTCTCGTAATGTAAATTGTATGCTCCATTTGTTTCACGTTGCGGTACTTGTTCAATTAGTGTTGGAGACAAATCGACTGGGAAGAAAATTGTACCTTTTAATTTTAGGCTTTCAAGCGAAGCAAATTGTTTCTGAAGCAATTTCATTTCCAATACCTGTTTTTGCCGTATCATTGATATCGACTTTGGCTGGCTTAGATCAAATGTATTTTGGTCGAAGTTATAGTACCTCTATCAACAGATGTACAAGGGTAGTCAACATCGAAGATTGCACTGAAGCCACAACAATGCTGTTGCTACGAACAAGACCCTTATCTTCAGTAACAAGTAACAACAATATCTATTGATTTGTCACTTTCGTCCACTTCTTGACATTGGCCTTTTTAGTACTTCCCTTTGCACATAGTTTACCTACAGCGTCCTTAGTTTTTCGCAGTTTCGCTCTTGCCTTCAAATCAATCGATAGCTTATTCATTCAATCAAGCTATGTACCCATCGTTTTCCTTTTATTTCTAAAAAAGATATAAAACCAAATCCTTAGCTTAGTAAAACGTCAATATTAGAGAAAAGTGAATAATGATCCTCGATTGTTCCCAAATGTATTTGAGCAAAACCTTCAAGTCATCCATCATTTGAGCACAGACTTTAATATGAGTTTTTTGTAACATTAAATTGTCTGTAAATAAACTGGTATTTTCTTTCGTGACGTAGAATGATTTAAGTGGCTTTGTTGTTAATGCTTTTGGTATTATTTTGTTAACGTCTAATGAAAATATATCATCATGTTTCTTTCTTGTCATCTAAATTATCTCGGCCTTCAGTAGATTAGAGTTCTATGTTTTGTTTAGTTGTAGAGGTCTCGTCTACTTTTGCGGCCGGACAGTAGAATTAATTTGTTATTTTCTAACGTAAAATCTTTTTAACAGAAAAATTAAACCGACTTCCAAAGCTAAAGACTACAATGCGAAAAAATACTTTCTTTTTCGATGTCGATCTCTTTGTTACCTATTGTTATTACCCGACTGCCGAAGGAGGGTTATGTGTTTATCAGTCTATGTATGTATGTATGTATGTAAGTATGTATGTATGTATGTATGTATGTATGTATGTATGTATGTATGTATGTATGTATGTATGTTTGTTCCTATGTGGCGTTCTAGAGACCAAACGCGTTGGCCGATTTTGATGATTCTTACGTCAATCGATTCGTCTTAATCCTGCGAGTGTCACTGGCTACATTAAAATTGGAAAATACAAAAATGGCGGATTTTGGGCGCCATTTTGTGGGGAAAAAAAATTTTTTTTTCTTCCAAACCCATCTTGTGGGGTATCGAAATAAAGGATTTTAAGAGGCGATTTCAAAAATATATAACACTTATATGTTTAAATGTACCTAATTCTAAAAAAAAATAACTAAAAAGTTGTAAATAAAAAAAGTTAATTAAAAACATCAAAAAACCCGACTATTTAAAAAGCAAACTAAAAAGACGTAAACAAGAAAAAAATCATGCTGTGCAGTCGGAGGATACATCTGGTTTTGGTCCGCCAGCTCGCGAATATGTATCCTCCGACTGCACAGCATGATTTTTTTCTTGTTTACGTCTTTTTAGTTTGCTTTTTAAGCAGTCGGGTTTTTTGATGTTTTTAATTAACTTTTTTTATTAATTTTTCGATACCGACGACACGATAATCTCCTCCTTTTAATTTTGACATTCAAAACTGCCGTTTAGGGGCTTAATTTAAATAAACGATTTGACATTAACTTCGTTAATCAGTTGACTGATGTATGATTCTATGTTAATAAAACGCTCACTTAAAAATAATAATTACAACTTCAATATCAATTCCTTGACAATTATACAAAGGCAAATATTAATTATCTTTATTAAGACTTTAAGACATACTAGCATTGTAATTATATATTCAAACGTACAAATTCAATCCAAACAAATAGTCTTATGTACTCAAACATGACGACAGCAGAACATCGTCAGTGTAAACCACAGGCTAAAACAATAGACAGTTGAACGATGGAACCGGGTACAATATCATTAACGAGTTTAACACAGCACGTGACCACGTGAGTCATCATTTGCATATTATTTTATTTCTGGTTTTTATAAGATAGCCTAGAATCGAGATTGTGGCTTTAAACTTTAATATGGTGATAGCCAAAACACAAGTCGACTCACGTGAATAAAAATTATCTAAGTCGTATCTGTGACTGATTGTTAAATTGTCGTTTCGTAGATAAAAACCAAAAATTGCGGTAAAAAAGGAAATTCAGCAGCTTTGCGGTTTTCAATAAAGTACCAAAAATATGTAAAAGCCACAAACGAGGCTGGGGTTTTTATTCACTACCAATTCGGCTTTGCTGTACTTGAAATATTTTCATAACTGCCTCGTTGGATAACCACTGCAATACACAATTTTTGGCATCGGAACACGATTGCGAAAATTCGGAAATTCTGTCCAAAAAGATAATGAAGGTACTTGGGAATTGTTCTCTTTAAAAAGGTTGACACTAGAACCATTTTCATGTAGATCTGGAACTAGATGATAAACACGAACCTCTGATTTATCAGCAAAGGGCTAGCTTGAAGAACATTGTGCCTTTATTCACATCGTTATTTCCTTGCCTGAAGGTTCTTATGGGTTTTAATTCTGTAATTGCAATATATGGCTAGATCTTACGATATAATTTCATACGCATATTTTTCGTAACAATGAGTGCAAGATGAAACGTACTGAACGCGCGACTGCCGCGATCATTGGTGTATCGTTATCAGTCAATACATTACTTAGTTCAAAATATATATTATATATGTAGGTATTCTAGATATAGTTCGAGCTATGACTAACTGTTCAGTGGCAAACATATTTTAAGGTACTTTGTACTGTACAAAGATAAATCCTACTAATATTATAAATGCGAAAGTTTGTGAGGATGGATTTATGTATGTTTGTTACTCTTTCACGCAAAAACTGAACGGATCTGGATGAAATTCACAGAGATAGATTATAGTCAGGAATAGCACATAGGATACTTTTTATCCCGGGAATATGTTCCCTTGGGACAATTTTCGACATTCACGCGGGCGAAGCCGCTGGCAGAAGCTAGTATTTAAATATGTATAAAGCCTAAAATGTTACGTGCGCGGCCGCGGCGTCACCCAGTGGCGTATATATTTCCCAATGTTAACGTGGTAGACCGTGCGCTCTCTCGGTGCCAGAATATTAATATTGGATCTCCTTTAGGACAGTTTTTTTTTGCAAAAGATTTTATGAGTTACATATACTATAACAAGAGGTTAAGAAGAAAGTCTAACCATAATTTGTTCCGTGTAAAAATATTTTTAATCATCCAAGTCCTTTTGGAGGCGTATGCAAAAGAAAAAATATCATGTTGTTAAATTTTTATTTTAAAGAAAAGGTATTAGACATAAAAAAAACATGTTTCACAAAGAATGTACATGTATCAATTAAAAATATACGATTTTTTTCAAACCTTTTAACCCAGCCGTTTCCAAGGAGTTTGCATTAGAAAGTACCCCTTTTACGGCAAGATTATTTAGAAAGTTAGGCACTATAAACCTTTATCCTCTTTTTGTTTCCCAAATTTATTTTGTGTGCCGCAGCATTTTTTTTCCGCACACTGTTTGCCGTTATCTCAATAGTCACCTCCATTTTAACCTTATTATTTTTTAGACAATCCATCCATCGAAGAATATCTTCTACACTATAAAAACCAGCTAAAATCCAAATTATTAATCGATGATAATTTTATATATGCCAATCGGTTAAACACGTGACCAACAGAACGATTAACAATATTTCAAGGCTTTTTCGTTTTCGATATCCGGATAAAACCGATTCCATCAGTAGATTATTTACCTACCTTTTATTTATACTAACCTCATCATCGATAAAATCGTCATATCATATCGTAAATCGTTTTTATCGTCAAGTACTCTTCACTTTAAATTGTCACATTAACTCGTTATATTGTGAATTGTGATAGTAAAGTAAGTTCTATATGAAAACAGAATCAGAATCACCATTATCCTCTCATTGACCCAAGTTACTTAGGGTCGGCACAGCTCGTTTTCTTTTCCCGTGTTCAACCTTCATTATTTTACAATGCATATCTTCGAAAAGAGCGTTTTCCAAGCAGCCAAACTGTGCGGAAAGTGTCACTTTTTTCACTAGTGCTTTTTACTTTCCTGTTTTTTTTTTAATTTTTAACGCCAACGTCAGCCCGACGCATAGAGTTTTTATTATTTGAGAAAAGTTTTAAAACTTAGTTAAGTACAAATATCATTCATATAAAAGGTAAAATAAAACTAATACTTCATTAAAGGCGTTTTTAATTACTCTAGATTTAGATTTTAATCAATAAATTATTCATTTTAAATATTAATTAAATATGTTTGGCAGAACGTATATTTTACTCGTGCCTTTTTGCGTTACGACGTGACAGCTATTTGCACATGCGCAGTAGATATGCCCGAGGAACTTTTAGTTAATCTGTGGTTATGCTGAGCGCGCTTGAATAAGCCCGCCATTTTATAAATTTTTGGTTGGTTCAGATATTTTTTTTTATTTCCTCGCACAATGCATAGTAAAATGTTGTATGATACACGTACGTAAGATGATTTCCGACCAACCTTCCGCACTTGTAGCATAAATAACTATTATAGAACCACCGAAAAAAGAATAGCGCGTAAGTCGAGTAACCAAAAGACAGGGAATGCATCCATAGTAATTACGTAACTAAATGAGAGACTCGTAATTATCTTAACGAGTCCATGCTACTCGTGTTCCGTTACATAAATGCTATAACAAATACCACGTGGAGTAATGAGATTCCTAGAACAACAAGATAACATAATATGTTTATCATTTGTAATCATTAGCTAGGGGCTTCGTTCTCCAGAAATACATTACCGTTTACAAAGCGACATCGTTCTAAATTAAAATCCAATACCACAAGAATACTAAAGAAAATCTCTTACACATCCTTCAATCTTGGGTTTCTATCTTTCAATTTACTTTATTAAAACACTTCCAATCAGATCACATGTTTGTCCACGTCCAATCAATAAGGGCACTGTTCCTCACAACATTAACTTTCGTTTGAGTGCTCGCCAACATGTCGCCGGTTCGCTTTATTCTCAATAACACTTTATTATTAGAGGTCCCAATTTCTGGTCACTTCTGCCACGTTATCTCCGTTAACGACATTTATCTTTCCGATGTGTGCCGGGTACAGACCTTTTGATATATCAGTACCACTGTCAGTTTAGTCGCGGCAATTAATAGGTTAAGTAGTGTCCGTGTTTTAATTTTATTTATCTTTATTCTTAATTTTTTCTGCGTTGGAAATTAACGGTTCCAAGTGATTCTGTAACTCTAGGAGTGCTTTTAACGTGCAGTGGAGGACAAATTTTCAATCCAAATAGAAATCACTTCAGTTTTAAATTTTTAACCTCGGCCCTTGCTTCATCGTCCAATTTTGCAAGCTTCTGTCTTGAACGCGCGAATTCGGTAGAACTGATGACCTCTGCGGTCATGTAACTCGGTGGTGTTCAGTGATAAATACGTAATTTAATGTCGTATTGACCGAGGACGCTTCAATAGATAATCTTTTATCTGACTATTAAATAATGAGCGGCCGGGAGCGCGCGCGCTGCCGACTACTTCGCAAGTGCGCCCGCGCTAGTTCGGAGTCGGACGCTCGCCGAGCGCTCACATATCTTCTCATTTGACACCAAATTCATCTTGGACTTGAAATACCTTTCAAACTCATCCCATAAAGTGTCAATCATAAGTGAACTTTTCAACTAACATAAAGTCAGTGTCGGCAGACCAGACCAGTTTTATAGACCAGTGCGACAAAATGTGGAAATTCATTATCAGATAATAATTGTGTTAGAAATGTGGTTGTATACATTGAAAGTACCGGGATTTGGCAAGCACCCGTTATACGAAGAGAGTGCCAAAATGACGGCGAACACAGAGGTGCGTCTTGTTTTTATTTACAACGCCTGTTGTTGTTTGGAGTTCATATTTTTAATTAGAATCATGTTTATTCCTTCTAAATGTCACTACAATCTGGCGTGTCAACCAACTCTTCAATGTCAATGTCCGTTTTTCCGAAGGTCTTTTTAGCTCCGTCCCTATCTGCCGTGAATTCCACTTCAAACTAGACTCTTCAGTTTTTACTCCATATCTACAGTTTTATTTGCATCTGTCTCTTAGGACCAAAAAAATGATCTAGAAACAATCGTGTACGAGGAATGCGACCATAAGGTGATGGCATTCTACGCGAGTACTTATTTCCGTTGTCGACAGTTTGTGGAATTGCGCTGGTGTTACCATCCTCTCTTACAACAGTGTCGTCTTCTTTCGTTTGTTGCTTGCGTTGCATGTTGATATACATATTATGTAGATCAACTGGCTTCATCTTTTGTTTGGCCATACAAAATAACCTTTAAATGGCTTAATTAAAATAAATTATTTGAGTTTGAACAAATCTTAGGACTCGGTTTTTACAGCGTTTTGTGTCATCGCCGTTATTTACCTCATCATCATCATCATATCAGCCAAAAGACGTCCACTGCTGGACATAGGCCTCCCCCAAGCGTCGCCACATTGACCGCTCCCGTGCGTCTCGCATCCATCTATTTAGCTCATCAGCTTTTATTATTATAATAAAAAAATACGCTATCGAATTCTTCGGTAAAATTTCTTTAGAATTATATATCTCCAGCATCATGGTAAATAAACGCGGTGACCGTCGCTCGCTCTCCAACAACTTAGGCTATAAACTTGACGGGTTTACTACCGTTTTTACGCAAATGATTTCTGCTGTAATAAAGGAAAATAATTTACTTTCAACTTGTCTTATTTTAATTACTACGCATCTTACGATTTCATAGTGATCTATTCACTCATTGAGGAAAATCGATCAATATATAATTACTATTTAATTAAATTTTATCGCGCAGTCATTTTGTAATTATTCCTTACCGCGAATCGTTAACAAGTTCATAAATAATAAAATCGTTTAATCTTATATTCTGGAAAAGTGGTTCATAAAATATTTCTTCTCTGATAACGACTGGTATATTTTATCAACCTCCTCTACGTTCGCTATATTTATCACAGTTAATGACATTGTTTAGTATGTTAGCTGCCCCTTTAAACTGAGTGACATTTAAAAACTGATATCAGTCAGTTCCTGGACTGTTATCTTAGTTTGTCTGATTGTGCCAAAAATATTTGCTACTTAGTAATTATCCAGCAGTTTTCGAAATCGAAAAATTATGCTCGTTTATGTAAGCATATTTGTCTGGGAGTTATGTAGGTACTTACGTGTTGTGACGTTTTCTTATATGGAGTAAATTATCGCCACAAATATGTAATAATTATACCTATTTATCTTAGTCATTGAATACGTCGCAATCATCCGACTATCTTGTCAAAACATTGATATCTTCTGAGGTGTAGGGGTTAAACATCAATTTTCATCTCGAATATACTATAGACTGGTTATCAAACTTTCGGTATTTGTTGAAATTCTTCCGATTATAATTTTGGCCAAAACTTCCACGATAGTATAGCGTGGTCTATAATCATTGTTTTGTAGAAAGATGCACGTGTGAACACTAAAGATTTTAATGAGCAGCCCGTTATTTATTGACAATAGGTGTTACGTACGTCAAACTGAGTATCTGCGTAACTTCAGGTAGCAATCATTATACTTCTCAACTGCGAAGTACAAATCAAATTAAAAAGTTTGTTTATTGGAAAGCACTCATAAAAAGCCAAAACTTTTGCCGTGTTCACAATAATCTCCATGGAAAATTTCTTAGAAAAAAAAAGTCTCGTAAACATCATTACTAAGGATGTTCCAAGGACTCATGGATCGTTTAGTATATAGTTCTTCAAAATAAGTGCCAGATAGGGAAACGGATAATCATCATTTACCCTCTACAGTATGCCACTAACCGGGATAGCTAGTTGTACAATGTGCTTCAATATTTCCGGCACTAATGATTTCTTTCCCTTCGTGGAACGGTTCCATTCTTCCGAGTTCTACATTTGCGTTTTGATTTTTTGAAAAGATGTCGTTTTCTGTAACTTTTGACTACCTATATCTTCTCATCCTTATCTTGTCTTTTAACTTTTTCCCTTTACAAGGCTTTCTTCATTTTGATGCACTATTTTTTCCGCTGGTAAGTTATCGGCTAACTCACTTATTCATGTCTCCCTGAACATTTTTCATCCAGGAATTTTGTGTTCCAGGTTAATAGGAATTTCATTCTGACCACTGACCAGAACCAGGTCTGAATATAACATTGACCACTGACCAGTAGTGCGTTGTACGTTAACTAAAGTCTTTTGTAGATCCTGAGTCTATATTAGATACGGTAGACCTAGTTACCGAGTACATTAGCACTAATGTTGCCGTCACCTCAGCCATTCATTCAACTTGGCCATCGAACCGTACCACATGACGTTTGCTATGATAGCTTATCAGCTCGACCCTCGACTCGTGATAGTGAATTTTTATAACTTAAGCACCACTTATTAATATCGGTTATCAAGCATTTTGAGGCTTTTTCACTGCTACGATAATTTATACGTGATCATTTCTGATTTGTAGGTATATGAACTAGAAATTCAGATGTGATTTTTTCAATATTTAATACCTGGTCTTATAGTTATTATACTTAAGTCTGAAATGCCAAGCCGCCTTGAGCAAGCGTCGTGCTTCTGACTTCTCTGTGTGAGAAGAGGCCTTTGCCCTGCGGTGGGACTGTGGGACAGTTACAGGCTGGTATTATTATTAAAACATTCTAGGAAGTTTGTCTGAATTAAATTAAATATTCTGTATTTTATAAACATGGTCTAGTAGAAATATCGCACGAGAACACGTCATAAACTATCGATTTTACTAACAATAACGCAGATATTAATCTCAAGAATGCAATTACAAACGTCGAAGGAAATCGTTTGTTTTTAACGAATGTTACAGCTCTTGACTAAGTTGGAGAAAAGCCTTCGTAACTATTATGTAACATATCCGCAGATCCCGAGCAACCTGGCCCGTTGCCAAACCAACCCAACATTTTCATCCCTATGGATATGACCTTTATTCCTGCCCCTCTACGGTATAATGTATCTTGCACACTATTGTTCAGGGGTAAATGATTCTGAAATGTTAATGGCTTCAGTAAATCAAGAGCGTTGAGAAGTGGGCTTCTTTTTTTCGATAATCTATTCTTATAGCTGTTTTGGGCACCATTTTATGGAATAGTGGTTGATGGCATTTTTTATGTATTTATTTTATGGAGGTTTATGGACTGTTAATTTTTGAATCATATAGCATATCAAGCTACCCGTTTCAGCTACGCGTGTGAGAAATTATATGCACAAACCCTCCTCGTTTACTGCCCTTTTTATTACGGAAACCGTATTAAAATACGTTGTGTAGTTCAGAAGAAGTAAGCGGAGAAACAGACAGGGCCAGACAGCGACTTTTCTTTACATACTATTTAGAGATAAAAGGAACGAGGTTAATCTAAGAAATTGTCAATATAATAAGTTATCTGTACAATGATATAAAATAGGCTACAAAAATACTAAAGAGATCAATAAAAAAGAAGTTAATAAAAAAAATTAAAAAACCCGACCTTTTTCGAATTAGGTACATTTAAACATATAAGTGTTATATATAATTAATATTTGTTTCGGGATATTTACCATGTATATTTTGAATTTGATTGAGAGCTCGATATTTCGGCACCGTTACAAGCGCCATGATCACGAGAACTAAAGTCTTTGCGGGTGGGTGATATTTACGAGCTGACATATCTGTCTACCCTCTTCCTCACTCGTTTTTCACGCACGATGCCGCTACTACCAGAACTTTTCTCACTAGTTACTCGACACTGTTCACGACAGACGATGCTCACTGTATCCACTTTTGACACTCGTTCAGTAGTTTTACGACCTTTACATAGTTGAACCACTGGATTCCAGGCTCTCGACAATTGAAAACCGTCGTCCCTATTGAAGTTTCTGCACTTGGTTATTTCAATTGCTTCCCGTACCATTCTAGGTATGTAATGGCGTTCAGTCGAGATAACCTGTGGGTCATGTAAATCGATCCAGTGGTTTGGCCCTGATTCGAGAAGATGTTCTGCTATGGCCGATTTTTGGGGATCGTTATTTTTCACTGCCCTAATGTGTTCTTTGATTCGGCAAGCAACAGTTCGCTTCGTCTGTCCAATATATGATTGCCCACAACTGCAGATAATCTTATAAACTCCAGGCTTTTCCAAGGGAAAGTTATCTTTAGGCGAACGCAACATTTGGGATACTTTCTTGAAAGGAGTGAAAATAGTTTTTATGCAGTACTTACTAAGAATGTTTGCGACTTTGTCTGTCACTCCCTTCACGTATGGCAAAAATGCTGGTTGTCTCTCGACCTTGTACTTCAATTGTTTATTTGAAGATCCCCGATCATGTGGCAAGATCTTCATCCCGTATCCATTCCTCTGTAGGACTTGTTTTACATGCGCTAGTTCGCCAGTAATATGATCCTCGTCGCAAAGATCATAAGCACGTTTAGTGAGTGACGTCACTACAGAATTTAGATGCCGTGGATGATGGTGTGAGTCCCCGTGTAGATACCGGTCAGTATGAGTAGGTTTCCTGTAAACCGAGTGGCTTAGAGAACCGTCCTCGCGTACTTTTATTGTTACGTCCAGAAAGGCGATAGTCCTGTTTTGTTCCATTTCGCAGGTAAAACGAATTTTCTCATGTATGCCGTTCAGGTGTTGAAGGCAGCCTTGAACATCACGCTCGTCCCCTTTAACTATTTTCACTCCTTTCAAGAAAGTATCCCAAATGTTGCGTTCGCCTAAAGATAACTTTCCCTTGGAAAAGCCTGGAGTTTATAAGATTATCTGCAGTTGTGGGCAATCATATATTGGACAGACGAAGCGAACTGTTGCTTGCCGAATCAAAGAACACATTAGGGCAGTGAAAAATAACGATCCCCAAAAATCGGCCATAGCAGAACATCTTCTCGAATCAGGGCCAAACCACTGGATCGATTTACATGACCCACAGGTTATCTCGACTGAACGCCATTACATACCTAGAATGGTACGGGTAGCAATTGAAATAACCAAGTGCAGAAACTTCAATAGGGACGACGGTTTTCAATTGTCGAGAGCCTGGAATCCAGTGGTTCAACTATGTAAAGGTCGTAAAACTACTGAACGAGTGTCAAAAGTGGATACAGTGAGCATCGTCTGTCGTGAACAGTGTCGAGTAACTAGTGAGAAAAGTTCTGGTAGTAGCGGCATCGTGCGTGAAAAACGAGTGAGGAAGAGGGTAGACAGATATGTCAGCTCGTAAATATCACCCACCCGCAAAGACTTTAGTTCTCGTGATCATGGCGCTTGTAACGGTGCCGAAATATCGAGCTCTCAATCAAATTCAAAATATACATGGTAAATATCCCGAAACAAATATTAATTCTAATGATTGTGACCATGTCAGCTTAAAAACTTATAGTGTTATATATTTTTGAAATTACCTCTAAAAACCCTTCATTTTGATACCCCACTCGATGGGTAAAGAGAAAAACAAAATTTAACCCCTACAATATGTCGCCCAAAATCCGCCATGTTTCTTTTTTTTAAAGGCACTTACACTTGGGCGGTCAAGACCTATCTAACGATATCTTAATTATAAAAATCCGCCAAGTGGTTTGATAGATATGAGGTAATAAAGAATATTACATACATACAAACATACAAGATACGCGCGAAAAACATAACCCTTGCAGCCGGGTAAAAAGATAATATGCTCTCTAACAGTTACGTAGAACATAATTCACAATTTCAGACCGTAAAAGTTGGTGATCTAATAGGGCCTAAGTTAATTTCCGACGTGTTCAATCTTTTAGTGGACGTGACATGTCGATCCATCATCAGTCAGACGAGAGGAAGCGTTCAATTTGCCACCGTATACTTTGCTACACTATTAAGATCCTTTATAGCCTTATGTGGTGAAGGTGAACAAGGAATGTTCATAGGTGGGAATACTTTCATTGTGCGTACAGTTAAGGAGAGGAATTCTCTGTCGGGGTCTTGTGTTTTCTGACAGCTACAACCTAGGGGTCTTTATGTCAAGAATTAATAGGTTACTTCTAGGCGAACGTGCTCTACCGTCGACCACATCATCGCTTACCATCTGGTGAGATAGTGGTCAAACGCGAACCTATAAATAACAATAAAAAAAGGAATTTAAAAGGAAATGTTTGGTTATTAGGCAAAGAAGGAAAAAAAAATTCAAGCAATTAAAAAACCCGACTGCTTAAAAAGCGAACTAACTTTTTTAGCAGTCGGGTTTTTTGATTTCTTGAATAATTTTTTTTAGTTAAATATCTACATACTTAAACACTAAACAAAAGTAAACTATGCAAAATAATACTTAAACTAACTACTTACATTATATACAAAAGAAAGGACCTATATTTTGTTTATTTATAACTTTTTAGTTATTTTTTTTTAAAGATTTAGTTACATTTAAACATATAAGTGTTATACATTTTTGAAATCACCTCTTAAAACCCTTTATTTTGATACCTCACACGAAGGGTTCGGCAGAAAAAAAAAATTTGCACCCCACAATATGGCGCCCGAAATCCGCCATTTTCCTGTTTGCCAATTTTAATGAAGCCGGTGACACTCGCAGGGTTAAGACGAATCGATTGACGTATGAATCATTAAAATCGGCCAACGCTTTTGGTCTCTAGAACGCCAGATAGGAACAAACATACATACATACATAGACTGATAAACACATTACCCTCCTTCGGCAGTCGTGTAAAAAGTAGATCAAAAGACCAAAAAAAGGAAGAATATATTGCCACAGAAACCTTCTTTGCTGCTTTTATAAGGCAGAAAAGAAACAGTATCCATAAAACTAGTGAGAGATTTGGTCGTAAAGAAAGAACCAGTTTATACTCAAAATAAGTTTAGACAAGTCCCCCATATACACGTCTAATAAATTGGATTGCCTCCTTGACGCCGGCGCTGCGATCATCCTGATTGTTTTAAGGATCGTTATCAATTGAACCCCACGTGACAGGAACCAGTTGTCAGTCACTTGTGCTACTCCTGACTGGCCTAACTGCCTGGTGATTTATGAAGTACCAGGGCTTTAGGAGTTTTAAGTGTTCCGTGTTAAGGTTGCGCTAGTCGAGGGCACGAACTATTTTGTGCGCGGGGTTAAAATGCCTGCTATCTCATCCGACAACATGTGCGAAAGAGATAGATGCTGTGATGAGCAGTTAGAAGCTAATTCGCGTACGAATTAGCACTTTTGCAAGTTTGTAGCGAAAAGGATGATGATTTAGGACGAAAAAGAGCGCGCGAAATTTTATAAGCAGACCTTTGGGAGTCTAGATATCAGGTAAAAAGGACTAAATGTATATTTTCTAAATAAAATTATTTGCATTGTTGAACTACTAATCTATCCTTGTATGGTGGCCGTTTTGAAATTTTCCTTCTTCTTATGGTATTTATTTCCACCCAAAGATGCGTTGAAATATGGAACTTTCGACGCTCATAACTTTCAAATACTTTTACTTTTTACTTTTTTGTTTTCATACAGGGCTTGATAATGATGAGACAAATTGATATCATTAACGTACACCGTCAAACAGTGGAGTATTCGCCTGACTACGTTTGTATGCACGAATGATCGACTAGTGTAACCTTAATGAGTCTTTGTGGAAGCGAGAGAAGACTAAATTTTCGAATGTAGATGCGATGTTTCTTATTTATTTAAATAAATGATTGATGAAAGGTCTGGTGTTTTAAGGAGCTTTATCAATTGAACCCCGCGTGACAGGAAGCCGGCGTGACCGATCTAACTACTTGCTGATTTATAGAGTACCAGGGCTGTAGGAGTTTTAAGTGTTCCGTGTTAATATGACTTTGTGGAAGAGAGAACAGGACATTTTTGAATGTATGTAGACGTGGAGTTACTTGTTTAGTAAAATTAATTGCTGTAGAAAGAGTACATTGAAGACTGCCTGTCCGTGACTTTGATCCATAAGTATTTTTAGCTTTAGTTGAAACTACTGGCAAGTTATTGCAACTCTCACTTTAACAATATTTGGGAACTATCGACTGGAAATCTAAACGTTTTTTTTTAAATTAATTTTTCTCTAAAATCGAAATTACCGTTGAACATACTCGGGGGTATATCGCAAAGCCCTTGGCAAGACGCTTATACAAAATTGTTTTGGACCAAGGAAAATGTCCCTCTTAGGGTAAATGGCTATGTGCTTCCCTGGCTCTTGTCTCTTATCGGTATAGGTATGCAAAAGTAACAGACAGGCAAAGTTAATTTCATATCTTTAATTTACTTTAAAAGAATGGGAGAAAAAAAAATTACCTACATCTTACAATTGAATTGAATTTCAAACACAATAAGAAATTCAATTTGTCCGATCCGTGTACTATACGGCTTCTTCTGGTGCTTTTCCGCTGCCGACCTTCAGTAAATTGTTGGCACGAGTAGAGTTCAGATTTACGATAATACTGTTCATCATGGATACTAATAACAAACAACAAATTAGGCTATACATTGTAAGCAAGGCGATTATTAGAGGTTTTCCGCTGATGTGGCATACACTAAAATTAATGTAAATAAATGAAGTCAGCACTTCCAATGTTTACATCTACTATTCATTATTAGATCGCAACCAGCGGTGTTCAGACGTCCCATTGAGTGCTGTCTTCTTACTGATAAACCTGGTTGTTTTATTATAAAACCCAAACCTTAACAAATGTTATTAGTGAACACCACATTGGGTAGCGGCTTCGCCCGCTTAAATCTCAGAGGTATTCCTATGTCCTAATCAGGCCAAGGTCAACTCGTGTTCCATTTTATCCAAATTCTTTCAGCCATTGTGGCATGAATCATTAACAAACATCCGACAGGCATTCACATTTATAATATAAGTAGGAAAAAGGAAATTCTGACGCGCAGCTGTATCTTGAAAAAAGCTTGTAAAAAGATTTCATGTTAGAATGGTAGACGGTACCCATCGTCGTTGTCTGTAAAGAACAATACAGTCCCGATATCAAATATTCCCTTTTATTCTTTGCCAACAATGGTTACGTTTTGTTTCTAACAAATATAGTCCCGAGCAGAACTCGTTCGTAACTTTCTATTGTTTCTGAATAATTTTTTGTAGGCTGGCACCTACGCTGTATTCTGAAGTCCAACAATGCCGATTCATACGGTCCGGGGATTTCCTCCACTGTTTACCTACGTATAGTTTCTGTTAAACATTATTTCATAAACTTATTACCACAGAGGTAAAGCAAACTAGATAACGCACATCCCTCCATCTGTATGAAAACCAAGCGTGCCACTTTTTCACACAATTTAAGAACAAATTTTCATAACAATAAAAGAAAATGCTTCCACTGTATCCGCCAACTTTTTTGTAGAGAGAACTCAATACGGCATAATTAGGCATTTTTATAGATTTCGGTGAGAAGAGCGGGTGAAGAGCAGTGGTGGCCCAGTGGTATCGGCCGTGACTTACAAGTTGTAGGTCGTGGGTTTGAGCCCAGTCAGGCGCAAATTATTTCATCACCACTGCTCTCAAAACGGTGAAGGAAAACATCGTGAGGAAACCGGCATGTCCTAGAACAAAAAAAAATATCGAAGACATGTGACAACCACCAACACGAACTGGGCCCGCGTGGTGGATTACGGCCCATCCCCTCTCACAGAGAGGAGGCCTGTGTCCCCGCAGTGGGAACATTAATAGGCTGATGATGTGATGTGATAGATTTCGGTCGACGTCCGTTGCCGATAAGGCTTAATAAAACATCTCAAAGTAAGAGCATTGCTCTTACTTTTGCTCCCTTTTTTGGCACGCGAATACATACATTCGCGTCTTCTAGTCGGATTTATATCTGTGCTTAATACCCCTCCATGGTATTCTATCTCACGAAGGCGGGTTACGTGACTTTTATGAGCTCGAAATAAGAGTCTTTTTGTTACGATTCATCCGCCTTCGTGAGATGGTTGTTCTATATGTATTATTTAAAATTCTTTGTAGATTTCCATGGAGTCAAGAGTTATTTATAGTGAAGTATGCATGAAGAATGTTTTCCGTGTAATTTAAGTGACAGACTAACTGGCGCGGCTGATTGGTGTGGTTTTAAATCAACATGTTATTGTTGTAGATCAGTGAACTCTGTGGTCTTAAAAGAGGTCGAATAAGTAACTCTTGTAAAGAGACCAGGTTGAAATGAAAGCATGTGATTGAACAGAAGTTATGTAAGAGGAAAATATGATAAGATATATGTAGTCCCAAAAGAAAGTATGATAAAAGAAAGCGGAATAATCCCAAGAATGTGAGTGTAATGGTTGAGATGGGAAGGGATATCGTCTTCTAAAGAATTTCTCTGATCACCTTTTGTAGTGGAGTTCCAAAGTAACTATTTACAAAATGAATATGTGAAAAATGTTTAAACATGATTGTCTTGATCTAATAGCTTCTTCCTGCGCTTTAGCTACGTAAATTCCACTTTGAAGTGTGGTATTTTCCACAATATTCTCAAAAAAATCATCTCAAAAAATAGCAATCACCCACCCACTTTTCTCACGCGATACTGTTATTGCCAAACAGTCGTATTATTTATAGTAGTTGACGTAAACTGTGTCTGGAAGACGGCCAGTCGGTCTGTCATGTGTCTCGTACTCTCTGCCATGTGTTCGTTGTTAGCGCCTGTATTGCGAGATTTCTAAAAACACGTGAGATTTTGGTGCTAATATTAACTGTTTGTACAGAATTGGACCGTTTCTTACGGTTGTTTTCTCCGTACCTAGTTGGAGATTCATTTGTTTTTCAAGGTTGTTCGTTAAATATTTTATTTCCTCAGCTGTCGTATGATTTGATAGCTATCTGTCGTTTTAGGTTTTAACTCTTGATTTAATTATGAACGCATTTATCCCATTGTAAAATGCCATGCTCCCTGATCAAGAGTATTAAATTGTTTCTCAGGGACTCGTTGAACTTCATTGACTCTGTCCTTTCTGGTGGTCCTTATTGTTGATTCTGGCATTCTGGTGTTGCAATGGTTGAGAATAGTGTGGCTTGTCCCAAAGAAAAAGGTTTCCTGATCTAGTTTAGTAGTAGTGCCCACGACGACAGAGTTGGCAAAAATAAGAATATTCAATCTACGAATATTGTCAACTACACAAAAACTTCGACTGAACTAAACAACTATATTTTTCATACTTGCAAAACTACATTAAAACATCATTGAGGAAGTTCAATATTTGTTTCTAAAATAAAATTATTACATTCGCGACCTCCAGAACAAGGTCTAGTGCAAGCATTCTAGACTGATCCATGTAGGCATAGGTGTGTATAATTGTATAACGTTTTAGAGAAGTATTATGTGTGACAAGTTTTGTCTTAATTGCAATATCAGTTTTCACGATGATTATTTTTATTTTGTTCGGAATTTTGTGAATAATATCGTACTCCGTTAACGCTTTTCTTTCTTGAGGTATAGACATTGTTGTTGTAATAAAAAAATCGTTCTTATAGTAAATCCTGCAATTAAAAAATCTTTCTTTTGTTACCTACTAATGTTCGTGTGTGTGAGTGTGAAGAACGGCCTATCAGAGACTTCAGTGACGTGATTTGCAGTATCAATAAAGAAATAAATCTAGCTAATTGTATTTACTAAGTATATGGAATAAAATAATTGTAAGCTATCGTCTTTTTGACAGGTCAATTTAATTACTAATATTAAAAAATAAAAATATATATATCTTTAATTTCTAGTTGATAGATCTACGATATTGTTGTGCCATAAGGCATATCATTGAAAAAAGGGGTCCTTAAGTTTTATTAAAATGCAGAAAAGGACAGAAACAAAAATCAAGTTGAATGTCTAGTCCTGGGTTATCAACATTGTGAATTACTTTACCAACAATATCATGGAGTCAATAAAAAAAAAATAACAAAAAAATCAAGGTATTTATTTCAAGTAAACTTTAGAAGTACTTTTGAATTGTCAAACAAAAAATTAATAAAAAGATGACTCTAGTTGCAAATTCGCAAGCGTCTGTAGTTCTCAATGGAGAAGAATTTGCAAGAAACTCCCCGGACACTCTTTTCCTTCAGTTTTAATTACAAGTTTTTGGTTACATCATTCTTGTTGAAAAAATACATATATGTGAGAACGATGTAAAAAGACGTGTACGTAAAAGCGTCTAGAGTAAAAAATAATTAAAAAAAAAAGCACTTTAACAGGCCGAGACAGCTAAGTTATGACCAATCCCAACTGATGGCGCCCGTTCACGAACATGACCCATGGATCGGCACCACTCAGCTCAACCATCATGAAGGGAACCGAATGATCCAACACATGTGCCACCATAGTATAATGAGAAACCATCAAATATCTACAACTTAACTAAGTAAAAACAACAACAATTCCTTCCAATCACTTTAGAATTAATCCTATCCACGAACAGATTGCTAATTTCGTCTTAATGAGTCCCATTATGTTAATATGTGCCTAATGGTTTAAATCCACTCAATTTATTAAGCTATTCCAGCTATTCTCGTAATGGAGATGTAGTAAATACTAATGCTTCTTAATGTTTTAATTGTGGGCAATTGTTTTAAGAAGTTCTTTGACCTTTGGAGTTTAGGTTCAGAGCTTTTGTTAGGGGATGTTTTATTTAATTAGGCGTCTTTGTCTATACATAGTAGTTATAATGAGTAGTAATTACTTATTTACTGAGCGAGGTTAATGGTCAAGCTTTCGTATCGAAAGCAGTCTTTTAAATCGGTGAAATTTAAATAATGTCGGAACAAAAGAAAGAAGCCCTCTTTTTATTTGAGACAGAAGGTAGAGTCTCTTCTTTTTCTCCTTGTCGATGTTACAGAACTAACAGTTCTACTTCCACAGCATCGGCGCTGGCAGTGCACTTTGACTGTAGGCTTGTACAGAGGAAAGAATATGAGACATATTCTAATAAACTACTTAACGATAAAGATGCTTTTACCCAGTATTAAACTTTAACGCACTAATTTCCCCAATCAATTTCACATCAATTATTCACAAACTCAAGATAAAGCAATAAATTCCTATCGTAAATTCAATTTACTATCCATTTCACGTTCAAACTGGAGAAATGAAGTAAGTTGCGTACTTAGGTTACGTAACATTCTCTGGGCAGGAAACATCAAATATTTAAAGGCAAGTCCGACTCCAAACCCATATATAACATTAGGCTCCTACCGCCTCTGCATGTATTTTTCATGAGCGTAAAGTTTTAATGTCTTATTTCTCGGTTTTGGGAAAGAAAAGGAAAGTTAATATTTAAGATGGTTTAGCTGTCAAATAAATGTTGATTGTCTGTGAATTATTGACTGCCGTCGTTGGTCTAATGATGAGAATATTATAGCTACTGGACTGCTAAGCTCAAGATGGCTCTGGGTTTAATTACGATCGGGCTTAATGTTATTGAGTGATTCAGTACCAGACCGGAGTCTGGATTTGAGGCCGTTGATGGCAGGCAATAGACTCTTGATTTTGATGATGTAACCGGCAACCCGGCAACCGGCTACCCGGCAACCGGCTACCCGGCAACCGGCTACCCGGCAACCGGAGCGTGTGAAAAGGGGCTAAGAGTCCACTTTTTGAACGTGTAAGTTCTACATAAAGACTGTCCCTCGAAATGTCCCTCTCATCGTTTTGCCAGTGTTTAGTTGGGAAGAACGGGACTTAAAACATGTTAATGTACGTACGTGTGCCTAATATTATATACGTAACTAAGTACTTACAGTTCAGTCAGATCAAGTTTGATGTTATGTTTGATTGTATGGTGTTATTTTCCTTTATAAGCTACTTCTACTCTACGTCATTCTAGTTTATTTTTTCAAGGACAGAGTGGTACTTATGCTATGTTAATGACAAACACAACAATGCCATATCTTCCACAAGATAAGCCTTGTGTGTGGTGTAATTGTTCTGTTATTTCGATGTGCGTTCTCTTGTGACTGTCACGGTCACCAGACGCCACATAGCAACGTGTCTAACATGTATCTAACATAACATCACGCCTGCATTCCCCGAAAGGTTCGGCAAAGGTATACCTATCCTCTCTCTTCGCGTCGTATTCCTCAGTACTGAGCGTCATGATTCCTCTGACGGGAGATCAAACTTTCTCTTATAATATTCCAGCATTTGTGTCTGTCCTTGGCGTCTGGAATGCATCGTGCATGTTGGTGTTGAACGTTGAACGAATTTGGTCATTTTGTTTAAGTCCCATGAAGGACGCGTGCCAATTGCCATCACCCGGCCACAGATTCAGACGTAACGTATCCAAGTAAATAAATATGTTGTTTGTGCATTAGGCACAGCCCCCTAGCCAAGTTAAAAACGTTTCGTATCGAATCTATTTCTACAATCGTTAACGCTTCTATTTGTATGGTCTGACCACGTGACCTAACGTTCAGCTGTGTCATTCCTATACATTGATTCGTTTTCTACTAGCGTTATCGATTGTAGATTGTCAACTTGGCTACAGGTGCCAGACATCAAAGTGCCTTGTCTGTTAATTAGGTACTTACTCTTTGGCACAGTTTGCACGAAGATTTAGTTTCATGACATTTAAATGGACAAACAACAAAAAGAGCGTCACTATTTTTGGAAAATAAAACTGGTTGTAGCCAGTTGGTAGTGGACCGGCCATAATATTGGCTTTAGAAACCATGAGCTCGTCTAAAACTTCAAACTAAAATTGCAAACGCAGTGAAGGTATGCCCTTAGGCGATTGAAGCCTTAATCTTCACGACGTGGATTTCGATTTGAAAGGCCAAGGACCGAGCTCATATTTACGTTAGCAAAAAAATTTTGGAGACTTTTTTAAATTGATGAAGATTTTGATCATGCTGAGCAAGAAATAACCAAGCACGTTATTCAATAGTTGAAAAAGTTAGTTTCGTTATAAAAGTCTGCTAAAAATAAAAGCAAATACTTTTCAAAGCAAAAATATCCGTCAATTTAGTATGAAAAATAAAACAGTGTTCATTCAGTTATGTGCTCACCCTCGCTCTATTAAACCCTTTGTCTTTCAATCGAGCTGCAGTGTTGTTTTGTATTCTGTGAAAAAACTCTCATACATTCAAATAAACACGCGCCACTGAATTGTGCTCTATAAATTGTTCACTGTTAGAACTGGGGTCGTTACAGCGAATACCAACAAAAGTTGTAAGTGGTAAACATGTTTTTCGGTGACCTTGTGTCGTTGCTTTTTGTTGTGACCCTGTATTGTATATCGGAATGAATTAGCAAAAACTAAAACGAAAAATGAAGTCCACATTTTCTCCTTCAGCGAATACATTCTAATAAGTATCCAGATTGTGTAAAAGCTGATCCATAGCAATACGTAAAAAAGCAGTTTAAATATGCAGCTTCATTTGTTTAGAAAACATAATTTATGATCGGGCAGGCTCGGCTGTCTTCGGCATGTTTTAATCTTACGTGAACAACACCCTGTATTCGCGTTTTGAACATCCAGGCTAATCGGTGAAATAGGCTAATGCAGGCTAGCGGTGCAGGTGACCTTGTTCCAAAACAGGTCACACATGGTGCATTGCAGTCGGGGGAACAGGACATACCCACAGATTTATTAACGACACGCGCCTAGATATGAAAATCCTATGAAATATTTCAATACGCTGCCAAAAATAGAGCCAAGGCGCTTCTGAGAATGTTCTAAAAGTACTCCCGGATTCACCGATGAAACTGTTATTCAAGAACAACTTCGTAAACCGAAATCCCTGCGAGAATTTTGTTTCTCAAGACCCATTGATAGCGGTAGGAAAATTTTACATTAATCATTCAAATTACAAACTTTTGGTGATGTAATTTAATTCACAAACCTTTCCTAAAAGTTCTGCTGCTATAACGTTATAATAAACCTGTCAGTTCCAACGTTTTTACCTGGAAGTGTCACAAAAAATGCCCACGTCACAGAAAAACGTGAAGTGGGTCCTTTAGAGCAAAAACCGATATAATATGCTATTAAAAACCTGCTGTGATATTACAAAGTGTAGGCTCCAGGGTCGGGGTGCCGGGTGACGGTACCAGGAGCACACGAGTAAAGGATTACTGCCAAGTTGAAGGACTAATTAGTTAAATAGCATCACGTAACGAACCTCCCCACACATTTATTTGTCCTTCATTTAGAACCGTCCTTCGGAACACGTGACACGTCGCTTCTATCGTCGAAATAGTACCTACCTTCTAATTCAAAGCTTGTGTGGTTGATACTATGTAATTAGTAAATACAAATTTCATACGAAAATTGTTATTGTTCCCAAGTTACGAAGTTTGAAAATTTCAGCTTTACTCAACACAAAAGTTTACCTTAACCATTCGAACTTTTGTAATTTTAAAGTGTTTTTGTGAACTTAACTGTAAAATACAGTGATACGGCCGTAGTGGGCGATCGTCAACGGCTCATTGCGAAAAGGCCACAAGTGGTCTTTGTTCTCGTAGGTCGTTGAAACAATAGGCAGGTTCACGCCACCGACAGACGTGGCCGAGAACTTTTTGACATCGTAGATACTCAGATGTTAAAAAATGTGTTTGAGAAAAAGTTTCTCTTTTTGACAGGGCATCACCTTTGTTTTATTCCGATTTCTTCCCCCAAGGGCATGAAAGATGTGTTCTAAAAGGGTCGCTGAGGGAACCATAAATCTATAGGGGTCCTTTTTCTTAGAAATTATCATGTTTCATTTCGGGACTACTACATCTATATATTGTATAACGCCGCGGCGCCGCCACCGCCTCCAGCTCCATCTCGTATTTGAACGCCTTTTCTTTTTTCTCTTCGCTTCGCTCTTGTCAGAGCGGTCGTGGTCACGATGAGTTTTGTCCAATCCCCGGTGTTTTTGTAACTCACCTCACGCTTACTCTCCATCCTGTTCTGTAAGATGATAGTTTGGTGGATTCATTAACAGTAGGAACTCTAACCGTAGTTTTAATTAGATCGGTCCACTTCATCGGTGACCTTCCGCGTGGCCTGTTACCATCCACTCTGCCAGGCACCGCCTTTAGCCTTATTATAATCAATAAATACTAGCTTACATCACATGGCCCACAATTGCCGACCCTGAAATAAAACAATTAAGGCAGTAACTGGCAGAGGTCGACTTCATTAGGATTTGGGACGATATTGCGACGTCGAAAATCCCGGAGCAGACTGAGTGCTTTGTTAATGGGACGCCAATTATGTTCCCGATGTAATTGTATTATGTAATATGAGAGATGTATTTAAGACGTAGGAAATCTCGACATCACCTTACCTTGTTTGAGGACTCTGAACTAGGGGTATGGTGTTATGCCCGCTAAACAGTATTTTGGCGTACTGTGATGCCAATCTTAGATATACACCACAAAAAAAACCTATTTGTCACTTACACATACTTCGTTCGTTGCAGTCTTCAGTTATGAACTGACCTACGAGTATAGTGTCGCTATATGAAAACTATGTACATAACTGCGTTGATAGATCTCAATAAACCACAGTTGAATGGTCCATAAGTTCCATATTCACATCTATAAATACGTGAAGCGTTCGGCGCTCTCTGCACGGCCTCCCAACGGCGGCTCGACCATTGTCCACCAATCAGCACTGTCTGCAGGTCGACGATTTAGCACTTGGGGCATCCGCTGCAGATGAACGAACGTCCATTATACTCGTTTCCTATTTCAGTAGATAGTAAAGAGCCAATTAGAGAAGTCTCTGGGAGCTCGGCTTATTCGTATGTGCGTAGGTCAGGTGACAAGTCACTGCTTGGAGATAAATCAAATATCTCTGCTGTGGTTGGTCAAATATCTGTGTGAACTGGTAAGATGTCGTTTGTTTACCGACTGCGGGTTAAGTAAGGGATAGGTGGTTTCATATGTGATCATGTATATTAATTATAGAACCTATGTTGATTTAGATGTGATGAGGTTTCTTGAGTGTAGTATTAACTGGTGTGTTGTGTTGTTCCAGCATGAGGTCACGGCGGTGGTGTGGTGTCCGCATGGAAGCCCGGCGGTCTGCTGATCACGCGCTGCACACGCTGCGAGCGCAGTTCCGCCGCGCTCTGCCGGAATGGACCGCGCGCGCCTCTCGCCGCCGCCGGACTGCGCGAACCATCGGCCGCTCCAAGGAGGACCCCGCGAAACCATCGATACCGCAGCCCCGCCCGCGGAGGCCTTAAACGAACCAGAGACTCCGCGGCCCTTGCCGCGCGCGTTAGCTTCTATCCCCGAGAGCGAGCCGCTGCTCCGCGAGCCGCTAGGGCCGCTCAGTGTCAGTGCCGTCAGTGAGAATGTGCTGCGCAATCACAACGGCCGGCCGCTGCACGTGCAGTTCGACACGCAGTCGCCGCCCGCGCCCGCGTCGCTGTCGTCGTCGGGTTCCAGCTCGTCGGATGACGAGGATGTGTCCATCGCCGAGGCGCGACCGCCCGACGGTGGCTGGGGCTGGGTCGTGGTGTTCGCCTCCTTTATGGTCAACCTCATCGCCGACGGCATCACCTTCAGCTTCGGCGTGTTCTTCCCGCACTTCCTGGAATACTTCGGCGAGAGCAAGGGCAAGACGGCCTGGATCGCCGGCATCTTCATGGCGATGCCGCTGCTGTCCGGCCCCATCGCCAGCTTCCTTACTGATAGATACGGTTGTCGGCGGGTGACGATATTCGGCTCGATCCTAGCCGCCATAGGATTCGTCATATCCGCCTTCGTAGATAATATGGAGACATTGTTTTTGACGTTCGGCATAATGGCCGGATTCGGATTAAGTCTGTGTTACGTGGCGGCGGTAGTGATAGTCGCGTATTACTTTGAAAAGAAACGTTCTTTAGCCACCGGAATTTCGGTCTGCGGTAGCGGCATCGGTACGTTCGTGTTCGCGCCCCTGACCTATGTATTATTAGATGAGTATGGGTGGCGAGGAACCACGTTAATATTAGCTGGTCTATTTTTAAATATGGCAGTGTGTGGACTGTTGTTCAGAGACCTGCCGTGGACGACGACGATGAACGAGGAGAGGGCGAAAGAGAGGAAACGGAAAAGAGAGAGGAAACGGTTGAAGCGTTATCAAGCGGCGCAGGCGTCATCAGCTGATAGCGTTTCGGACACTAAGAGTAGTCCTGCAGGGTCTACGAAAGCGAATGAATCCGCTGACATAGAGACTGTGACATCACCGATAGTTCCGCAATTTAGTTCTTTAGTGGATCTGCCGACGTTTATGACGGGCGGAGAAGGGGTGTCGCTGGAGGTGTTCGAGCTGATGTCGAACAGGGGGCGGGCGTACGCTATCCTCGCACAGAACTACCCTGGCGTGATGTTACCTTCAAGGAGTTTCAGCGACAGCGGGCGCTTGCACGAGATGTCGCCACCACGGGCATTGATGTCACCGGGAACTGGTACACCAGGAGTCCTATCTCCTACCACACCACGCGCTCCAGAACCGAGCTCTGCACCCATCAATGATAAGGCAGCCCTATCTCTATGGCTCCGGCGTCAGGCCGGGCACGGCGGCTCTACGAAGAAGCCTCCAGCCTTCCTGAAAGACTTGAGGATGCATCGGCACTCGCTCACGTACAGAGGCGCCATGCTCAACATCAACCGGTACAGACTCAGGGCGTCCTCCTGTCCGAACATCTTCAGGAATTCTATGACGACCATTGCTAAAGAAAAGGTGAGGACTGTTTTAATTTCTTAACTTTATGATAGTTATCGGCCACATTTGCTCGTAAGAAAACCACTAAAATGTTGATATAAAACACCAACCCGACCAAAATAGTACTCAGAAATTTCTTATGTTTACAAATATGAACACAAAAACAGTGTGGCCTAGACACAAGAGTCTAAACTACAAATGGCTTCAAAAACTGGTGCAAATCAATCTAGATGGTGCTTTTTCCTTAAATCCAAAGCACACTCTCATTGGTGAAAAGAAAAGGGGGACAACGAAATCATCATCAAGGACTCATGTTGTGATAGTGTCTCTATCGGCTTAAAACAATTCATAAATAAATGAGGAAGAAGCCTATGTGCAGTAGTTAGTGGCCTGTGTGTATTCTAAAATCACCACTACCATCAATACATTAAAAATCAATTTAAAGTATCACAGTGAATAACAGCAACTTTTCAATGTTCCAGGTCCAATGGTTCGCCGGTCTCTGGGACTTCTGGGACCTAGTGGTAGACGTGCTGGACTTCTCCCACTTCTCGAACCCCGCGTTCCTGATCTTCGCCGTGTCGAACTTCCTGCTGTACATGTGGTACGACGTGCCGTACGTGTACATCGCCGACAGCGGCATGAGCATGGGCTTCAACGAGTCGCAGGCCAGCATGCTCATCTCCATTATTGGGATACTGAATATGTTTGGCGAGGTGAGATATTTTGTATTTAATTTTCTCAACTAATGTTAATGACGACGAAGAAAACGCAGCTTTGGAAGGCCGCTGGATGAGAGACGCACAGGATCGGTCGATGTGGTGACATTTGGGCACATTCGGTTGGACAAGCGGTTGTCGCGATGCTGTCAGTAGTGTCGCTTAGGGATCCCGTCGATGCGCATGTTTGTGTGTGTGTCCATATGTGTTCGTCCATATTTATACTGTGCTTATGTCCAGCAGAGGATGTCCTTCGGCTGAAATGATGATGATAGTTTGTTGTAAAATAGGAGGTGGAGTAACTTGCAAGAAGCTTTTGCCCTGTTGTGTGATAGTAGGAATCACATCGCACTATCACACTTCACATTAATAGTATAAAGGCGAAAGTTTGTGTGTGTGTTTTTGCATGTTTGTTACTTCTTCACGCTCAAACGGCTGAACGGATCTGGATGAAATTTCTCACAGAGATAGATTATAATCTGGAATGGCACATGGGATAATTTTTATCCTGGGAATATGTACTCTTGGGATAATTTTCGACATTCACGCGGGCGAAGCCGCTTGCAGAAGCTAGTAGGCTAAATAAAAATTATGTATATATACATAAATACTCATACATAAACTGCCTGCCATGCAGGTTGTAAAGTTACAAAAAATATTAGGTCCACTCGGGAATCCAACCCGCACAACCAAACGCTAACCCTCTTACTAATAAACATAGAATAGACTTACTATTTTGTGGTTATATCAAGTATAAACCTATGAAAATGTATGGTTATTCCTGGTATAACTTTATTCCGTTTATTAGTAAGTAAGTCACTGCACCAACCGACTTAAACGTGGTTTCGATTTAAAATATGCAATTTTTTTTACAAAGCATCGCTTTAAAATCTAATTACAAAAAGCACTAAAGTACCTACATTAAACCGTTCCCAAAAAACTGCTATCATGCTTCAACATATTAAATATATCTACATACTATATCTGCTCACGACAAGTGAAAGCAATTACCCCAACATAGTAATATCCATGTGACAGCCACACTATCGTCCGTTATCAGCAGCAGGCATTGTTTAACTTGACACATTTAAATCATCCCCTACTGATAACAGTGAGTGTATAGATTGTTATGCAATCCGTATGTACATGTGTTCGGATTGTATGTGTTATTGACATGTATTGGAAATATGTAGGATGAGAGTGTAGGCAAAACTATGTAATAATATATGTAAGGAAAAGCCATTATTGCATGGGTCCTTTTCGGGCTAGGAGTTAGACAAACGAACTTCTTTGCTTGTACGTAGGTCACATTGTAATTAATCACGTTATGTATTGGAGAATAACGTAAACGACATTCCACCAGGCACGTAATTTGATCTACACGAACAATCGGTAACTCTCTCTGTATTTCTCCTTGAGTTTTATCACCAATTCACAACTCAATCAAACCCGCCAACTTCTTCCTCGATCTCCTATCTAATCATCTCTTGTTCGCGCCTAAAACTAATGCTTAGTGTTATGTAAAGTTGACATCTGTCAGAGTCATTCGATCGAAACCATATCTCTCTTCAAAACGAAATCTTTTTATGTGCCGACAAGTGTATAAGTAATTGGCTTATGTTTAACAAACCACCAAATCTAGTAATATACTGCCAAAAATAGTAAATGATCACCAAAATTAAATTTAGAACCGCAACAGAGTCGACGGGGCTCCTATTTCTGAATACAGAGTCTAAAGTAACCTAACACGAAAGTGACGGCGGGAGCTGAGTTCGCTCGCTTTGCTCGCTCACTTCAGCTCCCGTCATCTCCTTCGAACCGGACTTTGGACTAATAAAATTCATTGACCAAATCACAAGATATGACATCTTCCGGTTTTAGCACTCATTAAAATTTGGTGACCAATTTACTAAATTTGGTTTAGGTTTATTTTTTTTTGCTGATTGGTATATATTTTAGGTGATAGTGGTTATGGTCATAAAGTTTTTTTTTGAGATCATTATATTTATTCCTTAAGTAATTGTTTGTGATTGCGGTCCGGTTCAGGGCAAATAAAATGAGTAAAGCGCTTATTACACTACGCCGGTATTCAGGGCCCTAAATTCGAATTTAGGGTGGTGTAATAACTGTAAGGGAGTTAGGGTCCCCAAAATATCGACCTTATCGACTCGGAATGGTGGAGTGACACGGTATTCAGGGCCCAGAATAAGGTGTAGTGTAGTAAGCGCTTAAGTGTTAGTAAGTGATAAGTTATATACACAGTACAGTAATTATGTAAACGACAATGTAGTAACGAGACAGTACTCGATGGATACAAAAACACGTCTACTACAATCTAACGTAATTTTGGGCAAAATTCATAGATTGTACCTTAGCAATGATTGCCGAGGGATATCAAGAAAATCAAAGTCGATCTATAAAAAAAAGGCACTGATCAGATAATTTTAACAGAGAGTGGTCAGTCAAAAAGATGTATCTACAAAACTATAAAATCCAGCCAGTTAAAAACTAGTCAGTAACAATCCACTTTTAATCATTCCAGATTCTCCTGGGCTGGGTGGGCGACTTCCAGTGGGTGAACGCCAGCATCGTGTACGCGGGCTGCATGGTGGCGTGCGGCGTGGTGACCACCATCATGCCGCTGCTGGGCTCGTACGTGACGCTGGCGAGCGCGTCGGGCGCGTTCGGCGCGTGCATCGCCGCCAACTACTCGCTCACCAGCATCATCCTGGTGCAGCAGATCACGCTGGAGAAGTTCACCAACGCGTATGGCTTGCTGCTGCTCATTCAGGGTTTAGCGAATCTGATTGGACCGCCTTTAGCTGGTTAGTATCTTGTTTTTACCCGATTAAGCTATGATGTGCTCTATTTAGGTCTGATTTAAAAATATTTTATCCAAGGAATTTGTATATGGCTGTTGTTTATTTATATATACAAAATATGATGTCAATTCTCCCAGTCTGAGTTGTAGTTAGAATCTCATACAAAACAATTTTAACAGAATTAATAAAACAGCTGTGCACAATTTTTTTTTTTTTTTTTAATAATTTCACTGTGGTATATCTATCTATCTAGGTATATAAAAGAGAAAGTATGTATGTATGATCCTTACAGACTCCGAAACGGCTGGACCGATTTTAATGAAATTTTCAGACAATCTTTAGATTGACCAGCGGACAATCCTGTAATTTGGTGGCGAATGGAGCATTTTTATTAACTTTAAACGTGGGCGAAGCCGCGGGCAGAAGCTGGTTGTATATAAGAAATAAACTTGTTACAGTATGATACAACTTATATGTAACATCGAAAAATTTGTAAAACCGATCACTTCTGATTTACATAATACAACTAATAGAAATCACTCGCTATATTCTCGCATCAGACTGCGTTCAAATAAAAAAAAAAAAAAACAAATCATTCTCAATTTTATTACCAATTATTATCAGTCCGAATGTGATCGGCTTTACGAATGTTTCCGATGCTACATCTAAGTTGTGTCGTAGTGTACGAAGAACAAAACTGTATGCAGATCTAAAACTACGTTATCTCTTTGCAACTTTATTTATCTCACTCCCAAAGAACATTTTGCAACTTAATTGATGTCTCATAAACGAAGAGAATATCAAGCTTACATAACAGAAAAACCACTTAACTGCAGTATATTCCACACACACAATACAATATATAATTCAATTTACTAACCAAAATCTTTGTCCATTATTCCAGGATGGGTATACGACGTGACCGGCTCGTACGACCTGTCGTTCTACCTGGCGGGCGTGTTCATCGGCGTGTCCGGCCTCGTGCTGTTCGTGACGCCGCTCATCCGCTGCGGGAAGTACTGCGCCAGGAGGTCTGCCGCCAGTGCCGCCGCTGCCGCCGCAGCCAGCCAGCCCATAGACAATAAGCAGCAACCCAATGGAGACCTCAAGCTGAATGGGAAGCTTATGGTGTAAGAAGACCATAACAGCCTGTGGCTCACTGCAGGCCAGAACGGCCAGCTAATGGTGTAGGCAATATGTTTATATCGTTTTAGCCTAATAGAGACAACGGCATGGTGTACGGACGAGAGGCATCTTCTCATACTCGGCAGATGAATGATATATTATCAACTCTTAACGGAATCGCGCCACGCAGGCTCAATGCGGGTTGGTGGATGTCACACGTCTTCGAATTTTTGGTTGTAGGACTTGCCAGTTTCCTCATGATGTTTTCCTTCACCGTTTTGAGAGCAGTGGTCATGCAATAATTTACACAAAGTAAAGCGCATGTCTGGGTTCGAACCCACAATCTACTTGTAAATCGCGGCCGTTACCAATGAGCCCTCACTGCTCTCTTCCTAAAACTATTAGGTATTCAACATAGAGCGACCGAGATGTTGGATAATATGATACAATGGTTGTCAGGCAAAACGTAAATAAAAAAAAAACACAATTTTTTTTGAGTCTCGATTATTCAGTGCCTCGAAGTGGACACAATATGTAGTAAAAAAATCCAGCATTCAATAATTGGACTACAAGAGTGCATGGAATAGTGAGTTATGAAAATCTGTGGTGCAGAAATATTAATAGTACCTACATTTTGATGCACGTGGGCGTAGTTCGTCATTTTATAGAATTTTATTCCTCAATGGCAACTATTTTCGAATAATGTTTCACTACAATATTGAAATAATAATAATTTTTTTTAATAACCATTCTATTCTGACTTTTTGCATTATTATTTTCTCTTCTTAGTGAATTTTATTACTATTGTTATATTATTAAAAAATAAACATTTATATGTACAATCTCAGCCAATCAAATAAAAAAAAATATTTTGTTTATCTATCTAGAAACGCATGACTATCATCAAGGCACATCTAATCAGTGTACATAACCTAATACAGCCAGGAAACGATGCCTAAGTCACTCTAGCTAGACTAAGACTCGAGGTCCCTCAGCTCAATGTTATAACTTTGTTACAATTATAGTCATGTAAGTATTTCTAGTGTTTTTACATCCTAGTGACAACTAAATTAATGAATTAGCAAAGGCAGAATCATCACATTTTTCATTTTGGCAATCTCTAATGCAATATGGTACTATTCCGTCTTCCTTTCTTGACAGACAGCTGAGACAAATACAAATTTACCTTGTGCAAAAAAATAACAGCCCATACAATTTTTGCCATTGTCGTCTACCTACCGCCTTTTCAGCGAAAGTGGATGTTACTGCCTTTAACTCATATCTCAAATCATACAGTTCAAATATCAAATGATGCATCCCTGAATAAAGTGTTTTAAATCATGTTTCTAATGAAAGTGAATTAGAGTAGCAATTGTGGTGTTAACTGAATGTTATTTATATGAAGGAGGCAGCAGCGTGATTCTTAGTTACGGTGGAAAGAATATGAATCGAATTTGTTATGTAGATATTCTAGTACAACTTTCGGAACTAAGGGTTCCCAACGAAAATATGCACTAAGGGTTCCCAATCACGAAAATGTTAACCATTTCTATTTCGGAGCTCGCAAATAAATTTTAAGATCGTTTGGCTCATTGAGAACGGATCCAAAAAAATATTAAATTGTAACAGATATCTGTGAACAAAGTTGTGACTTTAGACGCACTTGTAGAAATTAAAATCGAGTTTCTTAGTAATTAGGCGTATTTATAAGGATAATTGAAATTGTATGAGCAGCAAAATACCTATAAGAGACGTTTTTGAACTGTCAAAGAACGTTACAACAAAAATGTGAATGTTTAATTTGTGAAATGAGCTAGATTTTGTTTTTAACAGTGAGTGCTACAATACCAATACTAATTATAAGTTATATAATATTAGGCAAAATAATACAAGAATCAAGAATGTCAATGGTAGTGAATCAACAGAATAAAAACATTTATAGCAATTTTTTAATACCAATTCATCAATCGCATAAGATTTAAACTAATATTAATCCAAACTTTTTATTAAACTTGAAAATCGATAAGAAATTAGAAACTTTAAAACTTGTATCACCAAAGACTGCCCATGTTTAAATCAGAAAATATAGATCTTCCTGTAGTTTGTTAGAATTTAGAGGCTGAATAGTGAACGCCTTTGCTGCCATACCATAGAATAGCAAAAAAAAAACGAAATCTATGGCTGCTACACTCTTTGTGTCTATGGTTGGCAAAGGTATTGACTGTTCAGCTTATTAAGCTAATAGTGTAACTAAGGGACCTTCTTGATGACGTGAAAGATATTGATGCATCTTATATTACCTCAATAGGTGATCGGATGTCAAGTGAAAATCGGTCGATTCCAATTTTAATCGCCTATCAATGTGCTAAAATCCAATCGCGTGGAGCCATCAGGAAAGCCGCTAAGTTATTTGTGCGATATAGTATTGTATTAATAAATATTTTCAAAATACAACTTTTGAAAACTAATGTTGATAGCATTAAGAATTAAATCAAGCTGTATAATATATATTATTGTCGCATAAATAAAGAAGGAATACCTTTAAAATATAAAAGCGAATGATAGTGTGTAAGTTACGATTCGAGGAAAAAAATAACAAATTATGTACCAAAAAAATGTTATCAAGTAGCTTTGTTTGCATTTTGTGTAGTCTTAGGTGTTTAAGAGATAATGCCTTCAACGCTGACAAGCGACTGTATTACATTCAAATCTTTTCAGAAAGGGATGATTCTTGAGTAAATAATAATCCGTCAGTTGGATTATCAAAACATATTGGACATGTATTTATTGCTTCAACAAAACAAAAAAAAATTACAAAGAAAGTTCAGGAATGGGGGATTGTGACGTCACTTATGAGTAAAGTGTGCTAAAACGTGACGTCACGCGAAATTTCAACTCACTGTATCGTCGTTATTTTTTGTTAACGTGACTTAAGAAAAATACTTGTTGAATATTTTTTATTAATCTACCCGACGGATTAAAATTTTTTTCATCCTTAAATATGATACTTACCAGATGCCTTTATAAGACCAGTAACTTTTGTATGATAATGTAGTGCTATATAAAAGACACAAATAAATAATCTTAGTAATTCAGTACTATACTTTTATTATCAATTATTATTACAAATTTTTAATAAAGATATATACTGCTGTTTTTTCTCGCATCGATTTGTTTAAATTTTTCCTCGAGTTTATTGTTCGAGAGAAGAATTTCTGGAAGAACTTGGGGAAGGTCTATGCCCAGAAAAAGAACATTAACGGGTACTAAAAAATATATCTAAATGATTCGGAACGAGAAAATATAGCATTCAATCCATAGCTTTCCGTCGTGACTATAATAATGATAGTATTCAAATCATATTTATCATACTTTTTAATATCATGACAAAACAATTCGAATGCTAATAATTGCTAATTATGATATCAATTGAATATAATTTTATAAGAATTACTCCAAAAGCTCTTGCCAAAATATGTGTACAAAAGCTTGTTTTACAAGATTCATGTTTTTAAGGAAGCTTGCATATTGTTGCGATATATCATCGAATACATATTTGGAATAAGAGTTTGTGGCCCCGTTTTCCATGGGATTGGTTGAAAGAATAGTTTGGTTAAGAAAAAACGTTGTGTTATTAAGAAAATCGTCAATAGTTCTCAACTCTACGAAATTTTAAATAAAAACAACTGCCGATCATTCGTTTCACATTATGAACCCTAATTTCATACTCGATTAAGTTGAATATCCCATCTAATAGACGCGTGAACTTTACTACCTTTTGTTACTAGTAAGTAGAATTATATAGCAAAAACATGGTCCTTAAAACATGGTGTGTATGTATGTATAAGTAGTTATAATAATGTCAATAATTTTACGTGTTTCGTTTCGTTCGCATGTGGTGGCCAACATGTCAAGTGATTGTACTAAACGGGTATACAAACAAACAAATGTATTATGTATATATCTGATGCACTCTGTTGTGTGTATGTTAGTAAAATTCTTTTTTGAATTTATTTTCATTTTGTTTTATTTTTCTTTTTCACTTCTAGCCTACCTTACTTTAATCTTAGTTTACTTCTTCCTTAATTTTCTTGTAGTCTCAGATATTTTATAAATTTGTGTGACAGATAAGGGCATGTATTTTCAATTTACAAAATCGGCCTTTGTTGCATTTTTCCTCAGTGTAAAAAGTCTTTTTTATGACCGTTAATATTGTAGATATTTTAATTCCCTGAATATATGAAAATTTAATTAGCAGTCTTCATACTATAGCTTGATATTTATCGTATTGTATTTTAAACATGTCTGTAAATAAAATTGTGATAATAAAATGAGATATCCTATCGAAGAAATCAAATAAATACTTATTATTAAGTATAGCTAGCTAGGTACGTAGTATTGAACTGTAGATCATTGGACGAAGAAAGCATTTTCGTATTAGTAAACAGCTAGTTATAGAATACAAATAATTTTCGTGAAAATGTACATTATAGTACGAGATACTAGCGTTAAATTCTGCAGGTAAATTGTTTAAAAAAAATCTTAACATTCATGAATAATACTTGATAGGAGAATAGATTTAAGTACTGCGGGGTTGCCTGGCAATATCTAACTGCAATTATACCTTATTCATGAAAAATAAGATTTATAAAAAAATAAAATATGCCCTCAGATTTTAACGGTGAGATCTTAGGCTATTAGATATTTTCGATATAATTCGTCAGAGAGAAAGATAACCGCAATAATGTAATTTAAAAATGAAAATAATACATTAAAAGTTCTTCCATAGTATTTTTTGCACTCTTTAGAATTTCAGCACAACTTAGAACCACAACGTTCGTTATATATAGACTAATAATTCAGATACAGTTTTTTTAAACAACTCTTAGACTAGCGCTAGGCCATTTTATATTCTGAGCATAGTCAACAAAATGCCATTTATGATCCCATATTTAATAATAATATATAACTGAAGATGAAAAGGACGATTCGCACGTTAATATTTTACATATTAAACTAAACATTTGTGATTATTACAACAGTTTACACCAAAATAAGCAATCATTTAATTATAATTATTGTAAGTGAAATTCGATTAAATATTTATTGTAGCAGTTGTTATTGAATAAAATATACCTCATAAACATAGCGTTATATTTTATTGATCGGGGTCTTTTCGTATTGGCTATTTGAGACCCTATTATTAAAGAATTCATAATTATGTATGATTGATTATAATAAAGACCATTTTAGCTTGTATTTGTCTTTTATTATTAACTTTTCATAAACTCTTTGGACAACCTGCAATGCCGCTAATATCTACAAAATCCTTCCTTATTACTGAGGATCGGGGTCATGATTCACTACACCCTTTAGAGGAAAATCTGCCTCCATCGGCTCAGATCCAAAGTTGCCATTACTACATGCTGAAATTTGCTTAAGGACATAGTTTCTTGCACTTGGTCACACCATCGTGTTACAAAACTATAGGACGATTCAAACTTATAATGACGGCTGTGAAGCTCCCTTTTCGCTGCGCAGTACCCCCCTAAACACCACTGTCACATGAATTTGCTACAGTGAAGCGACTCATCGTGATCCGAGACACAATTAGATTTGAATCTATCTGTACCCGAAGTATCTTTAAGAGGTGTCAAAAGTTTTGTAGTAGGACTGTATGGAACTTAATTTTACGTATAAACCCTGCATTACATGCAAACAAGCTTCAGGATCTTTCATCATCATCAGCTTTTTAATGTGCCCACTGCTGGGACATAGGCCTTCTCTCTGTGAAAGGGAATGGGCCGTAATCCACCACGCGGACCCGGTGCGGGTTGGTGGATGTCACATGTCTTCGAATTTTTGGTTCTAGGATGCATGCCGGTTTCAACACGATGTTATCCTTCACCGTTTTCAGAGCAGTGGTGGTGAAATAATTTACACAAAGTAACGCGCCTGCCTGGGTTCGAACTCACTACCTACAACTTGTAAGTCGCTGCTATTCCCACTGGGCCACTACTGCTCTAGAATCTTTACAGTCTAGCTATTCCCCTAATAGTTAGGTACTTCTCAATCAATCAATCAGCCGACCCTTTTCCCAACTAATACCAGTGTTTTACATGGAGCGACTACCTGTCTGACCTCAGCACAGTTACTGGGTGACACGATAACCCATGGCACAGATAATAAAATACTAACATACATATGCCTCATCCTATACAAAGAAACCGTACCGACGTAACTAGCGTTTTGCGTCTGATTAGATACAAATACAGATTGCAGATGCACCCAACGCGAAGATAGAAAATTTGGTTCAAATAAATTGCACTAGATGGCGTGATAAGCTTCGATTTGTTATTAAGTTTTGTGAACTATTAAGATTTTGTAGAGACGATCATAAAACATGTATGCTCTTGTTTCATTAATTCTCCTAAGCACAAAATTTAGGAATATTGGGCTCTTAATTCACATTTCAAAGATAATTTGAATGGATCATTAATTTAAAATTGATTCCAATAGATGGCGCGGTTTTAAATTTCTGAGGCATCCACTCGTTTTTAGGGTTCCGTACCCAAAGGGTAAAAACGGGACCCTATTACTAAGACTTCGCGATCCGTCTGTCTGTCTTTCTGACCGTCTGTCACCAGGCTGTATCTCATGAACCGTGATAGCTAGACAGTTGAAATTTTCACAGATGATATATTTCTGTTGCCGCTATAACAACACATACTAAAAACAGTATAAAATGCGATAATGGTACGGAACCCTTCGTGTGCGAGTCCGACTCGCACTTGGCCGGTTTTTTTTTAATTTGTTTTGTAACACATTTTTGTACAATGTTACTGTAAAAACGTACAGAAAATACTATAAAACAATTCGTCGCTGTATTTTACAAAAAATAATTCACGAACCGGGGTATACTCGGTTCGTGAATTATTTTTTACTTGCAATTCGCATTGAAGTAATAGCTGTAAGTTGATAAAATTTAAGGAGCACCATAACAATGACTATGTAAAGCCAATTAAGCACGAATTAAATGACACATATTTTTTTAGAAATTGGTTTAATAATAAACAAGTAGCACTTAACTTAGGTACCTTTATATTAACACGAAAAAAAACATTTTAATTTTTTTTCTAAAAATAACGGGGGTGGTGTAGTGTGTGCTACGTACGAATATCCTCCCTATATAATTGTACTTAGCATGTAAGTTGAAGCATTCAAAACGTTGGTATTTCGAGAGAGAATTCTTTCATTTGGTCTCCCGAACATCGAACAGTACACCGAGCTCCGAGCTCCGAGCTTCTTTCTACACGAAGGCTAAGCAGGATACTCACTAGCGAGCCGTAACCGTAACCGTTCAACACCCGTGTTCCTTCAGTTGCTTGTGCCAGGGCTGCGGTAACTCTCTTTTAAATTTATCCGCGACCCAGACTGGCATCGGCCCTAGCAGGCCCCGTCACTTTTGCTAACAACCCCTTGAGGGGCGCGTGGAACACTTCTTTCTACGTGCCGTAAACTCGGGCCTGAACCTTATCGGACGGCGAGCTACCCATTACTTGCCGTTCGCAAGCCCGCGCCTACGGTGGCCGGGAATTGGCTTGCGACTCCCGACGCCCAGGGCGTCTCCTGCGGTGGCTAGGGGCGTGAGGGCGTCTTCTTAGCGCTTCCCTCACGCGTTCCGCCGCCTCCTTTGCGAGCATTACTGCTTCGCAGGTGGAGGAGACAGCTTCCCATGACCTCTCACTCCGTACCATGGCCTGAACCAGGAACGGACGAGAGAGGTCACCACCGCCGATCGCCTCCACGAGGACACGGCGGTGCTCCGCCCAAGTGGGGCAGACCTCCACCGTATCCTCTGGGCGGTCCACACAGTGGACACCATTGCGGGCGATTCTTCCCGCCTTATCCTGAACAAGAACCTCCCGAAATAGCTTTTCAGATTGTAAGTACCTACCTTCTGTGTTGTTATCCGTGGTTGTTATATAAATAATAATGAACTACTAACAAATAATAATTAACAACTAACCGGTAACCGTTTTTTACCGTTGCTGCAAGTATTAAACTAAGTATTAAAAACCTAATTTACTGCAGTAACAATATATTGCTAATAACATAAGTACCTTTAAAAGGATTACATATAAGTAAATGGTATGTATTTTTTCAGTACCTGGAGTCAATTTTATCAAATTATGTCGTTTATATCAATTTGTATACTCCCCTTTTTCGGCGCTCATGGTGGTCCTGCTGAACCTCGTTACTGTATCACGCTAGTAACAGATACAGCTCGCTAGTGAGAACCCGGCTTTAACCTGATCTCTGAAACATTTATCAATTCTGAAGCTGTTTTAATGAATTAATATAATGAGTCATCGTTACTTATAAGGTTTACCTACTTATTTAATATTCTACCACAGTATAAATATGGACAAACAGTATGGAAACTACCTACAACCGCTCGAAACGGCACACTCACACAAACATGCGCATCGACGAGACCCTAAGCAGCGTCCGCAGTGCTGTCAGCCCTAAACGGCTCGCACTACCAAGATTTTTTTTTTTCTACATGACTTCTCGCAGTTCAACCAAAGTGGCTGTCGTCTGCTTAACCGGGCGATCCTGTGGAGACTAAGCAATATAGCCTCCAGCCAGGCACAAATGTCTAAATCTAAGCGACAACGCTGAGGGCTACCCCCTGTGGGGTCGAACCTCGGCTCAGGGCGTCGCTGGGGGGAAAAAACGTATGTATGTACCCTATCATATTTCGCCCTGTTGCCAGATATCACGGCTATTATTTAATATTCTATGACCACTCTGTTTATTTTTATTCTGTTCGCATCGGAAGTTAAGAACACAGGAACCGGTGAAATATAAATATGTTTCACCTGTTCCGAACCAAAATAGCATTCAAATTGTTTTGATACCAATTCCTTGTTCCACATTAAATCCACCCTAAGATGACCGTCTAGCCACGAAGTATGCGGCTTGCGGTTTTATTTAATTATCTAGCCATCAGACTGAACTAACCCCGTATTCAAAGTATTGAAATCAACCTGCCTAATTCGTCTAAGATTTAGAAAGAACAAGAATCGCTGAATCGTTACTAATTCACACTCTTTTGTCTTGATTGTGTGTTTGCGATTGATTTCATTTAACTAGTTTACTAGCTACAGAAGCTCACATACGTACGAGCGTAAAAGCGTACACTTTATTTATTTCTATAAGTTCGTAAAAAAAACGAGTAGTTCAAATTGAAAAAGAATGAGACGTTTTCCTGACATCATCCTGTTTTCGACCCGTGACCTTGAATTTATACAAAAGCCCAAAAGGTGAAACGGCAAGTCGGCAAACTGCGGAGATATTTCATGAATACATTTATGAAAGTTGATAAAACAAAAGAATTCTGAAATTCCCTTAGCTATCGGCGCTTGGTCGACCCGACGACCTCGCAGGGGACTATCCCATGATCTGACGATACTGCAGACATGCAGTATGGATGGAGCGATACCCTCACAAAAATATACATATAAATTAACAAGTGACTGAGCAGTAAATATCTGTCTCCTTTCGGTAACTAGATCGGATATTCGGAGTGACGAAGGTGACACAAGCAAGCCTGTGACATGATCCAAACAAAATTCTAGAAAAATACAAGAACTGAGGCGATAGACATTGTATTTTTGTAAGCGATAGGTATTGTTGAAATACCAAAATGTAGGGATGGATCAACGGAATTTCGATAGCGCTTGACAATCCCATACAGTATTGCCTTTTTCACAATCGCTATCGCCACGCTATTGTTGATAGAATGTCACTTGTCTGGGTTATAGAACCGCTGGGCCAACATCGCATAATCTCGCTCTCACTTTCCTGCCACGTAGATAGGGAAATCTCAGTCCATTCTCTATATTTTTGGACGATACCTTCATTTATATACCTACATGTGGGACTATTGCTACAAAAGAATATTATCGTGTTGCATTTTGTAGTGTATAAAAGAGGTTGTGCAAATTGCGGTTCCCTTACATTGCAAGGTTTTGGGCAAAGGTCGGCTTATGGCTGGTTATCAACTGGGACGATAAGCATTTGATGAAACTGATAGGCTGGTAATACGGGTACTCTACTTGGGGAGTGCGAGTGTTGAGTTTAAGTACGAGTACGAGTTTTTTATTATTTTATGCAGCATGGATTTTGTGTCGAAGACCAAACTTATAAGAAGCGTTTTTAAATATCGTACCATTACGCCTAGGGCATGCATTCCGGAACATTTTTTCTGATATTTTGAACTCCGGAATTGAGAGAAGTAATACCGGAAGCAGAAGGAATTCCAATATTCATAATTTTTTGATATTTTGATTATTATTAAGACTGGAAGGAGACTATGTGGTATGAAATGTACGTGATACATACTACGATTCAAATATCGTGTTATTTATTCATATTATTAATGATTAATATATTGAGGCAAAAGCTCAGCTGGCTGCCAAAAAGTTGGGGATCCTAGCGAAGGTGAGACGGTACTTCACCCCAGAGCAGTTGCTCAACTTGTATCAAGCGCAAGTTCGATCATGCATGGAGTACTGCTCTCATCTCTGGGACGGATCTGCCAAATACCAGCTGGATGCACTCGAGTAGATCGAAAAACGGGCCAAGAGGCTTATCGGCAATGAGATACTGGTCGAGTCTAGGCTCCAGAGCCTTGAACATCGGCGCCGAGTTGCCAGCCTGTCGGTATTTTACCGGTTACATTTCGGGGAGTGTGCGTTGGAATTGCATGAACTGATTCCTCCTGGCCCGTTCCATCATCGGACTACAAGACGTACGGCGATGCGTCATCGATACACGGTGGACATCCCACCCATACGCACCAAACGTTTTGGGAATACTTTTATTATACGCACAGCAAAAGAGTGGAATTCCCTGCCGGAGTCTGTATTTCCCGATAGCTACAATCTGGGAGTCTTTAAGTCAAGAGTGAATAGGTTTTTTCTAGGTAAGCGTGCTTCATCGTCGACCACATCATCGCTTACCATCAGGTGAGATAGTGGTCAAGCGCAAGCCTATTACGAATAAAAAAAAAAAATGTTTTGTTTTATGAATCGAGTCCCGCAACAATTCCTAGCATCAGCCAAGGCTGGCAGGCAGGCAGGGGGAGGGGGGGGGGCTCACCTCACGTTCTCCTCAATTACCAGCTGCCTTAAACCAAACCGGTCAACGTACTAAATCCCACAGCCGGGATAGCACCTGCACACGTCCAAAGGGAAGTTGCGAGTGCAGTCGAGTACAAAAGCAAAAGCTTGACACTAGACACCCACTATTCGGTGCACAACAGACTACCGACGCAACGGCTGAATAGCAGAATCAGCTTCGTGAAAACGGTGGTTCCCCTGTCAGGAGACTCGGCCGACGCCCGCTGCAGACTGTGGCAGAATACTTTTCGTCCACCAACACATTATTTACCTCCAAGCGAGCATCTTCCCGCAGGATCTAACCTTCCGTGGTCTACATGGCAGTCCCCGAACCGCCTCAGATTCCAGGTAGGAAGGTGTAACTCCAATCTCGCAAAATGGGGTAACCTCGACGGAACAGCGGGAGGGGTATGCATGTGGTGCTGAGTCGCAAATCATGCTCCACCTCCTGTCCTGTCCTCTGTGCTCCAAAGCATGCAACCAGGGTGACCTATATGCTGCCAAAGATGACTTCGTGGAGTTGGCTAAGATTTGGGCCAAACAAATTTGAAAGACTGTCATGCCAATGACAAGAAGATAAGCCTTGTTGATTTTACGGTTTAAAATGTTTAATTAGAGTAATAAGGGAGAAAGATGACCAAATATGTTTAATTTGTTACTAAAAATTATTTAAAGACCTACCTATAATTATAAATCTTGTTTGATTTGAAACAAACTTTAAAAGTATCCAGTTCCGGAATTCCGGCATCATATCTCCAGTATTGGAACTCATCCGGAATTGAGAACCTTGCATGCCCTAATTACGCCTGCATAGCGCACATAGTGCAACCTGAAGTTTCCGAGTGGATAGAGGTACAGGTGTGTCTAGCAGTGAGAGTCAAAATGGCGGGTGTACCATAGCGAATTAAAGCAACGTCACCATATAATGGGAGGTCTGGCTTTGGCTAGTCTATTACAATTACACAAATACAGACTTTAGGATAATCTTGCTAAGGAGTATTTTTTAATTATTGCATTAGCCGACATCTGTCAAACTTAGGACCAGTTTTTGATCTGTCGTTAACACAACCAATGGTTTAAAATTTCGTTTGTTTAAAATGCTTTTTTTCGTAATTTTTTTGTCTCATAAATGGTTAAATAAGTTCTAGAGTTAATTATTTGACCATTTGTTACACTAACAATTGAATTGAATGAATAAACGCGTTTTACCGAAGTTGAAAACCATTGGTCAGCATATTTAACCATTGTTTGAGTTAACTATGGATACAAAACTTTACTGGGTCTTAGAGACCGAACTCAGAAAACCACGTTGCAGTGCTATTCTCTAAGGATACAGCCTTGAGCGCAGCGCTGTGCGACGCGCTCAAGTCTGTATCTACGTTGATTGCGACGAATCTACAGTTTGGTATTCGCTTAATTACGATTTAGGCAAAGGAATTGTCATTCAGCCTTAAGATGCAATAGCAAAAATGCATTATTTAAACTCTTACAACTAAGAAATCGTTTATATTTCACTCTATTACTTAAAATACTTAAATATACCTATATTATACATTTTAAGCCCATAAAACTCTCAGTCAAGATTTCATCATCATCATCATCATCATTTCAGCCGAAAGACGTCCACTGCTGGACATAGGCCTCCCCCAGGCGTCGCCACATTGACCGATCCCGTGCGTCTCGCATCCAGCGCTTTCCCGCAACCTTAACCAGGTCATCGGTCCACCTAGTGGGAGGCTTCCAACATATCGTCTTCCGGTTCGCGGTCGCCATTCCAGAACTTTTCGGCCCCACCGGCCATCCGTTCTGCGAGCAATGTGCCCTGCCCACTGCCACTTAAGTTTGGCAATTCTTCGGGCTATGTCGGTAACTTTGGTTCTCCTGCAGATAGGTATCATTTCTGATGTGATCACACAAGGAAATTCCGAGCATTGCCCTCTCCATTGCCCTTTGGGTGACTTTAAGCTTTCTGATAAGGCCCATTGTGAGCGACCACGACTCGGTCCCATAGGTGATCACTGGCAACACACACTGGTCATAGACTTTTGTCTTGAGATATTGCGGTAAATTAGACGAGAAGATACCACGCAACTTTCCGAACGCCGCCCAGCCGAGTCGGATTCGACGGTTGACGACTTTCTCGAAGTGGATCGTTTGTCCCAGGTAGACATAATCATCTACAACTTCGTGTAAACAGTCTCCGATCTTGATAGGACTGGGTGTTACATGGGCATTCATCATGACCTTGGTTTTGTTCATGTTCATTTTAAGACCCATTCTTCGGAAGTTCTCACTCGGAAGCTCTACTGAGGTCATTGAGCATTGTACTGAGGCTCTCCATGGTCTCAGCCATGACCACTATGTTGTCGGCAAACCGAAGGTGAGTGATGTACTCGCCATTAACGTTGATGCCAAGCGCCTTCCAATCTAGAACCTTGAAGACATCCTCCAGCGCAGCAGTGAACAGTTTCGGAGAAATGACGTCTCCCTGTCTCACGCCGCGCCGGAGCTGCATTGGTTTCGAGGTCTGATCCTGAAGACGGACTGACATGGTGGCGTTTTTGTACAAACACTTCAACACCTCAATGTACCGGTAGTCGATCTGGCACCGTTGGAGAGACTGCAGTACAGCTCAAGTCTCTATCGAATCGAAGGCTTTCTCGTAGTCCACAAACGCTAAACAGAGAGGCAGGTTATACTCTTCGGTCTTCTGTATGACCTGCCGCAGCGTATGTATGTGGTCTACGGTGCTAAAGCCTTTTCGGAATCCGGCTTGTTCGGGAGGCTGGAAATCGTCTAAACTGCGCGCGAGCCGATTCGTGATGACTCTTGAAAACAACTTGTAGACATGGCTAAGAAGTGAGATGGGCCTATAGTTCTTCAGCCGGGTATTGTCGCCCTTCTTGAAGAAGAGTACCACCACACCCCTGCTCCATGCCAGTGGCGTTTTGCCCTCGAGTATGACGGAATCAAATAGCTTCTGAAAGGCCCTAAGGACCGGTTTTCCACCCGCCTTCAGGAGTTCAGCCGTGATTCCGTCATCACTCGGCGCCTTGTTGTGTTTAAGCTGTTTCAGAGCCATCCTAATATCGTACAGTCAAGATTTATCGATTATAATTTAAAGAATTTGTTTCAATCCCTAATTCGTCTACGAAATTGTGACGGGAGATGTCAGTCTAGAGTTTGTCGACGACCATAAACACGCTAAAGAATACCGTTAGAATCAGTGCTGCACGATCGGTCGATCTCGAGATTGTCTCGCTGACTACTAGCTTGTCGACGAGCACAGCCAAGAAACTGTCTCTTAGAGAATAGCATGGTAATAGCGCTTGCGACCACTAGAACAACGAAACAACCACGACAGACAAGCTTCTTTTAATTTAAAAGCTAAAATCAGCTACTTTTGAATTGACATTCTAAAGTACAAATGCGACGTACTTTCTACGAGTCCGCTTGTCAGACCATGTTAGTTACCCGCCGTCGCTCCGGGCACTCGACCCGTTCACCGGTCTCCGAGGCATTGCCACTGAGCTTCGGTTACATTTCCTCGAATTCTCTTACACATGGAAGTATTTTGTTTTGTTATGCTGATATTTTGTTCAGTAAGTTAGTGTTTTGTCATAACTGGATTAGGTACTTATCTTCCTAAGTTGCCGAATCTGGTATGGATGAAGATTCGAGTAAGCAGTTAGTAAGGGTAAACTTACAGAGATGACTATAGAGAATTCTAGTCAGCTTGAATACCAGCTAGTTTCTATCCCACTGTAGGGCTAAAGCCTCTTCTCATACAGAGAAGGTACGAGCATTAATCACCATGTTTGCTCAATGCGGCTTGGCAATTTCAAACTTATATTAACGCCTGGTTCCCGGTTTCCTTACAATGTTTTCCTTCATCCTTATCATTGATGTCCAAGACAAAGTCAGATAGCCAGCTATGCTACGGCATATTTATGCCAATATCCACGCAACTGTACCGGCCAAGCCCGCTCGGTGTTACTGCTATCCCGAGATAGTATATCTCTGTAAAACTATTTTGTAATAATCTTACAGACAATACTTACGTACCTACTTTAGTTGGGTGGACTTCTACCTAACACTTCAAAAATAAGGCGAAGTTATGTTTACCTAAGTTATAAAATAAATAAAATAGCCTTTATTGCTGAACTTATTTTTACAATGATATTTCTTACAAATATGTTTACTATATAATAGTTCTATTTTTATTTTTTTATTACATATATTAGGTATCGGTAAACGGTCCTTTCTACGTTGCAGCTTGTCTTTCGACATAGGCCTCCTCTAAAGATTTCCACTCTATCCTATCTTTCGCTATGCGAGTCCATATTGGACCTGCTATTTTTCTGATGTCGTCTTCCCATCTTCTAGTTTGTCTGCCTCTATTTCTTTTGCTTTCTCGTGGTTGCCATTCAGTTATTAGTCTCGTCCATTTCTCTCTCTTCTCTCTTATCATATGCCCAGCCCATCTCCATTTTAAGCACCTGTATGTTGTGTATGCATTCTTAAATTTTGTTTTGCTTTTGATGCATTTTAGTTTAACTCGGTCTTTTCTTTTAACTCCTATTGTGCTTCTCTCCATTCCATTCTGACAAATTTTTATTTTTCTTGCCAGTTCTTCTGTCAATGCCCAAGTTTGGCACCCATATAGTAAGCATGGTAGGGTACACATATTGTATACTCTCCTCTTGTTCCTCATAGACATATCTTTGTTCTTCATGACTTCACTGAGTGACCAATATCTCTTCCAAGTATTAGCTATTCTTCTTTCTATTTCTTTTTGCATACATTCCTCAGTAGATATTAACTGTCCCAAATACACATACTCCCTTACATACTCTATTTCTTCATTATTTACTGTTATGGACTCTGTTGCTGAGGAGTTTGACATTACTTTTGTTTTCGTTAGGTTCATTGATAGGCCTGCCTTCTCGCTCTCTTTCGCTAACTGTTGCAACATTATCTCTAGAGTTTTCGGGTTTTCTGAAAATAAGATTAGGTTGTCTGCAAAGCGTAGGTGACTCAGATTTTCGCCATTTATATTCAGTCCTTTATTCGTCCAATCCAGATTTCTGAATATCATTTTCAGGACAGCTGAGAATATTTTTGGTGAGATTGGGTCGCCCTGGCGTACCCCTCTCTCAACCGGAAATTCTTCACCTATAGTTTCTAGCTTTACTTGTGCGGTACTTTTTGTGTATACGTTTTTCAGTATTCGTATGTATTTTACATGTACGCCTTGTCTTTCCAGTGCGTCCCAGATAAATCTATGTTCAAGTGTGTCGAATGCCTTGTTGAAATCCACAAACCCTATATAGTAAATTTTGTTATATTCTTTATATTTTTGGAGTATTTGTCTAAGGGCGTGGATGTGGTCTATTGTTGAAAAATTTCTACGGAATCCAGCTTGTTCTTTGGGTTGGTTTTCTTCGAGTGTGTTTGTGATTCTAGATAATATTATTTTTGAAAAAAATTTGTAAATATTGGACATTAAACTGATTGGTCTGTAATTTGATATATCTTCTTTGTCACCCTTTTTATGAAATAGTATAATTGTAGATTTTGTCCAATCCTCTGGAATCTTTTCCGTATTGATAATTTCATTAAATATATCTGTAAGTTTTGGAGTGATTACTGGTAACGTTGCTTTTAATAATTCGTTTGTAACAAGATCAGATCCAGGAGCTTTATCGAGTTTTTGTGTATTTATTGCTTTTATGGTTTCTTCCTTCATTATTTCCGGTATATATTCTTCATCGGTTGTTTCGTCGCTTTCTTTTATAGTTGCTTTCTCTTTTTGAGTTTGGTATAGGTTTCGGTAGAATTTTGTTGCGATTTTTAATATGTCGAGTCTTTTACCTGTACTATTACCATCTTTTTTTTTCATACTTGGTATTTTTGTAGTATTTTTGTAGTTCAATTCCTTCAATGCCTTTTTTATTCCTCCTGTTTTTTCTATGTAACTTTTCATTGTATTAGATCTATTAGTTTTTCTTTCTTTCCTAAGTTGTTCGCTGATCCTTTTGCTTACTTCTGTTATTCTTTGACGGTTTCCTTTATTTTTCTTTTGTTGTAGAAGTTCTTTCCTTTCTTGCAATAATTGCTTGATTGTAAGTGAGACTACTTTCTTGATATTTTTGTTTGATTTTCTGGTTACTGTTTTTAGTTGATTTAGTAATAGGTTGTACTTTTCTTGTATTGATGGATATTCTTTCTTCTCCAATTCCACGGCATCTAGAGATGTTTGAAGATTATTAAGTAATAGTTTAGGGTCACCTGTGTATTGTACCGCTATGTGTTTATTTTGGAATCGTCTTGCTTTCTTTAACATTCCTGACATCGTAGCTCGAACCATCCTATGATCTGTGTAGAAGTTAAAATTGTTTATGATAGATACGTTCTTGAAGGCTTTTCTATTATTGGACATAATAAAATCGATTTCGTTCCTGTATTGTCCATTGGGTGAGATCCATGTCCATTTTTTTATGGTTTCCTTTTATAAAAACTGTTTAATATTAAAAAATCTGTTTTCCAATGCAAAGTTTACTAATCTTGTTCCGTTTTTGCTTCTATTTCCATACCCATAATTTCCTATAGTGTTTACTTCCCCACTATTTTGAATCCCAATCTGTCCATTGAAGTCTCCTATCACAATGACGTTTTTATGTGCGTTATCAATGGCGTTTTGGAGGTCCTCAAAGAATTTCTCAATTGTTTTTAAGTCTTCTTTTTTATCAGATTCAGTTGGTGAATATGCCTGTATAATAGACCATCTCTCTTCTTTTTCTCCGTTCGAGGACAGTATTATATTAAGGATTGCAATGCGTTCCGAGACTCCTCTGAGTTCTTCTATGTTGTTTACTAGGTTTATTTTTACCATGAATCCAACTCCATACAGTCCGGGCGTCTCTCCTTTATAATGTAGTACGTATTTACCATGGTTTTCTATACCTTCTCCAAATCTGCGCATTTCGCTGATACCTATAATATCCCACTTTAACTCTTCTATTGCCAGCTCTAGTTCTTGAAGTTTTTCAGGTGTTCTAAGAGATCGACAGTTAATAGTTGCTATGTGGATGTCGTTTACTTTGTTTTTCATGTTAGTGTTGTTTTTTCCCTTTAGAGGGCGTGGTCATTTTTTTTTTGGTTCACACACGTCTGTGCACGGGACGTGCCCGGGCCCGTGCACGGACGTGTGTGAACGATGTCATATAAAATGTTCCCACCGATATTTTTTTGAGCCCCTGACGGGGCACGGTCTGTCCACGTCCCGTGCACGTCCCGGGCACGGCCCTGATATGTGTGGATAGACCTTAAGCCGCCTATCAAACGGTTTTAATAAACCTCGCTAGGATATAAAACTACGCCGCAGTGCGATTCGTTTTATTTGCAAGCCACGGTACGCAAAACAAACACGGAAACCTCTGTCAAGTTGTGTTGAGCAACGCAAATGCAGAGATCCGTACACAGATATAAATAAAATACAGTAGAACTTACCTATTTAGTATTCAGCAAGTTGAACTAGAAACTGGATGAATCTGCCTCATGTGTATACATCAAATAAAGATTTTTGTTTCTTTTTGTTCTTATTTTTTTGGTGACGCTATAAAAGATTGCTACAAGGATCTTTTTATCTCTTGGCGCTTGACTCACATTTTCCGGGCAAGTATTGGTTAGCTTTTGTGAATTAATGGTCTATGCAAATATTGAAAAAAGAAAATGGTGATAGTTCCGGTTGCAGCCGCGGGCCGTACAGCGCTTTTCAAGACGACAACTGGGGCCTTACTAACACAGAGTACATTGAATATAAATCACGATTATTTTGTGAAAAATGGAAAGTGTTATTCGTCTTGTTTAGCTTTGCAACACGCAACATGATGTCTTTGTCAATTCTAGATTAGGAACTCTTCCAGAACACTCCCAAAATAATTAGAAGAAAAACTGACTTAACTCTTTGACTGTGACAGACACAGACGTCTAAGGGTTATATTATTCCCTATTTCGTTGCGAGATCAAAGATATTTGAATCGTTAGTCCGGCAGCCTTATTGAGTAAGTGCGCAAAGAAGTTAAACTCTATCCAACCGACCAAATCGACCAATCACATGCGAGATGAATGACGCGTCCGTTTTGTGTGATTGGCCGATTCGGCCGGTTGGATAGAGTTCAACTTCTTTGCGCACTTACGCAATACGGCTGCGGGACTTGTCGAGCTTAATTGATTCGGCGTTTTTTTGTTGGTTGCCACTTTGACTCTGGTTTTTAGACGATGCAGTGGTTGGGAATAGTGTGGCGGGCTTGACCCAAAAAAAGAACCTGACTGATACTGAATTCTAAAAACAAATTCAATTCGCCAACGGCTAGGTAGTGGGCAGTACTGGCAGTACAGTCTGTGGGTAGTTTGTGACGTTGGGTTACCAACACGCGTGTGCTAAATACAAGCAAAAACTTTTAAAATTCGAATTCGGAATACGAGAATATGTTGCTAAGCTATTCAGTTTTTGCATTGCATGTTAACTAAAGTAAAAGTTTATTTAGCTTCTATTTTTATTTTTAATATTTTGCCATTTTTATAACATTCTGCAATTGGCAATTTTACATTTGTAATTTTTTTATACATTTCTGACATTTTTCATAATTTTTGGACCGTTTTAATTATTACTTTTAATGATTTTTTGACTATTTAAATTTAATTATTAATGAATTTTATTTTGGGTTTTTATCTGTTTATAATTTGATGTATTTATAATTATGGACTGGAATGATGTCTGAAATAAATAAATAAAATAGACAATAAAAAAAAAGATTAAAAAGAGTCAGTCGTCCATATCTTTCATTCCGAAATCAAATTCATCTATAGCGTAATGCACGCAATAAATACTGTTGAAGAGCTAGATCTTTCAATTAAGTTACGCAATTAGGGTGCTGATATTGCTAAATAAGATAATTATATAGTGTGACTTTCCATTCATTTCCATATAGAGTGAATTTTCACCCAGTGAAAGGTTGTCACCTGGGTGAAAATTCTCATGAATGACCATTGGTCACAAGGAATTGGAATAAGGCCAGGATGATGACTACTGATACTGAGAGAGACCACAAAAATGAGAACATTTTGAGTAATATTACTGCGTTGGCTTATAATTCTACCAATATGAGGCGTTGAAATGAAATGATATTTAAAATGATGCATTTACAAACCACTGATACATATTAACTAGGTTAATGAATCAGCCAATCAAGGAATAAGCCATATTATTATTTATTTATTTATTTATATATACTTTGGGGTATATTTATATATACTACTTTGGGGTGGGTATGGGATCTACCTCCTAGCGGTCCATTCCGGGCAACGGCACCACAGGCTTGCCTGTGGTACGGCTGAACGATCCCACTTAAGCGGTGGTAGGCTCCGCAAGGGGCCGCCTGGCTCGCGACCACCATCCCACCGGAGTCCGGCGCCAAACAGCTTGCTGTGTTCCGTCGGTGTGTGGGAGTGCCAGTGCCTTTGGGGGAGAAGGAGGATGTCAGTTGCGCTGTTCAGAACCGGTCTTGGTTTGTTTAGTGAAATGTCTCCTTCGTACATTTCACCCGAAGTCAGATCAAAACGACTGCAAACATCGGAGTCCATTGAAAGGTCTTCGCCGATATTAAATGCAAGCAGTGCAAGCAATGACGACTATTGTGATTTGGTTTCTCAGGCGTCTGCATACCTGTCTAAAATTAACGACCTTGTTAATGACCAAGGGTCCCGCATAAATGTTGCAAATAAATCCGCTATTATGGACATGACTCAACGCATAACGGGTATTGTTTCCTTGCTAGCCATAAAATCATCTGCTAACGAAACCAAATTAGCCAATACGGAACGCGAATTAGACAAAATTAAATTTAATTCCGGTGTCAACATTGCCAAGTCTGATGTCAGTAATATTTCATAAGCTGATAAATTAAAACTTCGTTTACCCAAAATTGCTCCAGTGGTAGACTCACGTGCCAAACTTCCGTGTCTTGTGGCTTACCCCACTGATGAGCGATCAAATGATTACACAACTTCTTCCGCGACTAAACAAGCGCTCATGAAAGCAATAAATCCTAGTGACGGTTTTCAAATTGTAGGTGTCAAGAAAGCTGCGAAGTCTGGTGTCGTGTTACGTGTCGCTAACGATAATCAAATAAAAAAATTACAATCGGTCGATGCCATTAGGTCCGCTGGCTTGCGACTTGAGAAACCAAAAGGCCGTAGGCCTCGTATTTTAGTCAAAGACGTCCCATCGTCAATGGAGGACAGTGCCTTTTTGCATGCGTTGTACTGTCAAAACATTAAAGACGAGTTGCCATTAAAAGAAGACGACTTTATTAAATCAACAAAAATTATACGTAGGCGTTCGCTAGACAACGGTCGGAAATGGATAGGCATAGAACTCGAGTCCGCGGTCCGGAAACATTTAGTCTCGACTAAAGATAAATTGTTTATTGATTGGGCGACTTGCCGTTTCATTGATGATGTCGACGTAGTACGTTGTGCACATTATCAACAGTTTGGTCATGTTAAGAAACACTGCACTATTAAATCACCTACCTGCGCTAATTGCTCTGAGGCACATGAAACCAAAGACTGCCCGCATAAGGATAATTTAAATTATACACCGTCTTGCGTAGCGTGCAAACGATCAAAGAAACCATCTGACCATCGCTGTGGGTCACCTGGGTGTGCTACTTATAAACTTAAGCTCGAACAACTGATCCTCAACACCAATTACTAAGAAAATGGATAGATTAACCATAGGACAATTAAATCTCCACAACGATAGGGTGGCGACTTCTGAACTGGACAAACTAATTATCGATTATAACTTAGATATAGTGCTCGTTCAAGAACAATATCAAAACGTGCGGTTACGTCACAAAGTAGTACAGTTGGATGGCAAAGCACGAGCTGGAATTTACGTGGCGCGTTCTTCTAACTTCACAGTAACGTCTTTACGTAACCTTATGACACCCCATTGTGCCGTTGCGGAGGTCTCATCGTCTTCTTTTAAAGTTTACGTTGTGAGCTGCTACTTTCAATATTCAGACCCTGTTGCTCCTCATATACATAACCTCCGTCATGTCTTGCAGTCGCTCGCGGGCTGCAAAGTTATCGTTGGCGCTGATGTTAATGCGTCTTCGAGTCTATGGTATGGCAAAGTTCGGTCTACGGATTATGAACGACGCTGCGCTGTTGAAGATTTCATTGCTGAAATGAATCTGACTATTCATAATACCCCTGATGCACCACCAACTTTTTGCAGCCAAATGGGCGAATCATGTATTGACGTCACACTTTCTAGTGCAGACGTACGCTTGGATAGGTGGCGTGTCCTACCGGACGCGTCTTGTAGTGATCATCGTTTGATCGTGTACGAATTTGTTCCGGTTTTTACTCAGGGTACGTCACATGTCATTGGCAACTTTAGGTATAAATGTAAGGGTGCTAATTGGGAATTCTTTAGCTCGCTTCTTGCGTGTCACGCCAAAGACTTCACTCGTGTTGGGCTGTCAGCTGAAGAAAGTGCTGAAATTATGTCAGACACCTTCACTTACTGTGCTGACATTGCCATTGGTCGTGGATCTGTGACCAATATACGTAGATGTGATTGGTGGTGTGACTACCTAACTAAACAGCGTAAAAGTTATCGCCGAGCGCGTAAACATCTTAACAAGCTTAAAAAACGTAAGGTCACCGGTGACCCTCTTTCCATTGCGTTAAATACGTTTAGAGTTGCCAGGTCCCGCTACAGAGCTTCGGTGGAAAAATCTAAGGGTAATTTATTGCGTAAAATAGTAGATAAATTAGATAAAGAAGGTCCGTGGTCTCCTTTATATCATGAGTTTAAAGCCAATCGGTCAGTCGACCTCGCGTTTGTTCAGAACATTAAAGTAAATAATAAACACACCACCAGTATTGAGGAAACAACTGAAGTTTTGCTGAATACTCTTATACCTGATGACTTACTTGCTAATGACAACGACTACCATCAACAGATCAGAGCGTGGGCAGCTGTACCACCTGAATCACCAGCGTCAGACCTTCCATCCACTGACGAATTTATAAACGTTGTCAAGAGGTTACCACTCAACAAGTCATCGGGTGAAGATAAAATATCTAATCGGATGATTATAGAAGCGTGTAAAACAGCCGCTGATGCGATTTTGACCGTTTACAACCGTTGTATTGCGGAGGGCGTTTTTCCTCGTATATGGCGACGCGGATTTATACGAATCATCCCGAAAAATGGCGACAAGCCCCCGGACGACCCTAAGTCGTACCGGCCCATAACATTACTTCCATCTTTGGGAAAACTCCTGGAGCGCCTTATCGTTCCACGTTTGCTACCGGACGGACCAAAATTTCATAACAATCAATTCGGTTTCACTACTGGAAAATCTACCGTAGATGCGGCCCTTACTGTTAGGCAAATAGTTAATACATCTGAACATAAGTACGTAATTGGGATTTTTCTAGATATTTCTGGGGCTTTTGATAACGCATGGTGGCCAATGCTACTACTTAAAATGAAAATTCGGGGCTGCTATAGAAATATATATAATCTAGTTTACTCTTACTTTTTGAATGGTTCCGCGAAGCTCAAACTCGGCCATCATTCCATGTCGAAGTCTCTCACCATGCGATGGCCTCAGGGTTCGGTTATTGGTCCGCCTTTATGGAATTTAGGCTTTGATGATTTCCTCGCGATTCCTCTTCCAAGCGGCTGTTCATTAACCGGTTACGCGGACGACGCTCTTCTGCTCATTCAATCAAGTACTCGAGCTGGACTCGAGAACTTGGCTGACACTTGCCTACGTTTGGTATCTCAGTGGGGCGATCGAAACCGCCTGACCTTTGCTCCGCACAAAACTTATCAACTCATTTTGAAGGGTAATCTTAAATCGTGTCCTACTATTAAATTTAATAACGTTCCCGTAAAAAGGAAGCAGTCCGTGTGCTATCTTGGTCTCGTGTTAGAGAGGAATTTTGCATTTATAGATCATATTAAAATAGTCGGTGAAAAAGCAAAAAAAAATTCTATGCCTTAACGAGAATATCTAAATCTACGTGGGGTCTGTCTTTTTTAACTTTAAAAACTATTTATGGGGCTACTTACTTGGGTTGTATTTGCTACGGGGCGCCAGTTTGGGCTGATAGGGCCACCATAGGGGCGGTGCGACGTAAGTTGCTTCAGAGTCAGCGTTTGGCTTTGATATTCTTATGCAAAGCGTACAGGACGGTTAGTACTGAGGCCTTACCGGTACTTGCTGGCGTACTTCCGGTCGACCTTGAAGTGCAGCGACGTGCTGCAATGTACTATTCCGCACGAGAGACCACGGACGCGAACTTTTTAACGCGGAGTGACCGTGAGAAAATCTCTAGATTATTTAAACCACCTATTGACGTCTGGGAGGAACTTTTATCCGAATGGCAATGTAGGTGGGATAATTCTATCAAGGGCCGACATCTCCACCAATTCTTTCCATCCGTTCGCGTTCGGCTGGCCAGGACGTGGCTGGAGGTGGATCACTGTGTTGCCCAATTTCTCACAGGGCATGGTAACTTTAAAAGTAAATTGTTTTCCTTCAAGCTCGTTGCCTCGCCTTTATGTCAGTGTTCTACATCTGACTGCGAATATGTACAATCTGCATATCATATCTTATAGGAGTGTATTCTTTGTCAGAATGAACGTAATATTATGTTGAATAATGCAGAGGCTACCTCAGGAGTTGTTTACTATACGGACCTTGTGGAAACTAGAACAAATTTCCGTGCGTTCAAGCGTTTTTGCCATACCTATTATTGGAATCAAACATAGCAGCTCACAATGTTAGGACCCATTAATTATTAATTCTTATTTTTATCCGTGGTGCTAGGCAACTGGGCTTATCCCAGTTGTAAACGACCCTTTGTGCCTAGTGGCCTTGTTTGTTCTGTCTCCTGCTTGATATGGAGGGAAGTGGAAATTTATGTTTTTTCCTACTCCTCCGTTATTCTTTTCTGATTAATTTCGTTGCGGGATCCAAGACAGTTAAATTCATTCTCCGGGACTTCGTCGAGCTTCATTGCCTCGGCGCTTTTCTGGTGGTCGTCACTGTTGATTCTGGCTTTCAGGAGTTGCAGTGGTTTGGGAATAGTGCGGTGGGTTTGTCCCAATAAAAAAAACCGGTCTTGGTCTCTGGGAAAAACTTGCCAGGTAGCTCATTTTGGAGGGTAGCGGGATCCGAAGCACGGTGCCAGCCGTTGGCCGACCGCAGTCAGTAGGGGGCCCAAGTAGCATGCCAGCCACGTGCTAAAGGCTGCCCCGCCAACTCGCGAAAAATCCCGGTATGCTCCACCGTGCCAGCTGGCGACTGCATGGGAGGACGCGGTGGCCATATCCGGGGGGTTCGGGCGTCCCCGCAGTCTCCAAATGAGTTCCCCATAGGTTGGGTTAGCACCAGTGTTCCACTTGGTTCACTGAGCAGCACCTCGACAGATCGACTTCTTCCCCAGCAAACTCTATAACTAAAAATATGACCAAAGCTAAGAAGAATATGGTGAAACAACGGCTTCACTTCCTCCCACTAAAAGTGTACCTCACTAACATCAGGGGGCTGCACTCTAATCTCGATCCGGTCCACCACCACCTTGAGACCGAGAAGCCGCACCTATTTTTCCTAACGGAGACGAAGATAACAACCCCGTCGGACGTGGCGTACTTCAACTACCCGGGTTGCTCTCTTGAACACAAGTTCAAGAAGCAAGCTGGGGTCTGTGTGTACGTCCGCGATGACATTTGTTGTCGTCGTCTCCGTTGCTTTGAGAAATCGGGGTTTTCTGCCATATGGCTACTTGTGGACACTGGCGTGGAGAAGTCTCTCTACATCGGCGTCTATCGATCACACACCGGTGACCAGGAGACGACAGCGCTTTTTAATTTCCTCGTGGAGTCGGCTGACATGGCCCAGCAACGGTACCCAACAGCGAAGCTTAATTTTCTGGGGGACTTTAACGCCCATCATAAAGAGTGGTTGTACCCGTACCGGAAAACTGACCCTGCCGGGTTGGAGGCGCGCAAGTTTTCTCTATCGGTAGATCTAACCCAGCTGGTGAATGTGGCAACGCGTGTACCGGATGTTGACGGCCATACACCCAATTGCTTAGACCTTCTGCTGACAACTGATCCGGATAGTCATTCGGTGTCGGTCTCAGCCCCGCTGGAAACGTCTGACCACTGTCTGGTGAAATCCGTGTCGACTTGCTCTCCTCCAGATGACAGTCCTAGAGGCACGAGACGAGTATGGCGATACGAGTCAGCAGACTGGGACGAGATGCGGCACTTTTTTGCGTCTTATCCTTGGCGGCATGTGTGCTTCTCCTCGGGTGACCCCTCGAGCTGTGCGGACGCGGTTGGGGATGTGATTCGACAGGGAATGGAGTATTTCATTCCATTCTCCGACATTCCGCTCGGTCACAAATCCCGACCTTGGTATAATGCAGAATGCGCCCACGCAGAGGCCCGAAAAGAGTCTGCCTACAAAGCCTGGGTCGGGGCCCGCGCCCGCAAACTTAGAGCACGAAGGGTTCGCGCGAGGAAAAGAGCCTTTAATTCTGCCGCCAAGTTCTGCAAGCGGGTTCTGCGTCGGGCACGTTTTGACCATATTGGACGTATTGGGGCCAAGCTGGCATCACACCCTCCGGGTAGTAAACAGTGTTGGTCCCTGTCTAAAGCGGTTGAAACGAATTTCTGTCGTCCCACATTACCTCCAATGCTGAAACCTGATAGGTCGCTGGCTCACTCTGCGAGTGAGAAAGGAAATTTATTTGCATCTCTCTTTGCTAGCAATTCACGTCTGGACGCTGGCTCCAAGCAACCACCCACTCTACCTCATTGTGACTCTTCGATGCCGGAGATCGCTGTGCACACTAAAGAGGTCCGGAGAGTATTGTGCAGTCTAGACGTGAACAAGGCCAGCAGGCCTGACGGCATTCCAGCGAGAGTGCTGAGGCAGTGTGCGCCTGAACTGTCTCCTGTATTGACACGCTTGTTCCGCCTCTCTCTTGTAAAAAGAATGGTGCCGAAATCCTGGAAGCTTGCAAATGTGCAACCAGTGCCCAAAAAAAGGCAACCGTGCAGACCCTGCCCATTACCGTCCGATCGCCATTACCTCCATTTTGTCCAAAGTTATGGAAAGGGTACTCAACAGTAAGTTGCTGACGTACCTTGAAGACAATAATCTCCTCAGTGACCGTCAGTATGGCTTTCGCCGGGGACGGTCAACTGGCGATCTTCTTGTGTATGTCACGCACTGCTGGGGCGAAGCCATCGAGAGACACGGCGAAGCACTTGCTGTGTCGTCTGATATCTCGAAGGCCTTTGACAGGGTCTGGCACGCGAGTCTACTCAGTAAGCTTCCTGCGTATGGCATCCCCGCTGGTTTTTGTAGCTGGATATCAGACTTCCTCAGTAAACGGTCGATCCGAGTAGTCATTGACGGCTGCTCCTCTGAAATTATGGCTATTGATGCCGGAGTTCCTCAGGGGTCTGTTCTCTCTGCAACTCTTTTCCTGCTGCACATCAATGACCTACTTCTGCCTGGTATTGTTGGGTACGCAGATAACAGTACTGTTTCAGAGAGATACCTGTCCAGCGCAAAAACCAGCGTGGATGAAGTTCGTTCCTTGAGAGAGGCTATGGTGGAGCGGACAGATTTGATCTTAAGCCTTGTCTCCCAGTGGGGTGATGACAATCTGGTCTCCTTTAACGCCACCAAAACACAGGCGTGTCTTTTTACCGCTAAAAGGAGTCTTTTCGATCATACTCCTACTTTTCGGGGTACATCTGTTCCTGTGACTGATCGGCTCGAGCTCCTAGGCATGGAGTTGACATCCAATCTCAACTTCGGCGCCTCCATTGAGTACAAAGCCCAAATTGCGGCCAAAAACTGGGCATCCTGAATAGAGTGAAGCGATACTTTACGCCTGGACAGCTTTTAACCCTTTACAAAGCGCAAGTCCGATCCTGCATGGAGAATTGCAGCCACCTTTGGGATGGCTCAACTAAGTATCAACTTGCCGCGCTTGACTCGGTGGAACGCAGAGCCAAGAGGCTCATTGGCGACGTTGAATTGGCGGATGCCAAGCTACATAGCTTGGCTCATCGCCGCAAAGTTGCCTGCTTGTCTTTTTTTTTTTTTTTTTTTTTTTTTTTTTATTTAGATATAGGCTCGCGCTTGACCACCATCTCACCTGATGGTAAGCGATGATGTGGTCTACGATGGAGCACGCTTGCTTAGAAGTAACCTATTCACTCTTGACTTAAAGACCCCTAGATTGTAGCTATCGGGAAACACAGACTCCGGCAGAGAATTCCACTCCTTAGCTGTACGCATAATAAAAGTATTCTCAAAACGTTTAGTGCGTATGGGTGGGATGTCCACCATGTACCTGTGGCGCATCTCCGTACGTCTGGTAGTCCGATGATGGAACGGGCTGGGCGGAATTAGATCATGCAATTCCATCGCACACTCACCGAAATGTAATCGATAAAAAACCGATAAGCTAGCAACTCGGCGACGATGTTCAAGGCTCTGGAGCTTTGACTTAACCAGTGCCTCATCGCCGATGAGCCTCTTGGCCCGCTTTTCGATCGACTCTAGTGCATCGAGCTGGTATTTGGCAGATCCGTCCCAGAGATGAGAACAGTACTCCATGCATGATCGAACTTGCGCTTGATACAAGCTGAGCAGCTGTTCTGGCGTGAAGTACCTTCTCACCTTTGCAAGGATCCCCAGCTTTCTGGCAGCCAGCTGAGCCTTCGCCTCAATATATGGGCCAAAATTGAGAGTCGATGTCAACGTAACGCCAAGAAGCTCAAGATGGTCAGCTATTGGCACAGTCACATCTCGGAAAGTTGGAGCCGGGTGAAATTGGCTCTTTTTAGCGGAAAAAAGACACGCCTGGGTTTTAGCAGCATTAAACCTGACCAGATTGGCATCGCCCCATTCGGAGACTGCCTGCAAGCGGTTCAAGTGGTTCAAGCGCTCCACCATGGCCTCCCGGAGAGACTGGATCTGAGGCCCGGTAGCACGAGCGCTGGACAAGTATCTCTCAGCAACAGTGCTGTCATCTGCATACCCAAAGGTGCCGGGTTTTAGCAGATCGTTAATGTGCAGCAAGAATAAAGTTGCTGAAAGTACCGATCCCTGAGGGACCCCGGCATTAATATCCAAGTGGTCCGACGAGCAGCCATCGATAACCACTCGAATGGACCGATCTCTCAGGAAGTCTGCAATCCAATCACACAGACCACCGGGCAAACCGAATGAAGGAAGCTTAGCAATAAGGCTTTCGTGCCAGACCCTATCAAAAGCCTTTGAGATGTCTAGGGAGACGGCAAGCGCTTCCCCGTGCCTCTCAATGGCCTCACTCCAGATGTGAATGGCATACGCTAGAAGATCCCCAGTAGACCGATTTCGGCGGAAGCCGTATTGTCGGTCACTTAGGATATCGTTTGCTTCTAGGTATGCCAGGAGCTTAATATTAAGTACACGTTCCATACTCTTACAGAGTATGCAGGTTACAGATATGGGTCTGTAGTTGGCCGGGTCAGCTCGACTTCCCTTCTTGGGCACGGGCTGTACGTTAGCCTGCTTCCAAGCATTCGGCACTTTTCCAGCCTCATACGAAAGGCGGAACAGGCGTGTCAAGATCGGAGACAGTTCAGGCGCACAGGTTCTAAGAACAATTGCTGGTATTCCATCAGGGCCGCTAGCCTTGTTCACGTCGAGGTTGCGCAGCACCCTACGTACGTCCTTTTGACGAATACGAATTTCCGACATACTCGTCTCGCATCCATCAGGAGAAGGAGGGGGCCGCGCGTCACCAGGATTCAGACGTGAAGATTCCGCAAAAAGAGAGGCAAATAAATTTGCCTTCTCCTCAGCGGAGTGGGCCAGCGACCCGTCGGGTTTCAGCAGTGGTGGTAGTGAGGGGCGGCAGAAGTTCGACTCGACCGACTTAGCCAGAGACCAAAACGCTTTACTACCTGCTGGGTAAGAAGCAAGTTTGGTCCCTATTCGACCAATGCGGTCGAATCGAGCCCTTCGCAACACTTTCTTGCAGGACTTGGCAGCCCTGTTGAAGGCCTTCTTCCTCAGACCCACGTCACTCGCCTTACGCGATCGAGCGTCGACCCAAGCCAGCTACGCCCCATGTTTAAGCGCATCGGCGCGCTTACATTCGGCGCCAAACCATGGCCGGTCTTCGCTTGACATTGAAACGTCAGAGAACGGAATGAAGTACTCCATTCCCTGACGCAACACATCCGTCACGGCGTCCGCGCACGACGATGGATCCGACGAAGAAAAGCAAGTAGGCTGCCAAGGATAGCATGCGAAGAAAGATCGCATACCATCCCAATCTGCTGACTTGTACCGCCAAACCCGCCGGGTGCCTCTTGGGCTGGGATCGGGCGGGGAATAGACGGACACAGACTTCACCAGACAGTGGTCGGAACTACCTAAAGGTGAAGCTATCGACACAGAGTATCTGTCTGGATCTGTTGTCAGCAGAAGGTCCAAGCAGTTCGCTGTGTGCGAATCAACATCCGGTACCCTCGTTGCCCCCTGGACCAGCTGGGTGAGGTTTAGCGCTAGCGAAAGCTTGCGCATCTCCCGTCCAGCATGGTCAGTGCACTGGTATGGGAAGAGCCACTCCTGATGGTGGGCATTAAAGTCCCCCAGTAACACTAATTGGGCGGAAGGGTACCGCTGCTGTGCCGCATCAGCCGCCTCACTGAGGTACTCTGTGAGCCTGGATGTCTCCTGATCTCCGCTGTGCGAACGGTAGACACAGGCGTAGATAATTTTATCCAGACCTGTGTCCACCAGAGCCCACAGGGTTGTGAATCGGGAGTCCTCAAGGTTACGGAGACGCCGATAGCAAGTGTCGTCACGGGCGTACATACACACACCCGCGCGCGGTTTAAAATTGTGCTCCAGGGTAAACCCTGGGTAAGATAAGTACGACACGTCTGACGGACTCGCTATCTGCGTCTCCGTAAGGAAAAGCAGCGCTGGTTTCTCAGTCTCTAGGTGGAAGTGGACTGCAGAGAGATTTGAGTGCAGACCTCGAATGTTGGTGAGGTCGGTCTTCTACAGACTGTACTTCGGTGAGTGTGCTCAAGAACTCCACGACCTCATCCCACCAGCCCCCTTCTACCATCGGACATCTAGACGCACTGCAAGTTACCATCCTTACCTTGTTGCCATTCCACCAATTCGCACTAAGCGCTTCCAGACATCCTTCATAATGCGCACAGCGAATGAATGGAACTCACTACCTGCGTCTGTGTTTCCGAACGCCTACAACCCGAATCTCTTCAAAGTTAGAGTGAACAGGCTTCTTCTGGGTAAACTCACTCCATCGTCGACTCTATCTCTGTCACCTCTGACCTAGACTAGAGTCAAGAGCAAACCCATCACAAATAAAAAAATAAAAAAAATACTTTATTGTACACCAAGATATAACAATACAAAAAAAAACATCAAAATTAAAACAAACATACAACAGGCGGCCTTATCGCGCTCTGCGATCTCTTCCAGGCAACCTTGAATGGATAGAGATAGCCTGGACACGACATGGGGTTGCACTTGGTGCAAATTACAATTACAATTAATTACAATTACAGTTCAAACAAGTATTACTAAGTACAATTTACCCACCAATTATGTTGCCAATGAAAAAATCGCGATATTCAAAGAGATATCTACGAGATGTAACAGAAAGGTGGGGTCATATTTTAAAAACTGCTTCTGCCCAAAGTTGTCGTCAGCTGATCAAAATTGTATGTATATAATATACGTTTTTTTTGAGAATTGGCTCGTGTCGAGCCAAAAAAAAAATATATAGGCAGAAGCAGTTTTTAAAATAAGATCCTACATTCTCTTTACAGCCTATATAGCTATATCTCTATATACAATATATAAGTCTAGACAATATTCCTCTGTTCAAAGATTCAATAGGCTGCCAAGATCGGATTGATGCGGAGGCTGCGAGGCATCCGAACCGTCATATCACAGATATCCGGCTGAGATTACATTCTTGCGGGGAAATCTCGCCAAATGTATTAGGAAATTGGTACAAGGGTACGCGATTTTTTGTGTGAAATTATATTTGGGAAGCAAGAAAACCTTAGAAAATTACTTATGTCTGAAATTGTTAGAAATGTGGTCTATTTCTAACAATTCCAGTCATAAGTCACCGTAAAATCTTTTTTATTACAATTAACCAATCAATATTTTAAAATTAAAAGTTCTGATATAATAACTAATTAAGGTCAAGCTAGATATTATTTTTCTTCATATTAACAGTTTCTAAGGTTGGTAATTTACCTCGGAGTAATATTTACTACGTGGTCGGAGTCTCTTCAAAGTTGCGAAAAATGTTTATTACTCCTGATTTGAAAAACATAAAGTTATGTTTGTAGGCAGGCCATTTTCACAATTTACTTTGAGTTACTCAATCGAATCGTATGAGTTTCGAAACAATTAAAAATATCAACATGAACGAGTCGGCCGTTGAAATATTTCGTGGGCAAATTATTTCGATATGTTTTCGGTGTCAACTTTTTCTGGCTGACAAAATAAACGCCACATATTCTGTACCTATTCAACTTCATATATAATTTGACTCACACACTGTTCCGTTGTTGTTGAATTAGGTATTTTACCTATGTTTGCAATATTTGTAAGTATGTGAGAACCATGTTCCTATTTATCAAATTAATGAATTTACCTGTTAATGCTTTTATTACTAGTGCTATTTTTGGGTGCACGTCCTCGCATATATGAATTTATTAATGTATGTACATAAGTAAACATTGTAAAACACCTATTTTTTAAAAAAGAGTAAGTATGGAGTTTCTTGTGCGTTCTTCTCCATAAAAAGCTACTTTTCAGAATGCACGGTAGAATAAATTTTGATTACTTGTACATTTTTAATTTAGATTATTGTTTGACGTTAAAAAGTGCCGCTTATTGGCCTAGTTGAAATAAATATATTTGACTTTGACTATAGGTTCCTATAATACAAGTACTTTTAGAAAGTCTTTTACTGTCAATCCACCTTTAGGATAATTTAATTGGACACCTTTTAGACATTTGTCATCATTTCCAAGCGGACGAATGTTTCGATGCCCAATGAGTTCTTCCCCAATTTGTTATACCTACATGTACAACATATTATTAGCTTGTATATTTTGTAAAGATTTATAAATTCCTTGTATATTTACGGATTGACTTGGCATGATATTATGATAGGTGGTCCCGACTGTAATTTATAAGTAGTTGTTACATTATCTTTGAAAGTAGTAACGAGAATCTTACCAAGGGCCAACGGGTACTTATCGTGTACCCAGTTACTGAGTTGAGAAAATAATGGTCCAGCTGCATCTAGTTAGATACAGAAAGCCGACCCTAACATAGTAGGCAGATTGAATTTGTTATGTGTTATTTTAGCGATAATGGCTCAATGTTTTATGCAGAACAGTTTATTTCAGCGTGAAACTTGTTAATGTGCGTATGTTCGCGGTTACTCAACATGTCTGCACATCGCTGCACGCAGACATGTACACTGGTTTTCCAACATCCAACGTAACATTATTTGTTCGGGGTAACCGCGTAGCAACACGCGTAGCTGGGTAGCTACGGCATAGCAGTATTGTGGTAAAAGTATATGACTACGCAGTAGGTATAGTAAAATATACCTTTTAACTATCTACTCTTTATGGATGTGTATGTTTTATTCGGGTACATGCATTAGTTGAAACTATAGAATATGTGGTAATAAATATTCATGCAATAGTCCATGTCCTAGTCCTAGCTAGCTACAAAACGTAAATATGACCTATAACGTATATATATATTCGGACCAATTCCCGTGATTACAAACATTCTGAATCTAGTTGCAATTTTATTTCAGCGTGAGGCTATGTCAAAAAGATGGTTAAATAAACAGATTTAGACTGCACGAGTCGAAAGCGAAAGTTGAAAAAATACGGGCATTGAACATTGCTTGGATACACGAAACAAAAATCGTTTCGTATGTTCGTAACATCGTGCATCGCTAGGGAAACGGTTGTTAATTTTACAAATTAATTATAACCAATAATTACTCTACTCCGATTCGTCCCCCATCAATCGACAACCTACAATATTAACGCCTTTCCTTTCGAAGAGCTTACAAGACTCCTAGTTTATAGGGTTACTTTAAGAAACACGATTAAATTCTCTGAGAAAGAAGTAAACGCTTCTCTTTTTGTTCGAATCACAGACTTCAGCTTGTCAAGCCGTTTCTCAACGGACAAGTAAAATAAACTGGTTTATTTCTTAGAAAATTCGTTTTAAAACTAAATAAGTTTATATAAAACGTGACCGGCTGGTTTTTATGTTTATGGCGTTTTGAGAAGATAATTCGAATTTAGAAGCTGTAATGCAGTCTATGATGAATGGTTTCAGCTTAAGTTATAAACCAGTTGATTTAATAGTGTAACAAAAAACTTATATGTGGTTGGGGTCCATTTAAGTAGGTATCTACATTTGTTAGGTATCCATTCACAGGATAAGCCACACCTTATTTCCTGTCCATCACACACTTTCAGGATTTGAACGAGGAAAATTACAGAGCTGTCCAGGTGGCTACTTAGATTCAGGTCGGAAAATAATATAAGTTCCCAAGCCAGGCATTTAGAAATATAAGAAACCGATTCTAATAGCTTATCTATCCTAAGGGACTATTAATAAAACTATTAGCTTTTGCCAATGATTTCGTCCTTATATTGAAACTCGAAATTTAGCTTATCACATCATCATCTTCCTGCCCTTATCTCATGTTACTCGGGGTCGGTGCAACACGTTTTCTACTTCCATACCGTCCTGTCACCTGTCAAACTATCACTGACTGCCTTTTATTTCATATCACTCCTCACACAGTCCATCTATATTTTCTTTGGCCTTCCTCTCCCTCTCCATCCATCCACATTTATGTTCATAACTCTGTTACTAAAAGAGTGCGTTTCATTCCTCATCATCGCATGACCATACCAGGACGAACGGTTTCCTTTTAACTTTTCTGTCACTGGCGCCTCGTTCAAACTTCCTCTAATATACTCATTTCTCACTTTATCCATTCTCGTCACTCCGCACATTCATGTCAACATTCTCATCTCTGCTACTATTACCAAATTACTAAGTACTAGGTATAATAATTAAAAGTAACAAGTAAAATTTAAAACTCCCCATTTATTTTTCATGCTTCATAATTTGTCTAGTAGTAGACACACGACAATCTATTGAACACGTAATTATGACACGATATCTTGCGAAAACACCCTAATTCAAACATTAAAAAGTCCATAACTTTTGAACGCCTAAACAGATTTTGAACACTCTCGGTAAGTCATCTTTCAAACAAAAAAAACTAAATCAATATCGGTTCATCCGTTTAGGAGCTATTATTCCACAGACAGATACACAGAAACCCAAATACAGCAAACACACAGATACACAAGTCAAACTCATAACACTCCTCTTTTTCCGTCGGGGGATAAAAATGTTTTTACCCGACTGCCGAAGGAGGGTAATGTGTTTATCAGTCTATGTATGTATGTATGTATGTATGTATATAACGGAGATAGGAGGGCTATCTTCAATAATACCCTCGGTCTGTGGGCATATCGTGGGTATGCGATGCACAAAGCAGGTAACTTATGCCGTTTTAGAGATAGTTCTTGTTCCAATTTTATCAAAGCAGCGGATTCGGCCACCAATCGTTTCGCTTTTTCCCAACTTAAACACACTTGTTCAAGTTCACACACGCCACTTTAGGCTACTTCTCAACTCCTTTTTCTCACAACTCTTTTCAACTCCAAAACAGCGCGTCCGCGCGTATCTTTTCTAACTTTTTGACCCAATATGGCGGGAGAACCGACCTCAGAGTGCCTCTATGACACTCCTGCTTTTTATTGGCTAAGAGAACCTCATCCGGCAAATTACTGCTTGTATTATCCAATCCAAATCGAGTATTTTGACATAAGAAAAATAAAGTGTTGTCAATGGAATAAAATCGAACTGAGAATTGATCAGAAGCTAAATGTTGCCAATTAAACAAACCTGAATTAATAAATTTACAAGCAATATTTCTGTTCCTAATTATTAATCATTTACCTTCCTTCGATATATACATGTATGTATGTATGTATGTTTGTTCCTATGTGGCGTTCCAGAGACCTAACGCGTTGGCCGATTTTGATGATTCATACGTCAATCGATTCGTCTTAACCTTGCGAGTGTCATAGGCTACATTCAAAAATAGGAAAATGGCGGCTTTTGCCCATAATGTGCGGTATCAAAATAAAGAGTTTCAAGTGGTGATTTCAAAAATACATAACACTTATATATTTAAATGTACCTAGTTCGAAAAAAATGTTAACTAAAAAGTTAAAAAATTTAAATACCCGACTGCTTAAAAAGCGAACTAAAAAGATGTAAACAAGAAGAAAATCATGCTGCGCAGTCGGAGGATACATATTCGCGAGCTGGCTGACCAAAACCAGATCTTTTTAGTTCGCTTTTTAAGCAGTCGGGTATTTTTTAATGCAAGTGTTTAATAGACTTAAAAATACGAAATGTAATATCACTTGTCAATACATATCCAATGACCCCAAACATGTCGTGGTGGTCCAATAGGTAAGACCTCGCCTCTCGTGCTTGAGGTTATTTTTCAAATTCATATCACAGGCAACGGTGAAGGAAAACATCGTGAGGAAACTTGGACTTATATAGTTAATGTAAGTCTGAAATAGCCAAGTCAGAGGTCTGTGGGGTTCCCAGAGACGGCTTAATTAACTGTGACATCAGAGGTAGCCACATCCTCACATGAAAAGGAGAAGAAGAAAACCCCAAACACAATGGTGCTATCTTGTCTGATTGAGGTGATGCTATGACCACCTTCCGTCTCCATCAGGAGACCAGGTCCATAGTACCACATTATTTAAATATTTCCAAAATTACATATGTACGCCAAGTTTCATTTTAATCGGATGCCAGGAACTGCTTGAAAAATGGATTACTATTTCCCGAACATACTTACGAAAGTAAGATAGTAAAAGCTTGTAATTCCTTACTACTGTTCAACCATTGAGTTATTATTAAATATTTAAACCAATCAAACAGTACAAAATGAATACTTCAGTATTCATATAATTGAATTAATCAACTCAATGTTTATAGACGACATTTTAACCTGTTCTATCTGCCACACAAGAATTCCAATCGACAATCATGTCACTCCATCACATTAGTATTCCTCCTGGAGTACCGAGCCTATCTCCTAAGCCAAGGAGTTATGTCGAAGGGTGCGTCCGTTCAAGACGGTAACCCTTTTTTGTCCGACCACAGGTTACATTTAACAAGGGCCGAATGAGTTGCCAGTATTTCTATTAATAACATTAGTAGCTTCTATAGTTTGATAGACTGAATGAATTTAACGTATCATTAATATAACAACTTTACCAGGCTTATCTGCCGACCTCCAATCGACAATCATGTCATTCCTGACTTTATCCACATTAGTATTCCTCAAGGAGTACCAATCTCCTAAGCCAAGGTCTTCCGTTCAAGACGATAACCCTTTTTTGTCCGACCACAGGTTACATTTAACTAAGGCTGCATGAGTTGCTAGTATTTCTATTGATAAAATGACTTGCTTTTGTGGTGTGATGTGAATGTGATTTGAGAGTGTTATTGATATATTGTTTTTTTTTACTCATAAAATAACATCATGCCTGTATTTCTCGAGGGGTTAAGCAGAGCTGTACAGTACACCCACATGTTTTTATAGATGCTTATTTTTTTTTGTCGTAGCTCGCGGGGCCCATTCTGCATTCGTCGTGGTAAATACAATACGTTTATGAAACTATAAATATGTTTTTTAATAGATAACTACAAAATTAATAAGTGTGCTTGGTAGATGTTTTTCTCCAAGAATTTCTTATTGGGAATCGTCGCGAACGAATTGGAATTATTGCATATCGAGATGTAAAATGAACTCCATTGAATTACTGGTTACCTAGTATACTAGAAATAAACTTGTACCAAGAACTGTGTGTGTTAATATACCAACAAACGCGTTTCTTTTATAGCTTTCTGTCTAGTTTGAATAAGTAACAAAAAGAAACCTTGTGTGAAACACAATACTTGGCAAACTGTTCACTCAGTAATAGAAAGCTAGTGTGTACAACAAAGTAATTTCGTATCATCATCATATCAGCCGAAAGACGTCCACTGCTGGACATAGGCCTCCCCCAAGCGTCACCACATTGACCGGTCCCGTGCGTCTCGCAACCAGCGGATCCCCGCAACCTTCACCAGGTCATCGGTCCACCTGGTGGGAGGCCTTCCAACGCAACGTCTTCTGGTTCGTGGTCGCCATTCCAGAACCTTTCTGCCCCATCGGCCATCCGTTCTGCAAGCAATGTGCCTTGCCCACTGCCACTTAAGTTTGGCAATTCTTCGGGCTAAGTCGGTAACCCTGGTTTTCTTACGGATCTCTACATTTCTGATTCGATCACGCAAGGAAACGCCGAGCATAGCCCTCTCCATTGCCCTTTGAGTGACTGTAAGCTTTCTGATGAGGCCCATTGTAAGCGACCACGTCTCAGAGCCATATGTCATCACTGGCAACACACACTGGTCATAGACTTTTGTCTTGAGACACTGTGGTAAGTTGGACGAGAAGACTCCGCGCAACTTCCCGAACGCTGCCCAGCCGAGTCGGATTCGCAATTTCGTATTCTTCTCTTCTTTTTATTCGTTGTCTTCATTTCTGAAGATCTTGCCCGTCTTGGAAAGCTCTTACGGAGTAACTAACGAGCTGCTTCCACGCCTCTGTCATCAGCTCTTCTTAGGGAGTGGTTATCGTCAATCCTGTAATCGCCCTTATCTGGTCTGACCAGTGAGTCGGTGAGCGTCCTCGCGCTCTATTTCCATCTACATTTCACAACCAGTTTCTCCAGGCTGTCCGGTTGTCTCCGTGTGATATGACCAAAGTAGGATTCGTTGGTAGCAAATCGTGGAGAGTCTAGATTCAATGTTGAGCTGGTCAAGAATAGAGTTAGTTGTGCGATTTGCTGTCCATGGTATGCACAACATTCTTCTCCAACACCACGAAGGCCTCAATCCTTATTCGATCTACAGAGCGAATTGCCCAGGGTTTGGAGCCGTATAGACATGTCGAGAATACCAGAGTCCTCACGTATCTCTTCTTAGTGCTGTTAGAGATCTTTCTGTCTTGCCATATTCTCGACTCGACTCTTATGGGTTCAAACCCAGGCAGGTGCTTTACATTGTGTAAATTATTTCACCACCACTGCTCTCAAAACGGTGAAGGAAAACATCGTGAGGAAACCGGCATGTCCTAGAACCAAAAATTCGAAAACATGTGACGTTCACCCACCCGCATTGGGCCCGCGTCGTGGATTACGGCCCATTCCCTCTCACAGAGAGGAGGCCTCCTGTGTGCCAGCAGTGGGAACATTAATGACGATCCTCACTGCTCTGGAATTCGTAAGTGAGTTTGTGTACCTGTGTTCCATGATCAGGTAGGAAAGTAAGCTTGTTGAACAAAATTTTACAAAAAACAGCACTGATTTAAAAGCTCGGCTGGCTTTATCTCCCGCTCATAATAAATCGGTTTTCAGTTCAGTTTATTGGTTTAGTTAATAGTTTGACCATAATAAAAAAAGTAAGGTCCTTTAGATATCTTCTCCTTGTAGATTACATAAGTTCCTACCTACTAGTATTGTGAATGTGAATTTCTGGATGTTTTTTAACCAAACACGCTTCAACCGATGAATGATTTTGGGTGAAACTTGGCACACGGGTAGAACAATTTCCTGGATTAGAAAATAAGATATATTTTAATCCCGGTAGTACGGTCTTCTGTTAAAATTTACAACTTTAACATGGACGATGCCACTGTCAGAAGAAAGTACAATTATAAAAAAAACCGGCCAAGAGCGAGTCGGACTCGCACACGAAGGGTTCCGTACCATTATCGCAAAACACTGCAAAAAAAACACGTTTGTTGTATGGGAGCCCCCCTTAATTTATTTTATTTTAATTTAATAATTATTATTTTTTGAAGAGAATATACAACTAAATATTCTGTGAATATTTCAAGCGTCTACCGGTTGCCGTTATTAATATCGAGCAAAAAACGGCAAAAATATCACGTTTGTTGTATGGGAGCCCCCCTTAAATATTAATTTTATACTATTTTTAGTATTTGTTGTTATAGCGGCAAAAGGAATACATCATCTGTGAAAATTTCAACTGTCTAACTATCACGGTTCATGAGATACAGCCTGGTGACAGACAGACAGACGGACAGCGAAGTCTCAGTAATAGGGTCCCGTTTTTACCCTTTGGGTACGGAACCCTAAAAAGTAAAAAAAAAATCTGAATTCTTAATTCTTCGCTGTAAACAAAAACAAGATGTTAAACAAAGTGTAAAATAAAGTTCATGTAAAAAGCCGAGCTCACAGAGAGGAGGCCTGTGTCCCAGCAGTGGGAACATTAATAGGCTGATGATGTGTGTGATGTGAAAAAGCCGAGCTTAACTCGAAGTTGAGATTCCTCCCAAAGGTGCGCCCCTTTGAGTGACAGAGAGATGCGAATGGAAATGAGAATGCGATGAAGTCACTGTTATGGTTTGATTCGACGCATACAATCAAATTAAGGTCTTTATTTACAAGAAAATACATTGTACACAAGGGAAGATCTTATAGCCTAAACGCTGGCTGTCTATTAATGTTGAAAAATTCTATAATAAATAATAATAATAATATGGCGAGTACTTGCACAGGCATATCCAAGTGGCCAGGATTATTCACCAGCAACTTGCTTTGAAGTACAATCTAGTGGAATCGGAGGTACCGTATTACAAGTATGTGCCCGACCCAGTTCTCGAAAATAACCATTTCACGTTGTACTGGGATCGGTCTATCATCACTGATAGGACTATTGTTGCCAATAAGCCGGATATAGTGGTGATAGACCGATTAGCGCGCCGCACAATGATAATCGATGTCACAATCCCGCATGACGAGAACCTCGTGAAAGCTGAGAAAGAGAAACAAATCAAGTATCTCGACTTAGCACACGAGGTTGTCGACATGTGGCATGTAGACTCGGCGATCATTGTGCCGATTGTCGTTACGGCCAACGGCCTGATGGCCAAGAGCCTCGACGACCATCTATCGAGGCTATCATTGGGCGGTTGGATCAAGGGTCTGATATAGAAGGCAGTACTCCTCGATACGGCTCGCATAGTGAGGAGGTTCCTGTCTCTGGAGCCCTAACCACCGGTAGCTTGGACCCTGTTCCCGATACCGGTTGGCCTCTATTTTTTATATTTTTAAATGTTTTTTTTGTAATTAATTTTATAAAAATATTTAAAAATGTAGTAAATAAGAAAAGAAATCAATAAAGGAAAAATAATAATATTATATAATTTTTGTTCTATAATCTATGTTTTATAGCTGGAAACATCATACCTTCTAATCCATCCAGGGAAAATATTACTCTCCTTTCACATAACCATCATGCACGAAATAAAGTAAAACCGTAAAGTTAATTTTAACTGTAAAACCCGCCATCCGAAACATTGATGGGCACTCGGTTCACTAGAAATAATAAAAATGTCGCATGAAATATAACTCTAAACATTATATTCATACGGAAAGTCACGTAACGTTTGTCACTGGGCTAGGGATGCTACACGATGGAGTTTTTTTTTTTTTTTGCTCTACCTATATTGTTCCACTGCTGGGCAAAGGTCTCCCCCATAGCTTTCCAATCTTCGCTATTACTTGCCATCTCCTGCCAATCTCCCGTAAACGCCTCTAATCGATGGAGTTACAATAAAATAAAAGTTTTAAGAACTCACACTCACCTACAGACAGGAGGGGTCCCTCCACACTTGCCGAAAATCGGGCGGAATGGAGAGAAGAAGAGGAGGCTTTATCCCTGCAGTGGGACAATTCAGGCTTCAAATAATTATAAACACTCCTTTGTTTGCCAGTAGTTTCAATTATTATACATACATAAACTTACGCCTTGTTCCCATAGGGGTAGGCAGAAACTACAGAACACCACCTGCTTCGATGCTTCTTTTGCTTCAGTCACGTTCAACATCTAGTCATACACACACGCCGGTTATGAGTACTGTGCACTGGGCCTTTCTGAAGAACATCACCAATAAGTTCAGTGTATGTCTTTAAAGGGCATCTCCTCCCGGCGTTTCCATTCACGTCTGCCTTGTAAATACCTTTCGTTATTCGCTTTTCATTCATCCTCTCAACATGGCCAAACCATCCATTAGTATATTTAATGAATTTTAGAAGAGTCACAGATAATATAATACTAGCATACAGATACCTCATCCCATACAAAGAAACCGTGCCGATGTAACTAGCGTTTTTCGACTGCTTATTCTGGCAATTTTTTGTACATCGAACGCATTCGGTTCTGTTTCAAGGTGATAAATAGATGGTGTTAGCAGCGACTTGCAAGTAAAAGGGTTTACTAGGTTCGTGAATGTTTTTTTCTTTAAATACAGTGAAGGTTTGTTTTCTAGTATTTATTTGCACGTTTTTACAGTTTTTTTTTGCACAAAAATGTGTTAAAATGCGAACTTTAACAATCGAGTGGAATACTTCAGAAATTTAAAAATGCGCCATCTATTGGCATCAATTTTAAATAATCCGTCTAATAATCTTTTAAATGTGAATTAAGAGCCCAATATTCCATAATTTTGAACTTAGGAGAGTTGATTAAACTAGAACATACAATTCCAGAAAATGTTAATTTTACAAACATTCAATAACAGATAGGTGATGGATACCGAGGTGCATATCGCGCCATCTAGTGAGATTTATTTGAACAAAATTTTCTTTCTTAGCAATGAGACCCCGTGGAAGAGTTAAGTCTATGTCCAATCCTTTCAGTCTACCCAATGCGGAAACAAAATATAGTTATAGTACACCTCTGTGTACTATAACTATATTTCGCTGGATCAGTACCAGTCCTATGTAATAAATAGGAGCCGAACCTATAGCTATGAACCGAACATAAAATAAATCTAGAATCGGGGCCGAACTTAGAAAGTGCTGATGGAAATACCCAGTAACACACTGTCCGACTTGATAATGAAACATCAGGCTCAGCAGTAGCCATTGAAACTTCTAGAACAACTAATCGGAAAATCACCAATTTTGTTAAGAATAGATAACTGACTATTTATAGTAGTCACAGCGGATATTTGTGCCTCTGAAGTTGGGCTCTTCGTAAGAAACAGTTTGTCATCGAGAATACTGCACGAGTAAGCGAGATAGGACGATTCGAAAAAACCAAGGCTATCTTCACCTGCCCACTTTGTCACAAAAATAGCAACTGCGCAGGTTCTTTTAAGCAACTTCAGATACACTTAAAGATCCACTGTGACTACTATACCAATGTTATTTAAACACTAACTGTGCCCGAGGCTTCGCTCCCGTCAACTCTACGTACCTACCTACTTACCTTCCTACCTGCCTACCCTACTTTCATTGCTACCTAACCTACCTACCATTTTTTTTTCTAGTATCATTCTTCCGCGGGGAATCTTAACACCACCATTCAGAAAATTACGTCAAATGCACAACGCCATCTATCGAATATGGAGTTCAACTATCCGAGTATCTGAATTGCGTGTCTTCTGTTATTTTACTTCTTGAACACTTGAAATTCATCTAACGACTGCGATGAAATAAAAACTAAATAATACTTCAAGTTATGCACAATTTTTTAAACAAAAGCTATCTTTTAAAACAGCGGCTGCACTCCCTCCCCCACAAAGTGCACCTCACCAACATTCGAGGTCTGCACTCAAATCTCTCTGCAGTCCACTTCCACATAGAGACTGAGAAACCAGCGCTGCGTTTCCTTACGGAGACGCAGATAGCGAGTCCGTCAGACGTGTCGTACTTATCTTACCCAGGGTTTACCCTGGAGCACAATATTAAACCGCGCGCGGGTGTGTGTATGTACGCCCGTGACGACACTTGCTATCGGCGTCTCCGTAACCTTGAGGACTCCCGATTCACAACCCTGTGGGCTCTGGTGGACACAGGTCTGGATAAAATTATCTACGCCTGTGTCTACCGTTCGCACAGCGGAGATCAGGAGACATCCAGGCTCACAGAGTATCTCAGTGAGGCGGCTGATGCGGCACAGCAGCGGTACCCTTCCGCCCAATTAGTGTTACTGGGGGACTTTAATGCCCACCATCAGGAGTGGCTCTTCCCATACCAGTGCACTGACCATGCTGGACGGGAGATGCGCAAGCTTTCGCTAGCGCTAAACCTCACCCAGCTGGTCCAGGGGGCAACGAGGGTACCGGATGTTGATTCGCACACAGCGAATTGCTTGGACCTTCTGCTGACAACAGATCCAGACAGATACTCTGTGTCGATAGCTTCACCTTTAGGTAGTTCCGACCACTGTCTGGTGAAGTCTGTGTCCGTCTATTCCCCGCCCGATCCCAGCCCAAGAGGCACCCGGCGGGTTTGGCGGTACAAGTCAGCAGATTGGGATGGTATGCGATCTTTCTTCGCATGCTATCCTTGGCAGCCTACTTGCTTTTCTTCGTCGGATCCATCGTCGTGCGCGGACGCCGTGACGGATGTGTTGCGTCAGGGAATGGAGTACTTCATTCCGTTCTCTGACGTTTCAATGTCAAGCGAAGACCGGCCATGGTTTGGCGCCGAATGTAAGCGCGCCGATGCGCTTAAACATGGGGCGTACCTGGCTTGGGTCGACGCTCGATCGCGTAAGGCGAGTGACGTGGGTCTGAAGAAGAAGGCCTTCAACAGGGCTGCCAAGTCCTGCAAGAAAGTGTTGCGAAAGGCTCGATTCGACCGCATTGGTCGAATAGGGACCAAACTTGCTTCTTACCCAGCAGGTAGTAAAGCGTTTTGGTCTCTGGCTAAGTCGGTCGAGTCGAACTTCTGCCGCCCCTCACTACCACCACTGCTGAAACCCGACGGATCGCTGGCCCACTCCGCTGAGGAGAAGGCAAATTTATTTGCCTCTCTTTTTGCGGAATCTTCACGTCTGAATCCTGGTGACGCGCGGCCCCCTCCTTCTCCTGATGGATGCGAGACGAGTATGTCGGAAATTCGTATTCGTCAAAAGGACGTACGTAGGGTGCTGCGCAACCTCGACGTGAACAAGGCTAGCGGCCCTGATGGAATACCAGCAATTGTTCTTAGAACCTGTGCGCCTGAACTGTCTCCGATCTTGACACGCCTGTTCCGCCTTTCGTATGAGGCTGGAAAAGTGCCGAATGCTTGGAAGCAGGCTAACGTACAGCCCGTGCCCAAGAAGGGAAGTCGAGCTGACCCGGCCAACTACAGACCCATATCTGTAACCTCCATACTCTGTAAGAGTATGGAACGTGTACTTAATATTAAGCTCCTGGCATACCTAGAAGCAAACGATATCCTAAGTGACCGACAATACGGCTTCCGCCGAAATCGGTCTACTGGGGATCTTCTAGCGTATGCCATTCACATCTGGAGTGAGGCCATTGAGAGGCACGGGGAAGCGCTTGCCGTCTCCCTAGACATCTCAAAGGCTTTTGATAGGGTCTGGCACGAAAGCCTTATTGCTAAGCTTCCTTCATTCGGTTTGCCCGGTGGTCTGTGTGATTGGATTGCAGACTTCCTGAGAGATCGGTCCATTCGAGTGGTTATCGATGGCTGCTCGTCGGACCACTTGGATATTAATGCCGGGGTCCCTCAGGGATCGGTACTTTCAGCAACTTTATTCTTGCTGCACATTAACGATCTGCTAAAACCCGGCACCTTTGGGTATGCAGACGACAGCACTGTTGCTGAGAAATACTTGTCCAGCGCTCGTGCTACCGGGCCTCAGATCCAGTCTCTCCGGGAGGCCATGGTGGAGCGCTTGAACCTGTCCATGCAGGCAGTCTCCGAATGGGGCGATGCCAATCTGGTCAGGTTTAATGCTGCTAAAACCCAGGCATGTCTTTTTTCCGCTAAAAAGAGCCAATTTCACCCGGCTCCAACTTTCCGAGATGTGACTGTGCCAATAGCTGACCATCTTGAGCTTCTTGGCGTTACGTTGACATCGACTCTCAATTTTGGCCCATATATTGAGGCGAAGGCTCAGCTGGCTGCCAAAAAGCTGGGGATCCTTGCAAAGGTGAGAAGGTACTTCACGCCAGAACAGCTGCTCAGCTTGTATCAAGCGCAAGTTCGATCATGCATGGAGTACTGTTCTCATCTCTGGGACGGATCTGCCAAATACCAGCTCGATGCACTAGAGTCGATCGAAAAGCGGGCCAAGAGGCTCATCGGCGATGAGGCACTGGTTAAGTCAAAGCTCCAGAGCCTTGAACATCGTCGCCGAGTTGCTAGCTTATCGGTTTTTTATCGATTACATTTCGGTGAGTGTGCGATGTAAACATACTATAATCTACTTCCTTGTTTTGAAGTGTCAATACAATTTAATCACCTGCACTTCCCACGCGCGACCGTCGCGGCAACCCTATCTATTTCTAATTCTCAAATTGTCTGTCTGTACATAAAAACGTATTAACATTTTTACAGCTTCGATATGGTAAATTGGAAACGTACTCGCAACTTGTTTGGACGTAACAAAATTTTATATGCCAACAAGTTGGTATAGAACATGTTCCGTTTACGATGCCCCATGGATATAATATACTATGTTGTCATGATTATCGGGCCATACGGAAAAGTTGTAGAATTTTAAGGAGCTGTTAAGTGTGGATGTTCTTTTTATGAATTTTGGACACCCTTTTATATTTTGCAAGGCATGTTTTTTGTTATTTTAGTGAAAATGAATATATACATATGTCGGGTTTAGTCAATAGTACGGACGTCAAAACAAATCGCAAGCATGCCATCTGGCGGCAAAGCAAGAACAACTACGCTTTGGCGCGCTTTCTCTAACCACTTGCGTGGTGGGGATAATAGAATATAGCAGTTGAGCTAAAATGTACTGGCAGTTGAGTACTGACAGCCGTAGAGCTAACACGTCGTAGAATCAGGGTCGATCCGTGATATTAGTAAGCAAGATTGTAACTGTAACTTGTGTCTATTTGAATATACTCAGTGTATCGAATAATTTGTGTGATTTCATTTTCACGATTGTGCCCAACGACCTGCCCACACACGATGTCTTAACCTAAGGGAATACATCCTGACTTCCCGATGGTTTACATCTATCGGCCAGCCTTGATGCGACACATAATAATTCTGTACAAAAGTAATTTTTGTACATCGAAAATATTACCAAAAAAATAGCCAGCGTGTTAAAGGATAACCAACAGAACCTTTCCATCATTTTTGGATTTCTTGTCTGTTTGTTTGTGCACGCATCACGTAAAATGTACGAAACCAATGTAGATTAATTTATACATAAAAATTGCGTAAATTGAAGTATTACTTAGTTTTTGTTTCATCGCTACCGGTTCACTCTATCAAAAGTTAGATGAATTTAAAGTGTTCAAGAAGTAAAATTATCACAATACACGCAATTCAGATACACGGACTGTTGAACTCCATATTCGATAGATGGCGTTGTGCATTTGAAGTCATTTTCGGAATGGAGGTGTTTAGATTCTCCGCAACAGAAAGACGCTAGAAAAAAAATTGGTGGGTAGGTAGGGTAGGCAAGGAGGAAGGTAAGTAGGGTAGAGTAGGCAGTTGACGGTAGCGAAGCCGCGAGCACAGCTAGTTTTGAAATAATTATCAGAATGTCTAACAAAAAGTAGTACGTACTAGGCAGGCGTGAGTGGAAACGCCTTAAAAGAACATACACGGATCTTAGTGATAATGTTCTTCAGAGGTTCAGGAGTATGTAAGGATCGTAGCAGGTGGTATTCTGTAGTTTCTGGCTACTTCATGGCATATAAATATCATACTAATATTATAAAGGCGAATGTTTGTAAGTAAATGTGTTTGTATGTTTGTTACTCTTTCACGAAAAAACTACTGAACGGATCTGAAAGAAAGAAAAAGAAAAATTAATAATGAATTTGGCACAGAGCTTGATTATAGTCTGAAATAGCACATAGGATACTATTTATCCCGGGAATATGTGCCCTTGGGATAATTTTCGACATTCACGCGGGCGAAGCCGCTGGCAGAAGCTAGTATGTATATACATATCAGAATAAGACTTTATCTTGTTTGTAGTATAGAAAACAACTTGATTAAAATCTGCCTAGATAGGCAAGCTAATTCAAGTACATAGTAATATATAATAGCTAGTTCTTATACAATATAACACAACGTACACATAGAAAAACGAAAGAATGAAACAATTGCACCACCCTTCATCATCGTCACTGGCAGCCTTGTCCCACCCACTACTAAGTATAGGCTTACTACCTTTCATGTCATGCTATCCTAGTACCATTCTTACTGCCTTACCAACTTTCACTTTATTTTATCCTTAGTTATTTTCGTACATATCGCGCGAGCTAATAACCCAAGTACATCTAACGTTGGGTACGTTAGATGTACTTGGGTTATTAGCGGGTGACCTTGCAGCACCCTTCATCATCATCACTGGCAGCCTTGATCCACCCACTACTAAGTATAGGCTTACTTCCTTTCGTGTCATGCTATCCTAGTACCATCCTTACTGCCTTACCAACTTTCACTTCAATTTATCCTTTGCTGTTTTCGTACATCTCTCGCGAGCTAATAATCCAAGTACATCCAACGTACCCATAGCGGGTGACCTTGCACCACCCTTCATCATCATCACTGGCAGCCTTGATCCACCCACTACTACGTATAGGCTTACTTCCTTTCGTGTCATGCTATCCTAGTACCATCCTTACTGCCTTACCAACTTTCACTTCAATTTATCCTCGGCTATTTTCGTAAATCTCTCGCAATATCTTTCATAACTAACCCACATAATATTACGTATTATGCCGCAAACTAGACTAAGCTGGAAATTTAAAACTTTCAGAACTAATTACATACACGATATGTGATGGTAATGACGTGGGAGCTAATAAACTGGGATTAAAGCTAATTAGAGGCTTTCTGTCAGTTTATAATGAAGGAGCATTACCATGCTGGAGAGCATTGGTTGCACAGTGATAACGGCCGCGACTTACAAGTTGTAGGTTGTGGGTTCGAACCCAGGCAGGCGCTTTACTTTGTGTAAATTATTTCATCACCACGGCTTCCATAACGGCGAAGGAAAACATCATGAGCATGTCTTAGAACCAAACATTCGAAGACACGACACGAGACATCCACACTGGGCCCGCGTGGTGGATTATGGTCCATTCCCTCTCACAGAGATGAGGCTGGCACGCATAAAGGACCAAATGGAAGTCTAAGTGCAGCAAAGGGGGGGGCTTGCCCCGCATAATTCGTGGATTTTGCCGGAAAAAAAGATTACCAATGACCCTCAGCAGTAGTGTAGTATCACTTGTAATTGGATCAATACTTCTAGAGATTACTTGTCTAAAACAAAAATCTTTTTTTATTTTTATTAATTTTCTTCGCTTGACCACTATCTCACCTGCATGCTTGTTTAGAAGAAACCTATTCACTCTTATCTGTTTATATTATTAGATTAAATCTTTATTTATATAGATAAAAATATATGTAGTTTATAAAATACTATAACTACATCCAAATACATTTAAATCAAAATCTACTAACTATCTAAGCCTAAAAGTAAACTCTGGGGAAACTATCTAAAATATGGGGTCGAAAAATTCCTCCACATCGTTTGCCACTAGTACTGTGCCCAAAAGACTGGCAGCATTGCCACGTTATATGGCAATTCTTATCCTCTCTGACCAAAGTAGAAGCCAGCCCTTAGTTTAGATGAACTGAGATTAGCTCCTGATATAAAGAGTAAACCTACTTTTAATCCTCATCTAACTGTCCTCAATGATTGTTTTAATATGCTCGGCTAGAAAAAAAGCATATGCCAATCCACTAAATATAGTACTGTTAATTAATTTTGCACCCACTGATAACCAAGCCCCTGTCCTTAACATTTTAGTTAAATTCTGTTGAAATACGAATTATTTCACAAAAAAAGAGTAACTATTTCTACACATCGCCAGCTTTAACGCTTTGTAGCAATAAACATGACAAATTGCTGAGCAGAAATGTATATTTACTAACAAATTGGAACCGTTCTAGGAAAACAGACCATATGTGAATTTTATTGCATATGAGCAGTCTATTTTTGTCACCTCCCACATTCATATTACTACGACAATATGTTACAACATTAGTAATTTCATCAAGCCAGCTTTCAGTAATAAACGCGAAAGTTTGTGAGTCTCTAGGGCGCAATAGTCGGCCGCCATGACACCGGCGGCATGGCTTTATCACGGATAATGTATAAAACAACATTATTATCTGGAACAATCCCGTATTTCACGTCTCGATTCTCGCGACACATCCGGAAATTAATTTAATAATACAACGTTTAATATTAAAGTGCGGGGGGATTAAGTTGGGGGAGGAAGCAGGTTGGGGAAAGAAGAAATGTCGTAGGTGTGTGTGAGAATTTGTAGATGTTGACGAGCGTGAGTTATGTGGTTGAATCTAAACCACTTTTTTTGATATTTCTAAAAGAAAATCTCTGGATGTACCGAACCAATGAGGAATTTTCTTTCACTGATTTTTTACCCGAGCAAAATACAGTTTCTTTTGGATAGACCACGGAAGCGAAGCTACGCGAGAACGGTTGTGATAAATAAGAAAACCCAACTTTGGTCCAGATAACCAAATTCCAGACACTACATATTTTCTTGAACAGCTACAAGTATCAATTAGAATAGAAGCTAATCTTTAATTAGGATAAAGCACTGCAATGCATTCACCAAAATATTTATCTTTATAAATAACTAGCTGTTGCCCGCGGCTTCGCCCCCGTGGGCCAACCCACAGGACCCGTTTTCGGGATTAAAAAATAGCCTATGTCACTCAGGAATAATGTAGCTTTCTATTGGTGAAAGAATTTTTCAAATCGGTCCAGTAGTTTCGGAGCCTATTCGGTACAAACAAACAAACAAACAAAAAAATCTTTCCTCTTTATAATATTAGTATAGATTATATTATAAATATTATAAATAATTATGGGAATGGTTGTTATGAATACAATACCAATTTTATTAATGCCTGCTGTTATATAAAACATACAAAAAACAATGACTAGAAAAATTCCAAACGTCCAATAAAACAAAGTAAAATCGCTCCCCGCCCTTGCCGTTACCACCGCCGCTTGCATCCCGAGCGCCGGCCGCTAGATTACCCATTGTGGTCTAAAAGAGCAGTTTTTCGGGCAGATTTTAATAAGTGCTACCCCCGAATAGGATTTAATTTCGCCCTGTCACTGGCAGCGAACAGGCGAGCACTCCAAAAGAATTCGTTGCCAAAATAAAAATATAAGTAAAGTTGCTTTAGAATATAATTCGAGCGACCCCGTGACCCGGACACAAGTGGCGGGAATTACTGAGCCATTGTGCATGTTTGTTGTGGTAGTTTGTCATAATGCGTGGTGATTTAGATTATTAAAGCATTATTTGTTTGTTTGGTAAGGAAATTTTCATTCGCTTGCCTGTCAATTTAAATCCAAGCTATTATAGTTGTTACACGCATTTTACTTTAGAAGATCTCTCCCATTCATCGTCTAATAGGGTACTTTACAGAGATTTGATTGATGATTGACACGTATTTTTTTGACACTTAAACATAAAGTGACAATGATATAATGCGTGGCAATATCGTGAAACGTCAGACCACTAGTACACTTTATACTGCCTTAGTGACGTCACAAGCCCCCACTCCTGAACTTTGATGCGCTTTAACTTTGTACATTTTTATTGTTTTGATAAAGCAAAAATGTCCATGTTTTTCTACCCAGGAAACATCCCTATTACAGAGACAATAGAAAAACAGTAGCTTACGCACACATGGTGTGCGAACGACGCGTCAGCGGGTCAGGGGGTATTATGAAGCATATCCGGCTCGAAGGACCAAAAAGATGTAGGGTCTTTACACCTTTTCTTGATGATAGTTTGAGTGATACGCAAGAATACGTAATAATATACTATTGATTAATGATTAATTGAATGATAATGAGTGCACGCGATTTGAATGATATTGGTGTACTAAAGTATAGACCACGCGTAGTAAGTAAAGTGCTGACACAATGGTGTCAAATTTGTACGTGTTTACACTGTACAGTCAACCTGCGGAGTCCCACCCACCTGAGAAATGTCCATTCCAATGATATTGTTAAAAGCTTGCCATTCTTTAATCTGCACAAGAGGCTCTAGACTAGCAAACTGATATTTTATCAGCAAATATATGGGATCGACACGCGCTTCCGAAATGCTCTACCGAAATGTACTGTTGTGTTTGATATACATACCTACTTTATACCCAACTATAAATACCAATCATTTCAACAATCACAATTATCAATACTTCGATATGTTTTTATTTTTAGGGTTCCGTACCCAAAGAGTAAAAACGGGACCCTATTACTAAGACTTCACTGTCCGTCTGTCTGTCACCAGGCGGTATCTCATGAACCGTGATAACTAGACAGTTGAAATTTTCACAGATGATGTTTTTCTGTTGCCGCTATAACAAAAAATACTAAAAACAGAATAAAATAAATATTTAAGTGGTCCCATACAACAAACGTGATTTTTTTGCCGTTTTTTGTGATAATGGTACGGAACCCGTCGTGCGCGAGTCCGACTCGCATTTGGCCGTTTTTTTTAGTGTTCGCCACTTTGTCGGCCTAGGACAAATATAACTCATGTTCAACATACAGGAAAACTGAGTTGATGTCACCTTTAGCCCCCATTTAAATAGAACAACCGTTAATTAATAACGTAACCTATGTTAATTCCCCTCCTATGGAATGGATGGATTAGCCTATTTCCTAACAGGCATATTCAATCAATGTTTGGACAGCGGCACTTTTCCTGACTTAATGAAACACAGTAAAGTAGTACCAATTTTCAAATCAGGCTGTAAGAGTGATCCCTCAAATTATAGGCCTATATCCGTGCTTCCAGCATTGAGTAAAATCTATGAAAAAATCATGCTGGAACAGATGTTGTCTCACTTCAATTCAAATAAGATCCTGCATAGTCAACAGTTTGGTTTCACGAAAGGTAGGTCGACAACGGACGCGGGAGTAAAACTCATCAGCCACATCTTGAAATCTTGGGAGAAGTCCCAGGATGCCATTGGCATTTTCTGTGATCTCTCGAAAGCGTTCGACTGCGTCGACCACAACACACTGATCTGTAAATTACACCACTACGGAATTCGAGGAAAATCTGCTGATCTTGTGCTTTCCTATTTATCAAACAGACAGCAAAAAGTAAATGTTAATGGGGCGACGTCCTCCGGGTCTCTAGTCAAGATGGGTGTGCCCCAAGGTTCAATTCTCGGCCCTTTCCTTTTTCTTGTTTACATTAATGATCTCCCTTTTATGATGGCCAAATTATCGGATATAATTCTATTTGCTGATGATACTTCGCTAATTTTTAAATTAGATAGGAAAGATACGGATGTCTTACATGTCAACGAAAGTCTGATTGTTCTCTCTAAATGGTTCGCAGCTAACAATCTTTTACTGAATGCGAAAAAAACAAAATGTCTGAAGTTTTCCTTACCAAATGTACCACAACGTGACCTAAATTTAAATCTTGACGGCAAAAATCTTGAAGTTATAAAGGAAACTGTATTCTTAGGGATTACTATCGATTCAAAATTGCAGTGGGGCGCGCACATTAGAACTCTTTCGGGTAGGTTAAGTTCAGCTGCATATGCAGTAAGGAAAATAAGGCAGTTAACCGATGTAGCCACAGCAAGGTTAGTATACTATGCTTATTTCCACAGTATTATGTCTTATGGCATTCTGCTGTGGGGATCAGCTGCAGACGTTGACTCAATTTTCATCTTACAAAAGAGGGCAGTCCGCGCAATCTATAAAATGAGTCCACGAGAGTCCCTCAGAGAAAAATTTAAAGAGATCGATATACTGACCCTACCTTCTCTTTATATATTGGAATGTATTTTGTATGTCCGCAAAAATCGAGGGCTTTTCAAAACTAGAAGCGATTTCCATAATTTAAATACACGCAGTAAGCATGAAATTGTAATACCCAAATTCAGATTAACAAAAACTAGCAAGTCTTTTCTTATAAACAGTATACGCTTTTATAATAAGTTGCCAAAGCCAGTTATAGAATTGACCGATGGAAAGTTCAAAAACTACATCAAACGTGTCCTTATTAAAAAAGCATATTACAAAATCAAGGACTACGTTGAAGATAAAAATTTTAGCTCCTTCTGCGCATGCGGCTTCCCTGGTAACTCATAAACGGCACAAATATGTGGATGTCTCTAACTATTCTCAATCTCATTTTTACTTTTTTTCTTTCTTTTAATTAGACTTTTTACAATGATTTCAATAATCTTTATAGCCCTTTGCTATGAATAGTTACAGCACTGATAACAACATTTGTGCCACATGTTAAATTTAGTCTTGTTATATATTTTTATTTATTTTTTCCTTTGTTTAGATTCTTTTACTGATTGTTTTGTGAATGTGTGAACATTGTAGGCCTTCTAGATTTCTAGACGCTTGTTAACATTTGTTAACTCTCTCGTTTATACAATTTTTTTTTTAGTTTCTTACGACTTATTGTCGGGCCTACGTTGTCCCCCCATATCTAAGCACTAATACTGTAACGTGGAAATATTGTAAAACAAACCAATTTTTTTAAAAGAGTAACCGTGGAGTTTCTTGCCGGTTCTTCTCCACAGGAAACGACTAACCCGAACCGTGCACCTTTTGTCGACGTTTTATAAGTGCCCATGTAGGCCTATGTGAAATAAAAAACATTTGATTTTGATTTTTTTGATTTTGATTTAGACGAGGAGGCCGCCAACCGAGCGCACGGATTAAAGGGAGCATGTGAGGTGAGCCGATTGTGTTTTTGACGCCGTTCCAAATTATGTGTCTCATTACCATTTTGTGTTTCGTGTTGAACTTGAATGTAGTAAGCTTAATAATAAACTGCCGAGCAATGAAAAAGTTCCACCCACAAAATGCCGACAAACACCTTAATTTAATTTTTTCAAGTTTAATTTAAAATTTTAACACAATATTTACGTTTTTAGTTGGTAATATTCTGATGCACTGTTAAATGTACTTCAATATTGCAGACGGCGTCATTAAGCTAGCCTTGCCCGTTTAGGAGTTATTTTGTGCTATGTCACTGGAACTTTTTCATTGCTTGTTAGTGTAATAATACCAGCTGTAACTCTCCCACTACAGAGCAAATGACTTTTCTCATACAGATGAAGCACGAGCATTGATAATTGAATTTTTTTTTTCAGCTTCAGCCTATTAGTATTCCCACTTGCTGGGACACAGGTCTCCTCTCAGTGAGAGGGAATGGGCCGTAATCCACCACGCGTAATCAACCAACCCAAACTGGGCCCAGTTTGGGTTGGTGGATGTCACAAGTCAATTTTTTGTTCTTGGATATGCGTTTTTATGTTCCTCACGATGTTTTCTTTCACCGTTTTTAGAGCAGTGGTGATGAAATAATTTTGCACAAAGTAAAGCCTGCCTGGGTTCGAACCCCGACTAAGTCGGCCGTTACCACTAGGCCACCACTGCTCAATTTTATCTTACTAATGTTATAAATATTAAACCCCCGATTGCCGAATTAAGAGAATTTGAAGTTGATCGTCGTTGTCGTCGTCAATCTCTCCTTTAAATCGAAAACTTGTCAATCTTTGGCATTAACCTAGGATTTGACACGTTCTTAACTTTGGTCATTCAATTAAGAAACCGGTCATAAGTCTGTTTTGAACTTTGGTAATTTTGGTCACGGGTACACAAGTCCTGGATTTGAACTTAGAACACTTTTAATCCAAGAAAACGTACCCGTGGGATATAATATTCCGACTATTACGTCTGCGAAGCCGCTAGTAAGCTTGTGGTCAATAATATGGATTGACTGCAGCAGGACTACTAAGGATAGCGTTCGATTCGATCCACTAGTAGAGCATAATTTTGCCGAGTTTTAACTTGTATCTGGTTGATAGCAGTGTCAATCTTTTGACGGCATCAAACTCTTTGAAAGCACTACATTAAAAACCGGCCAAGTGCGAGTCGGACTCGCGCACGAAGGGTTCCGTACCATTATCGCAAAAAACTGCAAAAAAATCACGTTTGTTGTATGGGAGCCCCCCTTAAATATTAATTTTATACTGTTTTTAGTATTTGTTGTTATAGCAGCAACAGGAATACATCATCTGTGAAAATTTTAACCGTCTAACTATCACGGTTCATGAGATACAGCCTGGTGACAGACAGACAGACAGACAGACAGACGGACAGTGAAGTCTCAGTAATAGGGTCCTGTTTTTACCCTTGGGTACGGAACCCTAAAAATGGATTCGAATCCTCGTATTCGGAAGTATTGCAAGCATGACTGTGAGACACATGACAATAAGTTTTCCTATACTTAATAAAAGGGAGGTTGATCTCTGCGACAGCTGTCAGGTCAGTATCAATACAGTAACAATAATAGCGCAGTAATAGCGCTTGACAGGCTAACAATAACGTATACGTCAGTTTGAAATATGTCGCAGAGATCAAGCTATCAAACTCTTTAAAAGCACTACATTAAAAATGGATTCAAATCCTCGTATTCGGAAGTATTGCAAGCACGACTGTGACACACATGACTATCAGTTTTCCTATACTTCATAAAAGGGAGGTTGATCTCTGCGACAGCTGTCAGGTGAGTATCAATACAGTAACAATAGCGCTTGACAGGCTAACAATAACTTATACGTCAGTTTGACATATGTCGCAGAGATCAAGCTATCTTTTATGAAGTATAGTCCATTTTTAACGAACTTAGGTAATTCGATTCAAAATGAACACTCTCTGAACATGAATCTTTTCCATTTTAATTGCACACAGAACCAGTTGTTCTATTACCGTGTGAGAATAATTAGTAGCTTCATAAACAAGAGTAGAGCAATTAGCACTACTTAGTTCAATAGCTTGAACTCACTGAATAGCTCGAACAGCTTGTTTCAGCGCTGTTCATGAGCTGCCTATGATTTTCAGGGTTTCATTAATTGAAAGGATTTTTTTGTTTGCACTGAAAATATTTTAATTGATTTAAGCTTTATGTAATAAGTTATGCATTTTCCTCCCAACATTATAAAAGGTATTTTATTGAATATAAAGTTTAACATTTACACAAATAGGTCGAAATCGAACAGATTCCAAGACAGTAAACCCTTTTAATTAAAACAAGAATGTTGATCGCCGGAATACCTCCTTACACAAAACATTCGTACTACCGAACTCCATCAGCCACCGAACCGAGCCTTTCAAAGAAAAACTTCGCAATTTAATACCATTTTAGCCTCTATCCGTACGCGTTAATGGCTATAATGGCGTAACTTCTGGTCGGTAAGACAGGAAAGCTGTCAAAAGTGTACGTGCCACGATCATTCTCGTATAAAGATTGTTGAAACGCTACAAAGGGATATTGTAAGGAGTGGAAAAATGCTCGCGACGTGCCGTCGTGCCCCTCGCGAGGAGATAGAGGTGACAGAGAAGAATGCGGGGAAGATGACACGGCGTCGCATAGTGACGTCACACCGAAGGGTGGGGGGAGGGGTGCACAGATACGTTATGTCGTTTAAGTTGGAGATTTATCGGCGGAACGTACGATTAATCTGATGCTAAGCTGAGATTATGTTGTGTTTTAGTCGCATAGCTGGCGGCGGTGAATTAATGACACATTCTACCATAGGTAGGTACTTTAATGGTTTATGGGAATATAGATAGTTGGATCCAAATCAGGGCTTAAGAGCAATCGAAATTTGTGTTTGTTAATATTACCCCATTAAATAGAATTTGTGTTTATAACACCGGAATAGACCGAAAATAAAACTGATACAACGATTATCGGAAAATAATATAAAACTAGTATCGTTATACCAAATAGCCGTGTCAGAACAATCTTTGTGTACTTTAACTCGTCGTATTGGAACCTTTTGTGTCCTTATCACCACTCTACACGAATGCCCTAGCTGGTGTTGCCAACTTAACATAATAATAATAATATATTTATATAAAATTATAAGGCAAAACAATCAATACAATTTTAGCTTCAGTCTATGTATAGTTCACATGTGTTATGTGCCTGAACTATGTAATCCTGTGTTTCAGGCGAGAAGATGTACATTTCTTTATTTTTATTTTCTTAAATAATCTCAATTAATCAAATATAAAGTTTGTAGTAATCTTAGATAATATTTTAAAAGGTGTAAATAATATTATAAAATTCTTATTTTTTAACATCCTAGATTCTTAAAATAAATAATATTCGTACAAAATCTATTTTAGCACAAGTAATAACTTCTCTGCATCTTTGTAGAAAATACTTTGAAGAACTTCTTTGAGAATTTTCTTACAGCTACAATAATTTAGGGAATAAATATTTGTTATTAACTTTAGTCTGTTGTAAAGTTGTGGTCCGGGGAACACACGTCTGTGAATGCACGTTTTTTGCTTTTTGTAGGGCAAACTAAATCGTTCCGTCTTTTTTAGTATGTTCTGTGTGATAGGGCAGGGCTGCGTGTTGTTTTAACACGATGCTCATTATGAATAACTGGCGAACTGTGAGTACTTCACAAGATCTATAGAGGAAGTTAGTGGGAAAAAGGAACGGGCGGAAAGTAGACACCTTAAGGTTCGCTCTTCGCGCTCTCTCTATAGGTAGTCATAAAGTTTTACAGCTAGGTCTAGCTATTTTTACATCCCCATCAGCCCCAACTTACAAGAAATTATACGTCAACTATTAAGTCTCTTAATTTACTTTGCAATTAATTATAAAAATACTTAATGAACATATTGAAGTCAGAGCAACCGAACGAGTATCACTAGAACCGTTAAAAAACACTCGTTCCACCGTTCTTCAAGAAATAGGAAACGTTGTGAAACACAGTCACTATTTTCTCCGGATGCAGTAACACAAATATCTATAGCATATAATAAAATATTATAAATACAAATGTGGGTTTGGTTTTTACGCTTTGACGCCTAAACCGCTGTATCAATTGTGAAGATTTTTGGGATAGAGATACATAGATTGAACTATGTAGAAATATATACATAGAATACTTGTTTTCCCGGGAGTACGTTCCCTTGTGATTATTTCTGCCTTCACGCGGGCGTAACCGCTGGTAGAAGCTAGTCTTCTATAAATTAAAATATGAATCTATTAAGTAAGCATTTGGACCTTATCTTTGAAAATTTAAAATCGAAAAACTATGTATGTAGAATTCTTAATTCTATTTTTTTATTCAGATACTTTTGACAACTTTTTGGGGTAAAGTAATCTGGCAATCTGGCTACAAAGGAAATGTCACAGTTGGCAACACTGGCTAACCTAGACCACTCGGCTACGATGCGGCGTTGTATTGGATTCCTTACTATTTCTGATTATAATCGTAAATGGCCTACTCACGGGTTTGGTGGTAGCACTTCAGTGGAATTTTCTCGTGTTCCCCTGAAACTCTTTGATCTTTATTGTAATGTTAGATTGAATATTGCATTTATTAGGTGCGTATGTTACGGTTTGTAACCACCAGAATTTTCGATTGGAATAAGACCTGGAATTAAATAATGAAAATCTTTTTATGCTTTTATTCAAAAAAAGAAAATCATTTTTTTATTCACAAATAAAAATAAATTCTCAGTTAAGACAAAAGAGAATAAATAACCTAAGCTTTATTCCTTCTGTATTTGATAAGGGGTAGGTCTTGCCCTGCATATAAACTCAGCCTAAGGCATATGTCCAGCAGTGGACTATCCGCTTCTGGACATAAGCTCACCCAAAACCCGGAACCATCCCTGGTCCTCCACTTTCCGCATACAGTCTGTCTCAGACCTGTTTTTATGGCCGTTGTTCCAGTGCCCTGGCACGCTGTATGAGCTCAAAACTACAAACTTTGTAGGTTTTTCTTGACCTATAAATATTTATTTATTATTTATTTATTTATTTAGACTTCATGCACAAAGGTACAAAGGCGGATTTAATGCCTAAGGCGTTCTCTACCAGTCAACCAAGGGTGGTGGAGAGACAACATGGCAGGTGCATAGTTTAATAATAAAAAGCTAGTAGTTATTATACTAAAATAGATGAAATACACGTACATATATATTGAATATAATACATACCTATATAAATATATATATTTTTGAAGTAACAGAAAAGATAAAGTAAAAGAAAAAAAAAGAAACAAAAGAAGAAAAAAAGAAGAAAGAAGAAAAAACTAAAAAAAAGAAAAAAAAAGGTATTAGAAAATTAAAGTAGGTAATTAATTAACTATTTGATTTACATATGCTATATCAGTTATGAGGAAATTCTAGCCATAAATTTTTCTATGTAAAAATATTTTTAGTCATCCAAGTCGTTTTGGAGCAGTATCCAAAAGTAGCGAAATAAAATCGTGTTGTTGATTACATTTTCAAAGTAAAACTATTAGTTACACGAAAATACCATATTTCACAAAAATAATGTACATCAATCAATAACAAACATATATTTTTTTTAAACCTTTTAACCTAGCCGTTATTAAGGAGTATGCTTATTGATTCATGTACATAATTCTGAACACAGGTTTTTTGTGTAACTACTAGTTTTGCTTTAAAAAAATAATTAACAACACGATATTTTTTCGCAACTTTAGGAAACTCCTCCAAAATGACTTGGATGTTTAAAAATATTTTTATACAGAAAATTTGATGGCTGGAATTTCTTCATAACTAACATAGCATATGTAAATCAAATAATATATAGCAAAAAAAAACTGTTCAAAAGGAGGTTCGCCTTAAGTAGTCGGGGAAAAATGCAGCTACATTATATCATCACGCCTGTATTAACCGAAGGATTAGGCAGATGTGATCTACAGTACACACACATTTCAAAGTTCCATGTTATAGGAGGTAACCCAAAGTATATTTATGAAAATCTTTTATATGCCCATAAAAATATAAAATTGTTTAAAAAATACAGTGATATCCATAACATAGGAACAAACAAAAATTTGTAGTACCTACAACAAGGCTCAAGAAAATAGGTGGCTCGTTTAGATGTCAATGTGTGCGCTTTTATAATAAGCTTCCAAGCCACGTACAAGGTCTATGTGTTAATAAATTCAAATCATTCATTAAACGTAAGTTGTGCCAGAAAGCGTTTTATAACATTAAAGATTAAGTTGAGGACAAAAAGGCTTGGGATTGAGCTGCTCCAATCAATTTAGGTTTTTGTTTTTATTTTTCACCGTGAATTTAGTTTTTTAAATATTCATGTTTTTTATTTTTCTTGCAATGACAAAAATATTTACTTTTTAAAGTATTATATTATTTTATTTTAATTATTGTGAATATGAAGACTATGTGGATCATTCTTTTTTTTTAATTTAATTTTAATTTATCTTAGTTTTTAATCATGGTCTGGCAGTTTGAGTATTTATGCTGCCTACCCGAATGTCCTTTCTTTGGTATTGTTCGTCAATTCGTTGAGCTCCTTAAATTCTGAGTTGAGCTGCACGGTTATTGACAAATGCGTGCACTGACTGGACAGGTCCACTCAATCTGGCTAGTTCTTGCCTCAAAAGACCATTTCAGACATCAGTCTACATGGTCTTCACATGATCTAACCAAGGTTTTGTCGGGACTTTAAAAGAGACTGTGACCTCTGAGATTGTTTTGGCCTTTCTTCTCAGAGTAGTCAGACAGGAAACGCCGACCTCTAGTTCAAAAAAATATGTTCGGCATGTAAAAGTGTTTGTACAAACTAATTTAAAGAAAAAAAAAAAACCATGTCAATGCCATTAACCGGGCACATTAATTCCAAACTTGCTGCAGCTGCCACTGAGAAGTTCCATTTGGAAAAACCCAATAAGATTTTGTCCGATCCAGGAATCGAACCCATGACTACATATTTTGCAGTAGTAGTTGCGACATCTAGGCCAAAGAGGCTGTCAGTAAAAGACATTCAATTCAAAGTATTTATTAATTGAAAACTACGGAACAGGTTCATTTTAAAAACATCGGCACTACTAATTTATGCTTTTGAATGTAGCTGCAATATTTCAGTACCTTCCGTTTCAAACGGGTTGAATTTAAATTACTTACTTTATTATTTTTATTTTTCAGCTCCGTTCGCTCGCTCCGCTCGGGTGAGTGTTTGTCTTTCTATCTCATTAATTTCTCAGCTTTCTTTGCTTTTGTCCGGTGTTGCCAGACTTACGAGACCCCCTGCAGAGCGCGTTAAAAATAAACGATACTTAACTCTGTTAATAGGATAGTTAATGTAAATTATGTGAAGTAGATTCTCTGTGATTACGTATATTAACAAAACACTTTTGTGTTATTGAAACTCAGTCCTAATCTTATGGCGGCTGTGAGATACACGGGTAAAGTATTCGACCAATATAGTTCGATATTTGAAATGTTGAGTGCAGTTTTTTACTGATAGCCAGTGTGTTTTGAAAAGATTTTTTCAATACAGTTGTTAAACATGGCGTACTTTCAGAGGCTATAATTATGATTCGAAAATTAAATCTTATGCATAGGCATCTTTCTGTTACGCGGTCGTGACTTTTGTTTACGAGCTCGATCATTAGTTTTGCAGTTTAGTTTTAAATTTATAAGTCAATTTAAAAAGTTTAGTAGCAAAGAGTTTTCATACATAGAATAAAATGGGATAGATTTTATACGAGGAAAAATGAACGATTCCGTAAGTTTTAGCATTTAATTCTCAAAAGGCTTTTAAATGGTTGTTTAATATATTTAATTACCAGTTTCAATTTAATTATTTTCACATCAACATTTGTCAAAAATCGAATAGGCTGTGTAGGCTGTTTTCGTTGTAAAAAAAATATGTCCAGTTGCAAAAACGCGCGAAAATTTTATTTTTTTGTGAATTAACAAATCTAATTCTTTGATTTGTTTTTACTATTTCCCACAACTGTATTGAAAAATATCGTGTGATACACAAATCAAATCAAATCAAATCAAATCATATTTATTCGTAAATGTAGGTTTCAATACAATAGGATGTTATAATAAGGTGGTCAGTTCGCTACATTTTACTCGAGAGCATACAAATAATAACAAAGTTAGTGGTGTCGAAACAACAGACACATTTAAAATTAATAATTCTTTTACTTACAATTTATTACATTACACACAATTCCATACTACCTAACACAAAATTACCAACGTTAAAATAATAATAATAATCTAAATAATAATAATCTATAATCTGTGGCTCGACTTGACAGACGGATGCCAAAATTTTTTCTCTTCCAAATTTATTACAAAATATAAAATTTTAACCATCTAAATTGTACAGAATACAATGAAACCAAGGAAAAAAAAACATAAACCAACAACATTATCAAAATTATGACCGATTTACACATTTAAGAAGATATGAGAAAAATGAAGACGACGTCATGTTGACGAGAGCTGCCGCCGCAAGACAAGCACGCCTACCACCTCCGGCCTCGTCGCCCAGCTCCGCCTCGCCGCCGCCGGAAACCAGCCCCACCGTGAGTGCTGTGTCACCGGCCGTGGCAGTTGCGTCGAGCTCGAGCGACGAGTACTTCTCTCCGCCGACGACACCACCACCTGCGCGTCGACGGGGAGTACGCCGGCCGCCGGACCGCTTAGGACCTCGAGGCTTACCGGTCTCTGATAGGGTCCCAGCACCCGGCGGTAGTGTGCAGCGCATGAGATGGACACTATCCATCAATGAAAATGTCATGCGCGCATACTTTGGGGCTACAGAGGGAGGAAACAACCTGACCGCGTACCGTGTCCGTATGCTCTCTTTGTTTCAGGTGCTTGAGCCAGCCGTCAACGTTTCGGCCCAGCGACTTTCGGATCAGGTGCGGGTCATCCAGCGTAATCGTATGTTGGATGATACTGTACTTGATCGCCTCCGAACTGAAATGAGTAACCGTGTCACTGCACCCTCGTCGCAGGCTGTGGTGCCACCACAGTCCAACCACGCTGACGTGGAGAGTAGTGACAGGGTTACAAACGTAAGTACCCAGTACAATGATGAATTGAGGAGTGCTTTGGAGTGTGCTATTCGGGAATATCGCTACATGCAACCCGAACTTAGGCCACGATTACCTCGCTTGCCCATGCATAACAAAAATAGGGCGCTGGTGGCTGCTCTGGATTCGCAGTTGTCAAACTATTTTGATGACTGCGAAGACCTCACTGATACACATTCGATCATGTACTGCGCGGCTGTAGCGGCATGTCGTGTAGCCCACGTCAAATTTTCAGATGACAGAGCTACACGACAGAAACCAGCCGTACCGGCTTGGCAGTGCAGGATCGAACGTCGTATTGGTGGGGCCAGAGCACTCATCGGCAAACTAATTTGTTTCAGGGAGGGCAATAATCGCCCAAGAGTGATGCGCTTTGTGAGACGGGCGTTTTCGGGGACTGATGTCAGCCCCCGAGACTATATATCCCATGTCACAGAGCGCATCGACTTCCTGAAACAAAAAGTGTTTGCATGGGCAAACCGTATTCGTAGGTACAGGCGGCGAGTGGAGCGATACACCCAGAATCGCACATTCCAAAGTAATGAAAGGTGGGTTTATCGGGCTTGGGAGCGACCCGACCAAGGTGTGACTGATACGCTTCTGCCAGATGATGACGCTATGTGTTCATTCTGGCGCAGCATCTGGTCGGTGCCTGTCAGTCACACCGAAGGTGAATGGACTCGGGAAGTCGAACGAGCGTGCGATCCAATAGAAGAAATGGGGGCTATCACGATCAGCCCCCAAGATGTAGCCCGTGCAGTCCGTCCGTTGCCGAACTGGAAATCTCCAGGGCCGGACGGGCTGCACAACTTCTGGATAAAATGGCTACAGAGGTCGCACGCTCGTTTGGCATCTCAGTACCAGGCAGCCTTAGAGTCTGGTTCGCTACCCAAGTTCCTTACAACAGGAATTACCCACCTGCTCCACAAGGCTGGTAGCACTGCGGAACCCAAAAATTATAGACCTATTACATGTTTACCGACGGTCTATAAGGTTCTTACATCCATTTTGAGAGTTAAAATTAATAAACACGTCGACGATAACTCCATCATGTCGGCCTCTCAGAATGGATGTAGGAACGGGTCCCGCGGTACTAAGGAGCTACTCCTTATTGATATGGCCATTAGCCAACAGGTTCGGCGTTCCCGAAAGGATCTGTCGACATGTTGGATAGATTATAAGAAGGCCTATGACTCGGTGCCTCATACATGGCTCATGAGGGTGCTAGAATTGTATAAAATAGATACAACTCTACGCACCTTCCTGAAATCGTGTATGGGGCAATGGAGCACAGTCCTTCGCTATCCAGGATGTCGAAATATCCAGAGGAATAGCGAACCTGTAAGGATCGAGCGAGGTATATTCCAGGGCGATAGTTTGAGTCCACTTTGGTTTTGTCTAGCCTTGAATCCTCTAAGCATGATGCTGGAGAATTCAGGGCTTGGCTATCGGTTGAGGAGAGGTGGTCAGGTTATATCTCACCTCCTTTATATGGATGACCTGAAGCTCTTTGCCCCCAGCAATCTTCAGCTGATGGAGCTACTGAAGGTAACTGAAACTTTTAGTAGCGCCATCAGGATGGAGTTTGGTGTGGACAAATGTGCGGTCATGCATGTAAAGCGAGGGGAGATTGTGGAATCCGTGGGAATTCAACTCGCGGATTCCATAAACCTGAGATCCCTCTCTCCAAACGAAACCTATAAGTATTTGGGTATGTCGGAAGCATTAGGTATCAGTACTACTGACATGAAGCAATCGTTGAGGGAACGCTTCTTTGGCCGCCTGAAGAAAGTATTCAATAGCCTTCTTTCGGGCGGAAACAAGGTGCGCGCCTTCAACGGTTGGGTCATGCCGGTATTGATGTACTCTTTCGGCATACTCAAATGGACTCAAACCGAACTCGACGCCCTGGATAGGCGGGTCCGAACATTGCTGACTGCATATCGAATGCATCACCCACGATCGTCGGTCATGAGATTGTATATCCCGCGGAAGTGTGGAGGCCGAGGCTTTTTAAATGCCAAAAACCTCCACAACCGCGAGATATGCAATCTCAGAGAATATTTTCTACACGCCGACGTGGGTATGCATCGAGATGTAGTGGCAGTGGACAAGGGACTCACCCCGCTCTCCTTGGCAAATGAGAACTGGCGCAAGCCTGTAGTGCTTGAGACTAACGACCGCAGGGAGGTATGGCAGAGTAAGGAGCTCCACGGACGCTTTTTCCGGGCCCTACATGGGTCCGATGTAGATCAGTCAGCGTCCGTAGCCTGGCTGCGTTTCGGTGACCTCTTTGGGGAAACCGAAGGTTTTGTCTGTGCAATTATGGACGAAGTTATCATGACGAATAACTACCGGAGATTTATTGTGAAGGATGGCACGGTTGACATCTGTCGGGCGTGTCACCGCCCGGGTGAATCGATCCGCCACATTATCTCTGGTTGTTCACGGCTAGCTAACGAAGAGTACTTGCATAGGCACAACCTTGTAGCCAGGATTATCCATCAGCAACTCGCTCTGAAATACACTCTTGTGGCATCGGAGGTACCGTACTACAGGTATGTGCCCGACCCAGTTCTCGAAAATGGCAATATCACATTGTACTGGGATCGGTCCATCATCACTGACAGGACTATTGTAGCCAATAAGCCTGATATTGTGGTGGTGGACCGAATCGAGAGGCGTACAATGATTGTTGACATTACCGTCCCGCATGACGGGAACCTCGTGAAAGCCGAGAAAGATAAGCAAATCAAGTATCTTGACTTGGCTCGCGAGGTTGTCGACATGTGGGATGTGGACACAGCGATCATTGTACCGATAGTCGTGTCGGCCAATGGCTTAATAGCCACGAGCCTCGACCAACACCTTAGGAGGCTCTCGTTAGGCGGCTGGGTCAAGGGCCTGATCCAGAAAGCAGTACTGCTGGACACGGCTCGCATTGTTAGGAGGTTCCTCTCTCTGGAGCCCTGACCGCCGGTAGCTTGGACCCTGTTCCCGATACCGGTGGGCCTCTATTTTTTATATTTTTAAATGTTTTTGTTTTTAAATTTATTTTATAAAAATATTTAAAAATGTAGATAATAAGAAAGACAATTAAATAAAGGATCTAAATATAATATTGTAATAAGCTAAATGTCAGTGGTGTCCTCCATAAACTCAGTTGTGGAGTAGTAACATTTGTGAATTAAAAATTGTTTCAGTTTCTTTTTAAACATATTATTATTAAGATTCTTTATCTGTCGCGGAATTTTATTGAAAATAACTGGAGCCATTCGGTAAACACTTTTACGTAGGAGGGCTGTTTTACTACGATCAACACAAAGAATGTTCGAATCCCTTTTTCTTAACCGTGGATCAGCTGGGGTTCTTATTTTGAAAAGTTGTGGGTTTGTCTTAACAAACACTGCCACCTCAAAGATGTATAATGACGGCAATGTTAGAAGCTTCAAGGATTCAAAATAAGGCTTACAACTGTCCCTCGATTGTAGATTACATATAGCACGTACGCATTTTTTTTGTGCGATGAAAACGTAATTCTTGTCTGTCGAGTTACCCCAGAATATGACTCCGTATCTTAGAACTGACTCTACGTAGCTGTGGTAGGCAATAAGCACAGCGTCACGGTTCACATATTTGGACAGCTTATAAAGAGCAAATGCAAAACTGTTAAGTTTTTTACAAATTTCTTCAATATGTGGTTTCCACGTAAGTTGACTGTCTATCACTAACCCTAAAAACTTTGTTGTATCCGTTTTTGTAACTGATTGCCCATTATGACTAATATTAACCGGTAGTTGTTGTCGTTGTCGCTGACTAAAATGCATAATACACGTCTTTTCCAAATTAATTTTTAAATTATTCAACTGTAGCCAATCTATTGTTTGCTTTAGCGTGTCATTGATTTCTTGTTCATAATTGTAGGAATCATCTTTTTTTATCATTATTGTACAATCATCAGCAAATAATACTGTTGGGTGATTGATACTTTTTGGAAGATCATTTATGTACACCAGAAATAGTGGAGGACCCAATACGCTCCCCTGAGGTACACCGTACTTCATCGTTCTAAGTTTTGTTCTCTTGGTTTTAATATTTATATTTGTTATTTCTGTGTATTGTTGCCGGTTGCTTAAATATGATGTGATAAGCTCAAGACCATTGCCGCGTATTCCATATCTTTCTAGTTTGTCGATAAGAATAGCATGATCAACATGATCGAAGGCTTTCGACATGTCCATATAAAGGGCACAGATGGGTAGTGTCTTATCTACACTTGACATAATTTTATTAAGAAAACACGGGCGTGTGATACTTTCCACCCTTGTATCACAATGTACTATTTAAAGTCACCTTGTTAAAAGAACGAGAATATCATCCACGAGTTTTAATGTTTCCATTTACATTTTTTTTTATTGTGCCTTTTATTTAATAGCAAATGAAACTGTGCTCCAACTACGTGTCCCACGATACCTGTCGTATTTTTTTATTTTGTGAATCGCTTGTCGAGTTGATTCAAGGCTCCTGCAAACTGACAACAACGATGTGTCAACGAGTTTTCGCAGAAATGTGTAATTGATTTCGAAGAAAACACGAGATAATCACGAGAATCGAATAAAACACAATAGGTACGTGTGATATTGTCGCGTCGTAATTGCATGTTATCATAATTACCGTCGATAACACAATTCTTGTCATTAAAACAACATTTTCTTACTTCACTAAACTGTATGGTACCTTATAAATAACAATTTATATTTTTTTGTCATCTGTAGGTGGCTCTCCAAGAACACGGCATCAAGAAGCGACTATCGGCTATAGTACAGGTACGCATACTTCAGTTCCTTATATATGAGCGACTTGTAGTTCAGGGTAGAGTGAAAGGAACGAGAGCGCACGGCAGGTCGCCTATGCGATGGACAGACTGGTTCAAGTTTCAAAAATTCAATATCAAATAGATTATTTCAAATAAACCTTGTATGGTACTTTTGAATTGCCAAACAAAATATGAATCTAGTTGTACATTCGCAAGCGTCAGTAGGTCTCTATGGAGAAGAATGTGCAAGAAACTCCAAGTGCACACGAGTCACAGCTGACAGATCGAAATATAATAGAACTACATTTATTCGACACAGACTCAGCACAATAGTACAGCATAGAGTAACAAACATAGAGTCTTCTTCTTTTTCATGTGAGGATGTGGCAACCTCTGGTGTCACTGTTAATTAAGCCGCCTCTGGGAACCCCACAGGCCTCTGACTTGGCTATTTCAGACTTACATTAACTATACATAATATAAGTCCAGGTTTCCTCACAATGTTTTTAAACATCGATTAAAATACAGTAATGAAGTACAAAGACAAAGAAAAGGGATGGCGTCGCATCGTGAGGCGAATCATGGCAGCCCGGTGTCTCATTGCAAAATTGTGGCCACGACCGCTCTACCAAGAGTGTACCGACGAAGAAGAAGAATAGGTGATGGTTAACTGAGGTATGTTTAATAAATATTTCCATATCAAGTTACACACACAGCGGCTACAATAGGGATTTTGCCTGGCTAGAAAAATGATAATTCTAATTAGTCCGTCTGTGAGATTAACATATTGGAGCCGTATTTTTTGCTTTGTCAAATAAATAAAAAATTACAAATATTAAGCGCATCAAAGTTGACTTGTGACGTCACTTTGTCAGTATATAGTGTGTGCACACCGTGACGTGAGCAGTGGTGGCCCAGTGGTATCAGCCGCGACTTACAAGTTGTAGGTCGTGGGCTCGAGCCCAGGCAAGCGTTTTCCTTTGTGTAAACTATTTCATCACCACTGCTCTCAAAACGATGAAGGAAAACATCGTGAGGAAACCGGCATGTCCTAGAACCAAAAAACCGAAGACATGTTTCATCCACCAACCCGCACTGGGCCCGCGTGGTGGATTACGGCCCATTACCTCTCACAGAGAGGAGGGCGGTGTCCCAGCAGTGGGAATATTAATAGGCTGATGATGATGATGACACCGTGACGTCAAACGATATTTCATCGCACGTAATTTTTTGTTTACGTGGCAAAAGAAGAAATACGTGTCCAATCATTTTAGGTTATCTAACTGACGAACTAAATAGATGTTTTTTGTCAACTACCCTATTCATCTTCAATTTATTTCTTCATACAACTTTCATAGATTACTTATTAAAGTAATAATATAACAGATGGAACTTTTTGTATTTTCAGTCACGTACTTACGTGACTGAAAATGCAAAAAGATTTCTTTCTATTAAATCCACAATTGTGAGCGAAAGTTTGTCGAATTATATAGAAATTGGGCAATTTATTGTTCAACTACTTTCCAAGTGCGTCGGCCATTGTTGGCTAATTTGAGAAAAGTTATTAAGTTAGCAAGTTAATCTCGGTAAACTGCTGGCAGTTAGACGTGAATTATTGTGTGTTTTGGATAGGTTGGTTTGATTTTATTTGAGTGAAGTGCGAGTGTCAATTTAAACATTTTAATGATTGAAAGCTGGTTTTCATTATTGATGGTAATTCATTATGATTAAGTTATTGTCTAAATGGAACTCTCTGCTAGCGCCTGTGTTCTTTTCCACCTATAACCCTTACTCTTGCTTTCAAGCAACCGTATGACCCACCAAAGCAAGAGTAAACATGCTTCTTTGCACGCTTTATCCATCGTAGACTTTTTCCACCGCTTAAAATCAATCGAGATCAAAGTCAAGAGCTGGCTCAACACGAAATAAATGTAAGGTAATCCTTATTCTTTCTATTATCATTTAGGTACTGTTATAGTCTTCGCCAAACTTCTTGACCGCCCTGAAGTTGACTACAATGGCTGCGCAGTAGTAAGTCTCATTCAAAAACAGCACCGTACCTCGCGCATCCAACCAACCTCAGGGCGGCTCAGAAGTTTGGCGAGGACTATATTCGTTAGTTCGCTTTATAAACTTTTTCTCTTCAGATCGCTCTTTGTTAATTTTCGAGAAATACCCACAAATAGCTTTTATTATTTTGCCTTTATTGCTGAAGAACTAAACACAAGTATAATCTAATAGTATTAAAAAAATTAAATCTAACACATCGGGTTTTACGGTTTAGTGATCAGTGTGTCCTGTGAGACATATACCTCTTCCAACTGTTTCCACTCATTTCTGTCTCTAGCCTTTCTAGACCAGGTTGCGCCTCCAATTTTTCTTATGTCGTCTATCCATCTCTTTGCCTGTCTTCCTCTTTTCCTTTTGCCATCGCGTGGTTGCCACTCTGTTATATTTTTTGTCCATTTAAACTTACTATCTCTCGTCATGTGTCCTGTCCATCTCCATTTCAACTGTCTTACTTTCTTTTTCTTTATGATACTTTGGTTCTGGATCGTATTTCGACGGCTCTTAACCGATCTTTTTTGGTGACACCAATCATGCTTCTCTCCATTCCCCGCTGACATGATCTCAGTTTTAAAAGATGTTTTTGATTTAGGGCCCACGTTTGGCTCCCATACGTCAGGCAAGGTAAGACGCACGAGTCGAGGACTTTTCTCTTAGCTGCCATGGAAAAGTATTTGCTTTTGAGTATCTCCTTAAGTGACCAATATCTTTTCCATGCACAAGCAACTCTTCTTTCAATTTCCATGTCCGTTTGATCTCTGAATGATTTTCATGGTAATTTGAAGTACCAAAACTAAAAAGAGAAAAATAAAAATCTTTTAGCAAAAAAGTGAAAAATAATTTTATTTTGCAAAGTCGGTGTCTTTGGTAGGTACCAAAAAAAACAATAGGTAGGTACCTATTGTTTTTTATTTTCGACACCGACTTCGCAAAAGAAAGTAATTTTTCGCTTTGTAGTGTTTTGTTTTGGAATTCGGTATATTATTTTTGTTAAAAAGATTTTTGACAACTCGCGTGTCAAAAAACACACATTCGCGACATCCAGTTAGCCTATGCCTGTGATCTATACCTCCCTTACATCCATAGCCTTTCAAAACTGCTCAAAGAGAAACACACAGCTGCACAGTGATTGCGTTAGTGTCAGACTCAAAGCTTGGAGTAAGGCCTGGCAATACCAAATAAATAGTGGACCAAAGGTTTGCTAAGCTGATCAGAGGCCCCTACTGCGCTGATCAGAGGCCCCGACCGCTGACCAGGGACCCTGCCGCGCAAACGCGCAACAAAGCAAAAGGTATAAGCTGCTTCTCCTTTTGTGCAAGCGGATAGGGGTGACTTAGTACACTTTTGAGTGCAAGCAAGCTTCGTAAAGAAACAGAATCAAAGAAAATTGTGGAAGGCGATTTTCAATCACCGTGTGTATAAAGATTAATGAGCTTTTACAGAACATTTACGTAATTTAAATATTACTTATTTAGGTATGTTGAAATTTTTGAGTTTGTGAGCCGTCGTTTCTTGCAGTTTTCAGAGGTTTTTAATTAGGTATTATACCTACTATAATAATTAAAGTAATCTCTCCCCACTGCAGTATCTCTACGTTGACGTCGTGGTGGGGCTTGCGTGCTCCAATGAACCCTAGGTCGGTGCCAGTAGATTCTACTTAGTCGTAATATGCTTAGGGTGAGGGGCCAGACTAAGGATATACAATCAGCAGGACAGCTCTGTGGCGAGCTAGTGGGCAGTGGCGACGCCACGGAGCTGATCTCCAGGGAGAAGTCTTTTCCTCGTCTCCGGCTTGCCTTTATTGGCCGGTTGGTGTGAACACTGACGGGGAACAGAGATCCCACCTCTCTCTTGACTTAATTCGCTGGCTTGAGTTGAGATTCGCAAGAGCAAACGTGCTCGGAGGAAGGAAATTAACCCAGTAAGATGCTGGTAGGGAACTTGAACGTACTTCCAGGATTGTCCTGATAGCCGTGGCATACCTCTCCACTCCATAAGCACCTCCGTATATGTTGCCCCCTTGGTGTTACGTCACTAATGTGCTAACGACTGTTTATGGGGGGCCCATTAATTGAGTGTGCAAGTCATCCCCTGCCATTTTATAGCCGTGTAGACAAACAGTGGTCAGGCAGGGGCCAATAGTCCTTCTATAGTTTTAGGTTAACGATCTACGAAACCTCCCAAATCCATAGCCCAATGTGTTTTGTCTCCATATTCCGCAATAATCCAGCCGGAGATTATCCTTGGGTGCTCTTGCGTAGTGACTAGTGCATACAGACAGGGATAGTCGCCAGTTGGTGCCAGATTTCATCCTACATGTCTAACAAGGCCTCTGCGAGTTGGTTTATAAATGATAAATGATTTAATTTCTGTAAGTTGGTTTGTACAAACACTTTTACGTGTCGATCATATTTTTTAAAACTAGATGAGGTCGGCGTTTCCTGTCTGACTACTCTGAGAAGAAAGGCCGAAACAAACTCTGAGGTCAGAGTCTCTTTTAAAGTCCAGACAAAATCTTGGTTAGATCATGTGAATACCATGTAGTCTGAATTACTTAACTCATTAACTCAAGAAGGCACAGTCATTACATTAATCTCCTTAAATTTCTCTCTGAGTGAGTTTCGGCCCCTGTACGCCTTTCAAAGGTAATCTAAAAAAGTAATCTTATTTTGTAACTAAATATTCACACGTTTTTAATATGATATTGCATATTGGTAAATTTTTGTTTATGCAAAATGGAAAAATAAAAACAATAACCCAAAAAATTCAGTTTGTTTTTCCTAGAGCGAAATACCTATATAAACTATTTTGTTATTGAAATACCTTACGGTATTAGTTAGTTTAATTTTAATTTTTTAATAAAATACGCCCGCTATAGTCACGTTCGTTATCGCCGCCGGTACATGTCTATTTAAAAAATTTTAAACGCGGAAAAGCAATTTGTTCACAAACGTTACGAACTTGAAAACAAGTGTTTTTGTAACAATCACGTGATTTGAATACTTTGCATGTGTTTGACATATCTTTGAATGGGTTTCGTTTAATATTTCCAGCCTTGAACAGATGACAAAGGAAGGGGAAGCTTGTAACCTGCAGCCTTATTGCGTAATGAATTTGGAAAGAGCAAAGCGCAAAGAGTATGAAAAATCGACCAATCACATAGACGGAAAGCCACATCGCGTCATTCATCTCGCATGTGATTGGTGGATTTTTCATACTTTTTGCCCTTTGCTCTTTTCGAATTCATTTCGCAATAAGGCTGCTGTTCCCCAATTCGTAGAAGTGTAACAAGGCTGCTAATGGTAGTGTTCATGATGGTATTATTGCAACTCCCAATTAAAAAGCCAATATCATTTCAGCGACAATCAATGTAAGAAAATTGTATGTCTCTGTAATTACAAGTGTATTTGACAGATTGCGATACAATACGGACGTTCCTTCATTCTATCAGCGATGGCGATTAAAAATCGAAATGCCAAAATGTCAAAAATTTGTGAGAATGCCAAGCACTATCGAAATCTCGCGTGATAGATCTCTAAGAGCTTTTTCAATTTAGACGTTTCGTGTCGGACTGCTGCGGCGCCGCAGCAGGGCGGGTGTCGTATTGCGCACGATCAGTTGCTTTTTTTCATAAAATTAAATTCCATACAAAAAAGAGCCCTTAGAGATCGATCCCGTGACATTTCGATAGCACTTGGTATTCTCAAACTTTTTTGTCATTTTTCTAATCGCTATCGCCCATCGTCAGACGTCCGGCGGCAAGATGGGCAGATGATATTGTTGCCATCCCGGATATAACCTGGATGCGGCATGCACAGGAACGTTGGGATTGGCACAAAAGAGAGAAGCCTCAGCAGTGGGCGAGGTCAAGCTGAGAATGATGATGCTATTTTGACGGACTTACTTTTAAAATCGCTTTTACATAAATAAATCAATGAGTAGTTTCGCTGTTCAACTAGAACACACTTAGTACATAGATTTTCAAACAGTATTATGTACAATTAATGTATTACACGGTACTTAGAACGGATACGAGCCACTTATCTGGTAGCTGACCGCGACTGCGGTCTTTGTCGTAAGCGTCCCAGTTCCTCTCAGGTGTCTGCTAATATCTTATCGGATTAGTAATTGGTGGTGTGGCTACGGGTTGCGGTTTCTATTCTAATATCTTGCAGGATTTGGACCTTTTTTGTTAGTATTTTCAGCTATGTCTAAAGAGATGATACGGTGTAGATTGTTATTGTTATATTAGAAAAATATGGTTAGTATTTAGATGTATTCGATTATATAGGAGGAAAAGTGATAGCGTGACAGGGGACAGGAAGGTATGGAAGAAGAAAACGTGTTTCACCGACCCCAAGTAACATGGGATAAGGGCAGAAAGATGATGATGATGGAGGAAAAAGCTGGGCAGATGATGAGAGGGGGATAGTGAAAAAGCGTAACCGCTGATGTATAGCAGATGTAGTAAAAAGATTAGCATCTCTTACGGAGACACAGCAGATCTCCTGGTTGTAACTAAATAATGATTTTGCTGTCTTTAATTTAATTATTCATGTACAGATTATACTCATTGTTAATTTATTATTATTATAACAACACATCAACCTAGTTCAGGCAATGATATTTTATTGCAAAATGTGCCTTATGTTGTAAATAAACGATATTATTATTAGGTATTTTAGTCATCGCTGTCTAAATATTATCATTAGGTATTTTAGTCATCGCTGTCTAAATATTATCATTAGGTATTTTAGTCATCGCTGTCTAAATATTATCATTAGGTATTTTAGTCATCGCTGTCTAAATATTATCATTAGGTATTTTAGTCATCGCTGTCTAAATATTATCATTAGGTATTTTAGTCATCGCTGTCTAAATATTATCATTAGGTATTTTAGTCATCGCTGTCTAAATATTTAAGTTTACTATTGAGTAATTTAAATAATACGGTGTCCTGTTTTCCTCCTGTCCGATATGAGCAGTTACATAAATAATATGATTAGTAGATGGAACAACTCTCAGGATTTTTTTTTTATATTATAAAAACTTTGCCCCACACTAGGAATTTCTTCCTGTATCGTGGATGCGTTTACAAACATATAAACTCACATACACTAACACCCAGAGCCGGAACAACTATCTGTAGGTCATACAAATTTTTGTTCCGTGCGGGAATCGAACCCGCGACACGCAGCGCAGCAGTCAATTGCTCAACCACTGCGCCAACCGTGCGCCCAGATTGCGTACCAGACAGACCAGATATGATGATAGTATGAACATACGCGACCCAGAAAGAGTTCTGTAAGGATCAAAGCAGGTGGCGGTCTTAAGTTTCTAACTAAGTACTCCCATGGATAAAAGGGGTGAGTTTAGCATAAGCATAGCCTTTATTTGTTTTAGTACCTAGTCGTATTTTATGTAGATGCAAGAAACATTTTTATTATGTTAAGTTTAACTGCCTTAAACGATAAGTAACACGAGAGAAATTCAATTCAAACATCAACTACATGAGCAACGGTTGTAAAACAACACGGAGCAATATTCATAAAACCATATTTTGTAATACAGTAATAGCTCCCCGTTTCACTCGTAGACGATCGTCATTTTTCATTAGAGAGAATATAAAAAAAAGAAAATATTATCGCGGGAATACCGTGGCTGGACTTATATTAAAGTAAGCGGATCAGGGTTTTAATAATAGTCCATTTTAATATTAAAATATGGTAGTTGCGATGTTTTGTAGCACGAGCGACGGGGTTTAATAATTCTTTGGGAAAATGTTACAGTGTATTTTTTTCTGGTTGAATTTCTTGCGGGAATGGGTCAGACATAATTAATGGTTTCGTTGATGTCTTGATTATCTTGGCTTTGGTTATTCTTCAGGATATCAGTTTGTAAAGATTAAAAAATAATTGACCGACCAAAACGACGAAGTCGTATAAAGTCGTATACAGGACTTAGAAAAACTGAAGGACCCCCTGCTGCGTTCTCAGCGGACGCGCCGGTAGGGTGTTCTAGACCGGCGCGAGATGCGGCTGACGTCATGATCTAAAAATAGAAAACACTCTGTCACGCGCGCTCGCTACGCTCGCTATCTAAATTGTATACCCTTTTCTATAAGAAAGTCGCCGCTAGGCCCCCCCTTACGGGGGGGCCGCTCCTTTTTGGTAAAAGTCGCCCAATAAATAATAATTCGCGCCACCCATGCGTTGCGGTGGGCGAACCTATGCAGGGGCAATATAAATGAAAAAACCATTAAATTTTAAAATTATCAGGATTTAATGTAGTAAAAGTAAAATGAACCTTATAACTAATATTATAACGCAAAGAATACTCATAATAATAATTCGCATCGCTACTAGCAGGTAAATTCAAAGCATCAAAACCAATATACGCTTTACCAGCATGAGCCCCATTAACAATATCAGGGGTACCCATAGCTACAACTAACTCACCAATACGATTCTTAGAATTCAATAAACTAGTTTCAACACGCTTTTTACATCTAGGATAATACACCCAACGAATAGTTGCATCTTTCTTCAAAGATGTTCTCTTAACATTCTCATAAGAACCAGACAATTCAGGAGTACCAAATGAACCATGATTACTTACAATATATGTACAAATATCAAAAGTGTCTTGAGTTTTGATTTGCAACCTTGTAAAAGTAGGAAGAGTTGTATTAAGTACTGTACTAAGGAGGATTCAAATCCTTTGTTTAATTGTAAGCAGTCTGAGTTGCATTTTAACATGAGGGTCCGGCTTTGGGCTAGGCAAACTCCTAGGTTTCGGTTTGATGATCCATTTGTTATTGAGCATCGATTTTGTTATCGCTTTTTACAAAAAGTTTTCGCTGATATTAAAGAACCAGTTGTAAATGTGATTTTGAGACCTTTGAATGAATGTTATGGTAATTGGACTATGGAAGTCTGTATGTGGTGGAATGATTATTTACGCACTGTTGGTTTTAAACGTAAACAGTTGTATTTGTATGGTCCTTCTAATGTTGGTAAGTCTTCTTATATTGAATGTTTGATAGGGCGTGTTAATATGAAGTATGTATTTTATCCCGGGGTGGGCAAATTTTTTATGCAGGGATTTCGGGAGGGATATCATAAGGTTATATTGTTTGAAGAGTTTTCTTATAAATTTAGTGTACCTAATATGTTGAAGCGATTATTAGAAGGTCGTAAGTATGCATATCCTGTTAAATGTGAGTGTGATATGTTATTAGCATTCAAAGGTCCTATTATATTTGTGTCTAATGAGCTTGATGACAGTATGGATGATGCTTTAAAGAACCGTTTGTTGTTTGTTAGTGCTTCGGAACCGTTTTGGGAGGCGATACGGACGTGTGTTCCGAAGTTGGAAGAGGAGACGCCCTTTTGTTCGCAAGAGACGATTTGTTTATCGTCGGAAGATGAGGCGTCCTCGTCGGCGATTTCGTCGTAATGTTGCACCTCGTGGGCCACCTGTTAGAAGTGTTATGTCTGTGCCGGGGCGAGTTATGAAGTATGTTTATTGTGGATCTGCTGTTCAGCAACAGGCGTGGAAGTTTGGTGTTCAGAATTTTGATATTAAGTATGGCGAGATGCCATTGTTTACTTTATTTGCCATGGGCAATAAAAATGTTGGTTTGTACATGCAGAATCAGTATGGTATGATGATTGTTAATAAGATTGAGTATATTATTAGTAATTTAGAATTAAATAGATATTATGATATGGGTAAAGTTGAAGTTGTTAATAAACATATGAATGATTTACGTGTGGATCCTTTGTTTGCTCAAGACACTTTTGATATTTGTACATATATTGTAAGTAATCATGGTTCATTTGGTACTCCTGAATTGTCTGGTTCTTATGAGAATGTTAAGAGAACATCTTTGAAGAAAGATGCAACTATTCGTTGGGTGTATTATCCTAGATGTAAAAAGCGTGTTGAAACTAGTTTATTGAATTCTAAGAATCGTATTGGTGAGTTAGTTGTAGCTATGGGTACCCCTGATATTGTTAATGGGGCTCATGCTGGTAAAGCGTATATTGGTTTTGATGCTTTGAATTTACCTGCTAGTAGCGATGCGAATTATTATTATGAGTATTCTTTGCGTTATAATATTAGTTATAAGGTTCATTTTACTTTTACTACATTAAATCCTGATAATTTTAAAATTTAATGGTTTTTTCATTTATATTGCCCCTGCATAGGTTCGCCCACCGCGGAATCAGGATTGGCACAAAGGTTGGGCGATTGACTGCTGCGCTGCGTATCGCGGGTTCGATGCCCGCTCGGTACAAATATTTGTATGATCTACAGATAGTTGATCCGGCTCTGGGTGTTTGTTTATGTGAGTTTATATGTTTGTAAACGCACCCACGATGCAGGATAATTCATAGTGAGGAGCATGTTTAAAAAAAAGTCCTCTAGAACAAATTTTGTCCACGGCGGCCAGTCTTAGCGGTGACTAGCCATCGGCGCGGGCGATGTTATAGTGCACAAATGCATACACAAACACAGGTGCATTCTGGGTTTCATAATTCTCATAGTCCTATCGGACAGCAATCCGACACGACCGGAGAAGAACAGGCGTGGGACCACAGAATAATTAATAATACAGGTACTAACGGCTTAAAGTGGATTCCTAATGGATGAATCGAATAACACATACATACATATACCACTATGTAAATAGATTGCGGTCTCAGACAAGTATAAAAAATACTTCAGCTATACGAACTAAGCTCACTTTGGTTAACTCTTGGTCTGCAACTCACTCTAGAGCTTTCCACAGGCACTGTGCATTTTTCTGGCATAAAAATCAAACAGGTAAATTTTGCTTTCTACCAGTGAAGGAATTTGTATACCTTACATTTTTTTTAAGTATTACATACAAAGACGAAAGTAGAAGCCTTTAAATATAATAAAAAGTGAAAAAAATAATAGTAGGATAAAACCTATTAGAAAAGGAGGAGAATATTATAAAAATGAAAGGAAAAATAATTTACGGGTGATCTGAGATCGGGAAGGGAAAGGGGGTGAGTTTTTAAGGGTAAAAAACGGTTTATCTCGATTTCCGGCAAAACTAAAAGTCCTATGGAAAAACGTGAAATAGCAAAGTTGTAGGTAATAAAAAGATCTAAAACTTTTGTATTCACACTTTTTTCACATAACTTATGTGAAACATTAAAAAATCACAATCAATCATCACAAAATTTATGTGAAACATTAAAAAAAAACCAAGTTATTGGTTTTTTATTTTTATCTTTTACAAAAAAAAATATAGTTTTTTTTTAATTATTATATACAATTTTGAGCTATTTATTAAAATTTACACTTTAATTACTCGAAAAACGTAAGATTACATGTTACACTGATAAAAATAAATTGCATATCAAAATATCACACTAATATTATAAAGGCGAAAGTCTGTGAGTGTGTATGTTTGTTACTTCTTCACGCTCAAACTGCTGGACGGATCTGGATGAAATTTGGCATAGGGATAGACTATAGTCTGGAATAGCACATAGGATACTTTTTATACCGGGAATATGTATCCTCGGGATAAGTTTCGACATTCACGCGGGCGATACCGCTGGCAGTTATTTGATAAATATGACAGTAGTTCAAGTCTGGGTCTCCTTAAAGCTATTGTCACATCACACTAATATTTTAAGGCGAAAGTCTGTGAGTGTGTATGTTTGTTACTTCTTCACGCTCAAAGTTCTGGTAGGATCTGGATCTCGAAAAACGTAAGATTACATGTTACACTGATAAAAATAAATTGCATATCAAAATATCACACTAATATTATAAAGGCGAAAGTCTGTGAGTGTGTATGTTTGTTACTTCTTCACGCTCAAACTGCTGGACGGATCTGGATGAAATTTGGCACAGAGATAGACTATAGTCTGGAATAGCACATAGGATACTTTTTATCCTGGGAATATGTACCCTCGGCGTAATTATCGACATTCACGCGGGCGAAGTCGCTGGCAGAAGCTAGTACTACTATAATTAACAAACAAATAAGTTAATAAAATTAATATTTGATAAGACATCTACAATATTAGGAGAAAGTGGTAGAATCTTCTTTAAATTATATGCGTATATGCCTATTTATAACTATTTTAAGATAACTTATATACCTGAGTGACCTACGAAAAATTTTAGCCCATCAAAAGGTATTTCATAGAGAAGTGGGGAAGGGGCTAGGCGGGTCTGGGTCTTACTACATATATACCTGCTATTTCGTAGCAGCTGTAAAAACCGTTAGAAAAAAATAAAAATAAATTAAAATATATTTTTTATGTATTTTGAAATATATATTTTTAATATTTTTTTTCATGGGAATAACTAAGTTTGTTTGTGCAAAATTAAGGAAATTATTATTTTTTAATCTTGTACTAAAATATCATTCCTTTTTAATTTTTTAGGTTATGTTACGATAAGCATGCTATTTTTAACCGACTTCAAAAAAAGGAGGAGGTTCTCAATTCGTCGGAATCTTTTGTTTTTTTTTTTATGTATGTTCCCCGATTACTCAAAGACGCCTGGACCGATTTGGAAAATTCTTTTTTTTTGTTTGAAAGGGTATACTTTCCAGTTGGTTCCATAGTCATCAGGTCAGGATCTGATGATTGGATCTTGGAGAAATCGAGGGATTGTGAGATTGTGTATGTAAAGATTACAGGAAATATAAAACGATGTCTCTAAATAGCCCAGTTTTCAGAAATCAAAATTAACAATAAAGATATAAAGTGTAAAGTGTAAGATGTAAAGTACTGTCTGCCTGTTCGCCTTTCCACCTGTCCGCTTGTCCATCTATCCTACTTTTGAAGGACTGTGCGTAAAGTAACACATCCAATATATTTATAATGTACGGAATCCTCGTCGTACGAATCTTGACTGGTTTTTTTTAATATATATTCCCCGATTACTCAAAGACGCCTGGACCGACACGGATTTTTTTTCTTTTTTTGAAAGGGTGTACTTCCCAGGAGGTCCCAAGGTGTTTCCACCATGTCAGGATTTGATGATGGGATCCTGGAACTCCTCAAATATTTTAGACAATACATATAGAGATTTTGGTATTTTCATCAAGAATGCAATCATATGCACTCAGAAAGTATCATTTGGTGAAGTGGAACTGATGAAGAAGACCAAAGATGGCCACTGGAATTCCTTAATGCTAAGTATGTCAAGGGTATAAGATATCTCGAATAGTTTACCGACTATGATGACTTATAAATAAATGGTACCTACCAATGAAAATATTACCATCGTATTGATCTGATGATGAAGCCGGAAGGTAAGCCAAAATAAAACAAACTATTCTGGTCTTGTTTGGGCTTTTTGGAATCGTCATGAGATATACTTTGGCTATACATGATTTTCTAGGTAATTGGAGGTACCTACCAAAACTTAAAAGATATAAATAATTTAACAAAAAAATCTAACCGATTTTCAAAAAAACAACCACTACAAAGCTAAAAATAACTTTCTGTTCCGTAGTCGATGTCGAAAAACGGAAAACAATGGGTAACAATGAAACCGATTTCGGAAATAGTACATTGTGATACAAGGGTGGAAAGTAGGTTATTGCAAACGAGCTGTCATTAACAAGCCCGAGCCGAAGGTGAGGGTTTTTAATGACACGAGTTTGCAATAACCTACACGCCCGTGTATCACACGATATTTTTCAATACAGTTGTGGGAAATAGTAAAAACAAATCAAATAATTAGATTTGTTAATTCACAAAAAAATAAAATTTTCGCGCGTTTTTGCTACTGGACATATTTTTTTTACAACGAAAACAGCCTACACAGCCTATTCGATTTTTGACAAATGTTGATGTGAAAATAATTAAATTGAAACTGGTAATTAAACAAAATATATATTAAACAACTATTTAAAAGACTTTTGAGAATTAAATGCTAAAACGTACGGAATCATTCATTTTTCCTCGTATAAAATCTATTCCATTTTATTCTATGCATGAAAACTCCTTGCTACTAAACTTTTTTAAATTGACTTATAACTAAAGGCGCGTTTTTGCAACTGGACATTTTTTACAACGAAAACAGTTTATACAGCCTATTCGATTTTAGACAAATGTTGATGAGAAAATAATTAAATTAAAACTGGTAATTAAATATATTAAACAACCATTTAAAAGACTTTTGAGAGTTCAATGCTAAAACGTACGGAATCATTAATTTTTCTCGTATAAAATCTATCCGATTTTATTCTATGTATGAAAACTCTTTGCTACTAAACTTTTTAAATTGACTTATAAATTTAAAACTAAACTGCAAAACTAATGATCGAGCTCGTAAACAAAAGTCACGACCGCGTAACAGAAAGATGCCTATGCATAAGATTTAATTTTCGAATCATAATTATAGCCTCTGAAAGTACGCCATGTTTAACAACTGTATTGAAAAGAAAGTTATTTTTCGCTTTGTAGTGTTTTCTTTTGGAAATCGGTTTGATTTTTTTGTAAAAATGTTTTTTTCACTTAATAGAAGTGAAAACCAGTTTCATACACCGAAATAAAAAATTATATGTTAGAGTGTCAACCGAACCGATTTGCCTAAAATTTGCTGTATCTGGCTAATGATAAGATAATATATGATAAGTGATATAATGATTAAGAGTTTTTATACTATCAGCCTACAAGTTACCACTTCCCACTGCTGGGACATAGACCTTACCTCTATGAGAGGGAGAGAGCCGTATTCCACAACGCGGGACCAATCCGGGCTGCTTTACTAGTCTTATAGAGTTACAAGAGTCATTTGTTGTCTTAAAATTTTTGTAATAAGATTAAAAAATAACCTCTGAAGGTAAGATCAAACTTTTTGTGGCTACATGAAGACAGCGATAAAAAAACGTAACCTTAAAAAAGTTACTTTTGAAGTTGTAAAAGGTCATGAAAAGCTTTTTATTCTAACTAATTTCTTTTCGCTTTCATGATTGTAACAATTAAGAGAATTATTTAAGAACTCAAATAAAGTTTTTATTTTTTTGAAGCTCTTTAAGTGATTTAGTACCAGATGAATATTTCATATCTAGTTTTTTTAACCTCACTTTTATGTAAGTAAGTTTTTATCTAAAATGCTTGAAATAAATATATAATGAAGATAAATGAATGAGAATTATAGATCGTATAGTTGTCTGAAATGCTTAAGAGATTGCTCGCAACGGAATGTTATTAATTATGTTTATTTTTTCAGCACATTTTCATTTCACAAAAATATATGGGGCCATTTCAGAGATATAAAATCTTTAGTAACCGTAACAGATGCATTATTATTTTACGTAATATAAACTCAAAACCTGTAAAGAGGTAATTGTCCTACAACCTGAAACTGTGAAATTAATTAACCCCTTAAAAATAAAATAAAATTAAAAGTATATAAAGTTGTTCATATTGATGAGAGCAATGACCTCATGTCAGGTTTGGATTTGTTTTTGTTACACCTTGTAGGTCATTACGAGGCTTCCCACAGTACTCCAATTTTAATAAGCGTTCAATCACAGGCTTCGGACCTGCATATAGACTTTCATTCGAAAATGTAACTATAGGAGGCCTATGTTTTCCTGTTATTTATTTTCTTCCCACAGCTGTGATACAGGCCTCTTCTCTGTGAGAAAGAGTGGGCTATAAGCCACACTGTGGGTTGGTCGATATCGCCATGTGGCCCTGTATCAATTTGATGTCAATCTTTCGACATTTACACTGCAAATAATCTATAAATATGGCTTTTTTCAGATAAGTATTGCTTAGGAAGGCTGGGACAAAGATGTTTCTGTTAGAGGTTCTAAGGTATGCCAATGATACCACACTTCTAAAACAACATCTAAAGAAGATATGGAACATATCTTAAACAGCCTTTTTTGTTTTCGTTGTCACGGGTATTCCTTCATAAGGTGCCTGGACTTTTGGGGAAAATACCAGGGTTCCTGCCACCTCAGCCTTATCGCAGCGATTCCTGGCACGTTATTGCCACTGGTGGATTGTGCGAATCTAGCTATAGACCCTCGTGTCCATATCCGCCAGTACGTACAACGATGGAAAGCGTGCCAGGAGTGTTATTTATTTATTTATTTTATTTCCAAAATTCTTAACCTATTTTACATTTGGTTTTAGCCACACAACAAAAACCTCACAGTGTTGTCTCCCTGTATCCTGGTGTGATTCGTATCGTCATTCTCCGCTGCAGGCTAGGATTTTAGTCCTTCAGCGTGGGTCATCTGACGGTCTGTGTGACCAAACAGGTGCCCCATATAGGACTATCGATCTCACGAAACCCGCGTAGAGGCGGCGAACTTCTGCCCGAGGTCCCCTGAGCAGCAGTCTTTGCAAAGCGCCCACTGCCCTTCCAACGCGGGCGACCAGGCGCAAAAATAAACAGCATTGGACTTGGACTCGCTATCAATCGTGATAAGACAAACATGGTGATAGTGGAAAGAGCTAAAAACTACCAACTTACTGTCAAAAGTATAGCCGACTGTGATGTTGTCGAGAGCTATATCTACTTGGGCTCCAACATTGCTAACACCGGAAGGCGTGCTGTGACGCGGTCTGCCGTCGAAAAGCTCGGAAAGATCTCAGAATAACCAAAATCACTAAGGTATGACTGCTGCGAAGTCTCGTCTTTCCAATTATTCTCTACGGAGCCGAGACATGGACATTGAGGCTGAAGGAGGAAAATCGATGGAGATATAGTGCTGGAGACGTCTGCTGGTTTCTGTGGACTGCTTACCGCACCAATGTATCGATCCAAAAAGAACTTCACATCAAAGAAAGAAAAACGAATACTAAAGTTCTTTGGGCAAAGAACACTGAATGAAATCAATGAAGCGTCTTGTAATTCAAGGCATAATGGAGGGCAAAGAGCCCGAGGTCGTTCTCCAACAAGATGGGCAGATCTTATTAAATAATCAAACTACATTAACCGACTATTCCCACAATGCGTCATATAGAGCCGAATGGAGGCGCATGGCAAAAGCCATCATGCATCAGGACCCACCCATGCCCACGACCACAATTCTAAGAGTACCCGGCTAAGAAGAAGAAGGAAAAAAGGACATAATTGCCGATTAAATCAAAACTTTCCACGTGGGTGTAACCACAGACACGGGTAATAAACCATACTGCCATAATCTCATTAACCTTTACGAGTATCTCCTGGTATCTTGAAGGACAATATCCTACTAATATTACAAATGTGTCAGTTTGTGAGGGCGGACGGCCTTTGTTACTCTACCGGACAACTATCTTTACTAAAAGGATTTTGATGAACTTTAACAGTATTATATTTTATGCATCAGAATTTCAAAGAGGTTTTAATTTATTAGGATATTAAGTACTGATACCACGAAAGCGGAGGCGCGGGCGGCAGCTAGTCTACCTATGTATATATTTATACAAAATTAAAAGTCCTGACTTACTAACTCACTGACTCATCAACACCTTAAACCTAGAAAGCTAATTTTTTTTATAGAGGTTGCCTTTATGACATACACAAGGTATAAAGAAGAATATTTCGAAATTCAATCTTAAGGCTGCCTGTCCACTTCATCGGGTCGACGATGAAGTACCTGGGACTCGTCCTCGACAGCCGGCATTTTGTGGAGCATTGCCGATGCTTGGCTCCCAGACTGGGGCGGGCCGGGGCTGCCCTCAAGCGGCTCCTGCCCAATCTAGGGGGTCCAAACATCTCCCGCCGGAGGCGTGCGGTCAATAGTTTGTATGAAAAATTCTTCAATGGTTATTTTTTTTTAATTTCACACGGTTAACACCGCGGGCAGGAGCTGGTTACGTACTTTACTTGAAGTTAAGTACTTCCGTAATATAAGTAGGTATACAGTATTCGGTATGTCTAGTATGTAGTTATTATTTATTTGTAGTAAGCTGGACTCGGGTCGAAACGTTAAGCTTACCCGTCTGGGTAGTAGAGTAGAACTAATGAAGTTGTACTTAAGGTGTATTTATGTGTGTTGCTTTCTATATAATGATGTAGATAGAAATAATAAGAACCCTTGGTTGCTTCAGGGCAAAATACCCGGTAACACTTTTCTCAAACTGTATTCGAACTTACTCCTATATTCTTATGGTAGAGAATGCTTAATGGTGCTTCCACACTACACAGACTTTGCATAGACTTGACATACTTTGACACAGACATTTGTTGCACGTGTACATGTGTTGCACAGACAACATTCCTTAAAAGTTGATGAAAGTCTGTTCAAAAGTATGTATAATGTGGGCAGTCCACAAAGGTACATACATAGAGGCGGTTCTCAATTCGACTGCATGTTTTTGTATGTTTGTTACGCGATTACTTCGCCAATTATGAACCGATTTAGATGTATTTTTTATTTGAAAGCTGGTGCTTCTCATGTGGTCCCATTTGATCTGACGAGTAGTTTTTAAGTTATCCTTAATAATGAGTATTTTCATAATAATATGAGGCATCAAAACTAAAAAGAGAAAAACAAATAACATTTTAGCAAAAAAAAAAATATAACAGATTTCCAAATCTAAACACTATAAAGCGAAAAATAACTTTATTTTCAGATGTTGGTGTCGGCTTCCAGTCTAACTAGATGTAGTTAAGGTGGAGAATTATAGTATGTCAAAAATAATAAAATAAAATATTGTAAAAGTTATTAAGGGGGTGTATTAATATTTATTAGATTTTAATATTTATTACATATATAGAGCTCGTGGCTAAATAATAACAGCCGCACGGGTCGATCTTCAAGGTTAAGCAACGCTTGACGAGGTCGGTCCGTGGATGGGTGACCATTTCAACCTACCGAGTTTCCTCCGTGCCTCGGAAAGCACGTTAAGCCGTTGGTCCCGGCTGTCATTTGGAGATCTTTGACAGTCGTTACGGGTAGTCAGAAGCCTGAGATCTGACACCAGTCTTGCCAAGGGGTATCGTATTACCCAGTTACTGGGTTGTGGAGGTCAGATAGGCAGTCGCTCCATGTAAAACACTGATACTCAGCTGAATCCGGTAAGACTGGAAGCCGACCCCAACAATAATTGGGAAAAAGGCTAAGCAGACGATGAATAATATTTATCTTATAGTTTGGGGGTGTATTAACTTTTAATGTCCATATACAAATATCATCATCTTCCTGCCCTTATCCCATGTTACTTGGGGTCGGCGCAACACGTTTGCCTCTTCCAGACCGTCCTGTCCCCCGTCATGTTATTACTGACTCCCTTTTCTTTCATATCACTCCTCACACAGTCCATCCAGTCCATATACAAATAACTCATTTAAAATAACATCAATATTTAATGAGGTATAAATACCAAAATCACATCAATGGTACCGGGACAACATAAGTCCGAGGAGTTATTCATAGTCGGGGTACAAACTGATTAATTTATAAGTGGATTCGGATCTACTCTATAATTCACTTGAAGTTTAATCCGTATTCATAGTTATGATTAACAGGCGTCAGTTAACGTGAAAGTGCTTAAGAATTAATGAACTGAGTGTACGTTGTGAGTAGTCTATGTGTTATGTGTGTGTAGTGGTACAAGGTGGATTAATGACAGATAACAAAATGACTATTTGTTTACTAAATTGTGAATGATTGTTTACCGGTATGTTAAGATGGGTAACCATCTTAGCACACCGAGATTCCTTCGTTCCTAGGAAAGCACGTTAAGCCGTTGGTCCCGGCTGTCATTTGAAGATCTTTGATATTCGTACCAGGAAATAAGAAGCCTGAAATCTGACACTGTCTTGCCAAGGGATATCACACTTAATATTAAAATTGCGAAAGTAACGCTGTCTGTCTGTATTTTTTTTTTTTTTTTTTTGGGACAAACCCACCGCACTATTCCCAAACCACTGCAACTCCTGAAAGCCAGAATCAACAGTGGCGACCACCAGAAAAGCGCCGAGGCAATGAAGCTCGACGAAGTCCCGGAGAATGAATTTAACTGTCTTGGATCCCGCAACGAAATTAATCAGAAAAGAATAACGGAGGAGTAGGAAAAAACATAAATTTCCACTTCCCTCCATATCAAGCAGGAGACAGAACAAACAAGGCCACTAGGCACAAAGGGTCGTTTACAACTGGGATAAGCCCAGTTGCCTAGCACCACAGATAAAAATAAGAATTAATAATTAATGGGTCCTAACATTGTGAGCTGCTATGTTTGATTCCAATAATAGGTATGGCAAAAACGCTTGAACGCACGGAAATTTGTTCTAGTTTCCACAAGGTCCGTATAGTAAACAACTCCTGAGGTAGCCTCTACATTATTCAACATAATATTACGTTCATTCTGCCAAAGAATACACTCCCATAATATGATGTGCAGATTGTACATATTCGCAGTCAGATGTAGAACACTGACATAAAGGCGAGGCAACGAGCTTGAAGGAAAACAATTTACTTTTAAAGTTACCATGCCCTGTGAGAAATTGGGCAACACAGTGATCCACCTCCAGCCACGTCCTGGCCAGCCGAACGCGAACGGATGGAAAGAATTGGTGGAGATGTCGGCCCTTGATGGAATTATCCCACCTACATTGCCATTCGGATAAAAGTTCCTCCCAGACGTCAATAGGTGGTTTAAATAATCTAGAGATTTTCTCACGGTCACTCCGCGTTAAAAAGTTCGCGTCCGTGGTCTCTCGTGCGGAATAGTACATTGCAGCACGTCGCTGCACTTCAAGGTCGACCGGAAGTACGCCAGCAAGTACCGGTAAGGCCTCAGTACTAACCGTCCTGTACGCTTTGCATAAGAATATCAAAGCCAAACGCTGACTCTGAAGCAACTTACGTCGCACCGCCCCTATGGTGGCCCTATCAGCCCAAACTGGCGCCCCATAGCAAATACAACCCAAGTAAGTAGCCCCATAAATAGTTTTTAAAGTTAAAAAAGACAGACCCCACGTAGATTTTTTTTTGCTTTTTCACCGACTATTTTAATATGATCTATAAATGCAAAATTCCTCTCTAACACGAGACCAAGATAGCACACGGACTGCTTCCTTTTTACGGGAACGTTATTAAATTTAATAGTTGGACACGATTTAAGATTACCCTTCAAAATGAGTTGATAAGTTTTGTGCGGAGCAAAGGCCAGGCGGTTTCGATCGCCCCACTGAGATACCAATCGTAGGCAAGTGTCAGCCAAGTTCTCGAGTCCAGCTCGAGAACTTGGCTGACACTTGCCTGTGTGCACAAAGTTGACACTTGCCTTGCTTGTGTCTGTCTGTCTGTTACCTTTATACGCTTAAACCGCTGAACCGATTTATATGAAATTTGGTATGGAGACCTTGGGAAGGACATGGGATAGTTGTTATCCCGGCAATCATACTTTAGGGGGTGGACAGGGGAGTAGAGGTTTGTATGGTGAACTAATAATTTCAGAACTTAAGCGGCCTACATACCTATAATATTATGGCGCGATATAAAAAATAGGCTATTCAAAGTAAGTACTGCTACTCAGATGAAGTCGCGGGCAACAGCTAGTGTTATTGTATTGGTGTATGTATATCCAGTCACTTCGTGGGAAATACTGTTATCCAGCTGAACCCAATAAGGTTAGAATTCGACCCCAGCATTGTTGAGAACAGGCTAGGAAGATTGATTACTTATCTAAACTTCTAATGAGCACGAAACATTGTTTCAAGAATTACTAATTAATTTCTTTATTAACCATTTTGATCACTTAAAATTTCATAAATTCGATTCATCACGGATGTTGACAATATTTCACTTTTGATAAAAAATATTATTTTACAATAATACCTATAGACTGAAATTAATCTTGAGAACCTGGGGATTAATCTTCTAATTAACTTGATTTATGCCGCTAAAGAAAATCCTAACTTCAACGCGAGATAAATAAGTTAGTAAGTTATTAAGTAGAACTTTATCAAGGTAATCTTTTATCAGCCTACAGCAGTCCACTGGTGGCCAGCCTTTCCAATCGCTCCTTATACATTTAGTTTATTCGATTGTGGCAACTTTCACCTTAGTGTTACCAAACACTCTGTGAAGATCCTTGTTACGTATGCGGCTGAGAGAGGACACATAAGTAAAAAGCCTGCTATTTACGCACTGCTATATTCTGATATGTCAATTCAACTTGACCTTACAAAAGGCGGCGCGGGAGAATGCGCGCCTTGCAATCTTTTTACCCGACTGCCGAAGGAGGGTAATGTGTTTATCAGTCTATGTATGTACGTTTGTTCCTATGTGGCGTTCTAGAGACCAAACGCGTTGGTCAATTTTGATGATTCTTACGTCAATCGATTTGTCTTAACCCTGCGAGTGTCACTGGCTACATTAAAATTGGAAAATAAAAAAAATGGCGGCTTTTGGGCGCCATATTGTGCAGCAACAAATTTTTATTTGTTCGGAACCAATCATGTGGGGTATCAAAATAAAGGGTTTTAAGAGGTGATTTCAAAAATATATAACAATTATATGTTTAAATGTACCTGAACCTAAAAAAAAAATAACAAAAAAATTGTAAATAAAAAAAAACTTAAAAAAAAAATTATGCTGTGCAGTCGGAGGATACATCTGGTTTTGGCCAGCCAACTCGCGAATATGTATCCTCCGACTGCACAGCATAAATTTCTTCTTGTTTACGTCTTTTTAGTTCGCTTCTTAAGCAGTCGGGTTATTTTTTTTTTATTAACTTTTTTTATTATAAGAATCCTTATCCTAAGCCTGACCTAGCCAGCCAAGTAATGTTTAATTAACCTGGAAACATAACCAGCAGCCTTATTGCGTAATTATTTCGGCAAGGCAAAGGGCTAAGAGTATGAACAATTGACCAATCACATAGAGTGAAATCCACGTCGCGTCTTTCATCTCGCCATGTGATTGGCCGCTTTTTAGGGTTCCGTACCCAAAGGGTAAAAACGGGATCCTATTACTAAGACTCCGCGATCCGTCTGTCTGTCTGTCCGTCTCTCACCAGGCTGTATCTCATGAACCGTGATAGCTAGACAGTTGAAATTTTCACAGATGATGTATATCTGTTGCCAAAAAACAGAATAAAATAAATATTTAAGTGGGGCTCCCATACAACAAACGTGATTTTTGTGCCGTTTTTTGCGATAATGGTACGGAACCCTTCGTGCGCGAGTCCGACTCGCACTTGGCCAGTTTTATTAATACTCTTTGCTCTTTGACTTGCCGAATTCATTACGCAATAAGGCTGCAGAACGTCTTCAGATTTGCTATTAAGAAGGCTTTTACTGCAACACATCTACATGTATTTACGTATACATGCATATATTAAGTTGGGACCTTCGAGTGATAAATGATGAAGGATATTGCTACAAGTTTGTTAGCACTTACAAGTTAAATATTATTTGTTAATTATTACTTTTTAGGGTTCCGTAAGTTCCGTAAATATTTAAGGGGGGTTCCCATACAAAAAACGTGATTTTTTTGCAGTGTTTTGCGATAATGGTACGGAACCCTTCGTGTGCGAGTCCGACTCGCACTTGGCCGGTTTTTTTAAGTATTTGAAGATTGTATAACTGAATGTTTTAAATTTTGAATACATAAGTATGTGGACGACAACTTGTAACTTCGCAGAACATAAAGGTAGATATGGACATTAACATCCTTGTAATTCCAATCCAAAGACAAAATAATTGTCACATAAAGTGGAAATCATGAAAAAGAAATCTTATCATAACAACCATTTCTAACCGTTCTTAACATCTTTTCCCTCTTATAGTTTTAATTAAATTTAGGGTGGTTATTTTTGTCTCTAAAAATGAGTTTTCTATGCAATTTCTCATTAAGGACTAACATATGATATTATTAATAAACTCATACAGAGAGAATATGCAGAAAACACGGTAACTGTCAATGTTACTTGGGAGCAACGCTTGGGGAGGCCTATGGCTAGAAGTTCACGTCTTTTGGCTGAATTGATAATGATGAATTCTAACGTAGTATTTTAGATCAGAACGAATAGCAACCAAAGCGTGCCATTAATAATCATAAGCTTACCAGAAGTAGGTATTTAAGTACACATTTATTTATAATCACAGCTAAGTCTGTCATAAAGTTCTCATGTCTCATCCTGAATTTTTAATTACTTATCTACCTCTAGATTTAAAATGAATATTGTATACCTACTTTTCTATAGATGTTCGTGTTCAAGAAATATTTTATGCCTGCAGAATGTATTTCAAGGTTGAACTGAAAACGACGGAAAACGAGCTTAAGGGTACACTAGTCGACGGCACGAACTATTTTATGCGCGGGGTTAAAATGCATGCTATATCAACCGATAACGCGTGCGGAACAGATAGATGCTGTTATGAGCAGTAAGAAGCTAGTTCGCGTACGAATACACACTTTTGCAAATTTGTAGCGAAATGGGTGATGATTTAGAACGAAAACTAGCGCGCGAAATCTTATAAACAGACCTTTGGGAGTCTGGATATCATGAAAAAACGATTGAATGTTTCTGTTCAAAATAAAATTATTTGCATTGTTGAACTTCTAATCTATCCTTGTATGGAGGCGGTTTTTCAATTTTCCTTCTTCTTATGGTACTTATTTGCGCCCAAAGATGCGTAAAAATTAGTGTTAAAATAAGGAACTTTCGAAGCTCATAACTTTCAAGTAAATTATATTTTTACTTTTTTGCTTCCATAAAGGGCTAGATAATGATGAGACAAACTGATATCATTTTTTATTTTGAACGTACATCGTCAAACAGTGGAGTAAAAGCCAGACTACGTTTGTATGGAAGAATTTTCGACTAGTGTACCCTTAATACCCAAAATGCTGCGCTTCACAGCTCTATAACTCTATTCTTTATTGCATACAAAAAGTTACAATACAATTTTTATCACATCACAATTTTCACGACATCTTTCTCAGATCTATACTTACACCTTTCTACCCCTAAGCATCATGTATATAATGTCATGTTTCATAACATAAGTTCAAAGCAAACTTTACGAAATGCTTCAATCCCGATTTCGTAGAAAATAACATTTCGTATTTTTTGTTAGTACTCGTATTATTTGATATTGAAGCTCGGAATTCTTTCCTTTTTTCTTTATTGAATAAATTTGTGAGTCAGTCATCTTTGGCGGTACAATTTCGTTACTTTCCAATCAGGATTGTAACTTGTCGTTATTTGTTAGAACCTTTCGAAAAACGTGTCAATGTATGTATAGGTACAAACATTGACACGTGAATATTAATTTTTCCTTGAAAATATAAAAGGATTATTAATCTGTTGATTAAAGGAAATGTTATTAGAGAATAGGTAGGATATTAAAGATTACTGATTACTGTCAGCCTTTATCATGTCACTACGAGCAAATTCCCCTCTTGACTTTCAGCTGGTTCGGTTCACGGCTAGTGTGGTCTATCGGTTGTTAATCTTGTCTAGTTCGTCCTGCCCGGCGAGCGCGACCTACTGTGATATGGCCTAAGTCACACTTTTTATCACAGTTTGGGCGATAAAGCCATTTTGTCTTAAATGCTAGCACGACGGCGTGAGATATTTTCTTGACTTGTGGCATAACTTCTTGACAAATTTCTTTATCGGAAATTTTTCAATTTTATTTCAGTTTCGGTTTAACCTTGACCATCAAAACCATTCAGTTTCTGAGAAGCATAAGCCCTACGACGCACTGTTTCCGAATTATGGGCCTCCGAATCTTATTTTATTTAGCATAAAACGCTCTGTTTCCAAAATTGTATCTCGAAAACGGTATGTCCTAGGCAAAAAATAACCAAAATTTAGCCCCCCCGTTTGCTACCCCGTTGCTAGCGCATCCCAACATGAATTTATGAAAAAGGTTTTTTTTTACATTGAATTGTTTTCGACCTGAACTACAAATTCTTAACAGAAAATATTTTCGGTCATGACAAGTTATGATAAAATATGTAGCAACAAGAAAGGCATGTCGCGCCTTTAAAATATGTCACATGTTTGACCCGTGCTAGCATTTTGACAAATTGTAAGACATGACATAATTTATCATGTCTTTTCACAAATGTCTTGGTTACGCCCATGCTCGCTCCGCCGCCACTGCCTCGGTAATGTGTGGTAGTTAGAAAAACATTGCATGTAGGTACATCATAGTTATCGTAAGCGCTAGACGAGCGTGAAGTTCTATATTCACATTGATAATTTCAAGAAATAACGAATAAATATGTACTGAACAAAGTCAACATAAACAGTCCTCGGTTTGTTTCTCCTTCGATGAACACACGTTATTTATCTCTAAATATTTGAGCGCCACATCACGAATCCACGACTAAAATACATATTTAGCGATAAATACAGCCATGTGTAAGTTATACTAAATTAGATGGTTCAGCAATTATTTGCTAAGATATTCGCTAACGTTTATGGCGTAATATATATTTTAAGTCACTTTGAAAACGGCAAAAAACCATCTATTAATATTAATAAATTAGCTTCTGCCAGCAACTTTCTTTTCCCAAGGGAACATTATACCGGCACGCAAAGAAGCCTTTAAGCTTTTCCTAGGTCAGGTAAGGAAGGAGAATCGGCAAAATTTAATCCATATCTGTTTAGCCGTTCTGCCTTCCATCCATCCATCCAAACTTCCGTCAAGGTAGGAAGTAGCATAACAAGCTGAATCTGTCAATTTTGGGTCTACCTTTTACAGCAGAACTTTTTATGTCATAATATTATTTTGCATAACAACCGATAGCATAAATTTCTTTCCGCAGAAAATCGTTTGGCATACACTCATTTATCATACATACAAAACTCATAATTTTTTAAGTCATAAATCATCTTTAGGCATAAATTTTATATCGATAGTCATTAAAAGGCAGAACTATCATATCGCAGAAAGTTCACAGTCAGAATCGTCTTTTTGCATACATTTAATATCCATAATAATTGAAATACTCATCTACATTACAAAAAAAAACCGGCCAAGTGCGAGTCGGACTCGCGCACGAAGGGTTCCGTACCATTATCGCAAACAACGGCAAAAAAATCACGTTTGTTGTATAGGAGCCCTACTTAAATATTTATTTTATTCTGTTTTTAGTATTTGTTGTTATAGCGGCAACAGAAATACATCATCTGTGAAAATTTCAACTGTGTAGCTATCACGGTTCATGAGATACAGCCTGGTGACAGACAGACAGACAGACAGACAGACGGACCGCGAAGTCTCAGTAATAGGGTCCCGTTTTTACCCTTTGGGTACGGAACCCTAAAAAACATAGATCATTAAAAAAAAACTATTTTATAGAAATGCCTAATAAAATTAGGCATGTATATAAACGATCGTTTTAACTTTGCAAAAACAGCAAGCAAATAAATCTAAACGGTCATCTTTTTTAATGATTGATCCTCTTTCTTTGAGACATAAAATAAATCAAATCTATCGATATTTTAATCTGTTTAGAACTACGCAAAAATATATTTAGATGTAGAAATTACGTCTGATAGTTTTTTATTGGGCCCAAAACTAAGAGAAATAAACAATAAATATCTAATATTTCGATACTTTTTTAGGGTTCCGTACCCAAAGGGTAAAAACGGCACCCTATTACTGAGACTCCGCGGTCCGTCTGTCTGTCTGTCTGTCTGTCACCAGGCTGTATCTCATGAACCGTGATAGCTACACAGTTGAAATTTTCACAGATGATGTATTTCTGTTGTCGCTATAACAACAAATACTAAAAACAGAATAAAATAAATATTTAAGTAGGGCTCCCATACAACAAACGTGATATTTTTGGATTTTTTTGCGATAATGGTACGGAACCCTTCGTGCGCGAGTCCGACTCGCACTTGGCCGGTTTTAATATAATTCTATTTATCTAAATTACTTTTTTGTCTATTTATATTTTGATTGATAAATTTTTGTGCTTTCATCAATATGAGTAGGCAATATGATAAAAAGTATTGAAATAATTAAGTTGACTAGGCTTTCTGAATAATGCTCATCACTTACTGGGCCGGGTAATAAAAATATGTATTTTTTTAAATAATTTTAATATTGATATTGGTTTTAATATAGAATAGGTAAGAACGATTAGTATTTAAGCAAAAAAGCCGACGGCCTATTTCTGTCTGCAGGGTCTAAAGTAACCTAACCTTTCCGTGTCGGGGTGCCCTAAGCTCCAGAAGTCGCTTAGCTCGCTCTTGGACTTATTATATCATTGACCATAATTATCAAATTGCCCAACCGTTAGGTAATAAATAAAAAAGAGGATCAAATATTATTTTATAACTTACTAGTTGACCCGGCAAACTTTGTTTTGCCATAAAAACACCAAATATTCATCTACCCTACCTACCCTACCCTACCTAACCTACCCTACCTAGCCTACCAACCCTACCTACCCTAACTACCCTACCCTACCCTACCTACCCTACCCGACCTACCCTACCTTACCTACCCTACCCTACCCTACCCTACCTACCCCTCCCTACCTAACCTACCCTACCTACCCCACCCTACCTACCCTACCGTACCTACATACTTACCCTACCTATGTAGGTAAGGTAACATTTTTTTTTTTTTTTTTTTTTTTCATAGGAACCTTCTCCTAACAATAACACAACAAAAAAAGAATAAGCGAAATCGGTCCAGCCGTTTACGCGTGATGCCGTGACCAAGGGAAATAGGGCTTCATTTTTATACATATAGATAGGGCCGGGTAATAAAAAAATGAGTTTTTTTTAAATTATTTTAATGTTGACATTAGTTTTAATATAGAATAGGTATAGCCCTTGCCAAACTTCTTGGCCGCCCTGAAGTTGGATTATCGGATGCGCGAGGCACGAAACGGTGCTATTTTTGTATGAGATTACCTACTGCGCAGCCATTGTAGCCAACTTCAGGGCGGTCAAAAAGTTTGGCGAGAACTATAAGTACGATTACTATTTAAGCAAAAAAGACGATTTATTGTTGAGTCACACCCAGTCACTCTTTGAACGTCTTACAAAACTCTCAGATATTGTAAAGTTGCTATACAATCTATGTAAAAATTCATTTCTTCCATATATTTCCTTAAGTTAAGTTCGATACTTTCTGTGAGAATATGAACAACTGTTGCTGACTTTTGTTGTTTCTTCTACACTCAGTTTATGAGAAATTATTTTGTTATGTTTGTTAAAGTTTACTGTTCTACTTTTACCTAAAATAAAAGGTTTCCATCGATGTAAGAATATTTACGGTATTTCAAGGATATAGAAAGATATTTCAAACATGTTATTGTCAAGGTTTACAAATTTGATTAATCCATTATTATCATTACAAAATGTTCCATCGCAATAGGAAGCTTTTTAGTTAATTGATGTTATTATCCTATGATAATCTCTAATGGGTTAAGTGTAGGAAAGACGAGTAATTCTTATATCTAAAACTGCCGTTTAATGGCTTAATTGTAATAAATAATTTTACTTTGGTCGAAGGCAATTACACTATTTAAACACAATACCTTAGAACAATAGAACAGAGTAAAAGAACGTAAATACGAACATATTCCAAGGGCTTATGAGATACCTACTGCTTAATTATATACTCATATACACCGTCATACATTCATCTCTGATTATTTGCAAAAGCCTAATTATGATGATACGGAGTTATTACTATGTGTTGTACAGTAATTAGTATTTTTATGTATTAATTAATCAAAACAATCTTAGTCAAAAACATGGCCACGCATTCTCAATCATACACACTCACCCCTACACCTACACATATTCATCATCACACTCCACATCACACCCTCATATACCAACACTCACACGCATCCACACCACTCGTACTCCACATAAATCACCTATTAGTACTCACACATTCATAAACACTTCACTCACGTATAGATCTTTTACTTATTATATAATGTAACATTAAAGTAAGTTATATGTCACTCAACATACATTAGTAGTACAATCAAACATGTTTGCTTTGTTGGCATTTACTGTGAAATATGAAGGGGAAAAGGCACTGGAAACCGAAATACAGGCATTGCCTAGTTCAGTTGCAGCGACTAATTCCATTTAATAGAAATAAATACTACCAAACTATGTTCTGTAAAATATTGCTAAGTTTATTGAGAAATAAATTTATTATTATTATTATCTCACATTGTCAATCTTCCATTCTGCCACCAAAAATCATAAACCCATCACAAATACATATATGTTTATTGGGAGGGATCAACAAAAGTTTCATCATACTAGTTAATCACAGTGCTAACAGTGACTAAGAAAATTTTGTTAAATTACTTGCGAGAAGTAATATTCCACTTTAAAAATATGCAGACATAAAATATCTAAGGACATTATCACCACCTGCAAAATCACAGGACATCACTAGCACTCGTAAAACACGGAAATCTCGTCTGAAATGCGTCCTGAATGCAACGAAGTGAATTACCGCAGGATTCAGGAAGGTAAGTAATGTGTTGTAAAGTGCTGCCCCCTAGCGGCGTGGTTGTTGCCACCCACTGCCCACTGTGCTAACTGCTGACTGCAAACATCTGTGAGCTGATGTCACTAGGTAGATAGGTGCAGAAGAACTATATACTATGACCAGAAACCGACTTACATATAGACAAATACACTGATTCAGTAGATTCAAATAAAATTACTGGTGCTTTTATTAATTTATTTATTATTTGATGTACTCACCGTATAATACATAGATACAACATATAAAGACAATAGAGTACAAAGGTACTGCTTATTTCTTAAGAAATTTCTACCAGCAGACCCGCGAAAAGGAAAAATTAAAAAGAAATTTAGACAATAGTGTGTGAGAAGGAAGAGGAAGAAAAGTGAACGACTTAAACTAAGATATTTAAACACAAGCACCTATAAAAATAGTGTAAAGGTGGATATATACTTATATAAATACATTATTTTAATATATATATATATATACTTAATATATACAAATATACAAAGGTTATATCTGAGAGGCTCTTTTAGTCGCTTTTTTAAAAGTGATATAGTTTTTAGATCTCAAATTCTAGGCGGCAGTGAGTTCCACAATCTTACAGCACGGACGGAGTAATAATGGGAATAATAGCTGGTTTTATGAGGATGGGATTTAAGGAGAGATCTAAGATGCGATCTACATGGTGCATCTCTAAGGCGAGCGTAAGAAATTTGCTCACGCAGGTTGGAAGGGCGGGCAGGGGTCTAATTAAGAATGTTATTTATTTATTAAAGTTTTTGCACACGTAATAATCATAGTACACAGAAGATCTAAGGGGCAGTGGTGGCCCAGTGGTAACAGTCGCAACTTACAATTTGTAGGTCGTGGGTTCGAACCCAGGCAGGCGCTTTTCTTTCTGTAAATTATTTTATCACCACTGCTCTCAAAACGGTGAAGTAAAAATCGTAAGAACCAAAAATTCGAAGACATGTGATTGACCAACCCTCACTGGGCCCGCGTGGTGGATTACGGCCCATTCCCTCTCATAGAGAGGAGGCCTGTGTCCCAGCAGTGGGATTATTAAAAGGCTGATGATGATGATAGGAGATCAATGCCTAAAGCCTATTCTGCCAGTCCAAATTAGTTGATATTTTAATTGTATTTTTATTGTATGAAAGTGTGTCTTATGCGTAAAGGCGTGTCAAGCGTGTGTGTGGTTGTTGTTCATAGGGACTGCGTTATAGGGTTCAAATAGGCAGTCACTGCTTATTAAATTCTGGTAATTAACTGCATTAGGTAACTTAGTTGGGAAAAAGCTAGACGATGAGTTAATAGGTATAAAGTAAAGTGTGTACTGAATGTGAAGGAGATTATATAGAAATAAATATTTTACTAGTATACCAAACTCTTTGTTAATTTGTACCTACGTACCATTATCTCAAACAAATTTAATATCAGTCGCAAGTGTGCTTGCATTCGCTGTACGTGAAGCATGTCTATGTGTGCGTGCGTTTTCACTCGTTGTACAGAGCAGGCCTTCTGTATCTGTCTATCTTGTGCGACGAGTTATAGTGTGAAAACTTTCTGATGTAATTTGACGGAAAGTTTTTGCGTGCAGTCCTAATGTTACAAGTTGTTAAAAGGGAAGTTAGGATTAATAATGGGTGTATGCAAAAACTGATTTCCTTGATTAGAATGGATATGCATGAACCTCCCTCGTTGGTCTAGTAGCCGAAAGCGCTAAAGCAGCGCGTGAGGTTCTGGGTTCGATTTCCAGATCAGATTTTTTCATATGGAATTTCTCAATAGCAGCCCGCAGTCTGAAATTATGTCCAGTTAAAATTTGGCTGAAGGCCCACCCACTTTTTATGGGAATCTGCAGAAATGTGGGTAGGTGACATTAACATCAGAGAATACAGGAATGAAGTTACTTTAAGATATTTTGTTAATTTTATTTATTTATTTATTTAGACTTCATGCACAAAGGTACAAAGGCGGACTTAATGCCTAAGGCATTCTCTACCAGTCAACCTAGGGTGGTGGAGAGACAACATGGCAAGTGCATAGTTTAATAATAAAAAGCTAGTAGTTATTATACTAAAATAGATGAAATACACGTACATATATATTGAATATAATACATACCTATATAAATATATATATTTATCAAGTAATAGAAAAGAATAAAGTGAAATGACTCTGCTCATTTGTGTTGAAAATAAATCCGCAATTTCCGCTTAAATGCGTACCGACTGGTGGCCGTCCTGATCTCGGAAGGCAGCGCATTCCAAAAAAGAATGGACTGGATATGAAAAGATGAGTGAACAAAATCAGTAGTATGAGAAGGACAGAGTAAGAGGAGATTATTGGAAGAACGCAGATTGCGAGCGTGTGAAGAATTTAGAAATTGAAAGCCAGAGATAAGATAGGAAGGAGGCGTGGGCGAATTGAGTAGATAGAATAGCGTAGTCAAAGCGCGTAAGTTTCTTCTCTGGCGAATGGGCAACTATTTTAACTCAGACCTGTAGCTCGATACATGGTCATATTTCCGAAGATTAAATATGAATCTAATACAATTGTTCAAGACCCTATCTAGTTTGTCCAGCAAGACCGCGTTCAAGTCAAAGTAGCACACGTCCCCATAGTCGATGACCGGGAAAATTAAAGCCTGCACAAGCATTGTCTTCGTCTTTACAGGCAAAAACCGCCTCAAACGATACAAGGATCGCAATGTACCTTAATTATTAATTAAAATGGTAGAAATGACTGCAAACTATGTAGTTTCGGAGAAATGCGTGGACAAATATACAAACATACACACATAGAAACAAACAAACATACAAATAAAGAAACATAGAAACAAACAAGCATATAAAAATTTTGGCACATATGTTTAGAAGCCCACATAGAGTATATGTGAATATTGTTCAATTCCAACAATATTACAAACATACGAAGACGATATCGAATTGGTCTCCTTTTTAGGGTCCCATACCCAAAGGGTAAAAACGGGACCCTATTACTAAGACTCCGCGATCCGTCTGTCTGTCTGTCTGTCCGTCTGTCACCAGGCTGTATCTCTTGAACCGTGATAACTAGACAGTTGAAATTTTCACAGATGATGTATTTCTGTTGCCGCTATAACAACAAATACAAAAAAAATAGAATAAAATAAATATTTATGTGGGTCTCCCATACAACAATCATGATTTTTATGCCGTTTTTTGCGATAATGGTACGGAACCCTTCGTGCGCGAGTCCGACTCGCACTTGGCCGGATTTTAAGTCGTTAACATTTACCTTTTAATTACTCGAAAATCATTCTCTTTCTGACCTACTCCCACGTTACTTAGGGTTGGTGTCACACGATTTGTTCTTTCATTCCGTCCTGTGTCATTCTATCATTGACTACCTTTTCTTTCCCTTCTCTCTCCCTCTCCATCCATTCACATTTATATTCATATCTCTTTTAATAATTTCTACCTCTTGAGGTTCGTAGATTGATTCCATACTTCTAAATCAGGCAAAAGCGTCCACAAAAGTACCTCAAAACACAATTTAACTTACCATTGTTATTAAATTTATCAGCAATTCAATGAACGACTGAAGGTACTCAAACCCCTTCACTTGAGCCATGAGCCTCGCTGACTTCCTCAAACTATAATGCCACTATCTGACAAAAAAATATTTTAAGTTATAGAAAAAAGGGAAAACAAGAGACTTCTGTGCCAAGAAGTCAGAGCGAACTAAACCGTGAGGGGATTTCTTATCTCAACTGCAGCTCTTGATGCCACATGGCAGAAGACTGATGCATCCAATTAGTTGGATTACAGACAACTGTATAAATTTTGTCTATTACCCGCTTCGCAGATATATAAACTGTGGAAAGTATGTGGAACTTGAATAAGCAGAAAGCCGCCAGTTTCGCGCCACGTGGGCTAGCTTCGATAATCGGTAGGGCGTAACGTTTCTTCATTCCCATACTATAAATAATCTCAACGACTATTTGCCAGACCCTTCAAATACAGTCCAATATTTATAATAGGCACAAAGTTTAATGAGATTTATCAGACCGCGGTATCAATGCTGTTTGTCAACTATAAATGAGTTTTCGGTGCACAAACATATATAACCGCGCACTTTTGTTTATCACATTGTTAGTTTTGATCAATGGACTAACGGTCCACGGATGGATTAATCTTATCAAAAATAGATATACATAAAAAAATTGGGGATCTTACGCGTATTAAATATAAAAAAATAACTAAAATTAACCACTCAACAATAAAAAAATCTAATAATATTAGACTCGTGTAAGGCAGATCGGTAGATATTTATTAACCGACTTACCAAAAAGGAGGAGGTTCTATGTTCGACTTTATGTATAGTTTTTTTTTATTTTTCTATGTATGTTCACCGATATCTCCGTCAATTGTCTAAAAAATATTTTTTTGTTTGAAAGAGTATGTTTTGAAATTGGTCCCATTTTGATTTGGTGAAGATCTGATGAAGAATTTCGGAGATATACAACAGAACTCATCAATATATAACAGCAAATCTCTCGGGATTGCTGCAATCGCATGTCTGTTTATTGTTTATACCATTTCATAACATAACATTACGCCAGTACGCTCTAAAGGGGTACGCAGATGTGTACAGTTCAGATTGATACACTCTCATTTCACCGGTTATGTTCAGTTTCATGATATTCGGGTAATCTATTCTGGCATTAAAGCTACCTTACTTCTACTTGCCAACTAAAAAGTACATACCAAAGACACCGACTTCCAAAAATAAATTTAATTTTTCACTTATAGTTTCTTATTTGGAAGTCGGTAGTATTCTTTGTGAAAAAGATTTTTTATTGCTTACTAGTTGTTGCCCGTGGCTTCGCTCCCGTGGACCAGGACACATTTTCGGTATAAAAAATAGCCTATGTCACTCAGGAATAATGTAGCTTTCTATTGGTGAAAGAATTTTTTTAATCGGTCCAGTAGTTTCGGAGCCTATTCGGTACAAACAAACAAACAAAAAAATCTTTCCTCTTTATAATATTATTACTAGCTGACCCGGCAAACTTTGTTTTGCCATTAAAACACCAAACATTCATCTACCCTACCCCTACTCTACCCTAACAACCCTACACTACCTACCCTACACTACCTACCCTACCCTACCTACCCTACCCTACCCTACCCTACCTACCCTACCTAAATTCCTACCCTACCCTACTCTCCTGGTTCTTAGCTACCTCCCTACCAATTTTCAGCCAAATCGGTTCAGCCGTTCTTGAGTTATAAATAGTGTAACTAACACGACTTTCTTATATATTAGTATATTAGTATAGAAGTATAGATTACGATGGCATCAAAAAATTTAAACCGAGCGGATTGTCAGATAGTAGCATTCTAACTAAGGACGGCATCACGAGCCCCGAGCCTCCTAATAATGAAATTCTCCACCATTTTGTTTTTTGCCCGAACTCAGTCATTTGTGATGACGGAGCAGTTCAAAGACGTCGCCGACGAATTTTATTGTGTTAAGAAGGTTAGCCGCGTTAATTAAACTTAAGACAAAACGCGACGAATTTACCTAACACAGGACAAATATAAGGGGCTGTGCGCTAAGATGAGGTGCGAGTTGTTAAATTTTAATAAAATCTGGTATCTTAAATTAAATTACAGAGTCAGGTAAATCTGTAACGTGGTAAAGCATACATATAAATAATTCAAATATAGTAGTGTAGATAGTGTAGTGAGCAGTGGTGGCCCAGTGGTATCGGCCGCGACTTACAAGTTGTAGGTCGTGGGTTCGAGCCCAGGCAGGCGCTTTACTTTGTGTAAATTATTTCATCACTACTACTCTAAAAACGGTGAAGGAAAACATCGTGGGGAAACCGGCATGTCCTAGAACCAAAAATTTGAAGACATGTGACATCCACCAACCCGCACTGGGCCCGCGTGGTGGATTACGGCCCATTCCCTCTCACTGAGAGGAGGTCTGTGTCCCAGCAGTGGGAACATTAATAGGCTGATGATGTGATGTGATGTGTGATAGTGTAGTGTAGTGTGTGTATGTGTGTTTGTGTGTGTAGTGTGTGTGTGTGTGTGTGCGTGTATAGTAGTGTAGTGTGTGTGTGTAGTAGTATAATTGGTAGTTCGAACGTCCGAACACTTGTCTAACTCGAGATATCAGGGGGTCTACTCCCTATCACCGTCAACAAAGTTACGGGCTCCATCCGAAAGTACTCCAAAATTTCGGAGGGAAAAAAACAAGTGTTAAGTAAAACTTTTCGGACGGGTAAAACACATCGGGAGTAGGCACAACTGTCAAATTGTGTTGTCATAAATGTTTGATGATAAGTCAGAATACCTTTTTTTACCCGGCTGCAAGAAAAGGGTTATGTTTTTAGCGCGTATCTTGTACGTTTGTATGTATGTAATATTCTTTATTACCTCATATCTATCAAACCGCTTGGCGGATTTTTATAATTGAGATATCGTTAGATAGGTCTTGACCGCCCAAGTGTTAAAAAAGGAACATGGCGGATTTTGGGAGCCATATTGTGGGGGTTAAATTTTTTTTTTCTTCCATACCCATCGAGTGGGGTATCAAAATGATATAACACTTCTATGTTTAAATGTACCTATTTCGAAAAAAAAAATACTAAAAAGTTATAAATAAAAAAAAGTTAATTCAAAAAATCAAAAAACTCGGCTGCTTAAAAAGCGTACTTAAAAGACGTAAACAAGAAGAAAATAATGCTGCGCAGTCGGAGGATACATATTCGCTATTTGTTATTAATTTTATTATTAATTAACCTATGTTGTCCGACTGCTCGGCAAAAGTCTCCCCCATCGCTTTCTACTCTACCCGATTTTTTTTGCATTCTGCGGCCAATCTCCAGTAAACGCCCCTAACAATACGAATACCTACCCTACCCTATCTACCCTACCCTACCTACCCTACCCTACCCTACCCTACCTACCCTACCCTACCTACCTACCCTACCCTAACCTACCCTACCTACCCTACTCTACCTACCCTACTCTACCTACCCTACTCTACCTACCCTACATACCCTACCCTAGCTTCCTACCCTACCCTACCCTACATAAGAACCTTCTCCTAACAATAACGAACACAACAAAAAAAAATAAGCGAAATCGGTCCAGCCGTTCACGCGTGATGCCTTGACCAAGGGAAATCGGGATTCATTTTTATATATATATCGGAGGAAGGTAAATGATTAGTAATAAATATCCCTTGTAAACTTATTACTTCAGGTTTGTTTAATTGGCAACATTTAGCTTCTGATCAGTTCTCAGTTCGATTTTATTCGATTGACAACACTTTATTTTTCTTATGTTAAAATACTCGATTTGGATTGGATAATACAAGCAGTAATTTGCCGGAAGAGATTCTCTTAGCCAATAAAAAGCAGGAGTGTCATAGAGGCACTCTGAGTGGGTTCTCCCGCCATATTGGGTCGTGAAGTTAGAAAAAGATACGCGCGGACGCGCTGTTTTGAAGTTGAAAAAGAGTTGTGATAAAATGGAGTTGAGAAGTAGCCTAAAGTGGCGTGTGTGAACTTGAACAAGTGTGTTTTAGTTGGGAAAAAGCGAAACGATTGGTGGCCGAATCCGCTGCTTTGATAAAATTGGGACAAGAACTATCTCTAAAACGGCACAAGTTACCTGCTTTGTGCATTGCATACCCACGATATGCCCACAGACCGAGGGTATTATTGAAGATAGCCCTCCTATCTCCGATATATATATATAGATAGATTTGTATGTAAGCGTAGCTATCGTAACAAACTGTCGTAGCTGCCTACTCCGCCTACAAGCTACGGTACTACGGCGTAGCACCCTACCGTACTACGGCGTAGCAGCCTACGCGCTACGGAGTAGCACGTGAATCGTAAATCATTCTAGACTCAGATATAATTGCCAATACTGGGTGTCGTATAAATTGTGGGCAATCTATGAACTATCGATAGTTTGGATAGATAAACAAACTATCGTAATTATAGCAGAATTTGCAATTCGGATTTGGTTACAAATAGTTTATATTCGCACAACATGAATCTTATTAATATTATAAATGCAAAAGTTTGGATGTGTATGTTTGTTACTCAATCACACTGAACGGTTTTGGATAAAATTTGGCACAGAGATAAGTTATAGTCAGGAATACAAACATAGGATACTTTTTATCTAGGGAATAAGTTCCCTCGAGATAATTTTCAAAATTCACGCGGGCTAAGCCGCTTTCAAAAGCTAGTTTTGGGTACAACTATTCTGTGACTTAGGGTGAAATGGCAATATTAAAAAAACCGGCCAAGTGCGAGTCGGACTCGCGCACGAAGGGTTCCGTATCATTATCGCTAAAAACGGCACAAAAATCACGTTTGTTGTATGGGAGCCCTACTTAAATATTTATTATATTCTGTTTTTAGTATTTGTTGTTATAGCGGCAACAGAAATACATCATCTGTGAAAATTTCAACTGTCTAGCTATCACGGTTTCTGAGATACAGCCTGGTGACAGACAGACAGACGGACCGCGGAGTCACAGTAATAGGGTCCCGTTTTTACCCTTTGGGTACGGAACCCTAAAAAATACATTTCGATCTTCGAGGGTCTGGGTTAGTTAAAAATATCCCTTATTTAATGCTAGTATGCTCAGCTACCTTTCTTTCAGCACTTGTAATCGACAATATCCAAGACATGTGACATGTCATCAGCGAAAACGAGTATCAACCAATTTTTATTACTCGCATTGATTCCATTCGCGATTTCATTCGCGCCTCTCACCCACAGATAACTGTGCATTGCTTCATCAAGCAATAGACAAAATTTACAAACTTTTATAATTTTTCGTTTTAAATACGAGGCTTTTGGCTAATTTGTACCTTTAGTGAATGCCACTCTTTATTTTGTATTGTGCGTTTAGTTTGTGCAGAATAAACTATTTTTTTTTTTTTGATTTGTCATAACAAAAAGCCACGTTACAATTCGGCAGCTCTTTTCAATCATCCTGACTGATAGGATGACAATTAAACCCTGTGTTAGCCACATAGGACCAATTTCCAAGTTGAGTATTTAGAGTTAAGAACTTGAACTTGTCAAACTCTAATTTAATGCTAAATTTAGTTAGATTTAAGTAAGACAAATTAGAGTTTAATAAATACTCAACGTATTTATTAAACTCTAATTTGTACTCGAATTTAACTTCTAATTAAAAATAATAATTGTAATGCCAATGTGTATATATGTAGTGTTTAGTGAGGGATGAACTCACGTAGACCTAAGTTAGTTAAGTAAGCCTAAAAATAATGTCCGACGTAGGAGTCAGACAATTGTAACCTTAATGAAAAAAAAAACTAACAAACAATAAACACTATAAAAAAGAGCGCGGACTGCCACATGTCCGAGGTAGAAATTTGAAAAAAAATATAAAAAAAATACTCAACGTCAAATTCTTAATTCAACAATCGGAGTTATTTAAGTTATCAATAAGAAGAATAAAGAAGAATTGACATGAAAAGTTTGTTAAATTCTTTTTACCCGACTGCCGAAGGAGGGCAATGTGTTTATCAGTCTATGTATGTATGTATAGTATGTTTGTTCCTATGTGGCGTTCCAGAGACCAAACGCGTTGGCCGATTTTGATGATTTTTACGTCAATAGATTCGTCTTAACCCTGCGAATGTCACTGGCTACATTAAAATTGGAAAATAGAAAAATGGCGGATTTTGGGCGCCATATTGTGGGGGACAACATTTTTTTTTACTTCAAAACCCATCGTGTGGGGTATCAAAATAAAGGGTTTTAAGAGGTGATTTCAAAAATATATAACACTTATATGTTTAAATGTACCGAAATCTAAAAAAATAACTAAAAAGTTATAAATAAAAATGTAAATTTAAAAAATCAAAAGACCCGACTGCTTAAAAGGCGAACTAAAAGGACGTAAACAAGAAGAAAATCATGCTGTGCAGTCGGAGGATACATCTGGTTTTGGCCCGCCAGCTCGCGAATATGTATCCTCCGACTGCACAGCATGATTTTCTTCTTGTTTACGTTCTTTTAGTTCGCCTTTTAAGCAGTCGGGTCTTTTGATTTTTTTAATTTACTTTTCTCCATAAAGACAGCACGCACTAGTTTCCTTCGCGTGCACATTACCAAGTCGTCTTAATCCTCATATTTATCCGCTCGCCGCAGCCGCGAGCTGCTAATTATTCTACACAGACAGACAGATACACACAGACAGACACACAGACACACACCCAGAGAGACTCAGACACACAGTCACACAGACACGCAAACAGAGTGAGCAACACGATCTATTGTCAACGCGTAAAGTTCGTAGATGTGGTGTTTCTATAATTGGGAGGTTGTTACATTGTTGGGGGAATAGTGAACAGTGAATTTTAGATAATGTTCATCAAGGATAAAACGGTTAGTTAAAGGGATTGTAGTTTTTGGTCTGGTTTGATTGTAATTAATAAAACATAATATGCCATATTCAGCGTCTATTTAGATTTGATTTTTTTAAATGGTGATATGGATTCACTTCACTGTGACTTAGGGTGAAATGGCAATTTTTAAAAAATACTTTTCGATCCTCGGGGGTCTGGGTTAGTTAAAAATATCACTTATTTAATGATAGTATGCTCAGCTACCTTTTCTTTCAGGATTTGTAAGAGACAATCGACAATATCCAAGACATGTGACATGTCATCAGCGGCAACGAGTCTCAACCAATTTTTTTTACCTGCATTGATTCCATTCGCGAGAGACTGCATAATATTTGAGCGACCTAATATTTGTTTGAGTGTCAATGTTACGTCCAGCATTTATTTTTCAGGCAGACAGACAGAAGATAGGCAGGCAGGCAGGCAGGCATACAGACGGACCGCAGAGTCTTAGTAATAGGGTCCCGTTTTTACCCTTTGGGTACGGAACCCTAAAAATAATAATTACATATAATATTTCTTTACATACTATATTTCATGTCATTTTATCAAAAGGTGCCAGTATTACCAGGATACTGGGTGAGCTAACACGTGAGCATGCCTAGCATGCATGCCTGTCCAAGGAATGATAAGTTTCATTCAAACTTTTAAGGGCCCGTGCGTTGATACATCAGTCAATCACTTTTGCCTTTTATACACTAACGAGCAATGAAAAAGTTCCAGTGACTTAGCACCAAATTACTCCTAAACGGGAAAGGCTAGCTTAATGACGCCGTCTGCAATATTGAAGTACATTTAACAGCGCATCATCATATTACCAACTAAAAACGTAAATATTATGTTCATATTTTAAATTAAATGTGAAAAAAAATAATTAAGGTGTTTGTCGGCATTTTGTAGGTGGAACTTTTTCATTGCTCGGCAGTTTATATATAGAAGATTGTGCTCCATTGTTGTAAGTGCTGCAAGCCGTTCCAGTGCGAGGATAAACAAATGAAAATCACACATTTATCCGAAATCACAAAATTCATTGATGACTATTCCATTAGTTTACTATATATTGAAACTAGGACACCAAATAATATCTAGCTTTCAAAATAAACGCTATCAGCGTCAGTATGTTGATTACAATCATGAGGGTATTTATGTTGTTAATAAATTGGTTGTATCAATATTTGTTGTGTGATTGATAATTTTATATGTAGATTTGTCTGTTTTCATAACATAGGTAGAAATAGGTAATTTTGTTGCTAATTAATTGGTTATATCAATGTTTGTTTATGTTTGCAATTGCACATTAGCTGTATTATTTTTAAAGTAAATTAGTTATTTAACAAGCAAGCTCTATGTATTTAATAAAGTTATAAAACGTGAATATGGAAGTAACTCTTTCAAGTTTATTTATTTATTTTTTATTTAATTATTCCACCAAAAAATCGAAGACATGTGACATCCACCAACCCGCACTGGGCCTGCGTGGTGGATAACGGCCCATTCCCTCTCACAGAGAGGAGGCCTGTGTCCCAGCAGTGGGAACATTAATAGGCTGATGATGTGTGTGTGTGATGTGATTTAATTATTTATTTATTCAAAATTATGTAAGTAACACCTTAACAGCTACAACGCCAATGCGATGCTACTACCACAAAGATATTGGGACTTATAGAAATACAATTAAAAATACCATTAAATATAATTATTACGTGGCTGAATTATGGGCCAAACACAATATTTACCTTTTTATATTTGTCATCGACACGCTAAGAAGAAGAATACAATTAAAAATAACAATTAAAATATAATCAATCATACTATTATAAATACAATTAAAATCCAATTATCATTCAAATAAACACAATCAAATACAATTAAAATACCATTATAATCCAACAAAAAATTCAAGTTCAAGTTAAAACTACTGAATGGATGTTGATGAAACTTTACAGTGATATAACTTAAAAATAGGCTAAAGATATAGTGGATCGCGGGCGAATCCGCAGGCAGCAGCTGTGATACAATAATATCATCGCTTTTATGCGTCGCAGAATTCTTAGTCTTAGTATTTCATCTATACTCCATTTGAAATATCATTAGACGTCTTTACAACTCTTTTAACAGTCCGTTCAACCGATTTTGAGTTCTATCTCGTACACATAAGAATGACATAAAAAGCATAAACCTGTTACCAAAACCAACTGTTTACTACAGCTTCCATTTGTCGTATCACCAACGCAATAGAAGTCAAAATCGGTTGAACGGACTGTAAAATGGGCTTATTTAAATGTCTAATGTTATAAATGGAGTTTAGTCAGAATGGAATTCAACCCCAAAAAAGTCGGGAAAAAGCAAGAAAGATTAAAAATAAAACTACAAAATTTTTAAATAATGAGCGGTTCACCACAGTATAGCTGCGAAATATTTGAGAATCTTTTATTTTGCACATTGTTTTTAACCTACTGCGCGACGCAAAGGAGGGTAATGTTTTCTTTCTATTTATATAAATGTATGTTTAATCCTATGTGGCGTTCTAGATACCACACGCGTGGGCTCGTTTTAATAATTCTTACGTCAATCGATTCGTCTTAACCTTATATTAAAAAATATGATAACTAAAAAGTTATAAATAAAAAAAGTTAATTAAAAAAATCAAAAAATCCGACTGCTTAAGAAGCGAAGTCGGAGGTATACATATAAGTTAAGTAACATATGGTTTTGGTCAGCCTTTAGCTCGCGATTATATATCCTCCAACTGCAAAGCATGATTTTCTTCTTATTTACGTCTTTTAAGTTAGCTTCTTAAATAATCGGGCTTTTTGTTTTTATTGGTGGTCTTCATAATGGCCAGAAGCGTAGTTCTCATAACCGGCGTGCGTGTATGACGAGATGTGTGAACGTGAACGAAGATTAAGGAGTATGTAAGGATCGTAGCAGGTGGCGTTCTGTAGCTTCTTCTATCTACCAACTTGGGAAAAAGAAACGAGTTTTGTGTGTGTTTTTATTTTTTTAGAATTTAATGCTAGATATTAATAAAATTAGATATTAATTAAAAACACTATTTTTTAAATAAGCTTTTTTCGTATTCTTCTCAGCAAATCCTTTCATTTGATACCCATGTCATGGCAGTGCATAAAAAATAACTAGTCTGCCATCTTGGGCCGTCCGCCATATTGGATTTAGAATGACGTCACTAGTTAAGTGACGTACGTGATGAACCATGCATTGTCATACAAACTAAACGTGTATGCAAAATTTCATCTTCATCGGTGGAGGATAACTGCTTTAAAATTCAGTTGCAAGATTTGACCCGAACACACTTCCATACATACATTGCAAATTAAATAAAAGCTTGTAAAAAGCAATACTTACGAGTGTTCTAGTATAGAAAACAGTTAAAATAAAATATCTGTGGTCAATGAAATGCGAATTGCTCGCAGAACATAAAAGAAGTAATATTGGAAAATTGGCATTTTAAACGAAGAGAACAAAAGCAATACCCCTTTTTGTGTAGCACATGGGTACATACTAAAGCACATTGGCGAATGCTATTGAATGGCTCTTTACACAATGGGCCATGTTTTACTATTTTAATGTAGGTCTGCTTTGGTATTGTGGCTGCACGAAAACATAGTTACAAAGCCAGGAACTTTGATTTGTTTAATGATTGAAATCATCTATGAAATCTTTTGTGCTATAGTTTTGCGATTGTATACTGATTCAAAGTATTTAGTAATACAATTGATTTATTGTAGCTTTGTTACTATGTGTGAGAGAAGCGTTTATGAGAATCTATTTCATGGTCATGGCCACATCACATCATCATCAGCCTATTAATGTTCCCACTGCTGGGACACAGGCCTCCTCTCTGTGAGAGGGGATGGGCCGTAATCCACCACGGGCCCAGTGCGGGTTGGTGGATGTCACATGCCTTCGAATTTTTGGTTCTAGGACATGCCGGTTTCCTCACGATGTTTTCCTTCACCGTTTTGAGAGCAGTGGTGATGAAATAATTTACACAAAGTAAAGCGCCTGCCTGGGCTCGAACCCACGACCTACAACTTTTAAGTCGAGGCCGATACCACTGGGCCACCACTGCTGGTCATGGTCACTTACAAGAATTTTTGGTGAAATTATAAACACACTCGCACACATAAGTGTTTTATTTAGTTTTCGAACAGCGCTTAAAACTAAAATATATAGGCAACCTAGCTTCCGCCAGCGGCTTCGCCTGCGTTAAATTTCCTCAGACAACTTACTCCCAGGACAAAAAGTATCTGAAGTCCTAGCCCATTACACGATCTACCTGTGTGCCAAGTTTTATTTAAATCCATCCAGTCGTTAATAAGTGAATAGGTAACAGACAGACAACTTTTGCGTTTATAATATTATTTTGGATTTAATTACTCAAATCTCACTATCACTCATCCATCGAAATAATATTGTTTTTTTTTCTATACATAGGTTTGCGCTTGACCAGTATCTCATTTGATTTTATGTAAAAACATATACAGTGCACTTCCTAGTCCATCTTTTCATCTTCACAGCCTATACTAGAACACAATCGGCCGTATTCGCATGAACCTTTCACCCACATTACGCCAGCGGTGCCGCTTGAAGAGCACTAGTAATAAGTCTGCTGTTCCCGCCGACTGAAGATACGTCCGCGTGAACTCATCAGCTGGCATTGTTGTGCCGATCGGTGCGGGCCCACTGTTGTAGACGATACGGCCGTTCACAATAAATGGATTATCCTCAGACCAGTTGCGTGATTGGGATCTATATTCTAATGATCGGTTCCTGAATTTAGAATTGTAAGTAGGTATTCTTCAATCTCAATTTTAACCAGAAGATCTATTAATTTTTTGTATTTCAAGTTAGGGTTTGCAGATTCTTACCTAGAATTTCTCAATTCGCAAATCGGCCATCAGTCAATTCCTCCAATTGAATCAATGCCGGCTCACCCTCCCTCAATCAAATTGTCAGTTGTAGCATTTTATTTATTACCCGACTGTCCTTAAAGGAGGTAAAGTTTTTGAAACTAACACCCAGGTCTCGAGATTTTTCCGGTATCAAGGCGAGTGGTTTGTAGGAAGTTTCCTACAACTATCACCCAACATCACATACATTCACTTTTGTCAAACAAAAATGGCGATTTGCGGACCGGGCAAAGTGGAATTGGGTTTTCCATCTAGAATATCTGAGTATTAGTCCAGAGTCTGGATTTGTGCCCGGTTGAAGGCAATGGGCTTGTTTCTATGACATGGTACACTTAAACCTCATCATCATCATATCAGCCGAAAGGCGTTCACTGTTGGACATAGGCGTCACCACATTGATCGGTCCCGTGCGTCTCGCATCCAGCGGATCCCCGCAACCCTCACCAAGTCATCGGTCCACCTGATGGAAGGCCTTTCAACGAAATGTCTTTCTGTTCGCGGTCATCACTTCAGAACCTTTCTGCCCCATCGGCCATACGTTCTGCGAGCAATGTAACCTGCCCACTGCCACTTAAGTTTGGCAATTCTTCGGGCTATGTCGGTAACCCTGGTTCTCTTGCGGATCTCTACACATCTGATTCGATCACGCAAAGAAGCTCCAAGCATAGCCCTCTCCATTGCCCTTTGGGTTTCTGAGCCATATGTCGTCACTGGCAACACACACTGGTCATAGACTTTCGTCTTGAGACACTGTGGTAAGTTGGACGAGAAGAAACCGCGCAACTGCCCGAACGCTGCTCAGCCAAGTCGGATTCGACGGTTGACCTCTTTCTCGTAGTTGACCCTACCCAACTGGATCGTTTGTCCTACTCGAAGTTGTGGGCGACAATGAGAGAGAGTGGGCGACAATGACCTTGATAGGAGTAATATGGGCATTCAACATCACCTTGGTTTTGTCCATGTTCATCCTAGGACTCACTCTTACTTAAATCTGGAAAATATAAGTGTATCAAAGGTACATCTGTACCAAACCCTTCCGGCAATACAGGTGTGATATTATACGTCATAAACACATTGCGAGAAATCTGAGCTCGTACTGTAGTTCACTTTAATGTTATTAATAACTTAGCAAATACAGCAACAGTAAGATCTGACCTCATCACTATGGTTGAACTAAACGCGTTAACCGTAATTGGCTTATTTAGCCGTAAAAAAGTCTAATAAAAAACAGTAAGTACTTATTAAAGCAATAAATATTTTTAAGAACTCATAATTTACAAGCCAACTGCTAATAATGGAGCGAATAATCTTAATGAGTTTTAAGGAAAAACGTTTGAGCTTTATTTCGGGGAATTATTAAGGATTGTTAAAATTTCGCTCGATTACTCTACAATAACAGCCGTCAATTTAATCGTAAGTAATGTTATGTAGATGTTAAATTGTTTGTTCATATGTTTGTAGACACACAGGACTGATCAATGTAGCGAAGCTTGTCGAGGTATAATTATATCAAGCAATGGACGACTTTTGGCTGAAATTATGATGATGTTTGTTGAAGGTAATCTCTGGAATGACTAATCCAATTACGTAACATTTTCACTGAGTGGAAGTTATACCAATAATTAACTAGCTTTTCCTCGCGGCTGTGCTCTCGTCCCTCAGGACCCGTTTTCTGTATAAAAAAGTTGCTCAGGGATAATGTAGCTTTCTACTAGTGAAAAAATTTTCAAAATCGGTTAAGTATTTTTTGAGTTTATCCATCGCAAATAAACTTACAAACAAATATTTTCTCTTTATAATATTAGTGTAGATATAATCCATCAAACGATTTGTTTGCGAATGAATAAAGGAAAATTTTATTGCCATGTCAGAGGTACTGTGAGAGGGATTTTTGAAAGTGTTTTATCGATGTTTTTTTATGTTTTGACTTCAAATTTTAATTTGTATAATTTAATGTGTTTTTTTTAAATTTTAATTACATATTGTAATTGGTTACTTAACAACCGTTGTAATTAAATAAATAAATTATTGCTGAGTGCAATAAGGTAATTTTTATCCCAAAATGAATAGTTCCAGTGGGATCGGCCCCAGGAGTACAGGTGCGGAAGCTAGTCCTACATAAATGCGGAAATAACTCTGTCTATCTGTATGTTATATTTTTAAGCCTAACGCGGTGTAGTGATAGAAGTAGATTGAACCTTGTAGAAGGATACAGAATATATTTTATTCCGGGAGTGAGTGCCTTTAGCATAGTTTCAGAGATTTGCGTGGGCGAAGCAACTGGCAGAAACTAGTGTATAAAATAAATCAGCAAACAATCAACACAACAACAAAAACACATAAATATCACACACACATTAAAATGTAGAAATATTTTTTGCTACATACATAATTATTCATTTTTATTTTTCCATCGCCATCGTACGAACCTCAGCTCCCGGGTGTATTGGAAACCGATATGAATTCAATGGCAGTCGATCTCGGCGCGTGATTGCCGAGGAATGTGTCGTTCATTGATTACGACATCACCCGGCACCGGCGACAATATGCGAGTCAATTGGAACGATACTGTTTTGCATTTTACTTATCCATGTATTGCATAAGTTTCGTGGCTAAATAATAACAGCGGCACGTGTCGATCTTCCAGGTTAAGAAACGCTTGCTGAGGTCGGTCTGTGCATGGGTACCATCAGTTATATACCGAGACTCCTCCGTGCCTCAGATAGTGCGTTAAGCCGTTGGTCCCAGCTGACATTTGTAGATCTTATATTGCCAAGGGTTTTTGAGCTCAGTAACGAAGTCACTACATGTAAAATACTAGTACACAGCTGCATCCGGTAATACTAGAAGCCGGCCCAACATAGTTCAGATAAAACTAGTTAAATTGATTTATTTGTTAACTTTGGGTACTAAATCCTGTTCTAAGAAACAAGGAACTTCATCTCTTAAACATACTTAATTATGTCCAAAAAATCTCCTCAAATATAAACTTCAGTTAAAAAAAGCAAGAACAATATTTGTCCAGAACAAGTCACACGTTAACATCTACTTACAAAATTACTGCAGACTTAAGGAAACACTCTGTTTCTAAGAAAAGCTTCTATAACTTATTTTCTCATAAAACACGATGTTAGAATTTTATAAACTTGAAATGCCTCGTGTTTACAGGAAATATTTCGGAAATATTTTCCTGTTTCGTTTGTCTAGTAGTTGCAAGCTCTGCGAGGATAAAGTCCTAGGTTCGATTCCCGTGTCAGGCACTGTCATTGTTTTTTTTTAATTGGAATCAGTAGCAGACCGGAGTCTAGAATAGTGGCCAGTTGATGGGAATAGGTTTGTCACCTATCACATGGGAACTGAGCATAACTGGAGAATGTGTGTGTACTATAGGTGCACCAATGGCCAACTCTGCCGGAGTCTGTGAATCATGAAAGCTACAACTTGGGGGTCTAAGGACAAGAATAAATACTTTTAAGATGCTGCTTATCTATACCAATATTATAAAGAGGAAAGATTTTTTTGTTTGTTTGTACCGTATAGGATCCGAAACTACTGGACCGATTAAAAAAATTCTTTCAACGTTACGTAACGTTAAGTTCGTAACGTTGGGAAACCACACTATCCCCGGGTGATATAGGCTACTTTTTATCCCTGTATTCCCACGGGAACGGGCACTACGCGGGTGAAACCGTGAGGCGTCTGCTAATACCATACAAAATTAAAATAATTTTCTGTACTGTCAGATATTATTGTTACATCTGGGCAAGCATGCTTCACCGTCAACCACATCATCGCTTGCCATCAGATGAGATAGTGGTCAAGCGCGAGCCTATGCTTGATAATAATAAGCCCGTGCAGTCCGTCCGTTGCCGAACTGGAAATCTCCAGGGCCGGACGGGCTGCACAACTTCTGGATCAAATGGCTACAAAGGTCGCACGCTCGTTTGGTTTCTCAGTACCAGGCAGCCTTAGAGTCTGGTTCGCTACCCAATTTACTTACAACAGGAATTACCCACCTGCTCCACAAGTCTGGTAGTACCGCGGAACCCAAAAATTATAGACCTATTACATGTTTACCAACAGTCTATAAGGTTCTTACATCCATTTTGAGTTAAAATTAATAAACTTTTGGTATCTCAGAATGAATGTAGGAACTGTTCCCGCGGTACTAAGGAGCTACTCCTTATAGATATGGCCATTAGCCAACAGGTTCGGCTTTCCCGAAAGGATCTGTGCCTCAAGGACTCGGTGCCACATACATGGCTCATGAGGGTGCTAGAATGGTATAAAATAGATAGACAGCAATTAGTTCAAATAAACGTTGTCAATTCGTCGGGGTTGAACGTGAAAATGGGGGTACCCCAGGGCTCAATTTTAGGTCCTTTCTTATTTTTAGTCTACATTAACGATTTACCCCATCTATTGGAAAAAAAATTAAACATGGTGTTATTTGCTGATGATACTTCTTTGATTTTTCATATAAATACACGTACGAGTAACGTTGCCGACGTAAATAATGCCTTGCGGCAAGTTCAAAATTGTTTCCCTGCTAATAATTTAGTTTTAAATGCAAAAAAAAACTAAGTGTGTAAAATTTGCCTTGCCGAATGTCAAAAGTTATGATTGTGACATTATATTAAACAATGAGAAGCTAGAATTCGTCGATAAAGCGGTTTTCCTGGGGATCACGTTAGACCCAAGGTTGCAATGGGGTCCTTATTTGATATCCCTTGCGGTGCGGCTAAGTTTGGCAGCTTATGCTGTTAGAAAAATACGTCAGTTTACTGATGTAGATACCGCAAGGCTAGTCTATTTTAGTTACTTTCATAGAATCATGTCTTACGGTATCTTACTGTGGGGAAGGGCTGCAGACATTGAGTCAATTTTCATTCTGCAAAAACGAGCCATCAGAGCGATATACAATCTTCGCCGGCGAGATTCTATAAGGGGACTGTTTATGGACATTAACATCATGACGGTTGCTTGTCAATATATTTACGAAAACATCATGCAATCATACTAGAAATAGGGACCAATTAATTCAACCAGGTTTCAGGCTGGCTAAAGTAGCGTCATCTTTTATGGGGTACTGTATAAAATGTTACAATAAAATACGTCCCCACATTCTAGAACTGAATGAGGCGAAATTCAAAACTTGTATAAAACGTACACTATGCAGGCAGGCATATTATAGGTTGGGGGATTACATCGCTGATAAAAATGCTTGGCTCAACGCTAGTCCTGCTCCACAGCCACTAGAGCACAAAAACAAGTGATAAGCAGAAAAGTTCTGAAGTATTGTTGGACCTACTGAACACTGTATGAATATATTTGTGTTGTATAAACTCAATTTATTTTAGTATTATATAACTGCACAGCACATATGTGAGTACTATGTACGAACTGTAAATCTACTATTTACTGTACCTATATGTCGTTTGTTGACTATACTAGTGTGCTCTGGCAGTTAATAGTGTGTCATGCTCTCTCTAATGTCTCTCTGATGGTGGCACATGTGTTGGATCATTCGGTTCCGTTCATGATGGTTCTGAGTGGTGCCGATCTATGTGTCATGTTCGTGAACGGGCGCCATCAGTTGGGATTGGTCATAACTTAGCTGTCTCGGCCTGTTTTTAATTACCTATGTATTGACATCTTTTTTTTAAATTGTTTGTTGTACTCTAGACGCTTTTACGTACACGTCTTTTTACATCGTTCTCACATATATGTATTTTTCCAACAAGAAATGATGTAACCAAATACTACAAGTACTTGGTTATACTAGTGTGCCCTGGCAGTTAATAGTGTGTCATGCTCTCTCTAATGTCTCTCTGATGGTGGCACATGTGTTGGATCATTCGGTTCCCTTCATGATGGTTCTGAGTGGTGCCGATCTATGTGTCATGTTCGAGAACGGGCGCCATCAGTTGGGATTGGTCATAACTTAGCTGCCTCGGCCTGTTTTTAATTATCTATGTGTTGATTTTTTTTTTTTAATTGCTTATTTTAGCTCTAGACGCTTTTACGTGCACATCTTTTTACATCGTTCTCACATATATGTATTTTTCCAACAAGAAATGATGTAACCAAATACTTGTAAAACATTTTTTATTTTAAAAGAGTAGGTGTGGAGTTTCTTGTCCATTCTTCTTCATAACAAGCTAAATTTCCGAATGGACGGTAGAATCAATTATTGTTGTTCAAAATAATTGAAATAATAAATTTTGATTGATTGATTGATAAAACTCTACGCACCTTCCTGATGTCGTGTATGGGGCAATGGAGCACAGTTCTTCGCTATTCAGGATGTCGAAATATCCAGAGGAATAGGGAACCTGTAAGGATCGAGCGAGGTATATTCCAGGGCGATGGTTTAAGTCCACTTTGGTTTTGCCTAGCCCTGAATCTTCTAAGCATGCTGCTGTAGAATTCAGGGCTAGGCTATCGGTTGAAGAGAGGTGGTCAGGTTATATGTCACCTCCTTTACATGGATGACCTGAAGCTCTTTGCCCCCAGCAATCTTCAGCTGATGGAGCTACTGGAGGTAACTGAAACTTTTAGTAGCGCCATCAGGGTGGAGTTTGGTAAATTGACCAATCAGATGCGAGATGAAAGAAGCGATGTGGATTTCCGTCTATGTGATTGGTCGATTTTTCATATCCTTTACCCTTTGCCTTGACCGAATTCATTATGTAATAAGGCTGCAGGTTTCCTCACGATGTTTTCCTTCACCGTTGTCAGCGATGTTTAAAACAAACTTAGAAAGTACTCATGAATTGAAAAAGTCACATTGGTACTTGCCCGGATTTAAACCCACAACCTCAAGTAAGAGAGGCGAGGTCTTAGCCACTGGGGCAACACATCGCTTGTAATCGTTAATAATAACAATATATAAAACCTTCGTGATGTTATGTCATGTAATGATTTTCCTGAAAAATAAACTGTACACAAGACAATGTTCGAGTGTACAACAATAAAGTTAATGACGTCACGCAGTAAGGTTTTATTTCAGTCTGTTCTTTGTTTCCTTATCGCTGTTTTTTCCTTTTTCTGGACGCTGCTGTCGAAACACTTCCGTCGTAAATCTGAAAATAAGAATAAAAATAAGTTATGCGAATGTTTAAAGTTACTTACTACCCAGTGCCAGTGCGGTGCTTGTAATCAGAAGTCTTTCTACAATATTTTAATGCTTTCATGATTCCGTCGTGCAATCAAGTGCTATTTGTCCCGTATAGCTCCGTCTTACTATTGCACTAGTAACATGATGTCTTTAAGAAATCATGGTAGGTACCCAGACCATAACCATGTCCAAGGTGCTGGTTCACTTGCACCTTCGCCGATCTAAAGAATGCCACGGGCACCTACTGGGCCACTCTAGCAATATAAACTACTAGTTATTTCCCATGGCCTCGTTCCCGTGGTCAAACCCGGGGAAACCTTGCATTTTTCGGAAGAAAAAGTAGCATTTATGACTCAGTGGTAGAGTAGGTTTCTTAATTGGATCACAAGCTCTAAACAAGTGACATTGTTTCAACGCAAACCACGTTATTGTGATTGGTAAAATGCCGAAAATGAATGAGATTGTCAAGAGCTATCGAAATGTTATATGATCAATCCCTGGCATTTCTACAAGCGCCATTGCTGGACAAATGACACTTTGTATAGAGCCACAGTACTACCAGAGATTATTTAGAAACATAAAAACTAACAAATAATACCGTAAAAATAAGTACCGTACAATATAATAGTCACAGCGGATCTTTGTGTCACTGAAGTTGGCTCTGCGAACCATTGCGGAAGAAACAGTTTGTTATCGAGTATACTACATAGAGTAGGCGAGGTAGGAAGATGCGACAAACGTAAGCGAGTGAAAGAGACAGTTATACAATGCTATCATCACTTTCAACATTGATACAAAAATATATATTCAAAAAATATAAAAAATGTATTCGCGAGCTGGCTGACCAAAACCTCCTCTGTATCCTCCGACTGCACAGCATGATTTTCTTCTAGTTTACGTCTTTTCGCTTTTTAAGCAGTCGGGTTTTTTATTTTTTGAATATATTTTTTATTTATAACTTTTTAGTTATTTTTTTAATATTTCTCTGACACCTCACACGAAAAGAAGAAGAAGAATATTTAGGTACATTTAAACATATAAGTGTTATATATTTTTGAAATTGCCTCTTAAAACCCTTCATTTTGATACCCACACGATGGGTTTGGAAGAAAAAACAATGATGTCTCCCACAATATGGCGTCCAAAAGTCGCCATTTTATTAGTCAGTGACACTCGCAGGTTTAAGACAAATCGATTGACGTATAAATCATCAAAATCGGCCAACGCGTTTGGTCTCTAGAACGCCACATAGGAACAAGCATACATACTTACATACATACATAGACTGATAAACACATTAACCTCCTTCGGCAGTCGGGTAAATAGCGATACAAAGATCCGTTGAGAGTATTATACCAAAAAAGAAAGCACTGTCCAACATACAGGTACAGTAGTCACAGCAGATCTTTGTGTCTTGGAAGTTGGCTGCAAGACTCTGCGCAGTTGCTATTTTTGTGTCAATGTTGAAGTAGAAGACAGCATTGTATAATTGCCTCTTTTACGCACGTTTGTCGCACCGTCTTATCTCGCTTACTAAATGCAGTATACTCGATGACAAACTGTTTATTGCGCAATGGTTCGCAGAGCTAACTTCAGAGACACAAAGCTCCACTGTGACTAATAATTGGTAAACATTTTTCTACAGTTGGATTCCAGGAAAAAGTTTCTATAACTGAGGAATTTAATTCAAATGTTAAAGTGAAAAAGTCTTGCCTGCACGACTACAATAGAATACTTTTCTTCTAGCAGGTTCCAAATATTTCTATTAATACGAAATATAAAAATACATTTCTAAATTTTATTAATATTTTTTTTCGTTTCATTCTTTTTTAGGGTTCCGTACCCAAAGGGTAAAAACGGGACCCTATTACTAAGACTTCGCGATCCGTCTGTCTGTCTGTCTGTCTGTCTGTCCGTCTGTCTCCAGGCTGTATCTCATGAACCGTGATAGCTAGACAGTTGAAATTTTCACAGATGATGTATTCCTGTTGCCGCTATAACAACAAATACTAAAAACAGTATAAAATTAATATTTAAGAGGGGCTCCCATACAACAAACGTGATATTTTTGCCGTTTTTTGCTCGATATTAATAACGGCAACAGGTAGATGCTTGAAATATTCACAGAATGTTTAGTGGTATATTCTCTTTAAAAAATAATAATTATTTAATTAAAATAAAATAAATTAGGGGGGGCTCCCATACAACAAACGTGATTTTTTTTTGCAGTGTTTTGCGATAATGGTACGGAACCCTTCGTGTGCGAGTCCGACTCGCACTTGGCCGGTTTTTATAATTCATTTTGCCGCGCCTTGTCTCCCGTGACCTATTTCGACAGACACTCAGCAATAGCTTTTTTTGAATTAAAGATTTTTTGTAATTGTATCAATGCGTCTCGGAATAATCGAATATAACCATTTACCCTTTTATTTTTGTTAGTTTAGATTTTTTTTACTTTTGAAACTTATACTTGACAAGCCTTAGCCTAGAACATTACAAAATTAACAAATCTCCGTGACCACCACATCGTGTCCGGGTTTTAATTTAATATCAGGTTCGAACCGGTTAAAGCCAGTAATATCGGTCTGGTAATAACCGGAATCAACCGGATTACGGTCCGCAATATCTGTGATATTGGTCGCTAGTACTTTGTCGCTGGCTCCGCCCGTTTATTATCATCTTAAACTTTTAATGACTTCCGGAATTTTAAGTGTGGTGCGAGTTTTTTTGATGACCGTATTTTTGTGAAGGCTTCTAAATTATGTCGTACTTGAGAAGACGATAAAGTTTATGTGATTTGTAATTCTGGTAAATTAATTTCGATGGTCTTGAAATTCTGGCTTCCCTTTACAGGCACAATGCTTAAGCATTTCATAGGTTAGGTTTCATAGAAATAACAACATTACCGTGCTATTTTAAATTAGGTTTATGGTGTATGTAACTCATACATTAGGAAAGACGTTTTAAAAGTAAATCATTTGAATAACATCAGAATCAGAATGTTTTATTTGTGAACATAGGTCAAATTACAACAGAGTGCGAGATGTTACAGATAGGTAGATCCTCTATGTTTAGGACAGAGGCGTACAAATATATTTTAATTAACATTGTCGAGTTCAAAATACAATCAATTTCAAATTAAATTATATATAAATATCAAATAGATTATGTTACATGTCATATTAATGCTATTGTCAAACAAAATTCTAAATCAATCAGGGCGTACAAATATTTTTAATTAACATTGTCAAGTTTAAAATACAATCAATTTCAAATAAAATTGAAAAAAAGAGAAAAAGATGAAAAAAGATGTCAAAAAGATTACTTTACTTACCATATTAATGCTATTGTCAAACAAAATTCAAAATCAATCAAGGTGTACAAAAATATTTTAATTAACATTGTCGATTTTAAGAATACAATCAATTGCAAATAAAATTATATAGAAATGTCAAATATATTACGTTACATGCCATATTAATGCTATTGTCAAACAAAAATCAAAATTGTCAAAATAGGTGAGGTGATGCACAATTGGGTTGTTGAATTTAAAAAAAAATACGATTTTTAAAATTTATTTTGTAACTTTACATATCATAAATTATATTGTCGTTGCAAAAATCTCTTAAATATTTTTTTTCAATTTATTATAAGCAATTGAAAATCGATAAAATTTTAAAAAGAACCACCTGTCTACGAACGGGCCATGATTGGTCGCCATGTTGGTGACGTCATAACGTTCAAGGAATTTCACCATAGGTACAGTGTCACGTAAATTGACTAAAAATATCCGAAAATTAGTGCAAAAATATTATTTATAACAGCAAATTTTATTTAGACATGTGTGATAAAGGATTCATAAAGGCAAATTTCGAAAAGATATCCATCTGATGGACGATTTGGAAAAATTGAGCTTAAGTAAAGTAGTCGTAATGAATATTACGTGATAGTGGACCGCGACCGGAGTTTGTCATTGTTGTTCATTGTACACATTACATTTAGAAACATAATTGTCATAATGTAATTGTTGTTACATATTGGTAGGTGATATTCGTGTAAAATAAAAAGCTAACAAACACGATTGGCGCGCAACTTCGACTTTAGATATCAAAAAACTTCATAGGTACCACTAACAACAACAAATCGAAATAAACACAACCCGAAATCTGTGGAGCCTTTATTTTTTGCATAACATCCTTAAAATTTTCGGTATTTTTTATTATTTGCATATCCCTTTATAATATTAAACACAAATATCTATATAATATAATTACAAACACTAAAAAACTTTGTAGAACAAAAACGTGAAAATATTAATTCGGTACATTTTCAAATATCTCTTAAATGCGTCGACCGATTTTCACAATTCAAACAGAAATATTAGTTTTACGCCTATATCCGTCATTTAAAATTAAAATAATGAATATATCTCCATAAACAAAAAATCATGTTTTCAAGTTACGTAATTATACAAAAATGTCAACTTTGCTCGAAAGTTCCCTTAAAAAATTACTTTTCTCAATCTTTACTGATCAAATTAAGAAATTAATCAGAATCTAATACTAAATTAGAACAAGATAACAACATAATTAACATATTCTAATTGGAATCTAGTTAGACATAGAACATTTCTCAAAACTTTAGTACAGTTTGCTAGGTTGGGTATTGCGCGAATCACATAATAATGGGGAGTTATTTGTAATATTCGTACATAATGATGCGAAGCAAGCACGATAACTTTTAAGGTTCGATATTTATGATCAATGTTTTCGATATTCATCAATATATTGACGATGATAACAAGATGGAATTGGTTATAAGTCAAAACACCGTATAAGCTATGTGCCACAATGAGTAGAAATGAACGTTGTGACGTCACACGGGCTCGGCTTTGTTCGGAAAACTGTCGGGGTGTTTTCGGTACTGGATTCAAAAAAATATTTTCGATTTGATTTTACTTTGTAATTACAATGAAAAACAAAAAACTAAAAATAGTTTTGTATGAAAACTTATATGTGATCTTTCCATTTATTACAAAAAAAAAGTTGGTTCAACAAACCAATTGTCTGAAGCAGTAATTCTAGAATTGTCGTCCAAATATACCTGTAGTGAGTAATAGCATTTATTTATCAAAATTCTTAATAGTTTTGTTTTGAATCGTAACTAAATTAAAAGCTAATTTATTCGAATATATTAATTCTGGTTGTATACTAGTTCGCTATGAAATTTCATTATTGATTTAAACTCCAGTGAGTTTAGAACTATTGTTCTAAACTCATTGGAATTACTACGAACTTTGAATCAGTTATTCAAATACAATTATTTTAACACCCACCAAACCTACGCTTTTGTCTACTCATAGAGGCATCAAGTTAAACCCGAGACAGTGACTGAACAGTGAGCAGGCCACGATAGCTGGCCGGCCACACAATGGAGCACAATGGCGCAGATTGACACTTGAATCGTGGCACTGATTGTCTGCTGTAGACAGGAATCAACGCGATGACCGCTGTTTCTACCGGTATTATAGTTATTTTATATCATCACGATTGTCTTTCATAAAGGGATAAGCAGTGTATATTGCACACCCAGTTATGATATAAGTATTATCCTACAGGAGCGTATTAGTTGCCATTTTATCTGCATCAGCCTTGTGTCACCCACTGCTGCGATGTTTTTTTTTAACGAGCCCGCCACACTATTTACAACCACTGTAACTCCTGATAGCTAGAATCAATAGTGGCAAACGCCAGAAAAGGGCCAAAGACAAAGGAATGCAATTTAACGAGTACAGAAGAAACGGTTCAACTGTCTTGGTTTCGCAACGAAGATCAGAAAAGAACAGCATCAGATACAAAAAAAAAACAATAAGCCCGACTGCTTAAGAAGCGAACTAAAAGACGTAAACAAGAACACAATCATGCTGTGCATTCGGAGGATACATATTCGCGAGCTGGCTATCAAAACCAGATGTATTCTTCGACTGCACAGCATGATATTATTCTTGTTTTTTGTTTTTTTGAATTTACTATTTTTATTAATAACTTTTAGTTAACATTTTTTGTTCGAATCAGATATATTTGAATATGTAAGTGTTATATATTTTTCAAATCACCTCTTAAAACCTATTTTGATACCCCACATGATGGGTATAGAAGAAAATAAAAATTGGGCCATATGGTGTGGATATGGCGCCAAAAAGTCCGCCCTTTTTCTATTTTCTAATTTTAATGTAGTCAGGATACTCGCAAGACGAATCGATTGACGTAAGAATCGTCGAAATCGGTAAACGCGTTTGGTCTCTAGAACGCCACATAGCAACATACATACATACATAGACCGATAAACACATTACCCTACCTCACCAATCGGTTAAAAATACACTGGTTGCTGAGTATATACGATCTTTATTTATGAATCGGGTTTCTCTGGTCATTGCCAGTCTCAAGCAGATCTTACCTGCGATCTTTTGATTTGCATTCACCTATATTTGTTATTATTAAATGCAGACACCGGTTGGCTACTGAAAAAGTCATAACTCAACATCATTATTTTTATAGACGAAATTTGCGTTTGCTTTGCGTCGTTTCATAAAACTGAACCAGGGATCAAACCCGAGACCTATATCGCTTAGTAGCCACACTTACGACCGCTGCGGTAATTAACTAATGAATCAAAATAATTGTATATTCAAATAATGCAATTAATTTGAATTCAATAATGTTATAGGCAGTCATTAGGTAGGTGGCTGCGGTCCATGGTGATCCGCTTATATTGTGTGCGCAAATGGAGTGTGCGTTTTATTGTAATTTAATTAGTTGTTACAGCTTATTGGGAGCTTATTTAGTAGTGCATATAGTAGGCTGGATAGTTTATGTAATTATTTATTAACAATTGCTTGTTGTATTAACAGTTTGTAACAAAGCGTACGCAAGCCAAAAACTTCAAACAAACTTTTGTAAAGAATGCAACTAAATATTTCGTCATCAGGTTCCCGAGCAAATAGGGTGTTTAGCAAATTGACCACCTGGACTGGAGTATGTTGTGTAAACGTCAGAAATTTATGGAACCTGGGCTAGCACTATGTACACTATATGTAAATATCGCTATATATTATAGTAACCGTTTTTAGGGTTCCGTAGTCAACAGGGAACCCTTATAATTTCGCAATGTCCGTCTGTCTGTCCATCCGTCCGTCAGTCCGTCCGCTGCTTAGCTCGGAGACTCTCTAGTATTAGAAAGCTATAATTTGGCATGGGTATACACGCCAACAAAGCGTTAAAATAAAACCATGAAAAAAAAATCTAATGATAACTCCTTTACTCGTAAAATGGGGACGTTTTTTTTTCGCGTCTATCCAATGGTGGGGTATCGTTGGATAGGCCATTCAACATTATTACGTAAACACGTCTGTGAAAACCATTAAGATTCAGGGATCCGTTTGCTTTAAATTAAGCTTTAAATGGCAAACTTTTGTTAGAGTCCAGCTAAATGCTTGCTTTTGGATATTGTGGTGTTCATTCCTTATGTCTTGGTTTACTTACGTTTTATAATATATTTTACAAATTTCATCTTAATAACTTTTGAAATTGTATCAACACATGTTGCCCATTTTTATGTATGTTTACACCCGAAAAGCATCCAGAAACTTATTTTGTGAAATCATAGAATATTTTTAACTCTATAATTTTTATCTGACATGACATATATCTATTTTATTTTCTTAAACCATAGACATAAGATACAATACTCTATAGCTTTTTTAAGCTCAGCTCTTTTGATAGGCGCATGAAGCCACAGCCCGGCCACCGCACTCCTTGGTGCCTGTTCTTGCACCTGAGCTACTGCCTGTTAGCCTGACAATTGGTTCAAGCCTTGACCATCTAACTGTGTGCCTGCCCATTTGTCCTGTTGGCTACTCTACTGTCTACCTAAGCGATTCATCTGCGAGCTCATCTGCCTACTTCGGGCATTCCACGCCTTCGTGTCCGTCTAGCTGCCTAGCCTGCCTGCCTGCTATGAGATACCTGCCCACGTCGTGCGAAGCCTGACTTTCCTAGCTGCCCACGTCGTGCGAAGCCGGATCTTAATTTCTTTACCTACATCCTTTTTCTTATTTTTTTAACTTGATTATTAACGCTACAATATGTGAAAAAATTCACGGCAGTAGTATATATAAAGAAATTAAAAGTAAAACTGTCACAGATAAGTAGGATTTACAAGTTTACGAGTAATAGCCGAGCAACTATAAAATGTACTTGTAAAATTAAAATTTTGAATATTGATGTATGTGGACAACAGTTATCGAATGGCAAAGTTAATTTTGTGCCTTCGTTATAACAATGATCGGTGCTTTTATTGTTTATGAACGTTAGTAATGTTACCTATTTCATTTTAGCAATGATATTTGATTGACGTGTATATAAAAAAAAAAACACGAATCCGGGGTCATCTGAGAAGCAATCAATCAATGTTCGTAATAGTAAACTGGGTCGCTAAACAAAAACAATCACTAAAAACTCCGAAATACATCCAATTCAAAGTCAAAGCAAAGAAAGACTCAAAGACGTCACTTCTTAAAACTGTCAAAGTCATTTCAAACAACAACTGTCATGGCTGCCCTAAAAATAGGGTTGTCTTATTAAAAACTTTTCAAATGTTCATTTTTGTACGCCTTTACCCTTCTTCAAATTAATTTGTTAGTATTTTTATGAAATTCCCGTATGTTTTTCCTATTTATCTATGAAATTAAAACTAAGTAACACCTAGAACTCATTTTGTCAAATACAATTATTTTTCGAAATCAATGACGAACAATAATAATTATTCCTGTGTATTTTTTTTTCAATAAACAGCTTTCTATATGCAACTCAGTTCGAAATTTAAATAAAATCTTTGATAAGTTACCTCCTTGGTTGCCATGTTTCGGAGTAAAAGATCGTTCCATTTTTAAATTACACGAAAGATATGAGTTAACTATGTAATTTATTTGGCCGCTAAACACGTCAGATATGGATTTTCATACAACTTTTGCCGGCCGCTGCTCGCATGTATATGGCCAGTACAGCAATTGCGATTTATCTCGAAGAAGGTTGTCAAAATAATGCTCAAATTTCCAAGCATGTTTGAGAAATAGTACATTACTGCAGCGGCCAGCAAAATAGGCATTGATGGACGAACGTGTAAATGTGGGCCGAGGCGAAGCCGAGGCACACATACGTAAGTCCATCAATGCCTAGTTGTGGCCAAGGCTTGTATAGTACTTTTCTCAAATAATGCGCGGAAATTAAAACTAAGTATTACCTAGAACTCATTTTGTCAAATACAATTATTACTTTTCAAAATCAATGACGAACAACGAGTAAAAAACTTTAAAATTTAATTAATGCTGTACTCATTAGCTAATTTTTGTGTATGCAAATAGCTTTCGGAGAGGTTTGGCACTGTATACCGAGATACAGGTTTTTACCTAGTTCGGTTGCAGATGCTCCTACATTGTACTGAACTTATAATAGATTGCTAGTTTATAAGTTGTTATTTTTTGTACAATCTTTTTTTCTGGGTAAATAAATATTATTATATTATAATATTATTATATATTAACAATAATTTTGACCGCGTTAAAATGTTCATTTGTTTTTTTTTCAATAAACAGCTTTCTATTTGCAAGCCAGTTCGAAATTTAAACAAAACCTTTGATAAGTTACCTCCTTGGTTTCCATGTTTCGGAGTAAAAGATCGTTCCATTTTTAAATTACACGACAGATATGAGTTTACTATGTAATTTATTTGGCCGCTAGACACGACAGATATGGATTTTCATACAACTTTTGCCGGCCGCTGCGCGCATGTATTTGGACAGTACAGCAATTTCGATTTATCACGAAGAAGGTTGTCAAAATAATGCTCACATTTCCAAGCATGTTTGAGAAAAATACTTTTTACAAACAAATACAACCGACTTCCAAATAGTCGGTGTCAAAAAACAAAGAAATAAAAACAGGAACACCGACTTCCGAAATTGAATGTATTTTTCACTTGTGTTTTTATTCGATAGTATTTTTTGTAATTTTATTTTTATTTTTTGTTTAAAACAAAAAAATGGTTCTAAAATTAGCTTAACCTTTTAAACAACTCACAAACCCGTAGACGAAATACGGTACTACTATGTATTGCCATTCAAAACTACTTCAACATTATAAATTCTCTCAATTTCTTAAATGTCAACGTTAAATGTCAAACTCATTGCACAAGTTTGATAGGTGCTGTTTTACAGACAGACGGACGGACTCATAACATTTTATTATTATGAAAGGGAACATTTTTCGCTGTAGCAGATCCGCGCGACTCAATGAAGACTTTTTAATTACTGGTTTTAATTGATTCGTGTTAAATGAGTAGACTATGAGGAATATTGTAATGTCAGCCATTTTTTATGACGGGAGGGGTGGGGAGGTGGGACATGGATTTTGTTTTAATTATGATGATTTATTGTTGTGAGAGCAGTGGTGGCCCAGTGGTATCGGTCGCGACTTACAAGTTGTAGGTCGTGGGTTCGAGCCCAGGCAGGCGCTTTACTTTGTGTAAATTATTTCATCACCTCTGCTCTCAAAACGGTGAAGGAAAACATCGTGAGGAAACCGGCATGTCCTAGAACCAAAAATTCGAAGACATGTGACATCCACCAACCCGCACTGGGCCCGCGTGGTGGATTACTGCCCATTCCCTCTCACAGAGAGGAGGCTTGTGTCCCAACAGTGGGAACATTAATAGGCTGATGATGTGATGTGTGTATGTGTGATTTATTGTTACGGGTTTTTTTGAAGTTTCTTGTCATGGTATTATTTATATCTCTAAATCTTTTATAGTCGTGCTGAGACTCAAAGACTAGCATTTAGGTGCTACATTTTTGGTCCTTGGGTACAAGGAGCGTTGTAAATAATTATATAATTTTAAGGCTGGTTATGAGAAAACAATTACAAAAAAATTAAATGGTCTGCACGCATGGTTACAAGAATTCTAATGTCAGACCAAATAATTACCCCTTAAATTGGAAAGTACCTATGTATTTTCTTATTCTTTTTCTGGTTTATTTGAGCCAATATGGTTGTATCGATTCAGGGAACAGTCCCTGCCTCGGCAGCCTGAGACACAGAGAGACCTGCCTGCCTGAGACAGCTTCATTGCCTCGCTTTTCTGGTGATTGCTACTGTTGATTATTTCAGGCTTTCAGAAGTTTCAGTCTATGGGGACACGGACACAGGGATCTCCCACTAAGGATAGGCTATTGGTTGGACGGTATGAAAGTTACACCTGAATACTGCCTACGTTACAGCGAAAATTGGGTGATTTCTATAAAATAATGTTTTATTAAACACAAATTCAATTAATAGAAATAAATAAACAAATATTACGCGTAAATTCCCTCCCAACCAGTTAGTCCGCGACCCGTTCAGTATAATTGAAACCAGTGATGATCCAGATTATACTGATGAATCGCAAACTACTGGCTTTGTGTTTATGTATCCTTTTTAAACCTGTCCGCGGTTTATCGCGACGGAAGGGCGGAATTGAATATTTTAATAGAGTGGTGCGGTTAGCGGAGCTAGGTCTTTGGAGTTTGTGACCAGTGAACTGTGAAATATAACTAACATTTAGGTGATAAGAATAAGTGCTACATGAGCTATATAAGAGAATTTAAAGAACCTAAAGGGTTATAAAGGCTCTAACATTTGGTGATATAGCGCGTTTTAACTTTCTTATAACGCTGATTTGGGCCCACGATTTTAGAGCTTAAAGTGACTTAATAGTTATAGAGTAGTGATAAATGAGTGACAATAAAAAGCTACTAATAGTGCTATTGAAGCAGTGCTTACCATATTAAGTGTATTATAAGTTATACAAAGGTTACAACTGCAAGCTAAAGTATTAATATAGTTATGAAATACACCCTAATAACTTTTTTAGTAACATATTAGTGCTTCTTCGACACAATATATACCGCAAAGCGCCAACACATGTATCTTTTTTCATAATTTTTGTGATTTGTTACCGTCAATAGTGTTAAAATATTTAGTATTACGCATTATTCATCCTCGATACAGTGATACTTTAGTGTTTGAAAGCGACTTTATGTTTATGAGGTAAGTCAATTAATGTATTTTAGATTATTGCAATGGTGTTATAATTATTAAAACTCACTGCTATGGTAAGTTTTCTGTAACAGTATGTGTATGTTTTCATCTCAATTTTGAAACGCCTTAGAAATAAACTGCATTTGATGAAAATATGTAGAAAAAATATACTGCCTCAGTTATTTTTTCATTTCAATTATTAAAAAAATTATAGGTTAACTATTTATTTAATGGCGACAATTCTAAATTACTTACGGATCCTGATAACTATTTTATCCCTAACTTAGTGCTTAAAGAACGATTTTTAGGACTTATATGCCACTTGCAGTTCTACAATATGCTTGTGAAAGTGAAAAGACAAAAATTTTATAGGTTCAGTTTGCGTAATGGTTCTATGTGAACCTGTAAGCTGAACATTTTCAGGGTTCTCTTATTGTTTGAAAAAAACCTTTACATACCACGTACTTGACTGAATAAATCAATGAATTCAATATTCTATTATTTATAATAATTATGAAAACAAAAGCCAGTACGAACGTAACCTAAGCTAATATATTTTGAATTAAAAGTGTGTCTTTTACTTATAATACAAAACTGTTTCTTTTGTTTTTTGTAAACTAACTTTTAGAAGCTAAACTTGTATGTATTTTTACATTATTAATAAACAAATCTGTTGTTTCAGTAACTATTCCCATATCTTAGTGGAGGTGCCTACCTACTCGACACCGCGCCCAGTTCCAGTCACACACAAAACTCGCCAACATATTTCGGCCTTGCTGTAAATAAACATCTTGCTTGTTCAAGGTAACAAGTTCGATTTAAGGGCTTTTAACCGAATATGGTACAAATGATCATGCAAAAAGGGCTCAGTACAATTAGAAATGTTGAAGAATTATGCTCAAACTTTGACTTATTATGTTATTTCCTTTATAATACTACTAATACTAAATATATTTTGAATAAAACCACATTTTTTAAAAGAATAATATGTTTTATTTTTACACTGTATGTAAAAGAGATAAGAAGTACAGAAAATCACTATTGTTAATATAAACTAATTTGCATTTTACATCTTCAGGATATAATATAATTTCTTTCGACGATAATATGCCTGTTGTACGGAACCCTGTTGTATATTTGTTGCTAGCGTTTGTAGCGCTTTATACATATCGGTACCAAGGTCACTGGGATTGTAATTGTATCTTATATTGATATGAGGACGGTTCCGTCGAATTACATCATAATCTATTGTAGGACTTTGATTTACGAAACACTGTTTCTCCACTACAAGTAATTCTTCTCTTGTCACAATGTCATCCTTTTTTTCTTCAATTAATGAAATTTCATTGTGGTAGTTTTGCGATGATCCAATTTTATTCTTGAATTCTTTGGAAACTTTTCTCTTAACTCCACCGATTCTTTTTTTAACTTTCCATGGTTGCATGGTAGAAACAAAAATATTTCCGAATAAACCTGTTGCACAGCGTAAACTTATATTGTAACATAACATAATTTTTGAGGTTAGGATATATTAAGATGCATTTAGGTGATATAAAATTCTATAACTCAACTTAAAGTGATAATTAAGAGTAATAATGTTTGCACATATTGTTTATGGCCGTACAGAAGTATTTTTAAAACCACTATATTACCTAAGGTTGACCGAGTAACCCCATTATACAAACATTAATGGTTTAAAGGTGGTTTCCGATTCTTGCAGCATCCAGCTCTATAAGATTTATAATTAACACTATTATGATACTAATAGCTTTCTTGCTAACTCTTCGGGATCGATTGAACTCGTTAAGTGGTACAAAGTATTTTCTAACTCTCTTGAAGGACCTCAGCTGTTAGCAAGTGTTAGCAGACACCTTACAATTACTTATAGTGTTTTACGCTTCTTAAAGCTATTACAGTAAGCCTTAAGGTGTTACGAAGCATATAACTAACTCTGTTTAAAGACATGGGCCGTTAGTAAGTGTTAGTAGACACCTTATAATTGCTTACAGTTTTTTACGCTTCTAATAGTTATAAGAGTGAGCTATATAATGGTTCCTACCAACTCTATGCTACCGCCTTAAGTAATACAATTTTTATTTGTAACTGTTATTCCTCTTGAAGGTTTAATTATTTATCTTTAACACCATAGTAGAATCGAATGTTATTATCGGAGCTCTTATGTATCATTTATAATACTATTAGAGCTAAAAAAGGTTGCCCTTAGCGCCAAAATGTTTGTTGGATATAGTTTAAATTCATTCGAAGAAAGTAAGAAAAATATGTTTATTTGTGACTCACACAGAAACTACACAACATAATGACTGTTTTCCACAGAGGTGTACAAATATTAAATACACATAAAAAGTACCAATTAACTGTATTTAAAAGTCCTTCTTCACACGGAAAAATGCTTGTTTTATTGAAAAGTGAGGTAGTTCTAAAATATCGTGAGCACTTTTACAATCACAAAATAATATCACTAGCTTTTCTGTAGGCCATACAATATTTTGTTTAATCGTATGTAATCAGTTTCTGATACATTTTAGATAGACAAAAGTGTCTCATTTACGAAAACGTTGATTGGTAGAGAATGCCTCGAGGCAATAAGTTCGCATGTGTTCTCCTGATATACTTGAAGTACCAATAAACATTTTTTCTTTCTTTTTCTTTCTTTCTTTCTTTCTATAAATAGCCCATCACTGGACCAACAATTCCCAGACAGAAATACCCAATAATATTAAATTCGATCCTCGCTCCATCGAATTTTCAAGTAGCACTTTTTGCCGTCGAACAGATTTTAACTCCCTTTGTGTCTCGTATTAAACCTGGACCAGGGGTCATCATTGTCTCGAGGATCCCCCTTAAAATGTTTAAGCATTAAGTTATCGACTGCCAACATCAGTTTGCCCAGCGTTTTCCCAACCATCGTGGGGTGGGCTTCCAATCCAACCAGATGAAGCTGACTTCCAGTATTTTATATGAAGCGACCATATTATTTGACCTCTATACCCCAGTATTTGGATAAGATACCCCTTAGCAAAACTATCAAAACACTCCAACAAAATTAAAAAAACACTAAACTTAAAATTACAATCTTGACCCTCATGAAATAGGAATAGTTGAATAACATTATTAATACAACATACTTTTTAAAAACAAGTGTTTTAGCTAACTGTGCATTGTCATCCAAACTTAACATGTACACAATATTTCAGCTCAATCGGTTGGGGATATCCCACAAATACTAACTAAAAGCAAGTTTAATACTTAAAATCTTCTAAAAAATCTACACCGTTGTTGAATGAGTGGATTTTTGTTAGATCCAGTATTGAAATCACTATTTCGATTTATACCTTTTGGGAATTTCCAAGATCGACTATTTGAGCACCTCTGCCCTAAACTATTTTTACCTCTTGAAGCAGTAAATAGTAGGTTTTGAAAGGAGAATAGATTTTTCATCGGAGAGTCGCTCGGCAGTCGAGAGGAATACTAATACGTTACACTGTCATAACTGTGAAGAAGGGGTTCGCGTGATTGGGATACTGTGGGGTGGGTAGCTACTGTGAGAAATATGGGACAGTCTGTGTACTCATTTTAGTTTAAGGTGATATTATTTTTATTTGGTTTCATACAGTTGACGCCTTTAAATGCACTAACACACTGCTTGTATAGTGTGTTTGTTGTTGGTCTAGAATTCACAAGTTCGTGTATGACTTATTATAAACCTTGGTTGGATATCAGATAGGCCAAAAGTCTGATAAATATATCTTAATTTCTACGTTTGTTATAACCACAAAATAAAACAGTTTGTCCCCAATTTAATAATTTAAACTTCATGTACAATGATGATATATTAGGCGGACCTTTTTTAAGAAGGACACAACAGTGGTAGGTGTGGAAAAATAATATGAACAATAATTAAAGTTGAGTATTAATAAACTAACTAATAAAATACATAAATAATTTTTAAAACAATAGACTAATCCATATTAATATTATAAATGCGAAAGTAACTCGGTCTGTCTGTCTGTTATCTTGTCACACTTAAACCGCTGAACCGACTTAGATGAAATTTGTTATGGTGATAGTTTGAGACCCTGGAAAGGACACAGGATAGTTTTTATCCCGGAAATCATCCTTTAGGGGTGGACAGGGGGGTAGAAGTTTGTATGGTGAACCAATTATTTCTCAAGGCGGCCCATACACCTATAATATTATGAAGCCATTAAAAAAATGGCTATTTAAAGTACTACTGCTACGCAGACGATGTCACGGGAGACAGCTAGTAAATATTATAATTGAGACAGTTCCCAATAAACTTACTTCAGGTTTATAAAGCTATTAGAAGTTTTTTTTTCTCGCTGAAAGACTATTTTTTACCCTTGTGCACATGTTGTTTAAAAAAACATATTTGTTTTAGGACTATCCGAGTTCTATCCAGGCTTATGGTGACCCTTATATAGAAATAATGTTTCGCTTCAGTGAATCCTTCTTTAGTGAGATTTCTGCCAATTGTGATCGTATGTATTTTTATGTTATGTATGGTAATAACCAGTGTTGCCAATATTGTGTACTCCGCAGTCCTTCAGCCAAATATACAGAAAATATATGAGATTCTGGTATTTTACATACCTAAGATAGTGTTTGTACTAATATATATATAGATAAGTTGTTGTACTAAGTAAAGTTAGACACGGGTCAGTGAATTTTCTGTGAACTCTTGTGTTAGCTTTTGAATGATAAAAACGAATGATAATCCGATTAGTTCACATGAGTTAAGTATAATATCAGATTTTAATAGATTGTCAGAAATTAGTTTTGAATGATTAAAATGTTCCCACTGCTGCATATATACATATATGTATCTATATATATAATCTGAATCTCGGAAACGGATCCAACGATATTCATGAAATTTTGTACGCAGGGGGTTTTGGGGCGATAAATTGATCTAGCCAGGTTTAATTTTTAGAAAACGTAATTTTGTCTAATTTCGGTCGGAGTTCGGTCGCCCAGGTATTTTACATAATCTTAAGAGCTTATCTGGGTTCGAACCTACAGCCGACAACTCGCAAGTCTCTTGGCTATTACTGCTGCAATAAAAGCAATTATTAACTTTAAAACTTTCGCGTTTCATAATGGAAAACAATATATCACGGGAATTTAACGCGATGATTCCCGTTCGTTTCCGTTCGTGTGTTCATCGCGTTAAATTCCCATAATATAATTATTGTTAAAAGCAATTAGTCTAAAAGTTTTCGTAAAAATTAAGTGTCCTATTTATAAAAATGTCTGAGTTGTTTAGTAACTGAATAGCAGATTCTTTATTCAAATTCTGTACCTATATTATTTTTTTTTTTTTATAAATATAAGTGTATGTACACAAAATTTAATTAGCCACGTCGTTCCCTCGACAGCATCTATCACAAACCCCATCTGTTGCCCACAGTATTCTCTCAGACGTAGATATTTCCATGTGGGTACCGTTTTACAATTCGGTGCGGAACACTAAAAAGGTGATAAATGGCGCCGTCCGGATTAAGAAACCCGGACGCGGGTGTCGTAAGCCCTACAAATAGGGGACCACCAGCGAATTTGTTAAATTACGGATTTGCCGCGTGGGGAACACTGAAGCCGGAAATTTTTGAATAAAAATGTGATGGACGATTATTACGACGTGTTTGTTTCGGTAGGGGTAATGGTGTGCAAAAAATGGCATGTGTCCAGCCTTGCGTTAAACAGTCTTGCAGAGGACTGTTTATTGTTTAAGGGATCAGTATGTGTAAGTAATTCGTGGTATCTAAACTTCAACACTTGTTTGTTTGTATGTTTCTAGAAGGTAATCTATGACAGAATTGATCCGATTTCAAAAAATATTTTACTGATAGAAAGGTCCAGAGCAGTGGTGCCGCAGTAGTAACGACCCCGACTTTCGTGTTATAGATCGTGGGGTTGAACCCAAGCAGGCGCTTTACTTTGTGTAAATTATTTCATCACCGCTGCTCTAAAAACAGTGAAATGAAAACATCGTGAGAAAACCGCTACGTCCTAGAACCTGAAATTAGAAGACATGTGACATATCCAACCCGCACTGGGCTCGAGTGGTGGATTACGGCCCATTCCCTCACTGACAGAGAGTTGGCCTGTGTCCCGGCAGTGGGAACATTAAGGGCTGATGATGAGAAAGCTGCACTATAGTCAAGGGTCATAGGCTACCTTCTGTCTCGAAATAATTCACGATCCCTGTGCGATACACCACGAAATAATTTTCAAGACGAGAGCAAAGCCGTGGAAAAAAACTGGTTATCTATACATACAAATAAATAAAATTGAAATATCAAAATAACAACGTTTTATTGAATGCACGTGAAAGTATATACGGTACTAACAACAAATAATCAATTTTTAAGATTTTTGTCTGTCTGTCTATCTGTCTGTCTGTTCGTTCCGGGTAATCTCCGAAACGGCTGGACCGATTTTGACGGGACTTTCACTGGTAGATAGCTGATGTAATAACGAGTAACATAGGCTTTTTAAATTCATAGTTCCGGCGGGAACCTATAAAAATAAAAATATATTTTTACGAATTTGACGCGGACATCGCGGGCAACAGCTAGTTGATAATAAATTTTAATTTTTCGGGCTAAACAAATTTGACTGACTGTCATACCAGCGACACGAAGATGATAAAAACAGTTCGAGCCAGAATAGTTTTTCTGTGGCCACTGACTGTGGTTTCATATGCTTTTAATTGAATTAAACTTGAATTTGAATCTTAAGCAAAAGTAGCAAAAGTACTAATCATTCATGGCGATATTAGCGAAAACTGTACAAATTTTGTGGCGATATGAGATAAGGGTACAGATCAAAATAACTTTCCTGTAGGCGTATCTAGTTAAACCCAGTGTGAATTAAAGCCGGGTATGGAACTGGCTTCTAATCCGAACGTTCTAATTTGTAACATATTTGTAGGTGGCGCGTGTATGTATTCCGGAGAGAACGATAACTCATATTTTTATATGTCGGTGTTCAGGGTGACCTTCGTTTTAGATAGGATATATTTTATTTTCGGAGTTGTCGCTTGTGTGAACATCAATAAACTTTCATCCCTTTCATGAATACATGTCATATTCTTAAATTAATTACTATCTTGGATATTTACAGGATAAATAAAAGTAACTTAGGAAACGCAGTGATATTGAAAGTACTTTTTTTTTTAATTAAAATTAATATTTTCGTAACCGGTTTATTACTTCCACAGATAAAGTAACCTCACCTGATGGTAAGCAATGATGTGGTCGACGGAGAAACATGCTTGCCTAGTATCTACTAACCTATTTAGGAAGCACATACTCAGGTAGGGCATTCCACTGCTTACTTTTACGCACAATGAAAATAGTATTAGTGTAGATTTGTACTATTAATGGGTGCGTACTTTAAAATTACGTAGACGCAATAACAAAATTCGATTGAATTATAAAACATCAGTAAAACAAAATTTTGATTACGATTGAAGCTCTGAGGTATGATTGAAGCAAGTCTCACATTTTATTTTAGGTTTATCATAATATCAAACTTCGAAGAACAAAATCTCATAAAGAAAAACATTACTTATTTCATAAGACCTAGCAAATTCACTGTAATTTCAATAATTTCTACGTTCAGAACAACAAAATAAAAAATAACGGTTCCCGGTACACCTTTTCATCGGGCGAGTATCCGAGCATATTTTTATGGGTTTAGTTATACTTATTACTAAGTACTTGGAGTAGTTTGAGCCCGGAGAGCTCCCGAGAGCTTCGCCTCAAGATCTCATCTGAGAAGAGATGTAAATTAATACGGTAAAACATTATGCTAACTATGCCAAGAGGGTTCTTAGCCAAGTACCTACCTCGTTACCTTCCAATTTTGTTTTAATTTTTGATGCTTTTATAGAGTTTGAGCTTAAGGAGTAAAACTACTTGTATTAAGTTCTTTTAGTTGTTTGGCCTTGGTTCTACGATACGTGTTGCTTTGTAGGTACAACAATTATGTGCCTACCTTTAACCTCTATTTGTTTCCGTATTTACATAATAAAGGCTTCCGCAGAAACGCGGTAACAACAATATGTTTCCATCGAAATTATTCCAAAGATAACAACAATTTCTGAGAAAACTTGTCGGATTATCGCACCGCTCCAATCTGAAGGCCCTTGATTGTAACAGAAAGGGTGTGACGTAATATGTAAGTATATTATATTCTACTTGTGTGAGTACCTGTATCCGGAAGTACACGCTTTTCTTATACAATATGGTCCAAATAAAGCAATTCTTTTTTTAGGAAATCGCAATATGAAGGATTTAATTTTAAATGAGAAATTATTAAACGGGTGAAAAATATTCTGAATAACTATTATACTAAGTAAGTAACTATTTATCCGGTTTGAGTAATACCTTTTAGGAGGTTTTTGTGAGCTGCGGTAATAATATTGTTACATACTTTAATTGTATTTGGGGTTATATTTCTTCTACTAGCTTCTGCCAGCGGCTTCACCCGCGTGAATGTCGAAAATTATGCCGAGGGAACACATTCCCGGGATAAAAAGTATCCTATGTGCTATTCCAGACTATAGTCTATCCCTGTGCCAAATTTCATCCAGATCCGTCCAGCAGTTTGAGCGTGAAGAAGTAACAAACATACACACTCACAGACTTTCGCCTTTATAATATTAGTGTGATATATATATAAGTGTGATTAGTGTGATTTTAGCATATTATTCTTTTGAAAATAGCTGAACAACCATCGAGGCGACATCGCTGTGCAGCGCGGGAGTTCGGGTGTATTCGAATTTTCAACGAATTATTCCAAGAGTGAGCGAAGTGAGCTCGGGAGCTTAGAGAACCCCGACACGGATAGGTTAGGTTCGAAGGGGATCTCCTTCATCTCCTTCATGTTAGGTTACTTTAGACCCTGCAGACAGAAAAGACAAAGTTTTATTTTCAAGTCGCTGTTTTAAACATTTGTATTCGCCTACTGTTTGTCGCCCACTTAGTATTTCAGTAAGCCTTATTCAGTATTTTTCAAACATTTAATTTTAATTTTTTTCGCTCGTTTAAATACTATCCATTTTAAATTGACTCTGCGTAGTCTTTCTATCACTTCGATTACATTTTTGATCCAATAGATTTCGATCTAAAGCAATAAGATCATCTCGATAACATTAACATTTCTCGTAACAAAGACCAGTCACTGCCATGGTTATAATTCGCACTAGGGCTAGTTTGAAGTCCCATGAGCATTCTAGTCATTTGAAACTGTCCCGAACAGAAAGCTGTAAATTTTCTACTGGCAGGTTCAAGGTCAACATTATGAAATCCCTATATAATTATGATAATTATCCCCGTGAGCTCAAACATCGGTTACGGGTCTCACTATCAGACAGACGCACGGACTTTTTTAATTAAAGGAATTGTAAGAAATTAGTGACTGTCACACGCCCGCAGAGTAAAAGAGAACAATTTTACTGCTAGTCAAAACGATATGGACAAAGACAACTTGCCAAGTCAGCCGAAATTAGTAGAGTCCAATGTTAAACCAAGAAATACAGTTGAACTAAGGTTTATAGACAAGAAGTATTTGGATACGTTACAAAAACTAGATAGGATTAGCTATGCGAATGATATTTTTCTCTTTATGACTATAAACAATTGATGCTATAACGGTATAATAAAGTACCTGGTCTATTAAATTTCTAGGTATCTAGATTAGTTTAGAAAGCCCAACCACTGAATCAACAGTGGCCACCACTGAAGTCCGCGACGGTCCGGTTCGACGAGTCCCGGCGAAATGATTCAACTGTTTTGGATCCCGCATTAAATTAATCAGAAAATAACAGTGAAGGAATAAGAAAGTCAATATTTACACTGCCATCCTTATCAAGTGAGAGATAGAACAGAGCTCGGTCAATAGGCGCTAATTTAGATAGACTCTGTTAAGTACCGAATGAAGTACTTCTCTAAACATTAGGTTTCAAGAAATAACCAGCCAAAACATCCCTGCCTCGTCTCCTAGTATCCATAGACTTTGACAGGAGTGGGTGTAACATGGGCATTCAACATCGCCTTGGTTTTGTCCTTGTTCATTTTAAGACCCACTCCTACGGATGCTCTACTGATGTCATCGAGCATTGTCCTCCATGGTCTCAGCCATGACCACTATATCGTCGGCAAACTGAAGGTGAGTGATGTTCTCGCCGTTGACGTTGATGCCTAGCCCTCTCCAGTCCAGAACCTTGAGGACATCCTCCAGTGCAGCGGTGAACAGTTTCGGAGATATGACGTCTCCCTGTCTCACACCTCGCTGCAGAAGTATTTAAAGATATTTGGTCCCACTGTTGGGTAAAAGTGTCCAACTCCCTTTTTCTCACAATTCTGTGTTTTGCTAATGCGGGTCAATCCTTTCGGTAGGAGTCAAACTGGCCCGCCATCATCACCTTGTTTTGCCGGGCTACTTAATAATATTTATTTAACCTGATCGATAAAGTGCTAGGTACACTGATAAGCAGATTACAAACTATGTAAAGCACATCATGGATGGGTGTGCGTATTACATAATGCTCAATACTCAATTATTATTACATAAACTCAATTTATTTTAGTATTATATAACTGCACAGCACATATGTGAGTACTATGTACCAACTGTAAATCAACCATTTACTGTACCTATATGTCGTTTGTTGACTATACTAGTGTGCCCTGGCAGTTAATAGTGTGTCATTCTCTCTCAAATGTCTGTCTGATGGTGGAACATGTGTTGGATCATTCGGTTCCCTTCATGATGGTTGATCTGAGTGGTGCCGATCTATGTGTCATGTTCGTGAACGGGCGCCGTCAGTTCGGATTGGTCATAACTTAGCTGCCTCGACCTGTTTTTAATTACCTATGTATTGTTTTTTTTTTTAATTGTTTGTTTTACTCTAGACGCTTTTTCGTGCACGTCTTTTTACATCGTTCTCACATTTATGTATTTTTTCCAACAAGAAATTATGTAACCAAATACTTGTAAAAAACTTTCTTTTTTAAAGAGTAAGTATGGAGTTTCTTGTCCATTCTTCTCCATAACAAGCTACATTTCCGAATGGACGGTAGAATCAATTATTGTTACGTTTTTTATGATTTTCAAAAGTGCCGCTTAATGGCTTAATTGAATAAATAAATTTTGATTTTGAATATTATAAATAAACCTATCACAGCTTTTTCGCAAATCGCCCGACATTTTGACAATATCTCATTCCATTCATCAGTGAATAGACATAGTCCAGGACTAGAATCAAGCAGAGCGTTGAGTGCGTTTAGTATTCGCGGAATAGCTGATATACGTCGTCCACCTTGGAATATATTACTATTAGTACCAATAAAACCTGCCAGCCCATACGTCAGTGCAAATCATTGCACTAATTAATGGCCAGTGTCACGACTGATTGCACACGATTAGAAACGCGATTAGTAAGGTATTATAACATAATGGGCCATCATTATGTATGGGACTGCTCTCCCATACACAGCTTTGCATGGCTATTGTTTAATGTTATTGGCATTCATTATGAACATTCTTATGTCGTAGCAAGTGGTCTTCAACTTGGGAGGAAGGGATCTGACTTAGTTCAGCAACGACTTAAGACGACGATAGTCGCCAACGACCTTGAGGTAACAAACCGCACACTCGTCTCACACCCGCGTGACCCATAGTTTTGTAGATTTTTGTACTTTCCTTATTATTTTATGTCTTTAAATATAAAAACCTTAAATCAAAATGTTGATAATGAAATTGTGTTTAAGATGGTGAAATTTAATAAAATTACGCAAAGCGGTTTTGGTGCGATTGTCGTTTTTTTGTCCGTGTTAGACATAACTTTACAAATTAATTACACTATGTACTACGAATAAAACTCAAAATTTTCTTCGATCAAATTACTAAGAAAATGGTCTGATGTAACATATATTTTTGTCAAAAAAATGTGACTAGCAGTTTAGACGTGAATCTCATTTTAAAATCAGCTACTCAGGGGTATCTGCGCCTTAAGTTAAGATAAGATAAGATAAGAAATTTTATTTGCTCAAACATGTGTATACATACAGAATTAAAATAATACATGCATGCAAGATCTTAAATAACAGTGGCTCACGACATGTCTGCCATTTCTCATGGCGTGCAAATATTTTAGATAAAATTATTATTATTAAATTAATGATTTTCAAATTTTACATCTATACATTAAACATCATTCACACAAACAGATTTCTTATATTCTATATTATTTACACTATCCAAATTATAATTATTAATTAATTTAAATAATACATATTTTTTATTTATTTATTATTATTGTTTATTTCCCTTGTTGGAATTATCCCTATTACAGATTAAAATTATCACAATGAAGATTTACATCACTTTAACAGACATTCAATTATAATTAAATTTATAATATAATATATGCCTATCCAAGTTCGCCACTACTACATGACCATAATTATTACAATGTTAGTTATAATTATTTATAATAATCACCATGAGTCGTTTAAAAATTCTGTTATACTATAATATGCTTTTTGTGCCAAAATCAATTTCATTGTTTTTTTAAGTTTAGGTATAGTTTGCTCTTTCAAACTTTTGGGCAATTTATTGTAGATAATCGGCGCCATGCAAAAAACACTCTTGCGCATAAGTGCAGTTTTTGATGTATGTAAACATAGTTTGCTATCATCACGCCTATTCCTTGGAAATTTGTCTGCCATACGAGGAAACAAATGTGGATTTGTTTTTACGAACATTGTCATTTCTAAAATATAAAGTGAAGGTAATGTTAAAATATTATATTTAGTGAAATAATTTTTACAGCTATCGGTAGTTTTGAGATTAAACATAGATCTCAAACAGCACTTTTGTCTTCTAAAGATGATATCCCTGTCGGTTGAATTACCCCAGAAGATAACACCGTATCTAATGACGGATTCAACTAAACCATAGTAGGCCGTTAATAGCGCCTCTATATTTAGAGTACGTGATAATTTATATAACGCATATGCACCACTGCTTATTTTTTTGGCTAGAGCCTCAATATGCGCTTTCCAATTTAAGCTTCTGTCGATTGTTAGGCCTAAAAATTTTGTACTATTAGCTGTCTGTATTTTATTATTATTATATTCGATGTCAAAACTAGAGAATAATGATGATCGTTGGCTAAAGTGCATAATCAAAGTTTTATTTATATTAATTTTCAAATAATTATTATTCAGCCACGTTATTGCTTCAATTAATGTATTTTGTATGTCCGTTTCATATGTATTCTTATTATGGCATGGTATAGTTATCGTACTGTCATCCGCAAATAGTGTCATGGGATGTTTAATGGATTTAGGGAAGTCATTAATATAGAGTGTAAACAGGGGTGGTCCGAGTACACTGCCTTGCGGCACTCCATGAGGGACGGTACGCTCGCATGACGTGAAAATCTCTTCACGTTTGGAACTCATATTTATTCTATTAATTTGGGTTACTTGTTTTCTGTCATGTAGGTATGATTGAATAAGATTAAATATGTTTCCTCTTATACCATATGCATAAAGTTTATTTAGTAATATATTATGTTGGACATAATCAAATGCCTGTGTCATGTCGCAGAAAATGGCACAGACTGGTGTATTTTTATCCATGTTTGTCATAACAGTATGCAAGAAGTCGTATATGGCCAAGTTAATAGTTCTTTTCTCCCTAAATCCTTTCTGTTCATCACAAAGAATATGATTTTTTTCAAAGTAGTTATTTAGTTCCCTGTAAATATATTTTTCGATAATTTTTGACATTATTGGTATTAATGATATTGGCCTATAAAATTCCGTTAGCTCCCTATCCTGTTTCTTAAATAGTGGTTTTACAATCGATTTTTTTAGCGCACTCGGAAATATACCTTCACTGATGCTTAAATTAATAATATAGCTTAGGGGGCTACAGATTTCATATGCTACAGTCTTAACTATTTTTGTACATATGCCATAGTATCCTACACTGTTTGTGTTTTTCAAGGCAGCGATAATTTTTAATATATCAAGTGCTAGACTTGGAGCCATGAACATTGAGTCTTTTTTGGCTAAAATATGTTTAGTGACTGTGGATCCCGAGCTAGTCATAGGTTTTATTTTATCTATAAAGTAATCATTAAATATATTAGCAATAATTTTGGGGTCAGTTACAGTTTCATTATTATATCGAATTTTGTCTATAGTGTTTTTTGGTATGTTTAGTTTTGTTTGATTTATTATTTCCCAAGTAGTCTTAGATCTATTACTTGATATTTTAATTTTATGTATATTTTGTGCGCGTTGAGTTAAATAAATAATCTTTTTAAGCAATTTTGAATAACTCTTAAATTTATTTTTATTAATTTCGGTAGGTTTTTGTCTATATTGCCATAGTAATTGACGTTTTCTTTTGCTACATATTTTAACACCATGAGAGACCCAACTAGGCTTTCTCTTCACATTTACAGAGATAAGAATTTCAGGAAAGCACTGTGTATATAGGAAAGAAAACATTTCTGTGAAGGCATTGTAAGCAATATCTGGGTCCTTAGCTTCGTATACTTCAGCAAACGATAGACTATTGAGGTAGGATTTAAATTTGTCTATGTTCTCTTTACTATAGTCCCGTCTAGTGGTCCGCCAATGATTTCTAGTGCTTGCGGTGCTAATCGGGCAATTGAGTATTTGTGCCGTATGATCAGATAAAGCCAGTTCCAAAACCATAGCTTTACGACACTTATTAAAATTATGCGCAAAATTGTCGATGCATGTCTTGCTCTTTAAACGAGTAGGTTGACGTATAGATAATTTTAAATTAAAATTTAATAATAAATTTTCAAACTCTAGAGTCTGTTTGTTTTTCTTCAATATATCTACATTAAAATCACCCGCCAGTACAACATTTTTAAATTGTTTTTTTATCAGCACACGTAATAGTATCTCAAATCTACTCATAAATTCATCAAAGTTACTTGGATTTGGTACCCTATATATACATACAATTACAATTCTATAATTTATAAGTTCTATAGCACAACATTCGAAAATACCCGTTATAGATAATTTAGCGATTTTCGGCAATTCTCTCCACTGATGACCATTTTTTATGAGTATACAAGCACCACCTCTTTTAGTTTCCCTGCGACTAAAGCATGCAGCTAAACAGTAGTTAGGTATATTGAGATGGACTTCATAGCCTTCCATCATGAAATGCTCCGTAATACATAATAGGTCCACTTGTATACTTTTTTCTAGTAACTCATAAAGACACACTGTGAGCATGTCAGATTTTGTTAGGAGTCCTGCAATATTTTGGTGCATAATGTATACATTTTTATTCACGAAAAAAAGTATTCGTAGGTGTTTTTACTTCAGCTGTTTGATTATTATCATCTAGTTTATTGACCAGTACATGTTTGTCAGAATCTATGTTAACCTGGACATATTTGTTTTCAAAGGATTTTTTACATTTATTTTGAATAATTTGTTCATATTGATAAAGTTGGAAATGATAATTTAAACATAATATTTCTTTTAATAAAGATCTTGCAAGGTTTACTACATAATTTCGTCCACTTGGTGATAATCTAGTGTAGTTCATATCCATGTACAGAACATTTTTATATTTATTACAAATAAACCTTAGTAAATAATTAAGCTTCGATTCTTGTAAAAACCTGTTACTGGGTACTTCCGAGATGATCACATTTGTATTCGCAGTTAATGCTAGCCAACGATGTAGATGTATATCGATATCATAGGGATTTTTGTCACTGCATCCGCCTAATACAATGACGTAGTCGTTTTTTGTCAGGTTGCTGATTTTGTTCTTGGGGCATTGCAGAACCTGACTCAATGCCGCACCTGGTTTCAAGTAGGAAACCACAGCATACTCAGGCCCTAGGAGATCCTGCAGTACGTCGCGCAAGCCACGGCCCTGACCATCTCCCAGTATAACCACTCTGTGGCAGCTGCTCCGGTGCTCAAACGGTTCACCTTCTGATGACAGATGCTGAATCCCCTTACCAGTTCCGTTTTTACTGCAATGACGTGGGGTGTCCGTTTGGATCTGAACATGGCTTTCCGATTGATACTGCTGTGTTATGTTTTTATTGGGTTGCTCTGATGCACTTTTTGGCAGAATACTTCTGGCTAGACGTAGAGGAGAATGGCGGGAAGTGTTTACTCTCATATTCAAAACTCTTCTTGAGATGGGTGTTAAGTTGCTTTTTTTGAGTTGTGGAGTAGGGTTGGTGATTTCTTTCAGCAATTCTATTTGTCTTTGCTGATCCTGTATCTCCTGTTTCAATTTGGTATTCTCATAACTAAGATTATCTATTTCTTTGTCAGCAATTTTTAGTTTTTCTTTAATTTCCTTCATTTCTTGTCTGAAATCCTCCACAAATGATTGATTGCTAATTTGTGTAGCACTCTGTATGCTCATCGTACTGGAATCTAGCATAGTGGAGTTTAATATGTCTTGTCTAGAATGCGATAAGTTACTTTGTGATTGTGACCTGGTTAGTTTATTTCTATATGTAATATTTTCCATCTTATTTTGTATTTTTCCTTTATGAATTGTTGTAATATAATTATCCAATTTTATTTATTTTTAAAATGTTATTTCAAATCGTAGTTTTGTTAAATTACAAAAACATCACACAAAAAGTACGTTTAGTGAAGGGGATTTGATCCCACGACCAGTAGATTCTCAGGTACAGTCGTTAAGTCTTACGCCATGCAAACATTAATGAGCATTGCGAATTGGTACACTGGTTGTTCCGTATTTTATTTTTCTAAATCAGTAAAGTTGTTACTTATGATTCATGCAGAAAATATTTTTTACCCTCAATCACAAAAACACAAGTAATTGATTTTAGATTTTTACACTTTTTTGATAATATTCTAGTTGTTTACTGCACTTTATTACTTAGTTATGTTTATTTAATTGGTTTTTCACGTAAGATACACTTATTTTACGCTACACTTATATTTTGGAGAATAGTATTACATTCTTATTTTATAATCCTTTTTTTTATTAAGTCCGTCACACAATTCACTGGATAACAATGTCACATAGGTTTTAGATGTTCTTTCACAGTTTTAAATAGCAGAAACACTTTTATCATCACTTTAACAATTTTTTTAGAATAAATAACACGGACCCGATGTTAACGCGACAGCTAGCGCCATCTCTCGTACTCCAACTTAAAGTATTGATACATATTTTAAGCTGTCTAACCAGACAGCTTAAAATATGTATGTATGTATGTATGTATATTCAAAACATTTATTGAAGACATTAGAGCAAACATGTTATATAATCCTACTGCTTGCTAATTTTGTAAATGTGAAAGTCAGTATGTCTATTAATCAACCACCTAGACCTTATGGCTGCGTCAGCCAAGCAACATATTTAATATTTGAAAACTACATTTTATATCGACACGCTACGGAAAAGAATCAACCACGCCTCAACGGCTGAACGGGTTTTTAAGAAACTTGGCTATGCCACACATAGAAGATCATGTGGTAGGTTAGGACATTCATCACTTTTATCCCAGGAGCGTGTTCTCGTGGCCTATTTTATGGCATCAAAGCTACAGCCGAGATGGGAGACGCAGGGGATACGTCAATATGGCGACGCCTAGGGGGGGGGGGGGGGGCATGTCCAGCAGTGGACGTTTTTCGACTGAAATGATGATGATGATGTTGATGAAAGCTACAGCCAAAGCTGAAATATGAATAAAAGTAAAAATTTATTCAACGAAATTAATCAATCAAATTTGTATTAGCTTTAGTATTCATTCGCTTATTAATAATCGAAATAAATATAAAACGTAAGATAACCAATGAATAGAATACTTAACCCTTTCATTCATTTGTTTTTAGTGTGAGAACCGATGTTATTACGTTGGATTATTCAGAATACAAAGTGTTCCATTTACATTTAATATTTATTAACAAGCTTTAATTAATATTCGACAAAGTTTCACATGGAACAAATATTATATTGACGGCTTCAATTTATATCTGTTTACTTTTTGCTCGAATTGAACTAATTATAATTGTTTTTTTTTTAAACTTTGCTTCGTCGCCATTAGGAATTTCTCAGTTATCGTGGGTGCGTTTACTAATATATAAACTCAAATGCACAAACAGCTAGATCCGGAACAACTATGTGTATGCCATCCAAATATGTTCCGTGCAGGAATCGAACCCGAGACACGCAGCGCAGCAATTAATTTGACTTTGTTTCTCACCCTATGGCTGTCTAAAGACACTAAGACATTCCCTTAAGAGCATGGGCAGCAGAGTCTTGTGTAATATATACATTAACCAACATTTTATTACCTAAGTTTGGTGATTAAAGACCTTTCCAATCGACCGCTCAAATCATGATTACGATGACGACATATCCCTACATTATAAAGCAATATCTTATAATGAATGAATTGATAAATTTCAGGTGGCTCTTATTTTCTTTTAAGTAGTATACTTGTATAATGTAATATACATATTGTTTCTACCTACAGTATTTACCCAACCAATAACTAATTGACAAAATAATGTCTGGTCTGTTTAATACGTACATTTACTATTATATACACCTGTTTTTTTAATAATATAAACATTCTAATATAAACATAACCTGTCGCTGGAATATTAAAATAAAGTCTGTCGAATTAACACTCAGTCCCGGTAAAACATTACCGTGACCCAGTTTAATTAAAACGCTCACAAAATGTCTAAGTCTTGTGTCTTGTTACTAAAGAAAAAGTAAGAAAGAAATCGTGTCTATTTGGCTATAGTTTCAAGCGACCGCTAATGCCATAGCTCAACAACTAATTCCCAGTACATAGTTGATATGGAATGCGTACTAGTGTCACACGTGCCACGAGCTTAGCGTTTGATTGACGCGCCATCGAACGCACGTGTCGACCGTGTCGGTCGTGTCGGATGGAATTCCAACCAATTACGGCTCCCAATCACAGGTAACAAGTTTTACGGACACAGGTGTTATTCTGATATTGGTGTTGTCTATTGATATTTTACAGGTTAAAAAGGCTTAAAGCAAAAAGCCGTCGTAGACTCTGTTGGACACTGCAAAGATAATATTACAAGTATTATAACATAATATTACAAGGTTAAAAATATTTATTTATTTATAATTTATTTTAAAAAACTGAATCGGTATACTAAATATTTTTGTCTTTTATTGTTACAACGAATATACATTAGTATTCTTTTATTTAAGCTTTTTTCTTATTGTGTTACATTTTTCAATATTTTTACAAAACATATACAAAAAAGAAAATCATTTAAAAATATAAAAAATAGAGGCCCACCGGTATCGGGAACAGGGTCCAAGTTACCGGCGGTCAGGGCTCCAGAGAGAGGAACCTCCTAACAATACGAGCCGTGTCCAGCAATACTGCTTTCTGGATCAGGCCCTGGACCCAGCCGCCTAACGAGAGCCTCCTAAGGTGTTGGTCGAGGCTCGTGGCTATTAAGCCATTGGCTGACACGACTATCGGTACAATGGTCGCTATATCCACATCCCACATGTCGACAACCTCGCGAGCCAAGTCAAGATACTTGATTTGCTTATTTTTCTCGGCTTTCACGAGGTTCCCGTCATGCGGGACAGTTATGTCAACAATCATTGCACGCCTCTCGGTTCGGTCCACCACCACTATATCAGGCTTATTAGCGATAATAGTCCTGTCAGTGATGATGGACCGTTCCCAGTACAATGTGATATTGCCATTCTCGAGAACTGTGTCGGGCACATACCTGTAGTACGGCACCTCCGATGCCACAAGAGTGTATTTCAGAGCAAGTTGCTGATGGATAATCCTGGCTACAAGGTTGTGCTTATGCAAGTACTCTTCGTTAGCTAGACGAGAACAACCAGAGATAATGTGACGGATCGATTCACCCGGGCGGTGACATGCCCGACAGATGTCAACCGTGCCATCCTTCACAATAAATCTCCGGTAGTTATTCGTCCATAATTGCACAGACAAAACCTTCGATTTCCCCAAAGAGGTCTCCGAAACGTAGCCAGGCTACGGACGCTGACTGGTCTACATCAGACCCATGTAGGGCCCGGAAAAAGCGTCCGTGAAGCTCCTTAGTCTGCCATACCTCCTTGCGGTCGTTAGTGTCAAGCACTGCAGGCTTGCTCCAGTTCTCATTCGCCAAGGAGAGCGGGGTGAGTCTCTTGTCCACTGCTACTACATCTCGATGGGTATGCATCGAGATGTAGTAGGTGTATGTCGGTCTTTAGGAAGTATTCCCGGGGATTGTATATCTCGCGATTGTGGAGGCTTTTGGCATTTAAAAAGCCACGGCCACCACTTAGTATTAGTTCTTAGTATTCTTATTATTTTGATAAGGCAATAGCGGTAATTGAACCTCTTACTTTTATTGATATTTATATTTAACGGGAATAAAGAAATTGTTGCGAAGGACGACTCCGCAACAATTTTAGCTATGAAAAATGGAATATTGTTAATTGTTCTGTTTTCTATGAAGAGGTGTTAAGGAAAGGGCAATGACTGATTTTATCTAGATAGAAATTCGTTTTTAACTCAACTCCATTCGGGAACAATTCAAGTTCATCCGGGGAAGATTGCTATGATATTGTTAGGTAGCTAAGAATCATTGCTGTGTTTGATTGCCGGAATAAATTAGTGTTAGTGAAATAACAAGCAAATGAGACATTTTTTTTTTTTTTTGGGTGTAAAATGCAACTATGCGTGATAAAAAGCCAGTCTTTACCTGCTTGTGCATGTATTGTAATGCAACTTAAAGATTAGTAGGTAAGGAGATAAGCAGCAGTGTTCTCTTGTTTGCTAGTACAGACGGCGACCATAAATCTGTCTGATTATGCTAATTTGGTTTCTGATAGTTAAATGTACCGATCATTGTTTTTTGGGGATTGTTAATAATAGTTGGATTTGACGTAAAAGCTTTCTATGTTTAGCTGCAAAAAGCATAAAAAGTTAACCAATGATAAATTCTGATGACTTCAGATCCCACGATAATTTGTCATTAATTTAAGCCTGATTTAAACAGGCTGGCATTTTGTCAAATATTCATTATGCTAAGGTTACTAACTAAGCTCTTGATACTGATTCTTATTAATAGCTTTTGTTTAAGTTTTTTGGTCTTTAGGCACTGACAGATGGAGTGGTGTCGTCGCGAGGTGGGTGTCTCCTTATGAGGGCTAGGAAAGACTGGCGTGTAGTAGGCTGGAGAAGGCCACCAGGAAAAAAGTGGAAAGCTGTGGTGGAGAACTTTGCCAAGCAGTGGGGCAGAACAGATTGAAAAGAAAAAAATCTTTACAACACTACGCCAGCCTATGCTACAGTCTACAACAATATGCAATATCTAATATTTTCCACAATCATTACCGCAGTGACATCGTACCTGTCCCCGGAATAGTCCAACTCGTCACACAACACATGACAGGCATGTGTCAAGATTAGCCCGTGACGTCACGCCAAAACCTACCCTCATAACATTACACTTTTTTACACTCTGCACGCTCGATTTATTCCGAAGAATTACACTTTTTGTACAGTAAATCATTCTGTTTGATAAAACTTGGGCTGTGTGCTTAGGTACTGAAATATAACGTATATGTTCAAGCTTAGGTTTTTTGGAAGTTTTCTCTCATCTTTACTGATGATGTTAATTTTTTGTGGGCTTTTTCTGTTTGTTTTCGCATGTGATTCAGGCGTTATTATTTATAAGCTTCGCGTTTCGTAAACAAAGAACTGTCGTAAGGGAATTTCGTAGTAATCTAAAGTGAAAATATTTTTGTATTTTTAATACTAATGAAATAGATGAGACAAGTTATACTTAAAATCTTAAGCCCCATCGGTAACTCCCTAACTTATAAATTGAACTCACTCCAAACACCCAAACACAAGCTTAGTTGCCGATAAATCTTAAAAAATGGGTGACTCATAACAAGCCTACTAAGGAGCCACAGACAAAGTCATATTCTCTCAGCGAGAACACTTGTCAAAAGTGCAAAACATTTGGAACTGACCAATTGTGTTCGTTTTTCATCCAAAAAACGACCACTGCCCAATTACCTACCGAGTAAGAACATCGACCGGTTCTGTGCGTCTGGCATCGTTAATTTTGTACCTTTTGACAGTTCTTATTGCTGATATAATGTGTCAGACATTATGACTTTTGCCAGGCCAAAACGACCAAAATGATAATAGATACTCCCAAAATTTTTAATCGCCAATCAATCAAATTAATTTCACCCGACCTAAAAATCGTTCAATCAAACGGAAACAGTCAAACACGACCATTTAATCCGAATCACCAATAATAAATACACCCAGAAATCTCCGAACCCTGTCAAACCTTTAGTAATTTCAATTACATCTTGCAAATCAAATTCTAGGGAAATAATATTGATCCTTTGGGAAACCATGGAGGGTCGCGGGAGGGTTATATTAAAACAAATCTGTCGATATCTTTGACGGACGATCTTTTGAAGTGGCGTATTTGATTTGGCCTTCAGCCTCGGTATGGCTTTTGTGATTTTCGTATTAATGCATTTATTGTTTTGAAGTTTTGAATGGGAATCAGGAAACGGGGACTTTAGGAAGTTATTAGTTTACTACATAAGTAATAGTCGACTGGTTTTTGGTATTTGATAAAATAATGTAAATTTTGCCCCTACTATTCATTGGTGGATGTTTTATGCCATAGTAGAATCCCCACATGTTCAACGGTTTTTACGGATTTATGGTCATGGTTTTAAATTTAATTATAGATTTGGTTTGTCGATTAAAAAATTATTCATTATAATACCAGCTTCTGCTAGGTGCTTTCCCTAAAACTTATTCCACGGGTGCGTAATAATGGTATAAAAAGTATTGTTTGTGCTAATCCAGTCCATGGTCAACCTGTGTTCCAAATATCATCACTTAAAATCGGTGCAGCCGCTGACGCGTGAATGCGTGCTTGAACAATAAACATTCAAATATAGGAATATTTCATTCAACATATTTTTACCCTATTTAAGCAGTTTTTTTTAACTATAGAAATTTTCTATGTAAAATGCTTACCTACAGAAAAGCAAAAAACGTTAGACAAAACATTTCTGTCTTTTTCCAGTTGTCAGCCTCGTAACAATCGTGTAGAAAGGTACAGGTGTCAGAGCGTAAACGTTAAAATTTAAATAATGGCTGTGAAATGATGTTACAAAAATCTGGGCTCCAACCCAAAAGGTCGTGCCCTAAAGTTTACTGTGAGGAAGAACTCGTGAAGTCGTGTCATGAATGAAATAGCCGTGTCCTTGCTATTGAAAGAAGACAACATTTTGTGAAAGAATGCGAGGAAAATTAAAAAGAGAGCTGAGAAAGTTCTTTCAACATTTCCCATAGGAATATGTCCAGGAGCGTAGATGCGTTTTAAAGCCAAAATTCATGGATATTTTACTACTAACTTTTCACAGTTGCTTCGCCTGTGTGGAAGTTGAAAATCATCTCAAGCGAACCAATACCAAGTGTCATGTAAATCCATTCAGCTGTTAACACGTAAAAAGGTAAACAACAGGAGACAGACTACGAGTATCTTTACATACTGTCAAGAAAGTACCGGGCAAAGATCAATAAAACACAAAATGTTAGTTATTCATCCAAATTTATTTCACCACCTTCAAAGTATGCTCCTTCAGAAACGAAACACTTAATAAGTCAACGAATAATCCGATAATCAAAACATTTTTAAACGCTTTTTCCGGAATCGTGTTCAGTTCTCGCCGCGAATTCTCCTTTATGTCTTCTACCGGATGAAAGCGGGTGCCACGAAGTGGTAATTTGAGTTTAGGAAAAAGAAAGAAGTCGGCTGGAGCCATATCAGGTGAATAAGGTGGTGGTTGCTCGATGGTATTTTTTGAGTTTTTGGTCAAAAATTCGTACACAATGATGGCCTTGTGCGAAGGCGCATTATCGAGGTGCAAAATCCAATCCAATCTAATTTTCTTTCCACAAATCTTGCCTTTTTCGTCTATTTTTTTTTTAAATTCTTCTAGTGATTTTTATTTACCGATTGACCTTCCGGCAAGAATGCCGAGAGCACAACACCGCGATAGTCAAAGAGAACAGTCAACATGACTTTGAGATCGACTATGGCGTGGTTTTTTCGGTATCGGTTCAGTTGGAAGGCGCCACTCCGAAGCTTGCTGACTAATTTGCATGTCAAACCCGTAAACCCACGTCTCATCACCAGTAACAATGCATTTCATTAATCGTTGGGTCGGAATCGACTCGTTCTAGCATGTCCTCAGCGGCTCTTATGCGATTGAGTTTTTGGAGAAAATTCTAGGTCTTTTGGGACTAGCCGAGCGGCAACATGTTTCATACCCAAGTGATTATTTAAAATGGTACGGACCGACTCGTGAGACACAAAGTTCGGCGGCCATCTCTCTCAAACTTGAATGAGGATTTTCAGTCACTATTTCCTTCACTTTTGCGATGTTAACTTCAGTTGCAGACGTCGATGAGCTACCAGAGCGAGGCAAATCTTCCATCACATCTCGACCGCTTTTGAACGCGTTGTACCACTCATAAGCACGTGTTTTTGATAAAATCGATTCATCGTAATCCTTCTGTAACATTTTCAGTGACTATGTGAAAAAATTCACGGCAGTAGTAAATATAACGAAATTAAAAGGAAAATTATCACGGATAACAAGCCTTTACAAATTTACGAGTAATAGTCGACCAACTTATAAAATGTACTTGGAACAGTAAAAATTTTGTACAAATGCCATTAAAAAATTACTTAAATAAAGTTGATAGCTGTCTAAAACAGAGTAAATATAATGCTTACGAACCATGTAAAAATATACAAAAATGAAATCATAACAGGCTTTACAAGTTTACGAGTAATAGTCGACCAACTTATAAAATGTACTTGGCACAGTAAAATTTTTGTACAAATGCCATTGAAAAATTACTTAAATAACATTGAAAAATTACTTAAAAATAAAATCATAACATCCTTAATAATAATGATTTCTAAATTAATCATGTTTAAGCTCGAATAACGCATTGGAGTGGCCGGACCGCCGGAGTCGTTGGTAGTTACCAGTCCGTAGTGCAAACGGCGCATGTGCGCGGTGGAGTCTATTTTATGTTAGTGCAGAAGTATTTGCGACGTTTTGTAATTAAAACGTAAAAGTAAAGTCAAATTAGATTCGATTTCCAAGCAAATTACTTATTTTCTTTTGACGATATCCTTCCATAAAGTCAATATTCGACCCAACTTCATCACTAATTGAGTAGCGTAAACCTTTCCAGAATGAAATAGTGAATACCGCAGATAATAGGATTCACCTCTAATCTGCGGTATTAGAGGAGATTAAAGGTGAATACATACTATTTTTTTCTAATTCCGAAAGAGAAATAAACAAGGAGGTAACACCCGCGGCGGTACTCAAATAGATAATATTTTTCTAACTTCAGTTGCAAAGTTGGATTTTATTACTCCTTCTTCAGTTACCAGTTAGTCCTTATTTAGTTTAAGTTAAGAGTGAATAGATTAAATCTAGGCAAGTGTGCTTCACCGTAGACCACATCATCGCTTACCATCAGGCGAGATAGTGGTCAAACGCGAGATTATAGATAAAAAAAAAACATCATCCTATGTGGGCACGTTTTTAGACTTTGTGAGCCGCTGAAACCGTTCTATTCTTCATGTATCAACAACAAAACCCTCTTTTTAGTCCGCATTATTATGCAACTTCGGAACCCTGTTACTGCGCGTGGCCTGACACGCACTTGGCCGGTTTTTTTATAATGTATAGGCTCGCGTTTGACCACTATCTCGCCTGATGTTAAGCGATCATAAAGTATTTGTTCTGTTTTCGAATTTACCCCCACAGCGTAGTATCCAATCACTACTCCATTTTATATTGTGAAAATAAACATATTAATAACTTGAGATAAATATTTTATTCGTCTACAGCCTTGGTGTTGGATATTGCAGAATAAAACTTTGTTCATTTAGGTAGATTTTCTCAGAATAAGTTTCAAAGAGAACATACTCAAGTACTCATGCATACGATTAGTAGCTGCATTTTGTTCAACCCACTGTAAACTCTGCTGTATGACCATAATATCACACTTTTATACCACAAATGTGTTTTACAAGTGTAAAAATAAAATAATTCATAATCAAGAACACGAGTAAGATCACAATTTCACACAACACAGTGTTCAACCATTTTTAAATTACAACTAAGTGCTTTTTCACAGAAATAACAAAAGAGCGAAATTTTAAGTAGATAATAGATTTGTTCTAAGTACATAATTTTTTGCGGACTTTAAAGGTTTCAGTGAAAGCCTAAAGAAAATTGTTAAAGCTAGACAAAAGAGATTTTAAGGGCAAAAGTAATTTGGTATTTTTGTCCGGGGCGAGTGATTGTAGACCAGTGGGCCGTTTTAAATGCTTGTATTGCAAGTAAAACTCTTTAATTTAAACGAAAAAGAGTCTTTTTAGTTTCGTTTTGGAGCATTTTTAAAATTACCGCAGCGTTTTCAGCGGAGTTAATAAATGTACGCCGGTGTTTCGGAATGGGTAATTAGATTTGTAACTCTTTATTTTTGTTAAAATTATTATTCTTTCCTGCTTGCTGGTTTTTGTTTTTTTCGGTTAGATCAGAAGCCTTTAGGCACGATTGGTCCAATTAGCCTTTTTCGCGATTGGTCCAGTTCGCGGTTGGTTCAAGTTGCGGTTGGTCCAATTCGCGGTTGGTCTAACTCGCTATATGCCAGTCCAGTACTCGTGTCTCAGTCTGTCAACCAGTCTTACTAAGGAGTATCGTATTGCATATGTCTGTGTTGTGCAGGGCAGATAGGCAAATAACTCCATGTGGAATAATTTTAATCAGCAGCATACCGTTAGACTGAAAATCAACAGCTACATAGTTTGGGAAAATAAATTAGAAGAAAATGTGATAATTGTCACAGAAAATGACTTGCCAATACATACATTTTGCTTAGACTAAATCCGTAACTATAATATTAGTAGTACATTAATTTCAATAATTTATTTGTAAAACAAAGGTTATGTACATACTAAAACACTAAACAAAAGTAAACTATACAAAATTAAACTAAACCTAACTACTTACATTATATACAAAAGAATGGTACACTTAGGCGTCGAAATATTCCTCCACATCGCTGTCATCCGGGAACGTGCCCATGGAGGTGACCATAAGCTCTTAGAGTAAGGTTATTTTGAGTGTGTGTAAGGGACAGAAGTATACAAGTCATTTACATCTGTCCCTTACATATACTCAAAATAACTGTAGTCTAAGAGCTTATGGTCACCCCCCAGAAGACTGGCAGAATTGCCACGTGGAATGGCAATGCTGATTCTTTGCGCAAAGAACGAGCAAGCCCTCTGGTCACGCACAGTGTCGATCAGTCAGCCAGAAATCTCCTTAAACAGGAGACGTGCACTTGAACCCCATGACCCAGGCGTTTCGACCCCAAACGGCCCAAAACTGTACTTTTTTAATTATGTTTACCCGATGCGCGAGGCACGAAACAGTGCTGTTTTTGTATCAGATTTACTACTGCGCAGCCATTGTAGCTGTAACTTCAGGGCGGCCAAGAAGTTTGGCGAGAACTATAGGCAGATGCATGTCGTGATGCGTGTAATGATTTGCATGATCCTGTGCCATGAGGGAATCGATTTCTCGTCGATGTTTTTTTATCCATATCCAGTACTGAATCGATCCAGTCAATCGATATTACACCCAAAAGAATTGAGATTTGATATTTGCGTTTTGATATGAAACAAAATATTATTTAAAATTAGTTGAATGTACTACACAAACACATAAAACTTTTTAATGTAACTAAAATAAATGTCATTCTTATACCTGATACTTTCAGTTAGTTGTAAAAACTACTTTTTCAATGCAGTTGTTAAACATGGCGTACTTTCAGAGGCTATAATTATGATTCGAAAATTAAATCTTATGCATAGGCATCTTTCTGTTACGCGGTCGTGACTTTTGTTTACGAGCTCGATCATTAGTTTTGCAGTTTAGTTTTAAATTTATAAGTCAATTTAAAAAGTTTAGTAGCATAGAGTTTTCATACATAGAATAAAATGGGATAGATTTTATACGAGGAAAAATGAATGATTCCGTACGTTTTAGCATTGAACTCTCAAAAGTCTTTTTAATGGTTGTTTAATATATTTAATTATCAGTTTTAATTTAATTATTTTCACATCAATATTTGTCTAAAATCGAATAGGCTGTATAGACTGTTTTCGTTGTAAAAAATGTCCAGTTGCAAAAACGCGCCTTTAGTTATAAGTCAATTTAAAAAAGTTTAGTAGCAAGGAGTTTTCATACATAGAATAAAATGGAATAGATTTTATACGAGGAAAAATGAATGATTCCGTACGTTTTAGCATTTAATTCTCAAAAGTCTTTTAAATGGTTGTTTAATATATTTAATTACCAGTTTCAATTTAAATATTTTCACATCAACATTTGTCAAAAATCGAATAGGCTGTGTAGGCTGTTTTCGTTGTAAAAAAAATATGTCCAGTTGCAAAAACGAGCGAAAATTTTATTTTAAGTGAATTAAAAAATCTAATTCTTTGATTTGTTTTTACTATTTCCCACAACTGTATTGAAAAATATCGTGTGATACACGGGCGTGTAGGTTATTGCAAACTCGTGTCATTAAAAACCCTCACCTTCGGCTCGGGCTTGTTAATGACAGCTCGTTTGCAATAACCTACTTTCCACCCTTGTATCACAATGTACTATTTCAATACAGTTGTTAAACATGGCGTACTTTCAGAGGCTATAATTATGATTCGAAAATTAAATCTTATGCATAGGCATCTTTCTGTTACGCGGTCGTGACTTTTGTTTACGAGCTCGATCATTAGTTTTGCAGTTTAGTTTTAAATTTAAAGTCAATTTAAAAAGTTTAGTAGCAAAGAGTTTTCATACATAGAATAAAATGGGATAGATTTTATACAAGGAAAAATGAATGATTCCGTACGTTTTAGCATTGAACTCTCAAGTCTTTTTAATGGTTTTTAATATATTTAATTAACAGTTTTAATTTAATTATTTTCACATCAACATTTGTCTAAAATCGAATAGGCTGCATAGACTGTTTTCTTTGTAAAAACTGTCCAGTTGCAAAAACGCGCCTTTAGTTATAAGTCAATTTAAAAAAGTTTAGAAGCAAGGAGTTTTTATACATAGAATAAAATGGAATAGATTGTATACGAGGAAAAATGAATGATTCCGTAGGTTTTAGCATTTAATTCTCAAAAGTCTTTTAAATGGTTGTTTAATATATTTAATTACCAGTTTAAATTTAATTATTTTCACATCAACATTTGTCAAAAATTGAATAGGCTGTGTACGCTGTTTTCGTTGTAAAAAAATATGTCCAGTTGCAAAAACGCGCGAAAATTTTATTGTTTTGTGAATTAACAAATTTTAATTCTTTGATTTGTTTTTACTATTTCCCACAACTGTATTGAAAAATATCGTGTGATACACGGGCGTGTAGGTTATTGCAAACTCGTGTCATTAAAAACCCTCGCCTTCGGCTCGGGCTTGTTAATGACAGCTCGTTTGCAATAACCTACTTTCCACCCTTGTATCACAATGTACTATTTCAATGCAGTTGTTAAACATGGCGTACTTTCAGAGGCTATAATTATGATTCGAAAATTAAATCTTATGCATAGGCATCTTTCTGTTACGCGGTCGAGACTTTTGTTTACGAGCTCGATCATTAGTTTTGCAGTTTAGTTTTAAATTTATAAGTCAATTTAAAAAGTTTAGTAGCAAAGAGTTTTCATACATAAAATAAAATGGGATAGATTTTATACGAGGAAAAATGAATGATTCCGTACGTTTTAGCATTGAACTCTCAAAAGTCTTTTAAATGGTTATTTAATATATTTAATTACCAGTTTCAATTTAATTATTTTCACATCAACATTTGTCTAAAATCGAATAGGCTGTATAGACTGTTTTCGTTGTAAAAAATGTCCAGTTGCAAAAAAGAATTAACAAATCTAATTCTTTGATTTGTTTTTACTATTTCCCACAACTGTATTGAAAAATATCGTGTGATACACGGGCGTGTAGGTTATTGCAAACTCGTGTCATTAAAAAGCCCGAGCCGAAAATAACCTACTTTCCACCCTTGTATCACAATGTACTATAATTAGTTAGAAATGTTAAATGACCGATTATTCTTATGTTTTTTTTTTGTTTTCCGTAATTGGATGTATATTTGAATTGAAAATACAAACCGCGAAAAGCAAATCGAATAAAAAAAGATTATTGGAATATCAATTATTTAATTATTATTTATTTCATTTTTATTTTTTTTTTGACCTCGATGTTTTTGTGTATCGATTTTTCAGATTTCGATTCCAATTGATTTTGATTCAACATCGATCTTTTATAAAAGAATCATCCATCCCTAACCCGCAGTACGGCGCTGATTTCAGTGGTCACCTAAGACATGACGAGATACTAAACAGAAGAATATTTGCTAAAACAAAACTAAGCTAAGTAGTAGGAACTAGCTAAACAGTAAATATGTCCCCAGGATAACATATTCCACAAAAACCAATAAACCAACGAACATGTTACTCAGAATACATGTTAGTCTGACTTTAACGTGAGACATAAAGTTGAGCATAAACCATTTGCATATTGTAAACACACCCAGTTAGACAGTTTGGACAGAACAACTCCAGAATGTTGACATATTCGAACGTATGACGGCTTGTTGGACTTATTCACTATTTGCTGTCTGGAGATGGAATTAAGTTTATAGTTCAGGACGAAAAGGTCACTTTCTCTTAAGGCTATATCTGCAATAATATCTAACATAACTATTCTTGAACCTAGGTTAAGAAAAGTGCAATGGTTAATACGTCTTTCATTAACCACTGCGCTTGCTTGCTGCATTTTGCCAATTTTAAAACCATCTTGCACTATAAATCACTAAATAGATTTAGATCTATACGAATCTAAAACGTCGTGGTATTTCTGTAGTTTGAAGACAGATACAGAATGAGCTTTTAAATGCGTCTGGATATAAAATTAAGTAAATTCTGGGGCCTAGGTTCAGTACATTTTCTCTCTATATTATGCTAGGAGGGATCAAAAAGTAGTGAGAACGACATACTCATTGGTATGAAAAAAAATATAAAAAAAACTTCGATTCTCTTTTGTTTTTTTCTGAATGTAGTCATTTGTTTGCTTCGTGTCTGAACGTGTTCTCGAAAATGGAGAAAAATGAAGTGCGAGCCGTTATTAAATACCTCTGTTTAAAAAAGTTAACGACGCAAGAGATTCATTGCGATTTGGAGGCAACATTAGGAGAGTCTTCTCTGCCGTATTCCACTGTCATAAGGTGGGCTTCTCAATTTCGAGTAGGGAGAACGAGCACGAAAGTAGAACATCCATCCATTGCGGCCGTCCATCGACGTCAGTCACCCAAGAAAATGTTGCGAAAGTCGAGAAAATTGTATTGAGTGATCGAAGAGTTACCATCCGATACTTAATTCAAGAAACGGGCATTTCATATGGAAGTATTTCAATCCATATTGAAACAATCTTAGAATATGAGAAAAGTCTCCGCAAGATGGGTGCCGAGAATGTTAACCGATAGTCAGAAACAAAATTGACTTGACATTTCGAAGATATTGTTGGACAAGTTTCAAGAAAATTCTGAAAACTTTTTGTCTCGTTTCGTAACAATGGACGAAACATGGGTCCATCATTTTGATCCGGAGACAAAACAGCAATCTTCGCAATGGAAACGGCCATCATCACCGACCCCGATGAAGTTTCGTGTCGTGGCATAGGCTGGCAAGGTTATGGCCTTAATATTTTGGGACTCAGAAGGGATATTGTTGATTGATTACCTGGAGCGTGGAACCACTATCACAGGCCAATATTATGCAGCTTTAATTCCGAAGTTGAGGAATGCCATTAAAGAGAAAAGGAGAGGGAAACTTCGAAGGGGCGTGCTGTTTCATCACGACAACGCACCCGCGCACTGGTCGGCAGTTGCGATGGCTGCCATTCAACAAGTTGGCTTCGAATAGGCTGACCACCCAAGAGGGGTGGTAAACCGATTCGAAGCCAACTTCACCAGATCTGGCGGCTAGCGATTTTTATCTGTTCCCCAAATTGAAAAAATACATAAGGGGAAACAGGTACGAAGACGATAACGAGGTGATGGATGCCGTGGAGAGCTTTTTGCAGGACCAAGACAAAACTTTTTTTCTGAAAGGGATTGAAGCCTTGGAAAAGCGCTGGACTTGGTGTGTAGAGAGACTCGGCAACTATGTAGAAAAATTAATTAATAAGTTATCAATAGTCATTATATTCTATCTCATTCTCACTACTTTTTGATACCTCTTCGTATCTCTCGATATGTTATCAAGCTGACTGGCTTAATGTTTTTGTAAGGCTTAAGCTATTTTCTTTTGTTTTGAGCCGATACGAGACTAGAATAAAGTAGATCATCTATGATTAATTAACACAAGAGGCTCTGACAAATCATTGGTTTGTAAATATCGAACGCATAGTGAAACAATACGTTTACGAGAATTCATCATCAATTTTCTCTCGCTTTAGTATTTTATTTCTTTTAGCAACATTTCAACAAAATTTATCAATTACTTTAGCCAGTAGATAATCGCAATCACTTCACGTACACTATGATCAGTTGTTACCAACGCAGAACATCATACAATAGCAATCAGGTGTAGATTTCTGACGCCCTGGTACATTACAGTTTACGTCTGAGGATTCGACACATGAGTTAGGTCACGCAAAGCCTATTCAGCGCTACCTTTCATTCATGTGCTCCTAATTAAGTAATTGCTAATTAGCGTTATATTCTAATCTATTGATATTTAATTAATCTTTATTCATCTTAAGTTTGTATAATTATTGTCAGACTAAAATAGTTAATTAGTGATTTTTAAGACCAGCCTATCAGTGCACCATTTATAATTAGAAATTTATTTACTTACTTACGTACCTAACCTCACACCTTTTTTCTATGGCAGTAGGAAAAAACTACAGAGTGTCAAATGATACAATCCATAAATGCTATTTTTGTTTCGTTTTTGTTCATACATCTGCTCAAACACGCACGCCGGTTATGAGTATGGCCTTTCCTGAAGAACATTACTAACAAGGTCCGTGTAGATAAGTGTTTTATTTATTTGTTACGATGTAAAGGTGTTTGTCATTAAACTACTCTCATCCAGCTGCTACCAGCATAATCACGAATGTTATTGCCCCATCTAGCCTGAAGGCATCCTATTCAACATTCACCGTTTGCCAAAGCGATCTTGATTGCCTAAACCTAATTTACCAGCGACACTACACACAGGTACATAGGCATAAAACTACTCTCCTGCTACACACAGCCACATAGGATAGGTAGCTTCCCTCGTTTCACGTACAACGCCGCCATGCAAGCGCTTTTATCGAATTTAACACTTTACACAACGCGACACAGCGCTTAATGGAATTTTCGACGACAAATCCAACGCCGATGCAAACCATCGTGAAAGAGAATTGCTACTTTGATTCTAGCCAAAAGAGATAAAGTTTGGAACACGTGTTTAGGAGCTGGCTAAATTAGATTCCGTGTCGGGTACTGCGAATTATTCGGTGCTGTTTCTCCGAAATTGAAAGATAGGGAAATTAGTTTTCTTTTATTGGTTTCCGCCTAAATTGTAAAATTGTTATTATTATCGATAGAATAGAAATAACTTATCATTATTGAGTTATGTTCTATTTTTATATTTTTCGTAAATATATTTTTTTTGTCTTGGGTTTCAGAATTTAGACCGGTCTTTTGGTGCCGTAAAAATAAGTTAAACATCACGATCGAAAGTAAAATAATAATTTCTTTAATTTTGAAACCGATAGCAACTTCCTTCGACATAACTAATTTAAATAAGAGAAAATTATATTGGTACACAGTAATCAAATGGACACTAGATATTACGAAATGGTTCTTTTGCCTCACCAAACCGGTAGCTTAGTAATTTGCACTTCATTATACCCTGGTGCTGGGTGCTGCGAGTTTGACAGGTAAGCCATTGTTGACCTAATTAAATAGTTTCGTCGATGACCGGACGCTTCCAGTTAGATACTTATTGATACAATAATTTTACAGCTATGTCTTAAACAGCACTAACAATACCACGTAAAAATGTAACCGGATTTGAAAACCATGACTCTGATAAGTTTAAAAAATAAAACGTTGTGCAATATTTTTAATGCATGGTGTTACTTTATATTTGTCTATTGTTCATCTCATTTTCAAATATGTTCTTTTATATTTTCGCGGCTTTCTGCAGATTGTTCAATTCAAAAAGTTTGGTCGTTTACATCATTACTACAGAAGATAAGTATTTAATTTAAATTATGTAACACTAAAAACTCTTAAGTACCTATTGCAAAGGAAACTATCTAAACTTTGTCTTAATAATTACATAATTATGTAATAGAGGGCGGACATATCGACAATCGGGCACAAATTTATCAATTTTAATCCACGTTAAGAAGCCTACTCTCAGAAGTTGCTTTCGATTCACTAGACCCCCAAGGCATTCAAGCCACAGAATAACAGACCAATATTTGCTTACCATAAACGCAAATATCTCTCGCGTAAGCTACGCTTTTCTCCATTAGGCGTACCCAGCATGTTTGCTTCCATTTCCGCTCTACATCGATCACTCTCAGCTGATAGGCCAGACATACGCCATATTGCATTTTGTAAATTTACAGCACTGCGTGACGTTTTTGACGCACGCTCGGATTTGATTGGGACAATATTTCAAATGGATTGCTTGTTTAGTTTTTGGACATGTGTTTCAATGTAGAAAAAAAAATGTTTTTGTTTTGGTTTATTTATCCTCCTACATGTGTTATTTCTTAATAACCTAACTACTCTCCAGCTCGGTTTTGTACGACATCTACCTACCTCTATCATCCAAGTATAAGTCACTATTTTTGAATGCATCTTCAGTCTTGCGCCAGTCATTCATCATCATCAATTGCAGCCAGCTCACCAAAATATTGATAAGCATGTGTAGGAACACCCATGAACCTGTTGTAGTATTTTACATTTCAAAGGGGTGAATAAGTTCGTTCCAATAAACAGTAATTTTTGTTCAACGACACTTTAAAATGGTGAAACATTTTTTGTGCCTAAATAAGTTTGATTGTGTTCGAAGTGCTCAATAGTAGTTCGAACACAATTGATCGAATCAAGACCGATCGATCGATTCGAATTCAGAATTCGGGATAATTCTCAAATTTTGGAACAATAAACTCAATTTTATAGAGGACAAAGTTCAATTGCCATTACAACCAACATATATATTTATAGGCCCCAGCCATTTTAATATGGAAACATTTTAACAAAGAGTAAGGCCCGCTTGTGCCACCCTGGGTTATCTTAATAACTCTGAGTTAGTAGCTAACCCAGCCAATATGTATATTCTTATTTGTTATTTATCCTCGTGTTAGCAACTAACTCTGAGTTAAGGGCCTTAAACATTTACTTTATAAAGCATACTCCTTATATCGGCTACGCTAAAATGTTTGATAAAAATAATATTTATTATTGACTCTTCTACATTATTTGTGAAACATGTTTTTTCGTGTAATTAATAGTTTTCCTTTAAAAAAATAATTAACAACACGATATTTTTCGCTACTTTTCGATGTTCTAGTTCCTTGAAAAGGAAACGTATAAGTGCTATATATATTTGAAATTACCTCTTAAAATACTTTATTTTAATAACCCACATGATGGGTTTAGAAGAAAAATTAAATTGCCGCCATTTTTCAATTTTCGAATGTTTAATGTAGCCAGTGACACTCGCAAGGTTAAGAGAAATCGATTGACGTAAGAATCATTAAAATCGGTCAACGCGTTTCGTCTCTAGAACGCCACATTGGAACACACATACATACAAACATGAACTGATAAACACATTACCCTCCTTTGGCAGTCGGATAAATAGGGGGCGAACCTATGGCCAATCGGGCACAAGTCCAGACTCCTGAGAAATTCCAGATGGAGAAACCCAATTCCACTTTGCCCGACACATTAATCGAACTCTGAACCTCACACTCAACAGTCACTCCTTCGACCATTAAACAAACGAGGCAGCATAATCATAAATGTATTTTCCCCTATAGTCACATAACCGACCTATCAATATTTTCGTCTTTTATCAAACGCAAGCTATGCCCTTGAAATAAAAAAAATAAAAATAGTATTGAACTTGGTTGTTTCGCAGCTCGGACCCAGAGTGATCGTTCAACAAATCTTTCATTTTCCACGACTGTCCTATCGACAAGATTTACGCGTCACAAAAAAGCGTTTACAAGAAAAAACAATTTAAATATGTAAATGTTGCTCTGTTTAGTGAAAAGTTTAGCCTTTTACAATGAGAAAAATATGCTAATACCACGTCTAAGGTCAATTTCTATAGGAATGTATAATTTGGAGTTAAAAAGTTAGGTTTCATCTTCAATAATGCATAAAAAGGTAATTTATTTTTATTTTAGTTCTAAATTCAAAGTTGATGCGGTTTTGAATATGAATAGGTTTAGCGCGTGAGCAGTTAATTTGGTTTTCATAATGGTGGTAATTAATAGGGACAAATAGTGTGATATTGAATGATTTTAGTCTGAAATACACGGTAAAAGTATCTATGTGCATAACTAATGGACTGGTTTGCGTAGTGTCTGTACGATTGTCTAATGCTGGGTTCGATTTTCACATATACCAAAATAGGGATAATTCATATAAAAAAACTATTTATTAAATTAACAATTTTTTTTTTAAATAAAGCGTAGCAAATTTCAGAAGGCTTATGATTGTGATGTCACTTTTAAGTAAAAGGTGTACCAAGGCGTGAAATTTCATCGCACTGTATCGTCATAATTTTTTGTTTGTTGTGGTCTTGGATATCTTAGGTTTTTTTTCATCCTGTGTGCTAGTAAAGTTACAGAGTTAAACGACTCTTGGCTTTTTAAACTTATAAATACTACTAAACCTACTGATTTATTTCATACCTATCCTGTTGTTCCTTATTATAAACACCTGAATAAGTAATCCTTTCACAAAAGTCATTACGATATGCAAAGCTTTACACCTCAATTTACCATCGCGCACCTCCGACGCTGTGTTTAGCAATTAACGAGGCCGGTATCAGATGGAAATTTCCATTCGGTCTGTTTATGCAATGTTTGCTTCCCAATGCTGGCTGCCGTACAATTAATTTTACAACCAATATACTTCAGTATTTCATAATACTGTTCCTAATTAAGCGAACTTTGCAATATGCTGCGCATCAAACTACTAAATTTGTGAACTATTTTGCAGCTAGATTTTGCTTTGGAAATTCTGTGATTTAAGCAGCAAATTAGTTTTTGTTTTAGTGACGTTATATTGAGGTTGTTGACATGTTTTTGCAGCGAATGGATTTAACTAAGAGATAATGAGCTTCTGACTCGGTATGTGCAGTCTATCTCTGGTTTACTATAGTCTAAATATTTCAAGCCATTAAATACTATACTACTTATTAATTTCTGAATGAGAATCTTGTCGAAATGATGAAGTAATTATTATACAATGTACCGTAAATCTATCCGATACAGCAGCACATGGTGCGCAATGGTATGTTGAATATAGTAGAAGGCGTGGCGTTTTTGTTACACAGTAGACAAGTTAAATATAATGACACCACTATAATCTAGAGATCATAAGGAACAAATCAACATGCGTGTCGTAACTAGACATGCATTATGATGCACCAAAAATTATGATGACGCGTATAATAACGCTGGTTTGTAAATAGCCCACTATAAGCAGAGTAATTTTAAATGTGTAATAGATAGTCGTTACGTACTTATAAAATACGAGTACGGATGACCGCGGTTTTTACAACAAGGATCAAAAAAACACCAAAGTCAATTACGAACTAATTGCCGAAGAAATCCATTAATCATAATTGTCATTTCTGCCGATTGACGTCCACTGATCTGAACAGCCTTCCCCAAGGGTCCACCACATGGGTCCGCTCTCGGTGTCTCGAAGAAATCCATTATTACATCTCAATATCAAAGCCGTAAAACCACAGTTTATCTTGAAACCAATCCCCTAAAAACACCGGCAATTATCATAACACCGACAAAGACGTCCAACTTCATCCGAAATTTGGCAAAAAAGTAAATGAAAAAGTGCCAAACTCGGCACGAGCGCATCCACAAGGAACCGCGGAATAAGGATGCTAATCATGTTTTTGTCGAAATCCTGCCGATATTAAACTCTTGAACTAGTTAAACATTTAAGGGGATATCAGACGCCATACTTTCAAGCCACATTCAGATCCACATCCACATCAAGAGCTAAGCTAAGTTAGTTTAGCTTAGCTCGTAAAAATGAGATATATTTTCAAACTGACACAGCGTAATTTACGTTATTTGCGGATGGTTCATAAGTTATTTCAGATCGACAAAATGCCAAGTACACTGATCAGCAGATTACAAACTATGTAAAGCACATCATGGATGAGTGTGCGTATCCAAAAATGCGCAATATTATATAAACCTATCACAGCCTTTTCGCAAATCGCCGGACATTCAGACAATATCTCCTCCATTCATCAGCGAACAGCCCTAGTCCAGGACTAGAATCAAGCAGAGCGTTGAGTGCATTTAGTATTCGCGGAATAGCTGATAAACGTCGCCCATCTTGGAATATATTACTATAAGTACCAATAAAACCTGCCAGCCCATACGTCAGTGAAAATCATTGCACTAATTAATGGCCAGTGTCACGACTGATTGCACACGATTAGAAACGCGATTAGTAAGGTATTATAACATAATGGGCCATCATTATCTATGGGATTGCTCTCCCATACACAGCTTTGTATGGCTATTAAGTAATGTTATTGGTATTCATTATGACTTTTCTTATGTCGGAGCAAGTGGTCTTCAACTTGGGAGGAAGGGATCTGACTTAGTTCAGCAACGACTTAAGTTAACTTAAAGTATTGTTACATATTTAAGCTTTCAGGTTAAATCAAAATATTTATAGGCACCTACAGACATTAGAGCAAACAAGTTACCTAATCCTACTTCCTGCAAATTTTTTAAATGTGAAATCCTGTATGTTTGTATGTCTATTAATCAACCACCTAGACCTTATGGCTGCGTCAACCAAGCGTCATATTTATAAAATTTGAAAACTACATTGTATATCGACACACTACGGAAAAGAATCAACCATGCTTAACGGCTGAACGGATATGGAAGGAACTTGGCTATGCCATATATGGAAGATCATGTGGTAGGTTAGGACATTCATTACTTTTATCCCAGGAGTGTGTTCTCGTGGGCTATTTTATGACATCAAAGCTACAGCCGAGATGGAATACGCACAGCATCGGTCAATGTGGCGACGCCTGGGGGAGGCCTATGTCCAGCAGTGGGCGTTTTTCGGCTGAAATTTTATTTTATTTTATTAGTTTTAAGAAGGCTTACAGTCTAATTACAAATAATAATAGGTAACCACAACATATTATCAAGTTGCTAATAACAAGCCTCCACAGATATATAGCATATCGATTAAACAAAAACCGAACAGTTACAGTCCAATGTGTACATAAATAAGTATGTTATTCCTATTCATTTACTTATGTTACTAAATATTAGTTAAAGAACCACTAGCCGGTGCATTATTCATAAAAAATTATTTGGCTAAAAGCGTCCTTGCTGTGCTTATCTTAATCAATCAATCAATCAATCAATATTTATTTGTGAACACAGGTATTACAATAAAGGTCTTATGTTTACATTTCAGTTGCTCTATGTCCTACCAATGTAATTGGTGTACAAATATATTAGGTTTTTCAGTAATAAATCTCAATCTATACAATACAAAGTCAAGTTCGAGTAGTTAATGTCTATTAAATGTAGGTATTATTTATAAGTAATTAATCAATTATAATTTATTGCACATGCATGTCAATGGTAAATTATATTAAGATTTAGTCACGTCATATTTTATCATATTGTAAAAAATGTCAATTAAAAATATTATTATTTAATAATTAATGAATTATAATTTATTTTTACATGCATGTCATTGGTAAATTATAATAAATAGTAATGTCATATTTTATCATTTAAAAATTCTTCAGTAGAGTAATATGTCTTATCTATTAGAAATAAATACAATTTACTTTTGAATTTGCGGATATTATCTTCATCCCTTATACATTTTGGTAATTCATTATAGACCCTTGGAGCCATTACAAAAATACTATTTCTGTATAGTGCAGTATTAGATCCGACTGTTTGTAACCGATCACAACGGCGCTGACTAGCGACTCGAGCAAATTTATGTAAATTATTTTTGACGAACATACACGTTTCATAGATGTACAACGACGGCATAGTTAATATTTTCATATTTTTAAAAAACGGCTTGCAGCTGTCTGTCATCTGCAAATTATATATAGCTCTTATGCACCTTTTTTGGCACTTAAATACCATATCTTTACCCGTGGCATTGCCCCAAAATATAATTCCATATCTCAATGTTGAGGCTACAAGACCATGATACGCCGTTAAGACTGTTGCTCTATTGGCCGTTTTACTTAACATGTGCAAAGCGTAGGAATGTTGGTTTAGCTTACTGCATACTTTGTCAATATGTGAATTCCATTTTAAGTTGTTTTGTATGTTTAGTCCAAGAAATTTAGTCACATTTGTTTCATTAATAATTTTGTCCTTATATTTAATATTTAAGTCTAAATTGTGATTTACTCTTTGTTGAAATTTCATTAATACTGTTTTATCAAGATTTATAACTAAATTATTATTTTGTAGCCAATTCACAACTGACAATAAGGTAGAATTAATCTCAGCCTCTAATGTGCTTGCCTCATCAATATTAAAAAGTAAAGTACTGTCATCTGCGAACATTGTCATAGGATAAAGTGATACTGATGGAAAGTCGTTAATATAAACAATAAATAGAGGCGGCCCGAGTACGCTACCCTGTGGTACTCCATAATTTACTGTTCTTTGGCTAGATTTATAAGTTACTTCGTTTTTTTTAGAAATTCCACTAATTGTCGTTATTTGTTGCCTATCACAGAGATAAGATTCTATTAAATTCAATATATTTCCTCTTATCCCGTATGCGTTAAGTTTACTTATTAGTATTTTATGGTCTACGCGATCAAAAGCTTTTGACATGTCCATATAAAGCGCCAGAGTAGGTAGCCTCTTATCCACTCTGCCGCCAACCATATGTAAGAAATCGTAGATGGCCATGTCAATAGATCTGTTTTTCCTAAAACCTTTCTGGTTATCAACGAATAGGCAATTTTTCTCAAAGTATGAAGTAAGTCGATAATATATTGCTTTCTCGAATATTTTTGAAAAAATTGGTACTAACGCTATAGGTCTGTAGCAGGACATATCTTCTCTGTTGTCTTTCTTGAAGAGAGGCTTTATAATTGTTATTTTTAATTCTTCTGGAAAGTAGCCATGGCATATGCACATATTGATGAGATGACTCAGCACAGGAGCAATTATTGTAGATACCCGTTTAACAATGTTTGTATTTATATCGTCATACCCAGTGCTAGACGTATTCTTTAGCGACATAATAATTTGGTGAATTTCCTGTGGTATAGTAGGCGACATAAACATAGAAGTAATTCTACTGTTTATGTTATGATTATTTTTATTAATGCCTGAATCAGTAACTGGTTTCACTTGATCCACAAAGTAATCGTTAAAAGCTTGTACTATTTCAAGAGGATTAGTTAACATTTTGTCATTTGATTTGATTTTTGTTATGGTTTCGTCTGGCAAGTTATGTTTATTCTTATTTTTATTTATTACTTTCCATGTTGCTTTACATAGATTCTGAGCTGAATGTATGTAACGATCATTATGGGCTCTCTGTGTGAGATTTATAACTTTCTTTAGCCGATTTGAAAGCATTTTAAAGTTTGCTTTATTTTGCTTATTTGGTAATGACCGGTATTTCCACAGCAATTCTCTTTTTCTCTTACTGCAAATCCTAATGCCACGGCTAATCCATTTTGGTTTTTCTTTAGTCGATATCTTTATTTTTATATTTGGAAAGCATAAATCATATAGCAACTTAAACAGGTCATAGAATAGTTTGAATGCCTTACCGGGATTCATTTCCTCGTATACGTCAGCAAAAGTGATAGCTTTAATGTTGTCTATGAATTTCTGAACATTTTCTTTTGAGTAATCTCGTTTAGTTGAAAACCAGTAATTTAATATGCATGTTCGTCTAACTGGACATCGTAAAAGTTGCGCCGTATGATCGGATACCGCCAGCTCTATGACTTCTCCTTTTGATCCTCGTACATTGTGAATGATGTTATCTATGCAAGTCCCACTGCCTAATCTTGTTGGAACCTTTATTTCAAATTTGAGATTGTAACCTGTTATAAGATATTTGAATTGCTCTAAACAAGTGGTCTTTTTTAAAAGATCAATGTTGAAATCACCGCATAGAATAAGTTTTTTGTTAGTGTGTAATGAAAAAGACTTTAAGAGAACATTCAGATTATTGAAAAATATCTCAAGTTTACTTTTTATGTCCCTACTAGATGGGCTCCTATAGACGCACATTACAATGATGTTGTGGTCAGTGAGTTCTACTGCGCAACATTCAATTATATTAGAAACACAGCACTTTTCCACCGACTCCAAAGCTTTATACTTAATTCCGTTTCGTATCATAATACATGTACCACCATGTCGGGATTTCCGAGTGAAATGTGTAGCAAGTCTTAGAGCAAAATAAGTCAACATCGTGCTCTGAAGACACATTAAAACTTCGAGCGCTTCTTATAAGAAAAGCATTACGCCTATAATTAGTCGTGGCAGAAGGCACATCCAGAAGCGGCCTTATACGTAATCCACTAGTGTTAGTGCGAAATGCTAACTTTGTTAGTAGTACAGGACAGTCAATCGAGCCATTCGCTATGTTAATCAAAAAACACACATCATTAATGAGCCGCCTACGATCCAATGGCAGAAAATGGTACCTCTTACAACGGTGACTGTAATCTATAGATACTTGGTGCGCCTTATAATCTAGATATCTCAGAAATAGAGTGAAAAGCAAGGTCCCCAAAACTGAAACACACCCGAGGGAAACGATGTCCAACCCGATGTGTATCCTTGGAGAACCACAGCCTGACTCCGATTCTCAATATAAGACGAAAACCATCTGTAAAGGTCTCCGTGTATACCGGCCTTGAGCAACTTCTCCAGCAGCAGACGATGGTCGATACGGTCGAAGCACTTGCTGTAGTCGGTATAAATGACATCCACCTGCGCGCGTTGATCCATACCACCCGATATAAACTCATGCGATAACACCAAGTTAGTCGTAGTGGATCGCTTTTTGAGGAAGCCATGTTGTTCCTCCCCGAAGTTACTTTCCATGGCAGCATATACGTTGCTATACACTATACGCTCAAGGATCTTTGAAAATAGACATAACTTAGATATCGGGCGATAGTTCGTAACATCAGATTTGTTTCCTTTCTGGTGAACAGGTGTGATGAATGCTGATTTCCAGATTTTAGGAACCCTCAGAAATAGATCGATTGAATAGGATACACAATGGAAGTACCAAACTAGCAGCACATTGTACTATAAACGCCGGGGGTATGAGATCCGGGCTACCTGATTTAGAAAGGTCCAAGGACTTAAGCAATTTCAGTACTTTAGAATGAGATATTTCTAACGTACTGATAAATGCAACACTATCAACACTACTACCATCACTATAAGTCTGCGAAGATGTACCAGGGACCGGCACAGGTTCTTGGAAAGTGGAGTGGAAGTACGCCGCAAATAAATTGCTGATATCCTCACCACTACTCGCCGTGACGTCACCATACTGCATGAACTTAGGAATTGCATTAGAAATTCTCTTACTTTTCATGTACGACCAGAAAGAAACATTTTGGATTTTTGACAATCGATGATTCAATTTTATCCATATATGCATCATAGCATGTCTTTTCCAATTTAATGGCCCTGCTCCGCAATAAGATGAAGATGATGAAAACTACAGCCAAAAGCTGAAATATGAATACAAGTAAAAATTAATTCAACGAAATTAATCAATCAAATTTGTATTAGCTTTAGTATTCATTCGCTTATTAATAATCGAAATAAATATAAAACGTAAGATAACCAATGAATAGAATACTTAACCCTTTCATTCATTTGTTTTTAGTGTGAGAACCGATGTCATTACGTTGGATTATTCAGAATTCAAAGTGTTCCATTTACATTAAATATTTATTAACACGCTTTAATTAATATTCGACAAAGTTATTAATACGGAAGGACTTGTTGTCAACATTAACATGGAACAAATATTATATTGACGGCTTCAATTTATGTCTGTTTACTTTTTGCTCGAATTTAACTAATTATAATTGCTTTTTTTTTAATTTTGCTTCGTCGCCATTAGGAATTTCTCAGTTACCGTGGATGCGTTTACTAATATATAAACTCAAATGCACAAACAGCCAGATCCGTAACAACTATGTGTATGCCATCCAAATATGTTCCGTGCAGGAATCGAACCTGCGACACGCAGCGCAGCAATTAATTTGACTTTGTTTCTCACCCTATGGCTGTCTTAAGACACTAAGACATTCCGTTAAGAGCATGGGCAGCAGAGTCTTGTGTTATACATTAACCAACATTTTATTACCTAAGTTTGGTGATTAAAGACCTTTCCAACCTTTCGACCCCTCAAATCATCATTACGATGACGACATATCCCTACATTATAAAGCAATATCTAATAATGAATTCATTGATAAATTTCAGGTGGCCCTTATTTTCTTTTAAGTAGTATATAATGTTATATACATATTGTTTCTACCTACAGTATTAACCCAACATAGACCAATAACTAATTGACAAAATAATGTCTGGTCTGTTTAATACGTACATTTACTAATATATACACCTGCATTTTTAATAAAAAAAATTATAAACATTTATCAACCTGACGCCGGAATATTAAAATAATGTCTATCGAATTAACACTCAGTCCCGGTAATACATTACCGTGACCCAGTTTAATTAAAACGCTCACAAAATGTCCAAGTCTTGTGTCAAATGACTAAAGAAAAATAAAGAAAGAAAACATGTCTATTTGGCTAGAGTTTCAAGCGACCGCTAATTCCATAGCTCGACAACAAATTCCCAGTACATAGTTGATATGGAATGCGTACTTGTGTCACACGTGCCACGAGCTTAGCGTTTGATTGACACGCCATCGAACGCACGTGTCGACTGTGTCGGTCGTGTCGGACGGGATTCCAACCAATTACGCCTCCCAATCACAGGTACAATTTTTACGGACACAGGTGTTATTCTGATATTGGTGTTGTCTATTGATATTTTACAGGGTAAAAAGGCTTAAAGCAAAGAGCCGTCGTAGACTCTGTTGGACACTGCAAAAATAATATTACAAGTATTATAACATAATATTACAAGATTAAAAAATATATTTTTATTTATAATTTATTTTAAATAAATGAATCGGTATATTAAATACTAGCACTCCGCCCGCGACTTCGTTCGCATGATATCGTATTTTATTCAACTAAGTAGGAACAGATGACTTTATTATGTGCGGTTAGTGAAGGCGACTAAAAATAAGCTATTGTTTAAGTTAGGATTTACGAAACTTTAATGACGTGTCCGATAAGTTTCATAACTAATGTTACCTTTATTATGTTTCCCAAGGAATTAGACTTTTCATCCAAACAAATATCTCTCGTTTGCTCCCCTAAATCATAAAAAGAAGCCTTGTACAGTAAAATTCTTCAAAAATCTTTAACACCCCCTAAATCGTATTTTAGGAGCAGTTTTGAAAAACTTGTAATGACAACCTTTACTATTTGCTGTTAGTATGTATGCGAAGTTTCAAATATATAAGCCCAACAAATTGCCACCTTTAACCCCCTTAGGGGTAGAATTGCCGGAAATCAACAAACTCATTGTTTTTTTTATTAATCAAGAGCGTAAACCTACGATTTCAGATGTTTTACCTTCCAAACCGAAGAAATTTCTTATAAAGTTTCAACCCCTGTGTACCACCTAGGGGTGGAATTTCCAAAAACCAATAAATACTTTAATTTTTCTTATTAACCAAGAGCGTAAATCTAAAGTTTTAGGTGTCCAACTTACAAACTGTAGAAATTACATACAAACTTTCAACCCCCGTTTTACCCCCTTAGGGGTAGAATTTCTAAATACCTATAAATACATTAATTATTTTTATCAACTAAGAGCGTAAATCTAAAGCTTTACGTTTCCATCTTACAAACTGTAGAAATTACATACAAACTTTCAACCCCTTTTTTACCCTCTTGGGAGTGGAATTTCTAAAAACAAATTAAAACATGAATTCTTTTTATCAATCAAGAGTGTAAATCTAAACTTTTACGTTTCCAACTTACAAACTGTAAATATTTCATATATACTTTCAACCCCTTTTTACCCCCTTAGGGGTGGCATTTCCGGCAATGATTAAACTCATTGTTTTTTTTATTAATCAAGAGTGTAAACCTACAATTTCAGATGTTTTACCTTCCAAACCGAAGAAATTTCATATATAGTTTCAACCCCTGTTTTATCCACTTAGGGGTAGAATTTCCAAAAACTAATAAATACATGAATTATTTTTATTAACCAAGAGCATAAATCTAAAATTTCACGTGTCCAACTTACAAACTGTAGAAATTACATACAAACTTTCAACCCTCTTTTTACCCCCTTAGGGGTGGAATTTCCAAAAACCAATAAACACATTAATTCTTTTTATCAACCATGAGCATAAATCTAAAATTTCACGTCTTCAACTTACAAACTGTAAATATTTCATACAAATTTTCAACCCCCTTTTTACCCCCTTAGGGGTCGAATTTCCAAAAACCAATAAACACATTAATTCTTTTTATCAACCATGAGCATAAATCTAAAATTTCACGTCTTCAACTTACAAACTGTAAATATTTCATACAAACTTTCAACCCCCTTTTTACCCCCTTAGGGGTCGAATTTCCAAAAACCAATAAACACATTCATTCTTTTTATCAACCAAGAGTGTAAATCTAAAATTTCACGTGTCCAACTTACAAACTATAGAAATTACATACAAACTTTCAACCCCCTTTTTACCCCCCTTAGGGGGGGAATTTCCAAAAATCCTTTCTTAGTGCTCACTTACGTCACTTGAGGAACCTTTCTGCCAAATTTCATGCTTCTAGGCCTAGTGGTTTTGGCTGTGCGTTGATCGATCAGTCAGTCAGTTTCTTCTTTTATATATATAGATTTTGTGTTTTATTGTTACAACGAATATACATTAGTATTCTTATGATTTTGATAAGGTAATAGCGGTCATTGAACCACTTACTTTTTTGACATTTATATTTAACGGGAATAAAGAAATTGTTGCGAAGGACAACTCCGCAACAATTTTAGCTATGAAAAATGGAATATTGATAATTGTTCTGGTTTCTATGAAGAGTTGTTAAGGAAAGGGCAATGACTGATTTTATCTAGATAGAAATTCGTTTTTAACTCAACTCCATTCGGGAACAATTCAACTATATCCGGGGAAGATCGCAATATTTTTGGTAGCTAAGAATCATTGCTGTGTTCCTGTTTGATTGCCGGAATAAATTAGTGTTAGTGTAATAACAAGCAAATGAGACATTTCAGCTTTGTTTGGGTGTAAAATGCAACTATGCGTGATAAAAAGCCAGTCTTTACCTGCTTGTGCATGTATTGTAATGCAACTTAAAGATTAGTAGGTAAGGAGATAAGCAGCAGTGTTCTCTTGTTTGCTAGTACAGACGGCGACCATAAATCTATCTGATTATGCTAATTTGGTTTCTGATAGTTAAATGTACAGATCATTGTTTGTTGGGGATTGTTAATAATAGTTGGATTTGACGTAAAAGCTTTCTATGTTTAGCTGCATAAAGCATAAAAAGTAAACCAATGATAAATTCTGATGACTTCAGATCCCACGATAATTTGTTATTAATTTAAGCCTGATTTAAACAGGCTGGCATTTTGTCAAATATTCATTATGCTTAGGTTACTAACTAAGCTCTCGATACTGATTCTTATTAATACTTTTGTGTAAGTAATATAGTCTTTAAGCACCGACAGATGGAGCGGTGTCGTCGCAAGGTGGGAGTCGCCTTTGTGAGGGCTAGGAAAAACTGGCGTGTGGTAGGCTAGAGAAGGCCCTCAGAAAAAGTGGAACGCTATGGTGGAGAACTTCACTGAGCAATAGGGTAGTACAGGTTGAAAGGAAAAAATCTTTACAACACAACTCCAGCCTATGCTACAGTCTGCAACAATTAGTCTAGTCAACAAGTGCTTTTTAGGTCAAAATTTTTTCGCCTTCTCCGAAAATTTTGATTAAGGTGTTAGAATAGATTCATGTTGGAAAAATAAAAAAGTTGTTAATTTTCGTTTTGTTATTAACAATTTACTGAAGTGAAAAATTATAAAGCTTTATTAAACACTGAAAAAAAAAATATCTCCTAAACAACTCATTTGTTTATAACAATTTTTTAAACAATAGGAGATAAAAAATATTAAAAATCATTTTAAAGTAGCTTCTGATCATAAGAAAATGGATGAATAAGAAAAAAAAAATGGTTGGTGTCTTTTATGGCAAAACAACGTTTGCCGGGTCAGCTAGTATCTAACATTTTCCACTATCATTACCGCAGTGACATCGCACCTGTCCCCGGAATAGTCCGCCTCGTCACACAACACATGACAGGCATATGTCAAGATTAGCCCGTGACGTCACGCCAAAACCTACCCTCATAACATAACACTTTTTTACACTCTACACGCTCGATTTATTCCGAAGCCTTACAGTTTTTGTACAGTAAATCATTCTGTTTGATAAAACTTGGGCTGTGTGCTTAGGTACTGAAATATAACGTTTATGTTAAAGCTTAGGTTTTTTGGAAGTTCTCTCTCATCTTTACTGATGATGTTAATTTTTTGTGGGCTTTTTCTGTTTTTTTTTTCGCATGTGATTCAGGCGTTATTATTTATAAGCTTCGCGTTTCGTAAACAAAGAACTGTCGCAAGGGAATTTCGTAGTAATCTAAAGAGAAAATATTTTTGTATTTTTAATTCTAACTAAATAGATGATACAAGTTATACTTATAATCTTAAGCCCCATCGGTAATTCCCCAACTTATAAATTGAACTCACTCCAAACACCCAAACACAAGCTTAGTTGCCTATAAATCTTTAAAAATGGGTGACTCATAACAAGCCTATTAAGGAGCCACAGACAAAGTCACATTCTCTCAGCGAGAACACTTGTCAAAAGTGCAAAACATTTGGAACTGACCAATTGCGACCGAATTACCTACCGAGTATGAACATTGACCGGTTCTGTGCGTCTGGCATCGTTAATTTTGTACTATTTGACAATCCTTATTGCTGATATAATGCTATGCCTATGTATTTTTGCGTCCGAAATAAAAGTTTCTATTCTATATTCTATTCTAAAACGATCAAAATGATAATAGATAATCCCAAAATTTTTAATCGCCAATCAATCAAATTAATTTCACCCGACCTAAAAGTCGTTCAATCAAACGGAAACAGTCAAACACGACCATTTAATCCGAATCACCGATAATAAATACACCCAGAAATCTCCGAACCCTGTCAAACCTTTAGTAATTTCAATTACATCTTGAAAATCAAATTCTAGGGAAATAATATTGATCCTTTGGGAAACCATGGAGGGTCGCGGGAGGGTTATATTAAAACAAATCTGTCGATATCTTTGACGGACGATCTTTTGAAGTGGCGTATTTGATTTGGCCTTTAGCCTCGCTATGGCTTTTGTGATTTTCGTATTAATGCATTTATTGTTTTGAAGTTTTGAATGGGAATCAGGAAACGGGGACTTTAGGAAGTTATTAGTTTACTACATAAGTAATAGTCGACTGGTTTTTGGTATTTTATTTGGTATAAAATAATGTAAATTTTGCCCCTACTATTCATTGGTGGATGTTTTATGCCATAGTAGAATCCCCACATGTTCAACGGTTTTTACGGATTTATGGTCATGGTTTTAAATTTAATTATAGATTTGGTTTGTCGATTAAAAAATTATTCATTATAATACCAGCTTCTGCTAGGTGCTTTCCCTAAAACTTATTCCACGGGTGCGTAATAATGGTATAAAAAGTATTGTTTGTGCTAATCCAGTCCATGGTCAACCTGTGTTCCAAATATCATCACTTAAAATCGGTGCAGCCGCTGACGCGTGAATGCGTGCTTGAACAATAAACATTCAAATATAGGAATATTTCATTCAACATATTTTTACCCTATTTAAGCAGTTTTTTTTAACCATAGAAATTTTCTATGTAAAATGCTTACCTACAGAAAAGCAAAAAACGTTAGACAAAACATTTCTGTCTTTTTCCAGTTGTCAGCCTCGTAACAATCGTGTAGAAAGGTACAGGTGTCAGAGCGTAAACGTTAAAATTTAAATAATGGCTGTGAAATGATGTTACAAAAATCTGGGCTCCAACCCAAAAGGTCGTGCCCTAAAGTTTACTGTGAGGAAGAACTCGTGAAGTCGTGTCATGAATGAAATAGCCGTGTCCTTGCTATTGAAAGAAGACAACATTTTGTGAAAGAATGCGAGGAAAATTAAAAAGAGAGCTGAGAAAGTTCTTTCAACATTTCCCATAGGAATATGTCCAGAAGCGTAGATGCGTTTTAAAGCCAAAATTCATGGATATTTTACTACTAACTTTTCACAGTTGCTTCGCCTGTGTGGAAGTTGAAAATCATCTCAAGCGAACCAATACCAAGTGTCATGTAAATCCATTCAGCTGTTAACACGTAAAAAGGTAAACAACAGGAGACAGACTACGAGTATCTTTACATTCTACTCTGTCAAGAAAGTACCGGGCAAAGATCAATAAAACACAAAATGTTAGTTATTCATCCAAATTTATTTCACCACCTTCAAAGTATGCTCCTTCAGAAACGAAACACTTAATAAGTCAACGAATAATCCGATAATCAAAACATTTTTAAACGCTTTTTCCGGAATCGTGTTCAGTTCTCGCCGCGAATTCTCCTTTATGTCTTCTACCGGATGAAAGCGGGTGCCACGAAGTGGTAATTTGAGTTTAGGAAAAAGAAAGAAGTCGGCTGGAGCCATATCAGGTGAATAAGGTGGTGGTTGCTCGATGGTATTTTTTGAGTTTTTGGTCAAAAATTCGTACACAATGATGGCCTTGTACGAAGGCGCATTATCGAGGTGCAAAATCCAATGCAATCTAATTTTCTTTCCACAAATCTTGCCTTTTTCGTCTATTTTTTTTTTAAATTCTTCTAGTGATTTTTATTTACCGATTGACCTTCCGGCAAGAATGCCGAGTGCACAACACCGCGATAGTCAAAGAGAACAGTCAACATGACTTTGAGATCGACTATGGCGTGGTTTTTTCAGTTGGAAGGCGCCACTCCGAAGCTTGTTGACTAATTTGCATGTCAAACCCGTAAACCGACGTCTCATCACCAGTAACAATGCATTTTATTAATCGTTGGGTCAGAATCGACACGTTTTAGCATGCCCTCAGCGACTCTTATGCGATTGAGTTTTTGGAGAAAATTCTAGGTCTTTTGGGACTAGCCGAGCGGCAACATGTTTCATACCCAAGTGATTATTTAAAATGGTACGGACCGAGTCGTGAGACACAAAGTTCGGCGGCTATCTCTCTCAAACTTGAATGAGGGTTTTCAGTCACTATTTCCTTCACTTTTGCGATGTTAACTTCAGTTGCACGTCTTCAGTTGATGACTTACCAGAGTGAGGCAAATCTTCCATCACATCTCGACCGCTTTTGAACGCGTTGTACCACTCATAAGCACGTGTTTTAAAATCGATTCATCGTAATCCTTTTGTAACATTTTCAGTGACTCCGAACACGAAATTCCATTGGCGATGCAAAATTTAAGATAAACTCTTTGTTCGATGTTTTTGTAAATAATGAAATTCGCAATACGTACTAGGTATGATATAACTAAAAACAGCACTGTATTTAATCTAAATAACATATGTAACTCAAACTCCGCGCCAAAATGGAAAACAGTTGTGCCTAACTAACATCAACAAAAAAAATAATTTGGAACCATAATCATATTTTGACTGAATGTATAAGGTTTCCTAGACCATTTTTTTATAATCTATAGGCTTGCGTTTGACCACTATCTCGCCTGATGTTAAGCGATCATAAAGTATTTGTTCTGTTTTTGAATTTACCCCCACATCGCAGTATCCAATCTCTACTTCCATTTTATATTATGAAAATAAACATATTAATAACTTAAGATATATATTTCATTCGTCTACAGCCTTGGTATTTTATATTGCAGAATAAAACTTTGTTCATTTAGGTAGATTTTCTCAGAATAAGTTTCAAAGAGAACATACTCAAGTACTTATGCATACGATTAGTAGCTAGCATTTTGTTCAACCCACTGTAAACTCTGCTGTATGACCATAATATATAACACTTTTATACCACAAATGTGTTTTACAAGTGTAAAAATAAAATAATTCATAATCAAAAACACGAGTAAGATCACAATTTCACACAAAACAGTTTTCAACCACTTTTAAATTACAACTAAGTGCTTTTTCACAGAAATAACAAAAGAGCGAAATTTTAAGTAGATAATAGTTTTGTTCTAAGCACATAATTTTTTTGCGGACTTTTAAAGGTTTCAGTGAAAGCCTAAAGAAAATTGTTAAAGCTAGACAAAAGAGATTTTAAGGGCAAAAGTAATTTGGTCTTTTTGTCCGGGGCGAGTGATTGTGGACCAGTGGGCCGTTTTAAATGCTTGTATTGCAAGTAAAACTGTTTAATGTAAACGAAAAAGAGTCTATTAAGTTTCGTTTTGGAGCATTTTTAAAATTACCGCAGCGGTTTCAGCGGAATTAATAAATGTACGCCGGTGTTTCGGAATGGGTAATTAGATTTTTAACTCTTTATTTTTGTTAAAGTTATTATTATTTCCTGCTTGCTGGTTTTTGTTTTTCGGGTAGATCAGAAGCCTTTAGGCGCGATTGGTCCAATTTACCTTATTCGCGATTGGTCCAGTTCGCGGTTGGTTCAGTCGCGGTTGGTCCAATTCGCGGTTGGTCTAACTCGCTATAAGCCAGTCCAGTACTCGTGTGTCAGTCTGTCAACCAGTCTTACTAAGGAGTATCGTATTGCATATGTCTGTGTTGTGCATGTCAGATAGCCAAATAACTCCACGTAGAATAATTTTAATCAGCAGCATACCGTTAGACTGAAAATCGACAGCTACATAGTTTGGGAAAATAAAGAAGAAGAAAATGTGATTATTGTCACAGAAAACGACTTGCCAATACATACATTTTGCTTAAACTAAATCCTTAACTATAACATTAGTAGTACCTAAATTTCAATAATTTATTTGTAAAACATAGGTTATGTACATACTTATATACTACAAACTATACAAAATTATACTTACATTATATACAAAATAATGGTACACTTATGCGTCGAAATATTCCTCCACATCGCTGTCATCCGGGAACGTGCCCATGGAGGTGTCCATAAGCTCTTAGAGTAAGGTTATTTTGGGTGTGTGTAAGGGACAGACGTATACAAGTCATTTACATCTGTCCCTTACATAAACTCAAAATAACTTTAGTCTAAGAGCTTATGGTCACCCCCCAGAAGACAGGCAGAATTGTCACGTAGATTGGCATTGATTCTTTGCGCAAAGAACGAGCAAGCCCTCTGGTCACGCACAGTGTCGATCAGTCGGCGAGAAATCTCCTTAAAAAGGAGACGTGCACTTGGGCCCCATGACCCAAGCGTTTCGACCCCAACCAGCTCAAAACTGTACTTTTTAAATTATGTTAGTAACGACAAAGTTACGAAAAAGAGCGAACAGAAACTAGGTAGGCAGATGCATGTCGTGATGCGTGTTGTGATTTGCATGATCCTGTGCTATGAGGGAATAGATTTCTCGTTGATATTTAATATCCATATCCAGTACTGAATCGATCCAGTGAATCGATATTTCACCCTAAAAAATCAAGATTCGATATTTCCGTTTTGATATGAAACAAAATATTATTTAAAATTAGTTGAATGTACTACACAAACACATGTAAGGAATGAATATTGTACAGTTTCCTTAAAAACTTTTTAATGTACCTAAAATAAATGTCATTCTTATACCTGATACTTACATTTAGTTGTTAAAACAACTTTAATTAGTTACAAATGTTAAATGACCGATTATTCTTATGGTTTTTTTGTTTTCTGTAATTGGATGCATATTTGAATTGAAAATACAAACGCGAAAAGCAAATTTAAAAAATAAGATTATTGGAAATCGATTATTTAGACCTCGATTTTTTTGTGTATCGGTTTTGCAGAATTCGATTCGGATCAATTCAACATCGATCGTTTTTTAAAAGAATCACCCATCCCTAACCCGCAATACGGCGCTGATTTTCAGTGGTCACCTAAGACATGACGAGATACTAAACAGAAGAATATTTGCTAAAACAAAACTAAGCTAAGTAGTAGAAACTAGCTAAACAGTAAACATGTCCCCAGGATAACATATTCCACAAAAACCAATAAACCAACGAACATGTTACTCAGAATACATGTTAGTCTGACTTAAACGCGAGACATAAAGTTGAGCATAAACCATTTGCATATTGTAAACACAGCCAGTTAGACAGTTTGGACAGAACAACTCCAGAATGTTGTTATATTCGAACGTATGACGGCTTGTAGGTCTTATTCACTATTTGCTGTCTGGAGATGGAATTAAGTTTATAGTTCAGGACGAAAAGGTCACTTTCTCTTAAGGCTATATCTGCAATAATATCTAACATAACTATTCTTGAACCTGGGTTAAGAAAAGTGTAATGGTTAATACGTCTTTCATTGACCACTGCGCTTGCTTGCTGCATTTTGCCAATTTTAAATCCCTCTTGCACTACAAATCACTAAATAGATTTAGATCTATACGAATCTAAAACATCGTGGTATTTCTGTAGTTAGAAGACAGAGACAGAATGAGCTTTTAAATGCGTCTGGATTTAGAATTAAGTAAATTCTGGGGCCTAGGTTCAGTACATTTTCTCTCTATATTATATCTCTCGATATTTTATCAAGCTGACTGGCTTAATATTTTTGAAAGGCTTGAGCTATTTTCTTTTGTTTTGAGCCGATACGAGACTAGAATAAAGTAGATCATCTATGATTAATTAACACAAGAGGCTCTGAAAAATCATTGGTTTGTAAATATCGAACGCATAGTGAAACAATACGTTTACGAGATGTCATCATCAATTTTCTCTCGCTTTAGTATTTTTTTCTTTTAGCAGCATTTCAACAAAATCTATCAATTACTTCAGCCAGTAGATAATCGCAATCACTTCACGTACACTATGATCAATAATTACCAACGCAGAACATCATACAATAGCAATCAGTTGTAAATTTCTGACGCCCTGGTACATTACAGTTCACGTCTGAGCATTCGACACATGAGTTAGGTCACGCAAAGCCTATTCAGCGCTACCTTTCATTCATGTGCTCCTAATTAAGTAATTGCTAATTAGCGTTTTATTCTAATCTATTGATATTTAATTAATCTTTATTCATCTGAAGTTTTTATAATTATTGTCAGACTAAAATAGTTAATTAGCGATTTTTAAGACCAGCCTATCAGTACACCATTTATAATTAGAAATTTATTTACTTACTTACGTACCTAACCTCACACCTTTTTTCTATGGCAGTAGGAAAAAACTACAGAGTGTCAAATGATACAATCCATAAATGCTATTTTTGTTTCGTTTTTGTTCATACATCTGCTCAAACACGCACGCCGGTTATGAGTATGGCCTTCCTGAAGAACATTACTAACAAGGTCCGTGTAGATAAGTGTTTTATTTAATTGTTACGATGTAAAAGTTTATCATTAAACTACTCTTTCCAGCAGCTACCAGCATAATCACGAATCTTATTGCCCCATCTAGCCCGAAGGCATCCTATTCAACATTCCCCGTTTGCCAAAGCGATCTTGATTGCCTAAACCTCATTTAACAGCGACACTACACACATAGGCATAAAACTACTCTTCTACTACACACAGCCACATAGGATAGGTAGCTTCCCTCGTTTCGCGTACAACGCCGCCATGAAAGCGGTTTTATCGAATTTAACACTTTACACAACGCGACACAGCGCTTAATGGAATTTTCGACGACAAATCCAACGCCGATGCAAACCGTCGTGAAAGAGAATTGCTACTTTGATTCTAGCCAAAAGAGATAAAGTTTGGAACACGTGTTTAGGAGCTGGCTAAATTAGATTCCGTGTCGGGTACTGCGAATTATTCGGTGCTGTTTCTCCGAAATTGAAAGATAGAGAAATAAGATTTCTTTTATTGGTTTCCGCCTAAATTGTAACGTTGTTATTATTATCGATAGAATAGAAATAACTTATCTTTATTGAGTTATGTTCTATTTTGATATTTTTTGTAAATATATTTTTTTGTCTTGGGTTTCAGAATTAAGACTTGTCTTTTGGTGCCCTAAAAATTAGTTAAACATCACGATCGAAAGTAAAGCATAATTTCTTTAATTTTGAAACCAATAGCAACTTCCTTCGACAGAACTAAATTAAATAAGGGAAAATTACATTGGTCCACAGTTACCAAATGGACACTAGATATTACGAAATGGTTATTTTGCCTCACCAAACCGGTAGCTTAGTAATTTGCACTTCATTTTACCCTGGTGCTGGGTGCTGCGAGTTTGACAGGTAAGCCATTGTTGACCTAATTAAATAGTTTCGTCGATGATCGGACGCTTCCAGTTAGATACTTATTAATACGATAATTTTACGGTCACTTATCTTTACAAGCGTTTTGTTACAGCTATATCTTAAACAGCACTAACAATACCACGTAAAAATGTAACCGGATTTGAAAACCATGACTCTGGTAAGTTTACAAAATAAAACGTTGTGCAATATTTGTAATGCATGGTGTTACTTTATATTTGTCTATTGTTCATCTAATTTTCAAAAATGTTCTTTTAGATTTTCGCGGCTTTCTACAGATTGTTCAATTCAAAAACTTTGGTCGTTTACATCATTACTACAGAAGATAAGATAATTTTATTTAAATTATGTAATACTAAAAACGCTTAAGTATTGCAAAGGAAACTATCTAAACTTTGTCTTAATAATTACATAATTATGTAATAGGGGGCGGACATATTGACAATCGGGCACAAATTTATCAATTTTAATCCACGATAAGAAGCCTACTCTCAGAAGTTGCTTTCGATTCACAAGACCCCCAAGGCAGTCAATCCACAGATTAACAGACCAATATTTGCTTACCATAAACGCAAATATCTCTCGCGTAAATTACGCTTTTCCTCCATTAGGCGTACCCAGCATGTTTGCTTCCATTTCGCCGCTCTACATCGATCACTCCCAGCTGATAGGCCAGACATACGCCATATTGCATTTTGTAAATTTACAGCACTGCGTGATGTTTTTGACGCACGCTCGGATTTGATTGGGACAATATTTCAAAAGGTTTGCTTGTTTAGTTTTTGGACATGTGTTCCAATTTAGAAAAAAAAATGTTTCTGTTCTGGTTTATTTATCCTCCTACATGTTTTATTTCTTAATCACCCAATTATTCTCCTGCTCGGTTTTGTACGAATTCTACCTACCTCTAGCATCCAAGTATAAGTCACTATTTTTGAATGCCTCTTCAGTCTTGCGCCAGTCATTCATCATCATCAACAGCAGCCAGCTCACCAAAATATTGATAAGCATGTGTAGGAACACCCATGAACCTGTTGTAGTATTTAACATTTCAAAGGGGTGAATAAGTTCGTTCCAATAAACAGTAATTTTTGTTCAACGACACTTTAAAATGGTGAAACATTTTTTGTGCCTAAATAAGTTTGATTGTGTTCGAAGTGCTCAATAGTAGTTCGAACACAATTGATCGAATCAAGACCGATCGATCGATTCGAATTCAGAATTCGAGATAATTCTCAAATTTTGGAACAATAAACTCAATTTTATAGAGGACAAAGTTCAATTGCCGTTACAACCAACATATATATTTATAGGCCCCAGCCATTTTAATATGGAAACATTTTAATAAAGAGTAAGGCCCGCTTGTGCCACCCTGGGTTATCTTAATAACTCTGAGTTAGTAGCTAACCCAGCCAATATGTATATTCTTATTTGTTATTTATCCTCGTGTTAGCAACTAACTCTGAGTTAAGGGCCTTAAACATTTACTTTATAAAGCATACTCCTTATATCGGCTACGCTAAAATGTTTGATAAAAATAATATTTATTATTGACTCTTCTACATTATTTGTGAAACATGTTTTTTCGTGTAATTAATAGTTTTCCTTTAAAAAAATAATTAACAACACGATATTTTTCGCTACTTTTCGATACTCCTCCAAAACGACTGGAATGTTTAAAAATATTTTTACGCAGAAAAAAATAATCTGGAATTTCTTCATAACTGTAACAGTATATGTGAATTAAAGAATATTTTGCAAACAAAACTGACCAAAAGGAGTTTCAATATCGATATTCTGGCTCTGAGCGGGCGCACGGCCAGTACTGCACTACTTTGGGGAATATATACGCCTTACGTTTTTGGCGCAAGTGGGCCTCAGAGGCGTTGGATTGATATTATCTGGAATTGAGAATTTATTAATTTTCAAGTAGCGCAGTATACCAGTACTAACATATATTCTTGTGCAGGTTTCCTAAGTAATTTTAGCCTCACATACTAGACCAATGCCTATAACTAATGGGTCTCTGAAATCAATTAACCCACTTTGCGCGTCGATGTGGTCTCGACCTTATCGCCTAGGCTAAATGCATTACACCTTTATGTATGTACTAGTAACATGGCTACTATGTTAAAATATTGCCTGAAGTGGATTTTGATGTCGATGGTTCGACATGAAGTCACTTGAATGGAACATGAATTGTCAGTCCTTCATCAAAATTTTGTTATAGTACTAAAATATCTTTCTAGTAGTATCTTGCAAACAATCCAGCCACTGCTCTTTCAGCCATCCATGTTCAATTATTCACGGATGCGTTTAAATAAAGGGGATAAATATCTTCTCACTGAGGTGAATGGAATAGATGGACAATCGTTCTGCGACTAGATCTAAAATAATAAGCATAGTTCTGTACTAAATGGAGATGGTGAAACACATCTTCTTAATTTTGGGACTTTAACTTACAGCAGAACATTGACTGATATGATTTTATTGTTTTATTGTTGTTTAGTCTAAGTTTTCTTTAATCTTTTTTATGTTTATGTTGTGTGCTCTGGCTTGTTTCAAATAAATGTGTTTTCTTTCTTTCTTTTTCAATCAGAAGTTATATTTAAAGGCATTGGGTTACGTTGACATCGACGCTCAATTTTGGTCCACTCATTGAGGCAAAAGCTCAGCTGGCTGCCAAAAAATTGGGGATCCTCGCAAAGGTACTGCACGCCAGAACAGTTGCTCAACTTGTATCAAGCGTAAGTTCAAACATGCATGAAGTACTCTGCTCTCATCTCTGGGACGGATCTGCCAAGTACCAGCTGGATGCACTTGAGTCGATCGAAAAACGGGCCAAAAGACTCATCGGCAATGAGGTACTGTTCAAATCTAGGCTCCAGAGCCTTGGACATGGGCGCCTAGTTGCCAGCCTAATGATTTTTTTATTTTTATCGGTTATATTTCGAGGAGTTTGCTTCGGAATTGCATTAAGTAATTTCTCCTAACCTGTTCCATCAGCGGACTACAAGACGAAAGGCGATGCTTCATCGGTACATGGTGGACATTCCACCCATACGCACCAAATGTTTTGGGAATACTTTTTTTATGTGTACAGCAAAGGAGTGGAATTCCCTGCCGGTGTCTGTATTTCCTGATAGCTACAACCTGGGAGTCTTTAAATCAAGAGTGAATAGGTTTATTCTAGGCAAGCGTGCTTCATCGTCGACCACACCATGAGGTGAGTTATTGGTCAACCGCAAGCCTATCAATAATAAAAAAAGCTTTTATTTAAAACTCGGCAAATATACATAAAAAATCTCTTCCAAATATAATTTAATCAAAAGTTTTGAACTTTTCCTACACTGTTTTTCGGCTTCAACTGACACAGTTTTTATTCGGTCAGTGTACGAGTAGAGGGCTTATATTTGTCTCGGTTACTTTTGATACAGAATTTAAAAATATGTTGAAAGCCTCAAAGTAAAGTCGGGTAGTAGTAGCCGGTCTAAGGATAATCCGGGATACATGGTAATCTAGAAATGGGACTAAATGTACTAAAATGAAATGAAAACAGCTTATAAAGGGGATGTGGGTAATGTTTTCATCACAACATGAGCAATTTGTCGTTGAGAGAAAATACACATTAAACTTAACAAGAAAACGCATATTCATAGATACATTATATCATGCCTTTATGCCCCGAAGGGAAGTTAGAGATGCACCGAATAGTACTCCAAAATTTCGCCAATTATGTTCGGAGAATGTCCACAGCTGAACATAAGACTCGCCCATACTTGGGTGACCGATAGATCGGTGCTGTGCGTCTCGCATCCATCGGATTCCCACATTATGTTCACATCACATCATCAGCCTATTAATATTCCCACTGCTGGGAAACAGGCCTCTGTGAGAGGGAACGAGCCGTAATTCACCACGCGGGCCAAGTGCGGTTTGGTGGATGTCACATGTTTTCGAATTTTTGGTTCTAGGACATGCCGGTTTCCTCACGATGTTTTCCTTCACCGTTTTGAGAGCAGTGGTGATGAAATAATTTACCCAAAGTAAAGCGCCTGCCTGGGCTCGAACCTACGACCTACAACTTGTAAGTCGCGGGCTATACCACTGGGCCACCACTGCTCCATTATGTTCTAGTCCCTTGAAAAGGAAACATATAAGTGCTATATATATTTGAAATCACCTCTTAAAATACTTTATTTTAATAACCCACACGATGGGTTTAGAAGAAAAACAAAATGGCCGCCATTTTTCGATTTTTTAAGAGAAATCGATTGATGTAAGAATCATTAAAATCGGTCAACATGTTTCGTCTCTAGAACGCCACATTGGAACAAACATACATACAAACATGAACTGATAAACACATTACCCTCCTTCGTCAGTCGGGTAAATAGGGGGCGAACCTATGGCCAATCGGGCACAAATCCAGACTCCTGAGAAATTCCAGATGGAGAAACCCAATTCCACTTTGCCCGACACGTTAATCGAACTCAGGACCTCACACTCAACAGTCACTCCTTCGACCATTAAACAAACGAGGCAGAGAAGCATATTCATAAATGTATTTTCCCCTATAGTCACAGTTTTCGTCTTTTATCAAACGCAAGCTATGCCCATGAAATAAAAAAAAAATACAAAATAGTATTGAACTTGGTTGTCTCGCAGCTCGGACCCAGAGTGATCGTTCAACAAATCTTTCATTTTCCACGACTGTCCTATCGACAAGATTTACGCGTCACAAAAAAGCGTTTACAAGAAAAAACAATTTAAATATGTAAATGTTGCTCTGTTTAGTGAAAAGTTTAGCCTTTTACAACGAGAAAAATATGCTAATACCACGTCTAAGGTCAATTTCTATAGGAATGTATAATTTGGAGTTAAAAAGTTAGGTTTCATCTTCAATATTGCATTAAAGGTAATTCGTTTTTATTTTAGTTCTAAATTCAAAGTTGATGCGGTTTTGGCTATGAATAGGTTTAGCGCATAAGTAGTTCATTTGGGCTTCATAATGGTGGTAATTAATAGGGACAAATAGTGTGATATTGAATGATTTTAGTCTGAAATACACGGCAAAAGTACCTATGTGCATACCTAATGGACTGGTTTGCGTAGTTTCTGTACGATTGACTTATGCCGGGTTCGATTTACGCATATACCAAAATAGGGATGATTCATATAAAAAAACTATTTATAAAATTGAAAAAATTTGCAAAAATAAAGCGCATCAAATTTCAGAAGGCTTGTGATTGTGATGTCACTTTTAAGTAAAAAGTGTACTTAGGCGAAAATTCAACGCACTGTATTGTCGTAATTTTTTGTTTGTTGTGGTCTTGGATATCTTCGGATTTTTTTCATCCTGTGTGCTAGTAAAGTTTCAGAGTCGAACGTGTCTTGGTTTTAAAACTTATACTACTAAACCTACCGATTTCTTTCATACCTATCCTGGTGTTCCTTATTATAAACACCTAAATAAGTAATCCTTTCACAAAAGTCAGTACGTTATGCAAAGCTTTACACCTCAATTTACCATCGCGCACCTCCGACGCTGTGTTTAGCAATTAACGAGGCCGGTATCAGATGGAAATTTCCATTCGGTCTGTTTATGCAATGTTTGCTTCCCAATGCTGGCTGCGGTACAATTAATTTTACAACCAATATACTTCATCAGTATTTCATAATGCTGTTCCTAATTAAGGGAACTTTGCAATATGCTGCGCATCAAAACTACTAAATTTGTGAACTATTTTGGAGCTAGATTTTGCTGTGGAAATACGTGCTTTTAGCAGCAAATTAGTTTTTGTTTTATCTCTGGTTTACTCTAGTCTAAATATTTCAAGCCATTAAATACTATTCTACTTATTAATTTCTGAATGAAAATGTTGCCGAAATGATGAAGTAATTATTATACAATGTACCGTAAATCTATCCGATACAGCAGCACATGGTGCGCAATGGTATGTTGAATATAAGAAAGCGTGTAGTTTTTGTTACACAGTAGACAAGTTAAATATAATGACACCATTATAATCATTAATAGGTTTGGTTAACCTCAGAAAGTTTTTCCGACTCTTCAATCTGCCCCTTGGCTTGTCCATATTGATAGCAGTTCTAGTGAGGCGAAGAAGAGACTGTGGCTCCTCAAACATCCTCCTCCGACTGAATATGTTGAGCCTGCAGAAAAGCTCCCTGCAGGCCACCAACTTCCATGGTCCACCTGGAAATCTTTAAACCGACTCCGAAGCCAAGTGGGTCGCTGCAGGCACAACTTAGTTAGGTGGGGGTACTCCAATAACCCGCAGTGCGATTGCGGAGCTACGTCCCAAACAATGACTCACCTCCTATCGTGCTCTCTGTGCAACAAAACCTGCACCCTGAAGGACCTTTGTGAGGCAAATGAAAATGCTGTTGCCGTGGCTGAGTTCTGGTCGAAACGTATATGATTGAGAAATCATCGATACGACGAAGTAGAAGAAGACCATTATAATCTAGAGATCATAAGAAACAAATCAACATGCGTGACTAGTCATGCATTATGATGCACCAAAAATTATGATTACGCGTGTAATAACGCTGGCTTGTAAATAGCCCACCATATGCAGAGTAATTTTAAATGTGTAATAGATAGTCGTTACGTACTTATAAAATACGAGTACGGATGACCGCGGTTTTTACAACAAGGATCAAGAAAACACCAAAGTCAATTACGAACTAATTGCCGAAGAAATCCATTAATCATAATTGTCATTTCTGCCGATTGACGTCCACTGATCTGAACAGCCTCCCCCAAGGGTCCACCACATAGGTCCGCTCTCGGTGTCTCGAAGAAATCCATTATTGCATCTCAATATCAAAGCCGTAAAACCACAGTTTATCATGAAACCAATCCCCTAAAAACTCCGGCAATTATCATAATACCGACAAAGACGTCCAACTTCATCCGAAATTTGGCAAAAAAGTAAATGAAAAAGTGCCAAACTCGGCACGAGCGACGGCCCCATGGAACCACGGTTCCTCCTTAATAAGGATGCTAATCACGTTTTTGTAAAAATCCTGCCGATATTAAACTCTTGGACTAGTTAAATATTTAAGGGGATATCAAACGCCATGCTTCAATCACATCAAGAGATAAGCTTAGTTAGTTTAGCTTAGCTCGTAAAACCGAGATATTTTTTCAGACTTACACACCGTAATTTACATTATTTGCGGATGGTTCATAAGTTATCTCAGCTATTCAAGCTCTCTAAACTAATTCAGCCTAGTTCTTGGTCTGCAACTGGCTTAAAAGTATTGTATCTGCTGCTTTTTACCCGACTTCCGAAGGAGGGTAATGTATTTATCAGTCTATGTATGTAAGTATGTATGTATATTTGTTACTATGTGACGTTTCAGAGACCAAACGCGTTGGCCGATTTTGATGATTCATACGTCAATCGATTCGTCTTAACCCTGCGAGTGCCACTAGCTAAATTATGAAAAAAGGTGGAATATGGGCGCCATATTGTGGGGGACAAATTTTTTTTTTCTTCCAACCCATTGTGTGGGGTTTTAAAATAGACGGTTTTTAAAGGTGATTTTAAAAACATATAACACTTATATGTTTAAATGTAACTAAATCTTATAAAAATTAACTTAAAAAGCGAACTAAAAAGCCATAAACAAGAATAAAATCATGCTGTGCAGTCGGAGGAAACATCTGGTTTTGATCAACCAGCTCGCGAATACGTAACCTCCGACTGCACAGCATGTGTTGCTTCTTGTTTACGGCTTTTTAGTTCGCTTTTTAAGCAGTCGGGTTTTTTGAATTAACTTTTTTTATTTTACCAATGAACCAAGTTAAACTATGTTAGCTAAGCTCTTGGTCTACAACCAGGGTTAGTATCGACGATCAACGATTTGATAACTGCAATCAATACTACATAAACTGCATACTTTAGGTGAGTCTTTGGCGTTCAGTCGCGTTAACAGTTGAGCATTGAGCCGTGTTTCGCAAGACTTCAAAACCTCACAAAATCACTCCGATTTAGATACAAATGTGTCTTGTCTTGCATTCAATTTTCGGATCAAGCTTTTTAAAATCAACTAAATCGTTAATAGCCTATTCTAAAAGTATCGTATCTGCTACAATCCTAAGCACAGTCCAATATTATTTCCCGCTCGGATTGTAGACAAAGCTTGGCCCTAATGAGTTTACTACGCTTACAAATCCTATTTGGATGCGCAGAGGGGGGAAGGGGAAGTCCAAATGGAAATTGTAAACGTTAGCAATGAAATTCTGATGAGAGGCGTACCTAGTTGTTTCGCGTCTGCTTCGTTTTTCTTTCGTTCTAATTATGTTAATTGTTTGAGGCAAATACTTGTACTTTCTGATTATTTCGGTCCGTATTTTAGTGTTTTGGGGTAAGAGGAAACATTTAGGAGGAGGTTTGTCCTCTGTTAATGTAGATAGCCCATGGTTTTTAACAAGATGGTACAGTTCATTAGTAGTTTTAGAGGTATTTTTTAAACCAATTAAAGCCTAGGTGGTCTAGGTGGTTGCAAGTGCTACTGCGAGCATGAGGCCCTGGGTTCGATTCTCGGGTGGGCAAGGTGTTTTGGTCAATTGGGATTTTCTTCTTCAATCTGGTATTTCATGTGTCACCATCTACGGCCTTATACTGCCGGAATTTCTCATGAAAGACGCGCGCGGAACACGCCGCGCCGCCATCTGGGGCCTTTGACTGTTCAGGCAACAGACTTCCCAAGTCTGTTACATGCAGGCTACATCCTGTGGCAGCTGGAGATCATTCCGCGGCCTCTTCCGCCCGGTGCGTCTACTACGGATAGTGAGGGAGGTTGTATTTTCCCATTTTCTTTACGCCGCCGCGCCGCCTCCTTTGCGACCATCATTTTCTCGCAAAAGGAGGCAACGGCGTCCCACGCGCTCTCGTTTCCAAGCATGGACTTAAACACGATCGGAAGCGAAAGTTTATCCGCAGCACCGATCGCCGCGTCGTCACCGTCCGCGATGTCAGAATCGTACTGATTAAAAACCAACCCGGTGTTCCATCTTACACCTACGCTGGGGGTCGCGGGAACAGCGATACTTCCGCAATCCCCGGCTAGTGCCGCAAAGGCGGGCCTCAATCTCGGGTTAGGGGGGGAGTGAGGTGTTAGACGCCCCCCGCAATGTCTGAGACGGGCGCGCGTGGAACACTACGCGCCGCCACCTCGGGTCCTGATGTTTGTGGGGGCGACGGACGTCCCCGAGTCCGTTGCCCGTGGACCCATTTAGGGGGGCTTGAAGAGGGCGTTGTCCGCCCTCCGCTCTCTTTAATAATATTTCTCAGTAACTGCTCGGAGACTGGATCTATTTATGGCAAAAATGTCATGTTTAAGTCTCCTGTGCGCTCGCACAGGAGACTTAAACATAACATAATGAGGGTGTTAATGCAATATGAGTATGAATTACAGACCTGATGTTATGTTAGCAAACGATCCACGTGGCGGTGATTAGCCACACGCTCTTCAAGAAAGCCTAAAAGGTACCAATTTAGACTGGGGGAACTAGACAGTCTTAATGAGATCGCTTTTAGCACTAAGGACGGTTATGCATTACATCCGATCCGTGTCCTTGATATGAGTTCCGAGTTAAAATGTTCTGAATTATGATGGATAGATTTCGGATGTAGTGCGTAAGCTTCACTATAAGAAGTACTTCGGTACTTCGGAACCGAAAATTGATGGACATGGATCGGATGTAGTGCGTAACCGCCCTTAGAAAGCGTTTCCTTACAAGTTAGAAGCTGAAATTGTTCGCCCGATTAATGTTTAATTTATACAATGTTTGTTTGTTGTTATTGACATTTCGCGTGTTCGCAGCGTGAAATGTCGGCTCATTAAGCTTTTAACATACATTTACCGGTACCTGCTGCTCGGTGTTCATGTTTAATTGTTTCAAATTATGTTCAGAAACAATCTATTAGCACATTCTATTTTGTGGGTCTATATTATTTATATATGTTTTTAAATAGATATGGAATCGAGTGTTTTGACGCATTTTGGAAAACCTTTTGACCAACCGGTGACTGCAATACAGTGATTGCTATCAAACAATTGGCTTAGTACATTCTGTATTATAAAGCGGGTCATACCTTTTTTTTTAGCTTGGGGAAATACTTATGCATACTGCGCTACCACGGGGAGATAGCGCAGTTATGTGGGACTCCAACCCACTAAAACTCCTCCTGTGCCGCTTATGGCGGGAACACGGGCACGCGTTAGCACTCACCGTGAACCCGCCGCGGCTGTCCGTCACCGGACCCTGCTCTGGGGAGTACCCCCATCACCGGCACCAGAACACACTATGCGCCGTAACCACCCCAGGGCCCTAACCAGCACATTGGCTGTATGGCACCCGTGGTCCTCTTGTGACGGGTCAAGGTAAATGGCCCCGCCACCTACCACTTTTCAGCCGCAGGGTATAGGGAGCGGCCAACGCTATACCGATACTCCTCCTCCCCTATTTTTTTTTTTTTTTTTTTTTTTTTTTTTTTTTTTTTTTTTTTTTTTTTGCGTGGAGAAATGCTCATGTATACTGCACTACCACGGGGAGATAGTGCAGTTATGTGGGACTCTAACCCACTAAAACTCCACGGTATCCTCCTGTGCCGCTTATGGCGGGAGCACGGGTACGCGTTAGCACTCACCGCGAACCCGCCGCGGCTGTCCGTCACCGGACCCTCCTCGGGGAAGTCCCCCCATCACCGGCGCACCAGAACACACTGCACGCTGTGACCACCCTAGGGACCAATCAGCACATGGGCGCCAGACGACCCCGTGTATGGCACCCTTGGTCCCCCTGTGACGGGTCAAGGTCAATGGCCCCGCCACCTACCATTGTTCGGCCGCAGGGGATAGGGAGAGCGGCTAACGCAATACCGACACTCCTCCTCCCCTGCGGCCCCACCGCGTCCGCCATCAGACGGTGGCGACCCCGTCCGGGCCGCGGAAGGTAGGGAGAGCGGCGCACCGCAATACCGGCACTCCTCTCCCACCGCGGCCTCCAACCTTCAGCCGCGACATCGTATGGGACCTGAAAATCTCCATAAGACATCGCGGCCCGCCTCAGTTGCGATGTCGCCTGTTACCAAGCGGCACCGCAACCTACTAGTTGGCCGCTACGTCGTCGGCTTAATCGGCAAAAGCCCTGACGAGCGGCCCCTCCTCGGGTTCCTCTTCGCTTCACCGTGGGTGACCAAGCCACGGTTACTGAGCCCCCCCGCATCGACAAAGCGGGAACCCACCGGGGGGGACTCCTCCTCCCCTGCGGCCTCACCTCGTCCGCCATCAGACGCTGGCGATCCCGTCCGGGCCGCGGAAGGTAGGAAGGTAGGCAGAGCGCCACAATACTGGCACTATTCTCCCGCCGCAGCCTCCAACCTCAGCCGCGATATCGTTTGGGTTTGGGAGGCCCCATACGACATCGCGGCCTGCCTCAGTTGCGATGTCGCCCAGGCAGCACCGCAACCAACATGTTGGCCACTACGTCGTCGGCTTATCGGCAAAATCCCTGACGAGCGGGCCCCTCCTCGGGTTCCTCTTTGCTTCACCGTGGGTGACTAAGCCACGGTTACTGAGCCCCCCCGCATCGACAATGCGGGAACCCAACGGGGGGGGCAGTGGGTCATCCCTAGAATACTACTGTGGTCATCACCATCTGCATCACGTTGAGGTCAGCTGACCAAGTCTGATCGGATGCATACTAGTATTTTTAAACTCTGACAGAAAAAGAGGGGTGTTATAGGTTTGGCGTGTGTACCTGTGTGTTTGTGTATTTGTTTGTGGAATCTTAACTCCTAGACGGAGTATAATAACCGTTAGTCGTGTGATATCTTGTTTCGCGGTTCTCTTAATAATGAACATATGATTGTTGCAGCTCGCTCTAACAGATTACATTCTGGCGCAATCCAATCAATCCGGGCCTGCCGTTATTTAGCCTCGTATTATACTGCAAGCGATGAAGAAGATTCATATGCTGTAACATCATGTCTCTATTGACCAAAGGGATGAGCAGGCGTGTTCAGTACAACCATATTCTGTTTTAAGGTGCAAAATCCAAATTCCTGTTACGTATATAAAGGAGAACATATAGCTTGCATACTCTTTCCCAATAAGAATGTTTGTGTATTTTCATCCTTAGAGATTGATGAATGCCACAATGACATGCAAGCTATTTGCATACTTTTATGCAATTTGGCATGTAATATATATTTTAGCCCTTAGATTTCCTTTCTGGTGCTCTATTAGAAACACTCAAGAAATTTAGGGTCTGTTAACGCTTACGCTTTCGGTATATACAAAAAAGAAGAGATAGTACCGTATTATATATTTTTTTTAAGTTTGTAGTATGTACCTACCTACTGATTTGATCAATCTATCTATCAAGCCACTCAGTTATGTCGTGGGACATAACAGAGTGGATAGATAGATTTATACTGGGCAAAGATAAGTCAAAAACATCAAGAAACATAATCCAGTATGAATTTTCAAATACAAGAGAAACATACTATCAAGCCACTCAGTTATGTCGTGGGACATAACAGAGTGGATAGATAGATTTATACTGGGCAAAGATAAGTCAAAAACATCAAGAAACATAATCCAGTATGAATTTTCAAATACAAGAGAAACATAATTTTAAGGAGTGGGTTATGTTAGTAACAGTTTATATTTTTCCCTTCTAAAGTATAATGTAGGCAATAAAAGTTCCCGCACCGAATAACTGGTCTCCACTTAGATTATTTGCCGCGGCCGGCATTCCGCCTGGAGGACTTTTATTATGTAGGCCACCAGAGGCTCTGGACAAATGACATTCTATCAACGAAAGCGTCTCGACGCTTCGAGATATCGATAGGTAAAATGTCAAAAATGTATAGGAATGCCAAACGCTATCATAATTTCACGAGATCAATCCCTTACATTTTGGAATTCTGACAATCGTCATCGAGAATGCGTTTTTGTCTAGAGCCAAACCAACCAACGTGTAGAGCCCCGGCTCCACACGTTGGTCCCAGCGCTCGTACCAACGTTGTCGGTTAATTGATGAGACGTACATACGATGGCTATTAAACTAGTTCTGTCTTGTCAGACCCAATGTGAAGATGCCGATACGGAAATTGCTGTAAGCGCTTTTACAGTACTGAGTGCATATTATAATTTATATGTTGAAAAAACCACGGAAGGAACCAGGAAGATGGTGGATGACGACACATCATAAAATACGGAACCAGTGAGTACGCACTCGATGCGTGTTGCAACAGGACTGAGCAAATTACCAACGTGTGGACGGATCGCGAACGTTGACACAGATTCCTTTAACAAAACCGACACGCGCCGGCCAACTACCAACGCTCGCTCCAATGTTGGCGGCAACGCAATTTTCTAGATCCAGACGTTCGACGAGTGTCGTTGGGACCTACGTTGGGACCAACGTGTTGAGCCAGCGTCAGATTGTTGATTTTCTCGTATGCTTTCGAGAATATTCACGAATATGAGTATATTCATGATAATTAATTTCCTTTTCGACTATAACTCAAATTAATATTCGCTCAAAAGATTAACTCACGTTCGAGAAAATAATTCAGTGTAATTGGAATTTCAATCTTTACTAAATTAAATTCCCATTTCAGAACTGTACCTATAAAGTTTATTTCTGAATATTGCGAAAATCAGTACAGTATTATAACCTCTATTTAATAAAATTATTACATTTTTTTTTTATAATAACATTCTATGTAGCTATGACATCACGGTTGTATCCTCTGAAGGTGCTGGCAGGGTTGTACATTAAGCAACATTTCGCTAAATTTTGTAATATAGGAGACGAGCCTATTACAGATCACTAGTCCAGACAACTAAGATAAACCCAATAACATCTCTTGTTCAACAAGTAATATGATTGGGGTTTTCCGGAGCTTTTCCTTTAGAACAGTTTTTACTAGAGATGTGCTGAGTATGACTTTGGCCGACTAGCCAATTAGTCGGTTGTAAAGAGGCCGACTAGTTTGCCAAGCCGATCACGGTTTCTGGGGATTTCGGCAATTGCCGTGACGTTTCGTTTACAGCTGATACGCGGGCAAGACGCAACCGCGCCGCGCCACCTGCGTGTTTGTCGGATCATGTTTTGTTTACTTCGCATTGTTTCTAGAGTTTTGCTATCGCACGAGTCAGAGCGGACAGTTCATCATCATCATCAGCCTTTTAATAATCCCACTGCTGGGACACAGGCCTCCTCTCTGTGAGAAGGAGTGGGCCGTAATCCACCACGCGCCCCAGTGCGGGTCGGTGGATTACGGTGGTAGAATTTTTGATTCTAGGACTTGCCGGTATCATCACGATGTTTTCCTTCACCGTATTAAGATGAGTGGTGATGAAATAATTTACACAAAGTAAATCGCCTGTTTGGGTTTGAACCCACGACCAATAACTTGTAAGTTGCGGCCGTTACCACTGGGTCACCATCTCCCGGAGAGTTAATTAAAGTAAAATTTAAATTTAATCATGTCAAAAAGAAAGTCTCGTGCATGGTTTTTTTCTTCTATGTATACATTTTATTGAGAAATACGGTCAAAGTAAGAAGCTTAGTCGATGTTCTTTGTCGAATAGTCGCCGACTAGTCGGAACATACCTAATTTTTACTTATTATTATTCTCCTTTATTCTATGTTCTTGTTGTTTTGTATGTTACCTACCTGTGATGAAATTAACTTTTATGTACAAAGTATGTATCTTTGTACATAACTTTTTAAACACTTAGATAAATATCCATCGCTTAGCTTAAGTGTAGCTGATACTCCAACATCAGCTTTACCTACTAGTGAGAGCTTATTGACAAACTGTAGCCGGGATAGCGTTGTATCCGATGCTAAGCGAGTAGATTTTGTGGGTACATACCTATGTTGACGTTCGATTACATGATCAACTACACCTGATGAATACATTCAGATTTTGAAAGAATATAATTAAAACACTTTATTTGGAATAACATTAGAAATCACGTCGTCCATTACCAGACCATTAGTAAGGTGGCAACCCCTGTCAGACATCCTCAATATAATGGTTTACCACACAATACTATCCTATTACTATTAATTTACGATTAATGCGGCATTATTCATAATACCCGGGCAATTTGAAAAATGCCCAATATGAGTAGGCAATATGATAAAACTATTGAAATAATTAAATTCACCGGGCTTTCTGCGTAATGCCCATCACTTATAGGGTGGGGTAATAAAAAGATATGTTTTATTAAATTATTTTAATGTTGACATTGGTTTTAATATAGAATACATAGGTACGATTACTATTTAAGCAACAAAGTCGACGGGGCACCTACTTCTGTGTGCAGGGTCTACAGTAACCTAACATGAAAGAGATGACGAGAGCTGGGTTCGCTCGCTATGCTCGCTCACTTCAGATCCCGTCATCTCTTTCGAACCTTGCCTATCCGTGTCGGGATGCCCTTAGTTCCCGAGCTCGCTTCGCTCATTCTTGGACTAATTCACCGACAACATAATTACAGATCAGACCAGACAATGTGATAAATATAGAAGTTTAAATCAGTATTCATTATGTTGCCCGATTTGACTTGACTAGATTCGTAATGCCCGGCCATTATACATAGTGCTCTGATTAATCACAATCATAAACATATTTTATTTATAGTAAGATATTTTTTTTTCGAATTAAGTACATTTAAACATGTAAGTGTTACATATTTTTGAAATCACCTTTTAAAATCCTTTATTTTGATATCCCACACGAAAGGTTTGGAAGAAAAACAAAATTTGGGCCCACACAATATGGCACCCAAAATTCGCCATGTTTCTATTTTCCAATTTTAATGTAGCAAATCGATTGACGTAAGAATCATCAAAATCGGCCAACGTATTTGGTCTCTAGAATGCCACTTAACAAACATACATACATATTACATACTAATAAACACCCTCCTTTGGCAGTCGGGTATTAAGAGGTAAGATTTGATTGTTTGAATGGAGAAACTCAAAAACTACTTTCATTTTTAAATTTTAAAACTTTAAAATTTTAAAACAGACCCATTTTAAAACTTCTTTCAACTATGGAAAGCTACATTATTCCAGTGTGACATAGGTTATTTATTCCGAAAACGGGTCCTGTAGTTGGCCCACGGGAGCGAAGCCGCGTTGAAAAGCTAGTGTATTACGTAACGTTCTACGTAATCATTAACATTTAGTCATTTGGGATATGGTTTACTTGCCAAGGGCTAGTTTTGAGTCCAGAGATTTAGTTAATACCTTCTCATAAGTCCTATTTTATGACGGAAATGGATAGTAAGATATAATAAAATGACGATGAGATGATTATCTCAAGTAGCTCCTTTCTGAACTTTTTTCTTCTTCGTCGAATCGATGATTCCAGCCAAAAAATTAATTAATGAATGTTGCACAAATAATTAGTGTTCTACGGGAAAAAAATATTGCCCGTGGTCCACCCAGGTGAGCTATGGGCAAAAATAATTGCCCGTGGTACACCCAGGTGAAGTATGGGCAAAAATAATTTCCCATAGTCCACCTAGGTGAACTAGGCGGGTGGACCATGGGCAATACACGGTTTCGAAAGATCTTAAGCTTAACTATAATTTTGCATTGTTTATAATACATATTAAATATCATTGTTAGCTGCTCATCATTGTTAGCTTGTTTGTTGTTATCATTGTTTGTTGTTGTTATTGTTATATATCACGAGTATAAAGTAGTTAATGTTCGCACGCCATTGTTTTTTTACAGTTTGGCTGCTCATGAAAGAACACCACGAAACCGTACACGTGTACTTTAGAGGAACTAATGAACAAAAGCGTGGCTTTCCACGATTAAAAAAAACCGGCCAAATGCTTGTTGGACTTCGCACATGGAGCGTTCTGTACCAATTTATCAATGTATTGGTATTTGTTAGTAGACTATAAGTAATAATAAGCATTATACAGGAGCCTTTTTGGACTCGCACGGGGTTATTTATTTTTATTATTTATTATTGTTTGTATTTTTCTTATCTCGTGTCTCCTGTGCAGGTCACAAATAAACATTTTTTCTTTCTTTCTTTTTCTTTTTTACATTATCACCAAATTTCCAGTTTAATGGGAAGTTATAAAATTCTTCGTAACAAAATATACAACAGACGATGGACAGACAGACGGACACGTGAGTGACAGCAGTAGGGTTCCATTTGGACCCTCCGAGTATGGATCAATAAACTAAAAAATAATCAATTGTCTCGAAAAGAAGAAGACAGTTTAGATGTCGGATAGTAAGTTAAATAACATTTTATTATATTTCATAACTCGGCCTCATTCACAATTCATTCAATTTCAGACCAATATCAATCATATCTTTTGCCTCGTCTAACACTGAAGGCAATATTGCAATAATCAGACTCTCCCCATTTCTATTCATCTCGATGCAAATAGATATATACTAATAAAATGAACGGCTCGCAAATAATCTGGACGCACGGCAGAGTGTCAGTCAAGTTTGCGAAAGCAGAAGCGCCACAATTCGGCCTAGGGTTATATTAAAAGAACCATTTCGGCCCAATTTAGCCCCTCCCAAATCTATAACACCTAGGTACACATTTGCAATTTTGCGAGTGTAGTAAGAACCTTTGTTCTTTACTACACAATAGTGCAACTTGGCAAGTTGACACATACTTTACTAAATTGTACTGTAACTCAAAGATCAAGGTTCGTTGATAATGTGGCTAAACGCCATGTTAATAGGTACGTATAATTTTGTTTTAAAATAAAAAATCACCGAAAATATATAAAATATTACAGAAAAGTTAAAACACATTATTAAAAATATAGAAAAACCGCAGTTAACGATAACATATTAGTTACTTTTAATATTTAGTGAGATAAGAACTTAGGAATAACATTTTAGCTTTTTTTTAAAGAAAATTAACACATATGCCTATCCTCAACGAAGTTGCAACCGGTTAAATTCAGATTTAAGTATTCAGGTGGAAACGAACCCTTAACGACATAAAGCTAAGTTTTTTATCAGTTTGTCGTTTGTCTCTCACATTTTAAACACGAAAATATATAAAATATTACAGAAAAGTTAAAACACATTATTAAAAATATAGAAAAACCACAGTTAACGATAACATATTAGTTACGGTTAAAGATATTTATTTTCTCAAAAGAATTAACAAATTCACTTATAGAGAAAACATAATAGGTTTATAACAATGTTATCTGCCAGTAAGCGTAGATAAAAAACAAAAACAAGTATGCATCTTAAAACTAACATTACAACAATACTTCGACACAAAATAACATAACACAGTGTGTACAAGTGTTTTACAAAGCAGAAGAAGGTAAGTTACACACAACAAACAACACAACAGTTTTGAGCAAAGAGGGTGATAGTGATAGTTAATTTTAATATTTAGTGAGATAAGAACTTAGGAATAACATTTTAGATATTTTTAAAGAAAATGAACACATATGCCTATCCTCAACGAAGTTGCAACCGGTTAAATTCAGACTTAAGTATTCAGGTGGAAACGAACCCTTAACGACATAAAGCTAACTTTTTTATCAGTTTGTCGTAACTAATTTAGCTTAAAAATTCACCAAAAAAATAAGAACAAAAAAACCAAATTAAAAATTAAAGGAGAAAGAAAAAAAATATTAAAGAAAAGATAAATTTATTATTATTATATTTTAACCATTTAATTAAAACCATTTAATTAACATTTAATTAATATTGACCATTCCACAACGGTTGCTCTTGTCTTGTCAATGTACGACATACATTCTACCGATAGACAAGAACATTTTTGAAAAAAAATTGTTCAAATGCTGGTGAGTTAGAACTAAAGTACGCTCCAGCGCTAAAATATTTATGTTTTCGAGTCAGACTATTAGCGCTAGATCGCTTTTTGAGTTTAGTTTACTCGCGATCAAAACGCGTTTCGTTCAGCATAATTTAAAGTAAGGTGTACGGATTGCAGTACAGTTCAGTCGAACATAGTGAGAGTTAGGATCGCCAAATCGATTGCGCAGTACATATTATATATATTATTGTATATATATAGCATATTATATAATTTTTACAAGAGCATCGATATATGATCTTGTAAAAATTGATGTTTTGCCAATCAGACATTTACACTTAATTTTTTTTAACAGTCAAAATTTTCAAATAGGAAAAGATATAGTTTGTAAAGTTAAAAAAAGGCAAACGTGTAAAACAACTTGTGGCGGATACGATACAGTAAGTAAAAACTTGGCAAGTCGCACTATTGAGTGGCAAAGAATATAACCTTTTTAAGCAACTGAAGAACGTTGACCATACAGGAACAAGTATGATTTAAACATATAAGGAACTTCGAGAGAACTTGTTACATAGTTAGATCTCTCTTATTTTATCAACGAAGCCGTGATCAAGAACTTGGCTTTCTCTCACATTTTATGTTTTGGGTTGGATCCCAATTTCTCAGAGCACTAGAAATAACCCGAAATATTATTCTGACGATAATCAATTTGGTTCGGGATAGATATCATAGCAGGGAATTATTATTCTCGCTGCAAATTAAGACAAAACTAGTAAATATATTTGATCTTTTCTCTGACCTTAATTAGAGTAAACCACATGTCATTCTCATAAAGGACGATCATTGGTTAGAGATGGCTTGAGGGAATTTTCATATTCGAATAGAATAAAATTTATCTTTTTTCGAGTATCCGACTATGTTTGTAAACCATAAAATAAACATATGGGCACTATAAAAAATACAACCAAATAACAGTGGATCACCATTGCTTTCGCAACCCATAAGAGATGGCACAACAGCGTCCCACGAACACTCAGTCTAAGCGACTTGCAATCTGCTTTTAAGGCTCTGTTGAAGCTGTCCCACGCCTTGCACACCAGGAAAGCATATCAGCGAAAATTTCTTCTGTTTTTTTTAATTACTTAAAGTGTCTATGTTCTACATTTTGAACTCAATTGTCAAAATGGTAAAGGGAACTTGATTAGTTAGCAGAAGTTTGAATATTAACTTGAATTATCCGTCAGTTCAAATTACAACTACTACGGCTTTTATCGTTCTTTGACATTCATTTCATAACAGTCAAGTACCTTGAATATTCAAGGCCACAGTTATATACACTCAATGTAACCATGATTTAATTATAACAATTAAACAAAGTAAACCACATAGTGTAGTCTTTTGCCCTTCAGCCACCTCTCACCTTTGTAACAAACCCTTTGGAAAAAGCTGTCGAAATTAAATAAATCTACACCTGTTTTAAAGAAAATTCTCCGAGGTGCAAGACGGTCTGTCGCACTAAATTTGGCGCGATGCTTCCGTATTGCAACCCAGGACAACTCACTAAGTGCCTAGGCGAAATTGCTCACCTTCCCTTAGGTAAATGATTCTGCATGTCCAGAAAAAAATTAAAACAAAAAAACATTAACAAACCAAATTAGAGAATTGCAACGAATCGACCTTTATTTTAGATTCTAAATTAGCATCATTTAACCACCCTTCTTAGAAAGGCGTGTGATCGCATATGGAATCCAAATTAAGTGAAAGTGACATTAGGGATGCCACCAGGCTATAAATTGTTCAGCAGTGATGTGGTGGCGTCTTACTCTCCAGAAACAATTTCAGCCTTGGAGAGTAAACATCCAGCGCCTGCGGATGATTTTACCTTTCCCGAACCACCCGACACCCCCGATCCCAATTCATCCTTTCACCAAATTTTTGCCCCCCAGTTTATGAGCTCGTGAGCTCCTTCCAAAGTGGTTCCGCCGGCGGCCTGACTACTCAAAATTTAAAGGATAACACGCTGATGAACCCAATGGCTTGGCACGCGACTATGGAAAGAGACCAGACGGGATGACCATAATGCCTTATAAAGTGGGTAGGCCTTTGGTGTGGGCTGCAACATGTGTTGACACCCTTGCGCCATCCCATCTTCTTATCACGGCGGGCTGTGCTGGGACGGCTGCTGCTGGTGCAGAAAACCTGAATACCTTACTGGAAGCTATATATTTTGGTCGATTGAAACATTAGGTTCATGGGGTCCAAGTGCTCATCGAGTTCTTCGAGAGGTAAGCAAACGGTTAGTCGACTCTACACGAGACCAGAGGGCTGGGCTTTTCTTCGGCAAGAGAATCAGCATTGCAATCCAACGTGGCAATGCTGCTAGCGTTCTGGGCACTTTTTACGTTGACAGCGATGTTGACGAATTTTTTTACGCCCTTGCCCTTTTTATACGATTCCGTAGTTTTTATTTATTTGTACACTTATTGATATTTAAGTATTTTATATTTTGTAAATTTTAATTTGCTTGGATAGTTAAAACTGTTATAATAATTCTATTATTTTTTTCTATTTAAGATTAGCCGTATCTGTATTAAATAATTACATAAAAAGAAAAAAAAACGCTTCAGCAGCTTCGCTTCTAAAAATAAAAATAATAACTCAACCATTCAGCAAATTGGCAGCAACAATTCCTCAATTTTCAATCTCATCAATCATTTAGGTGCTAAAACAGTCTTTACAGCTTTTCAAAAATACACGCACAGGTCTTTATTTCAAGATGCGATGATCTCGTTAACATGCAACGTCTTTTTTACTCATTTTTTCCCATAAATCGGTGCTGGATCTAAGCTTGCAGGTACCAGGGAGCCAGCGGCCTGCGATAGTTAGCTGCTGTAACACCAGCATTAATCAGCGGACCGCGGCCAGATTGAGCTAATTTTAAATGCATACACCTATCCTCTTGGTATGCTGACTGGCTGCATATCACACCGATGTGTGTTGAAACATGGCTTGTGCATTGATTTATTTCAATCTTCTGTGTTTTGAGATTCTTAATATTGTTATAAAAAGTATCGATCAAAATATGCCATGGTTTTTCTCGGTTGAATATTGCAGGTATGTTACTTAACACGAGTACTTCTTACTAGTTGTACTTACTAGTACTTAAGAGTACTTACTAGTTTTTCTCGCGGCTTTACTGTTGCTTGTCCAGCATTTATTCAGGTTAGAAGCAGCCTATGACACTCAACGATAGCGTTCTATCAGTGAAATATGTTTTGTTATTAGACCAGTACTTTCAGCGATTACCGCCTACAAACAAACTTATAAGCTGTTTTGTAACATTAGTTAAGAAGTGTCAGTTGGGATGGTCCACTGTGAGATCACTATAATGTCATTGAAGACTTAAGGATACTTACTGATATTCGCCACGCTTGCCTGAAGAACTCGTGATCGCTTTTTGTTAGAACACCAGCAAATGTCTCCTCACTCTTTATTCTTGGCCTCGAGGTTTGACTAAAGTCTGAATAAAATACATACGAGTAGGTATCTAACTCATTTTATTTATACGATATATTTTAAACGTATTTATCTAGCCCTTTGTGTATTTATATGAGCTCATCTTTATTCATAAGCGTAATAATTACAATGTACTTTAATAAAGGCTTAATTAATATAAACAGAGGTGGGGAAGTCACTCGGGCTTGCCGCCTACACAAGTACAGTCAAACTGTTTGATTTGTGATTCATTCAGCCGATAATTTGTTTGATAACATCAAAACTTTAAAGTTTTCTTGTTATATGTACCACTCATGATGCATGTTTTAACTAATACTAGATTCTGCCCGCAGCTCCGCCCGCGTAAATAGTGTTTTATCATCCCAAGGAACCGGAATTAAAACTATCCTATGTCCTTCCCAGGTGTCAAACTATCGCCAAACCAAACCGTGAAAATGTAACAGACAGACAGACATAGTTACTTTTGCATTTATAATATTACAGTATGGATATAATATTAGTACTTATTGATTACCAACTATGTCAATACCACTGAGTCATGCAAATTGGACTATTGTATTTATAGCAGTAGATCTAATCCAATCCGATTAAACAATAAGTTTTGTAAAGCAGAAACTATGATTTGAATTTGGAAATAACTGTCATCCATCATTTGCTTATAGAAAGTAGTACAGACAAATATTAAATTTTAAAAACATAATACGAACTATTTCGAGTATAGAAGCTAATGTTTCAATTAAAAGGAAAATGTTAAAAAAAAACGACGAGTAGATATTTAAAATGGTGTCACATGGCAGCAAAATAAATAAATCAATAACAAGTTTGTTGCAAGGCAAGGCAAATCAACGGGAAATTTAAATATAATTCGATTTTACTGTGTAACAATGTCTATAGGAAAATACGGCTAGGATGGGTTATAAATCAAGCTTGCCGACAGTACACACCAAAGTCTGACGTTTTATTATTTATGAATCTCTGTAAATAATAAATAATGTTTTGTGCTATCAGTCGGTTAACTTTATGAAATGTGGTTACAGTCGTTGTTGTCGAAATAAAAAAATCAACAAGACATTTGTGCTTACCTGGTTTCATAACTTTTTTTATTGGCGGGGAAACCTTTAAAAAGCACCTGGACTTTTGGAGAGAAGAGCAAGGATTTTGAGATTTAACCTCACTAAAACATGATCATCAGCTCTTGGCAGGGGCACCGCGACTTCTTAAAAGGTCAACCCAGAAACCCCCCCGTGCAACACCTGTTAGGGCACATCCCCGGGACCTAGTTTAAAGCCATTTTTACCCGTTTAAAAAAAAAAGTTCATTCAATCAATTCGTCGGAATCTTTTTTTGTTATGATGGCAGTTGTTCTTTTTGGCTAAGTTATAATAGCTGCATGGATAGATCAATCTTCAAGAGCAATGCTTACTGAGGTCGACCTATCGGATGGGTGAACAGCCATTATATTATATCGAGTCTCTTTGAAGAGTCGAAAAGAAAGCACGTTAAGCTTTTGGTCCCAGATGTCATTAGTAGGTGAAGCCCTACAGTCTGCCAACCAGTCTAACGAATGGGTATCGTGTTATGGAGGTAAAATAGGCATCCGGTGAGACTGGATGCCAACTCTCCATGGTGGTCTAGTCAGGGTTCCTTAGAGGATTTGTCTAAAGAATGGGTATTTGAGAAAAGGCTCGGTACATTGATATTTTGCACACAGTTACTAGTTGCAAGATAATTTGTAAATTAAAAAACATGGGTCATTAATAATATGGGTGCTTACATTCTTGCTTCTTGCGCACCAGCAAGACCACTTAATTAACCCTTAACAAGTCCATCCTCCACACAACAGTTACTAAAACTCAGTGAACCAAATAAATCGAATTCGATCACCAACTTCCCTTATCTCGTCTCACACCGTTAAGTAACAATTGTGATCTTTCCACATATACACCCGACGAAACCCCACAAATACAAAATATATGAGAATACAATAGATGTAAGATATGAGATCGCAGTGCAAAAATATGAAGGGAATTTTGTTTTTGTTAGTAGCCCAAGATGCCACATCCCATATTTTTTTATTGGTGCTATCTCACCGCACTATTCCCAAACTACTGCAACTCCTGAAAGCCAGAATCAAACTCAGATTCCGAGATTACTTCAAAGTCAGCGTTTAGCTTTTGTGACTGTTCCTTAAAGACCCTAGGCTGATAAAAATTTCATTTTTCCTAAACTGCCCTAGATTTAGAGTAAAAGGTCGGCTACTTCTGAAGAAGTAGAATCTGTGCCCCACCCAGCCGCACAAATTTGTAAGGTTCGACTGCCTGTCCTGGACACCTTTCCACCGAGTTACACATGAATTCCAAATTATGGTTTTGTTTTGGAATTCACAGATATAAAATTATAACTTGGAAGTGGTTTAGAAGGATAAAATGTAACTAAAGGGATATAAACTAAATTGTTATAATTAACAAAGTTTGTGTGAGAAACTCTTTACACTAATGTATAGAGTATTAAACCAAAGACCGAATAGTGGTCGCTGATAGTAATTATACATTCAAGCATTAATACAAATACAAGTAACTAAATTAGCAGAGAGTTTTAACTCTAGAAGTGACTGGTGTTGATTATATCAACTCTCCTACAGACAGCCCCAAAAAGCGCCCATCCCGCCATCATTTCCTAGGTGTAATAGCTGCTAAGAAGAAATGATGAAACAAACTTCCCAGCTTACTTTTCTGTCTGTTAGCCATAAGGACTATGTGCACGACACCTTAAATTCAATGGGTGCAAGTAGTGGGTGAGGTGACCTGACACCGAACCAATCAGCATCAAGTAGGATTTTTGAGTAAATGTATGGAGACTAACTTCTTTTATTTATATTCCCTTTGTTTACATACTTAGAGCCATTCTTTAACTGTATTAAGATGTATTCGAGTCTATATTTTCATATTATAATATTTTTATTGTGAGATCTTACCTCTACGACGTATAAAATAAGAATAAGGTTTTCCGATGGTAGCATTTGTTTTTATAGTAGTGAGGCGGGGGGCGGTGTCATATACAAACCGATTCGTCAGTCCTCGCCGCCGAGGCTCGTCGCGTATCCCTTCAATTAAAATCTTGCCAGCCCGCGTAGCTGAGCATTAGTTAAATTATTAGATATGAAATGGAGTTTCTTGTCCGTTCTTCTCCACGTAGGCTTATTCCGAACGGATGGTAGAATCACTTGTCAAGATCCAGCTTTTGCTTGTCCCCCCAGCGACGGCCCTGAGCCGAGGTCCGACCCCAACTGGGGTAGCCCTCAGCGTTGTCGCTTAGGTTTAGTAATTTTTTGCCTAGCTGGAGGCTATATAGCTTAGTCTCCGTAGGAAAGTCCGGTTAAGCAGCTACCAGTCATTCTGACTGAGCTGTGAGACGGCCCGCAGAAAAAAAAAAAAAAAAAAAAAAAAAAAAAAAAAAAGGGGCGGTGTCATATAAATATGCCCGTCATCTTTGACCGCGCACCATTCCGTGATGGAGCGTCGTAGAGGGATGATCGATATGACATTGTAAATATAATTTAATAAGCTACAATATTATTAGAGACTCGCCGGCTCAAGGCATTTGTAAAATATTTTATAGCAAATAAACATGATCGGGGGTGAGGAAATGGTTCACTGGCCAGCATTTACGATTTAGTATAAAAGAGGTGGCATCGTTTGCACAATGTGTCAGTCAGTTTACAGTATTTAAGAAGTAAAGAAGTCTATGTATATAAAGAAAGCCAGCTCCCAATTAGTTTCCTCGCCGCCGTTTACCTCCATAACAAATTACTTCGTGTTTTATTGTCGGAGTTAAGGCGATCCTTAACATTATTGGTCCTTCGAGAACCGGATGAAAAAGTAACTAGAAAATGGTGTTGATGCGAAGTAAAGACGGAGAACAAGCGAAACGTCGACAGGAAGAGCTTAATGCACATAAGGCCGCTGAAGAGGCCGCGACTTCAAAAACGCCTAAAAGTGGCACGTCGAACACCGCTACCGACACGTCGGGTATTAGCAGCGGTACTAGTGATTCAACGACCACCAAAGCGACCACTTCGACTGAAACTGAAGATACCAATGCTGCGTCCCAGAAGGATCAGACCTCGCAGCGCACTTTGAAACCTGCAGACGCGCGGTCACGTCGCTCCGTAGCCTCCCGCAAGAACTTCCTCGCGGAGTTAGAGGCGAAAGAGCGACTAGCCGAGCTCAAACTCAAGCAAGCGCAGATGCAAGCTCAAATTGAGCTACAAGAAATACGGGTTCAGCGACTTCAAGCCGAAGCCGACGCCTCAGATGATGAAGAAGAAGAATTAGAAGATGACCTGGCTTCAGTTCGCATCAGCACTTGGCTGAAAGACACCGAGTCGAACTGCCCGCAGCCAGCAAACATAGAAACACATCAGGTCGAGGCCAAGAAAAAGATAGAAGTACCCGTTGAAATTAAGAAAATGCAAGAAGATACATCGAAATCGAACCAGTCAATGATAGATGTTTCAACCCTAGGCGCCGCGTTATCCCAAGCCATGAGAAGCACGAGGGAACCACCAAGGTATATTCAAGAGCTGCCACTATTTAATGGAAGCAGCGCAGACTGGCTCAGTTTCAAGGCAGCATATGAAGAAACATACAAGTACTTCACGTCAAATGAAAACACAGCACGCATACGTCGAAGCCTGCGTGGTACTGCAAAGGAAGCTGTAGGTTGCCTACTATTAAGCCAACCAGATCCTGGAGTCGTCATAGAAGCACTTGAAAGAAGATTTGGAAGACCTGAGGCACTAATTCACGTCGAAATGGAGAAGCTGAAGTCATTGAGTCGAGTCACTGACAATCCACGTTACTTGTGCATCTTCGCTGGGAGAATAGCAAACATAGTGGGCACAGTTGAAGCATTTAAGAGAACACAATACTTACACAATCCTGAGATGGCAAGAATAATTACTGAGAAGCTCACTCCTATTTTAAAAAGCAAGTGGTACGACTACGCAGCCGTTAAGAAAGAAGACGTCCCAGAATTAAAGAAGATATCTACATTTCTGAATGAAGAAGCCGACAAGTGTGGCGCCTATGCCTTACCTGAACTGGCTAGAGATGAACCTTGGGGAAAAGAAAGAAGAAACAGGAAAGTGGAACGCACATTCACAACTGGGAAGAGAACAATGTCAGAAGATCAATGTCCTCAATGCAAGCAAAACCATAAGCTAACAGGCTGCAAGCAATTCTCCGCTCTCGACACTAATGCAAGATGGGAAATAGCTAAGAAGAATAACATCTGCTATCGCTGTCTTCAAAGCAAACACCGACGACTACAATGCAAGGCACCGCCGTGTGGACGACATGGGTGTACCATGAGACATCATAAGCTGCTGCATCACGACAAGGAACAGATCAGCATGGATGACTCAGAGAAGAAACAGATGACAACACCTGCAATAGAAGTCACATCAGCAACGAAACCTGGTGACTGTCGACGTGCGTACCTGAAGATAGCGCCCGTTATATTAAGGGGGCCGCTTACCAGCATTGAAACATATGCACTACTAGATGAAGGAAGTACAGTCACCCTGCTGGACGCTTCAATAGCTGACGTCATCGGAGCAGACGGACCTGTAAACACAATGTGTATTCAAGGTATCAGCAACGAGATGAAGCATGAAAACAGCAAGATCGTCAACCTCAGTATAAAGGGAAAATACGCGGAGGAAGAATACAACATAGAAGCCGCACGGACTGTCGATCGACTGAGCTTCACACCTGAAGCAATATACGATCGGCACTTAGAAGATTGCGAACATCTGATCAACATCAAGGATCAGATTACATATCAGCACGCTTCACCGAAGTTGTTAATCGGACAAGACAACTGGCATCTCATCGTGACACGAAAGTTCCGCACCGGTCGTCGCAACCAACCAGTCGCTTCTTACACTCAACTAGGCTGGGTTCTTCATGGTTGTCATACTTCAGTCACAGCCAAGATAAACTTCTGCGGAAAACTCCAGCGCAAAGATGAAGAACTTTCTATTGAAGAGCTGGTCAACAATAATTTCAAACAAGAGTCATTATGCATCGAGCCGCAAAGACCAATAGAAGATCCCGACCAAAGAGCCCTTCAAATCCTAGAAGATACAAGCAAGTTTCAGCCACAGAGAAGATTCAAAACCGGTCTACCATGGAAGGAGAAGAACTATCAGATTCCGAACAACTACAAAGAAGCCGAACGACGCCTGCGTTCCTTAGAAAAGAGACTGGAAAGAAACGAAAACCTCAAATCAAAGTATGAAGGAAGAATGGAGAACCTGTTCCATTCAGGGTACGCAGAAACAACTGCCATACCAGCTCCAGAAGGAAGAACGTGGTACCTGCCACACTTTCCAGTTACCAATCCAGCGAAGCCTCATAAGCCACCTTGGCAGACTATGAAGAAGACAGCAGCCGCGCCAATCAGGAAAGATATGCCTCATGATGCTCGTCGCTACCTCAAACTGCCCACTTCACATATATTCAAAGCAGAACAACTGTGGGTTCGAGCCAGCCAGATGAAGACCTTCAGAGCTGAAATACAACGAATCAAGAAGGGAGGCACACCCAGCAGCAACGATCGTCTCAGTCATTTCAGCGTATACCCCGACGCTGAAGGCACAGTACGCTTAAAAGGAAGAGTGACCGCAGTGTAAGAAATAGAAGAAGACACGTCCTTGGGAAGTGAACGTTTTGGGAGAGTGGACGTTTTGGGAAGTGTTCGTTTTGAACCTAAAGGGTCCAATCCTCCAATATTGGACGGAAAAGAAGAGTACACCAAGTTATACATAGCTCACGTCCACGAGAGACTTCATCATGGCGGGGTGGAAATGGTCGTAAACGAGCTGAGACAACGTACGTCCACTCTCCCAACAAAAAGTCAACAAGATACGTCCAGCAGTAAGATCTATTGTGAAGAGCTATCTACCGTGCCGAATCGGAAAAGCGAAGCCTGCAAGTCCACTTACAGGAGACTTGCCACCAGCGTGCCTCGCACATCACGCACGTCCCTTTACCTTCACGGGGCTTGACTACTTCGGCCCAGTAACAGTTGTGCGCCATCACGAAAAGAGATATGGGGCGCTCTTCACCTGCATGACTTCAAAAAGTACCAGTGCCAGGTCACTTTGAAGAGAAAGACCTGACAGCCCACCGGCAATGGAAGAGAGCACAGATCCTGACTTTTATAATTTTTTGTTTTGAATACGAGGCTTTTGGCTAATTTGTGAATTTGGTGAATGCTTTATTTTGTATTGTGCGTTTAGTTTGTGCAGAATAAACAATTTTTCTTTCTTTTCTTTCTTTCTTTTCTTTATATCTTCTAGAGGAGATGGGTGAAAGAGTATTTACCCTTACTCCAATACCGGCGGGAGCCTACAAGCACTGGAACCCAGCCAAAGGTCGGTGACCTCGTCATCATCTGCGACAGCAACCTCCCCCGCAATACCTGGCCACGAGGAAGAGTAAGCCAGCTGTATCCAGGCGCCGACGGGGAAATACGAGTTGTGGACGTCACGACCAGCAGCGGCCATGTCCTGCGTCGTCCGACCCGGAAGATCGTCGTGCTACCAACGGAGTCGCAGCGTGGCGACGGCGGGAGAATGTGCACGACACCTTAAATTCAATGGGTGCAAGTAGTGGGTGAGGTGACCTGACACCGAACCAATCAGCATCAAGTAGGATTTTTGAGTAAATGTATGGAGACTAACTTCTTTTATTTATATTCCCTTTGTTTACATACTTAGAGCCATTCTTTAACTGTATTAAGATGTATTCGAGTCTATATTTTAATATTATAATATTTTTATTGTGAGATCTTACCTCTACGACGTATAAAATAAGAATAAAGTTTTCCGATGGTAGCATTTGTTTTTATAGTAGTGAGGCGGGGGGCGGTGTCATATAAATATGCCCGTCACCTTTGACCGCGCACCATTCCGTGATGGAGCGTCGTAGAGGGATGATCGATATGACATTGTAAATATAATTTAATAAGCTACAATATTATTAGAGACTCGCCGGCTCAAGGCATTTGTAAAATATTTTATAGCAAATAAACATGATCGGGGGTGAGGAAATGGTTCACTGGCCAGCATTTACGATTTAGTATAAAAGAGGTGGCATCGTTTGCACAATGTGTCAGTCAGTTTACAGTATTTAAGAAGTAAAGAAGTCTATGTATATAAAGAAAGCCAGCTCCCAATTAGTTTCCTCGCCGCCGTTTACCTCCATAACAAATTACTTCGTGTTTTATTGTCGGAGTTAAGGCGATCCTTAACAGACTATATAAGTAAAACAATAGTGATGTATGTATTATATATCTAACGGAAGGTCAGAGGAAGGAACGCTACGCTTGCTTTGAGTATTACATTGATTTGAATTACGTTAATGAGTTCCTTGACAATAGTCTAGATTCCCATCCAAGTGACGTGAGGCCGCCTTTCAGCAGCAGGCACGTCGTAACGTGTACTGCCGGGCCTAGACTGCTGGTTCTAGAGAGAATCTGCTGCGGCTCCAAGAGTACAAGCTCCCTATGCTCTAGCATGCCTTGCCCAGTCCTAAAACAGTGGTCAGTTTTGTGCCTATTTGCCTCTGCCATTTGAGCGAGACATGCTACCAGAATTATTGGACGCGCGCTATGGTAAATAGGTCTCCCTCGACATAACACCCTTTACAAAGACAATACAAAAATAATGCAAGCGTATCGTAGACTCAGTCTGTAGCAGAACTTATTGCGACAGATACTTGCTGTACGTCGGAGCGGATTTATTCGTCGCTTCTCATTTCCTTAATCTGCCTATTGCGTGGATTTTCGGGGCCGCTAGGAGCGGCAGCCATCCAATATCGTGTCTCGCTAAATAGTGACGATTTAGTATTGCCTTTACAATTGGCTTGGAGTGGTTTTAACGAGACACGTTCCCTAGACGTCATTAGACGATGTAATTTGAGGTTCTTTGTGAAGCCTACCGTATGAAGCCTACCCCATCTCCCTGGATCTGAGCGACAGCAAGTATTACGCGAAGTGTTCTGAGCTAGACCTTCTATAGGGAACAGTATATTTTAACAACTAACATTTGGTTGTCCTACGTGCCCAATTAAGAGCGGCCATATTTAGCCTATTTTATAGAAATGAATATTAGCGGTTCCGCCTTCCATGTATGTAATGTCAGTTAACGCTCAATAAAGGCCCTTAATCAAATGAGTAAATGTTTAGTGTATAAATGATGAAATAGGGTATGAAAGTGTGAAAGAAGACTTCACCACTTCCCTAGACCAAATGCTAGTGACAAATATGTGCCAAGGTATGTATTAGGAAATAAATATAATGTCTCGCCACGCCAGAACCAAAATGTACATTAGTGATTTGTTCCTACCTGTGTAATATAATGATTAAAACTTACCAAACATACCGGCACTCACTCACTCACAATATTAATACGGGGTAAGACTAATTATAATTAGTTTATAATTAAACTCGTTACGACGATATCTACCACGACACGACTTTTGATTATTGGTTCCATAGCCACTCTTCGTATTTTGTCCTTCCTCTCTGCCTGCCTTCCGTCAAGTCCCCTGTCCTAGTCCGCCTCTAAACTTCGCCTCCCTACCCTCTCCCCGTGTCCTTTACCCGCTGCTCCCCAAACCACGAGCTCACTTCCCACAGTTAGGCAACGCTACGAAGGGTCAATTTATTACCGTTTTTTGTGCAATTTTTAATAGTTTTGGGACGGCCAGCAAGTGTTATCGCTGCCACTTGGTAAATCCCCCTTCCTCAATGGTCCCTTGTCGACATCCTTTCCCATGGCTTTCTAACCGAAGGGCCTTTTTTTTAGTGGTCCAATATTGTTTTATCCTTTTAAAATGAATAGAAGTTCATAGTTTATGAGGTTGCCTTTCAGACCATAATTTAAACCCGAAGGTCCATGTCTCAATGTATTCTCCACATCTGGCCGGCAATGCGCAGTTTTAAATATTATATAGAGATAAATGACGTGTAGTCACACTTTGATATTCTTATGCAAAGCATACAGGACTGTTAGTACTGAGGTCTTACCGGTACTTGCTGGCGTACTTCCGGTCGACCTTGAAGTGCAGCGACGTGCTGCAATGTACTATTTCGCACGAGAGACCATGGACGCGGATTTTTTAACGCGGTGTGACCGTGAGAAAATCTCTAGATTATTTAAACCACATATTTACGTCTGCGAGGAACTTCTATCCGAATGGCAATGTAGGTGGGATAATTCCATCAAGGGCCGACACCTCCACCAATTCTTTCCATCCGTTCGCGTGCGGCTGGCCAGGACGTGGCTGGAGGTGGATCACTGTGTTGCCCAATTTCTCACAGGGCATGGTAACAAAAGTAAATTATTTTTCTTCAAGCTCGTTGCCTCACTTTTATGTTGTGTTCAGTGTTCTACATCTGACTGCGAATATGTTCAATCTGAATATCATATCTTACGGGAGTGTATTCTTTGACAGAATTAACGCAATTTTATGTTGAATAATGTACAGGCTGCATCAGGAGTTGTTTACTATACGGACCTTGTGGTAACTAGAACAAATTTTCGTGCGTTCAAGCGTTTTTGCCATACCTATTATTGGAAACAAATATAGCAGCTCACAATGTTAGGACCCATTAATATTAATGCTAATTTTTATCCGTGGTGCTAGGCAACTGGGCTTACCCCAGTTGTAAACGACCCTTTGTGCCTATTGGCTTTGTTTGTTCTCCTGCTTGATATGGAGGGAAGTGGAAATTTTTATTTTTCCTACTCCTCCGTTATTCTTTTCTGATTAATTTCGTTGTGGGATCCAAGACACTCCAATTTGCTCAAACAACATATTTGAAAAAAATATATAATGTTTGATAAAAATTAAATACATTGCTGTCGTGTTGCCTTTCCAAACCTACCCGCAATTACGTTAATTAAATAAATTGAAATTTATGTTTGACCAATAACCCCAATATACAAGATTTTCCAGTGAATCCACTGAGGTTTAAAAGAAATTGGTGTAGAACACAAAAATAAAATAAGATTTCTAGCCACAATCTGCGGGTTTTCAGATTACCTGTCCTAGTGTAGGGCGAACTGTTTTGTTCGCGGGGTAAAAATGCATGCTATCTCATTCGACAACACGTGCGAAAGAGATAGATGCTGTGATGTGCAGTAGAAGCTAGTTCGCATACGAATTACCACTTTTGCGAGTATAGTAGCGAGATGAGAATAGCGAAATGGATGATGATTTAGGACAAAAACGAGCGCGCGAAATTTTATAAACAGGCCTTTGAGAGTCTAGATATCATGAAAAAATTACTATATATATATTTTCAAACTAAAATTATTTGCATTGTTGAACTACTAATCTATCCCTGTATGGTGGTTGTTTTTCAATTTTCCTTCTTCTTATGGTATTTATTTCCGCCCAAATATGCGTTAAAATTAGTGTTGAAATATTTAACTTCCAATGCTCATAACTTTCAAATAATTGTTTTTTTGTACTCTTTTGTTTGCATACAGGGCTAGTTAATGATGAGACAAATTGATATAATTGATTTTATTTTGAACGTACACCGACAAACAGTGGAGTAATCGCCAGACTACTTTTGTATGGAAGAATGATGTGTAACCTTAAAGTTGCGACTAGATACAGTAGATGCAGTTTTCTACGCATTTTCTGCATTTTTGGATTTTATGTCTGTCTTTTCAGTACAAAACCAATGTAGATAAGTTTTATACATAATAAATGTGTGTTTCTTGATTTATTACTTAGTTTTTGTTTTATCGCAAACGGTTCACTCTATCAAAAGAAAGTAAATTATCACAACACACGCATTTTAGATACTTGGATATTTCAGCTTCATATTCGGTAGATGGCGTTGTGCATTTGACGTCATTTTTTGAATGGTGGTGTTAAGATTCGCCGCGGTCGAATGACCCTAGAAAAAAATTGGTAGGTATTTAGGGTAGTTAGCAAGGTAAGTAGGGTAAGGTAGGCAGTTGACAGGAACGAAGCCGCGGGCACAGCTTGTTAATGAAATTAGTAGATATAATAATTTATATCATTATATAATGTGTCCGGACTTGTAGTAACTTGTAAAACTTTAAGGCCGTAAAATACAATTAATTTTATCGGCAAAAACACCCCACATAAGTGTTGAAATCACCTCACCCTGAAAGTTAAAGCATTTTTAGTAGGTACCTGACTTGCTTATTACGATATAATCCACATAGTCTAACATCCATAACTTTGGACATAGGTCTAACAGAGGCGTACATTTAATGTTATTTTTACAGCCATAGCATAGTTAGCGGATTCCGACTTCCATGGCCACCGTCCTGCTGTCATGAGCGACCAACGCCTTTCATGGTGTCCCATTAGCGTTTTTAGGCGCCTTAACACTACGTTTGGTTCATCCCACAGCACCAGTTCTGCTTACCAAAATTGGCCCACTTGGCACCGTCATCAGTTCTCCGGCTTCATCGTTCGAATAAGCCGGTGTCTAAAAATATATTCAACTAATACTCAAAAGATGAGATATTTTCGTAATGAGCCATGAAATACCAATTTTAACGTAATTTCACAAGGTTTTATTGCATTTCCTAAAACTGCAAAATTTTAAGGCATTACCAGTAACACAAGTCTTTTATGGGTTTTTTTGTTACTCATTGAGTTTATCTTCACACTGACAAAAGAATCATAGTTTTAAGCCAGTTAGTTTTAAGTTTATTATTGCCTAAAAAAAAACACTGCGCATTTTTGCCATATAATTTATGCAGAATTTTAAGAATTGCAAAAAATTAATTGGGGTTTAAACACCCTACGTGGGCTTTTTTATCGATAATATTTAGTGCATTTTACGGCCATAAAGTTTTATTACTACAAATGCGGACACCTAGTATATATTATAATATTTGTATTTATGAACGTAGTTTAAAAAAATGTAAAATTATATATTTAATTAATATTTAACTGTAAAATTGTACACTTGATTACTGTCCTCTATATTATGATCTCTATCAATCAAAGGTTTGCTGGCAGAAACCTACATTTTGGAGTTAAGCTCGCCTCTGTACAAGAATATTGATTTCACTTTGTGTAAATATATTGTTTTGGTGTACAATCCCACCGCACTATTCCCAAACCACTGCAACTCCTGAAAGCCAGAATCAACAGTGGCGACCACCAGAAAAGCGCCGAGGCAATGAAGCTCGACGAATTCCCGGAGAATGAATTTAACTGTCTTGGATCCCGCAACGAAATTAATCAGAAAAGAACAACGGAGGAGTAGGAAAAAACCATAAATTTCCACTTCCCTCCATATCAAGCAGGAGACAGAACAAACAAGGCCACTAGGCACAAAGGGTCGTTTACAACTGGGATAAGCCCAGTTGCCTAGCACCACGGATAAAAATAAGAATTAATATTAATGGGTCCTAACATTGTAAGCTGTTGTTTGATTCCAATAATAGGTAAGGCAAAAAAAAAAAAAAAAAGAATAACAAATCAAGTTTATCAAAAAGGAAATCCATGCAGATTTTTGCATTGGGATCTCGGGTTAGCAGTGATCTATCCACCCGACGAAACCCGACTATTACAACGCATTCACTTCCGCATTTCATTGACGGGGACAAGATTAATACGCGGCAATTTTCCGCGCGCTTTTATTACGTTACGGTGTAATGGGCGGCCTGACGTACGGGCCAGTTGGTTCTGAGATAGATTACTTCATTCATTACGTGGGGTGACGTCACGGGTCTAGGAACTAATAACGTACATAACAGCTCACCGGATTATGTTTAGGAGATGAAGTGGGTTTAGGAGTGGAGGGTGTTGAAATCCTCTCTGATTTATAGATTATTTTCAATCACAAAGATACAAATGACACAGTAATTAGTCACTATCCTTATATTAGTAAAAGTAATCGCAAATAAGTACTCAAAAAGAGATTCTGACTGTCTTAATATTCATCAAAATTTTCAAATCAATCATCGTTTGCCTAGCCTTTTTCCCAATTATTGTTGGGGTCGGCTTCCAGTCTTACCGGATTCTGCTGGGTACCAGTGTTCTACATGGAGCGACTGCCTATCTGACCTCCACAACCCAGTAACTGGGTAACACGATACCCCTTGGCAAGACTGGTGTCAGATCTCAGGCTTTGACTACCCGTAACGACTGTCAAAAATCTTCAGATGACAGCCGGGACCAACGGCTTAACGTGCTTTCCGAGGCACGGAGGAAACTCGGTATGTTGAAATGGTCACCCATCCACGGACCGACCTCGTCAAGCGTTGCTTAACCTTGAAGATCGACCCGTGCGGCTGTTATTATTTAGCCACGAGCTCCTCATAAGACAATCATGTAATTGTTGAAAAATATATTGCATTTTCAATTATACTAGACCGGTCCTAGGGAAAAAATATCGCCATGTATAACACAAACGATACACTTTGTAAATGTCATTCACTTATCAGCTTTTTTTTCATCCTTATATACCGTGATTCGTTGGCCAGTCTATCAAGTACGGCATCATCCAACATACGGTTACGTTGGATGATCCGCACCTGGTCCGACAGACGTTTTAGACAACATTTTCAAATCAATAAGATCAAATAAGGCTCAAATCTTTAACATAAAAATAGTCCCCGAAAACGCCTCTCGTCTGTCCTCTTCTGATTAATTTTTTTACTGGAACGAAGAACTGGCGTAGTAAACTCCTCAGCAACACATCTGACGTATGAAGAACCAGTTGCTACAGACCCAGTGCACGTCAAAAAGCCTCTTCTCATACAGAGAAGGTTTCCTCACGATCATTTCCCTTCAACGATGTCAGCGATGTCCAACATAACCTTAGAAAGTACATGATACATGAATTGAAAAAATCACATTGGTATTTGCCTGTATTTGAAGCCTAGACCAAGACATAAAAACCGATGTCCTAAGCTACAGGCATTTTTTCAAGAAGCATTTGTATCAATAACAAAACTGTTTGACAAATCGCACCCTAGTGTAAAGCGCAAGTTCGATCATGCATGGAATACTGTTCTCATCTCTGGGACGGATCTGCCAAATACCAGCTTGATGCACTAGAGTCGATCGAAAAGCGGGCCAAGAGGCTCATCGGTGATGAGGCACTGGTTAAGTCAAAGCTCCAGAGCCTTGAACATCGTCGCCGAGTTGCCAGCTTATCGGTTTTTTATCGATTACTTTTCGGGGATTGTGCGATGGAATTGCATGATCTAAATCCGTCCAGCCCGTTTCATCATCGGACTACCAGACGTACGGCGATGCGCCATCGGTACATGGTGGACATCCCACCCATACGCACTAAACGTTTTGAGAATACCTTTATTATGCGTACAGCTAAGGAGTGGAACTCCCTGCCGGAGTCTGTGTTTCCCGATAGCTACAATCTAGGGGTCTTTAAGTCAAGAGTGAATAGGTTACTTCTAGGCAAGCGCGATCCATCGTCGACCACATCATCGCTTACCATCAGGTGAGATGGTGGTCAAGCGCGAGCCTATAACAAATAAAATTAAAATAAAAAAAAGTATTAAAGTGACCGAATTCAAATTCCTGTAACTTCTGATTTTGCTATAAACTGACCATAAAAAGTATACTAAAACCCTGTGGCGAAAATATCCCAAATTAGAGTAAGAAAGTAACAGCTCATACATCGGTCACTTTAGTATTCTTTTTTTAAAGACATTTTTGGTCACTGCCAACAAATTGCATTTATTATGTTAGGTCACTTTAATACTAAGCGCGCGAAATATCTACAATAACCCAACTACAGTTCCACCAGCATCACTAAAAAACTCATATTCGCTACGGAAACACTTTAATTAAAACTTAAGATTGGATAATAATCAAAGTTTGGCAGCAACCCGCAAAGTTTAGCCACAAAGTTCACAATGACTGGCTAAGATCACGAAGGAACAAGCCAGGCGACACATAGTTTGCGGCGAGTGTATCGGTTTGATCGTCTCAGGAATTGCTAACTAGAACTGTTAGATGCTCTAAATTGTTTGGTAGTTACATAAGTTTCTCAAGTTTTTGGGAAGGTCAAAGTGGGATAGTTGTTGATGTTGTCTAGTTTTAGACCAAAATATTTTCAGAGATAGTTAAAGGAATTAATCTTATAATAATAACAGTGTTGGGTATTCATCATCATCATATCAGCCGAAAGACGTACATTGCTGGACCGTACCTCCCCCAAGCGTCGCCACTTTGATCGGTCCCGTGCGTCTCGCAACCAGCGGATCCCCACAACCTTCACCAGGTCACGTTGGATATTGAGGAAGTATTTTTGATAATTCATCATGTTTTATTCCAAATGCGTATTAGTTCTCGTCAAACTTTTTGGCCACCCTGAAGTAGGCTACAATGGCTGCGCAGGAGTAAATCACATACATGTGCATCACCGTTTCGTGCCTCGCGCATCCGGCAAGCCAACTTCAGGGCGACCCAGTAGTTTGGCGAGAATTATACCTGGTAGTCTTTAAAACAAAAGTGAATAGGTTTAAAGTTACTTCTGGGTAAGCGTGCTCCATCTTCAATCACATTGTCGATTACCAACAGACGAACAAATAAATAATTAATGCATGTGATTGACATAATAAATACGCCGATATGTTTTATTGTCAATCTTACAATGTCACTTAGTATAGAACCTAATTCTATTTTCAAAACAATGAAGGTATATAAATGGTACCATACGACTATTTAACCATTCTCTCTCAACATATACAAAATATACATTAATTAGTAAGCAATAAGCAAAACATATCCATTACGATACAAGCCACATTTCCCCATAGTTCCACATAATACATGGGTGACATTTATGGATAGACCTGATTGGAAGCCGCGGCGCATGTGCCATTGCGTCGGGGCAACGTCACGCATATTAACTTGTGATGCATCGGTATTACATTCGATGGACAAAGTTATAAATATAAATGTGTTGGAAGAATGGTAATAATAGGTTTTTCGTGGTTAGGATGAGGATAAACACAGATTATAAAGACAGCAGCATTTCAGTAATACAGATGGGATTATGATAAAAACTGATTAGGTGAAAGAGATGAGATTGAGTCGCGCCCGATATGCTACGTGAAAACGTACTGACTGTAATACATAAAAAAATAAAAGGTATAAAGCGCGGTGTCGCAATTAGTACGCTGACATGTTTATTATTGTTCGGTGATTGATTCAAACAAAGAAAACGCCCAAAGCTTAATAACCCATGCCTTTTAAACAACATATTTTATCTAGCAGTAGACAAGTTTCGATCGACAATCCATCGAAACACGTAACTTGCGAAAATACGCCGATTCAAAGAGTAAAATGCGCATAACTTTTGAACGGCAAACCAATTAATCAAAATCGGTTCGTCCGTTTAGAAGCTATGATATCACAGACAGATACACAAATACAGAAAAACACGGATACACACATCGCTTATAACACACTTCTTTTTCCGTCGGGGCTTAAAAAGATGCGGCTTTGTAACAAGGGATTGAAAAGTAATAAGATGACAACGTTTTGAGTGTAAAATTAATTTATTATTGCAGCGACCGCTTTTCTTTTTACCTGACTGCCGAAGGAGGGTAATGTGTTAATCAGTCTATGTATGTATGTATGTATGTATGTTTATTCCTATGTGGCGTTCTAAAGACCAAACGCGTTGGCCGTTTTTGATGATTCTTACATCAATCGATTCGTCTTGATCCTGCGAGTGTCACTGGCTACATTAAAAGGCGGATTTTGGGCGCCATTTTGTGGGGGGGGGCAAAAATTATTTTCTTCCAAACCCATCGTGTGGGGTATCAAAATAAAGGGTTTCAAGAGGTGATTTCAAAAATATATAACACTTATATGTTTAAAAGTACATAATTCTAAAAAAAAAATAACTAAAAAGTTGAAAATAAAAAAAGTTTATAAAAAATAACAAAAAACCTGACTGCTTCAACAGCAAACTAAAAAGACCTAAACAAGAAGAAAATCATGCTGTGCAGTCGGAGGATACATCTAGTTTTGGTCCGCCAGCTCGCGAATATAGTAAATCTAGGAGGTAACTTGTAAATTCCAAATGGTGTGAGTAACTAGGTAGGTAGTATAATAAATTCTTACTTTTTTCAGCTGAAAAAGTATGAAGTGTGTGAAGAGTAGTGTTCGCTAATAGGTAACAACATCAAGGAAATATTAATGAAACATGAAAGAGACGATTACTTAAATATTATTTATTTCATCTTTATCACATTTACCATTACAGGAATCCCCAATGCGATAAATGCGTTCAACCCAACCTAAGTTACCCTACACTCAAAACAATATGATATCCCCCTCATTCTCATCTATAGCATATATTATACAATGCACTCCTTGTGAATTCACCCAGAGTACAGCAGAACAGGTCCGTCTCGTTTGCTATCAAGTCGAGCGTGCGGAGTGCACACGCCAGCGATTACACAGAAACGATCTGTTACTATTGTGTGTTCAATAAATACAATACGGATACAATAAATATCTGGGATATTATTCCGGCGCCATTCCAAACAAATCCTCTATGATATAAATCTTTAATTACTTTATTAATTGCGGATCAATTTCGAGGATCTGACCGGAATATATCCGTTTCCAATTGGCGGGGCCAATAATCCTCAATGTACCGATAGCCCTAGAATAAATCAGTTTATACTCGCGGCATTTCCTGTTTGTTTAGAAAACATACTGTTACTGGTCAGGCTATCACATATAACAGTTATATTTATCTAGTTTTATCAAAACTATAATATTATAAATGCGAAAACAACTCTGTCTGATTTAAAATTTTTTGACGCCTGAGTTACTGAACCAATGTTAATGAATTTTGGCCTAGAGAAGGACACGTTTTACCCCGGGAGTCCCTTGGGAGACTAGCTATAGAATTATGGCTAGTTCTTACTATCCATACTTACTAATATTATAAATTTGCAAAAGTAACTCTGACGGCTGGGTGTAACCCAGGCCTTAAGGTTATACTAGTCGACGGCACGAAATATTTTGTGCGCGGGGTTAAAATGCATGCTTTTTTTTTTTTTTTTTTTTTTTGTTTCCGGTGTGGAAAATCCTCATTGGATGTCCTCCGCCCTGAGGGGGCGGAGGGGTCTGTCAGACTCCTACCGACTAAAAACCACCCCGTTGTTCCATCTCACACCTACGCCGGGGGTCGCGGGAACAACGATACTTCCGCAACCCCCGGCTAGTGCCGGCCCGCTTCCGGGCCTCGATCTCGGGTTTGGGGGGAGTGAGGTGTTTGACTCCCCCGCAACGTCTAAGAGGGGCGCGCGTGGAACACTACGCGCCACCACCTCGGGTCCAGATGTGTGGAGGGCAACGGATGTCCCCGAGTCCGTCGCCCCTGGACCCATTTAGGGGGGCCGGAAGAGGGCGCTGTCCGCCCTCCGCCGACGCCCGGCGCGTCTGCTGCGGATTGGGTGATTGGATGAAATCTCCCTCTCCCTCTCCGCAGCCTCCTTCTGCGAGACGACTGTTTCGCAGAAGGATACCACCGCGTCCCAGGACTCCTCGCTGTCGACCATAGACTCTACTACGGCCGGCAGCGACAGGTCACTGCCTACTTCAGAGATGAGGGCACGGCGTGGCTCCTCCCAAGCGGCACATTCTGCCAGCGTATGCCGCGCCGTGTCCTCCCGGCAGTCGACGCAGTGGTGACACCGGGCGTCCGGCTCCCTGTTTATGCGACACAGGTACTTTCCGAAGCAACCATGCCCCGAGAGCACCTGCGTCACCCGAAACGACAGGGAGCCGTGCCTCCTCCCGAGCCAGCGCTCGAGCACTGGCCGGACCGCCTCGATGGTAATGAGGCCGGCGGTAGGGCGTGAAAGCCTGTCCCGCCATTCCGCCACCAGGACCTCACGAAGCTGAGACTGACGCAACTCTATATGTCACTGCATCAGCCCTTCGCCCCGCGCCCGCGCTTCCTCGCGCCACCGATATAGTGACGCGAGTACTTTCGCCTCCAGGTCCCAGGGCGGGGATCCAGCCAGTGCACAAGCCGCCTCGTAGGAGATCGTGCGATACCCCCTGATGACTCTGACGGCCATCGCTCTCTGCGGCCTTCGCAGAACAGCGATGCTGCCGGCCGTCAGGTCAGCCGCCCAGATCGGGGCCCCATACAGGGCCATCGATCGCACGATCCCCACGTAGAGCCGCCTACAGGCAGCGCTCGGGCCCCCCAGATTGGGAAGCAGCGTTGACAGCGCCCCAGCCGCGCCCAATAACTTAGGCGCCAGCCGCCGGAAGTGGGGGCCGAAATCCCACCGGCTGTCGAGCACCAATCCCAGGTACTTCATGGTTGACTCGACAGCTATTCGGGCCCCCCCGACGACGATGTGGGCATCGGGCGGTGGCGCCCGCCGGGGGCCATGAAAGACCATGGCCTCCGACTTGTTGAGGGCCACCTCCAGGCCAAGGCGCCGTATGCGGCTCACCACCTGTGAGACCGCAGCCGTCGCCAGCAACGCTGCCTCCCTGTACGAACTCCCCCGGGCGGTGACCAGCGTATCGTCCGCGTAACACGTCAGGTCTACGCCCGGTTGGAGTTCGCCCCTCAGCACCCAGTCGTACCCGATGTTCCACAGGGGCGGGCCCAGGACCGAGCCCTGTGGAACACCGCACGACATGCGGTGCTGGTTTTCGACGCCATCACGTCCCACGTAGGTGACACACCTCTCCGCCAAATAAGCCCCGACGATGCGGCGGAGGTAGGGAGGCACTCGATGATACCGCAGTGCCTCCCGAACACAACTCCAGGGCAGGGTGTTGAAGGCGTTGGAAATGTCCAAGGACACCGCCAACATCACCCCACCCCGGGACACCGCTTCCTCCGCCAGGACTCTCACCTGCGATATCGCGTGGATGGTGGAGCGCCCATGCCTAAAGCCGAACTGGCTTTCGTCCAGGTCCGGCCCCTCTCTGTACAAGTGGCTGACGAGGCGGGCAGCGATTATCCGCTCGAACAGCTTACCCACCTCGTCTAGCAGCACTATGGGCCGGTACGCGGACGGTGAGTCCGCAGGGCGCCCCGCCTTCCTGAGCAGGACCAGACGACCAGATTTCCATAGAGTGGGAAACTGGCCCCGCTCAAGGCACGCTGTGAAGAGTCCTCTCAGCCAGGGCTCTAGCTCCTTCAGAGCGAGGGCCAATACGTGGCCGTGGATTCCGTCGGGCCCCGGCGCCACGTTCTTGGCCCGGAGCCGCATCACGGCCGCCCCCATCTCTGCCTGTGTCACCTCTGGGACGGTGATGGCGTCCTCCTCTGTAGACTCTGCGGCCGTGGGCAAAGCCATCGGCGGCGGGATATGCTCCGCTCTCGCCGGGAAGAGGGCTGCGACTACCTCCTTCAGCAGCTCGGGTTGGAGACTCTCCGTAAGTGGAGGCGCGGCGGCGCGAAGTTTCCCTCGAACCGCTCGATAAGGGCGCCCCCACGGATCCCCGTCTAGAGTCTCCAACATCTCCTCCCTGGCCCGCTTCTTTGCCTCGCTGATGGCCAGCCGCAGAGTCTTCGTCGCCGCGCGGTACACCTCATACCGCGCGGCTTCTTCTTATTCTTATTCTTATTCTTTATTGCACAAAAAACATAAAATAAAGATACAAATACAATGGACAGTTTATGTACAAAGGCGAGCTTAACCCATAATTGGGTTCTCTAACAGCAAACCTCAGTTGTTATTGGAAATTTGCGTATGAGGACAGTGATCCAAGTGCACAACAAAATTACAAGTAAAAAAAAAATTAAAAATCGTTGAATATTTAAAATTCTTACATACTAAATAAACTAAACAGATACCTATGTGTAAACATAATACATACTATATAACAATAAAATACATAACTAAAATCTTACATTCATAAATACATATTTATGCGTCATGTTGACAGGAAATGTTCCTTTATTCTTCTCTTGAAACCCTCCAACGAAACGCTATCCCGTATAGAATGTGGGAGAGTATTCCAGAGGCGAACAGCATGAACAGTAAATGATCCACCGTAACGACTTGAGGAGTGGGGAGGAAAACGAAGGAGAAGAGATGATGATGAACGGCAAGGTTTTCCTCTCGGAACAAGATACTCAAAGCGCTCTCGAAGATACGAAGGAGAGTTAGGATTGTGAAGAACAGAAAAGAGTAAAGATAGAGTGTGGATATCTCGGCGCTGTCGAATAGGCAGCCACTTCAACCGTTTTCTAAATTCCGACACATGGTCGTACTTTCGAAGGCCGAAAATGAAGCGGATGCACAAATTCTGCAGACGTTCGAGCTTATCAAGGAGTTCCTCAGTCGCATCAAGAAAGCAGACATCAGCATAGTCAAGAAGAGGAAGAAGGAGAGACTGAGCAAGAGTAACTTTGGTTGGAAAAGGCAGGAACTTCTGGAGACGTTTCAGAGACCGAAACGAGCAAAACACCCTCCTGCTTACTTCTGCAATGTGAATATTCCAAGATAGGCTGTTGTCCATGAAAACCCCTAAATTTTTAACTTTTTTAGAATAGGCTATAGCTACGGCATCATACAAAACAGGTGGGAGAGACTGGTTACTCAACAAATTGACGCGGGGCTGGCGTACCGCGGCCGCCGGTGGTCTGTGTGGAGACGTCGAAACGGATATATCGGTGATCCGATAACGTCTCCACCTCCACGGCGACATGCCAATCGCGGACACGGCTCGCGACAGTAGGGCTAGCGAACGAGACGTCCACTACTGACCCGCCCCGCTGTCGCACGCACGTGTAAACTGAGCCCCGGTTCAAGATGACCAGGCCGGTGGTTACTGCCCACTCCTCCAGCGCCTCACCCCTAGCATCGGTTACCGGAGATCCCCACGCCGAAGACTTGGCGTTGAGATCCCCTAGTAACAGCACAGGGCGAGGGTGGAGTTGGCCTACGACGGCGCCCAACTCGACAAGGAAATTCTCGAAGTCGGCGAGACTCTTGTTGGGCGAAAAATATGCACCAACTATGCACTGGGCCGCCTTGTGGCCGGGCTGACCGCAGCGATAGCACTGCTCGCTGCGGTCTATTTCGGCGGTGCATCGTGCCCTGACATGACCAATGTCCAGGCAACGATAGCACCGCAATGCCCTGGGTTGCAGCAGCTTCACCCTTGCTGAAACCCACCCCACTAACAGTCGCTCACCTTCAGCAACCTTGTTCGCTGCCGCCACCGGGCACCGCACCCAGATCTTGCCGAGCCCGGTAGCGTCGGCGCGCATCTCACCCGTCCGCACATCCTCGGACGGACATCCGCCGGCTCGGGCAATGGCCGCCACGACCTCGACTGGGGTCGTCGAGTCGTCCAGACCGTCGACACGCAGCTCAGCCGTCTTCATCGGCCTGGACACCCGGACGTCCTCAGGGTTGAGGATCTCCCGCAGCTTGGCGGCCAAAATGTCCGCCTTTTCGGCGCTAGAGGCACCCGTCACCTCGAGCAGCCGCGCCCCCGTAATCGCCGGCCTCAATTTGAAGCCGGACGGTGTTCCAAGGTCGGGGAACGCGACTTTGGCCCTCGCCTCTGTCAGGACCGCCTTGTACGTGACTCCCCTTTCGACGGCTCCGGGCTGCAGCGTGATCACTACAGCCGCGGAGCGTGGTGCTCTGACCTTAGGCGTTCCTGCGGCCTTGTTCGGTGCGGGAGCTCCTGCTGTTACCGGCGGCGCCGTCCTCTTCTTTCGGCAACGGCCCTTTTTAACCACAGTCGTCCAGGCCAGGGCCAGGTGGTGTCGGCGGGGTCAAAGTCACCGACTGGGAGGTGGGCGCGGACCTATTCTCCGTGGACTTGCCAACCTGCTGCCCGGCTCTTCTTGGCTCAACTGCTGCGGCCACCGGGCCCGGCTTTACGGGCGCCTCTTTTCTCCGCTTATCCCCAGCGAGCGGTGGGCGGATGGTTTCGGCCGGCAGTCTCGCCTCTAGGGCCTCCAAACGAGCACCCACCATTTGACCGCACTGCATCATGCAGATGCGTACGATCTTTTCGACCTCAGCATCCGCAATTGTAGAGGCCGATGATGGGGCTGGAGATTGGACCGACGATGGGGCCAGCGATGGGGCCGTGACAGACGAACCGGCAGCTGCCTTCTGGGCAGCAAACTGCCGCTTGAGGTCCTCTAACTCGGACCGGAGACGGCTGTTCTCCTCCCACAACTTCGCCGTCTCCTCCGTGGTTGTGCGGCTACTGAGGACCTCTACCGCCTCCTGGATGCTTTCCACCGCGTCCTTCAAGGCACGCGTGAACGTGCCCTTCAGGTTGCCCGATTTGGTGGCAACCTTCAGGACGACATCCAGGCCGTCCGTCACTTGGCGACTGAGTGCCACCGCCGATGCTTCCGCCGTCCGAGCAGAGCGCCGCTCTCGGGCCTGTCGGGCCAACTCGCTGACCTCGTCAGCCGCGACAGCCCGCCGCTGCGCCCGCTTTGCGGCATTCGTCTCCGCCTTATTACTTCCCAGCAGGGACGTGGTGGAGCCACCGCTCTGGTCCCCGCTCATATGCCCAGGGTCACTTTCCACGCACTCCGCAGGGGCAGGCGTATCGGGCCGAGGCACAAAGCGACCCCGCACGTCTCGCTCCGGCAACCGAGCGGTGGCTACACCCCCCACTGCGCGACCGCGCCCTCTCCTTCCCGTTGACACCTTCGGGGCCGATAGGTTCTCCTCACTCGAGGAGAGACCCAGGGTCCCCGAGTCCTTGCTGCGCGGACGCTTCCTCCAAGAATTGGAGATGCACCCACGCGTGTCCTGGTCGGATAAGTTGCCCACAGGAATTGAGCCTCCTCGGCTCTTGTTGCCGTCGACGACGGCAAGTGGTTCTTGGTCATCGTTTACAATTATCATCGTCGTTGTCCGTTTAGCATGCGTGTGGTCGTCATTTTTGTCCGAGGACACAGAAGTAAGACAGTTGTTGCCCACCCCAGAGTACGGAGGGCAGCCCGCCGAAGCGGGGTGGGACTCCCCGACCGCTGAGCAGTCGGGACCCACCTGGGGACCTTTTTCGCAAATGTCTTTTTCCATAATTTTTATTTTTTTTATTTTTCCTCTTTAAAGGGTGAGGTACCTATTTATTTTCCTTCCTACATTACGCCCACTCGTCCTACCCTCTGTAAGCAGAGGGGGGAGTAGGCGTTAAAAAGGCCACCCATCACTAGCCCGGTTCCCTTCACAGACCATCATGGCTGATGATCTGTGTTTGGAACCGCGACCTTTCCTCGTGTGTTGAAATTAGCCGCCCGCCCCAACTGTCCACCCAACGCGGGTGGGCAGCCGGAGCTGACGTTGCCCGGGGTGCGCCGCGTGGAGGCTTTCAACTTGCACCCCATGCTATGTCAACCGGCAACACGTGCTGAAGAGATAGATGCTGCGATGAGCAGTAAGAATATAGTTTGCGGATGATGATTTAGGACGAAACCGAGCGCACGAAATTTTATAAACAGACCTTTAAGAGTCTGGATATCATGAAAAACGACTAAACATATCTATTCAAAATAATATTATATTATTATTTTCATTTTTGAACTACTAAATAAATCTATCCCTGTATGGTGATTGTTTTGCAATTTTCAGTCTTCTTATGGTATTTATTTGCGCCCAAAAATGCGTTGCAAATATATATATTTTTTACTTTTTGTTTCCATACAGGGCTACTAATGATGAGACAAATTGATATCATTTTTATTTTGAACGTACATCGTCAAACAGCGGAGTAATCGCCAGTAGTGTAACCTTAAGAGGAAATACGGTTGCAGACATACGACTGAACATCCTAAGTAAAAAGTCGTAATTCGAAGTTTTGACTAATTTAAAAGATATTCCATAAACTGAAATAAACTATGCCCCTATGTTTTATTTTTTGATGAAAAATTTTCTTTATAAGCACTAGAACCCACAAAAATTTTCAAAATTGTGCTGTCAGCAGAGACCTAGAGTATAAATTTAATAACCATAAATGAAAAAAGAAAAACATAGATAAAAGTAAACATAGGGCATAGTATATATCTTTTTTTCCAGTTTATGGAAAATCTTTTAAATTGGTCCGATATTGGAGGAGGAAATAGGTGAGAGCCAAACCTCGAGTTATGACTTTATACGAATTTCAGTCGGAGTTCTCTGCCCACATTGGCTCTTAACGGCTGAACAGATTCGTATTAAACTTGAATACGGGTGGATCAGGATCTGGATTAGGACATACGATACTTTTAATCCCAGTAGAATATTCCCTTGAGATAATGGAACACTTAGCATGCGGGAGAAGCTGCGGGCAGGAGCTAGTAATTTTAATAAACCTTTCTGTCTGGTCGCCTTTTGGCAATGGGAGGTGTTCCCAGGCAAAGAGTAAGTAGGTCATTAATTCAACCTTTGGTGTAAAAGACATTCATTGAGGGTCGACAACCTTCTGTTGTGAGACGAACAAAAGCAATTCCAAATATTTGGAAAACTGTTGAAGAAGGTTCTTGACCCCGCCTTTACCTACAATACAATAAGTACTTAATTAAATTGAACAATACCGGACTCTTATCGCTTTCTTCTGTTATGGAAATTTCTTATTTTCCTGCTAGGTAACGACTGCGGCTTCTATCTACATAAATGGAACCACAGGTTCCCTAAATTCCGAATTTTACTCATTGTTTCAACTTCTCTCTCACACTTTAGGGAAAGAAAAATATATTCTGTAAGGAGGATATTACATCTACATGTTTCAAAAACTGTGATAAATGTTATTTAAAACGCAAGAAATATATTTCACACGTACATAAATTCCCCAAAAATAAAACTGCACTCAAATTGCGTAACTGTATTGACAGCGCTAATCACGCGCGTTCCCTTTCATTTTGAAAACTTAACAATATTCATTGCGTGTTCTACGCTATCGAGCAGGTGGCTTTTTAAACATAAAAAGCAATAAATGCAAGCAAAGCATGCTTGCACCGTTCTTTGATCTTACGCAATCAGAGTGCTGATTTACTAAACTTAAAAAATACCTAATTTATCACGGTTCAGTCACTGCTGGCGATCGTTAAAAATACTGCTTCTGGTCACACATGACACCTACGCTGCGCTGTATCCTAAGCTGAAACAGTCGAAAATTCTGGCTTGCGGGTTTTTCTCACCAGTCCGTGCGACAAACTCTGAAAAAATTCAGACTGTAGCAGTCACGACGTACGTTGCGCCAAATCTTTTCCATCTTTACACAAGTATTCTACTTACCACGAGTAAATAATAATGATATACTAATACCAGTCTGTTACTGTTCCACTGGCAAAGGCCTCTTCTTATACAGAGAAGGCACGAGCATTGGCGCGGGTTGGCGATTTTAAACTAATATTAATTATATGTCCAGGTTTTCTCTAGATGTTTTCCTTCACCGTTGTCAGCGATGTTCAAGACAAACTTAGAAAGTTGTAACGCATGTAAATACCAAATATCAAATTCCACTAATTCGCCAGCCATACGCGCAATCAATCAGTGTCGTCAGGTCATTGGATATGCGAAGAAGTGTGACGGTGATCGATCCTCGCGGACCCCACTCAATATGCGAGCACTCCTCGTAATGGTTCCTATTGACCGGTCTGAATGGATGAGGAGCCGAAGTAGGTGTGACAAATTTTGGGAACTAAGGTTAGCTTGATTGAAAATAAGGTACCTGTGGTTTTATGGAAGTCAAATAGTAGAGGTATGGAATGGAAACATTGAAAGGGTTGTAAAGGTAAGCTAAGGTTTGCACGAATACTGAATAAACCTATATTTATATTGACTTTATAAGCTTTGTTCTTCGAAAAATCTCTGAGAAAAAGTGTTGTAGAGTCCCTCTGGAGGATTGTTTCTTTATACATATAACATTTTTTTTATTACAGACTAGCTGTTGCCCGTGACTTTATCCGCGTCCAATTCGTATTTTTTTTTTCAAACTGTCACTGTGATTTTTTTTTTCGGAATAAGAAGTAACTTATATTACACCTTTTAACATCAGTTATCTAACAGTGAAAGTCCCGTCAAAATCGATCCAGCCCTTTCGAAGATTAACCGAAACAAACAGACAGACGGACAGACAGACTAAAATCTTAAAGTTGCGTGTTTGTTACTAAGCTGTTGCCCGCGACTTCGTCCGCGTCAAACTCGTAAAAAATATATTTTTATTTTTTTAGTTTCCCGCCGGAACTATGATTTTTTTCGTGATCAAACGTACCCTATGTTACTCGTTATTACATCAGCTATCTACCAGTGAAAGTCCCGTCAAAATCGGTCCAGCCGTTTCGGGGATTACCCGGAACAAACAGACAGACAGACAGACAAAAATCTTAAAAATTGCTTATTTGTTGTTAGTACCGTATATACGTGTAAGTACACGTACATTCAATAAAACGTTGTTATTTTGATATTACATACAGACACTTCAATTTAATTTATTTGTATAGATGTATAGATTAGTATCGTATATATTTTCACATGCATTCAATAAAACGTTGTTATTTTGATTTTACATACATACATTAAAAATTTTAACCGACTTCAAAAAGGCAGAGGTTCTCAATTCACCTGTTTTTTTTTATGTGTCTTCTCAAAACTCTTTACTAGGTAAACCGATTTTGATGATTATTTTTAAACTTGAAGGTAGGTGCTTCTCATTTAGTCTCATTTAAATTTGGTTAAGTCCTAATGAATAACTTCGGAGATATACTACAGGACTCTTCAATAAACAATGGCAAATCTCTCGCGTTTTCTGCGATTGCATGTCTGTTTATTGTTTGCGCCATTTTATAACAAAACATTACCCTATTAGCGTAAAAGGGATACGCAAATGTGTACAGTTCACCCTGGCACACTCACATTTCACCGGTTATATTCAAGTTTTATGTTATTCGGGTAATCTATTCTGGCATAACTTTGTGTATTATAGGTACCTACAACTAAAAAGTAAAAAATAAAAACGTTATTACTAAAAAATACAATCGACTTCTAAAAAAGCACTTCAAAGTTAAAAATAACTTAAATTTCGGAAGTCGATGTACCTGTTTTTGTTTCTTCGTTTTTTGACACCGATTTCCGAAATTAAAGTTATTTTTAGAAGTCGGAAGAAGAAATAAGAAGAATTTTTTTTAAAAAGATTATTATTTATTTATATAGGTGCGCTTTACCACTACCTCATCTCAGTTATGTACTCCCATAATGTGAGATTTAACACAATTAGCGTAGCTTTTCTAAATGCGGGGTTCAGCTGTTCTCAGATTATTATTATTATGAGCCTGTTGTATCCTTTTTTAGGGTTCCGAAGTCAACAAGGAACCCTTATAGTTTCGCTCTGTCCGTCTGTCCGTCCGCAGCTTAGCTCACAGAATCTAAGTACTAGAAAGCTATAATTTGGCATGTATATACATATTAAATAATTCCGACAAAGTGGTACAATAAAATCATGAAAAATATTTTTTTTTCGGGTACCTCCCATAGACGTAAAGTGGGGATGTATTTTTTTTTTCTCATCTATCCCATGGTGTGGGGTATCGTTGGATAGACCATTGAAAAATATTATGGGTTTGTTAAAACCATTTTTCAATTCAGAGATTCGTTTGCGTAAAATTAAGCTTTAAGTTGCAAATTTATGTTAGAGTCAAGTGTCCCCCCCCCCCTGCCAGCGAAATGGTTGCTCTAGGCTATGTGAAAAAATTCACGGCAGTAGTAAATATAACGAAATTAAAAGGAAAATTATCACGGATAACAAGGCTTTACAAGTTTACGAGTAATAGTCGACCAACTTATAAAATGTACTTGGAACAGTAAAAATTTTGTACAAATGCCATTGAAAAATTACTAAAATAAAGTTGATAGCTGTGTAAAACAGAGTAAATACTAGCTTACGAACTATGTTAAAACATACAAAAATGAAATCATAACAAGCTTTACAAGTTTACGAGTAATAGTCGATCAACTTATAAAATGTACTTGGCACTGTAAAATTTTTGTACAAATGCCATTGAAAAATTACATAAATATCGTTGTTAGCTGTGTAAAACAGATAGTAAATTAATGCTTATGAACCATATAAAAATATACAAAAATAAAATCATAACATCCTTAATAATAATGATTTCTAAATTAATAATGTTTAAGCTCGAATAACGCATTGGAGTGGCCGGAGTCGTTGGCAGTACTAGAACGTAGTCCATACGGCGCATGCGCGCGGTGGAGTCTATTTTGTGTTAGTGCAGAAGTATTTTCGACGTTTTGTAATTAAAACGTAAAAATAAAGTCATATTAGATTCGATTTCCAAGCAAATTACTTATTTCTTTTGTCGATATCCTTCAATAAAGTTAATATTCGACCCGACTTCATCACTAATTGAGTAGCGTATACTTTCCAGAATGAAATAGTGAATACCGCAGATTAGAGGATTCACCTCTAATCTGCGGTATTAGAGGAGATTTGAGGTGAATACATTCGACTTTTTTCTAATTCCGAAAGAGAAATGAACAAGGAGCGTGCACGCAAGGATCCAGGAACGAACTATACCATTCCCCGTGGCTCTAACGCGCGCTCGTATCGCCTCCTTTCGCAATTCGCACCCGCGGTGTTACTCAAGTATATAATATTTTTCTAACTTCAGTTGCGAAGTTGGATTTTATAACTCCTTCTTCAGTTACCAGTTAGTCCTTATTTAGTTTAAGTCAAGAGTGAATAGATTACATCTAGGCAAGCGTGCTTCACCGTAGACCACATCATCGCTTACCATCAGGCGAGATAGTGGTCAAACGCGAGTATATAGATTAAAAAATCCTATGTGGGCCCGTTTTTAGACTTTGTGAGCCGCTGAAACCGTTCTAATGTTTACGTAACAACAACAAAACCCTCTTTATAGTCCGCATTATTATACAACTTCGGAACCCTATTACTGCGCGTGGTCCGACACGCACTTAGCCGGTTTTTTTATCTGTTATAGGCTCGCGCTTGAACACTATCTCACCTGATGGTAAGCGATGATTTAGTCTATGATGGAGCACGCTTGCCTACTAGTAACCTATTCACTCTTGACTTAAAGACCCCTAGATTGTAGCTATCGGCAAACACAGACTCCGGCAGGGAATTCCACTCCTTAGCTGTACGCATAATAAAAGTATTCTCAAAACGTTTAATGCGTATGGGTGGGATGTCCACCATGTACCGATGGCGCATCGCCGTACGTCTGGTAGTCCGATAATGAAACGGGCTGGGCGGAATTAGATCATGCAATTCCATCGCACACTCCCCGAAATGCAATCGATAAAAAACCGACAAGCTGGCAACTCGGCGACGATGTTCAAGACTCTGGAGCTTTGACTTAACCAGTGCCTCATCGCCGATGAGCCTCTTGGCCCGCTTTTCGATCAACTCTAGTGCATCAAGCTGGTATTTGGCAGATCCGTCCTAGAGATGAGAACAGTACTCCATGCATGATCGAACTTGCGCTTGATACAAGCTGAGCAGCTGTTCTGGCGTGAAGTAAAGCAAGAATAAAGTTGCTGAGAGTACCGACCCCTGAGGGACCCCGGCATTAATATCCAAGTGGTCCGACGAGCAGCCATCGATAACCACTCAAATGGACCGATCTCTCAGGAAGTCAGCAATCCAATCACACAGACCACCGGGCAAACCGAATGAAGGAAGCTTACCAATAAGGCTTTCGTGCCAGACCCTATCGAAAGCCTTCGAGATGTCCCTATCGTTATCTCACTGCAAGGCAAAGATCACGCCCGTCTTTCTTTATTTTTCAGTCTTTTGTTACATCTAGCCAATCCTTTCATACCAATCCTACACCAAAACACTCAAATTCTCATATGCAACTTAATATTACAAAGAGAGGGTTGTTAAATCTGTGCGCCGTTGACAAATAAACTCGAGAAAAAATTGAATCGAATTAAATCCACGACATAGCGAGTTGCAAGACCGGCATCAATTCTACAAGTATTTAGGTAAAGGCATACCACGACTATACCAAATTGGCCACAAACGAAATTACCTACTATTCCCACAATTCCGACCAAAAAGCCAAAATAAAACTGACAAAATTAATGTAAATTGATGTAATTCCGTAACGGCGGCGGTTAACAAAACAAAATGAAATTAGAAACTGCTCCTAACACAGTTTAGTACGGGAATACAATGCCGCATCGGAATTATGTAGTATTTTATTAAAATTTTCATTATTGTCTTTCGACGTATTACAAGCCTGCTATTTGTTCTATTATGAAATATTATGTTTTGACTAGCTTCTGCCAGCGGCTTCGCCCGCGTGAATGTCGAAAATTATGCCGAGGGAACATATTCCCGGGACAAAAAGTATCCTATGTGCTATTCCAGACTATAGTCTATCCCTGTGCCAAATTTCATCCAGATCCGTCCAGCAGTTTGAGCGTGAAGAAGTAAAAAGCATACACACTCACAGACTTTTACCTTTATAATATTAAGTGTGAAGTGTGATAGTGTGATGTGACTATAGCTTTAAGAAGACCCAGACTTGAACTACTGTCATATTTATCAAATAACTGCCAGCGGCATCGCCGGCGTGAATGTCGAAAATTATCCCGAGGGAACATATTCCCGGGATAAAAAGTATCCTATGTGCTAGTCCAGACTATAGTCTATCTCTGTGCCAAATTGCATCCAGATCCATCCAGCAGTTTGAGTGTGAAGAAGTAACAAACATACACACTCACAGACTTTCGCCTTATTAGTGTGATGTGATAAATTCTGTTGGAATTAATTTTGGTGCCAATTTTGGTAGTCACTTGTTTTTATTCCATTCATCAGCTTATAATTAATGTTCTTACTTCTGTGATATATGCCTCCTCTATGTGGCCTGTATTCTACCACGCAGTTCCAGTGCGGATCTGATTGATACGAGTACACAAATGTCTTCGAGATTTTGACTGTATCATATCCGGTTTCCTCATTATGTTTTCCTTGGTGGTGATGTGATTTGCGCGAAGTAAAACGAATCCTAGATTCGAATCCATATCTACAATTCGTATGCCGAGGTAGTTACAGGGACACCATTGCAGTAGCAAAATGGTTATTTGATTTTATATATTACTAGCTTCTGCCAGCGGCTTCGCCCGCGTGAAATTCCCGAGATAAAAAGTATCCTATGTGCTATTCCTCACTATAATCTATCTCTGTGCCAAATTTCATCCAGATCCGTTCAGTAGTTTTTGCGTGAAAGAGTAACAAACATACATCCTCACAAACTTTCGCATTTATAATATTAAGTTTGATTTTATATATTATAATTTAGGGTGCAAACCACTCCCCAATTTTGGCCTTTGATCCCTTCTAACTGAAGAAAAAAAATTCGCTTTTATTCTGTAAATACTCTGCTGAACACTTTCACAACTCTCAATTTACACAATCTGCAAATATGAATAATGCAAATGAATCTCTTTGATGGTTGTTTAATTAAGATTTTTAACAAAGGCTATGCAGTCTAATTCAGTACTACCATTGTTTATATCTTCAGTTGTTCGACTTTATTGTGAATAAGTCATTAGAATTTTAAGCTAACTGTATACTACGAACTTTAGATGATATTTTTTTATTTCAGACTATCTGTTCCCCGAGGCTTCGCTCCCGTGTACCACCCCACAGGACCCATTTTCGGGATTAACATATAGCCTATGTCACTCAGGAATAATGTAGCTTTCTATTGGTGAAAGAATTTTTTTAATCGGTCCAGTAGTCTCGGAGCCTATTCGGTACAAACAAACAAAACAATCTTTCCTCTTTATAGTATAGATTATTACTAGCTGTTGCCCGCGACTTCGTCCGCGTCAAACTCGTAAAAAATATATTTTAATTTTTTTAGTTTCCCGCCGGAACTATGAATTTTCTCGTGATCAAACGTAGCCTATGTTATTACCTGGTTATTACATCAGCTATCTACCAGTGAAAATACCGTCAAAATCGGTCCAGCCGTTTCGGAGATTACCCGGAACAAACAGACAGACAGACAAAAATCTTAAAAATTGTTTATTTGTTGTTAGTACCGTATATACTTTCATGTGCATTCAATAAAACGTTGTTATTTTGATATTACATACAGACACTTCAATTTTATTTATTTGTATAGATTAAGTATAGATTAGTATTAGTATAGATAATACTGTCATCATGATTGTAATATCTGAAAAAAAACAAGCCATCCGATGTTCGTAATACAGTAGATTACAACTACACATTCAATTACGCTTGCTTAGGCAGAGGTATATACATTCTAGAAGCTCGTCCACAATTTTATAGGAGTTGTGTGTTGATTTTACAAAATTAAATTAATCGGGGTATTCCTCAAAATGCAACATTTTTTAAGCGCAACTAAATTATTCCTCAAAGCGCAACCATGATGAAAAATAGCAGGGGTATGATGGATTACCATGGCCCATTTCAATCAACTGTATTAATTCAATTTATTGAACCTGTATGTATTTTTAACTAATTTTTTTTACTTAAAAAAATATTGCTTAAACACTTAGTTCCAGTTAATTTCTGTTTGCCTGGTAGTCCATTTTAATAAATAAACAATTAGGACAGTTGGTTTAATACTGTCTATGGATATCATTAATGAATCCATCATATTTCTCTCTATTTTTCATCATGGTTGCGCTTTGAGGAATAAACTAATAATATTTTTAATTTGAATTTGTGAGTGCAACTAAATTATTTATTAAATTTTATGCACAAGTACAAAAGCAGACTTAATTAATGCCTTAGGCATTTTCTACCAGTTGACCTTAGGGTTGTGCTTTGAGGAATAATTTAGTTGCGCTTAAAATAGGTGGGCTTTGAGGAATATCCTCAGTAATCAATTGAACTTTGAGTTAAACTCGAATTAAATCACTGATTACAATTTTTTTTTGGACACAGATTATTCAGAATTCTTCATTTCAGCTGAAAAGCGTCCACTGATAAACCAAGGCCAGATCATCGGTTCACCTTCGGGAGGCCTTTTAACGCTGCGTTTTCCGATACGTGGTCGCAACTACGTCTTTTCTGCGAGCAATGTCCACTGACACTTAAGCTTGGCAAATCTACGGGCTATGTCGGTGACAATAGCATAGCACTCTCAATTGCTTTTGACTCCTGTAACACAGGTCTCACCTAGCACAGGAGTCAGGGTTTCAAATGGAAATGTATAACTTTTTTCTTTGTGTCAATATTTTTTTTTTTTATTATTATTATTAATTGCTCTTTGGGTGACTTTAAGCCTTCCGATGAGGCGTTTGCTGTACAATAAATTAGAATTATGAAAGTGGCAATAATTTATCTAACAATTAGTCAAACGTCGCCTCATATAAAACAACGTATACCATCCCTAATGTAACTCATTCCACACACGTCATCAAACAAAGCGCCTTACCAACCAACAGCTAATTGAAAATAATAATACCATCCAGACATTCCTACCTCGTAGCTACGGTAATTCCCTCTAAGTAAAGGTATTTAAATAAAACATCAGCTAACTCCAACCATGCGCGATGTACCTAACACTCATACATTATCGTACACCCGAGCTTAAGATTACGTGCCTCGCGTAAAACTCGTTTTCCCTCTACCTATAGTAACGACCTGGAGGAAAAATGATGCGTTAAGCGAGATACATGTGTCTATGAATAATTTAACACCCGTCTTTTGCTGCGTCTAAGTGGGACATTCACTCTATAACGTTGTGGTTACATCGACTGATTTGATGTACATTGCTGGTTGTAGCAGACATCCTTATTCAAACATAGAACTGATGCGGTAATGTATGTCGAACAGTAAGGTAACCTCCCCATAAATAAGGTATGATGTCCCAAATATTGACCATCGGAGTGTGAGTTGCAAACGAAACTTTTTTACGATTTGACTACGCTTTGCTGGGGTCGTGCTTAAGGCTCAACGCAAATCGTCTAAATAAAATCGCGTCTTAAATATTTTCGTGTGGAATGAGCCGTATAACGCTCTTTATGGGACTCTAGGGGAAGTTTTTACGATGTTCTCAAGGCAATTCGCAGGTGAACTAAAACAGGGTGTCTTTTTTTGTGTGAAATGTACATTGACGGCGATTTTAAAAGCGCATTAAGTTGCTGTAGGTACTTATAGTTTTCTGATAAACGGTTTTTTGATGTAGGTATGTTTTGTGGTTGTACCTAGGGTTTTTTTTATAATTACTCGTACGTTTATTTGATATACTGTTTTGGGTATTAAGGAGCGTCCTCACTGGGAGCATTCGTTCGTGAGCATTTGTAAACAAGCAATTGTAGGCGAGCAACAAATGCTTCCCAGCGAGCCCAGCATTCGCGTTCGAGCAAAACTATGAACGTTCGAGACGAACATTCCTTTGCGAGCTTGGAGCATTCGAATACGATCTCGTTAAATGTGTCATAAATTTCAAAATGTCGGATAGAGCGGTTGTGGCTGCAGCATTTTTGTTTTTTTTTGACTTCGAAGGCCACTAACACTTAAGATCAAGAAACTGTTCCTTGCTTTACAAGTTGCCAGTAATATTCCTAAATACATACTCATTAATTTCATCATCTGAGTACTCGCCTTCGAGCGTTTTATCGAATGCGAGCCGTTTCCGCGAAAATCATTGCGACGTCCACACCGGCCGAAGTTCGCGCGTGCGTGTAAGCTTTGTAACGCTCGGCTCAACGTCCACAACACTCGAATATTCGACGTCGAATGCTCATTACAAGTGAATGCTCTCCAAGTGAGTGAGTGACGCTCCTTGAGCACAATGGCTGCAAGCTCGCAATGGAACTATCCGTCTTTAATTATAACCGATAAATTATTCAAATTATAAATAATTCCATCAAGTTTGTTTTCCGTTAATATCTGAAATTCATTTCAATATAGACGCATTTACGTCCGTTGATAGCCGTATAACAGAAATACTGCTGAAATGTTATTATGTCAATCATATTTATCAGGGTCGTTCATAATACTAGTTTATTTCATTTTGGCTATTTAAATGAGATTATTTGTAGCTGGACATAAAAGATATACTGGGTATTTTCAACTTTAATAAACCTGGTATTTTCTGCTAAATAGTGGACTGCTAAAATTAAAAGATGAAATGGGAGCGTTGGCTTTGCAGACAGATTTAATATCTTATTTTGTTTTTATTTGTAGATGGATGGATGCTGGAGCTCGTGGTTAAATAATAATATCCCGGGTTGGTCTTAAATGTTAAGCAACATAGATGGGTGACCGTTTTTGACATACTGTGATTCCTCCGTGCCTCGGAAAGCACGTTAAGCCGATGGTCCCAGCTGTCTACTTAACCGACTTTTTTTAAATGAGGTGGTTCTCAATTCGACTGCATTTTTTATGTATCACCTCAGAAATTTTTATTTGGTGAACCGATTTTGATGTTTTTTTTTTATATGAAAGCTGGTGCTTTTTATGTGGTCCCATTTAATTTGGTGAAGATCTACTACAGAAGTCTTCAATAAACAACGGCAAATCTCTCGCGATTTTTGCGATTACATGTTTGTTTATTGTTTACGCCATTTTATTACAAAACATCACCCTATTACGCTCTAAAGGGGTACGCAGATGTGTACAGTTCATCCTGGTACACTCTCATTTCACGGCTTATGTTGAAGCTTTATTTTATTTGGGTAATCTATTCTGGCATAATTTTGGGCATTGTAGGTACCTTACTATAGAACTTGCTCATTTTGTACCACAACTAAAAAGTGAAAAATTAAAACATTTTTACAAAAAATACAACCGAATACAATACTTTGTAGTGTTTTTTTTTTGGAAGTCGGTTGTATTTTTTAGTAAAAAAGTTTTTTGTAAGTAGATCTTTGGCAGTCGCTTGCCAAAAAGGTATCGTATTACCCAAAGACAAAGACCAAAACTATTTATTACAACTAGGCCATTACCATTAAGCGGCACTTTTGAACGTTAAAAAACAATACAAATTTTAAGTTAATAATAATTGATTCTACCGTCCATAACACAGTTACTGGGTTGTGAAGGTCAGATAGGCAATCACTCCATGTAAAACACTGGTACTCAGCTGTATCCAGTAAGACTGGAAGCTAACCCCAAAATAGTTTAAAACCTGATATTTTCTGGTCAAAAATATTGGTCAATTTAAACACTTGGTCAAAAATATTGTATCAAAGTTTTTAACACAATATTTCAACGCCTATCCTAACACATTCGGCTCTAGGGAATTCTTTGCCAGTATCTTTGGGATAGCAACGAAAAATTCTGTCTCCAAAAGTTGCCTTGAATTAGTAAATAAGAACATTAAAATGGCTTCGTTGTATTATGTTTCCCTGGTCCATCGTACATCAGAATTAGTGCTCTTGAATCTTGGCGGGGTCTCGGTACTAAAATCATAAGTACTGCATATATTTCAGAAAGATCCTCTTAGCTGGCTCCCTGAGGGAATGCGATAAAAAATCTTACATACTTCTTCAAGATTTACTCAAAGGGAGGTGAACAAAGGAAGGAAATAATTTATTTTGTTCTACACAGCAAGAATGGCAAAAAGTTTTTTATATTGTCTTGTACTAAGCCGAAAAAGTATCTTTCTCAGTTGAATATTTAGATGCTTTCGAGATGGACTGATGTACAGAAGGTTTTTGATTAGTGAAGGTCACGGGTAAATTTGATAAAGAAAATCCGAAATATAAAAAAAACTAGTTACAGAAACAGCATCTCAAAACTTGAAGCGGTAATTTCACTGCATATCAAATTGTAGAAAATTCGTTTTTGTACAACACTTATAATAAAAAAAAAATTGCCACGCTGTTAAAAGATAACCAACGGAACCCATTGCCAGCATTTTTGTCTGTTTCTCTGTTTAGTTGTGCTCGCATCACGCAAAATTTTCGAAACCAATGTAGATAACTTTTATATATAAAAAATATGCGTAACTTGAAGTATTACTTAGTTTTTGTTTCATCGCAATCGGTTCACTCTATCAAAAGTTAGATGAATTTAAAGTGTTCAAAAAGTAAAATATCACAGCACATGCAATTCAGATACCCGGACAGTTGAACTCTATATTCGATAGATGTCGTTGTGCATTTGACGTCATTTTCTAAATGGCCCTGTAAAGAATCTCCGCGGAGGAAAGACCCTTAAAAAAAATTGCTAGTTAGGTAGGGTAGGTAGCAAAGTCTACGTAAGTAAGGTGGGTAGGTAGGTGGTTAGGCTAGGCAGTTGACGGGAGCGAAACCGCAGGCACAGTCTTTCCTAGCTAGATTACTAGCTTCTGCCAGCGGCTTAACTCACGTGGAAGTTGGAAATTATTCCATTGGAACGGAAACGGAATTATCTCGAAATAAAAATTCTTTCTCCAATGTCCAGTCTCTATACCAACATACATTAAAATTGGTTCAGCGGTTTCAGCGTGAAATAAACAGGCAAACATAGATTATATAGCGTATCTACCTTAGTAAAAGTATACGAGTACCTACAGAGAAGCAAATAATTACGGGTCAAAATCAATTATGCGATAGTTTATCAAGTTCACCCTCATTAACAGCCGACAGAACCGATTACCCACGTGTCACTCACAAACATTGTTCCAAGCTGTCTACCTATCTCCTTGTCCTTGACTTGTCTACTACTTACTATACTGCTGCTTCCGGTGTGCTTACCGAACAGACGTACTTGATTTTGCTCCGTAGTAAATAACAGAAATATTGTGCACAAAGCTATCACCTGTCGCGTATTGAAGCGTCATTATACCGCTGCAAGGAGAAGGAAGATATACACCACCAAAATCATCCAAAACATTGCGCCGTGAGTTCTATGATACAACTTTCACTCGAAATTTTCTTAACCTTACTTGAATTCTAACGAAATTTTGCGTTTGTTTACAAACCACTTGACAGCTAATTGAACAAAAGTGAACGATATTAACTGCCATCCTTCTAAACCATTCACTAAGAACCGGTAGTACCAACTTATTAGCACACATATTTGTCAACTACAGTGTTGCCAAATAGAAACAAGTGTCGCTTGATAAAATCTAGTGTTGCCCAATAAAAACTAGTGTTACCAAACAAAAGACAGTGTTGCAAATAAAAATAGACTAAATCGTTTCACACAAAATGGAAGGTCAAATGGAAATATTGTTCAAAAAGCTTCAAGTCGAGATGGAAAGGCAAACCGCTAGCATAACAAACGCTGTAACAAAAAATATCCTCGAAATAATTGATGAGAGATTGGAACCATTGAAGAAAGAAAACGTTATTTTAAAGAAAGAAGTAGCAGAACTCCAAAATAAAATTAAAAACATGGAGACAGAAAAGAAGAAAAACAACGTTATCATTTTTGGATTAGAAGAAACCAACGAAACATTACCCATCGAAATAGTGAGATCTCTGTTTAAGGAAAAAATGATGATCTGTATAGACAAACATGAAATCATTAAAGCGCATAGACTAGGACAAAAAAAATATAAAATTAGACCAATTTTAGTCAGTTTCACTACTAACTGGAGGAAAGTTGAGGTTTTGAAGAACAAAAAGTCATTACCTAGAGGAATCAGCATAAGCGAAGATTTTAGCAAAGAAACTTTGGAGAAAAGAAAGGAGTTGATGCCTAAACTACTAGAAGAAAAGAAAAGAGGTAATATAGCTTACCTGAGAGAAGATAAACTTATTGTGAAAGAAACGAGTGAACAAAACAAAAGGAAAAGAGAGACCTCTAACTCACCGATCCAAAACGCAGCGGGTGAACCAAGACGCAATATTACCAAAAAACCTAACTATAGAAATGCGTTTGAGGAAATGTACAGAGCAAGATCACAGTCAATTTCTGAGACAAAAGAAAACTAGGAATTAACGCACTTCGGTATCAGGACAATAGATAAAAACGAAAAACTAGCTCCAACACATAACAAGAAAAGATCCCCAAGCCGGCCGGTCACCGTGGGGACTTATGACCACCACCCTCCAGGAAATAAAACACCTATAACAATCGCAAACAACACTTTGGATAATAGAATGGGTCAAAAAATTTACATTTGTACACTCAATACTCTTTCATTAAGAACAACAGAAAAAATGCAAGAACTACAAATAGCTTTAGAAAATATAAAATGGGACATATTGGGTCTAAGCGAAGTACGCAGAATAGGAAGCAGCATAGAGGAGTATAACGACTTCATCTTCTTTTACAAAGGCGAAACTAAAGGGCAGTTTGGGATAGGATTCCTAATAAAGAAACACCTGAAGAAATATATTGAAGAAATTACCGGCATATCTGAAAGAATTGCTGTCCTAAACATAAACTTACCGGGTTACAAGAACAAATGGACAATTATACAAATATACGCCCCGACAGAGATGGCAAAGAAGCAAGACAAGGACCTATTCTATAATGAACTAACAAAAACTTTACAAAACACACACAAAAACATAATAGTTATGGGCGACTTTAACGGGAAAATAGGAACACAGAAACCTTATGAAGACATAGTCATTGGCAAGTTTGTTATGGGCAAGAGAAATAACAATGGGCAAAGAATGATAGACTTAGCATTGGAAAACAACCTACGGTTTATGAACAGCTTCTTTAAAAAGAACCCAAAGCATAAATGGACTTGGTCTTCACCTGACTTCAAATATAAAAATGAAATCGATTACATAGCAACAAATTACCCGAAACCATTCCATGACGTAAATGTAATCAAGGGCTTAAATTTTAATACTAACCACAGAATGGTGAGAGCTACACTGCACGTTAAAGATCCTCCTAAAACAAGACCACAATTTAAAGGCACATCAAGAGACCTACAAATAAACATTAGCAAGTCACCTCAAGAAGCTAATCAAGCCACAAGTGAAATACAATATCTTTACGATTCATTTCTCACCAAAGCCTTCTCAAAAGGAAAACAAAAACCAGCAGAGAGGAAAAAATTTAGTGAAACAACAAAACGGCTCCTAGAACTAAGGCAAGAATTGTATAAACGGAAAAAGGATATAGGTGTAAGAGATGAAATAACAAAAATAAGCAAAGAAATAAGCCACAATCTTAAAAGGGAAAGAAGTATTAAAAGGGCACAATGCATAAACGACCACATAGTAAAAACGGGAGGAATCAGAAAAGCCTTAAAAGAACTAGGCAATAAAAAAGACTGGATCCCTTGCATGAAGAACAAGTGTAAGAAAATTGAAACGTCTAGAATATCCATTATGTCAGCAGCTACCGAATACTATAAAAACTTATACTCTCACCAAGACAAACATGAAGACATTATTATCGACAACTACAACGAAGACATCCCACCCATTTTAAAATCTGAAATAGAATTTGCAATCCGTTCACAAAAAGAGGGTAAAGCGCCAGGCCCTGATTATATAACCAACGAAGCTCTGAAAGTAATATCAACAGACAACTTACAAGAGATGTGGAACCTCTTCAATAAAATTTTAACCACCGAAAACATTCCTGCCCAATGGACCAAGTCTGTAATTGTCCTAATACATAAGAAAGGTGACAAGAACGAAATAGGAAACTACAGACCCATAAGTTTAATGTCGAACCTATACAAAGTGTTTTCAAAAATTATTCTTTATAGAGTAACACTGAAACTTGACGAACAGCAACCCGTAGAACAGGCAGGCTTCAGGGCAGGTTTCTCAACAACAGATCACATGCATACATTAAAACAACTAATACAAAAGGCACAAGAATACAACAAATCTATATATTTAGCGTTCGTAGATTACAGTAAAGCCTTCGATTGTCTAGCCCACAATAGTATTTGGAAAGCCTTAAAACACCAAGGGATAGAGCAGAAGTATATTCGAATTATAAGAAATGTATACACAAATTCTACTGCCCAGATAAAACTTGAAACTTTAGGAGATGAATTTAGGATCCTCAGAGGAGTAAGGCAGGGTGACCCTTTATCCCCAAAGATCTTCTCGGCAGTGCTGGAAGAGGTATTTAGAGGCATGGACTGGCAAAAATATGGCATCAATATCAATGGAACATTGTTAAACCATCTACGATTTGCAGATGACCTAGTTTTAATATCAGATAACCATTCCACACTACAAAAGATGCTGCAAGAGCTCGCAGAAGGAAGTATTCAAGTGGGATTATCAATGAATAAAGAGAAGACCAAGGTAATGACAAACAGCATTGAAGAGACTATCAGTATCGATGGAGAAAGTATAGATTATGTGAACTCATATATCTACCTGGGACAACTTATTTCGTTTGACAGGCAAATGGAACAAGAGATAGAGAGACGCATAACTAGCGCATGGAACAGGTACTGGTCACTCAAAGAAATAATGAAAAATGAACAATATCCTATAACTTCGAAAAGGAAACTCTTTAATACAGTTATTCTTCCATGTCTTACCTACGGCTGTCAAACATGGACATTGACTCGTAAAATTCTTCAAAAAATTACTTCTTGTCAAAGAGGCATGGAACGGAGCATTTTGAACTTTAAAAGAAAAGATAAAAAGAGAGCTAAAGATCTGAGGAAGATTACCAAAGTAAACGATGCTACCTTTCACACAAAAAGACTGAAATGGAGATGGGCTGGTCATATGCTCCGTGATAAAAGCAACAAGTGGTCTAAGGCCTTAACGGAATGGCAAATCAGAGACGGATCAAAAAGAAGCAGAGGTAGACAACGCAAACGCTGGGACGATGACATAGTGGAGATTGCTGGAGCCCTGTGGGCCAGAGCTACACGAGACCGTGACAAGTGGAGGAGCCTGGGGGAGGCCTATGCGTCAAGGGACGCGCTGATGGACGAAGACGCCGAAGTGCAATAATTTGTTATGTTTAGTTTCTATATTATATTATATTGTAATTGTAGTTTAAGTTTATCAGTTAATAAAGGCTTTATTATTATTATTATTATTATTATATTTATGTACATTGTAAAACACTTGGTCAAAAATATTGTATAAAAGTTTTCAACGCCCGTGCTAACACATTCGGCGCTAGGTAATTCTTCGCCAGTATCTTTGGGATAGCAACGAAAAATTCTGTCTCCAAAAGTTGCCTTGAATTAGTAAATAAGAACATTAAAATGGCTTCGTTGTATTATGTTTCCCTGGTCCATCGTACATCAGAATTAGTGCTCTTGAATCTTGGCGGGGTCTCGGTACTAAAATCATAAGTACTGCATATATTTCAGAAAGATCCTCTTAGCTGGCTCCCTGAGGGAATGCGATAAAAAATCTTACATACTTCTTCAAGATTTACTCAAAGGGAGGTGAACAAAGGAAGGAAATAATTTATTTTGTTCTACACAGCAAGAATGGCAAAAAGTTTTTTATATTGTCTTGTACTAAGCCGAAAAAGTATCTTTCTCAGTTGAATATTTAGATGATTTCGAGATGGACTGATGTACAGAAGGTTTTTGATTGGTGAAGGTCACGGGTAAATTTGATAAATAAAATCCGAAATAAAAAAAAACTGCTTACAGAAACAGCATCTCAAAACTTAAAGCGGTAATTTCACTGCATATAAAATTGTAGAAAATTCGTTTTTGTACAACACTTATAATAAAAAAAAAATGCCACGCTGTTAAAAGATAACAAACGGAACCACCGGATTGCCAGCATTTTTGTCTGTTTCTCTGTTTAGTTGTGCATGCATCACGCAAAATTTTAATACCAATGTAGATACTTTTATACGTAAAAAATATGCGTAACTTGCAAGTATTACTTAGTTTTTGTTTCATCACAATCGGTTCACTCCATCAAAAGTTAGATGAATTTAAAGTGTTCAAGAAGTAAAATATCACAGCACACGCAATTCAGATACCCGGACAGTTGAACTCTATATTCGATAGATGGCGTTGTGCATTTGACATCATTATTTTACTAAATGGCCGTGTAAAGAGTCTCCGCGGAAGAAAGACCCTTGAAAAAAAATTGGTAGTTAGGTAGGGTAGGTAGCAAGGTCTACGTAAATGGGGTAGGTAGGTGGTTAGGCTAGGCAGTTGACGGGAGCGAAGCCGCGGGCACAGTTAGTCGTTCCTAGCTAGATTAGTAGCTTCTGCCAACGGCTTAACTCACGTAGAAGTTGGAAATTATTCCATTGGAACGGAAACGGAATTATCTCGAAAAAAAATAAAATTCATTCTCCAATGTCCAGTCTCTATACCAACATACATTAAAATTGGTTCAGCGGCTTCAGCGTGAAATAAACAGACATACCGAGTTTTTATATAGATTATATAGCGTATCTACCTTAGTAAAAGTATACGAGTACCTACAGAGAAGCAAATAATTACGGGTCAAAATCAATTTAGCGATAGTTCATCAAGTTCACCCTCATTAACAGCCGACAGAACCGATTACCCACGTGTCACTCACAAACATTGTTCCAAGCTGTCTCCTTGTCCTTGACTTGTCTACTACTTACTATACCTTGAACTCAATTTCACCTCAGACCACCCCAGGTCCTTCGTTTTTTAACAACCAAGTATGAACTCCGGTACAATATCTACCACAGATATAAATCTAACTAGATGACGCGAATGTAGTTCGCGTGTCAAAAAATGTAAAAATGAGAGCAATGCTCTTACTTTGATCTGTTTCATTTAGCGTTATTGCCATCAGACATCAATTGAAATCGAGAAACATGCTGAGACATTGGAAACATTTATTTTTATCGGTAAGTAAATTTGTTCTTAAATTATGTGTGAATAAGTTAATATTTTTTTTTATTTCATACTAGTTTTTACACAAATTTCATAGTCACGAGAAACAGATGTGTGTGCAAAATTTCAGCCCAATCGGACACTAGGAAATAGGTCAAATTTAACTTGCAGGATTTGATTATAGATATCAGGACATGTTAAACTTAATATATTTATTTTTCCAATTCTTCTCATAAAACCTTTAATTTGATACCCATATAATGACAGTGCACAAAAAATAACTAGTCCGCCATCTTGGGCCATCCGCACTATTAGGTTTAGAATGACTTCACTTAGTTAACCATGCATTGTCATCCAAACTAAACGTATATGCAAAATTTCATCTTAATCGATGGATGATAACTGCTTTAAAATTCAGTTGCAAGATTTCACCCAAACACACTTACATTATGAGTGCATCATCAGCATCATCATATCAGCCGAAAGACGTCCACTGCTGGACATAGGCCGCTTCCAAGCATCGCCACATTGACCGGTCCCGTGCGTCTCGTAACCAGTGGATCCCCGCAACCTTCGCCAGGTCATCGGTCTACCTGGTGGGAGGCCTTCCAACGAAACGTCTTGCGGTTCGCGGTCGCCACTCCAGAACCTTTCTGCCCCATCAGCCATCCGTTCTGCGAGCAATGTACCTTGCCCACTGCCACTTAAGTTTGGCAATTCTTCGGGCTATGTTGGTAACCCTGGTTCTCTTGCAGATCACTACATTTCTGATTCGATCACGCAAGGAAACTCTGAGCATAGCACTCTCCATTGCCCTTTGAGTGACTTGAAGATACTTTCTGATAAGGCCCATTGTAAGCGACCACGTCCCAGAGCCATATGTTATCACTGGCAACACACACTGGTCATGGACTTTCGTATTGAGACACTGTGGTAAGTTGGACGGAAGATACCGCCCAACTTCCCGAACGCTGCCCAGCCGAGTCGGATTCGACGGTTGACCTCTTTTTCGAAATTGGCCCTACCCAATTGGATCGTTTGTACCAGGTAGACATAGTCGCCCACAACTTCGAGTGTAGGGACTCCGACCTTGATAGGAGTGGGCGTAACATGGGCATTCAACATCACATTGGTTTTGTCCATGTTCATCCTAAGACCGGTGTCTTTCGGAAGCTCTACTGAGATCATCGAGCATTGTACTGAGGTCCTCCATGGTCTCAGCCATAACCACTATTTTGTCGGCAAACCGAAGGTGAGTGATGTACTCGCCATTGATGTTGATGCCTAGCCCTCTCCAATCCAGAACCTTGAAGACATCCTTCAGTGCAACGGTAAATAGCTTCGGAGATATGACGTCTCCCTGTCTCAAACCTCGCTGCAGAAGGACTGGTTCCGAGGTCTGATCCTGAAGTCGAACTGACATGGTAGCGTTTTTGTATAAACACTTTAACACTTCGATGTACCGGTAGTAAATTTGGTACCGTTGGAGAGACTGCAGTACAGCCCAAGTCTCGATCGAATCGAAGGCTTTATTGTAGTTAACAGAGACTGTATACTCTTTGGTCTTCTGTATAACCTGCCGCAGCGTATGTATACGGTGCAGTCGGTGCAGTCGGTGCAGTCTACGGTGCTGAAGCCTTTACGAAATATATGAGTACATACATACATACATTACAAATTAAATAGGAGCTTGTAAAAAGCTAGTTAAAAGTGGCCCACTTGGTTTTCATATAGATGAAGGGACATGCGTGATCTAGTTAAATTAAGATCTGTGATACCTACATAAGTTTTGTTCGTAAATTATAATTTGGCAAAATTTATGGCTCCCGAGGTCCTGGCGAGTTTATATTTTACTAGCTAACAAACTAAGTCAAACAGTAACTTGTTTCGGCTAGTTCAGTACTGTTGAGTGTTTATTCTTCAAGGCTGGAGCATGATTGGTGTCTGTTAGGGTTTATTAAGCTCTGAGATTGACGGAAAAGCGAAGGATTTAATATTGTGTTCGTCTGTGACTTTTGATCGCTTTTTTTTGGAATTTCTGTTGGTGGCCTTTGCTTACGGGTTTATCATTACTGTAATGACCTAAATATTTACTAATGAATAGCTCTAACGTTGTAATTACCATTTTAGAAAGAACTTGGCATGATGCGTCCAACTACGTGGTCCGATGACCTGGGTAAGGCTGTGGGGATCCGCTGGATGTTAGAAAACCAGGACCAGTCGCTGTGGGATCACTTGGCGGAGGCCTATGTAATGACATCTCTCGGCTAAAATGATGATGTTGTTATTAACACGTTGTTGTTGCTTTGCTTACTTTTGCAACATAATTCCTTATAGGCACTACGCGGGTAATCAGTTCATCATCTGCTTTTTCCCAACAATATTGGGGTCAGCTTGCAGTGTAATTGGCTGTTGCTGAATCCCAGTATTTTGTATGGAGCGACTGTCTATCTGATCTTCACATGACTGTCACTAAGTTACACGTTACCTCTTAGTAAGACTCGGCAATTTGCCGGGCACTTACCAAAAGGTATCTCTTGGGTCTCTTGGGTAGAAAAATGATAATTCTATTTAGTCCATCAGAGAGATTATCAAATAATATTGGACCTATGAATATAAATTTACAAAGATAAAGCGCATCAAAGTTCAGGAATGGGGGTTTGTGACGTCACTTTGTCAGTATAAAGTGTGCACACCGTGATGTCACATGTCATTTTTTGTTTACGTATTTGCAATAACCTACACACCCGTGTATCACACGACGTTTTTCAATACAGTTGTGGGAAATAGTAAAAACCAATCAAAGAATTATATTGGTTTTTTCCATAAAATAAAATTAACGAAAGTCGCCATATATCTTTCTCCAGATTTTGGGGGCAAAATTTCATCTTGCGCAATTTCGCCTTAGATAAAATATCGGGTGGAGTTAATTACATTTCATCACATGTACTTGAACTCAAATTAACAAAAAAAAAAATTAAACAAACAAAAATTAAAATTTTCAGAAAATGGTGCGTTTTTGCAACTGGACATATTTTTTTTACAACGAAAACAGCCTATACAGCCTATTCGACTTCTGACATTTTTTTATGTGAAAATATTTAAACTAGAACTAGTAATTAAATATATTAAACAACCATTTAAAAGACTTTTGAGAATTCAATGCTAAGACGTACGGACTGACTCATTTTTCCTCGTATAAAATATATCGCATTTTATTCTATGTATGAAAACTCCTTGCTACTAAACTTTTCTAAATTAACTTATACATTTAAAACTCAATTCTGCAAAAATAATGATCGAGCTCGTAAACAAAAGTCACGACCGCGTAATAGAAAGATGCCTACGCAAAAGATTTGATTTTCGAATCATAATTATAGCCTATGAAAGTACGCCATGTTTAACAACTGTATTGAAAAATTATATATATCATATATTGGCAGAAAATCAAGAGGTTGCAGCCCGATCAGATGGTCTGATCAACTACATTCCACGACGCCAAGGATTTAAACAGATGGAAGAATAATATAAGAGAAAAGTTGACCTCCCGGTCGGGGCAATCACAACCAAGAGGAACACGACTCGCGGAGGAAAACCCATTATAATTATTAAAATTAATTCAATCTATACCGTACGTATTACGATATGCGTTCCTAAAATAAATGCGCGCTGAAAATGTTGCAATTTGTTTAGTTACCCCCGATAGAGATCGAATCTTGGGTTGAAATCCCAATTAGCAAGGCTGCCAGCAACATACAATGCTTGGTGTGAGATTCTTGATTTTGCATGACCGCCCACTCGGCTATCGGAAGTTGTTGAAAAAGAAAGGGAAACATATTTGCAATCAATCATTTGTTATGTTTGTTAGGTTAATACTATTTCATTTTCTATTGTTTTGTATTTAATTGTTTTTTATAAAAAAAATATTCATTTTAATTTTAATATCATTCGTTTTGATTTCTATTTATATTATATTGTAATTTTGCTTTTATAAATATTTCGTTTGTGAAATTAGAATTTTATTGTGATATGTGACATTATTTATGTAAATGTTGTGCGCGACTGTTATAGACATTTTTATTGTCTATAAGCTCGCGCTTGACCACTATCTCACCTGATGGTAAGCGATGATGTGGTCGACGGTGAAACACGCTTGCCCAGAAAAAATAAACTAGAATAAGAGGTCTTATTCGAGAATATTTTTTTATGAATATACATACAATTTATTATGTCCATGTTTGTATTTGTGTTGTTGATGTGCCTTAAATAAATAAATAAAAATACCATTCGAAGCAAAGCGTCAATTCTTTCAGCTTAGTAACGTATATTATTGGTAACGAGGCACTGCAGAAGAAAACTAATTTACTTAATTATCCTACTTATAATTAATTATTGTAGTTAGTGTTTCTGACGTAATTAGGCGAGTTCTGAATTTTGCGACAAAGGTGGCTCCCGTCTTTGTGTTTACAATTAATTTGTGGGTTCGTTAGGAACCTAGTTAGTACCTGTTTCCCTTATTTTGGAATAAGTTTCTCATTAAACTTTGGTCGCTATTTATACGCTACCTGAAATATTTCTATTTTATTTAAAAAACAATGAATGCTCTCTCAAAAACAGCTTTAAAAACCTCATTATTATTAATTTAAGCATGTTACTAATAAAATTATGAAGGCCGATGAAAAGATGGATGGATTGTGTGATGAGTGATATGAAAGAAAAGGGAGTCGGTGACAGTATGACGGATAACAGAATGTAATTGAAGAAGGATACCACCCCAAGTAACAAGTGACAAGGGCAGGAAGGTGATAATTGTTATTAATTTTAACTGTCTCGTTGGTCTAGTGTTTGAAAGCGCTTCTGCAGAGCATGCGGTCCTGGATCCGATTCCCGGTTCGGGCAAAAAATTATTACGATACCTGTGTCTTAGCAGCCACCTTTATAACACTACTAGCTGACCCCCGCGACTTCGCTTCCGTCAACTGGATATCTACCTACCTACCATCTACCTATCTACCCTACCTACCTACCCACCTACCTTCCCACCTAAAAAAATGCTACTTTGGGTTACATTATTGCAATTTTTATAAGGATCGCAATTTTTTTTTTTAATAAATTATACCTTATGTTACTCGGGCATAATATAGCTTGCAATAGGTATATGTATAAATAAACGAAACCTGCAACATATTATATTCTTTACTTAGAATTAAATGTAAAACTGTAGTTTGTATTTTTCTCCAAAAGTTAACGTACGATGAGACTAAACAAATCTTTGCAAAAAAATCTTACGAACGCATTTAAAAACAGATTTAAATTGCTCCTTTTTAACCCCCGACGGAAAAAGAGGGGTGTTATAAGTTTGAGGTGTGTTGCTGTTTATCTGTGTACATGTGTGTCTGTCTGTGGCATCGTAGCGTCCAAACGGGTGAACCGATTTCGATTCAGTTTTTTTGTTTGAAAGGTGATTTTGTCGAGAGTGTTCTTAGCTATGTTTGAATAAAATCGGTTCAGCCGTTCAAAAGTTATAGGCGTTTCACTGTTTGAATCCGGGTGTTTACGCAAGATATCGTGTCATAATTACGTGTTCAATAGATTGCCGATCGAAGCGTATCTACTATGTACTAGATAAATTCTGTAGCATGAAATAAAAATGTGCCGGGGGTTTTTTAAATTTTGAAATTTTACTTGTTCGAAATACAGCTAAACACACACAATTTATGTAAGCAAGGAATGGTCCTTGCTGACATAAATTTTAGTAAGTGTTAAACTAAGTTTTATGTTTGCCAAAACTGCTACAAAGTGCAACAAATTGTCAATGAACTATAAAAGGAAGGTGCCTGTGTCTGTTACACAGTTTATACCAGCACTGACACAGACGTTCACTCTGTCCCAAATAGTGCATAGCTTTGTACTAACTTCATACAATGGCGTTTTTATGTTTGATTGAGATGGACAAATTGTATTTGGTTTTTTTGATGATAAAATTTTTATTGGGTCTGTCCATCTGGTATTTCTCAGCACCAGCCCGGAGTCTGGATGATGACAATAGATTCACTCTAAGAATTAAAGATAACTAGTAGTCCAGGTAAATTAGGGGTTTCACCTCGGAATGAGAGATAGTCGGCTATAAACTTGTGTAAACCTTTATTTTGTCTAACACTTGTGTAACACTTGTCTCAAAACCTACTTAAAAAAAATATATAAATATTTTTTAATTTTTTTCTTTCTTGCTTTCTTACTTATCGTAGGGTGTCCGCGTCTACAGATATTCCAAGGTCAAAAGTCAAAAAATCGTTTTTTTTTCACATCTATTGCAAATATCTGGTTTTCTTATGGGTTTTATGCTATTTGTATGTATTATAAATATTGTAGAGGATTAAATTGTCTACAACTTTTGTGTATTTATTTTTTTTAAATCTTGAACCATTTTCGAGGTAGAGGGCAGAGCGCGCGCAGTGTTTAACTACTTGTATCAAACTTGTAGTTATTTTTTTTTAATCTTTCATTTCGAGATTCTTGCCCTAATTTGACTAATTTTCTTAGACTATTACCACTATATAGCGTGTATATTTAAAAGGTATACCTCATGCTTAACCCTCCACGGAGCAAAAGCGTGATATATGTTGCTTTATTATTTTGTTGATCGTTAATGTTTTATCTTTGAAGACAGGGATATCGGCTATGATATCTAGATTGTAGTAGTAATCAAACATTTTTTTGATGCGTTGTGATGCTTTGTGAAACACTTTCAGGAGTATCTTTAACCATACTTGAAACAAAACAGGAAACATTGTCCTTTATTACACCATACTAATACATTAAAAGGCAACGGCAAGTTCTCGAAACCAATGGTACGGTCCAGTACATCGGTCATGGGACATTAATCGCACGATTACTCCATCCTATGACCCCCTTTCACTAAACAAGGCTTTTTTCCTGGTTCCGCCCATCCTATAACATACTCCTAAATGTAAATGTTGTTGTGAGGACTTTCCCGGTTGTTCTAAGTTTTGAAAAGGGAAAATAAACAACGAACTTCTTGACAGAAGGTATCTACAAAGTCTCAGCGTGTATTCGGTTTAATTGACAAAAATGCTTCAAATTTTCTTCTGAATTCTGATGAACCGTAATCTTAATAATTAAAACTACTAGGTTTAATCTTTATAATTAAAAAACTAGGTTCTGAAGAGAGTTTTGCTTTAGGTAATTACTGACTAACATAATGTAGACATACTATGGGAGTCTGTGGCGGGATATTGCTTTCTCAACTGTTTTATTTCTACTTTCTGGCCTTCTGAAGAGAACACTCCTGAGACACCAGACAAAGTGATATTCGATCAGCGAAAACGACCGTTGAAAAGTCAAAATTATCTAGTTAACCACGTAAACTTTACAGACCTATATATTTTGGAGTTACTGAAAATGTTAATCTCTGGTCGGAGGCCACTTTGTCTAGCTGAGTTGCACATTAGTTAAATTAGCTGACATGTCTTATAACTGGACTCGGGTTTGCTTCCATAGTTGGAAATTTGATTAACTCTACAGTGCAAATATAGTGTTGTACCACAAATAATGAGATTTTATAACTGTTCGCGAGTTCAGGTCTACCAACATTAAGATTGAAGCGCTTAGAAAAGGTCTACGACCAAATCTCTGAAGGGTGAAAGTTCTGTTTCTGTATAAAACAGCTGTAACCTAAGGAAGTATTACATTAAACTAGAACTTTGAACATTTCATGCTAAGGGTACTTTTCCACCTAAGATTCGCTTGGTAGCGAGGCTGCGTAGCGAAACTGTGAAAATATGCGACTGTTTCCATGAAACGGGTGTGAGGTAGCGAGGCGGCGCACAAATGCGTAGCTAAACTTTGTATAGCTAAGTGGGTTCGAGGATGCGTAGCGAAGCTGTGAATCGATGTTTAGCTAAGTGGTGCACACATCTTTCGTACAGATCTTTCGCTTTTTTAAGCTACTTCTCAAAAAGGAGGAGGTTATCAATTCGACTTTTTTTTTTTAATATATGTGAACCAATTTTGATGTTTCTTTTTTTATATGAAAGCTGGAGCTTGTGATGTCGCCCGTTTAAATTTCATGTGACGTTAAATCACTCGGAATAGCTGCAATCGCATGTATGTTTATTGTTTTCATATCATAACATCACACTGTTACGCTCTAAAGGGGTTCGCAGGTTTAAACAGTTCACTCTGATATACTCTCATTCCAGCGATTTTGTTTAAGTTTCATGATATTAGGTTAATATTATAAGCTTTAAATAAACTTTCTTTTGCATGTCTGTTCTGCAACTAGTAATCTACATTTCAAGCAGTTCCTGGCATCCGATTAAACTGAAACTTTGTGTACTTATGTACCTTTGAAAACATTGAAATAATATTATGGTACTATGGAGCTGGCATGATGGAGCTCGAAGGTGGCCATAGTAACTCCTCAGCCAGACAAAATAGCACCACTGTGTTTGGGCTGATATTACAATGTAAACGGCTGATGTACAAAATGGCTGTTTGACCTTTACTAGTTCAAAAAGCATGTTTAAAAAGATACTGAATACTTATTAGGTATTATATGGAAAAATAAATAGTACTGCTAGACCTTTTCCACCAGAGCAGCTCTAAGCCTTGCTAAGAAAATTAAGCGCTTCATTTGCGGCGATACATAGCGCATCTTTGGTGGTAAAGCACCCTTAAAGGCGGTGTTTTACACAATCTTTCACTAAAGACAAAGGCCTTTGAAGTCTGTCGTTACAAATTATGTTAAGAATAAAACATTTTATTGGCAACCCCGCCCTGGAGCAGTAGTTGTAAATTCAGCGGCTTTATTAAAATGTTCAGCGTTTATAGGCTATGGTCTATTTTTGGAAGATTTTAATGTTTCAGTGGCGGGTAGCGAGCGCTTTTTGCAAGTTTCTTGTCAATTTCTGAAGAAATAAATATGTTAAAGCTTGGCTTACAGTGTATGTAACTCGAGTTTGATAGCTTTGCACCGATTTACTTTAACCCTACTGCGCAGCAATTTATAGTGTAACTAGCTGACCCCGGGGGCTTCGCTCCCGTCAATTGGCTACCTACCTACCTACCCTACCTACCATACCTACTCTACCCACCTATCCTACCCATCTACCCTACCCTACCTACCATACCCTATCCTACCTTACCCTGCCCTACCCAACCTACCCTACCTGCCCTACCCTACCTACCCAACCCTACCCTACCCTAACTACCCTACCCTACCTAATCATGTAGTACATAGTTTTCTCAGAGCACGCCAAAGAATGAATTTTATAAGCAACATTTTGCTACTTTGGGTTACATTATTGCAATTTTCATAAGGATCTCCAATTTTTTGAAAATACTTTTATAGCCTATGACACTCGGGAATAATGTAGCTTTCTACTGGTGAAAGAATTTTCAAATTAGGTTCAGTAGATCCAAAGATTACCACCTACAACGTCACAAACTTACAATTCACAAACTTTACCTCTTTATAATATTAGTACTCGTATTGATATTTGTATTTTGAATCGGGCCAAAAGGCTCATCGGCGATGAGGCACTGGTTAAGTCAAAGCTCCAGAGCCTTGAACATCGTTGCCGAGTTGCAAACTTGTCGGTTTTTTATCGGTTATTTCGGGGAGTGTGCGATAGAATTGCATGATCTAATTCCGCCCAGCCCGTTTCATCATCGGACTACCAGACGTACGGGGATGCGCCATCGGTACATGGTGGACATCCCACCCATACGCACTAAACGTTTTGTGAATACTTTTATTATGCATACAGCTAAGGAGTGGAATTCCCTGCCGGAGTCTGTGTTTCCCGACAGCTACAATCTAGGGGTCTTTAAGTCAAGAGTGAATATGTTACTTCTAGGCAAGCGTGCTCCATCGTCGACCACATCATCGCTTACCATCAGGTGAGAAAGTGGTCAAGCGCGAGTCTATAATAGATTAAAAAATAAACTATATTGATGGATTTTTGTAAATGAGGGAACCGGGTTTCTCAAATGATTCATAAAAAAATTGTACATCACCATATTATTATGCTCACAAAGCGGTGAAAAAAGCATCATGACGAAATGTGGACACATTTCAATTTTGCCCAGTGCAGATTGGTAGATGTAACATTTCTTCAACCAATCTACACTGGGCTCGCGTGGTACATAACAGCACGCTTTCTCTCACAGAGAGGAGGCTTGTGTCTCAGTAATGGAAAAATAATAGGTTGACTATCCTATGCCATAAAAAATAAGTCGTAAAAATGAGTAACTGCTAGCCATAGCAAAACAAAACGTAATAATACAGACACGCTTCTAGGTATATTTACTAGCAACATGCCCCAGACAATGCACTATTTAGTTCAGAATTAAAGATAATACAGTATTTGAAAAATCTTACTGCTCTACAGCCATTTAATACTCATATCAAAGCCCTACATATACCCCAGTCAACAAAAACCTATATATATAACTCGACATCAGTTTACTCGAGAAATATCCTTATAAATATTTCAGAAGTAAGTCGACTGAAAACTTTGTTCTGAGAGAAATTACAGCTTGGATATGGGATATAAAGCGGGAATAAATATAATGACCACCAAAAAAAACTTTGTGACGATAACCCCTATCACCTAAAATATATACTAATCAGCAAAAAAAATAAACCTAAACCAAATTTAGTAAATTGATCACCAAATTTCATAAGTGCTAAAACCGTAAGATATCAAATCTAGTGATTTGGTCAATGAATCAGTCCAAGAGCGAGCGAAGCGAGCTCGGGAGCTAAGGGCACCCCGACACGGACAGGTTAGGTTCGAAGGAGATGACGGGAGCTGAAGTGAGCGAGCAAAGCGAGCGAACTCAGCTCCCGTCATCACCTTCGTGTTAGTTTACTTTAGACCCTGTATTCAGAAATAGGAGCCCCGCCCAGCGGGGCTCCGTCGACTCTGTTGCGATTCTAAATTTAATTTTGGTGATCATTTACTATTTTTGTCAGTATATTACTAGATTTGGTGGTTTGTTAAACATAAGCCATATAAAGCTAAGTTGACCCGCGACGCGACCGGCTATCCGGCTTACAGTCGAGTGAAACATTGAATGAATACGCGAACCTGACTGCTTTAAAATGTGAGTAGGTTCCTAGGTACCCTTATGTACCAATCTGGATGCTTCATTGTTCTTTTAAAATTAGAAGCATGTTTGGGTATATTTATGTTCTCTACGCGTTGGGGGTTTCATTACGATCATCATCATCTGCTATCTTATTCTATCCAAAGGCCCGTCTCCTTTTTGTGGTATGCTGACTCTTTGGCGATTTCAAACTGGCTGCCTAATTCTGAAATGCCCGGTTATAAACAAAAAACAAGATAATTTTATATCTGATAAAGTACCTATGCAATATTACTCATTCATAGAATTAAACACCATATTTACCCAGACAAATGGTCTCAAGTTCTGAGCAAACCCATCTAGTTTCAACAGGCCTCAGTTTTGGCAAAGATCATTCACCCGTTGCGTTTAGGTGCAGACGTTAGACGACAGGGAGTATAGGTACGGCGTGTCTTTGACAGATTAACTTCATACGTTATTTAGCTGGTCTCACTTATACTGGCACTCTGGCTTTTAGCTTTAATACTGAAGTTAAGATTTATTTTGTTTATTGTTGGCTCACAGCGTTTTGTCGTCTGGGCAAATGATAAAGAGCTTCTGACAAGTTATGTTCTACAATGGCTCTATGGCCAACTTGAAGACTTAACCTCTTGTGCGGGCCGGCCCGCAAGCGTCAAGGTCGTGGCACGTGACCCCACAGAGTTTTTTTTTTTTTTGGATGGGCTCTTAGTAAAATTGAGAAATCGGCAATTTATTGCTATGGCACGGTATATTATTATACTTTCTTGGCTTCGTTATGAGTTTACTTTACTATTTAAACAATTCAATAAGCAAATAAATCTGACCTCATCTCGCAGTGATGAAACACGGTAGCAACTGTAAGGCGATAGATGGCGCTCGAGAGCTGTCATGAAGTTGACAACTGTGAAGATAGCAACGCGCGGGCCGCTCGCCTAGCTCGCATATTGCACCGAGGTTCGCGCTCTCTTTTCTGGCGGACTCCGACGGCTTAGGACCTACCTAACATTGTATTGTACTGCATAAGTTTATTTTTAATTAAATATTTTATTATTAATATCCCTTGTTTTTCTGAACTCTTACACAACTTATCACTTTTATAATTTTCAATTGCATAACTTTCACTCGCACCACAAAACTTTATCACAATATATCGAATTCACACACATATTCACCAAAAAAATACTTCATTACAATAAAACAATATGTGTAGGCAATGTTTAGACAAGCAATTCCAAATAAACATCACTCAACAATAATAAAATGTAATAAAAACTATTTTGTTTACACAACGAAAAAACATGGCGTCGGGATCTCAAAAATCACAGATGCATTTTGTCAAATTTTTATGTCATTCAATTTTAGTGGTGTCTCACTAAAATGTTACCAAAGTCGGTGAAATATGAATCGATTGACCGAATGATACAGCCAGAAAGTGTTGCAAGTAAAGTTTTTACGTCAAAAACCACCGTCCAATCGGACCATTGAGTTATGGCCCATGACACGTTCCGCGACTACTTTTCTTATGGACAGGTCCAAAAATCGCGTCGGAGGTTAAGGTAGCGACCACCTACCATGTAAGGACCGCAGGAGTAAGCTAGATATGAGCCGCTCAGGACCATCGATGTAATGACACTCGGTAGAGGCCCATGTCTACCAGCAGACGTCAACGACGGTGACAGTGAAATTTGTCGACCCAGTTAGCGTAGTGGTAGAGCGATCGACTGCTGCGCTGCATGTCGCAGGTTCTATTACCGCACGGAATAAATAAACTGCTGAGCAATGAAAAAGTTCCACCCACAAAATGCCGACAAACACCTTAATTTAATTTTTTCACATTTAATTTAAAATTTGAACACAATATTTACCTTTTTAGTCGGTAATATTCTGATGCGCTGTTAAATGTACATCAATATTGCAGACGGCGTCATTAAGCTAGCCTTTCCCGTTTAGGAGTAATTTGGTGCTATGTCACTGGAACTTTTTCATTGCTCGTTAGTGTATTTGTAAGGTCTGCAGATAGCTGTTCCGGATCTTGGTGTCTCGTGTATATGAGCTTAAATGTTTGTAAACGCACCCACGATACAGAAAGAAATGCCTAGTGTGGGCCAAAGTTTAAAAAAAATGATTTCACCTAAATTAGTGACTATGCGCCTATCAACCTCTTGCTACTAGATATTATCCCTATAGGAAAGTTAGAAAGATATATAATTTGCAGTAACAGTTGTTATAACATCGAAGTTAAAGATATGTGATAGAAACGTTCACACGTATTAGATAGTAACATCCAAATAATAAAGAAAGCACAAAAAATCCGGAACCAAACATTCTCCGTAATAATATAATAAAATAAACATAAAAATAAGGGAATGGCCGCACGCACGCCTTTCCGGACAGTTTTATTGTAATGACGTTCTATCTCGCGTAAAAATATGAGTGGGTAATACAGTGTTACCCCGACACGTAAACAGAGTAACGGTTTTATCGCCGGACGATATTAGCCGGAACCGACAGCCACTATTGCCGGGTTACCCTACAACCTACCAGTAACTATGTGTATATGTTAGTAAAATGGAAAATGGAGTTGAGCTGAGTTTGTAAATAAAACTCGTTTTTATTGAATTGTCTTTATTAACAATCTTTGCTTACCATCAGGTGAGATAGTGGTGAAAGACGAGCCTTAATGAAATTGTAGTTTATTGCCACAAAACGAATATCAGCACGATCAAACGATCCAGCAGAATATCAGCACGTGCTGAGCTGGACTCCCATTTGGTGCAACCTTGAGACGCACACCGCACTGTGTTTTGATTGTCATACCTAAAGTTACCGGTGTCACTTTTACTTTTATTTCTGTAGGTATGGTTTCCTTTTTAGGGTTCCGTACCCAAAGGTAAAAACGGGACCCTATTACTAAGACTTCGCGATCCGTCTGTCTGTCTGTCTGTCTGTCCGTCTGTCTCCAAGCTCTATCTCATGAACCGTGATAGCTAGACAGTTGAAATTTTTACAGATGATGTATTTCTGTTGCCGCTATAACAACAAATACTAAAAACAGTATAAAGTAAATATTAAAGGGGGGCTCCCATACAACAAACGTGATATTTTTGCCGTTTTTTGCTCGATATTAATAACGGCAACAGGTAGACGCTTGAAATATTCACGGATAATAGATAATAGGTACGGAACCCTTCGTGTGCGAGTCCGACTCGCATTTGGCCGGTTTTTCTTTTTATGTTGGCACCTTGTTTTTAAACATACATCTAAATTGTATTAATTTAATTAAGATTTTGTGTGTTGTGCTGTGTCTTTTGTGTGCACTAAATAAATGATTTATCTATCTATCTATTTAAATTAAAAGCTTTTCTCTCAATAGTGGAACGAGAAATAATCTGGAGAAGTATCATCATCATCATCAGCCTTATAATGTTCCCACTGCTGGGACACAGGCATCATCTCTGTGAGAGAGGTAAAGGGATTTAATCCACCACGCGGGCCCAGTGCGGGTTGGTGGATGTCGCATTTCTTCGAATTTTTGGTTTTAGGACGTGCCGGTTCCCTCACGATGTTTTCCTTCGCCGTTTTAAGAGCAGTGGTGATGAAATAATTTACACAAAGTAAAGCGCCTGCCTGGGTTCGAACTCACGACCTACGACACGTAAGTCGGGGCCGGGTCGGGGGAAAAGTAACACAAAAGTAAAAAAAAAGTTAATTCAAAAAATCAAATACCCGACTGCTTAAAAAGCGAACTAAAATGCCGTAAACAAGACGTACATTTAAACATATAAGTGTTATATATTTTTGAAATCACCTCTTAAAACCCTTTACTTTGATACCCCACACGATGAGTTTGGAAGTAAAAAAAAAATTTGTGCCCGACAATATGGCGCCCAAAATCCGCCATTTTTCTATTTTATAATTTTAATATAGCCAGTGACACTCGCAGGGTTAAGACGAATCGATTGACGTATGAATCATCAAAATCGGCCAACGCGTTTGGTCTCTAGAACGCCACATAGGAACAAACATACATACATACATACTTACATACATACATAGACTGATAAACACATTACCCTCCTTCGGCAGTCGGGTAAAAATGCTGCTTGTGTTAGTTGGACACTAACATGTTCAAAATACTCTTAAATGGCCAAAACATTCACAACTACTGACTATATCGAGGCTTGGATAAGTGGCCTGCAAAAGGGTCCTTAAAAATTTACAACATGGCTATTGGCTACTCTAGTATCCCGACAATTGCAGGTCATATTCAGGAACAAGCACCCTAATTTGCGTACCAAGCCATCCTATTGAGCGGCAAAACGCATAAATACATGATTTGCACGGTCAACGACCTCTCAAACTTGGTGGTGTTTCAAGGGTTACTTTACAAGGACTTGTACGGTCAAGGTCACAGTTAAGACGGTATTCAAAGAAATATGAAACTTTGATTAGAGTGTAGCCAAGCAACGACCCTACGCTTTATAGGCTTAGGAAAAATATAGCTCTTTCTAAGAAATGTTGTGTTTAAACTCTAAGAACGTTGACAGGCACATAATCTCTCATGTAACTAAACTAAGAGCAACCTAAGATATTTGTTTCATAAACTTGATAGAGTAATTAGGCACTGCCTATTGATAACACGTTTACCGAACTGGCTTAATGTAGTACGGAAGTTTAATAGAACGCACCTTAGTTCTGCTTATACTTTCGTGCTTATAATGATTTTAGGTACTAACCTCTGAAAAGAGGCTTAAGTTACAGTTCTAAATTTATCAGCGACGGGCAAAACTCAATCTCATCCTGCCCTTGTCTCTTGTTATTTTTTGTCGGAATAAAGCTATGGTTTCTTGATCAGAACGAACAACACTGCAATAAGCGGTATACGATGCCGAACATAATTATAATACAGTCCAAAACAAACAAAGGTTAAGAGCCAGCGCGCACTAGTGACTTTTTGTTGACCGATAGTTCGATCGTTTAGGGAATCAGTTTTGAGCTATATTGAAGTGCAAGTATTTGACGATTAAAAATCGTATGATAGATGCGTATGATAGCGATCAAACTATTAGTCAACTAAAAGTTGCTAGTGCGTGCTGGCTCTAACAAGTTTTCGTCTTCCTTTATTTTCTCTTCCCTATCAACCATCCCGATATCATTCACTCCCGAGGCCGAAAACCGAGTCTAAAACACAAGAAAGTGATTACACATTTTAGGCATTGACAAATTACGTGCCAACTTGTTTTATTTACTCCAATTTTTGTCTCCAACCTTTATTTCTCAACCATAACTAACCGCCTCATCGCGTAAGTCAAGGTCAACTGTCGCGTATTCCCGTAAATGCGTGTCATTTGTCGGGCAAAGTGACGCAGGCAAAGGTTACTCGAGCAACCCTTGCTAAGCTTCATAATCCTGAATGACATACTAGACAAAAACTTACGCTAACTAGAGATAAACGTTTTTGTTGTTTTAGACTGGGTAAAATCTAGATTTTTAAGGCATGTTGGAGTTGGCTTCCTGGCCAGATGCGGCCGTACATTTGAATTGAGGCCTAGAGACTGCTTCTATAATATATATAACTTATCTAGGACATCTAAAAACTGTGGTTCGCAGCTAGTTTAGTATGAGAGCCTAGCTAGATTAGAAACTGTTTGTGTTAAATAGGCTCATCCTCTTAGAAAACACTAGCTTCTGCCAGCGGCTTCGTCCGCGTGAAAAGTGAGTATTTTTATCCCAAGGGATGAAAATTAGCCTATATGCTATTCCAAACTATAATCTATCTCTTTGCCAAAATTCATCCAGATCCGTTTAGCCGTTCTAGCGTGGTTGAGTAACAAACATACATCCACACTTCCACTATACTTACATCCAAACTTCCATATTTATAATATTTGTGAGATAATTTCGGAAATACGTATGTACTACCTATATGCAAACTTCTGCCTAACGCTTTGGGGGAAACAAGCGTGAATTCGAGTTGTGTAATTATTTTCTCTCAAGCAATCTCAGTGGCATGTCTCCGAAAAACTGCGCCAAAACTCTTCTTACAGGCAATAACCTCTTAATATTCTAAGCGGAAATTAAGCTTCAGAACTTTGCCCGAACTGTCCAAACTTGCCGACAAGATCTGCCTACTTTTTGCGTTCCAACTTGTCTAAAACATTTATTCGTATAAAAGTGACTATATCGATCAATGTCACAGACAGACATTTATTCCCAGAACAACATGTTCTGCACATTTGTGAAGGCAAATATGATTTTCGTATCTTATTTTCTGTTGCTGTGACATAAAAAGGCACCTTAGATGTTATGTCGATCTATCAATGTTTGTTTTTAGGGTTCAGTACCCGAAATGTCCAAACGGAGCCCTTTTGCTGTCACTCGCGTGTCCATTTAATTGTGATTTTGTGTGTTGTGCTGTGTCTTTTGTGTGCACTGAATAAATAGTTTATCTATCATCCGTCTGTCCGTTTATCCGTCATATTATGTCACGTGGGTTTTACAACCAAACGGTTGTAGCTTCAGTATAAGCATCTTGTTGACCCAAAGCCAAAAATATTTCTTGTCATACGTAAAATAAAAAAAATAAAAAATGTTTTTACCATACCACTAAAGGGGGCAGCGAATTTATGTTTTTAACATGCCCAAATGGGGTATCTTTGTTTAGAGCTCGTTGAGTAGATAAATACTGTACTTTTGTTTTAAAAATGTTTTGAAACAAAGGAATGAGAAGTCACCAAAGGCAGCTTGTTTTACAAAGTTTTGTTCTGAAGAATTTTTAACTTCCCACTAACCTATGAACTTGAAATTTGGCGATAATGTTTACTATTACGTATATTTTCCAAAAAAAATACCAATATATGGATATTTCAGATGTTTCTTTGAAATTCCCTCATTTTTCCTACTAGAACCAACTTAATTTTGCTACGGAACCTTAAATTTGCGAAGTCCGACACGCACTTGGCCAGTTTTTTATTTATTTTTGTAATAATAATTATGACCCTTTATCTTTACCCTATTCGCTCTCTTATATGTCATGTTCTTTGTGATATATCCCTTTTTATGGCAATTCCAATATGAATTTAATTCCATATTTCACTTACTGTTTTGTACATAATTTGCTGGTATATACTCAGCTGCTAGTTTGAGTGGATGGTGACCCCAACATAGTCAGGAAAAGGATAGGCAGGTGATAATTAGTGCAAACATAAAAATGTCATCAGCCTATTGATGTTGCCACTGCTGGGACACAGGCCTAGTCTCTGTGAGAGGGAATGGGCCTTAATCCACCACGCGGGCCCAGTGCGGGTTGGTAGATGTCACATGTCTTCGAATTTATGGCTCTAGGATATGCCGGTTTCCTCGCTATGTTTTCCTTCACCGTTTTGAGAGCAGTGGTGATGAAATAATTTTACACAAAGTAAAGCGCCTGCCTGGGCTCGAACCCACGACCTATCACCTGTAAGTTGCAGCCGATACCACTGGGCCACCACTGCTCTCCCATTCAAATGTATTAATTTAAAAATGTTTTCATTGAAGCAAATTATTTAGGCGTCAGGATTTTCCACGTATCCAACGTAAAAAACGCTAACGCAAAGTAATACTTGTCCACTCCCCACTGACAGATAAACACACACATCGATAAATTAACTCGACCACGACATGACTTTGCAACGTCGGTATCGCTGTCAAGGATGTCACGGTATAAACCGACCCGCGGCCGCGCGCCTCTCAACGTAATGATACCGCAGTAAAAAGTGACGCCAGACAACCACTCAACTTTGAGCAAATTACGGAAATTCTAGCCGTAATTACGTTCTAAAAATTTAATGATTAGATGGACGTATGGCAAAAGTTGTGCCATCGTGGTATACTGCAGTTTCTGTTTACTAGGTAACCGGAGTTATTTTTAATGAAAATTGTTGCCAGGAATATAAAATTACTTTTTAGTATAATGGTCTGAAAGCCTGCTTTAACACGGCTATGGATTAGTGTGATGAAGTCTTTGTTACATTATCATAACGAGGGTAATAATTAAAGACTTAATCACCACATTTTCCGGAATTTAGAAAATAATAGATAACATTTATTTTATACTAGCTGTTCCCGTCGGCTTCGCTCCCGTGGACCACCCCACAGTACCCGTTTTCGGGATAAAAAATAGCCTATGTCACTCAGGAATAATGTAGCCTTCTATTGGTGAAATAATTTTTTAAATCAGTCCTGTAGTTTCGGAGCCTATTCGGTACAAACAAACAAAACATTCTTTCCTTAGAATTAATATTTGTTTCGGGATATTTACCATGTATATTTTGAATTTTATTTTGTTTTTTTTGTTCTCGTGATCATGGCGCTTGTAACGGTGCCGAAATATCGAGCTCTCAATCAAAATCAAAATATACATGGTAAATATCCCGAAACAAATATTAATTCAAATGATTGTGACCATGTCAGCTTAAAAACTTAAATTCTTTCCTCTTTATAATAGTAGTATAGAAGATAGACAATACAGCAACGACAATGACAGAGTAAAAGAGATAGTAAAAAAGTGAAATCAAAGTATTTAGAGCTCATATTGAGTGATGTAAGTACTTGAACTACACATGACCCACTTAGAAGATACAATGTTTATAAACAAATGAAAACAGTTGATTTTTAGGGCTATCATCATGAAATTGTTGTGTTCTTACAAAACTACAATGTACATATCCCATCAGATTGTCATAATTTTCATTTGTAATCGTAATTTCTATGAGAAATCTATACAATATAATGTACACATCGTCAGCTTGTAATCAAAAACAAAGATTAGAATCACCAGAGAATAGTTAACTTTCTATCACTGCCAACTCTAAAGAATTTCAGATTTGACGTATTGGATGACACACAATTGGTAGTTTTTTGGCAATGACTCAACATTTAGAAGAGCATTAACCATATATTATTCATAGTAGGTAATTGAGCATCATTTTAATTTAGTTTTATCATTGAACTAGTTTCTGGCAGCGGCTTCGCCCGCGTGAATGTCGAAAATTATGCCGAGGGAACATATTCGCGGGATAAAAAGTATTTTATGTGCTATTCCAGACTATAGTCTATCCCTGTGCCAAATTGCATCCAGATCCATCCAGCAGTTTGAGCGTGAAGAAGTAACAAACATACACACTCACAGACTTTCACCTTTATAATATGTGTGATAGGAAGTTACGTTCCACTTCACGCTGCATGTTGCTTATCAGTAACATGGCCGTATATTTTAAACTCTCCATCTACTCAACATAAAATGTCTTGAAAATATAAAATAAATTCGAAGAATAATGTTGCGTTTTTGTAAATCGATATGCGCTTATTGAGCTGTCAGGAACTGTGAGTGGTTTGTTAGTAAACATTTTACCTTGCTATTGGCCCATGTAAAGATACTAAGCAAAGCTTAAATCCTTACATTAATTGCCACATGACAAAAGAAAGAAAACACAAAAGCACTAATAACGTAATCCAACAAACAATTTCACCTCGACAAAGTTCAATTTCTTTACAAATTGCTGCTACAGCACACAGCAATACGACAAAATTTCAAAAGCAAACGAGCAGTGAAACTCTAAAAAGACCTATCATCAAGGCAAGCACAGTTCTTGAAACACAAAATGGCGCCACAAATTATTCTTTTGAAGCATATTCATCACCGCCTCGTCATATTGAAATCGCATTCGTGTTTTGTAGACTGCGACGGTTTAATTGCCACTAATTGGCTGAGCATTGCTTCTTTGCAAACGTTGATTCTTACTGTTGATGAGGTGCTGGAGGAGCTCGTGGCTAAATAATAACAGCCGCACGGGTCGATCTTCAAGGTTAAGCAACGCTTGACGAGGTCGGTCCGTGGATGGGTGACCATTTCAACATACCGAGTTTCCTCCGTGCCTCGGAAAGCACGTTAAGCCGTTGGTCCCGGCTGTCATTTGAAGATCTTTGACAGTCGTTACGGGTAGTCAGAAGCCTGAGATCTGACACCAGTCTTGTCAAGGGGTATCGTGTTACCCAGTTACTGGGTTGTGGAGGTCAGATAGGCAGTCGCTCCATGTAAAACACTGGTACTCAGCTGAATCCGGTAAGACTGGAAGCCGACCCCAAAAATAATTGGGAAAAAGGCTAGGCAGATGATGATGAGGTGCTGGGTTCTACTCCCGGATCGGGTGCAGTATTATTGGGTTTTCCATCTGGCATTCCTCTGTAGTAGCTGTCTGGATTTGTGGCAATAGGCTCGTCCTCTTTTACATGGGACTAAAACAAAACTGCTGAAATGTGGCTGTAGTATAGGTGCACTAATGACTAACTGAAATTGTAGAACAAATCGCTGTAAAAGGGTAGATTGGTGACATATTTTAAAAGTGTAATAAAAAGCAAATTAATATTTTTGTTCTATTGTCCATACGTGCAGACGCATGTACGGACGGCTGAGGATTGGGTAGAAACCACAGATATAAATCTAAATAGGTAACGCAAGTCCCTCCATCTGAAATTAAATAAATGATAACCAAGCGTGCCACTTTTTCACATGCAATTTCCAATCAAATTTACTCACCAATGAATGAAAACATTTCCAATGCCTCGGCCAACTTTTTATATACAGTCTTTAGAGCTCGATATGGTATAACTACACATTTTTCTAGTTTTTGTTGGATTTCCGGTGCCGATAATGCTAAATGAAAAGCTCAAATTACGATCAGTTATTGTAATTTTATTCCGTTTTTTGATATAAATTGTGCGAAATACCTACAATCGCGTCATCTAGTTAGTTTTATATCTGTGGTAGAAACATACAAAAATCGCGTGGAATTATATCCGCCATGCGCGTTAGTTAGGCTTATCAAGCACTGCGGTTTTGGAACTGTATGAAGCTGCACGCATTGCGTTAAAAAAATCGCGCGGAAATAATACCTACCTCAAGGAATCCGTGTTTTGCCACAGATTCCGCTCTGCGGCGCGGATTAAATTTGCGCGAATATTTTGAGATCTATAAACAGGTAGAAGGAAACGAAAATCGCGCGGTATTATACCCGAAGTAGGTACGTGTTAGTTATGATTCAGTACGCGAATAAAATCCACGCGGCTAAAAATCGCAATGCGTGTTAAGCCTAATGAATCAATGCGCGGATGAAAAACCGCGCGAAATAAAATCGCGCGGATAAAAACCACAATGCGTGCTAATCCTAAGGCTCTTTCCTGATGATGCGACGCAATTTAAATTACTTCGATAGGTGATATCGCGCACCTATTTTCTAAGAAAAAATAAAATACGTAGGATTTTCCATGTATCCAACGTAAAAAACGCTAACGCAAAGTAACACTTGTCCACTCCCCACTGATAGATAAACGCACACATCGACAAATTAACTCGACCACGACATGACATTGCAACGTCGGTATCGCTGTCAAGGGTGTCACGGTATAAACCGACCCGCGGCCGCGCGCCTCTCAACGTAATGATACCGCAGTAAAAAGTGACGCCAGACAATCACTCAACTTTGAGCAAATTACGGAAATTCTAGCCGTAATTACGTTCTAAAAATTTAATGATTAGATGGACGTATGGTAAAAGTTGTGCCATCGTGGTATACTGCAGTTTCTGTTTACTAGGTAAACGGAGTTATTTTTAATGAAAATTGTTGCCAGGAATATAAAATTACTTTTTAGTATAATGGTCTGAAAGCCTGCTTTAACACGGCTATGGATTAGTGTAATGAAGTCTTTGTTACATTATCATAACAAGGGTAATAATTAAAGACATTTTCCGGAATTTAGAAAATAATAGATAACTCTTATTTTATATAGACAATACAGCGTAAAAGAGATAGTAAAAAAGTGCAATCAAAGTATTTAGAGCTCATATTGAGTGATGTAAGTACAACTACACGTGAGCCACATATAAGATACAATGTTTACAAACAAACGAAAACAGCTGATTTTTTAGGGCTGAAATTGAAAATGAAATTGTTGTGTTCTTACAAAACTACAATGATTATATCCCATCAGATTGTCATAATTTTCATTTGTAATCGTAATTTCTATGAGAAATCTATACAATATAATGTACACATCGTCAGCTTGTAATCAAAACAAAGATAAGAATCACCAGAGAATATTTAACTTTCTATTACTGCCAACACTAAAGAATTTCAGATTTGACTTCCTGGATGTCACACAATTGGTCGTTTTTTGACAATGACTCAAAATTTAGAAGAGCATTAACCATAGATTATTTATAGTAGGTAATTGAGCATCATTTTAATTTAGTTTTATTATTGAATAGGAAGTTACGTTCCACTTCACGCTGCATGTTGCTTATCAATAACCTGGCCGAATATATTAAACTCTCCCTCTACTCAACAACAATTGTTTTGAAGTATAAAACGAATTCGATGTACAATGTTGCGTTTGTTGTACATCGATTTAATCTTTGAAATATAGTTAGGAACATACGATTATCCCAGACGATTAGATTAGAGCAAACTTAAAAATAAAAATATTTTTATCCCCCGCTGTCAGCTGATTGAGCTGTCAGGAGCTGTCAATGGTTTGCTAGTAAACATTGTACTTTGATATTTGCCCTTAAGCGTATTAATTACCATATGACAAAAGCAAGAAAACACAATAACAAAATCCAACAAACAATTTCACCTCGACAAAGCTCAATTTCTTTACAAATTGCTGCTACAGCACACAGCAACACGACAAAAATGTGCGTGCTAAGCCTAATGAATTAATCAATGCGGGGATTAAAAACAGCGCAAAAAATATCGCACTGGTAAAAACCACAGTGCGTGCTAAGCGTAAGACACTTTCCTGATGACGCGACGCAATTTAAATTGCGTCGATAGGTGATATCGCGCACCAATTTTCTAAGAAAAATTTAAGTGCTTATCGGTCAAATTATGGTCGAATTGCAACGCATTGCGTTCATGTGAACATATAACATAGAACATACTTGCAATTTTACTAAGTAAAAATCGCTTATCGCTGTGATATATATATTGAATTGCATCGCGCCTTCAGGGAAGACTTAACTCTTTTGGAAATACAATCGTGATATTAAATTGTAATTGGCTGAGGAGTTTGTACTTCTGTAGCTTGTGCAATTTATACCTGCCATCAATCAATTTAGCCTGCTCAATGTCTTTTGTGTTTACTGCCTCGTTGGTCTAGCAGCTGTCTAGATTTGTGCCTGGTTTATGGCAACAGGCTCGATATATAAAAATAAAATAGTTATTTGTGTTACAAGGGGACAAAGTAATATTTTGTTCTTCCAGGGCGTTATTTTGAATTCAGAGCTAAGCGAAGTATTCTATAGTAGAATCACGAGCGTAGCGAGGGATTCTAACGTAGAATCCTGAGCTTAGCGTGAAATTCAATATACGCCGCCCGAGAGCAAAATATTTTGTCCCCGAGTGATACACACTATTTTTTATCACTACCTAAGAGAAAAATAAAAAGCTACGAGTACCTACCTACTCGAAACTAGTATTTCCTCTATGGCGAAGCCTAGTGTGAAAAAATTCCGAGAAAAATAAATTTAAAGAAAGAACTACAGTTTTTTTAAAGCACATTGCCGCCATAACTTAGAACCAGCCAGTAACTTATTCAAACATATTTAGTTAGTGATATTTTTTTTACATTAGACCCTAACGCGAGCGCCTCCAACCCAACTACGCAAATCTATCAGAAGCACGAAGCGGACCAATCAGAAAAGAGAAAGCTCAAACTCCTACGGGCGCAAAATTGGATTTGGCTCCCGCTATCCTCTATAGACAATTGTCGTTTTTCGAATAGGTGTGATGAAAAAATATATATTTTATTGCTGACTCAACTTCCAAAGTTTTGTTAGTACTACACATTACTTATAAACTATGTTAGTAACACACTTAGACACGTTAAGGCGTGATGATATGTTGAAATTGTCTGAGGTGTTTGTACTTCTGAAAATTTGTAATATGTATACCATCAATCAATTTAGCCTGCTCGATGGCTGAATAGCCTGTCTTGGATACAGATATGGCCCGTGTAAGACGGATTTGGTTTCGACGTTTGAAATGTTGATTGAATATCGATGGTTAAACTTAGCCCATGTCAGTTTAATGGATGATTGATCTTCGGAGCACTGTCTAGGGTTAAATGTTAAATGGTGTTCATTATTACACTTGGCCACAGTAATCTGTTGGTAAAACAATATTGTAAATAACAGAAGAATTAATATTTACACGGCCTTATTAATTATAACATGAATTCTAACCACATGTTATTTTGAAGTATTCCCATTTGAGCACCTATTTTTAGAGCACCTATGCTAAGAGCACCAAAGGTATTCCCATTTGAGCACCAATCAATATAATAGCTTGGTGCTCAAAGGCGACCAAAAAATAAATTATGACTTTATTCCCAATTGAGCACCTACGGTAGCTTCTAGTGATAGAATGTAAAATAAAACATATCGATAAAAATTTACAGTACTTTATTACATTAATTTTAGAAAATAAACTAATTATTATTAATATAACAATCAGCCATAGGTTTTTTTTTGGTCCACACCTATTTAAACCAATATAACAAATTACATTCCTTGTAACAAGAGTAGTCTTTACGCTTATTTTTTTAGTTAAATAATATTTCATAATAATACTTACATATATAATACAAGTAAAGATTTTGTATGTTTTAGAAACAAATATGAACTCTATATCAGTTATAGAAACTTTTGGTTGTATTTATAATATGGTAAAAAAATAATAAATATTTTTCTAAAATTTAAATTATCACCATTTAACACGAAAATAGATTAATAGATAATTAAGCATAGCGCTTAGGCCCAGTTTCTCAGCCGCCTGTTACATTTCAAATTAGCACAAATTTGTCACAAATTATCCAACCGTCAGTTGTCAACTTCGGAACCCTTCTTGCGCGAGTCCGACTCGCACTTAGCCGGTTTTTTGTATTTTATTAACATACAAAAAAACTATTTTTGATAATTGTGTAGTTTTTTTGTCTTCCTTTAAATATACCGCGGGAGAGTGTAAAATACACACCTAATGCAACATTGCTCATCGTCCATTAAAACATAGCCTGACAATTTTTTATAAGTGTTGTTCTGAACTCTTAGGATTATTTAAGTAAAATTTTAACAGGATCTGTCCAGTAGTTATGGCGCCAATTGAATGCATTGCGTTGCAGCAGACAAACAGATAAACAACATAAAAAAAATTGATTCAGTGACCTTCATACGAGTATATCCCGTATATCTTACTCTGCTTTTACTTTTTTTCAAAAATATTTAATGTACGGTTTTGACGTCTCTACGATTTTAATATATACTAGCTGACCCGGCAAACTTTGTTTTGTCATAAAAACACCAAACATTCATCGGTTCAGTTGTTCTCGAGATTTGCGCTTAGCTACACATTTAGCGATTAATTTTTATATTATAGATATAGATTTGCAAAGAATACGAGACACGTAAAAAAGTGCCGAAACAGTTTTGTTTCATTCGTCATATTTCGGGCTATTCGAGATATTCCGATGAACGGTAAAGGTGGCGCGCGCACTGCCTATATACGGCCCTCTCAACTTAACTACTCTTCATAATAATATTATGAAAACACCGATTTTTGTTAATGTTTCATCCAGCCTACAATTGGTTCGGGGATAGATAAAATTAAAGTTGAGAAAACTTATTGTGCTATCACTACATATTATAAGTCCCTCGCCGCGTCTGTTCGCGATAAACTCAAAAACTACTGAACGGATATTCATTCGGTTTTCATCAAAATACATTGTGAATCATGGGGAAGGTTTAGGTGTTTAATTTGTTAAGATTTTGTGTCTTACCGACACCCAAGTGGGCGAAGCCACTGGCAAAAGTTAGTTAACAATAAATGATTAAGTAAACTTTTATGGTTATGATGATAATTATGTAGGTAATTATCAAATGATAACATTCTGCAATAAAACTGCTGATTTTTATCGATATGATATAGTATACACTAGAAGCTACCGCACCGTAGGTGCTCAATTGGGAATAAAGTTTTAATTTATTTTTTGGTCGCCTTTGAGCACCAAGCTATTATATTGATTGGTGCTCAAATGGGAATACCTTTGGTGCTCTTAGCATAGGTGCTCTAAAAATAGGTGCTCAAATGGGAATACTTCGTTATTTTAAATATTAGTTTCTGGAAACAAAAGTGAAAAAATTTAAAGCAAGCGTTATCTGATCACAGCAGATATCGCGTGCTTGACAATTTGTCACATAAATTTTACGATAATTTTGCTGCCTGAAACTCCTGGTTAATATTGTTTTTTTTTATTCATGTTAGGCTCGCGTTTGACCACTATCTCACCTAATGGTAACCTATTCATTCTTGATTTAAAGACCCCAGGTTGTAGGCTCCATAGAATTTTTCTTCCAACTTGAACTTAAACTTTTTATAAATAAGGTCCTAAATACCAGTGAATGGTACAACACAGACAAAACAGTCAAATATGTCCAATTTCGAGGATTGTATCGCAATATTATACATACCTTAAAATAAGTGTTACAATATGTGTCAACCACTCCATTTATGTTTATACATACCTACACAAACTCTTCCGAAGAACACCTAGAAAGCACAAGCACAACTAATTAAGAAGCAATCTTAAACAAAATCAAGAAAAATGACGCCTCCTCGACGTCGACGAATTGAATTACTCGGATCGGAAACCGACGTTACTCGAAGTTCGCGAGTTTGTTGATTCGAATCGAGTTCGTATTTATTCGGGAAGATGCGGAACTCTTATAAACTATTGCTTTGATGAACCACTTGATGGTTTGAGTTAGTTGGATGCAGCTGGATCGTAGATTTATTTAGTTTTGTAGGGTTAAAGGCACAGATGTCACTTGTGCTAATATATCCAGACCCGTAATGACCAGCACCACCAGTGGGTTAACTAGGGTTCACGAATATGTAAGTGTAGCTTCTGCCAGTGGCTTTGCCCGCGTGTAAAGTGTTTCATTATCGCAAACGAACATTATACCGGCATAAAAAGAAGCCTATGTGCTATTCCAGAAATACGGCTGTCCGAACGTTTGCTTGTACGCGTCCACTGTACAAGAAGCACGACATTTTTAATGACTCGCACAGACGACCGTTCCCGAAGACAACCGAACGCGTGTCGAGTTCGCTTTGGTCTAGTGTGACCTATGTATGATCAAATTGTGGAGTCAGAAAACCACGCGGTCCGCCTAATCCGACCCAATCCAACTTATTTCAATAATTTTTTACCCGACTCCCGAAGGAGGGTAATGTGTTTATCAATCTATGTATGTATGTATGTATGAATGTATGTATGTATGTATGTAAGTATGTATGTATGTATGTATGTATGTTTGTTCCTATGTGGCGTTCTAGAGACCAAACGCGTGGGCCGATTTTGATGGTTTTTACGTCAATCGATTCGTCTTAACCCCGCGAGTGTCACTGGCTACATGAAAATTGGAAAATAAGAAAATGGCGGTTTTTGGGCGCCATATTGTGGGGGCCTAATTTTTTTTTTCTTCCAAACCTATCGTGTGGGGTACCAAAATAAAGGATTTTAAGTGGTGATTTCAAAAATATATTACACTTATATGTTTAAATGTTCCTAATTCGAAAAAAAATAACTAAAAAGATATAAATAAAAAAGTTAATTAAAAAATCAAAAAGCCCGACTGCATGAAAAGCGAACTAAAAAGACGTAAACAAGGAGAAAATCATGCTGTGCAGTCGGAGGATACGTCTGGTTTTGGTCAGCCAGCTCGCGAAGATGTATCCTCCGACAGCACAGCATGATTTTCTCCTTGTTTACGTCTTTTTAGTTCGCTTTTCATGCAGTCGGGCTTTTTGATTTTTTAATTAACTTTTTTTTTTCTTTTTCGATTTCAATCTAGTAACTTACCCATCGACTCGTATTTTTGATTGGATATTGTTTATCAGCTTTAATTATAATAAGTTTGCATTGGATGTTTCACGTAAATGGTTCGTTATTCTATTCTGTTGCGACATACCTGTTGTAAATTATAGACTCGCTGTAATAGGGTAATTGTTTGAAAATTTGATTTTTGTCCGTCAAATAGATTAATAAAAAATATTGGACACGTATTTTTTCTTTTGACACGTAAACATGACGACGATACGATGCGTTGAAATATCGTTTGACGTCACGCCACTTGTACACTTTATACTGATAATTGACAAGCCTCCACTCCTGAACTTTCATACGATTTATCTTTATAAATTTTTATTGATTTGGTAAAGCGAAAAATACGGGTTCAATACTACTTAGTCTTGCCATAAATGTAGTACCAAAGAAATATTTTTTTTTTCTATTGCAAATAACATTTATTACTATTACAATGTGTTCGTTTAATACATAAATATAAAACAATTTAAAATATAAAAAGCTTTTTTGAAGTGGTCTCCATTGGCTGCAATACAGTCCTTTAAACGTTGAGGCCAGTTATCAATAGAAGCACGCACTCTTTCCATGGGAAAATTCTTGACTGCCAATCGTATGGATTGTTTTAGGGACTTCAAATTAATCATTATTATGGCGTTTAGAGCAAGCTGTACTCTCTAAAACTGACCATAAAGCATAATAAAGCATAATTAAGATCGGGACTAGACGACGGCCAGTCTTCAGCTCTGATGAAGTCGGACACGTTCGATTCCAACCAAGACTGCGTGGACCGAGCTTTGTGACCGGGCGCCGAGTCTTGCTGGAAGGACCATTCTTGGTTATTGAACATGGTGTTGTTAAGGGCCTTAACTACCATCTCAAGAATGGTATCTTGATACACTTGTGCCGATGTTTTGATACCTTTTTCACAAAAGTATGGCTCAGTCACTCCTTCATAGCTAACACCCCACCAAACCATCACTGAAGTCGGATAATGCCCACGTTGCACTCTGTCGACTAATTGGGAAGCTTCCTTAGAGCTTTGAGCATAAATACGGTCATTTTGTTTGTTAAAATATTGCTCAATTGTAAAAAAAATCTCATCAGTATACAAAAATTTTCTGTGACCTTCCTTTGCGTACCGCTTCAGTAGTTGTTTCGATTTTACCACCCTATTCTTTTGTAAATTATCAGTTAAGAAATTACCAGTAAGTCTCTTATAGGCTGCAAGTCCTAAGTCATCTTTCAAAATACGCGACATGGTTCTAGGTGCTATCTTCATTTCCCGATATAAAATCTTTTACTTTCGGATAGGATTTCTTCGAATTCCTTCCCTTACTGCTTTTACCACCTTTTTCGTACGAACACTACGTGGACGGCCTGATATTTTTCTGTCACAAACAGAGGAGGTCTCATTGTACATATTGATAGCCCGGTACACAAACATTTGGCTAATACCAAGCGTATGGAGAGTTTTAAAAATTGCATTTGGCTCCATACCTACTTTGTGTAATGCAATCACAGCGATTCGGTTCCCTTTATCCCCCCACTCCATTTTAATATCGCAAAATATTGTACAATGTGTTGGCGCCAAAATAAAAAAACACAATGAAAAATCTTTTAAAATTGACAGATTCCAAATTCAAATGTAATATTTTGTTTATTTTTAATTCTAACAGTATTTATGGCCAGACTAAGTATTTGATAACCTCACTGATGGACTGAATAGAATTATCATTTTACACTCATGAAACTTCCCTATTATACGACAAGTGGCTTAGAGCCATACTAAAGCAATGCTCTAATTACAGTAACAATAGAAAATAACATCAATAATATCTAGCCAACACGAATAGAAATACACAATAACAATATTATAATTCGCTTTAATCTACCTGTACTTGTTAATACGTACTTATTGTTTAGGTGTCAAACACGTCTGCCCTTCAAACAGCCTTCACCTAACACAAACGTCATGATTTACGTACCTCTTATATGAGGTCCAGGACCTGAGTCCAGCTTCATAATGGCAAATGGACGGTAGTATTACTTAGGGTCGTAAACTAGCCGGCAGCGAGTGCCCATTTTATTGGGCCACGTTCCGGATGTTATGGAGTCTGACGGACTCCAGCAAATGGTTCGCGTACCTGTGTAGGTTGGTATGCATAGAGAATATATGTATTTACGTAGAGATAAAAGTAGGGGCTTTTTTGGGCTTATTAATTCTCTTGGAATTGTTTTCAATAGGTCATGATTTATGAGTACATTGTGAAGATACACGGGGTAAGTATTATGCTTGTAACGTAAAACAGAAAAGTGTAGTAAAATTGAATGTTAAACCGCACTGAAAAATCGCGTTTGTCTTAGAATTCGTTCTAGAAATCTCTTTCGGAGGCCACTCAATGTTAAATTAAAGTTGGCAACATAAAAACGTATTTTCCCTAGAATTCTTACTTTACCTCTCCGTTCTTACTTGCAACAAGTATCCATTTATGAGACAATTTTAGCAGCATACTTACATACGTTTAACTTGAGAATGTTCCCAGTTTTATACAAAATAGCGTTTAGCCGCGCAGGCGTACGCTGACAAACAAACTTACGGACGCACTAAA